>CM024245.1:47954262-49210420 GCA_013421045.1 Propylea japonica
GATTTAAACAGAATGGAAAATCACAGGTCACTTTCCCCTCAAAGCAGCAGTTCCGTCGATATGGTCGATGGTGAATGCAGCAACAGCACTTTAGTCAATTCGTTCCATAGGCCGCTTGTTAGGTTAGGATCGCCGCAACAGTTCGAGATTGAAGATCCGGATGAAGCTTGTGGGCATGTGTCGCCTTCTGGGGAGCATCCGCAGAGGAACTTCGGTCAACTTGTCAAACCTCATTCTAAAGCTTTGGCTAGGGTTGCTGGTAGTTCAGGTAAGATCATTTCATCAATGCCCGTACTCATAGTCAATGATCCGTCAGATCTCGTACTCAAGAAGATCTTGGACTCGTATTCATAGTTCGCCCTTGAGGGTGAGCGAGAGTTTTTATCGCCCTTGGCTTGAGTTGAGGTCACCTTTATGACTAGTATTCATAAGGGCGATACAAACACTCACTCCCTCAAGGGCGAACTATGAATACGAGCCTAAGATCTTCTTGAGTACGAGATCTGAAGGAGCATCGACTATGAGTACGGGCATAAGAATACTTTAAAGGGTTTCGAATAAGAGGTGTTATTTCGAATAGCCCGCTATTTCGGGATGGATCACGTTTGAATCTGTAACTTTTTGACTTTGACAAGTAGAAACTACGCCAATAATAAAAATGAAACGATACACGCTTCAAGAACGCATTGAAATTATTAAGATTCCCTCTAAAAATAGTGAAAATTTGGCAGAGACGCTTCGTAAAACACGAACATCGTCGTCTTTGGAATTAGGCATTCCACAAACGTCATTATCATCAACAACTTGCTGATTGGGTCGTCGAAATGTATGCTCTCGAAGAGGGGATCACAATTGGCCACCGAGATCTTGTTATTTAACACCTTGTGACTGCTTCCTTTGGGGCCACGTGAAAGAGAAGGTCTACGCCAATAGCCCAGAATCGATTCAAGATCTCAAAAATGGAATTCGTGAGGCCATCGAGGACATAGGGCAGCCACTTTGCGATTTGGTTATGGAAAATTTCATCAAAAGGATATGGTCCTGTAAGCGTGGTCGTGGTGGTCATTTGCCTGATGTTATTTTCCACTATAAACGGCATAGCTGCTTCTTTATAATGAAATAAACATCCGATCATTCATATTGAAAAATGGCATCTTTCATTGAATATCAAAATAACACCACTTATTGGAAAATCCTTTATTTATAACTTCTCCATACTCAGAAATGAGGCAGAATAACCATTGCTCAGTAACCATACAATTCAACTGGACATTTGTGTTGAATGACCTCTAGTTCAACATATTTTAGGGATTACATCATACTTCTGAATACCTAGATATACAAGAAATATCACCATTGAATTATTATTTCCAGGTAACGGCCTAGTTTGCCCCCCAACTCCAACGCACCACTCTAGAAAGATGCGCAAAACCGAACTTAAGCCTCCAACCCTCAAGTACTCCAGTCCGTCCACAGACGGGACCTCTACCCCGTCACACCTGGAAGTCCGAAAAGCGGACATCCGAAGTTTAGAAACCTTAGACGGTTGGGCCACTCCCTCGAGTTCCCAAAACGATTCTAGTCACCAATCGGCTAAGGACAACCCTAGGTTAAGCATCATAGCCATGTCGGAGCTGAGGAACATCGATACCAGAAGTCCGGACCTGCGGCCTAAGCCTGTGATGAGGCTGCCAAGCGATAGTAGCGACGAAGGAGAGGCTAGCGGAGGTGTACCTCTGCCCGTGCAGAGGTTGAGTGTCACAAGATTGCCTTCGATTCCAGAGAGGAACCACAGGATAGTGGCTGTTCCTGAGAGTACTGTTGAACACGAGGATCCTTTACCACCCTGTAAGTTAGCTGTATCTCTTACGCTGAGTTTTTTTCCATTTCTAATAATTTTCTGAGCATTGAACCTTTGGATGAGCAAAAATAAATTTTTACTGCTTGAATATTAAACAGACAGGAGTTTTATCTGTTGTTATTGCTCAAGTGCATCAAAATTACCGATGAATTTGCATGATAGCATGTTGCCAAAAAAGTGTATGAATTCATTTTCCATTTTGAGGACAGCGCCAGACATGGAAGGCTTTTTCACTGAAAATGAAAAGTTTAGTAAAATTCGAGGGAATATTTCTAGACTTACCTATAAAAAATTCCAAAAACCTAAGCCTCATTCCAAATACCGCCTACTGGTATACCGATGGGTTTTAAACCACGAAAGGGCTTGGCGCTGGAGTATACGGGCCGAAAATCAAGTATACAATATCGTTAGACTCCTATTGGAGTGTTCTTCTGGAAGAAATACTTGCAATCGAAAGATGCATAGATAGGAACTATCAAGGGCGTGTCATCTATCCATTCTATTGAGGAACTAAACTCCTATGTCGGCGACTCAAAGATAATATGAGAGTGCCGAAGAAAACTCAATCAAGTGGACAAGAATGACAAGGTCACTTTAGTCAGGTTCCTGGTCACTCAGAAATGAAAGAAAACGAACACACTAGCCAGAAAGGGAGCAGATGCCACCAACTGCCCCAGAACCTTTCTTCGGTGCAAGCAAATGCACGTATAAGGAAGAAAGAAACTGCCAGAGAAACACCATGGAATCTTCTGGGAATGGATCATTCCAAAAAGTTTCTTCGGGACTTGAAGACTGCAAGGTCCAAAATGTATTTGGATCACAATAAGGATGAAAAAAGACTCCTCACTGGCTTTCTAACAGGACCTAGTCACCATAGGAAATTATAAATTGTATGACGAGTGTCCTGGCCTCCAATTGCGACCCTACTCAAAGAATGTAGTCGCTTGGAGAAACACTTATTCTGCCTCCTTGAAGCTTTCTGAGATGCAGGAGTTCATTGAAAATTTGGCAATGTCAGAATTACTCTTACGTTAAGAATTATTTTCTCCCGAAATTCACTATAGTTCGTGGCATAAGAGTGAAATTATTGTATCGTATTTTCACTCAGATAGTCAAGCTGCTATTAAAGCACTGAGCTCCTACGTCATCGACTCAAAGATGATCTGGGAGTGACGAAACAAGCTCTATGCGGCAGGCAAGAAAAAATAGTTGTTTCAATCTGGGTTCTCGGCCATTTAGGATCCAAAGGAAACGAAGAGGCCAATACACTTGCCAAAGAGGGCACACGAATGTCACTCATTCCCCAGAACCCTTCTGTGGTATAGGTAAATATACCTATAAGAAGGAGCTTCAGGAGAAGGAGAAAGCCGGAAGGGAAAATCTCGGGCGGAATCTTCCAGGGATGAATCATTCCACTAAGTTCCTTTGGAACTTTGAAACAGCAAGAGTGAAATTATTATATCGTATTTTCATATTTGGCCTTATTTAATGTTGCCTTTTCAATTTGTCATCTTCATACACATTTTATAGAAGAAAATTAATAACATAAGGTACAAGTGAAACTTCCTGAGAATCTCCCAGGAATAATCCCTGTTCATACAGAATTGAGATCTAGAACATATTTTTTCATTACAGCGTGGGAAGCAAGAATGGACAGTCATGGCAGAGTATTCTACATAGACCACGCGACGAGAACGACCTCTTGGACAAGACCTGGAGCAACTGCAAGCAATGTCTCGAGTAGTGTAGGTGCGGAACAGCACAGAAGGCAGCTAGATAGGAGATACCAAAGCATAAGAAGGACAATAAGTTCTGTAAGATTAGAGAATGCTGACTTTTCATCAGCGCCCCCTGGTTGTAGATTACTCACAAGACCAGATTTCTTTACCATATTACACATGAATCAAGTGAGTTCCAAATCATCGATAATCACCTTAGTGATAATCATAAATTGAAATCAATTTAGACCTTCCCTACTCTTTAAAAACAAAACAATATTGTTTCAGGACGCTTTATCGCTGTACAATAGAAATCCAACCTTAAAACATATGATTGTAAGAATTAGAAGAGATCCAGCTGCTTTTGAGAAGTACCAACATAATAAAGAACTGGTAGCTCTTGTGAATTTGTTCGCTGATACCTCAGTTGATTTACCTCAGGGTTGGGACACAAAGAAGGATAGGAATTCAAAGGTATGTGTCATATTTTTATTGCATGTCATTGGTAATCGTTAATTTCCTCTAATAACGCTTTAACTTGCATTTTAATAGTTCTTAAACTTTGAAGATCAGTTGAACAGTGGTATATTCGAAAGAAATTATGATCGAGGGCGAATAATGTTCTCTTATAGATTAGAGTGGCCTCATTTTAGCAGTATGGTAGGCAACCTAACGTACTAGAATCGAGTATTACCGACAGCCTGATGCATTGAATATTCAATGATTCAATGCGTTTTCGGTTTTTTCAGCTTTTTTTCCCCTAAAGATGAGCTGTTGACAGATCGACAAATGTTGAGATACAAAAATTCACCTCAGTATTTTATCTGGAAGAGTGTTTCATTCACCTGACAATTCGTCAGGCTGTCTGTAATACTCGATTCGTGAAAGACACCAACGTTATTCGCAATAGATCATTCATTTCGTCAGAAACGTACTAACTCTGATCAACTCTCTTCGATGCATTGAATTTCGTATAACCCCGATGTGAATTTCCATTTCGGTATACAATTTGTAATGCATTATAATGCTTGAGTAGATACTAAAAGAAATTAGTTTCTTAGAATTAACCATACTAACTTTCATAGCAATTCTTCATTGACCATACTCACAAGAAAACAACGTACATGGATCCCAGAGTTCCTATGGAATCTCCTTGTTTCTCAAGAAGGTTTTCAGAGGAAGGACAGGTAAGTGACACAAAATGGCGAATGCGCCACGAATGCCCTCAGAGCAATAAAGAATCTTGACAGGCCCCAAGGGCGATATCAATAGAATTAATTTGAGGATTAGATAAAAATAGCAAATGTTTGTTTTTGTTTTGAAATTCAACAGTTTAATATAGACAAAATGCAGAGTCATGCCTTTTCAGGGAGTACTGATGCGAAATAAATAAAACTTCCTTGGAAATCAAGATCAATAGAAATTTGTTCAGAAATAAGTCGCATCTACCTTATGATTATTAGGGGGGCCAAAATATAAATATAGAGATCTTTTCCCCATTTTCGCCCCTGTTCACATCTCACAGAACCTATTTATGTACTTCATTGATCTGAGCGAATGGCTATCAATAGCGTCCGGTGCATTCGCCATTTAATGCATTCAATTTTATCTATTCTTGTTGTAACCAATTTATTGATGACTTGCAGGCTCCAACACCGCCGCCAAGAACTGGAACCTCTGCAAGTGCCGCTGTCAGCAATCTTCCCGATGTTCCCATAGCTTACAATGACAAAGTTGTTGCTTTTTTACGGCAGCCAAATATTTTAGACATCTTGCGAGAAAGGCATCCTCCTATTGGCACTTCGCCAACTCTGAGAGACAAAGTTAATGCAGTGCGAGTAGAAGGGACGGCAGCTTTGGACAGGTTGAGTCACGATATACACCTTACTATTCTTCTCAGGTGAGTACCGTATCAACTATCGATGGTCTGTTGATGAATTGTAGAGATAGGAACGGTTTTCTAGAACGTTAATATCTTCAAAGTAGGTTAAACTCTCCGAAATTCGTGTGGAAAAAAAAGATCCACAAAAAGAGTATTAGATGGCGCCACCCTTGACTAATACTCGTTATGATTCGACGCGAATGATTCCTTGAACCTTGCCCGTATTTTCTCAGTATTCTTTGGTTCTTAATTGAACAGTTCAAAGAAAATCTCCTAGGTGTCGCTAGAGATAGCACAGAAATGAGTTTAACATAGAGATTGTCCTACTAGGTTAGGTATTCTAAATACAGGTGAGTACTGTATCAACTATCGATGATTTGTTGATGAATTGTAGAGATATGAAAGGTTTTCTTGAAGGTTAATATTTTCAAAGCAGACTAAAGTCTTCCGAATAAATTCGTGTGAAAAAAAGTTCCTTATAAAGAGTACTAGATGGCGCCACTGTAGACTAATACTCGTTATGATTCGACGCATTTTCTCAGTATACTCTGTTTCCTCATTCAGCAGTTCACAGAAAATTTCCTAGGTGTCGCTAGGGGAAAATCAGTTTGACATAGAGATTGTCCTACTAGGTTAGGTATTCTAAATACAGGGTGGCCGACGTTTTTGGTATGACTAGTACTCTCTCGGTAGGAGGACTGAGAAGCGGACACTGGTCATGCGTTGCTGTGTCAGGACCTATGGAGCAGTTTGCTTACGAAACATTTGTGCAGCATGACGGTTCCTGTTATGAAAGTGCGTTTCAAAGGTGTTCGTCGTGGTGCTGTTCTCAGCCGCAACACGTTTCTAAGATTAATAATGTACGGACAACAGGATCTATTGTTGAAAAGTCTTTTGTAAACCCCACTCATTCATGGAAACCCAACGAGGTTGTCAGTGGTGTCGATAAAACCGATAATCTCCTTAGGAACCTTGGCCGTTACCTCTTGGATTTTTGACAGTCCGCAAACAATTCATCTGATCTTTTTCAAGCAGGATCTTATTATTGAGGTCCAGATTATATCGACTGATAGCGGTTTCGGTAATAAACATGAAATTTCTGCGTTTCAGTTGTCTTTTTTCGATATCATGGAAGCAATATAACATATTATCTTATGGTCCTCTTTCAAAGCATGTTGAACAAGCTTTGATTTAGCAGTATATCTCTAGTGGGCTTTTGGCGTAGACCTTCTCTTTCACGTAGCCCCAAAGGAATAAGTCACAAGGTGTTAAATCACAAGATCTCGGTGGCCAATTATCACCTCCTCTAGAGATAACACGGCCCCGAAACTTTTCCCGCAGAAGATCAATGGTTTCGTTGCTTGTGTGGCACGTAGTGCCGTCTTGTTGAATGTAAACGTTGTCAGATCAATACTATCCAATTTCGGCCATAAAAAATCATTAATCATCTCTTGATAGCGCAATCCATTCACTGTTAGCCCCATTTCGCACCAAGCCAGTCCAGTCCAGTCGAGTCAAGTCACTTCAGGATTGGAACTATCAACTTCGTTTAAAATCGTTTAAAACAAATGGAATGTGAAATCTATAAATAATCTATAATCTATAAATAATCTATATATAAATCTAGTTTCACACTAGGGCCTAGATTTCACATTCCATTTGTTTTAAACGATTTTAAACGAAGTTGATAGTTCCAATCCTGAAGTGACTTGACTCGACTGGACTGGACTGGCTCTGTGCGAAATGGGGCTTTGTCCAGCCTCATTTTCGAAAAAGGAAAGTGCAATGACTCCGCCGGACCATAAACCGCACCAAACAGTCGCACGTTGAGGATAAAGATGCTTTTCAACAATAACTCTTGGGTTTTCTGAGCCCCAGATGCGACAATTTTGCTTGTTGACGAAGCCACCGAGGTGGAAATGGGCCTCATCACTCGAGATGATTTTTCGATGGAATTCCGGATCATTTTCATGCATTTCAACAACCCAATCAGCCAAGATATAACGTTGTTGATGATCGGCCGGCTTGAGTTATTGTGTTAACTGAACTTCATAAGCCTTAATACCCAGATCTTTATGCAAAATACGGTGTTTTGACGTTTGTGGAATGCCTAATTCCAAAGAACGACGAGGAATGGACAAATCTGGGTTTTCCTCAACACTTTCGGCTACAGCAGCAATATTCTCGGCTGTTCTTCAGCGACGTGCACGGGTTTTATTTTTCACATCACAAACTTGTCCCAGCAGTCCTAATTTTTCCACCAATTTCTTTATTGTGGTCCGTCAAGGTGCTTCAAGACGGCCCAAAAATGTTCGAGTTTTACGAACCGTCTATGCCAAATTTTCACCATTTTTATAGTGAATGATTTCAATGCGTTCTTGAAGCGTGTATCGTTCCATTTTTATTAATAACGTAGTTTTTACTTGTCAAATGTCAAAAAATTACAGCTTCAAACGTGACATCTACCGAAATAGCGGGCTATTCAAAATAACACCTTTCATTGGAAAACCCTCCATAACAAAATAGGCGGTTTTTATGTTCAGAACTATCTTACTCAATTTTTAAGACGGAAAGTACCTACTGTAAATTTCTATCTTGACCATGATTGTATAATTGACACGATCGATGTTCAGAGATTATCCTCCGATAGATCCTTCGATAGTAGGATAATAACTCTAATTACTCCTTCCGTTGTTTCTTCAGTAATCGTTATTCGATTAGGTCTTGAAAAAATTCACGTTTCCGGCGTTATTCTTCTTTTGCGGGGGAGCAGTTGGACGTTTCCGTTACGCAAATTCAAACAATGCGAAAAAAGGTCGTAAAGTACTGCAACAGGTGTAGTTCGGCGATTGTGTACGTGGTTGACTGGTCGCAAATTCAACGATTTTTTCGGCAGTTGTCTTCGACCAGAAGGAACGCTTTCACTGTACTTTGTGTAGTGTAATAAATTGCGAAACATTTTATTCAACTTGTTTTTATCAGATGAAATGTATGACTTCCCCTTTTGCGCATTTGATTCCAGGGGAGCGCCTTGTCGTTGGTTTTATACCACTGGGTTGGACTCACTGATGAAGAATACGAGATCAAAAATAATTATAACTGCCTTTTTCCGGATAATTGTTAATTTTCGAAGGAAATGTTCTATGGAATTTAATTGTTATTTGGAGAGCTCAGAACATATCGGTTCTGTTTGTTGATGCAGCAAATCGGTTGCACTTACTTCATTACTCAAAGAGAGCAAAATTCAATCGCCAAATCCCACCTTTAACTATTTTTTATTTCAGTTGTGGAATAAGTATAATAAATGAAAAATGGAATATTGCTAAATTCAAATTAATTTCTTGTAATTTTTTCCATTTTGTGTCATCCTACAGGAAATAAAAACATTGATTTTCTATAAAATATTTGCTGTGGAAAGAGGATGTATATCATCCTATTTCCAGAATATACATCATATGTAAAGGGTGTTTTTTCGAGTAAAGAACTTTGTGTTGGCATTACTGTTCAAGATGTCTACCGATTTAACAGCTGTTAAGTGATTTATTCTTAGTTTGGTTTGGCAATTAATCATAAATAGACTCACGCCTGAACAACGCTTGCAAATACATAATGCAATTTTATTTTGAAAATGATGGTTCTGTGTGGAATACGTATCGCGCAAAACGTCCATTTTATCGTCGACAAAATCGTCCATCAGAGCAGTTAATTCGATTAACCATTTAACGTTTTCGCACCACGTTTACTCTTATTGATAACACGCATCCCCATCAGATACGCCGAGAAGCCAAACGATTATCAAGCAAGGCGTAGATTGGTCGAATGGGCCCAAAACGAGCCCGTTGTTCCCGATTTTCATGAGCGAATTTTGTTTAACGATGAAGCGCACTTCTGGTTGAATGGCTACGTCAACAAACAAATCTGCAGCATTTGGAGTGAAGCTAATCCGCAAGTGTATGTCGAAACCCCGTTACATCCAGAAAAACTGACTGTTTCGTGCGTTTTATGGGCTGGTGGAATCATAGGTTCGTACTTCTTCAAAAACGATTGTCACAACGTTACAGTCAATGGTGATCGGTATAGAGCCACGATTACTATCTTTTTCAATCCTGAATTGAACAACCATGATGTCCAGGAGCTGTGGTTCCAACAAGACGACGCAACATGTCACACAGCTCGTGCCATAATCGATTTATTGAAAGACACGTTTGGCGACCGCCTAATTGAATGTTTTGGACCTGTGAATTGACCTCCAAGATCTTGTGATTTAACATAGCAAGACTACTTTCTGTAGGGCTATGTATAATCATTGGTCTATGCGGATAGGCCACAAACGCTTGACAATTTGGAAGACAATATCGATGTTGTATTGCCGATATACGGCATTACAAATGTTGGAAAAAGTCATCGAAAATTGGACGTCCAGATTGGACTACATCCGAGACGTGGCAGTCATATGCCAGAAATCATATTTATAATGTGATGCCACAAGATTATCTTTCGGATGAATCAAATTTATGTCAATCGAATAATCCCTCGTTGTTTTATTGCAATTTAAAATTCTATTACTCAAAAAATACCCTTTAGTTCGTTTATTTCTCTAGAAACCTAGGGGGTCATGATTTTGACGATGTGCGTACCTATTTATTAATAAGAGGTTATTTATGCTTCGATCTCTATAGTTACGAGATATCGTAATCGTTACAGTCGATCTTCCAAGCGTCAAAGATACGAGAAATAGAATATTCCATTCTGTAGCGAGTAACAAAAATAAACACAATTCATGGAAATATTCTTACTTAAATTTGTTGTCATAAATTCATTATTACTGGATGAAATTTTTATCCACGCCACTCGGTATATAATAAGTATGAAAATCGATTTGCGATTCGAGTTCCGATCTATCATTTATCCGTTAATAGTCACCGTAAATAGATCAATACAGGTATAAGCATCCCGAAATGATTGGATCACGTCCCAGATTTCGTAATCCAATACATATTTCGTAACAATTATAATTATCCGTATCAACAACAAAATGAGCATTTTCAGTATACTTAACAGAACAGGCGGCAACCTTGGCTATGATTGGGGCCTTTCAAACCACGGCTATTCATAAATCAGCTCTGTGCTAGTGACCATTACGCTTTTATCAATTCAGAAAAAAAAACCTTCTGCGCGCGGCAAGTACATGCATATCGTCGGAATATGGAAATAATTGAATGAATCAACAACAAACAGGACATAATAATAAATATTTAACAGCTTGAGAGAATTGTATCCGTGGAAGTTAGGTCAGAACGTAATAAGTTGAACCTTAACCTTCCATTGTTATTGTTAACCCCTCCGTAATCATGAAATCAATTAGCAGAATGATCAGCTAATTGTGCGGTCCACCGGAAACGACCATGTTGGTCGCCTAAATAAGAACAATAATTATTGAATAATTAAAAGGTTATACGTGAACCGAAATTTGGGTTCTAACGATACGAAGAAAATTCGCGAAGATGCGATTTGTCCTACGCTATTGTTCACAATAACAATGGGCATTTCAAGTATGTTGACATATAGGGATTTTTCATGTGACACCATTAAGAATAGTGTTGAATATACCTTTCTAATTAGTCACTTAAAATCCCTAGTATTTGATTTCAATTGAATATTGAAAATGCGATTTCTATACACATTATTCCGAACGTCGCGCAATGATGATAATTGATGGTTTAAAAAGGTTTTATAGTTCACTGCGACCTCAGGTTCTATTGTGCCACCTTACAGACCTGTTCTGACCACATCTTTCACAGCTCGCCTTCCAATTCCAGAGATCTGATGGAATCCTGTATCTGTGAAGGCTTCAAAGAGGCTAGTTCCTCACTCTTACAAGTTTCTTGCCCAAGGCATTCTATCCGTAGGCTCGCAATGCCAAAGCATTCCGTGACAAGGTGAATGGAGGTTTTTTCCACCTCCCCATAGAACCTACACTCGTCAGTGTCCCACAATCTCATCCTCAACAAGTGCTTCCTGAGGCGACAGTGTCCTGTAAGAAAGCCAGTGAGGAGGTGTTAATATTTCTTACCAAGATCCAGATATCTTTTGGAGCTTGCTATTTCAAAGTTCCGAAGGCACTTAGTGGAATGATGCATCCCTGGGAGATTCCGCCAGAGTTTATCCCTCCCGGCTTTCTCCTTCTCCAGAAACTACTTCTTAAAGGTACATTTACCTTTACCAAAGAAGGATTCTGGGCCAATGAGTGACATTCGTGCGCCCTTTTTGGAAAGTGTATTGGTCTCTTCGTTTCCTTTGATTCCAGAATGGCCAAGAACCCAGATTCTCTGCTGCTCTGCTCTGTCTCAGCAAAGTTTTTACAAAAATTTTAGGAAGGTATTGTGAATAAGAGTATTCCTAATTTCTTGAAGATAACTAACAAACAAATGGTTGTGTATTACCCAAACTTGTCTGTTGTTTTAGATGTTTTAACACGGTTTTTCCGAGAAAACAGTCAATTCTAAGAAGTGCTTGCCTTTTGGGGGGGGTATACTTCAGCAGCTATAGAACTGCAAAATGCAAAGGCATTGACTCAGTTTTTGAATCAAAGTTTTCCGAAAAAATGGATTTAAAACTAAGTAACTGAGAAGTCGTGTCCTAGTCAGTCCGATTTCTACCCGTTTTATTATTTTTTATGGCCTATTTGAAGAACAGAATCCTTAACAATGATCCAAACGATCTCAGTGTCTTACGTCAGAAATTCTTCGAACATTTACTCTATTTTCCAATAATGTTGATTACTATTGAATGACTTCTGGTCATTTTTTCTTCAAAATATAGAAAGTGCGTTAATCTCTGTCAAGAGAGTGAGTGCGCCTATATGTGTGAGCCTATGTTGAAGAAATTAAGGTCCTCTAAATGCTCTAATGAAAGAACATAAAAAACTAGCTCAACAGGGAGACACTAACAAGACAAATGTCTAATGACAAACATTTTCAAGGAGTTACGAAAGTTGCTTTTTGGTAAGAGTCTGAAACGTTTTGCATGACGAGGTCTGGAACATAGACTAACTAAACGTAGAATAGATGAGACACTAGTAGAACAACCTTCAATGCCATCTGTTATCGGAGGACATACTAATTCGTGAAAAAAGCTCAATTGAAAAAGGAATCTGTATCGTAAAGCTGCCGCAAAAAGAATTCTGTAGTGCACATTTTGAATAGGTAGGTACTCCCAAGAGGCAAAAAGTTTTTTGAAATTCAATTTCCAAAAGGAAATCAGAAATGGATTCGTGCAAGTTATCGATGAGTGAGGAAATTTATTTTCATGAACATAATACCTGCAAAGAACTTTCATCTGATTTTCTTTTGGAATCGAGAAATGAGGATCAATAATCAAATTCTGGATAGAATAAAAATTTATTAACTGAAATAGGTATCACCAATTGAAAATACAGATTTATTTCATAAATATCTAATCAATAAACTAATAATTGCATTGAAAACATTCTCAAAAACTAACAATAATGAATTCAATAATACAAAATATGAGTATTTACCTACTAAACTTTTCCAATACATGAAAAACTTTTTTGAAAACTATCTTAATTCTTATAGGTAACAGAATATATATAATATATATTGTATAATTACCTTCTTGCATCTCGATTTTCACATCCAATAACACAGCACGTCTTCACTCTTGCAGGCATATCGAAATTTATTATATTTCAAAAAGAACGTGTCAAATCACTCCTTGTGTCAGTTGACAATTCAAAGGTTTTTGATAATAATGATTTTACATATAACTATCAAATTGAAAATAATTTTTTCGTGTATTAGTCTCCTCCTCCGACAGATGTCGCGGAATATACGAGTGGCTCATCTATTCTATTAGTTTGTCTATGGTCTGGAAATGCTAGCCGAAAAATGAATACAAGGAGCAAATTTGATGGAAATAATCCAAATAATTTTTCAATCATCAGTTAGGTATTCTTCAATAAATATAGATCCGATATCTGCACTACATACGACTCAAATGATATTGATAATGCTGAGTAATATTTATGGCCTTCACATTCAATCGAAAGAAAATAAAGATCTTGGAAAATTGTGTGATAATAACGATGTATTTAACATGCATATTATTCAACCTGTAACGACCCCTCCCAGTGACTCATTAGAGGGTCCCGTTCCCTCATCCACGTGTTGTATTTTATTAATTGAACCTAGGGTCAGTAAGGGTCATAGACATGCCGTTGGATATTTATGTTCTTATCGTCTCCTTATTAATT
Source organism: Propylea japonica (assembly GCA_013421045.1). NCBI lineage: Eukaryota > Metazoa > Arthropoda > Insecta > Coleoptera > Coccinellidae > Propylea > Propylea japonica. The sequence continues at coordinate 47,967,999 of CM024245.1, forward strand.
CTGCTTCTGAAAAACAAACGGCTATTTACGAGTTCAAATTGAAATATATGTAACTAGAACTAAGCAGTGTTTCTTGATTTGACATTTCTTCTGTGTGGCTTCAGATTTCTTGTGGTTAACTTGAAGCTTGTTCGGAAAAAGCCTATATTGCTGAAAATAACGGGTTTTTTGGAACAGAATTACCTTCCTTCGAATATCATCTTATTACAATAATATAACATGTTAATACAAAACATAATTTTTGAGCGCTCGTTCTACTTAAACGAGTGCTATATCGTTTTGCTCAAATGTCTGTTATTTTCGAATTTTGAGAAAAAAAGCCCTGATGACGAATTCGTGGTCAAATTCAATTCTGTTCGTCCGAACGTCCGTGAGCACGATAACTTTCGAAGGGACTGTCCTAGAGACTTTTTCAGGGTGAGATCAGTTCCCAAATGCTGCGGTTAAGTTGGTTAACTAACCAAATCGTACCGAGTGTTCCATAAAATATGGTCATTTAAAAGTTTTGTTCTGAATATCTCGGACAAAACGAAACCAATCAAAATGAAATTTTGCGGCCACATGCAAGGTGCTCATAATAATCCTCGTGCAAAGTTTTGTGGCCATAGTGTAAATAGAACCATTAAAAATCCAATTGGAATATCGAAAAGAAGAAAGTTCATATTTCCATAACAAGATATCCGAATCGAGTGAATTTTATTTTGTGAATGAATATTGGTAATCTGAATGTTCATGCAAAATTTCAAGAAGAACGCATTATGTTGAAAAATTCAATTGGAATATTGAGAAAAATAATCTCTATTTCCATCACAAAATATCCGATTGAAGCGAAATTTATTTTGAGTATGAAGATTTATATACTGAATCTTCATGCAGTGGCGTAACTAACGCCAATGCAACCAATGCGGTGCATTGGGGCGCAGGGCCTTAGGGGGGCGCAAAAAACTGAATGAGTCTACGAATAGGGGCGCACGGCAAATTCTTGCATTGGGGCGCAGGTCAGACTAGTTACGCAACTGTCTTCATGCAAAATTTCAAGAGGTTTGCATCGTCAGAATCATAGATTTAATTTTTTTGATTGTCAATTTTCAACATATCCCAATTTTTGAATAATTTTCCAGAATATCATTCCGATTCTGCTGAGATTTTGCATTTAAATATGTAGTATCAATGTCAAGTCCGATACATAAAATTAATTCTTGAAATCATAAGATTTTGTTAGAATATCTTTGGCAAATTCTGCTAATTTTGAATTTGGCGAATCGATAGATGCTATAATTGGTCTCAGATCCATGATTTCTTTGTGAATTTTAGGTAACATATAAAATTTAGAGGAATTTCCTCTGTAATAAATCAGTTTAGATGCTAATTTCTTTTCTTAAGTTCTGAAACGATACTATTAGCTTTCTGTTGTATGCTACTACTAGAAACTTCTTAATTCGGAATTAGCATCTAAACTGACGTATTACAGAGGAAATGCCTCTCAATTTCATGGATGACCTAAAATTCACAAAGAAATCATAGTTCTGAGACCAATTATAGCATCTATCGATTCGCCAAGTTGAAAATTAGCAGAATTTTCAAAAGATATTCTAACAAAATCTTATGATTTCCACAATTAATTTTATGTATCGGATTCTTTGCAATTTTCAGAGTTCATCAACAACAGAATAACACCTGGAAAAAATGCCAAGTCCTATAAAAAATTTCGAGGTAATAGCCTCATTGCTCCACCAATGAATGAGCGCTCAAAAGCACCTACTCAGGGCTTTCTCGATTTTTTTTACTTTCAGAATGTTACCGAATTCACCTGATGTCTTGTTCAATTCTTTAAAATGTCGTCTTACATTCACATACATATTTTGTAACTATGTATTACGATTTCATTCATTTATTTATCTGATAGTACAATGACTCTAACCTCACATTATCATACAGGTACATGTCCTCACTCTATCTCTATTTCAGTAGGACATAATAACTTATTCTACTCCCCACATAATTTATGAAAATGAAATTTCATAGCGCATATGTAGTTAAAGTTCTTTCATGAATAATCAAATATTTGCCGAGGAAATTATATTTGTATAGCACCATTATTCTTGAGTTCGTAGTAACCGATTATTCTTGCTGGTGTATCGATTACTGTCCTTGCTATTGTTTCTGAACGAAATTGTTCATTACATTGTTTACTGAAACACGCCTTAAGATTTTGGTTTATTCATTTATTCAAATGGCTTTCAAGGTTCTGATCTTAATGCTATCACGTTGGAGGCATTTGAAATGCAGGTATTCTTGGTATTTTGTTCTTCTTCAGGGTGATTTCAATTCTGTTTGCAGAAATGAAAACTATAGTCCGTTCATGAAAGGTTGAGCACATAGTAGGCGTTTCTTTATTTATCTGAAGTTGGCAGTATTTACTGTCATAGAGTAAATAAAGTCAACGTTGCCGAAAGTACTCGGCCTCGTCCGACGAGCTTGCGAGTTATCTGGGAACTATGCAATATTGACAACATTGCGTATCAATCTGACAAGAAAATAAAAACCATAACCTAAAATTTTATATACACAGTGAAATTGCCAAATTTCCATGGCCAACCACCGAGGCTCAATCTATCGTGAACAGAGTACACAATTCAAATTTTCAGAGTTTTCCACTTGAAATATTTGAGCAAGTTGTAGGCCTCAACAAGGGTGGAGCGTCTTTAATTTCGCTTGATATAGAGAGATGAAGTACGAATTTTGTGGAAAAGAGAATGTAAATTTTCAATTTTTCTTCAATTTTATTCATGAACATCTATTTTCTCCCCTTCAAAGTTATTTTCCTCAGATATAATTCTCTTACCAGCGCTTCTTCCTCGAAGCAATTCTGAAATGCGCTTTTTTGTAGGATCATCTCTCGTACGTCAATTCTGACATCATCTTATCAATTATGACCTCAGTTCCGACGTCATAACGATATTTCTCCGTTTCGTCACCAGTAATTATCCTTTTGAACCTGAATCATCGTTAACGTCATTCAATATCTCCTGAGCGACACACGTTGAGGTTGATCAAAATTCAGCAATTCTGGAAAAACTTCGCTGTTTCAAGCCCAAAACATTCGATAAATTTACATGGCATGAGCCGATTGATATAACGTTGGTGCCACTCAAGGACGCTTATTGTCATCAACATCTTCTCGACCTTCATAAAACGCTTTTACCACTTATCAACACATTTTTAAGATAAAATGGACTCGCCAAATGCCACAGTCAACATTTCTAGTGCAATATTTTATACAGATCCGTTGATTCATTTTATCAAAGAGTATAAAATCTAAAAATATCCAAAACTTAACTAACCTTTTCAGTTGTCAATAACAAATTGACCGTTTATGCCAAATAAAATAGAAAAAAATACAAAAATCTAAGACCTAAGAGATCAAAACACCGATGAATAATGAAATAAAGGGTTTTCCAAAAAGAGTTGTTATTTTGATATTCAAAGGAAAATGCCATTTTTCAATATGAATGATCGGATGTTTATTTCATTATAAAGAAGAAGCCTCACGAATTCCATCTTTGAGGTCTTGAATCGGCGCTGGGCTATTGGCGTAGACCTTCTCTTTCACGTGGCCCCAAAGGATGAAGTGCAAGGTGTTGAATCACAAGAACTCGGGGGCCAATTGTCATCACCTCTTCGAGAGATAACACGGTCCGGAAATTTTTTCCGCAAAAGATCAATGTTTCGTTGTTTGTGTGGCACGTAGTGCCGTCTTGTTGAAAGTAAATGTTGTCCAGGTCAATACTATCCAATTCCGGCATAAAAAAAATCATTAATTATCTCTTGATAGCGCAATCCATTCACCGTGACTGTTGCTCCAGCCTCATTTTCGAAGAAGTAAGGTCCAATGACTCCGCCGGACCATAAACCGCACCAAACAGTCACACGATGTGGATAGAGAGGCTTTTCAATTTTAACTCTTGAGTTTTCCGAGCCCCAGATGCTACAATTTTGCTTGTTGACGAAGCCACCAAGGTGGAAATGGGCCTCATCACTCAAGATGATTTTTCGATTGAATTCCGGATCATTTTCATGCATTTCAACGATCCAATCAGCAAAGATACGACGTTGTTGATGACCGGCCGGCTTGAGTTCTTGTGTTAACTGAACTTTATAAGCCTTAAGATCCAAATCTTTATGAAAAATACGGTGTATTGACGTTTGTGGAATGCCTAACTCCTAACTCCATAGAACGACGAGGAATGGACAAACCTGGAATTTCTTCAACACTTTCGGCTACAGCAGCAATGTTCTCGGCAGTTCTTGGGCGGCGTGCACGGGTCTTATTCTTCACATCACTAACTTGTTCCAACAGCTCGAATTTTTTCACCAATTTTTTTATTGTGGTCCGACAAGGTGCTTCACAACGGCCCAAAAATGTTCGCGTTTTACGAACCGTCTCTGCCATATTTTCACCATTTTTAAAGTGAATTTTGATAATTTCAATGCGTTCTTGAAGCCATTATCGTTCCATTTTTATTAATGGCGTAGTTTCTACTTGTCAAATGTCAAAAAATTGACAGCTTCAAACGTATCTACCGAAATTGCGGGCTATTCAAAATAACACCTCTTATTGGAAAACTCTTTACAAGATTTGTTCAAAAGAAATGGTGGAATTCGAATTGTTGGGGGCTGAGTACATTATTCTTCAGGAAACTCAATATATTCTTGCCAAGTTTTAACAGAAGAGGAATTTCAGCCTCTAAAATTCGACGAATTCAAGAAGCACCGTGTACAATTATATCAATCCCTACTCCGAACGATGGTCAAATATCTAATGACGATGACCTATAAATTTATTATTTTTCATTATCTTATTAGCCTAAGCAGCTGCGTAGCTTCCGCCCTGCAAATATTCAATGCCAGAGCCGGCAATTATATCAATTTAACGTTCAATATTTTGAATAAATTATTCATGACTTATACGGCCCATATAAGGGCGTTAACTCTTGGTGCTATTATGTAACATTGTAACGACTTGAATGCATGCTAGATTTTATTCCTCATATATACAGAGTGTCCCGGAAAAGGTGGGAAATCTTTCGGATTCAGATAGAAGGTAAAAAAATAAGATGACAAGTTCCCATAATTTTTTTTCTAGCGGTCCTCCCTACGAAGATACGACATCCTAAATGATGCCTCTGGAAATTCATTTTAATGGAATAAATTTCAATTACTCACTTCTTTCATTATTTTTTTCGAAAATGGTTCATTTTATCGACACTGAACAAGAATACCTTCTCTTCAGCTTAATTTTCATGGTATCCAAATTCTTTTTTTTAGCACCTTATCATACAGGAGGTTAAAAATGTAAGCATTAAAATGTACAACCCAGTCCCTGGTAAACTGAATAAGCTAATTGAAATTTGAGTAAGGTGATTTAAGAAGTCCTTAATACTAATAATCATATCAAATTTTGATTAAATTATATCTAGTAGTTTCAAACTTATTCCACTAAAATGGATTTCCAGTGGCGTCATTTAGGAGGTCGTATATTCGTAGGGAGGGCCGCTAGGAAAAAAAACTATGGGAAATTGTCATCTTCATTTTTTATGTTCTATCTGAATCCGAGAGATTTCCCAGATTTTCCGGGACGCCCTGTAGATTGATGCCGGAAATAATGCACATGTATTTACACAGGGTGTTCCTACTCATGTGCATCGACGATCAACTGTAGATTTTTCATGATAAAATTATATTATTTTTTCTCTTCCATATTTTCCTCCGGGTCTTCTTTTCAGCGATACGGGGTGTCAAAATTTTATGTTTTTTTTCAGTTTTTTGCTAAAATCTTAGGAACCATTTGAATTACAGAATCCGAATGGATATTGATGAATAAATAAAGAGTTTCAAAAAAATCTAAAATTCACCTGATTTTTAACGGACCTCGTATGTATGAGATATTTTTCCCAAATTTTGCTTCTAGAAGGTATATAAGAGGTATGGAATGAAAGAATTTTCTTCCGAATTAGAGAAAACACTTTTAAAGATTTCTGCTTCTTTTTCTGCATAAATATTCGAATCCGAAAACTATCAGACCGATGCAATTGGCTCGTGCCCAATTTTTGTTGTTCCTCGCTTTTCATCGCCAATTTTATTAATATCTCGTGCAATTCTCAAACATCTGCAGTTTCAAGCGTAATTAATCGTGAAAAGCGTATGTATATGCTAGAGGAAAAACTAGGTTAGAACTATTTTCGATGCTCATTTGTTTCAGGAAATGGATCTGTATCAAACATCACGTCGAACGTTTGGTATTTCTCTAGCACGGTTAACCATTTCCTATTCGAATAAAAACAATGATTTCAGCATGTGCCTGTGCGTTGTTTGAATATGTTGGTTGTCCTAAATTCATATTTATTACTGGACTTCATAAAAGCGAGCATATTATGAAATCTTCGAACGAGCTCATATTGATAATAATCTCATTATGAGTCGATCCCTAGGTTTTTCATAAGATGAACAATATTTCATGTTACATATTTTCATAATATCTCAAGAAAAATCAGTTGTACCTGTATCAATGTTATTGAAGGCAATTTGTCGTAACCACAAAATGCAAGCAACAGTAAATCCACTATTGGTTTGATGTAGGATTCTTGACTCAAAGTTAACTGAAGAAAAATCATTCATATTAGACAATAGAAGAAAAATTTGGCCCATTAACACATTTGAGCTATTTCTAAAAAACTTTATAGGCTTTCACTCCCAGTCTCTGAAACAGAAATAATTAAAAAAATTCAATCAAGATGAAGTGCTCCTGCAAAAATCTTTGCACTTATTTGTCAGGAGCAAATTGGTCTTGAAATAATTGTTGCCTAACAGTAAACCTGAAAAAGGAAATAAATAAAAAGGACAATGTAACGTTTAAGTGTCTATATCAGACACCTTCTTCAGACAAACTTGTAAAATCTTCAGAATTGCAGTCTGATTGACTGCAAATGAAAAAACACACAATTCTGAGTATTTTACAAGTTTGTCTGAAGGAGGTGTCTGATATAGACATCGAAACGTTACATTGTCCTTTTTATTTTTATCCTTTTTCAGTTTTACTGTTAAGCAACAATTTTTTCAAGACCAATTTGCTCCTGACAAATAAGTGCAATGATTCTCGCAGGAGCACTTCATCTTAATTAATTTTTTAAATTATATCTGTTGCAGAGACTGGGACTGAAAACCTATGAAGTTTTTTAGAAATGCAGAATCCTCCCAGAATATATTTCAATCGATAACATTTGAGCTATTCTGACTCACCCTGAAAATTCCAAGTCATTCCATTCTCAAGTTATTGTGTTTTTAGATGGTAGACGCATAGAAATGCTTTTGACCTCGGAATCTTCATCAGTGAGTCTAACAAAATTTGCGGATAGATAAGGACTGTCAAATATTTCGAGTCGCCATTTTGTCTCAACATTTTCCAGACGAGCAAAAAATTGAAGAAATGCACCCTTGCAATTTTTCAAATCAGAAATAGATATGATCGTAATAACATGTCAACTTATCATTTAATTTCAATTCCCCTCAAAGGTTTCAATCGGAAAATGACGTAACATATAAATGGATTAGCAGAATGCAGTAATGCACCCTAACAAATGTTATTTTACCGAAACCCAGTTGATTCAAATCATCGGACATTCAAATTTCAAACTGATTTTGTGTTCAGTTATGGCATAAGATATATGTGAGTGAGCTGAACTCATGATACTCTTTCATATGAAAATTATCTGTTATATTTCCCAGTACATTGAATGTTTTTTTTCAGGTGAGTGATCTTCAGACTTTGACGAATTCAAATTCACGAAAAGTGAGTAGAAATAGAAATTAATTTAGTCAAATATACAGTAATGTGAGTTTTGGATAAATGTGTTCATAATGAAGAAAAAACTATATTGTTTCAATCTTCAGTGAAAATCGTAATAGACGTAGCAGAATTTCGTAAAAAAAATTTGGTGAAAGATGAAAGTGCAAAACTCAAGAATTGATTTATCAAATTTTCACATAAATTTTCAGGTTATGTAAAAATAGTGTAAATGCAAAAGTTGTAGAATTTGTTACTACCTACAACTTCGTCATTTAACTTGGTTCAATAGGACTCGTAGCTTTAGCCTCAGATCGCCCGTGAATTATTTCTTCTTTCATTTTCATTGTTTTTCTGCCTTTTTCAGTGAGTTTTATTCTACATTAATTTTTTTTCGCTTTCTACCGTTTCGAAAGATTAAGTCATCTACCTATAATGAAAAAAAAATGTCTCCATATGCTTGTTTTCATCTTCAATTATGACGTTATTTCTTCCACGTTGTAGAAAAAACTAAAATCGATACATGAATATGTTTTTCATCTAATTTTAATGGTGACCTGAATATTGGCGTGAATTGATTCAAGCTCATTATTTTAAGTGTACGAACTTGAACCTTGTGTTGTACTGTGTATTGATTGGAGTCGCATATATAATTGAGCTTGAATGAATTACCTGAATCGGTCAAGCATTGAAACTATTTATAGTTAAATATACACTGTAGATAAGATTCAAGACAGAAGAAAGTGATTATAATATATCAATAAATTATTCGAAGAATAATAAAAGTTATAAGGGTTTATTATTACAAGTGGGTATTGACATCTTTGTCAGAAATACAATGCATTTAAATTCTGAAACATTCACTGTATCTGAAGAAATTTCTTAAAATGAAGTATATCCGATCCATTTCATCTATACTCTTTGCAAAAGGCAAGTAAAATTATTGTTAGCATTTTTTTAACGAATTGAATTATCAATTGGAATGAATGAAATGCAAAACAGGTTGCAGGAAAAATCGAATAAATTAGATGAATAATAAAATTAAAGAATAGATACCTGCTTGACATAAATCATTTGCACATTTTCAGAAAATAGCGATAATTTTCTCAAATGCATTATTTTTATCATTCTTGGTTCAGTTTAAGGAAATTCTCTCTTCTTCCTATGATAAATAAATAATATTATTGTTGGCTTAGCCTAATGATTTCAACCACATATATTATCTACAGATAATATGAGAGTTCAAAGTTATACCAACCGAAATTCGATAAACAGTATCACACTGTTTTCTCGATTAAGAGATGCATAATGTAAACATTAACCGGTATCAAATGTTACTGATTCATACATTAAGTATCATGTTGCTATGAGATTCTGTAACCGTAACGGTTTTCAAAGAAATATTCCATTCAACAATATTAGGTACTTCATTTTCAAGCTTTTGAGGAGTTTATATATTTTTTTTACAGTTTTGCACTTGTTTCTAATGAGAAATCAAATCGATTAACGATACGGCAATATTATACAGGGTGTTACATAAGTATTCACAACTATTTATCTATGTATAATTTCAAGAAAAAGAGTCCATATAAACAGTGGCGCAGCCAGGATTTCGTTATGGGGGGGGCTGAACTGAACAATTCTTGATAATACCACAACAACAAATACGAAAGTTGCAAAAAAATTAATGCAGAAAAAATTTGAACTGTTAGATTCTTTGATGTGCTGCAGCCCCCCCTCCTTAGCTGGCGCCAGTGCATATAAACATGGGTCCGCAAAAGCTTCGTTACGGAGCTACAGGGTGTTGAAATTTCCAAACATTCGGTACAACTGCGGATGCGAGCTATTTTCAACACTGTACATCATAGCACGTCCCGAATCTCAACTAGAATCTACAGGTGTTTTCTTTTCCGGAGCCAGTCTCCTTTTTCCCTCTCCAAACTTTTTGCGGTACGCCACTGGTCAGCGTGTAATCAATTTTTGATATCTGCGTTCAATTTAGAAACTTTTTTGGCTTCTCTGATTTTTCGTATCTCTAACCGTTTCCGAGTAAAAATTATTGAACGATTGTATGTTATTCGCTAAATAAAAAAAAAATAATAGAAATACTCGATAGGTATGCCCAAAATTTGTTTTTAATCTGATAGCTTGTCATCTGAGACTCAACTTCAGCTTATTCAATATCAACATAAAATCGTTCAATATTTTTTACTCGTAAACGGTTAGAGATACGACAAAATTACAGGAGTCAAAAAAGTTTTCGAATTGACCGAAGATATCAAATATGTAATTGATTTTATGCTGATCAGTGGGGTACCTCAAAAAAGTTTGAAAGGGAAAAAGAAGACATGGCTCCGGAAAACGAAACATCCTGCAGATTCTATTAAGATTCAGGACGTGCAATGATGGAGACTGTTGAATATAGCTCGCATTTCAAAATTAAACTGAATATCTCAAAACTGCAGGAGTTATGAAGAAAACACCATTTTTTTGGAAATTCCAACACCCTGTAGCTCCGTAACTAGCTTTTACAGAACCCAGTTTATATGAACTTTTTTTCTTAAATTACATGTAATTCACACCCCTCATCCGCGCCTTCGATTTTTGTTAACCTTGCAGAAAATAAACTGTTTCTTCACAAACTACATTTATAAAACGCGAACGTTCTGATACAGGTTTCAGACCAGCTGTTAACTTCCTGCTGGTTTCATTTCCTGCAACAAATTCGCCTTTGGTCTTCATTACGAATAAAGGGCTTCTTTTGTACATCAGTTAGCGAATGTACTTGTCCGTTGAAAGGCAATTACTACGTTTTCCTTCTCTTTCTCACCCTGTTCCTCGTCTTCTAATATAACGAACACTGTTTGCATGACCCGATTAAATGTAGATTGCGTTCTGTTACTCATATAATATATAGGGAAGCAGCCATATGTTCTTTTACCACGTACGTTTATGCACATTATTCATTCGGTGAATTTAAATAAATATTTTGCTCCTTGTTTGTATTTCCGCCAAGAAAAAATGTTGCTCGAAATACAGTTGCACTTCCCTAAAAGGAAAGCGCTAATTCCGCAAAAAAATCGTTATGAAGAAATTTCGTTATACAGAAAATTTGTTTCTATAGTCGGCAATGTCGCGGTCGACTTCACTGATAAATTTAAGTTTATCATTCAAACTTAAGCACTTGCTTTTAGACATTTTTGCACAAATTTTCACACTAGCGTAATGGCCGTAATGATTTAGTTAAAGGTCGGGATTTATTACGTACGTCCGGAAAAATTTCGGAAGAACCCCCCTTATAACTTCTCACCAATACCCATACAAAGAGTGATGTTCTTCGAATTTTTCGTTATAGAGAGAATTTACTTCGTTTAGAGAGAAAATCTTTGTAAATACGATCACTGTATCTTACTTGAGGTTGAGTTTTGCAATGTTTGGAAAGATTATGTAGCTGTTACTATAAATAATTATTTCCGTCGACCTTAAAATAAGAAGGTGATTTCAATGTGTACGGAATTGACCATTAATGACCCATTTTAATGCTCACTTTCTGCTATTTCATTGTGCCATCCTCATGGCAACCGTTCACAAAGTATCCAGAAGCACTTCGAGAAATGTCAAAACTCCACTGGAACATAGATACATAGAAATTTAATTATGTCAAATATGAGTCTTTTTGCAAATGAGAATGTATTTCAATCAAGAATTTATACACACGATTCAAACTGAGGTCGTCAGAAAAATCTTGTAATCAACCCGGTTATTATCCATTTAAAATAAATATCTTAACCATTAGTTGCTCTCTTTAATAACGTAGTTGATTAATTACTATTCTGTCAATCTAATAAAAAGGTGATTTTAATGTGTACGAAATTGATCATTACTTACCCCTTTGTAATGCTCAATTTCCTGCTATTTCAATGTGCAACCGATCACAAAGTATTCAGAAGCTCTACGAAAAATGTCAAAACTCTACTGGAACATAGATACATAGAATTTTATTATGTCAAATATAAATCTTGGTGCAAATGAGAATGTATTTCAATCAAGAATTCATACACAATTCGTATTGAGATCGTCCGAAAAACTTGTAATCAACTCGGTTATTAATCGAGCGACTAATAGTCAAGATATTTTAACGCGTGAGCGGAGCGTAATTATATTATGAAATTTTGTTGAAGCTGAAAATGAGTAATCAGTTTACAACAACAAAAATCTTAGAAGCCCTGACGCGAAATCACAATAAATCGAACATTCAAATTGGAATATCCTCAAGATAACTGTTTTTATTCTATTTATTCACGAATCAACTTTTCCTACTCAAATACCAAAACATGCCCTGAAAATGTCAACGATAAATTACAAAAGATTTCAAACTTTGAAAATTTCGGGGTAGATTTAGATTCAAACCGGAAATTTGAAAGGGGCATTTTCAATATGTATGTTAAAATATGGGGTTTTTCTTTGTGACAGCATTAATAGTAGTGTTAATTTTAAAGCTATTCAATAATTCACTTAACATTTCAAGTAATTAATTTATAATAATATTGAAATTGCCATATTTCTTCCATTCTATTCATTTGTGAATTCAGCTTTCTATTCAAATTCCAAACCTACCCTGCGAAATTATTATGAATATTATTTGTAACTATGTTCTCGAAAACTGAAAATTTCGCGAAAATTTTGAATTTGTTTCCGAAATTTTTCATTCGACATTTATATTATGCATATTTGATGCATTCTGAGCTGAAGGGATCTCAAATTTCGAAGAATTTTTGAATGAACGATACTCACTTCATTCTTCATTTCAAATTCTTGTTCAGTTTCACTTCATTATATTTATTCATAAATATGATAAGATAATTCATATTATATCAAAAATAGACACGAATGAATTAACACATAATTATTAATAAATGAGCGTTTATAGGAAAAGCGAAAAGCTATTTTTTCCTTCTTCTAGGTTGCCTCTCCCTTTTTTCATTGAAGCAGAACGTCGCAAGCATTCTTTGCCCATGATTAGAATGAATCGAAGAAACGGGATTCGAACAGCGGAAAATTGCTGATTATTTTTCTCAATTAGTGTAATTTTTCCATTGCGTAACTGAGGCATTGCGAATTCTAATGAGATATAGATATTTAGTTGTGTTAATGACTCTCAAGGCGACTAGTAATTAACAGGTCATAAAATTACAAAGACTTATTTCAAAAACTACTTAATGAATTGTAGAAAAGGTTTCACTATCTGAAATTTGAGAGTATGTACTTTTAAACGTGGATGTTAACAATGAATCATATTATTGATTTCGAACTGTAACTGATTGGAAAAATCAATATTTGTTACCTAAGATAATTTTTTAATGTTTCAAATTTAGAATATACAAGCTGGCCAACCACAATAGTACCCACGAAAACTCGAACTACGAAGTAATTGGAAATTTGTTTTTTTGGCAACAGCCACTGCTCTTTTGATCAAAAATCATTTTAGATATATATGCGGGTTTTTCGGTTATATCTAAAATTACAAACGACTCGAAAATGATACTTACAGTATAATATAGCTTTTTCAGATTACTTCTAGCTTCTCGAATATTTTTCTTTAACCAGTCAAATCGTACAGGATGTTCCATAAAATATGGATATTCAAAATTTTTGTTCCTCAATATCTCAGACAAAACGAAAACAATCGAGATGCAATTCTGCGGTGTTGTGCAAGATGCTCATAATAAGCCTCATGTAAAATTTTGTGGCCATAGTGTTAACAGAACCTTATAAAATTCAAATGGATTACTGGAAAAAGGAATATTTTTATTTCCATAACAAGATATACGATTCGAGTGAGATTTATTTTGTGAACGAAGATAGGTATTCTGAATGCACATGCAATATTACAAGAGGATCGCATCATCTGAAACATAGAATTAAATTTTTTTAAGTAATTTCCAGATTTCCAGAATATAAGTCTGATCGTGCTAAGATCTCAAGTATCAATCTCAAATCCTATACAAAATTTCTGAATGAACGAGCGCTCAAAAGCACCTGCTCAGGGCTTTTCTCAAAGTTTTGTTTATAAACGTCGAAAATTTCATTTGATGCTTGACAAAAATGAACTGTTAATATCAGAACAAACTGCACTATCACAACAAGAAGTATTCAAATCCAGATAGCACTTCCCTATTTTTTGTTTTTGTTTGTCGTTATTATATTATATTTCTTTGTTTATATAAAACTACTCACTGCATTCAGCATAGGGATTTATGAGAACGAACTTAGTTTCATTTTGACAGATATACGACTTTTCACGATTTTCCACATCACTTAATAAGATTCACATAACTATATAAAATACTACCAAATATCGATGTAATAAATAAAGTATGCTTGGCACGCCGGAAAAATTTCATTGACAAATCAATTTCATTCAGATATTACTCCAAGTATTCGATCTCTTCAGGTTGTTATAGTATGCTTCATCTTATCTTTGCAGAAAAAAGACACGTATTAGCGACAGAGGAAGATATTTTCTACGCAGTTTCTGAGAAATGTGAATTGGAGCATGTATGAATGTTTATACACCAAATCGTGATTTATCGCAACTAAAATGTATATTTCAGGAGAGAAACACAAATATATCATTATGATATACTTTAAGATTTATGTGATTTAGGAGTTTACAAGGCAATTTCACTTTCTTCAAGCTGTTTTGCGATTGGTATCTGGTATAATAGTTATTACTTGGGTGTGATTCATGATTACGATTGCCAATATTCTGAAAACGGTCAAAACTTCTGAGAGGAACATATGGCGCAGATATGGAAAAACATATCCAGATATTTTAAGAAATATAGATTATATTAAGCTGTCATCATGATCAAGATATTCAAAAACGTAATGAATAAACACGTCAATGATCTTATATACAGAATGTTTCACAATTCTGCAAACATACAGAGTGAGCAACGGTCGGTAGTACTAAAAAATCTGGAAATCCGCGTCGTCAAAGCTTGTCCTATTTCCTGATAACCACGTGTAAAGAATTAAGAAAACAATTAAGAAAAGTCCTGAGCAGGTTCTTTTGAGCGCTCGTTTATTTTGGGGCAATAAGGCTATTACCTTGAAATATTGCATAATCATTTACTTCACTCATTAACATACTCAAGCTCGATTTCCTTTCAATCGAAGGGTATTTCATGGCAACATTATTTTTTGTTTATATATCGATGGACTTTTCTATGGTTGTATTAATGAAGCTCCCACAAACTTTTGCGTACTGATTTGAATTAGAATTGAACATTTACTGCAAAGTTTCGGCTCGCTGATATCGACAAACTCCGAATTATTCGAAAAAGTTCATAATTTAGAAGAAAATTGAGTTGTATGGTCCTGAATATGCGATCGTCTTGAAATCGTACATGATCATTCAGTATATCAATCTTCTCCCCCTAACTAAATTTCACTAGAATCGGATATCTTGTAATGGAAATGTACAGGGTGTTTCCTAAACATGCGGCAAAAATTCAGGGGATTGTTCCTTGGACTATTCTATGAATATTTTGTCCTTTGATGATTTTTGAAAAACCTCTTCGTTTCGAAGATACAGGGAAAACAAAATTTTAGATAATAACATTTTATTATGAAAAATTACATAAAAATTTAACTTAACCTACAGAAAATGTTGAAAATGACCACCTCTAGCCAAAAAAACGAATTCAAATGAAAACCATGTTTAATCTGTATTCCTTTACCATCTGAACTTATCAATTTTAAGTCAAAAAATGGAAGCAAGCCCTGAGCAGGAGCTTCTGAGCGCTCGTTCTCTGGTGGAGCAATAGGACTATCATCTCAAAATTCTGTATATGACTTGAAATTGATACTTTATATATAAACAATAAAAAAATTCAATTCTATGGTCACACTTGAAAATTAAAATAATTGAATTTTATGGTTCTGATGATGCGATCCTCTTGAAATTTGGCATGAACATTCAGTATATCAATCTTTATACCAGGAATAAATTTCACTCAATTCAGATATCTTGTTATGAAAATATAATTTTTTTTTCAATATTCAAATTGAATTTTCTATAGTTCGGATGATGCGATGATCTTCAAATTTTGCACAAACATTCAATATATAAATTTCATTTGATTCGGATATCTTGTTATGGAAATATAAAGAGTCTTTCCTTTAATATACCAATTGGAATTTCTATGGTTCTGATGATGCTATCTTCTCGAAATTTTGCATGAACATTCAGTATATCAGTCTCAACTCACAAAATGAATTTCATTTGAATCGGAAAGTTGGTTATGGAAATAAAAAAATTCTTCTTTTTCATATTCCAATTGAATTTTCTATGGTTCTGTTAATACTATGGCCACAAAATTTTGCGAGAGGCTCACTATGAGCATCTGGCAAGTTGCTGCAAATTTCATTCCGTTTGCCCTCGTTTTGTGTGAAATATTGAGGAACAAAAATTTTGAATGGCCACTTTTTATGGAACACCCTGTACGATTTTTCTGGTTAACGAACTTAACCGAGCTATTTGGGAGCTGAACACACCCTGAAAATTTCAAGTCTCTAGGACAATCCGTTCGAGAGTTATTGTGCTCACGGACGGACGGCCGGCCGGACGGCCGGCCCTACAGAATTTAATTTGACCTCATATTTTCCATCAGGGAGTCGAACCCTATCGTTTGAGACCATTTTCGACTCAAAATTCGAAAATTACAGACATTTGGGCAAAACGATATAGCACTCGTCTAAGTAGAACGAGCGCTCAAAAACTGGCCGTTTTTAGTAATTGGAATGTTGTTAAACAAATTTAAAAATAAATTGTACCTACTTAGTAATAATTTAGAAGAAAATTGAGTTGTATGGTCCTGAATATGCGATCGTCTTGAAATCGTACATGATCATTCAGTATATCAATCTTCTCCCCCTAACTAAATTTCACTAGAATCGGATATCTTGTAATGGAAATGTACAGGGTGTTTCCTAAACATGCGGCAAAAATTCAGGGGATTGTTCCTTGGACTATTCTATGAATATTTTGTCCTTTGATGATTTTTGAAAAACCTCTTTGTTTCGAAGATACAGGGAAAACAAAATTTTAGATAATAGCATTTTATTATGAAAAATTACATAAAAATTTAACTTAACCTACAGAAAATGTGAAAATGACCACCTCTAGCAAAAAACGAATTCAAATGAAAACCGTGTTTAATCTGTATTCCTTTACCATCTGAACTTATCAATTTTAAGTCAAAAACTGGCCGTTTTTAGTAATTGGAATGTTGTTAAAAAAATTTAAAAAAAATTGTACCTACTTAGTAAACACAGCGCGGTACGCATTCTTATTTAAATTATTATTAGTTTTAAAAATATGAAAAAAATGTTGTTCGCTCTGTATCTTCGAAACAAAGAGGTTTTTCAAAAATCATCAAAGGACAAAACATGCTTAAAATAGTCCAGGAACAACCCCCTGAATTTTTGCCGCATGTTTAGGAAACACCCTGTATAGATTCTTCTTTTCAATATTCCAATTGAATCTTCTAGTGTTCTGTTAACACTATGGCCACAAAATTTTGCATGAGATTTAGTATGAGCATCTTGAATGCAATTTCATTTCGATTGGTTTCGTTGTCTGTGATATTGAGGAACAAAAAAAATTGAATGCTCACATTTTATTGGACACCCTGTACGATGTAGCTGGTTAACAAATTTAACCGCGGCATTTGAGAACAAACTCACTGTGAAAATCTCGAGTCTCTACGACAATCCATTCGAAAGTTATGGTGCTAACAGACGGCCCCATGGACAGAATTGAATTTGACCACGGATTCGTCGTCAGGGTGTCTAACCCTATCCCTTTGAGATCATTATCGGCTCAAAATTCGAAAATTACAGACATTTGGGCAGAACGATATAGTACTCGTTTAAGTAGAACGAGCACTCAAAAATAGTATGATAAGTTTTCATCTGTCATTAGTTTTTTAACGAACCTACACACGACGTATGTTAGCATTTGAAGCGAAAATTTATGTTTGATTGTAGCTAAGGGTTTGAGGAAAAATATTTCATTTTATGGCCGAAAAATGCATTCAATTCAAAATCAGTTTACATGTTTCATCTTTCTTTTTCAATTCACTGATTTAATAGATATTAATTTCATCAGGAATTTTCGCACAACCCTGTATACAGATACTTTCTACACTTTCAAATTCATACCTGATCTTTTTAAAATGCAAAAAATAATCAACAACGTGAATTTCCAAGGCGCAACAGATGAATGACACAATAGTTCCGATGACATACGAAAGACCTTGCGAACTAATTGAAATCGAAAAAAATTAAATCAACAGGAAAATGAATCATACACAATTAAACTGCTATACGTTATTTCGATTTTTTTAAACGTGACTCCTAAACCGCATGCATGCTCAATTCTAATTCTAAGTCATTTTAAATTGATACTTGTAAGGTGAGCACAACAATAATGAAATTTGCCATTCTGACCTCTGAATTTAATTTTCATATTATTTCGTCTAGTCCGTAATACGTTTTTATTAATCGATTGTTCTGGAACGTACAAATTCGAAAATGATTCGATGAGACAATAGCAGAAAATAGGGGTTTTCTCATACTTAGATTGTGATCGTCAAGTAATGAGCATTATATTGTATCTCGGAGCAAAAGGTCAGATATGTCAGGAGTAAACTTGAGAGGCACATAATTGAATATTAATTATATTGTTGTATGATTTTATATGATTAATTTGAATTTACATAGGTCGATAATACTCGTGTGTATTTTTCATTGTTTTAACTCAACTCCGTATCTTATTCATTTTTTCATTAATGGAACGCAAAAATATACAGGGTTGGGCTAAAATCTTCAATACATGAATATCTCACAAATCAGTGACTTGAAAGGAAAAAGCTGCGACACTCAAATTGATTTGATCAAACGCATTATTGGCAATCAAATGAAATAAAGGGTTTTCCAGTAGGAGGTGTTATTTTGAACAGCCCTCTACTTCGGTAGATGTCAAGTTTAGGTGTGTTCTTTTATTCACCGATGGATTCACCCGGATGGAAACCAGATGAAATGTCAGATGGCTCATCAGATGTCGAATAAAAGAACGAGTTGATAGTTATCTGCTGTTTAGTTGAGTCGTGACAGATAACATTGACGTTTCTGCCATACAAATTTACCCCCTCCACTTGATTCATCAGAATTTCATCACATTCACCGGCTCTGAAAGTCGATGGATCCGATGAGCCACCGATGGAAACATCGGTGAGTAAACGAACGAGTGGCAGTTCAACCGCTGAATAAACGAACGACTTGATGCAACCGTGGTGACAGCGGTGAATCCATCTGATGAATAAAAGAACACACCTTTTGAAGCTGTGATTTTTTGACATTTGACAAGTATAAACTACGCCATTGATTAAAATGGAACGAAACACGCTTCAAGAACGCATTGAAATTATTAAAATTCACTGTAAAAATGGTGAAAATTTGGCAGAGAAGGTTCGTAAAACTCGAACATTTTTGGTTAGTCGTGAAGCCCTTGTCGGACCACAATAAAGAAATTGGTGGGAAAAGTCGAGCTGTTGAGACAAGTTAGTGATATGAAGAATAAAACCCGTACACGTCGCTCAAAACAGCCAATAATATTGCTACTGTAGCCGAAAGAAAACCCAGGTTTGTCCATTCCTCGTATCGAGAGATGATAAATGATTTTTATAGCCGAAATTGGATAGTATTGATCTGGACAATGTTTACTTTCAACAAGACGGAGCTACGTGCCACACAAGCAACGAAACCATCGATCTTTTGCGGGAAAAGTTTCCAGACCGTGTTATGTCTCGAAGAGGTAATCACAATTGGCCACCGATATCATGTGTTAACACCTTGCGATTTCTTTCTTTGGGGCCACGTGAAAGAGAAGGCCTACGCCTATAGCACAGCGCCGATTCAAGACCTCAAAGATGGAATTCGTGGGGCAATCGAGGACACTTTTCTATTTGGTTATGGAAAATTTCATAAAAAATGTATGGTCCTCTAAGCGTGATCGTGGTGGTCATTTGCCTGATGTTATTTTCTACTATTAACGGCATAGCTTCTTCTTTATAATGAAATAAACATCCGCTCATTTATATTGAAAAATGGCATCAAAATAACACCTCTTATTGGAAAACCCTTTAGTACAATTGAATGGCCACTTAGTGTAAATTTTACCTCTGCGCCTCAAGTTACTGTCCCATTTATACTTTTTCTCTAAATTCCTTGAAATAAGCTCTGCCACCAGAGAAGATTCATCAAACCAGGTCTGGCTTTCTAAGGCTTCAAGATGTTCAAGTAACTCCCTAAGGCCTAAAACACTGTGTAATCATCTCCCATAGATTTGAACAGCGGTATTTAGCCAAAAATATTGAATTCATTTTTGGAATAATGTTAAAAAAACAATCTTATGTTATGAAAAGTCTCCAGCTCAATATGTTCGAAATTTAGAGTGAATACAAACGACAGAATTTTTTTTATTTTGTATTCTTTACCAGTGCTTCAAGACCACTTCCAACTGGAAATTCGAAATTATATACATATATTATATATTGATATGGATAGATTATTTAGTTAAGAGTTTATAAGTAGGCAGGATAAAAAAATTAAGATATGTTACTATGGAAGTTTTTTGTCAGTCAGAAAATAAATAAATTTGAGAAAAGTCACGAAATTTGCTTCACTAGAATCCACCCTGAAAAAGAGTATAATAATTCAATACAAAATAGTTCAAGAGATTGTATGGGTCGTGTAATTTTGCAAACAATTAAACTATAAAATAAATCAAAATAAGAAATACACGATACCATATCACCATCATATGGTATCGTGTATTTCTTATTTTGATTTATTTTATAGTTTAATTGTTTGCGAAATTACACGACCCATACAATCTCTTGAACTATTTTGTATTGAATTATTATACTCTTTTTCAGGGTGGATTCTAGTGAAGCAAATTTCGTGACTTTTCTCAAATTCATTTATTTTCTGACTGACAAAAAACTTTCATAGTAACATATCTTAATTTTTTTATCCTGCCTACTTATAAACTCTTAACTAAATAATCTATCCATATCATATATTCTAGTAAATTCACGTTGCGAAGAGAAAAATCCCATCAAAAGTTTGAAACCACCTGAAGAGACCGAAATAAAACGACGAAAAAAAACATCATGCAGAGCAGACCTCCTGAATGATTTCCTAATAATTCATAGTGTTGAATACAATTGAAAAAAATTGTATAATTTTCGCTGTTTCTGTATACCAGATGGACACCGCATAAACTCAACGCGTTGTGTTGTTAATTTTAGATCGAAGCACAGGATGCTATATAGACGAAAAATAAAAAGTAAAACCTACCTTGGATGTAGCGTTATTTAGTGATTATGCGACTACGAAATTAAGGAAACAGTTGTTGGGGAAAATCAACCATAATCATGTCGGGAGAGCTATCCTTTTTTTATTTATTGTAGATAAATTATAGGTTTGGCACGGCCTTGTGAACTACTGAATGGATTTTGCCTTTTGAAACTTTTGCGGTCGAATCTAAGTTTTATAAAAGAACATTTCAGGCTGTTATTTTGTCCAAATGTCTATTGTTAACAGAACTCTCTTAAATTTTTTTGAAAACAAGATATCTTTGTCAATATTATCAATATTTGTTGATTGTGAAAAAACTTTCGTAGGGATATTTCGCATGTGGAAAGGAACAGAAAATAATATGTAGAGGGTTTTCCAATAAGAGGTGTTATTTTGATATTCAAAGAAAATACCATTTTTCAATATATGTAGATGATCGAATGTTTAATTCATAATAAAGAAGAAGCTATGCTGTTAATAGTGAAAAATAACATGAAGCAAATGACCACCACGACCACGCTTACGTGGTCCTTTTAATGAAAATTTCCATACCCAAATCGCAAAGTGGATGCCCTATGTCCTCGATAGCCCCACGAATTCCATCTTTAAAGTGTTGAATCGACGCTCGGCTATTGACGTAGACCTTCTCTTTCACGTGGCTCCAAAGGAAGAAGTCGCAAGGTGTTAAATCACAAGATCTCGGTGGCCAATTGTGATCACCTCTTCGAGAGATAACACAGTATGGAAACTTTTCCCGCAAAAGATCAATGGTTTCGTTGCTTGTGTGGCACGTAACGCCGTCTTGTTGAAAGTAAACGTTGTCCAGATTAATACTTTCCAATTTCGGCCATAGAAAATCATTAATTATATCTTGATAACGCAACCCATTCACCGTAACTGTTCTTGAATACTTTCGGCTACAGCAGGAATATTCGCGGCTGTTCTTGAGCGACGTGCACGGGTTCCATTCTTCACATCACTAACTTATCCCAACAGCTTGAATTTTTCCACCAATATTTTTATTGCGGTCCGACGACGTGCTTCACGACGACCCAAAAATGTTCGAGTTTTACGAACCGTCTCTGCCAAATTTTCACCATTTTTATTGTGAATCTTAATAATTTCAAAGCGTTCTTGAACCGTGTATCGTTCCATTTTTATTAATGGCGTAGTTTCTACTCGTCAAATGTCAAAAAATTACAGCTTCATTGGAAAACCCTTTATTTTTATTCAGGACGACTTCGATCCGATGAAAAACCATTTGGAGCCATTTCCAGTTGATTTACAAAACGTTTCTTGATTTCTTGTGCTCTTGAATTAGCACCTCAATTCAAATGTTTTTGGGAAGAAATGCAATGGTCGCAACAAAACACAAATCATGCACAGACTCAATTCCATCGAAATAAGGAATCCAACATAAATATAGCCGCTGGCAAACCAGATCTAGCTCTAGTTCTTCAAATCGTTAATTTTCTTCCATATTCCGAGTGGAAGAATTACAGTTCTTCGATTTAGATCGACCCTTTTTCTTCTCTATTATAAAACACGAAGTAGGTGGAATGCGTTCCGTCAATTGATGGGGCCAAACTAAAATAGTTCAGGTTACCTAACGCAGGACCGTATCGGATTTCTTGACAAACATACGGATTGGCAGATGCATCGAAAACGTTAAAATTCACATTTATTCAATAGATTCTTTCTGAATTCTGGTATAGTATTGACTTAGACGTTAGGAAGACTAGTAAGATTCACTGAAAGTGTAAAAAAATTGGGCTATGATTTCAAACCTTGTGGAACTCCATGGAAATTATACCCAACCTTTCATTTTTTGTTGATACGTTTGTACTAGTACTGATACTGAATATGTTGAATGAAATCCATTTGCCTTCCAAATACTGAAAAATCATTTTTCTCACTTGTGAAATACACTATTAATAATAATCGTTCAAGAATTTCTGACAACTTTTGAAATATTTATTTTAATTGATTCGCTTATGTCATTTCCCCCTCTTTTTGGCTGGTTAATAATAACTATCATTATACGCTCGTTGCATAATATACTATTATAGATGGAAAAGCTGTTTGGCAGCAGCTGTCAGCATTTTTTTTCGAGTTTACCCGTGGTGAAAGTTGAAAACCTAGCAGATTATAAATGACCAGAACATGAAATTGTAGATAAATATTGATAACCACTATGTGATTTGACACCGTTGGGCTATTTTCTTTGGAGTTAGGTGAAAAGCCAGTTCTATAAGAATATTTCACAATCGTTTCCTGAACTAAAGGATGATAAATTATGTCAAAATGTCATTTAAAATTTTAACAGTGGAGTGGACGTCTGTAAAGCTGCAAGGGGAGGCCATTGTGCTGTGTGTTGTGTTATTTTTCGTACATAAATGTCGTAACTGACACTTCAATTACCAATAAAGAGTTTTTAAAAATGAATGTAAATTATGTGTTTTATTTATTCTTAAAAAAACCGTAATTTGAAACATCCTTTACATTAAAATGACTAGTCTTCAGAGTTAGAAATTTAACGTTTTTGATATATCAATAACGATATTATCAAATATCTGAATTTGTGATTGAATTAACCTCCATAATATTTTTCAGATATATCACAAAAAAATCACAAAAATGCGAATTGCATTGTTTTGAACAGTTTTAAACTACTCTCACTATTATAAGTACATACTTCCACATGTATATGTATTGTTGAATTCTTTCTGTTACTTGAGACGTTTCTTTAACGGTAGAGTTGAGATTTTACCTGAACTTACTGGTTTCCTTAGAAATCATAATTTGAAGAAAACACCCACTTCGCTCCATGAAAAAGATATTTTATTCTATTGACATGCAGCACATATGAGATCAGCCGTCAACAATAGCAATAGGGTGTTTAAACCGCCGTTCGACAATCCCACCTGGTCTATCAATCAAACGGTAATTTTTTGCTTATAGGTCCTTAACATTCCAGAGCTTTTGTTGAAATCGATGTTTTTTCGGTTTCTGTGTCCATTTGAAACTTATGGCGAATCTATGAAGTTATATGCGAAAATAACTGACTGCAGTTAATAAAATACTCGAAAATTGATAAATAGTTATTTATTCTACAAGGGAAAAAGTATTAGATTTTAGCTCGAGGTTGTGTTGTCCCCCGACGCGAAGCGGAGGGAGAGAAAAAGCCAGGGAAAAAAGTGAAAAAAGTGAGTACTTCTTTCCCGGCTACATAGAGAATCATTTTTTTGACACGAAAAAGAGTAATTTCGTAAAAAGTCATACTTTGTGACCTGTCAAGAGATATAAAATGTCACATTTTTCTCCCGTCACAGAAAATTATAGTTATTTATTATACAAGGGAAAAAGTATTAGATTTTAGCTCGAGGTTATATTGTTTCCCGACGCGAAGCGGAGGGAGACAAAAAACCGAGAGCTAAAATCTACTATTTTTCCCGTGTATAATACACTATTTTTTTCTGTGACAAGAAAAACAACGATTTAATAGTGAAAGAACTTCTCACGAAATTACTTTTTTCCCCGGGAAAAAAGTGAGTACTTTTTTCCCGGCTACATAGAGAATAATTTTTTTGACAGGGAAAAAAACAATCTCGTAAAAAGTCATATTTTGTGACCTGTCAAGAGATATAAAATGTCACATTTTTTTCCCGTCACAGAAAAATAATATTTTTTTATCATTCACATATATCATAAATGAAATTTATAATTATTGACTTGAATATCTTGATGATGGAACATTCATTGAAATATCATTCGGACTATTTTCATAATTTTTGCTGCTTCTATTCAACGTTTCGACCTGCATTCGCCAGCCGTGGTCAGGAAAAACACTATAGACTTTTAACTGCCAGAAAAGCAAATTTTGCCACTCTTCGATGTTTGTCTTTTTCGACAGTTGTCAGAAAACAAACATCGATGGCTTTAAGCTGGATCCTATTATTGGAGCCCAGATATTTTTGAGATCCACAGATGGTTGGCTGACTGGGTGGTCAGTTATTGACATGAAAGCTACGTTACAGTTTTTTTTCTGAAAAAAAAGTTTAACCTCATAGTATCCTATGGTCCTCATTCAAAACATGTTGGGCAAGCTTTGACTTATCAGTAACTTTTCCTTGAGCTATTTTTTTCGATGCTTCGGTTCGAACATACAAAGGAAGTTTAGTTTCTTCAATAATGGTTCTTTCCTCAGAGTAGGAAATAAACATAGAGATGCCCCTACGCGTGAATAGTACTGCATTGTAATCAACCAAGCATTAGAGTGAGATGGAAAGCATTTCACTGCCGCACTGGGGTGAAGTAAACAATAGGTTAGGTTTGCATTTCTCCAATTCCTGAATATAAACCAACATTTTCGTAATTTTGCCGTAGCTATAATTACCGGAATAACCTTAAGCAACAATAAACTGCCACCAAATCAGTAAAATAATTCAGTTTATGAACGTCAAATCGAAATGAAAATGTATATTGTCCGTTCACGAAAGGTTGAGCGCATAGTAGGCGTTTGTTTATTTATTTGAAGTTGGCAGTATTTACTGTCATAACGTAAAATAAAGTCAACGTTGCCGAATGTACCCGGCCTCGTCTGACGAGCTTGCGAGTTATCAGACAACTCTATGCAATATTGACAACATTGCGTATCAATCTGACAAGAAAATAAACATCATTACCTAAAATTTTGATATACACAGTGGGATATGCCAAATTTCCATGGCCAACCGACGGCTCAACCTTTCGTGAACGGACTATACAAAGAAACTAAACACTAACAGACGATGTTGCCAAACTGACAGGATTGTCTGTAGAAGACACAAGCCGTTAGTATCAGAGTAGGGGAGCGGTAGACCAATTATCCCGATACGAAATAAACATACGGCACGAATTCGCAACGCCGGATTATTGTCCGCGCATATGAACAGATTCTACTTGGCTGCATAACCAATGCGCGAAGGCTTCTCTATGTTTACTTTTTACTCTGAGGTTCTTCCACACACGCTCTAGGAACTTCATAGATGCAATTTTCAGTTAGCTGATTTTCATTTTCAGGTTTTGCTGTAGTTTGATAAGCCCTGATAATATCTTGAATCTTGAATGCTGTTCTCACATTGTTCCTATTTCTGATTCTGCTAATATTTTCAAAAGACCCTTTTATTGTATATGGTATTAACATTGGTTATCGTTTGTTCTGGTTCGGTTCGACTTGTTGCAGGTTATGGTTTTATAAGTTCGATAAATCCGTTTGTACAAAGTCAGGGGTTCAGAAACTTAAAACGAGCTACTTGTGAGATTAACGAATGAACGGAACAGCTTTAATTCTGTACGAGGATCATCAAACAATACTTCCTCTAATTCACTAGAATTTTCTTGAAGAATTCTTCAATTATCGTTTCTTTTCTTTTGGAATGGCTGCCAAAGTTTCCGATGAAGTTGTATGTTTTCAGTTACAGAAACGAAGGGAACACTTGCTGATAATTTCATTTTATAACGACCATTCAACATCCTTGAATTACTGCAACGAATTTTATCCGTTACAGTTCGTATTTCAAAAATTTCCTACTCTTAAATTCTTATCAGCAGTCGTTAAATTTCAAATTTCCTTACTTATAAAGAAGCTTTATGTACCGAATCGCATTACCGTAGATTCGAACGCCGGTACTCATAAGCCAGCTAAGTCAACGCGTCCTCGTGGTACCCTAGGCTGAGATAAGTCACCCCCACCACCGTCCATTCATCCTAAGCCAACTGAACCATTTCTGACCGCTGCACCTCCACTGCTACGTTCCTGGACAGCAACCAAAGTCTGAAACTAGACTTATAGTAAACGAGTGGAAATTAGAGAGTGCGCTGCCCTATCGTGGAACAAGCTCGCATCGTTGCTTCGAAACGCGTAGAACATGTAAACAAATCCGTTGAGAAGGACCAAAATTATGAGGAATCGCAGCAGAATGCCATCTTGAGGGTAATCGCGATTTATTTGGTTCGTCCTGGTACTGGTTGACTTGTTAATAGAGTGTTTTTCCGTAATTTTGCGAAAATGTAGACGGGGGAGGTGTGTGATAGGGTGAAGCGGGTGGACTGTATGGAGGAAGGGATTTTCGTAGTTTTCCGGGAGTTTTTTGTGTGACTTTGTGCAAGATGGGAATAGTTACGAAGACGATCGGAGTCATATTCAGTCTGTAAGTTGGGTGAATCAATATTACCTGAAAAATTCTTGGCGATAACGTTGAGCTTTGGTTCGTTTGTTACCAAATATAATAACTTTTGTCAAGTTTATACTATGCATTAAAATCTCTGAACAGTGTTGACATGGATTGGGTTTTGCAAAGTTGCTCAGAAATATTTTTAGGGGATAAGCTCAAGGAGCAGTTACTAATCCAGATATAAACCTCGCTAAATATATTTCCCCTCATCAAAACCTTGAATCCTCAACTGATGCTTCCAGAGTTTAACGTTTCAGCCACCATTTGCCACTCTTTGTCACAAAAAAGACCTATGTTCTCTAACTTAAAAAAAGCTACGTTCGTGATTGAAAAAAAAGAATTATGAAAGTTACAAGCCTCAAATGTTTTTCTGGCCACTTCTGGCGAATTCTGGTCGAAACGTGGAATACAAGAAGCAAAAATGATGGAAAGTACCTCGGAAAAAACCCAAATAATATATTTCACAAATGTTATTCTGTTCTACACTAGTCAGGCCAACACAGAAAAAAAAACATTAATGATTTGAGATCATTTGCGTACAAAAAAGTGATTCGACATAAAAAATATTATACTGTACTGTTTGAAAGAACACCTCTCGAATACTTTCAAAATTCTGTCCAATTCAAGTTTCAGATATCACAAGAATATTAAATTCACAAAATGTAATAAACATTTTAGATATCGATTGAAATATGATCTGGGAGGAATCTGCATTTCAAAAAACCTTTATAGGTTTTCCTTCCCAGTCTCTGAAACAGAAATAATTAAAAAATTTCAATTAAGATGCTGGACTCCTGCGAAAATGTTTGCAATTATTTGTCACGAGCGAATTGTTTTTGAAAAAATTGTTGCCTAACTGTAAAACTAAAAAGGAAATAAATGAAAAGGATAATAGACACCGAAACTTTACATTATACTTTTCATTTACTTCTTTTTTAGTTTTACTGTTAGGCAACATTTTACTCCTGACAAATAAGTGCAAAGATTTTCGCAGGAGCACTTCATCTTAATTGAAATATTTTTAATTATTTCTGTTTCAGTGACTGGGGTCTTTTTAGAAATGAACATTTTAGTCTGAGAATTCAAGCATTTCCAGTGATTCCCAGAAAAAATCCTTCTAGAAATAATCGACCCTCAGAAAATCATAGTTGTTTCGTAGTCAGGCCTCGTGAAAAACTGTAATTTGTTATTTATTTGGAAAGCGTTCAACTTTTACTATCTTAGACATACTGTATATTAGAGTTTAATTGATATTAAACTGTCAATAATTTTGAGGGGTTATGCAATGCACTTTTGAAGGTAAAGATTCCTTATGGGACAGCTGAAATGAAGAAATACCTAATAAAACGATTTTTTCATTTGTTGCATCGTTAATAAATGGTACACTTGAGTGGAGACCTCAGTCCCTAGTTGAGCCGACAGTTGAGCTTAATGAATAACAGTATTAATAATTATAATTACAGAATATTTTCTTTAATTGGATATAATCTATAACCAAGGTGAAAAATTGAGCACACATTAGATTCATGATGATATTATTATGCTCTTATATGTTTAATTCATTCTCAATTTGTAGTATGTAAAACTTTTTCATTATTTTTCAAGGCAGTATGCAAGACAATGATAATTTCCACACTTATTTGATTGATTTCACAATGAGGAAAATATATTCATTAACTTTATAAGAAAACACTTGATGAGGATTGTCAAATGTTATAGTTTCCTCTTTCCTCACAAAATTTTCTCATTGTGTATCCAGAAATTTTCCTCTTGAGATTTCAAATAACTCATAAGATAAAAGTTTGTACGAGATATTCATTTGTTAATATCTTTCTGATTCGAATTCAATCTTGAACATAATTTTAATCGAAATACATATATCTATCATGTATTTCTAGACTTCGATTAAATCTCCCAGGAGGCTTTTGGTACTAGCGTCGTCAATTTTTCATTGGAAAATTATATATTCAATTCTGTATTCAGTTTGTTTTCATGATATAAGTAGTTTTCCTCAAGATCCAATTCAATGATGTTTTTCCTATTTTCATCATCAATACTTACGATACCAATTCATTATCTATTTCTATCAGTTCTTTCGATTAATGCCTCAAATATTGGCAACAATGAGAAACCATATACTATGCCTTTATTAGTTTGCCAGTTCTCAATTAATCACTCAAAAGATTTGTCAAAACACAAACTTCGAACAAAGGACCCTTAAAATCAAATTCTCCACGCTAAGCCAATACATTGTTGTCGGGTCCTTTGATCTCTTTCATCATTAAATGAAGAAATTAAGTTTGCAAAAAATTTCTCAGGATGCTTTGAAGATATACATTCAAATGAAAACGCCTCGAAATAAACTGAACCTTAAATTTCTCGAAAATTTTGTTTTGGGTTCAGAAGTGTTTTCGCTCGTGTGTATTGACTTACAGACAAGATCGCTTCTGCACCTTCGTTCAATTTTAAATATCCTGAGAGATATTAAAAGGTTTTCCATTAAGATGTGTTATTTTTATATATCACAGAAAAATGGGCTTTATTCTTCACATCACTGTAGTGTGAAGCCACTAGTTTGTGCACAATAGTTTAAAGTTCGAAGTTGGTGAATGTCGATTTGAATTTCAATAATGGTCGGTCTATTGATCTCGTTTTACTCATTTATGAATTCAAATTTTGGTTTTATGATTGCACAGAAGTATTGAATCAATAAATAAGTAGAATGAGATTTTCAGGACATTTACATTTGCATATTGATTTTTCAATTTTAACAAGTGCGTATTTTATTGAGTCATTCTAAATTATGTTCAAACCTTGTCAACTTGTATCTATGAGTCTAACCCAATCGTTTGAGATCACTTCCGATCCACAATTCCGCAAAGACTTCATTTTTAGAAATTCCACCTAAAAACTGACTATTTATTTAATGCTCTGAAATCGGTGGAGATATGCGAATACAATTTGTTGGGGTTCAGAAGTAAAATTATAACGCATTTTCTGACACGAGATTTTTTTTCGTTTGAAATATCTCAGTAGCGTACAATTTTTTTGGTTAGTTTTTTTATGTGAAACTTCAAAACCACATATCTCGGAAAACGAAGCATTTGCGGACAAAGGTTATATATCATAACTTCATTATTTTTTCATGCAGTTATTCAATAACACTTTGTGATCATATCTCGGATTATATACAGATAAACGGAACAAAACATGAAGCATACTTAAAATGTAAAAACTAGTGGGCATCAAAACTCGAGAAACAACTACAACTTTCGGCCTCCGTACTGAACTCGTTCAGAATAATGAAATAATTAGGTGTTTACGGGAATAAAGCATGATCTGTTCGCACTGCATCTGCATCGTGGTCAATTGCCTTGGCCTTGTCAAGGACGAAAGGCTCGAAACGTATTGAACGAAGAAGAATGGCCGGATACTATTCAGATTCCTCAATATATCCTTAGGTGTCGGAGGAAGAGATAAATCATAGTCGCATGCCTAGAAGACGGAGACAAAATTTTCATTCGCGTGTCGGCGTGTCATTGACACCACTTCGTGTCGCTTTGTAGGGTTTCCCTGAGGGTTTCGGAAAATGAGGGAAATGGGAAAATGGAAGAGAAGACCTGGAATGGATATGAAGAATGCAAAGCCGTATGTAGATCAAGAGGTTCAGTCGTCCAGTATGAGGAATGTTGAAAGATATATTATATTGGACAACGAGTAATTTCACTATTTTAGGAAATAATGATTATTTAGCAGTTGCTGAGAGTATACGTCGCTTGGAACACTAAATAACCCATTTAACACTCAAGAAAAACTTCTCTTGAACAACTATTTCATTTTGGAACAGAAGCTTTTACGAATTCAACTTTCCTGTTCAAACCTCAAACCAAACCTGAGATTTTCAAGGTTTGTCCAGAAAAACTGGTTTTATAAAACTTAAGGGTTTTCCAATAAGTGGTGTTATTTGGAATTGCCCGCTTTTTCGGTAGATATCACGTAATTTTTTGACATTTGACAAGTAGAAACTACGCCATTAATGAAAATGGAACGATACACGCTTCAAGAACGCATTGAAATTATTGAAATTCACTATAAAAATGGTGAAAATTTGGCAGGGACGGTTCGTAAAACTAGAACTTTTTTGGGTCGTCGTGAAGCACCTGGTCTAACCACAATAAGGAAATTGGTGGAAAAATTCGAGCTGTTTTGACAAGTTAGTGATGTGCGCGTTGCTCAAGAGCAGCCGAGAATATTGCTGCTGTAGCCGAAAGTGTTGAAGAACAGTTACGGTAAATCAATTGCGCTATCGATAGATGATTAATGATTTTTTATGGCCGAAATTGGATAGTATTGATCTGGACAACGTTTACTTTCAACAAGACGGCACTACGTGTCACACAAGCAACGTAACCATTAATCTTTTTTAAGGGTAAAGTTTCCGGACCGTGTTATCTCTCGAAGAGGCGATCACAATTGGCCACCGAGATCTTGTGATTTCTTCCTTTGGGCCACGTGAAAGAGTAGGTCTACGCCAATAGCCCAGCGTCGATTCAAGATCTCGAAGATGGAATTCGTGAGGCTATGGAGGACATAGGGCAGCCACTTTGCGATTTGGTTTCATTAAAATGATGTGGTCCTGTGAGCGTGGTCGTGGTGGTGATTTGCCTGATGTTTTCTTTGAATATCAAAATAACACCTCTTATTGGAAAACCTTTTACAAGTTGACAAGGTTTGAACATAATTCAGAATGATTCAATGAAAAACGCACTTGTTGAAATTGAAAAATCAATATTCAGAAGGTAAATGTCCTGAGAATCTCATTTTAATTATTTATGAATTCAATACTCCTGTGCAATTATAAAACCAAAATTTGAATTCATAAATGAGGGAAACGAGGCCAATATACCAACTAGTATTGAAATTCAAATATACATTCACCAACTTTGAACTCTCAAATATTGTGTACAAAGTAGTGTTCTTCCATAAAATATTGTTCCAAACGAATCACCATACAGCTAAACCCAATGAATTCTATAATAAGATCCAAACATTATTCATATTGAAATACTTTTTTGCATATTATAGTTATTGTGTTCATGTTGAACCAAAAGAAAACTATTTTTATTATTTCAATAAAAAAATGAGTTCAAAATCTTTCAACTTGTTTATGCTTTCATGGAATTTCTTCTGTTTTTTCGAAAATGCTAAATTGTGATAATTTCAGTATTGGTTTCAAACAGTCGATCATTTATTGTTCGGGCTAGACCATAAATGTAATTTTTTTCGTATTTTCACTATATCCCTGTAATCAATCATTCTTCAGATTACGAGCTTTTCATACATAAGTTTTCAATTAAACTCCTTCAGAGAATAACAGAAAAATAGAACAATAAACCTTCGGATAAAATTAGCAATGTTTTTGCGTATGAACTTTCCCCCTCACCGGTTGTACTTCTGGCCGAGTATCGTGAATTCTGAAAGAGTTTTCGAATGAATTCGCCAATGCCAAACAAAGCTTCCGATAGAGGTTGAAGTATAAAAGGTGGAACTAATCCAAACACGTGTTCTTCACTTGTATGTAAGTTTTCAGGTACCGTTAGGGCATATATGTGAAAGGGAACACTTCTTTTCGTCCCACTTGTTCAGAGGCACTTGCTTGTACCTACGCTAATCCCTTAATAAAGAACGCTCGATTGGGTTTTGAAGACCTTACACACACCCGTTAGAGAAGTAGGTCGAAAGTTTTCAACCATTTTTCTACCTGTTCAAACCACACACATGTGTCATAAAGCTCCGAATCAAAGCTTCCGATTTGATTCGATCTGTAATAAGAACTGGTTCGTTGTTCCACCATCATTTTGGTGTTCTAGTCTGAAAATAAGAGTGTTCGTTGCCAATACATAGAAGTGACAATTCAAAGATTCTAAGTATGCATTTTTCATTTTTTTATTTTACCTTCATTTCACACATATAGAGAAAATTCTTTATTTGGAATATTAACATTTGGTCTTTACTTCTTGAAGTAAACGTTTTTTTATTTATTTTGAGTATGAATCCTATCGAGCTATTTTTTTAGACAAAATTTTGTGAAATAGATGAATGAGCGCTCAAAAGCTCCTACTAAGGGCTTTTCTTAACCTTTTTTTATTGTTATAAGCCGAAGAAGTATGCACTGAATAAATACAAAAGTGCTGATTTGATCTATTACCGTTATCAATAGGTTTTTGTAATTTTTTTGACATTTATACAGTTCCGAAACTTTCTTCGCTAAAAAAAACTAATTCCACAAAATAGTTTTTAAGATCTACGCTTACTGTCAAATGTTATAGACTTCGAGATATTTGAAAGAGTTAGTTAATCTTTTGTAATGTTCATTTTTATATTTTTTGTTTTCAATTTATATACAAAATTGTTAAATTTAATTGTTTGCAAGAAGTTTGAAGTATTTTCATGCATTCATAACTGTTGTAATCCGAAATTATCAATTCCTTTTCATATCAATATTTCATTATTTTGTTCTGGTACTCGGAATTTATCTATTATCAGTCAACTTCGGTAGATACTTACTAATAACCTACCCACTTAAGATCATAACTGAAGCGCATTCTAATGTTTCACGTGAGGGGGTTGAAAGTTGTGCACGAACAAAACTGTAATGGTCGACTTTTATTCGGTGACAAATTTCATCAAGTACCATCGTCTCAAAGTAAATGAGCCATGACAAAATGCACATACTGAAAACCTCATTGAACTAAAATATTTAAAAAAAAATCTTGAAAATTTCTGCACTACTATGTAGAAGATACAAAGACCTTGCCTAAAAAGTATCACATAATCCACTTTCCCAAAAAATTTAATGGGTTGATGGGGATGGCACAGGATGCAACAAAAATGCTGAATGCATACAAATTTGGTAGAAGTGAAACAAAAATTGACCTGTTTCAGGATTTGTATAAATAAGATATGAAATCTATAAAATTTAAAATGTAAATCAAACTGAATTTTTACAAAATATTGATGCAAGAACTCACGTGTAAACTGACCAAGACCAAAAACTAAGGTGAAACTGTTAGATATAAGTCTGGTCGTTCGAAACAATTTTTCTCTCGAAATTAAAAAAACAAACAGATACAAACCAACAAAATAACAAACATGTGGAAGAAAATATAGCAAGCAAAAATCGATTTTCCTATGAATCAAACGCTTACAATGATACTCGTAAATAGTGCAGACCTGTTTCAAAAAATAGACTCCATTCAGAAGAAGAACCTTCAGGTATTGAAGAGCATTATTTTTCAGACCGGTTTGTATAATTGTATTTTCTTGTACGCCATTAGAGAAAATTATACACCAGTATCGGAAAGAAATAATCGAATGTACTTAAAGCAATGTTTCATTCACCGGCAATTATTGCAATTTCCTTTGCTTAGGTACAGTTATATTCTAGTCCAGATTGTGTCATTTTCGCAATGACATTTTCAAAATCTCAAACATAATTTTTCCGAAGTGTTAATTATAATTTAATACATTTTATGGATTCAACAGAGGATAAAAACATCTCATGACTGCTCCTAACCAAGGTAGAATGTTGGATAATTACTTTCTCCATCGCAACTATTAATTGTTCACTTAACTGTGATTTAATTTAGCGAAGTGTAGCACTTGAATTAATTACCGTGGTGATTATGACGTAGGAGAAATTATGTGAAAATTTCATCAAAGTACATCAGTATAAATTGAAATAAATTAAAATTCTTTTTTCCCCAGTTTCGTGAAGTTCTGAACTGAAATTTATTTGGCTTACAAACGTTTGCAACTGATGAGATCTTTTTTCTCTACCTTTCTGAAAACTTAAATATTCCATATTTTCCTTGTCAGCTATTAAAAGGAAAGAAGTTTAATTTTTTTCAACGGCGTAGAAAACACATTTTACTGTTATTTCAAATAATGATGATTGCCTTCGAAATGTCGTTTTTGTGCAGTCATTATTCTAGTTATGTTTTTTTATTTCAATTATTAAAAAAAACTGCGCAGTTGAACTTCCTGATAATATTTTAGATAGTTGGTCAAAAATTGCAGAAAGTGATACTAAAAATAATAATGCAAAGAAAATTTTACCTAAAAACTTATTTATTAGTAATTTGAATTGAATTGTAAAGGTGATTTGAACTGTTCACATCAGATATTCATCGTGGAATTTGTACATGAAAAATAACTAAAAAATTTAAAGAACCTACTCATTCAACTTTAGAATCAACCCTTCTGCGTTATTTAATGCTTTTTTTCTTTTTATTTCGTCAAAATTAAAAAAGGAGGTAATTTCAATGGAAAATGCACAGAATGGACAATATATTGAAGGATCCTTCAATTTCTCAAATTGTACCCCCTATTTTGGCGCGCTTGTTCCTAGGAAAACAGCAAGAACACCGTGCTATCGTTTTGGCCAAATGTTTGTAATTCTCGAATTTTGAGCTGGGATTGTTCTCAAACTACTAGGACTCAAAGATGAAGAATTCTAGGTCCGGGTGTGAACACGATAACTCTCGAACGGCTTTGAACTTTCGAATACCGTAGTTAAGTTGGTTAACGGCCAAAACGGTCAAGACTATGACGTGCGAACTTCTGAAGAAATTCGTGTGGATCACGCCATTGAAAATTTGGAAAAAATATTTCGTCTGTGCGACGTAAACCAACAAAAATCGAGTTGCTTGTGAAGTTGAAACCTCTCACCCCTAATTTTTTTTTCCGATAAAACCCCTTTTCATCTCAACGGCTATGTGAATCAACAAAATTGCTGGTATTGGTCTTCAGAAAACCCCAAAGAGGAACATGAAACACAGTTTGGTGTACAATATAAGCACAAGGCATTATTGGCCCGTACTTTTTCGAAGACGCACGCAGCCGAGCAGTAACAGTGAATTCTGATCGTTATGTGGACACGTTGAACATTTTTTTGAACCAGCTCTTCAAGACTTTGTTGGATAGAAACGGGACGCTTGGTTTCAGCAAGACAGGGGCCACTTGTCACACTTCAAATCGGTCTTTACCTGTTATTCAGGTGCTTTTTCCTGAAAAATTGATTTCTCGGCGTGGAGACCTTCCATGGCCCCCCAGAAGCCCGGACTTGACACCTTGCGACTTTTACTTATGGAGATACCTCAAAAGTGTAATCTACCGCAACAATCCCCGCACTCTAATTGCGTTGAAGGAAAATATCCGCCAGGAAATTCAAGCCATCGGTCCAGAAACTTTGCGATGTGTTTTTCTTAATTTGGGGGTTTGACTCGTAAAGTGCCAGTAGAAAAACAGTGGACATTTGGACAGCCTAATTTTCAAGAAATGAATTCTCAAAGAGCTGCGCATTATTCGTAGAAAAAATATTAAAATTGACTCGATATTTTTTGTTTCATTTCTCTTTCAATTCGGAATTCTTCAGTTGACCACCCAGTATTATAATCCATATACATATTCTTAATTGAAAAAAAAGGTGAGGGATATGTTGCGTAGGGGGAGAGAGATTCATTGTTACTTTTTGGCACGCTGTATATTATAGTTCATTTTCAAATAGATATCTGTTGTTAGCAACATACAAGTCAGAAGCCTCTTCAAATTTATTTGTATTGAAATAAGCATTATTATTCCTTCAGAATTCTATTGAATTTTAGGTCCATTTTATACATTTATTTTCTGTTCAATACAAAAATAGGAGCTGAACGGTTGCCAAGAACACAACCAGTTATGAAACCCTCTCTTTCCTGTTCGCTATCTCCTAGGCCCTAATGAAATGAAAACGCGAAAAGCTGCAGATCGATGGTTCACGTGACTACCAAACGATTCCAGGAAATTGAAAATATTCCCTTAAGCATGCGAACTTCCAACCAACCAACACTGACGAATTGATCTGAACGTTCTCGGTGCTCGCGAGGCCAATTTAAATATTTTTCTTCTGTATTAATTTCTTTCGTTCTTCTAATAGGCAAACAATGTTAATGGTCTCTCTGCTGGTTTCCAATCTCTCTCAAACAAAGCAATCTGCCACAAGCTGCGTTTCGCTTCAGCAGAACTGAACGCGATAAGAGAGCAGGAATTAGATTAATATGGCGGTTTTGACTATTTTTCTCTTGGTTCTGCTATGATAATTTTCGAATTGTTGTTTGGGTTTCTTGGATGTGATAAGGATTTGGCTAGTTTGTCTGATAGATGTATCCTATCTGCGTAGGTTCTTCGAATAGAATTTTGGCTGTTCGGTGTAGCTATTTGAATACTCAAGATTTGTTATGGTTATCAAAATAGTAATAGTTGTTACCATTGTAATCAACCATGCATTAGAGTGAGATGAAGAGCATTTCACTGCCGCGCTAGGGTGACGAAAACGAGGAGTTAGATTCTCATTTCTTCAATTCCTGAATATAATATAACATTTTCGTAATTTTGCCCTAGCTATATAATTAACGGAATAGCCTTTAGCAACAATAAACTGCCACCAGCTCATTGAAATAATTCAGTTTATCAACGTCAAATCGAAATGAAAATGTAAACACATAGCATCAAGAAACACTAACAGACAATGTTGCCACCCTGACTAAATTGTCTGTAACAGACGCAAGCCGTTAGTATCAAAATAGGGGAGCGGTAGACCCACTATCCCAATACGGAATAAACATACGGCACGAGTTCGCAACGCCGGAATATTGTTTGCGTCAATAAACAGATTCTACTTGGCTTCATAACTAATGCGTGAAGGCATTTCTAGGTTTACTTTTTACTCTGAGGTTGTTACCACTGAAATATAATTGGTGCTATTTCCATCATATTTACTTCGAAACGTTGAACAGAAGAAATAAAAATGATGGAAATAGATCAAATAATGTTTGAAAAAATTGTAGGTTTTGAACGCATATTTATGTCAACATGAATGGTTTCGTTTCGCGTTAAACCATACAATAACAATAATGCAAAAGCTTAGAGTTTTCTAAATAGGTATGTAGTTGGTAAACCTATATGGAGGTCGTTTTGACATGGTCTTATCAAAATCAATTGAATCAGAAGCTTGAGTGTCACGAAAGATTATTCAAAATTTTCGATTATTTTTGAATTATTGTATAGGAGGGTGCCAAAGTATGCTAAGTTTGAAATTGAATAATGCATCACATAAGATGCTAATCTAATCTAATCTACTTACCCTCTCCAAAAATACCCCTATGGTTCTTTGGAATTCATGATAGGGCTTCTTCTATGCTTAAAATGATCAAAAATACAGTGAAACTTCCCTAAAAGGAAAGCGCTAAATTGGCAAAAAAAATCGTTATAACGAAATTTCGTTTTACAGAAAATTTGTTTCTATAGTCGGCAATGTCGCGGTCGACTTCACTGATAAATTAAAGTTTATTATTAAAACTTGAGCACTTTCTTTTAGACATTTTCGCACAATTTTTTACACTAGCGTAATGGTTAAATTGAAACCGAACAGTCAGAGGTGAATTTCATTACGTACGTCCGGAAAAATTCCGGAGGAAACCCATCCTTATACCTCCTTACCAATACCCATTTAAGGAGTACGGTAATGTTCTTTGAATATTTCGTTAAAAAAAAGAATTTACTTCGTTTTAGAGGGTGTTTTTAACACAATTTGGATTCAAGGTGCAATGTCTTGTATGAATTTCGTTATACAGCATTCATTTTAGGGAAGTTCCGCTATATGTTTTTTAATAATAGGTTCAACTCAAAGATAATCTATATTGGAATATTTTGTGTGAAAAACATACCTATATTGATTTTTTTGGGACTCTAAATAAACTGTAATGTCATTGAATTTGTTATATAGAAGAATTCTAAAATGTAACAAATCCACTGTATGATTTTTTTAATGACAATCAATTATTTATTGTAATACTAGAATTTTGAGATCAAAAATGAGGTAAAAAACTAATAGCACAGATTTATATCCTGCAATTAATTCTTATGAAACATAGGAGAGTGTTATCAATAAAATAACTCTGAGTACTGAGGTCATTTTATCATTTATAAATAAAAGTAATAAAGTATCAGAATGAATCTATTGGCTATATCGAACATAAAGAAGAAAGACTGCTCAACCATTTCAAATTAGGTTAATTTCTGATGCAGGCTTCCCCTTATAATAATCCTGGAAAATTATTTTAATTCACTTTGACATCAAGAAATTTCGTTGGTAGTTTGATGAGGAATCAGTTATTTGACTTTCTTGAGATACAAATCCTTCCAAAGACCCATAATTTCGATATCACAGTGAAAGAACTGGTTTTGATATAACCTTGACCACAAGGTGCAGTATTGCCCTTTTGTAAGATATAATTAAAACTATATCATCATTTAAGACCTTAAGTGATTGAAGATAACCATCAAACAGGTGGTTTCTCTCAAAATGAATTTTTGTATATAAATTTTATTTTCAGAGCAACGGAAAACAGTTAACAGCATTCGTTATAGCTTTTTAAAACTAAGGCTTATGAATCATTCCAATTTTTCAAGGAAAAACTTTAATATTTCTAGTTCATACTTCCCTCACTATTTATTTATCAATCACAGGATATGACACACATTTATATCGTCTTCACACCTTGAATTTTGCAAGTTATGTATATCACCATGTTGATAAAGATAGCTGGTTTACAATATTTATAAGTGGTATTCTAAATACATTTCCATATATATTTCATGAATGAAAATATGTTGTATACAAATAGAACTGACAATTTTTATTGAAACCAAAAAGTTCAAAAGTAGTGAACAAAATAAATGAATAAGAGATATTCATGTCCTATTCCCTATCAGTTTTTCCTTCAAATTATCTTAGATTCCCCTGTTATATCTCAAATTAACGGCTTCAAATGTTGACTGTTTTGTGATTAATACAGAACTTATTTATACATTTATCGCTGTCTAAATAAATCTCCCTTGTTGACTGAAGTATAATCGATACAAGCATTGAGTCACATATAATAATGATCGATTGTTGTACTCAAGTAACCTTCAAAAAAGTATCTCCAAAAATAAGAAATTGTGAAACCGATAGTTTTTCTCAAAACCTTACATTTAGTGAAACAGTTGTCCGCTTTTGTTTAAAGCAGCTTCTCTAGATTTTTTTCCATCTTTTTACCTTTCAAGAAACTATTCAATTCATCATACTTGAAATAATTCAGAATTTGATGGGAAAATATAGTCCGTTCACGAAAGGTTGAGCCGTCGGTTGGCCATGATAATTTGACATATTCCACTGTGTATATTAAAATTTTAGGTTATGATGTTTATTTTCTTGTCAGATTGATACGCAATGTTGTCAATATTGCATAGAGTTCTCTGAAAACTCGCAAGCTCGTCGGACGAGGCCGGGTACTTTCGGCAACATTGAATTTATTTTACGTTATGACAGCAAATACTGCCAACTTCGGATAAATAAAGAAACGCCTACTATGTGCTCAACCTTTCGTGAACGGACTATACCTAATTTTACTTCCTATACAATTCGACCTGCATATTTTTTTCATATTCTTTTGTAAAAATTTGAATACTGTTTGTCGTCAATAGTTCATCCTTTAACGAAAATAACAACAATATTTTTTTGAGATTTTTGTGAATGTTCCTTACTCAGTGCTGCATTATGTCCTGACTTGTTTCAGTTCGTCCATGAATGTAGTCAAAACAGAAGACAAAGTTGTGGAAGTCGTAAAAATGCGTAAAATAAATAAAGTAAAAATTGTTTTCCGCGTACAACTCAAATGTAAAAATACTCGCTAAGACTCCACTCGAAAACATAATCAAAACATCACTTGATTACCCACCGGGTGTTTACCTCAGATGCGAATACGTTTTTTGAACTTTCTACGAAGTATCAACCTCCGAGTTCATCCTGTTTTGAACGCTTCAAAAATATCCCACCTATTTTCGTCTGGATTCCTCCAGTGTTCAAATGGAGGTATATTTAGATGTCACCCGTGAACTCCAGAGATTGTAGACCAACGCAAAAAAAACACTGTAGGTCAGAAAATTCCTACATACTCGTAGATAGTTGAAAAAAATTTGGCAGTTTTGTTCACATTACATTATTGAATTAACTGCTGTCGTCGCAGAAAACTTTTTGCGCTCCAATTTTAGGAAAGAAAAACCTGTTATAATT
Organism: Propylea japonica; assembly: GCA_013421045.1. NCBI lineage: Eukaryota > Metazoa > Arthropoda > Insecta > Coleoptera > Coccinellidae > Propylea > Propylea japonica. Next base: position 48,009,643 of record CM024245.1, read on the forward strand.
TCCATCAAATGTATAATTTTGGAATTTTGCGGTGTATATTTTAGGGGAAAAGAACTCCGCCATATGCTATGCTCTCAAAAAAAAATACTTTGAATACAATCTGTTCCGAAGATTTATTTATGCTTTTAGTTTCTTGTTTACAGTTATATTTCAGCAATATGAAGAATGTTTATTTAGGAAATGACTCGAATAAGTGACCGAATTCACCGAATCATAAACTTCAAAGACTTTTTGCATAATTTCTATTCCAAAAGATCTAAGACATGTAGGTAGAAACTTGGGAGTGTTTGTTTATATTGCTTTATGTGTCCGCAAGAAGCAGAATATTCAAATAATATTTCAATATGAATTTTTTTTTAAAATGAAATAGAACTCATATCAATTCGGTGCCAAATTAAATCTGTATTCTGTCGTTGCATTGAATTGTTGTTTTCTTGAAATTTTCTTTGAATATTTTTCTGTAAATAATCGAAGATTACTGGAAGTTATTTTCAGTTATATAATTTTCAGAATGATGTATTTACAAAATTTCAATATTTTTGCACATCCAGGATTTTCATTCATTGCTTCATTTTTGTTCGTTTAAATTATTCATCAAGCCAAGAGAATAATTTTTTCCGAAAGGAATATAACTTCTGTATGAAAAATTACGCATTTAAAAACAGTAGTGCTAATGAAGTAGCTCATAACCTGTCTTCTTTTGCCAAGTTTCTTTTCTTTTATCTCTTTTGAAATGCTGATAACTTCTTTTCTTCTTATTGTTTCTTGTTTATGTTACTTTATTCTTTTACTTTGTATTTCGAGTATATTGAAATTTATTTTTTGTTGCAGCCTCTTCGAGCAGGAGATCATGTCTTATGTGCCAGTAGTAGACAGCAGACAAACAACAAACGCTAGAAGTCCTAGAAGTTCGCCTCAACCATCTCCTATAGCGTCGCCTGGACTCAGCAGACACAGGGTACCGGCGCCGTATAAAAGAGATTTTGAAGCGAAATTGAGGAATTTCTATAGGAAGCTGGAGAGTAAAGGATACGGCCAAGGTCCTGGAAAATTCAAGTGAGTTATATCTATTGAAGAAGAAACTTAATGTTTCTTAATTTATGGAACTTCCTAGTATCATCCTGGAAAACGTTCTCTTACGCTTGGATCGTTATATCTATAGACAATCATATGCTTAATCCATCGGTCAAAGATTAAGTAAGTATTCTTTTCAGAATTAATATCCGGAGAGACCACTTACTGGAAGATGCCTTCAGAAGGATCATGTCAGCCAACAAGAAAGAACTCCAGAAAGGAAAGCTGTGCGTAGTTTGGGATAACGAAGAAGGACTAGATTATGGTGGTCCTTCAAGGGAGTTTTTCTTCCTGCTTTCTAGGGAACTTTTCAATCCATACTACGGTCTTTTCGAGTACTCTGCGAATGATACTTACACTGTTCAGATTTCGCCAATGTCAGCGTTTGTCGATAACTACCACGACTGGTGAGTATCGTAGACAATATTATCTTAGATTTCTTGATCCTAGAAGTGCTCACTCTTATTCGATATTGTAAAAAAGAAATTCTGTTATACGAAAACTTATGCAAATATTGCTTCAATTATTTTTGCATCATCAAGTACAGGGTTTTTCACTATAATTTAACCCCTATTTGAAATGTTTTATACAAAAGTTTCACGAAATCGACTGAGGTTTTACAATATGAATTCATATAATGGAATATATCCAGCGCCAACATATTGATGGCCACTTCAATTTTTCAAATGGAACATCCTGTATATTTTTCCATATTTCGCTAACTCTCATTCTGAGTACCACAGAGTTTCAAATTTTAAGAAGCACCTGGCAAGCTCTGTAATCATTTTTCAAGGGACAGACTGCGTTCATTGAAAATGTCCATTTTTGGAGTTATGATAACGTCATTTGGAATATATAAAGGGTGAAAAGCATATTGAATGCAACTACATTTTTTTAAATGGGAAACCCTGTCCTTTATATTCCATCTTTTGAAAGGCTATTTCCTCCTGATCTCGAATATATAGTCCGTTCATGAAAGGTGAGCCATCGGTTGTCATGATAATTCGACATATTCCACTGTGTATATTAAAATTTTAGGTTATGATGTTTATTTTCTTGTCAGATTGATACGCAATGTTGTCAATATTGCATAGAGTTGTCTGATAACTCGCCAGCTCGTCGGACGAGGCCGTTACATTCGGCAACATTGAATTTAATTTACGTTATGACAGCAAATACTGCCAACTTCAGATAAATAAAGAAACGCCTACTATGTGCTCAACCTTTCGTGAACGGACTATATGTGGGTGTGTCTCTTCAATTTTCAAAGTTTCAAAATTTTGAAAAGTTTGAAATTTTTATATTCAAACATTTACTTAAAAGTATTATTTTAAAATGAATACTCAACAATTACTTAACCAATAAAAATAATAAACTATGGTAGTATGGTACGAATAACATCGACTGAAGAAATTGCTCGAAATGACCAGCTTCATTCAATACACATAGTTCATATCGTTGTCTCAAGTTGTTTAGACTACTTTTGATAGCATTATTGAGGAGATGAATCCAAAAATGGGCATTTTGAGTAATCGCAGCCTTGCACTTGAGAGAGTGATGGCTGAAACTCTGTGGTGCTTAGAATGAAAAAGATAGATCAACATATTATGTTACATATTCGAGATCAGGAAAAAAAGAGTTAGCTGAAATATACAGAGTGTTCCATTTGAAAACATGGAGTAAAGTCATTAAAAAACCTCAATTGATTTCGTGAAACTTTTATATGAATCATTTTTTGTATCCCCTTTAGTAACAAAGTTTAAGAGGGGAGTTAAATTATAGTGAAAAACTCAACAATTCAAACAACAACATTTAAAGATTATGTTTAGACAGTTCCAAAGATGATATGTGGCAAATGGTGTCCATTATTGTCAAAACACTGCGTTAATAGATTTCGGAAATGTCAGACAACTCTGTCTAGCATTTTGTTGGATATGTTGGCGATAGCCCAACAAATGTTGTTCATCAAGTGGGCCAGAGACCTTGGAGATCATTATAAACATGTGATTTCAAATATCCCCATGAAAACATCGCGGGGTGCTAAATAATGGAAACCATTTGCCAAATATCATCTTAACTGTCAAAACATAAACATAAAAACCTTGGTCAGTCATGAATCCGAAGAAAGAAGCTCAGAGACTTGAATTATTAGAATGCTATTCATTTTAAGAAAATGTACTAGTAACTTGGTCACTTTCGAAGTTTCTCGAGTATGAATGAGCAATAGCTAGGATTGAAGAGAAGAATTATCTTCTAAAAAACTTAATAGGCTTTCTCTCCCAGTCTCTGAAACAGAAATAATTAAAAAAAATGTAATTAAGATGAAGTGCTCCTGCTAGAATCTTTGCACTTATTTGTCAGGAGCAAATTGGTCTTGAAAAAATTGTTGCCTAACAGTAAAACTGAAAAAGGAAAATGAAAACGACAATGTAACGTTCCGGTGTCTACATCAGACACCTTCTTCAGACAAACTTGTAAAATCTTCAGAATTGTGTGTTTTTTCATTTGCAATTTGATTGACATTTGGGAGTGAAAACCTATACCTACCTAAGTTTTTTAGAAATGCTGAATCCTCCCAGAATATATTTCAATCGATATCTGAAAGAATCCATTTCTTTACGTCGAAATAATAGAAAATATTTATGTTTTTCCAGGTTTAGATTCAGTGGAAGATTGATTGGTTTAGCATTAGTCCATCAGTACCTTCTTGACGCCTTTTTTACCAGACCGTTCTATAAAGCATTACTTCGATTACCAGTTGCCTTGTCAGATTTAGAAAGCTTAGATTTCGAATTTCATCAATCCCTGCAGTGGATTAAAGAGCACGACGTCTCTCTTCAAGGGGAGTTGGAATTAACATTTGCTGTAACCGAAGAGGTCTTTGGACAAGTGTTAGAAAGAGAACTCAAACCAGGTGGTCGAAATGTTCCTGTCACGGAAAAGAATAAAAAGGTAAGATGGTCTATTAGTTTTGCAAAATATTCGGAGCTGAAAAGATATATCGCCCAAAGATTCCTGCAAGGAAGTTATGCCATTCAGATTTCAGAGTATCTGCTTACTTCTGTTTCATAAGGACTGTGTCCCTGCATTGAGGAGGGTCAAATGCTCGAAACGGTCTTCAGTCCACGACGCGTCATAAAATTTGCGAAATGCAGGAACGCTTCGGTAAATGCGACAAATGGTAAACATCTCGCTACTTCGTTCAAGGTTCATGCTATGGAACAAGGTTTTCGTATGGAACTAGAGATGGCGTCTTCGGTATATTTATACCTTAAAGAAGATGCCATTTCACTGTGAGTTCCAAGAAATACCTTGTATCATTCAGAGCTATCCTGTGCTGATGAGTCCTAATAAGTAGGAAAAGTCCATCCATAGGTGCTCTGTTTGATACCACTTCCTTGCATTTTGTCTTGAACGAGGACGAGATTAGCTCCGAAGTATGAATTCATTTTTCATTTGAACATGGACGAGAACACAGAATTCAGTTTATGAATTTAATATTGGTTGATTTCATCGTTAGAGAATGATTTAATTTAAAAATCTAAACGTGAAAAGTCAAAATACCATTTTTTTTTCAGGAATACCTAGAGAGAATAGTCAGATGGAGACTTGAGAGGGGGTCTCAGAGCAAACGGAATCTTTAGTGAAAGGTTTTTACGAAGTAGTCGACCCCAGGTTAGTCAGTGTTTTCGATGCCAGAGAATTGGAGCTGGTGATCGCAGGTACAGCAGAGATCGATATATCTGACTGGAGGCATAATACCGAATATCGGGGCGGTTACCATGATCAACATCCTGTGGTGGTGTGGTTCTGGCAAGCCATTGAGAGGTGAGAATAACAGATTTTTTCAATGACAACTTTCGAACATTTTTCGCGATTCAAAATATTTATCGAGAGCAAAATTCTCCGCAAAATTATAAAATGAATATTTCTACTACAAAACAATCATTCTCGAAACATTATTCCGCAATATGGAACAAAATTAGAACTGAAAAACGTTTTAAAGCTGAAAAATTCGTTTTTAAATTTGTCATTCAATTATGGAATAATGATGATTGTAAAGATGTTAATATGAAAACGAAATTACCTATTGCGTTGGTTTTCTTGATGTTACAAAATAGCAAGAGTAGTTCAAATCGAAATCGACTCCCCCCCCTCCAAAACACAGCCTTTGGAAGGCGATAACGTGTTGGCAGTTTTTTTAAATTTTTTCACAGCTTTTTAAAACACTGAGTCATAAAACTAAACATAATATGAAGCACTAAGAAATGCAGAATCCTCCCAGAATATATTTCAATCGATATAAGTAGATGTTACTCACACAATTTTTTTAGATCACATAATTTTATTATTAGGGGTTGAAAATCACAACCCCCTTTGATTTTCATTCAAAAATTGTTTTCGTGGGATAAATTTTCGAAAAATAAAATACTCGTATGGTTTCCCATTCAACTCTGGAGAAAAAAGTCTCCTGCAAAATTTCGATACAGTCGATACTTTTCTCGGAAAAAATAAAAACTTACAAGTAGCTACTATCCTGAAAACTGTCTACACATAACCGATATTTTCATTTTCATAACATTACGTTTAATTGAATTTCTAAATCCTAAATTACCGATTTATGCATCTTTAGCTGAAACTTTTATGTTTTCTTCTAGATTTACCAATGAACAGAGATTAAGACTTCTCCAGTTTGTAACTGGAACCTCAAGTATTCCATTCGAAGGATTTTCCGCGCTTAGGGGCTCCATAGGCCACAGAAAGTTCTGCATAGAAAAATGGGGAAAACCAAATAGTCTTCCAAGGGCACACACATGTTTCAATCGTTTAGATTTACCAGCTTATCCAACCTCAGAAATATTGTACGAAAAGTTACTGTTAGCAGTGGAGGAAACGAATACTTTTGGAATAGAATAGTTTCCGCTAATATACAGGGTGAAGGAACTTATTTTGTACGTTTTTCAAGAGTTATTAGTGGACAGTCACACTGGTTAATGCGTTTTGTGTTGAAAGGGCTACTTATTGAATCCTTTTTGGGATTTGGGTTATGCATTGTATTTTGAGTTTTATTCAGAAACATACTAAACTTTATTATGTAGAAAATGCTTGTATTAAATGGGTGGATAGGAGATGATCAGCCAAAAAAACAGAGAAACATCTAGGAACGGACATTGAGAGAAATTCATGTTTTTCAATACTTCTCAGTAAGGAAAATATTTTCAGGCTTCGAGTTTTCATCATTATTTCATGGAGATATCGTTGAAATATTCTCTTAGGTTTCAAAATTTTTTTATGAACGGTGAGTTCGTTGAATCTTTTTTGTTTTATCTCAAATTATGTTTTATGATGACTTCTTGGAGAGAGATTTTGAAGTTGACTGCTTTTCAATGAGGGTGCGTCAAAATTGATCATTGTTAAACTTTCACTTAAAACCCGCAAAGTTTTATCAACAAAAAATAACTCGCGAAATAGTATATTATTCAATGATCGTATAATGATAGCTATTATTCACGACGTGAAGTTTAGGCTACGATCCGTAGGCGATTGGCCCAAATCACCGAGTGAATAACAGCCATTATACGCGGGTAGTATACTGTACTTTATCCACGGCTACTGAATATATTTCTTGGAGATTTAAAAATTTGACAAACGTGACAAGACCCTGTGGAATAAGTCAAGTTGATACAAGCAATTTTTGGAGAACTTCTCATTGTATATTATGTAATAAAAGTCGCTTCAATTGATGTAATAAAAGTAGATTTGGTCCTCGATTGACTAGATATACCCAAATTTGATAGTTGGAGTACTTTAGAATACTGAAGAAATATCAATTTGAAGAATATTATATCGAAGCTAAATCTATGAAGCATCTGATAACAGTGAATAATATATCATTATTCACTTGTGATTAATGGATATTAATCACGATATTAATACGCAAATAAGCGTATAATGATTAAATTATACAATAGTCGTGGATAAAGACAATATCCTAGAAAAGTATTACAAATTGGTTTCTCGAATTTCATTTCAATATGTTGTCTGCATTGAACACATTAATTCAATACCTAGGCAGGCAAAACTGTGATAATAAAATTGATATAAATTCTCATGAAAATGATTAATTTTGAAGTCTCTTTGGTTGACAAATAATCAACATCAATTGCATAGTGTCTTAAAAGTTTATTTTCTGAGACTGGAAATGAACAGTTTTTGAGGAAGGAGGGCAAATCCTATTAAGGTGGATTGATGCTTACAGTATTTGAAAATATATTGCATTATATTCTCTGTGTCTTATTTATGCAACTACAACCAAATATTGTATATTGTATATTCGTAAGTTCTTGTATATAATAATTTATTTTTCTTAGAATTTTATAATTCTCCAGTCATATTTATAAGTATGTCATTTCTCCGAGTAGTATCACTTTTTATTTTAATTAAAAACATTGTTCGAATTTATGAATGTGAAAAAAGTTAGTGACAGAATTTTATTTATTGTTTTAGACATGATACCACAGATTTAAGTTTTTAATTTTTTTAAATTGAATTATGATGAACTTACCTCAGGCAACTTTTGGTAAATCACTGCATGTGTCATATTCATAATTTCGACGAAACATGAGAAATTTTGTTATATTCAAACTTTAGGTAGTTATCATTGTTACCAATTATGAAGTTTGTCTCTGTGTTGTATTCAATTTGAATATTTGTGATTCTTATAATTCTAGTCAATAAAATTATTTAACCATGCACAAATACAGAAAGGAATACATTTCTGATGTCGGATCGTAAGAAGGATTAGTGGTTTTGCATATTGTTTCATATATTTGTAACATTCCAAAATAAATCCTGTTAATTCATAGTGAGTTTTTGTTTTTTATATTACCCAATATTAAGAATGTTTAATTTTGATATACACAGTGGAATATGCCAAATTGTCATGGCGAACCAACAGCTCAAAGTTTCGTGAACGGACCTAAACACTTAGGAATATATAATAAAGCACAAGTATGCTTCCAAATATTTTCAGGTTATAGTTAGCTATATCAAAAGGATCAAGAATTTTTAAGAAATATAACCTCAATGAAAAAACTACTAACTGGTTGGTATTATTTAATATCAAAATATCACATTGAGTACATATCATTTATATCACCTTAAATTTTAGCAGCATCTGATACCAACAAATAAATATTGACAAAAAAATTAATTTTGCTGTTCATTACTGTTTTCTAGGTATCCAAAATAGCATTTGAGAGATTATACAGGGTGATTTTTTTAAGTGTTTCATTAGACGTTTTCGAGGAAGGAATTGTAATACAGATTCAAGATTTTGGATTTTCGTTTTAGAGTACATGAACTTTGATTGTAAAATATTTTCAAGAGGAATCTACTTCCGGTTTCACCGGAAACGAATGTAACTTCGTTATTTCAAATGCAACAACCTGTATATTTATACATATTCGAATTCTTCGTTCAATTCTACACTGATTTGATGTATGATATTTGCAACCACTCAGCAGTTCTTGAATTATAGCCTGATTATCAATTTTTTGAAAAAAAGGTTGTCACAAATTAGTGTCCATATCTTCAAAATCCCTCATTACAAGAATTTCTCTTTGCGAAAGTGGAACAAAAGAAAGTACGCTGATACTATTTCTTGTATAACTTATGAGGAAAATATATACAGGGTGTCTGAAAAAGGGCCCCAAAGTGAGCCTCAATAAAACTATGAAATCTCACTTTTTTCAAATGGCAACCCTATAATTTTGTAATTCCAATCGATTGCTCGTCAAAAACCAGTTATGGTGTCCCGAACATTTCATGCCTCTAAATCAGTATTTTTGCCGTTATTCAATAAAATTCGAATTTCACGATTAAAGACAGGTTTCGCACAGTTTGTAAGCTTGCATTTTTGAAGTAGGCTATGTTAGGAACTGTCATTGTTACTTTTTCTTACAGATCAAGCACTACGCAAAACATGCAATATAATTTCACTGGAATGATATATCAAGGGTATGTTCTTCAGTCGACATAAGAGCGAAGTCTCCTAAGGAAGTAACCAGCTTTGCTAAGGAGGTTAGATTCCTGGGAAAAACGTAGTTTTAGCATGGTAACGCACAAAAGACCTTATTGGTCGCAGTGCAGAAGGGTAATCAACGTGCCGATCGACCACTATCTAATCTATCTATCTATGTTCTTTAATTGCGGCAAATGTAACAAATTCCTAGAAAAGGTAATTAGAAATTCAACGAACGAAATTCACATTTACTGACTTTTTTGTTAAAGGTGGTAAATGTGGATTTCTTTCGTTAAAAGTTCTGACTGCCTTTCTAATATTTTGTTACATTCACCATAAATGAAGAACATATTCAATACATCACTGTTACTGTAATTCATATTTTGCCTAGTGCCCGATTAATCAAAAAAGTATAAATGACAGTTCTCTAAAATGCATTATAAATCAACAGACATAGCCTTCTTGAAAACTTCTATCCTAATGAATCTATGGTTAGACTAAGAAACCTTGATTCAACCCTGAAATTCGAATTTTATTCAATAACGGCAAAACTACTGATTTTAGAGGCATGAAATGTTCGGACACCCCAACTGGTTTTGACGAGCCATCGATTGGAATTACAAAATTATAGGGTTGCCAATTGAAAAATTGAGATTTTATAGTTTTATGAGGCTCACTTTGGGGCCCTTTTTCAGACATCCTGTATAATATTTCTCCATAAGTTATACAAGAAACAGTATCAGCGTACTTTCTTTGTTCCACTTTCGCAAAAAGAAATTTTGTAATGAGGGATTTTGAAGATATGGACACTAATTGTGACAACCTTTTTTTCAAAAAATTTGATAATCAGGCTATAATTCAAGAACCGCTTGAGTGGTTGCACATATCATACATCAAATCAGTGTAGAATTGAACGAAGAATTCGAATATGTATAAATATACAGGGTGTTGCATTTGAAATAACGAATTTACATTCGTTCCGGTGAAACCGGAAGTAGATTCCTCTTGAAAATATTTTACAATAAAGTTCATGTACTCTGAAACGAAAATCCAAAATCTTGAATCTGTATTACAATTCCTTCCTCGAAAACGTCTAATGAAACACTTAAAAAATTCACCCTGTATACATATACATACCTATAGGTAAGTGTACCAGAAAGGTTTCTTTAGGCCTTTCTTGTAATTATTGTCTGCTGGATATTAAAAGTTGAGTTGATGGCACTTTACTCTTTCTGATTTTTCATGAACCATGTCAGAAAATCAACAAAAGTTTTCAACATTCTCATATCTGAGATCTGGCAGTAATACGTACTTCTTCGCGAAAAAATTGATCTACCCATGCACAAACGAAGCAAGATCTGCTTGAACTTTAAATGAAATAGCACACAAATTTCAGAATAGAGTTGAACGTTCATGTGAAACAAAAACGTGTTATCTTACAAAAGCTTAATATTTTCAGATTGAGATGTGACATCCAGTCCATCCCTACATTTAGGAATATACAATAAAGCTCAAGTATGTTCCCAAATATCTTCAGGGTATTTGTTTTCTGTCGACCAAAAGTCATTTTCAATGTCGAAGCACTCTATCACGGGCGTGTTTTTGTTTAAAATGGCATCACTATGAAATCTTCCTATAAAATAAATTTTCCGTGATATACAAACAATACCAGCATGGTATCTTGGGGTGGGCACTGTCCAACAGTCCTTATCTACATCATATACATCTATTGTATCTACAAATGTCCTAGCACCAGTATCAACGTTTTTCTGCCATCCACCACAAACGTACAGAACATTGTCTATTTCAAGCAACATGTGATCTGCTCTAGGTATTAACATCGGTGTTCACTCGACTCAGCAAAGTTATATCAAAAGGATCAAGATTTTGGAGAAATATAACCTCAATGAAAAAACTTCTTACTGGTTGGTATTATTTAATATCAAAATATCACATTGAGTACAAATCATTTATATCACCTTAATATTTTTCAGCATCTGATACCAATACTAAATATTGACAATAAAATTAATTTTGCTGCACTTTCATTACTGTTTTATTTTAGGTATCCAAAATAGCATTTGAGAGATTATATACATAAACATACCTATAGGTAAGTGTAACAGAAATGTTGTTTTTTTGTCTTTCTTGTTATTATTGTCTGCTGGATATTAAAAGTTCAGTAGATGGCACTTTACTCTTTCTGTCTTTTCATGAACCATGTCAGAAAAATTAACAATAGTTTTCAACATTCTCATACCTGAGATCTGCCAGTAATACATTCTTCTTCAATTGATCTACCTATGCCCAAAACAAAGCAAGATGTGGTTGAGCTTCAAGTGAAAGAAACCCACAAATTGCAGAATATAGTTGAATGTTCATGTGTGTCTAAAACGTGTTATCTTACAAAAGCTTAATATTTTCAGATTGAGAGGTGACATCCAGTCCATCCCTGCATTTAGGAAGATATATAAAATACAAGTATGTTCCCAAATATCTTCAGGGTATTTGTTTTCTGTCGACCAAAAGTCATTTTCAATGTCGTAGCACTCTATCACAGGCGTGTTCTTATTGAAAATGGCATCACTATGAAATCCCCCTATAAAATAAATTTTTCGTGATATACAAACAATACCAGCATGGTATCTTGGCGTGGGCACCGTGGTCTTAACTGTCCAACAGTCCTTATCTACATCATATACATCTATTGTATCTACAAGTGTCCTTGCACCAGTATCAACGTCTTCCTGCCATCCACCACAGACGTACAGAAAATTGTCGATGGAAAGTAACACGTGATCTGCTCTTGGTGTTAACATCGGTGTACACTTGGCTCGCAAAGTTATATCAAAAGGATCAAGAATTTTTAAGACATATAACCTAAATGAAAAAACTTCTTACTGGCTGGTATTATTTAATATCAAAATATCACATTGAGTACAAATCATTTATATCACCTTAAATTTTTTCAGCATCTGATACCACTACTAAATATTGACAAAAGGATTAATTTTACTTCATTTTCTAGGTATCCAAGATTATATACATGTACAAACCTATAGGTAAGTGTACCAGAAAGGTTTCTTTCGGTTTTTCTTGTTATTATTGTCTGCTGGATATTAAAAGTTGAGTTGATGGCACTTTACTCTTTCTGCCTTTCCAAGAACCATGTCAGAAAAAATCAACAATAGTTTTCAACATCTGAGATCTGGCAGTAATACATACTTCTTCACGAAATAATTGATCTACCTATGCCCAAACGAAGCAAGATCTGCTTGAACTTCAAATGAAAAAGCACACAAATTGCAGAATAGAGTTGAATGTTCATGTAAAACCAAAACGTGTTATCTTACAAAAGCTTGATATTTTCAGATTGAGAGGTGACATCCAGTCCATCCCTGCATTTAGGAATATATAATAAAGCACAAGTATGTTCCCAAATATCTTCAGGGTATTTGTTTTCTGTCGACCAAAAGTCATTTTCAATGTCGTAGCACTCTATCACAGGCGTGTTCTTATTGAAAATGGCATCACTATGAAATCCCCCTATAAAATAAATTTTCCGTGATATGCAAACAATACCAGCATGGTATCTGGGCGTGGGCACCGTGGTCTTAACTGTCCAACAGTCCTTATCTACATCATATACATCTATTGTATCTACAAGTGTCCTTGCACCAGTATCAACGTCTTCCTGCCATCCACCACAGACGTACAGAAAATTGTCGATGGAAAGTAACACGTGATCTGCTCGAGGTGTTAACATCGGTGTACATGGTGCCCATTGGTCAATATGAACGTCGTAACAGTACATTGAGTTTTGGCAATGTGTTGAGTCTCTTTCTATACCACCACAAATAAATAACTTGGAGGTTGCAGAGTGTTCATACGTTGCACCACCATGTTGTGTGAGGTAGACTGGTAAGGGCTGTATAAGTATCCATTCATCGTTCGCTAGGAATGTGAAAAATGAGTTGTTATTTATGATAGTTATTATGTTAGTATTCATTTTGAGTCGATAATAACAATACATTATTGAAATTTTTTGTTTTACATATACTGAAACTGAGAATTGACGGAAAACACTGATGTATTTTTTATGTTTCGGAATAGATCCGCTTTAGGCTTTCAATGTATCAGGCTCAACATCGAAAACTAAATGATCTTCATAGATGACCTTGGAGGACTCACTTTGTATAGTCCCCGCTATTTTCAAGATACCTAAGCCTCAGTTTCATGTATTTGTTACATCGATATACACCTCAAAGGAATAAATTTGCCTGAAGTGAATGTTCTTTCATATTTCCAAAATGCTGGATGATACTCTGATATTCAATTCGAAAGACATAGGTACACGTTTTATCCAGAAATTTCATATGAGTCATATTTCATACTTCAGTGAGAAACTCATCTGAGAGTGTTTAGAAATATGTAGTAAGTTTGAATTTGGCTCCTAATACTCATACACATGCAGATGTTTTTTCTCAGCAGGAATAAAAAAAGATGAGTTTATCAGATTTTGAATGGCTCCATTCTGAAATCACTCGTTCTCGATCAATTCTAGTGATCAATAGTTTTCTTTCGTTTGATTTCGTACAGTCGATCGCTATGCAACGCGAAACACGCAATTTGACCCAAGAGGAATGTGCCCAAGCGGTAGTTTTGCGAGAAGAAGGGTGGACATACACAAGAATTGTAGAAAGGTTTGGAGTTTTCCATACGAGTGTGTCCAGAATGCTGCAGCGATTCAGGGAGACAGGTATGAATGTGCGAAGACCAGGACAGGGTAGACCACGGGTAACAACTGCCATTCAAGAACGTTACGTTTGCAATCGCTCGCCTCCTTCAAAATCAGCTTGAGCAAACTCATGGAGTGCAAATTAACACTCAGACAATAAGAAACCGCCTCGGAGAATATGATTTAAGGCCGCGTGTCGCGGCAAGAAGCCCAGCTCTTACCCCAGCCCACCGAAGGGCGCGTTGGATTTTGCGAGAGAGCACATCCATTGGGAAGAGGCTGATTGGAAAAGAGTTCTCTTCACAGATGAGTCTAGATTCTGCCTCTACCGTTGTGATCGACGTTCCCTTGTATACAGACGTCCACATGAAAGATATGCTCAGTGCAATTTCCTGAATACTACTTGTTTCGGGGGAGGATCGATTATGGTATGGGGTGGAATATCTTTGACTGCTCGCACAGACCTAGTGGTCGTTGATAATGGAGCTATGAATGCTGATAGGTAAATAAAGAACATTCTTGAAGAGCATGTAGTGCCATTTACCCCATACATTGGTGAAAATTTCATTTTTATGGACGATAATGCCAGACCCCATCGTGCACGCATCGTTCAGGAGTACCTTGAAGAGGTTGAGGTCTCTCGAATGGAATGGCCAGCAAGAAGTCCAGATCTCAATCCGATTGAGCAGTTTGGGACAACCTCAATAGAAGGCCGAGAAGTTCAGAAAATCATCCAGCTACTCTTAATCACTAAGGAATCCAACTCTTGTGTATGTCCACCCTTCTTCTCGCAAAACTACCGCTTGGGCACATTCCTCTTGGGTCAAATTGCGTGTTTCGCGTTGCATAGCGATCGAGTGTAGAAAATCAAACGAAAGAAAAACTATTGATCACTAGAATGATCGGGAACAACTGATTTCAGAATGGAGCCAATACATTCAAAATCTGATAATCTCATCTGTTTTTATTCCTGCTGAGAAAAACATTTGTATCGAAGAAAAACGTTGAAAGTGGATAACATATGCATGCATAATTCTGATAAAATAAATATCATTGAGAACACCTTCAGTTGTAGAATAAATTGAAATTTCCATAATGGTCGTTAATTTTTTTGCGCAGTGTATCTCACCTGGGTCGTAGCATTCACAGGTACAGGTAACATTACTGTCAAATTCCTCCACTTCCGTAACTCCACCAACAGCATACATCTTCCCTTCAACAACATTCAGAGAGAATCTACATCTTTCCACCTTCATTGGACTTAACGTTGACCATTTGTCATGCAAGGTATCGTACTTAAACCCAAAAGGATGGACATTTTCTTGCATGAACTGGTTAAAACAGCCGCCTATAATGAACAGATCGTTGTTCAATACAGCTGCACCAAAATTACACTGTTCCACGTGTGGTATCTTTGTTAGGTGTTTCCATTTGGTCTGTGAGGAAAACTTGTAGGTTATGTCGTTGGTTATACCGCCAATGCCAAATCCGCCGATTTTTAGGACCGCTAGTTCCATACCTCGAGGGTTCAGGAGGTTTGTTGGTATTTTACCATCTTTCATACTTAGTTGGTTGTATATTTCAGAAACTACTATCCTGTATAGCTCCCATTCACAGTTACGGTTTTCGTTGATTTCTTGTAGAATGGTGTGTAATTTTTTTCGTGGTATATCACTGAAATGTATTTGTCGAAATATCTGGGCTGCTTCTGATATTCCTACTTTTGGTCTGAAAAGAAAATGATGTCTTATCATTCTCATCATAACCGGCTCCCAAATTCTTAAAAAACTAATAGATTTCTATTGAAATATTTTTAGGATGTCCTTTGGAATATATCTCGAGAGAACTGATTCTAAATATACATAAATGTATTTTCAATATGTCGTCAAAGATTTAGAAATACTTTCATATGCTTTTTGTAGTTTTGATAATAATCTATCTAAGCATGTTCTCTGTATATCTTCATTTCAATAAAATTTGGATCTTTTTAAGAATTCATGTAACACAGACTATTAACAACATTAATTTTTATGGAATATTTCTCTAGTGTTTCCTACTGATATGCTATTTAGAGACCAGCAGAGCTGTGTTTGTTCTCTACCCTACCCATTCATGCAAACCTAAAGAGGTCGTCAATGGCGTTAATAAGACCGACAACCTCCTAAGGAGCTCTGGCGGAATCTCCCCTTCGCAACTTTGAACAGCAAGCTCCAAAAGATATCTGGATCTTAGTAAGAAACAATTACACCTCCTCACTGGCTTTCTTACAGGACACTGTTGCCTCAGGAGGCACCTGTTGAGGATGGGATTGTCGGACACTGACGAGTGTAGGTTCTGTCGGGAGGAGGAAGAAACCTCATTCGCCTATTCACGGAATGCTTTTGGCAGCCTCTTTGAAACCTTCACAGATATTGGATTTTATCAGATCTCTGGAACTGGAAGGCGAGATGTGAGGGTATGGTCCAAACACGCTGAACAGCTCTGTAAGGGGGCTAATAAACCTTGAGGTCGCAGTGAACTGTAACCTTTTCTTAAACTAAGCTAAACCAAACTAGGAGCTTTGGCTTCTACCGCTTGAATCGTTCTTAGGCCAACCAGCTCTGGATGCTTACATAATATCTGTTCAGCTGTTTCTGTTTTCGGTTCACAGAGTCTGCAAATACCATCTGCTGACTTTTCCTTGCTATACAAACGATATTTCTCCGTCAGCAGTCTCATCATCACATGAAGCTCACCTCGTGACAGCTTCAGGAGCTTTTAGCTATAGGTAGGTGAAATCATCGCAAATTTTGTGACCTGAGTGAGTCCAGAACTGATTCTACAGAGGGTTATTCTTTAATTCCGTTTCCTCTGCTGGACCGCAGTCTTTTCCAAGCTCACAGAAAGGCTCAGGTCCAGAATGTGTTAACCTTGATGAACTTTTTGCAAATTCATAGGCTTTCTCATATCTTCCAACACAACAATGTTCTAGATGATACCCTTGACTTTTAGAATATCCTTAGTTTAGTTAGTTTAGTTTGATGAAGGGGTTACAGTTCACTGCGACCACAAGGTCTAATGTGCCCCCTTACAGAGCTGTTCTGACCACACCCTTCACAGCTCGCCCTCCAGTTTCAGAGATCTGATGAAGTCCAGTATCTGTAAGGCTTCAACGATGCTAGTTCCTCACTGTTACAAGTTTATCGCCCAAGGCATTCTCGCCTTAGGTTCGCAATGCCAAAGCATTCCGTGACCAGGTGAATGTGGGTTTCTTCCTCCCCACAGAACCTACATTCCCCGTGTCCAATAATCCCATCCTAAACAGGTGCTTCCTGAGACGACAGTGTCCTGTGAGAAAGCCCATGAGGAGGAGTAGTTGTTTCTTATCATGTTCCAAATATCCACCAGAGTTTTTCCCTCTCGGCTTTCTCCTTCTCCAGAAACTCCTTCTTATAGGTAACTTTACCTATACACAGAAGGGTTCTGGACCAATGAGTGACATTCGTTCGACCTCTTTGGCAAGTGTATTGGCCTCTTCGTTTCCTTTGATTCCCGAATAGCCGGGAACCCAGTTTAAACAGCCCTTATTCTATTGCCTACATCATTGAGTTTGTTCCGGCACTCCCAGATCATCGTTAGGGAACATCTCCTGTCTATTTCAAGAGTGACATTTTTTTCACACCATCGTGTTATGATATCGGCTAGTTGAGCATGAGTTTGTGATAAATAATTGCTTTATACTTTCGAGTTGTAGAAATTTGTGTTTTTTACTGAATAATTCAATTCCTTCAACTATAAATTCATCGAAAACCTTTTTGTACCTCTGAGTTGTATTATCCGGTAATCCAGAAACGCTAATATAATCAAACATCGTATTAATGATTTCCTGAAGCTTCTTCTTTCTCAAACAGACTGTTCCACAACCAGCAGTGCCCCTGATTGAAGAGGTCTGAATATGGGCTCAGCCTGTCAGACTATGCACCCAATCTCTGTGTTTCCTGAAGCTCTGAAAATATTTTGCTGCCTCAGATGTTATGTATAATTTTGGAGAATAACATATCTTTTGCGCTATCCTATCAAAGAGCCAATAAAAAAACTAGACTCACGCTGTGTTGGACTTGTAGAAAAACCAATTAACAACAATCTTGAGAACCTCGTACTCAGAACAATCCACTGGTAAATCATATGCCAACAGAGCTTCCAACTGAGATGGACTCAATCTGTAGAACTCCCTCGTCTTCGAAAAACTGGATAAATTCTCGTTCATAAACCTGTACACTTCCATCTTCAATGCTGTTAGAGAATAAGTTTCAGCAATAGTGGTGATATCCACGCAGTTATCTATGTCAATTTCTGCCTCCAGGTAGTTCGAACAAGTTTGTATCAATGCCAGCATTTGAACATGTGAAGCAGCTTCTAAAACATCTTGTACATTAGATAAGTTTAAGGTGATCCTACAGGTATATGCGTATTCCAGGACCAATAAGAACCCTTTGGCATTTATCCCGTTCAACTGAATTTCATTTCTATGGGCCTCAATCATGTTATCCGTGAACATAGCTCGAAAATAGTCGCTGCATGCTGATAGAACAGCTTTATGGGCTTTGAATTCTTTGCCTCCAACTATTAAGGTGACATCGATCAACTCTTCTCTCTTTCTTAAGGAGTTGAGACCATCCAGGACTATTCCTTGGTGAGAAGGATAATCATAAATGACTGAGAATAGAGGATTGTCATAAAGACTTTGCCTCATGATGTGTATAGGGATGATGAGAGCTGGAAATGAAAAAAAAATGAGAATGAACAACGTGCTACTAAATATTGCTAATAGGTACATGGTCTCTATAAATAATTATAACAGGGTAGTTGGAATGTCACTATTTTGAATACATTTATATTCTGATAGATGTAAATTTAAACAACTGATACTGCGAGTTTAGGCTTGTCATTCCGAAAGAAATTAAATAATGACTGGAATTATAAATTTGTAGACTTTGCATGAAAAACCATAAGATGAAATAGTTTTCAGGCAACCTACGATGTTACAATCATTTATGAAGACCCCGTATTACTACAAAAAATTCAAGAAAAGCCCTGAGCAGAAGCTTTTGACAGCTCGTTTTTTCGTGGAGCAATAAAACTATCACCTCAAAATTTTATATGATATTTGAGATTGATACCAAATATATAAATGCAAAGTTCAGCACAATCGGATTTATATTCTGGAAATTATTCAAAAAATCAAATAGATAAAAAAGAATCATTACACAAATTAAGTTCTATAGTTCTGATGATGTGATCCTCTTGAAATTTTGCATGAACATTCAGTAAGTATATCAGTTTTGATTCACGAAATAAATTTCACTTGAATCGGTTATCCTGTTCTGGAAATATGGGGATTCTTCCTTTCAATATTCCAATTGAATTTTCTATGGTTCTGAACAGTCAGTGTAGCAATCTTTATTTATAAAGTGAATTTCATCAGAATCGGATTTTTTTTATAGAAATATGAAGTTTCTTCTTTTCAATATTCCAATTGAATTTTCTATGGTTCTATTCACACTATGGCCACAGAATTTTGCATGAAGCTTATTATGACCATTTTGCATACGGCCGCAACATTTCATTTCGATCGGTTTCGTTTTGTCTGAGATATTGAGTAACAAGAATTTTGAATGTACATATTTTATGGAACACCCTGTACGATTTGGCTGGTTAATAAACTTAACCGAGCCATTTGTGAACGGAACTCACCCTGAAACTTTCAAGTCTCTAGGACAATCCTTTCAAAAGTTATTGTGCTAACGGACAGCTGGACGGCCAACGGACAGAATTGCATTTGACCACGAATTCATCTTCAGGGAGTCTAACTCTATCGGTTGATCCCATTATCGACTCAAAATTCGAAAATTACAGACATTTGGCAAAACGATATAGAACTTGTTTAAGTAGATCGAGCGCTCAAGATGTCCTCTGCAACAACACTGGATTTTGCCGAATGATACTCCGACTGAAAATGGGGACCCCATATTGTTTTCATACATTTAAATATTTTCAAAACTTTGTTGGATATGAATTTGAAATGTATCATTCACATTTGGCCAATAACTCAACTTAATTATATTTTTTCAGGGCTTGCAGATTGTTAGTCTTTGCATTTTCTTCTTGCAATTTTAGCTTATAATTTTTTTTGACCATTACTACTTTTTATATTTCTGTTTATAATACAGAATGTTTCTAAATTCAAGCGAAAGAATTCAGGGGGGGATTCTCAGATCATTTTATGAAAAAAAGTTCCCATAGATGTAGGTTCGGATATGCATCTTCTCCAAGATACAGTAGTTTTCAAGAGTTTTACTCGAAAACTGACTAAAAAATTGTACGCTATTGGGAAATTTCAATCTAACAATTATTTCCGAATTCTTCTTTGTGACAAAAAATCTCTCTTGCCTTTTTCTCGTGTAGGGCACTGTTTTTATGTAAAGAATAAAACATCTTAACGCAGCGTCTCTACCACAAAATGCGTAGAAGTAACGAAAAATACGGGTTAAGATGTTTTATTTTCTTGGTTAAAAACGGCTCCCCACACGAAAAAAGGTGAATGGCGAATGAGATTTTATGTCAAAAAATTGAATGAAGAAGAATTGTTAGTTCGAAATATCTCAGTGGCGAACTATTTTTTTCAGTCATATTTTTAGTAAAACTAGTTTTGAAAAAGTAACGTTAAACTTCAGCGTTACTCTGCTCAGATTTCCACTGTTAAAAATGATAAATTTGCTTGTACACCAGAAAATATGTTTTTATTCATTGAAAATCCATCCGTTATTGTATTCATTCGAATCGATATAAGTACAGTTTTTTTGCATTGACTTACAGATGAGGGATGTTGGTTTGATTTCATCCCTTAATACTTTGTTAGATAAATTTTATATAATGTTTTCCATAAAATATGGATGTATCTTTTTATAGTGGATTTTATAGATATTGTCATATCTTCAAATGGAGATTATTCAATTGTTGAAACCGTACATTCTTCGATTATTCTCTTTTCGATTATGAAATATCACATTCAATTAATTGATTTAAATCATTGTGATTGAGAGATTGCGAGCAAAACCATTTATTACATGTCTAATCGAAATTTCATGCAAGTGAATAAAATGATATCCTTGCTCTTCAGTCTTCATGAGTTAAAATTGAATTTCCGCCATTCACACATAAGAGTAATGAGCGGATTGAGGAATAGATAATAATAAATAATTATTTTCAGCATGAACTATGATTGTTGAGAAAGTATATCAATCTCGTACCATTTCCTGACTTCTAATTGATGAATGTTACTGATTGAGCATGAACGTGGAACATTGTTCCGGTATTTGTCAGAGCACAAACATACATGTACTTTAATTATAAGTTCTGCATTAACCAAATGTGAAACAATCATCATTTATTCCTCAAAGGAATTTAGGGAAGATAATAAAGGAGAAAATTGAAAAATATGTACTCATTCATTCAATACAATAAATTTTCTGCCAATGAATATTTGAGAAAGCTTTTGAGCTTTCGATCATTGAAAGAGCAATGAGGCTATATCTTTCTCAAAATTTTGATAGGACTTGTGATTGATACTGAATATATAAATGCTAAATCTCAGCACGTTGGAATAATATCTTTGGAATTATTCGAAATCTGAAATATGTAAAAACAATTAAAAAAATTTAATTCTATGGTTCTTATGATTCTTTTGAATTTTTGCATGAACATTCAGTATATCAATCTTCATTCAAAAAATAAGTTTCACTCGAATAAGATATCCTGTTATGGAAATATGAGGATTCGTCTCTTCCATATACCAATTGAATTTTCTATAGTTATGATAATGCGACCCTCTCTAAACATTCAGTATGTTAATCTCCATTCACAAAATGAATTTCATTTGATTCGGATATATTGTTATGAAAATAATATGAAGATTTTTTTTTCAATATTCCAATTGAATTTTCTATGAGTCTGTTAACACTATGGCTACAAAATCTTGCATGTGGCTTACTATGAACTTCCTACATGTGGCCGCACAATTTCATTCCGATTGGTTTCATTTTATCTGAAATATTGGGGAAATTTTGAATGGCCATATTTTATGGAACACCAAGTAAAATTCAGCTGATTAACGAACTCACCCTGAAAATCGCAAGTCTCTAGGACAATCCCTTCGAAAATTATCTTGCTTTCGGTCGGCCGGACGGCCAGACAGAATTGAATTTGACCACAAATTCGTCATCGGGGAGTCGAACTCTATTTTTTGAGACCATATTCGGCTCACAATTCCAAAATTACAGACATTTGGGCAAATCGATATAGCACTCGTTTAAGAAGAAGGAACGCTTAAAAGTTCTGCTAGCCTAACTTAACCTAACCTATTGTTTGAGACCATGTTCGGCACAAAATTCGAAAATTTTGTCAAACCGATATAGCACTTTTTGCGCTCGTTTGAGTAGAAGGAGCGCTCAAGAGTTCTGTATCCTGGGGTATCCTATGTTACTTCGGAAACTTTTTTTCTGCTTTTTGCGAGCTTTGAAATGTCTGAAAATTTCAAATTTTGAGTAGAAGGAGCGATCAAAAGTTCTGTATCCTGGGGTATCCTATGTTACTTCGGAAACTTTTTTTCTGCTTTTTGCGAGCTTTGAAATGTCTGAAAATTTCAAATTTTCAGTTCGGTTGTACTCGCTAAACAAAAATTCAAAGTGAAAACTTATTCTGTTTGTCTGTATGTCCGTGAACTTGGTGGGCATTAAAATTTTCAACAGAAAACTTGTAATTGAATCGTCTCATAATCTATATTGTGGATTGACTCTTATTCTTAACTCTCATCTTCATAATGCCTTCAGTTTTTGTTGACTATATTTTCCTTCATTGAAATTTTTGAATGTGCACAAAAATAATAATAGACATGTCATAGTTTTCTTATTCGGGTAATACGGGTATTACAATGCTATAAAGAGGTGTTTTTGTTTGGAGGCTAAACGAAATATCTCCGTTTGTAGAAAATAGATAACACATGAATTTGAGTATTTTTGTATAACTAATAGATTAGGAGATGTTGGTTATGCTATAATATCGAGAAATGTTCACCCTCTACGTTAGGTAGTGCCTATACCTACAAATAATAAAACTATAATACCTATGTGATAAACGCACAAATCTCAAAGATTTTCGGACTATCCCGAATAGTTAGATTCCAAATATTTAACATTAAATAAAAATACAGTTCGTGACCCAATTAATAAGTTTGCACAACAAAGTCACAATAAAATTGAGTTTGTGTGCGAAACAGCATATATTATATTGAATTCACTGTATACAAAGAATCGATGCACTAGTTTGATAAGGAATGAGAATAATTACGGTCTTAAATCTCAATAGGTATGATTTTTAAATATTAAGGAAATTAATCCATTCTCGTGGGAAAAACAAAGAAATCGTTACACAAAACATTAAGTAATCAGCTCGTAACAGTTAGTATGCTATCTCATGGAAAAAAGATTGGATGTGGAATCATTTAAATTTTATTGAAACTATGGTTTAAGTTTTTGTTCTTGGGTCGATTCATTATTGAGGAATGCTCCAAAATTTGTTTCAGAATGAAAAACTGATAAAGAAGCGGTGTGAACAGTCACAAAAAATTACAAAATAGGTGCAGTATCACAGAATTGGTTGTCCCGATTTTGTGACGCATGGTCAAGTCACCGTCACGCTCTGATAAGATTGAACTAATGCACTTTATTTCCCTAGGATGTTTATGTTCATTTCAAAAATGTTAATTCTGATCGAAAATGCTCAAAGTAGGTGACATTCAAATTCCATAAAAATACCTATCAATTTTTTTTTCAATTGTGAAAATATAATATGAACCGACGTAGGTCTACATACAATTTCTGGGGGAGCTATTGCACCAAAATACTTTGCAACTTTTCACTTTGCACTTTGAATTCTGACAAATTTCAAAAGTGAAAATTAATAATGTTGCACAATATTTCTCCCAACATTTAATGTCTGCGAAGGGCTTTTCACTTTGTACTTGATTTTTCACTTTACACTTTTCAATTATGAATTCATTTGAAAAGTGAAATGTGCAAAGTGAAAAGTTGCCAAGGATTTGGTGCAATAGGCCCCTGATAGTTTGAATACTAATCTTTCTTTTGAATTTGTCTCGATGAAAGATTGAATGATTTGCATTATTTTGAATGCTTCGAAAAACTTAGCTCATTAATAGAGAGATAATTGTATGATAAAAATTAAAAATGCATACACAATGAAATTTACTCGAATTCGAAAGGCTGATTGAAATCAAAAGATATGAAGAAGCCCTGACGTGAAGTCATGCTTTTACGAACATGTTTATAATGAAAAATATTTAATCAACTATAAATATCTTGAGAGCATTCATTTGTGAATCAGTCTATCCGTTTTTGAATTCCAGAGATTAATTTTCTACCCCATCCGTTTTCAAATATTCGAGATTTCAAATTTCGAGAACCTAAAGCTTTCGAACATTTGAGCAAAATTTTTTCTGCGTTCCTGAAAACAAGGGACCAAAAAGATTCAAATTGATCAATAAAAAATGACGAGGATTTGTGAATGGAGATATTGTGGCATTTACATTATTGTCTTTCATCAAAAACAATATTTGCTTAAAAATTTACCAATGACTGAAGTAAATGAATGATCAAGACTCTTTGCGAGAAGAATCATTTCGTTTGAAATATTTTTATTAGATTGGCGTCGAACATATTCATTTTTGATTTATTTATTCTCTGAGGGGTTTTGTTCGTTCACTTGAAGTGTCTCCTCAATCTTCTGCTAATATTATCAAACACGATTTTTATTCAAATCACACCTCTTCAGCAAAATAAAGTTACTACCTCAACGACATATTTAAAAAACGCCCTGTATATAATTCTACTTATCAAACTGAATATCTATGAATATTAATCACAACAATTCTTATATGGAAAGACCGAATTTCTTCAATGTCATTCGAAAACAAAAAACGTAGACATTTCCATAGCTGCATTGAACTGAAACCTATGGTAAGTTCAACATTTATAGATTCAATAAAATCTGACCCCAACTGGCAAAGAATATAGTCTAATAATATCTAGCTAAAGCACATGAGGGTAGGTATATTTCAAAATTGGACTAAGCAATAACGATATAAAATATATAGTTAATAGTTGAATACACACTTCAAATCATGATACATTGCCAATTTTCATGAAAAATATATGAATCCAATATGAAAAAAACTCACCAAAAAATCTGAAATATGTATGTATATCGCTCAAAAGTCGAACGGTGAAGAATAGGATACTTCAAGGTATTTACGAATACCATCTGTATACGTCCTGCCTGAGCAAGTAAATACATCAAGCTATATGTACCTGAAACATTTTAACTATACATAAACTGAATCAAAAGTAAACATTTCTTGTTCACTTACCCAAAACCTCTCACCACATTCTGGCTTTAACATATCCTGTTGCATTCTCATAAACAATAACACCAATTCACCGCACACTCGATTTTCGTGATGACAGTAAATGTATAAAGCAGTATAAAAATATCCCAAGTGGGACAAGGTATCTGAGATGAGAATACAGAGTACGTTTGGCGACAGGTACTTGGTCAACTGAACTGAGTTCAAAAGGAGTGGAAGAGATGGTTCCATTCTTTGTACCACCATTCAGCTAACATTCCATTCGAAACAAAGGTGAATGTAGTGGTAATGAATGGTAGAATGGCGAATAAAAAATAACTTTTATTTATGGGTATACGATACCTTATACGTGCAGGTGATTTGTTGGTTGCTGGTAGTCAAACAGTGGACTATCGAGTACTTGATTGCAGTCTTCAGGAATTCCTTTCTTCAATTTGGGATTTAAATGATTGGAGATATGTTTCTTTCGAAGATAGCTAGCTGCTCGATAACTCTAAAATCAAGTAGCGAAATAGGTCAAATAGTAGTTGTTTCGAAGCTTCCAAAAATGGACTTCCTCAGGAATCAGTTCTCATACGAGCCATCACCCCTGAATTTTATCGCATAAACTCATATACATGACCCATCATGACTTTTCCAAAAAGTCAAACACACATCGTCAAAAGTCTCCGTAAATACTGGCACATCCAATTTCTAGATTTGAGTTGACAAAAAATTATGCCTAAATCTAGAAGCCTTGTCGAACCACCAGATTGCGCAACGTTTGAATATACCAAGCACTTCAGTAGGACGCATAGTGGCCCTTTTTCTTGAGAATCGGCCATGTTCGCCGCAAGCCGTGGCCTGGTTTACCCAGAGTCAAAGATTAAGGAGATATTGTGTGACTGCTCGTGCGTTGTGACCTGGGCAGCCATCCTGTCGAAACCAGACAAGATCGAAGTCAATTAGTAGTTGTCGAACTCTCGGAATAATTCTATTTCCTGAAAGCTCCAATTTTTCGCTGCGTTTATGTTACCGTCGATGAAAAATGGCTCAATGATGTAATTCCCAAGTATTCCAGTCCAAACATTAAGTTTTTCAGGATACTGGGTACGCATAGATGACAGAATGACTCATCAGTAAATAAGACATTGCTCAAAAATGAACTATTTTCATTTTCTCTTTGCATCATCGTTTCACAAAACCCCAGTCGTTTGATATGGTCTTCTGGAAAAATCTCCTGAGTTGTTTTAACCTTATAAGGTCTATAACCATATCTTTTCAAAAATTTCGAAAAGTTCTATTACTCATATCGACTTGTTCGGCAATTCGATCACTAGCACAAGTTCACTGGTTTTAACAGCACTAACTCTCTATTCAGATTCTCATTTATGGTTTTTGGAAGGTTTATCAATTCTGCAATTACTACATTGTTGTAAAAATCCACATGTCTCGAATTTTTTTTATTTTTCAACAAAAAAATGAATGAATTTATTGTCTCCTAAATAGATTGACCACCAAAATACCATTTTATTATTTTAATTTTTTCTTGTAAACTGCATATAATTAACTTTTCAAACCTGTATATGCTATATGGTACTTCATATGTATACATATATGCAGTTTTTGGTTAGTTTTTTTTTATTATCAGGTTTTACTTTAGTTAGATTAGCCCTGATTAAGCCCTGAATTCTGTTTTCACATTGTACTTATTTTCAATTTATCCAATCTTTCCAGATAACGCTTCAACAAATGGTATTACATTGGTTATCGTTTGTGCTGGTTCCGTTTAATTTGTTGTAGGTTCAGTTTCTGTACTATTCTGTATAAATCAATGCTTTTGTCTTTCCCAACAATTTGCACAAAGCAGATAGTAACACACATATATAATTCAGTTGAAATAGGAATATATTCATTTCCAGAATATATATTCTTTATTTCTTGGGAAACCTAGGAGACCACACCAAGATTTTTGTGACGATGGGTATATTTTCTGATGGTTCAATTCTTCATTCTGTTTTCAGTAAATTCCAACGTAATTTACAGTTTGTCCTACGGTGCGAGATTACCTTATTCATTTATGAAGTTTGGTTGATTGTAGGACGTTTTTGTATCAATTTCCTGTAGAGGAAATATCAAAAAACGTCCTGCAATCAACAAAACTTCATAAATGAATAAGGAGAGGAAATATCAAAAAACGCCCTACAATCAACAAAACTTCATAAATGAATAAGGCAATCTCGCACCGTAGGACAAACTGTAACCTACGTTGGAATTTACTGAAAAGAAAACAGAATAAAGAATTGAACATACAGAAAATATAGTGTGGTAGAAGTGTTGTCACTAGAAGAATGATATACAGGACGTTTTTTAAATAAGTAACTACGGTTTTTTTGCTAAAGCGAGTTTGATTTGAATCAAGCTCTTGTTTGATAATAGTAGCGGAACATCAAGGAGACACTTAAAATTAACAAACAAAACCCATTGAAAAATAAATAAATCAAAAATGAATAGGTTCTAGGCCAATCTAATGAAAATATTTCAAACGATTTGATTCGTCTCGCAAAAAGTCTTGATCATTCATTTACTTCAGTCATTGGGAAATTTTTAAGCAAATATTCTTTTCGGTGAAAGATGTTAATGTATCTCTCATTATACCTTCCTTCACAAATCTTTGTCATTTGTTATTGATCAATTTGAACCTTTTTGGTCATTCGTTTTCATGAACGCAGAAATAATTTTGCTCAAATGTTCGAAAGCTTTAGGGATTTGTTGAAATTTAAATTTTGAATATTTCTAAAACGGATAATCTGATGGGGGAGATATTTAATCTCTAAAATTAAAAAATCATATTCAGTTTCTCTAACTGAAGATTTCAAAAGGATAGATAATTTACAAATGAATTATGTGAAACCAGTATCTCTTAAGATATTTAAAGTTAATTAAATATACACTCATCGTCACAAAATCCTTATATGGAAAAAATATTAATTAACTTTGAATATCTTAAGAGATACTGTTTTCACATAATTCATTTGTAAATTATCTATCCTTTTGAAATCTTTAGTTAGAGAAACTGAAATATGATTTTTTAATTTTAGAGATTAAATATCTCCCCATCAGATTATCCGTTTTAGAAATATTCAAGAATTTAAATTTCAACAAATCCCTAAAGCTTTCAAACATTTGAGCAAAATTATTTCTGCGTTCATGAAAACGAATGACCAAAAAGGTTCAAATTGATCAATAGCAAATGACAAAGATTTGTGAAGGAAGGTATAATGAGAGATACATTAACATCTTTCACCGAAAAGAATATTTGCTTAAAAATTTCCCAATGACTGAAGTAAATGAATGATCAAGACTTTTTGCGAGACGAATCAAATCGTTTGAAATATTTTCATTAGATTGGCCTAGAACCTATTCATTTTTGATTTATTTATTTTTCAATGGGTTTTGTTTGTTAATTTTAAGTGTCTCCCTGATGTTCCGCTACTATTATCAAACAAGAGCTTGATTCAAATCAAACTCGCTATATCAAAAAAACCGTAGTTACTTACTACCTTAACGACATATTTAAAAAACGTACTGTATATCATTCTTCTAGTGACAACACTTCTACCACACTGTATTTTCTGTATGTTCAATTGTTTATTCTATTTTCTTTTCAGTGAATTCCAACGTAGGTTACAGTTTGTCCTACGGTGCTAGGTTGTCTTATTCATTTGAAGTTTTGTTGATTGTAGGGCGTTTTTTGATATTTCCTCTCCTTATTCATTTATGAATTTTTGTTGATTACAGGACGTTTTTTAATATTTCCTCCACGGGAAATCAATTCAAAAAACGTCTTACAATCAACAAAACTTCATAAAATAACTGAATAAGGCTATCTCGCACCGTAGGACAAACTGTAAACTACGCGTCCGCACCTTTTTAGAAGCGACCCAGTGAACGGGAGAAACTCGTCGGCTTCAAGCGCAACGCAACACCTCTAACATCATTTTACTCCAGTAGAAATTTCATTTGGAACAGTTAACTAAGCGCGACTCAAAATAGCGGTCCGCTGTTTACCTTTTCGACCGCTTCGTCCAACAATTCGAACAGGTGTTCCTCGGGACGAACTTATTGGCCTTTTTGACTGTGAAATTTTCGAAATTTTGGTTTGATGATGACGGAAACGGTGGTGACCGTGGAGCAAGTGCCCGCGAACAACAATGCCAATAAAAACACTACACAGGGTGCTCCAGAGCCTTCCCGATTTGGGTGGATCCAGATGAATGTGGAATATTTCAAAACCACTCCTGGGATATTGAAAATAGTCGAATTTGTAAGTAGGATATTTTTCAACCATTTGCATATTTCGTATCTCTATACAGAGTGACTTGGAAAATGTGGGAAATCTCTCGGATTCAAATAGAACATACAAAAATAGGATGACAAGTTCCCATATTTTTTCCTAGCGACCCTCCCTACGGAGATACGACCTCCTAAATGACGCCACTGAAAATCCATTTTAGTGGAATAAATTCCAATTACTTCTTTTATTTTTTTTTCGAAAACGGTTCATTTTATCTGCACTGAACAAGAGTACCTTTTCTTTAGCTTAATGTTCAAGGTATCCAAATTTCTTTTATTTAGCAGCTTATTATACAGGGTGTTAAAAATGTAATCATTAAAATGTATAACCCAGTCCGTCCCTGGTAAATTGAACAAGCTAATTGAAATTTGAGTGCGGTGATTTAAGAGGTCCTTAATACTATTGATCATATCAAATTTTCATCAAATTATATAGAGTAGTTTGAAACTTATTCCACTAAAATGGATTTCTAGTGGTGTCATTTAGGAGGTCATATCTTCGTAGGGAGAGCCGCTAGGAAAAGAAATTATAGGAACTTGTCATCTTCATTTCTTATGTTCTATCTGAATCCGAGAGATTTCCCACATTTTCCGTGACACCCTGTAGAACCAATATGTCATATCATGTTGCTATATCTAGAAAACTTACTCATTATTTCTTTTGAATGATGGGTTTTATTCTTCATTTTCTTTTCTTCTTGGTATTTTTTTTGAATAGGAGTGGGTCAATTTCGAAATGAAAGAAATAAGGCCATGCATTATATATCATCAAAACTCCTTCTTATTTGAAACACCTATCTTCCTACACAGTATTTTCTAGAGTTCGCATCAGAAGGCACGCAACTTTTCTTCACTATTGTCATTTTCAAAAACATTTTGTAGCAGAAAAGTTCTGCAATGTGAATGTAAACCATAAAAAACTTTATCCACCTGGAGTTGCTAAAAACCTGTCAAACTTTTTAATTTTGGAAAAATAGCCCAATTCATAGTGAAAAGGTGGAAATAGAAATTTGGTTCAGAATAACATTATTTGTCGATACTCAAAATTTTCAATAATAATTTTAAAATCACTCTCTTTCGAGGTATTTTATCAATTTTTGAGATGCGGTGTGCGATATGAGACCAATTTGATGCAAACTTGCTATTCTGGAGAAATTTCAAAAGAAAGAGCACAGTTCTTTCTTGAATTCACGAATGACCTTATGAATTTAAGAAAAAACTGTGCACTCTTTTCGAAATTGCTTCAGAATAACTAGTTTGTAGCAAACTGGTCTCATATCGCAAACTGCCTTTCGAGATTGGTTACAATTGAATAGAAGACAATTGAATGATCAAAATAAGTTGATAATTCGACAAATGTGATTAGAATCATTTCAGAAAATTCCAATGTGAAGAAAAAAGCTAATTTTCAAATCAACAAATTTCAATCTGAAATTTTTATATCAAATCAAAATGAAAATCTGAACAAACTTCTCTACAGCATTTTTCGTTATTTTCTCATTTTTCCTATCTCTCAATTTCGTTTTTTTAACTGTAAAGTTCGACAGGTTGGTGACCAAGTTCTCTATGATTCACATCAAGTTTCAGAGCAGAACTGTTTTCCAAAATATCAATAGTAGAGAAAAGCTTTTCTATGCAACACTGTGTATGCCATTAATGTACCTACTTACTTATAGAATATGATATCTGGCCAATTGAAAAATGGAGGGCTATCTCGTTTATTTTTTGGGTTGAGAAATTTCATTTTGATCACTTATACTGGTTTGCCAGCTCAACTCAAAAAAAGATTATTTTGGACTTACCTTGATACTCTTGAAACTAGAGATAGCTGCCTAACTCTTTGAGTTTTTTTTCAGTTGTACACAATATATTCCAGAAAAAATGCTATCGTCAGAGAATATTTCAACCATATTACGAATTACAATCGGTGATGAAAATAGCTTATCTTTTTCACCTATCCTCAGCATTTTCAAACGTCATCAATGGGCATTTTAAATTCCACAAATGAGCTATTATCAACATGTTAATATTCTTCCTCTTTCAAGTGACCACCGCTATTATCGAGTAGAAAAAAAACGTAAACATTTTTTCGGGAGAGATTTATGGCATAAATGGACGGCGTTATGCAGAAAGCTACCATTCCTCAATAGTGACAAACTGAGATATCTAGCTCCTAAGTTTTTATTGATTTTTCAAATATCTTGTGGGCTGCTCAGATGTTTTTTGATACATTTTTTGAATTATCGATAGATTTTGTCATATTTTATGCGTTTCATTATTCAAACATGTCAAAAAGTTTTCTGTTCTTCGAAAAATAGTGTATTTTACAATAAATATGTTGAACCAAACCATATCTTCATTTTCGAAAAACATAAAATTGCATTTTGAATTACATATTCATTTCAAAAACATTTCATTTTAGTTTGGATCCACTTCGGAATCTAAAGATAAGACATTATATCCAACATTTTCGATTTGTTAACACCCTGCAAATTCTGACAAAAAAGTTAAGCATCTGCAGGATTAGATGCGTAATTTCTTGCAAGTTCTCCAATTTTTACTCAGCGGTACTGAATCGGTAAAAATTATTCATAAGCAGGCCTCCATCGAGAAGATTTTTTTAATGAAATTTTTTGATGAGGTTGAGAAAAATCATGTGGCTGAATAATCAGCAGAAATGGCATCTGTTTATCAATTTCAACTTGTGATTTTATCCTTGGAATCTGAAATTTTTTGATTTTTAATATTTTCACACAACTGAACACATTAATAAAACTAATACTAAACAAAAATTAGTTAAGGTTATTTTGTATGTATTCAGAAGAATTTCATACAAGAAGAAGCTGAAAGCTCCAACCCACTTGGATGCACCAGGTGCTAGGTATATCCTATACCTATATATTATATGTTTTGTGGTACATATATCCATAATACCAAGTGGGATGGAAGGTTTCTGCAAATTAAGGATTGATCAAATGAAGATGTGGCTTAGCATTTTATGAATTAAACTAGACAAATATTTTTTGAGGCTTGGTAGCTTTTTACATTATGTAAAGCAGGTCTTTGATAACACCTATACAGTATACACACACATTCAACTCAATATCAAGAATATTGTGGGTTGGTAGCTTTCTGCATAACGCCTTCCAAATATCACTTTTCTTTTACCGCATCAACACGTGTATTGCGTCAATTTCAATTTTATATTGAGAAATCGTGAAGTAACAAATAGAATTTCTGAATGAATCAAAACATCAGCTAATGAAGTTATCTGGCTTCTAATGAGGAAACAAACTGTTAAACACGATGATAAAACATAAGTGCTATTTTCTAGGTGGAAGTATTATCTTTGATGCGTTGCATGTTGCAAGTAGATACGACCTTGCAGGTAAATTACTCAATGTAAAGTAGGTAAAACTATGTTCTCTTGCTCTCACTATCATGTTTATTTTTAACATCAAACTTATCTGGGTGGAGCCAAGGTAATTTGATGATGATTCAGGATTTTTATGTGAGAATATTCACGGAGTTTGTTTACAATGACGAAAATTATAAAGCCATTAAGTAGAAGAACATCTGTATAAAGCTTCTCATACCGCTTTGTTGCAATGAATAATTATATTTTCATTTGAATTCTGTATTTACGGTAGATAGGCCAAGTGATGTGGTTTCACTTCAGCTATTTTTGTTTCAATTTCGCAATGCAAGATAACAGTGTTATTGTTTGGATGTTTACTCATTTTCTGAATCAGTTATTTAGAAGCTTGCATGTTTCATCCCTCAAATTTGTTCGTATCTATTTTATTTCTTTTATAGGGGTGTTCCTAAATTGAACGTACAAACGAAAAGGGGAGATTCCTGAGGCGAGTTTAAGAAAAAAAGTTTCATAAACATGGGTCGCAAACGTTTCCTTTTCGAGATACAGAGTGTTGAAGTTTGAATTTTTTTCAACTTTTTTTCTCATAGTATCTACACTTCAGAAATATTAAACTGAAATTGGCATAGATATTACATTTGAGAGTTCTCACCACGTGACATGGCAATTCCGATAGAAGATCTACAGGGTGATATTTTTTCTGGAACACTGCCACCTGTTTTTCTGCAGAACTTTTTTTTTGTAAACAACTGTTAATTTGATAAAATGTAAAAAGAAGCTTTGTTCTTATACTAAACTTTTCGGTCTCTTGTAGTTTTGTCGTATCTACCAACGATTTCGAGAAAAAAAATCGAAACTTCAACACTCTGTATCTCGAAAACGAAACGTTTGCGACCCCAGTTTTTTCTTAAACTCACTTAAGGAATCTCCTCTTTTCATTTGTACGTTCAATTTAGGAACAGCCTGTATATGAAGAATAACTATGATTTTTCACTTATGAAGTTCATTACATTTTATGATACTGTGAGTACCTACCTCAAATGATATACCTGTCAAAATTTTAACTGAAGATTATATAATCTAAATACAGGGTGTCTGTAAACAAATGCGAGGGACTTTAGAAGATGGTTTCTCGATGAAAATAAGCAGAGGTAATTTTTTTCGAAATCGACCCCCCTTCCAGATACAGCCTTTGGAAGGCGATGACGAGTTGACAGTTTTTAATTGTTTTTACGGCTTCTCAAGAACACTGAGTCATAAAACTATACATTATATGAAGCACTAAGTAGATGTTA
The DNA here is from genome assembly GCA_013421045.1 of Propylea japonica. Classification (NCBI taxonomy): domain Eukaryota; kingdom Metazoa; phylum Arthropoda; class Insecta; order Coleoptera; family Coccinellidae; genus Propylea; species Propylea japonica. The sequence goes on from CM024245.1 coordinate 48,043,960, forward strand.
CTCACAATTTTTTTTGATCTCATAACGTTATTATTAGGGGTTGAAAATAACAACACACTAAGATTTCGTTCAAAAATTGTTTTCGTGGAATAGATTTTCGAAGAATGAAATTCTCTTATGGTTTCCCATTCATTCTGGAGAAAAAAGTTTCCTGCAAAATTTCGATTGAGTCGATACTTTTCTAGGAAAAAATAGAAACTCACAAACAGTTATGATCACTGTTAATTCCATTTCATCGTATAAATGTTCCATAAAATGAATATTCTAAGATATTGTATGTCTATGACAGAAGATAAAGATGTCTATAAATCTTTTTGAAGGTTAATCACTAATTTCCGGAAGAAAATTATATCAGTAACATTTTGTTTTCACGAAACGAACTTTTTTTTGATTAAATAAGCATAATTGACAAAACCAATTTTAAACATAAGCATATTTTAGAATATTCATTCTTTGGAACATACGATGAAATGGAATGAACAGTGATTGAATGGGAAACCATAAGAGAATTTTATTTTTCGAAAACCTATCCCACGAAAACAATTCTCGAAGAAAATCATAAGGGGTTGTTATTCTAAACCCCTAATAATAAAGTTATGGTATCAAAAAAAATTGTTGAGTAACATCTACTCAACGAAATCATATTTTGTATAGTTTTATGACTCGGTATTTTTAAGGACTCTTAAAAAAATTAAAAATTGTCAACTGGTCATCTTGGAAGAGAGGTCAATTCGAAAAAAAATATACGAACTACCCCTAAGTCCCCGAATACTTCGCAATTGTATACAGACACCCTGTATATAATCTTTGATTTTCACTATTTGTTAAAAAGTAACAGCTCTCAAGTGATGCTTGTTTGAGATAATAGTAGATAACATATTTAACACAACGTAAGAAGAATGTTTTGTATTTATCAACATTATTTTTTGACGATAACGTGATAAATCGAGAGAAATTCATATATCTGTCGTGTTATGAATCTTATCAGTATGAAATAGCTAAACTCGAAAAGTCCTCTCATTTCAAAGCAACCAACTCTATGCAGAAGTACCTACTATTCAAATCATGCAGTAATTTTTCATTATTATTTCAATTATAACTCATGAGTGGGTCAGACCGTACATGACTTCAATCATAATTAATGCAATTTTCTACTTGCAAATAGCTAATGCACGATCATATAGTTTAAACCCCAGTCCTTTTACGTTTTAACTGTTATCTGCAAGTATGCAACAATCGGAAAAGAATAAATTATAAGCTACTTACACGCATTCTTCGAATATCTCGAATAAGACAAGTTTTCCAATCCAAATCTGATACAGTTCTGCATGAGTTCTCCTGATCAATCGCTGCAACTAAAAATAACAATGGTTTTGGAAGATTTGAGATTCTTCTATTTATTTTTCGTCATTTAAGTACCGATTAAACCATCGAGTTTTCAGTTTAGTAGTCTCTTTTCAGCTCTTGGAGTGTATCCAATTATTTATATTTGAGTAAGTTTATTTCTTCGCCGAGGCGAATCTATTTTCGAAATAAATAGTTTGTTATTTATTTGAATTCGAACACTTCTAGAGTTGTTCAATCAAAGCAATTTAACATTCCTTTGAGACTTCGTTTTCATTTTCTGTTTGTTATTTTCTTGTATCTTCCTCAATCATTAAGAAATAAATAGTTTGTAAACATACATGATTCTTGTTATCGTTATAATGAGTAGAATGTTTCCGACATGTAAAGCTCAATATTCACAACTGAAAATAATTGTTCTATTCTTTCACTTATCACTAAAAAAATATTACCTAGAGACTAGAAACGAAAATTTCTGATGAAATATCCACGACTATTGTACAAACCACCTATTGTACGTCTATTTGATCAGTCATAATAATACGAATTAAGCATAAGTGAACAATGAGTTATTATTCACTGCTGTCAGATGCTTCATAGATTTAGCTTCAATATAATGAACATTATCCACGACTATTGTATAATACGCCCATTATACGTCTGTTTGCTAGACCATAATAGTACCCATTTATTACAAGTGAATAATGAGTTATTATTAACGGCTGTCAGATGCTTTATAGATTTTGCTCTGAAATTATATTCTTTAAATTGATATTTCTTCAGTATTCTGAAGTACTCCAACTAACAAATATGGGTTTATCTAGTCAATGGAGAACTTAATCTACTTTTATAACATCAATTTAAGCGATTTTCATTACAAAATATACAATGGTAAGTTCTCCAAAAATCTCTCATATGTCAACTTGACTTTTTCCACAATTGCGATAGAAGGGTCCTGTCACTGTCACCAAAAAATGTTAAATCTTCAAGAAATATATTCAGTCGTCGTGGATAAAGTATAGTATGATTTAGGCCACTCGCCTACGGCTCGTAGCCTAAACTTCACCTCGTGAATAATAGTCATTATTATACACTAGTTGCATAATATACAATTGCTTGATGAAAACCAAACAGGTTCATATGACAAATTTATATTATAATAATTTTAACAAACAAACCATCAGTTCAACTAACAAAACCATGAATGATTCAAAAATTCAATGCGTGTACTGAATGATTTTCAGAAGAGTGTATATCTCCGAATCTCTAATCTTTTTATGTTGATTTTAAGGTATTATTTGAAAATAATCATTAGTAAACCAAGAGTCTATATCATTATACCTACTGAATATCAATATCCAGTCGATAGCAGTCAACTATTCTGTCAGTATTAATGTTGAAGTTAACGATAAGAAAAAGTAGGTCATCAGAACACATATTTTATTCAGAAAAAGAAAATCGGAAATCAATCAAACAACCTATCAAACAACGATCGTGAGTTTATCGCATGAATTTTTTATTCAATGTTGAAAAATTAGAAAAAGAGTTGAGCAAGTTTTCCTGGAATAATGATACTAATGTAGAGTTACTATTTTCATGATATTCAAACATCAAAAGGAATTGTTTTTTCCTATAATCCAATTTTATTTAACAGAAACTATGTTGGCTCGTATCAGAACCAATCGATAGAATTCAATTGCAATTTATCATTTCAATTTCTTTCATTCTCTTCAACTGAAGTTTCTCGAAAAGTTCCAAACCTTCCAATTTTCCTTCTAACGATTTCAACATCAATCTCTTTTTTCTGTATTCTTGTTTAACCTTTTCTTTCTTTCCAATTCTATCAAATCCAAATTGACTCTTGTCTCGTTGTTTCTTTCGATACAATTCAAATTATCAACAAAACGATCAATTTGAGACCAGCAATTTTGTTTTCCAGTATTCATCTTTTCTTCTTTGTTCTTCAATTCCTCAGTTTTCTCAAGAATACATTTCTGCAGAAGATCTGTTTCATTGTCAATAATATCTTTAGCGATCCTTTGATTAACAATTTCTTTCTCTATGGAACTCATTTCGTTTCTTAACCTTGAAATTTCATTCTTGTGTTCTTCCAGTTTTTGTTTCACATCACAAATTTGTCTGGATAAAAAATGAAGCTTTTCTTCTTTCTTCCTCTTTTCATTTTCAATACGACTCTTTTCGAAAACTTTCTTCACAATTTGTAGTTTTGTTGAATCCATCTTGTGTGAAACGAATGCGAATATTGTCATAGATGTGGGAACAGTTCCAAATGTCTATGAATTGATTCATAGAATATAATTCTTTGGCACAAAGATCTCAATTAATATGTAAATTATATCATAGTTCTACATAAATTTCTTGACACTCATATTTTGAATACAAATCTTTTCAAACTAATTTCTTATGAATCATTTTAAATGAAAGACTTGAATAATCAATAATGCTCATCCCTTACTTTTGAGCGCTCGTTCATTGATAGAGCAATGAGGCTGTTTAATACCTCGAAATTTTGTATGGGAATTATTCAAAAAATTAAAAGAAGCCTTGAGCAGGTTCTTTTAAGCGCTCGTTCATTGGTGGACCAATGAGGCTATTACCTCAAAATTCTGTATGGGACTTGAGATTGATACTAAATATTTAATGCAAATTCTCAGCACGATTGGAATAATATTCTGGAAATTATTCAAAAACTGAAATATATAAAAACTAGACAATCAAAAAAATTAAATTCTATGGTTCTGATGATGGGATCCTCTTGAAATTTTGCAAAAACAATCAGTATATCAATCTTCATTTACGAAATTAATTCACTCGAATCGGATATCTTGTTATGGAAGTATAAACATTCTTCTTTCCAATATTCCAATTGAATTTTCTATGATTCTGTTAACACTATGGCCACAATTTTGTATAAGGCTTACTATGAGCATATAGCATGTGGCCGCAAAATTTCATTTCGAATAGTATTGTTTTGCCTCAGATATTGAGGAACGAAAAATTTGAATGGTCATATTTTATGGAACACCCTGTACGATTTGGCTGGTTAACGAACTCAACCGAGGCATTTGGGAACCGAACTCACCCTGAAAATCTCAAGTCTCTAGGACAATCCCTCCGAAAGTTATCATGCTTACAGCCGGATGACCCCACGGACAGAATTGAATTTGACCACGGATTCGTCATCAGGGAGTCGAACCCTATCGTTTGAGACCATTTTCGGCTCAAAATTCGAAAATAACAGACATTTGGGCAAAACGATATATGTAGCACTCGTTTAAGTAGAACGAGCGCTCAAAAAAACTCATTTTTTAGAGTGTAAAGAATCATTTCTGTCCAAAAAACTAACATCGAACTACCTGGAACTCCACACCAATAAAACAGCACCATTGCGATATTAATTAACCTCAACCTCTGATATATTCGAGTTATTTTCAGCAATCGGTATTCATGAAATAAGTGGGTGAGGAGGCAAGTGGGCGAAATATGCCATTAATGGTACGAGCGTATACATCTGGGTTAAATGGCATTAAATACCTGCAGCAAAAGTGAACGAAAAGCAGCTTATATGGTCACCAGACGCGAATCGTTGATTACGCCATAGACTAGGCACGGAACCCACGTCGCTTCCTCCGCCATATTATGATCATCATCTGCATGAAATCATGAATAATGGAGAGGATGAGGATATCGTACCTACAGGCGGAGAATTCTTTACGTCATTTACGCGATTGGTAACACATCGGCTTCAGCTATCATTGTGAAATTTGAATTGGAGGTGACGATATCAAGAGTCTTACAAAAGGAACTAGACACAATAGACAAGTGGTCCATTATTATTATTTAGTTAGCCTTCCGGACACTGCGACCTTGTGTATCTTTTGTTATCTACCCTACTCATTCTTGGAAACCAAACTGACCTCCTAAGTAGCCTTGATCGTTACCTCCAGGGCTTTTAGGCCAGCCAGCTCTGGATTCTGGCTACCATACGTTCAGCTATTTCTGCTTCTGGTACACAGAGGCAGGAAATCTCAACTGCTGACTTTTCCATACGATACAAATGAGGGAGGCAAGATATCGGGAGTAATCCTGAGCAAGTCTTATGGTCTCAGTGTAAGGTAACCCCCTCAGCAATCTACAAGACCCTTAGTTGTAACACCCATATTTAAACGGAAATATCTTGGAGTGGAAGTCAGAAGTTAAATACCTAGGAATAACACTGGATAGTAAACTTCTGTGGAATGAGCATGTTGATACTGCTACTGGCAGAGTTAAAAGGGCTCTAATGGCGTGCAGACGGCTATACAGCAAAAATTGGGGTTGCAACCCCAAAAATACTGCGAAGGATGTACGTCATGATTGTGAGACCTATAATCACATGGGGTAGTAGCCTGGTTTGCCAAGGCAAGTCAGGTGAGTATGAGGAAAAGACTCGATAAAGTACAGAGGCTTGCCTGTGTGTGCATCACTGGAGCTAAAAAAAATACCATAAAATGGTACACAGATCATTTCAAAACCTTACAGGAGCAGGCGCTGGGATATACGGGCTAAGTACCAAGTGTGCACTGTCACTAGGCTCCTGTATGAGCGCGTCTTCAAGCGGAAAATCTTAGATATTGAAAGATTTCTAGATATAAATCTAGAAAGAAACTATCAGAAGTGTGATATAGCCATATACTTAGATAGTCAAGCTGCTATTAAAGCACTGAGCTCCTACGTCATCGACTCTAAAATGACCTGGGAGTGCCGAAACAAACTCGATGAGGTAGGCAAGAAAAATAACGTCTTTTTAATCTGGGTTCCCGGCCACTCGGGAATCAAAGGAAACGAAGAGGCCAATACCCTTTTGTGGTATATGTAAATGTACTTATAAGAAGGAGTTTCTGGAGAAGGAGAAAGCCGAGAGGGAAAAAAATCTCTCAGGGATGGATCATTCCACTGAGTTCCTTCGGAACTTGGAAATATCGGGATCCAAAAGATATCTGGATCTTGGTAAGAAGCAATAACACCTCCTCACTGGCTTTCTTACAGGACATTGTCGTCTCAGGAAGCACCTGTTGAGAATGGGATTATCGGACACTGACGAGTGTTGGTTCTGTGGGGAGGAGGACCAGGGCCGTAGCTAGGGGAGGGCAAAATGGGGCAATGCCCTACCTTTAATTTCCAATGCCCTACCTTAAAAAAATAGTAATAGTAGTAGTAAAGATTACATCGAGTAAAATTCTTACTTCTGCCCTATCCGTTACATCTATTGCCCTACCTTAAATTCATCTTTAGCCTCGGCCCTGAGGAGGACCGTAGACAGCAGATAACACTTGGCACGGTAGTGTTGGGAAAAAGAGCATTCAATTGACTGTCTAGTGCTCGCACAGCGTCAGATTTGAAAAGAAGAGAAAATTGGTAGAAACCAGTGATTGTAGATTGTTGACGGGATTTCATACCACTTCGACCTTTTCCTATCCGAGATATTTTTTACACAAGCTTGCAATACTCATGCATTTGTTACTGAGTGAACAGAAGTTTCCTGCTCCCCACAGAACCTACACTCGTCAGTTTCTTCTGAGCAAATACACATCATATGCTTCCCAAGGCGACAATGTCCTGTTACAAAGCCTCTTGATGAGATACCAATATTTTTTTGGCTTGCGGTTTTAAAGTTTCAAAAAACTTTTTTGGAGTGATCCATTTTCGAAAGATTCCTCAAGAGCGCTTCTTTTACAGTTTCCACCTTTTCCAAAAACTCTTTCTCATATTGTGCATTTGCCTATACCACAGAAGGGTTCTGGGGCTTGTAAGTAGCGTTTGAGTCGATTACATGTGAGTTCAAAACTTTAATAATAGCTTGACTATCAGAATGGATCACTATGTTACACCATTGATAGTTTCTTTCCAAGTTTTTGTCAATGGAGCATTCGATTGTCTAGTATTTCTGCCCGAAAAACACTCGAATGGAAGTCCAACGATAATTGTTTCGAAACCATCTGTATACCACTTGACGGTGTTTACTTTGAAGTTTTGGTTAGTGTATTATGTGTCCTATTTCTCTTTCTTCCATAACATCGAGTTAAAGTTCTTCTCGATGCTCACTTTCCTGATCATCAGATCACTTGTTCAAAGAGGAACAAGCTCTCTGACTTTAAATTCTCTCAATCCCTGTACCTTCCCTAGATATTTTAAGGATAGCCTTAAAACTTCTCTACATCTAGTCGGGAAAGTTTTCAGTGATGATCGTTTCCTGAAAGAATCAATTTAACACCATTCACCGTTTTGCCAACGCCTCGTATAAATATGATTCATTGTATTCCTGGATGAAATACAGAATATTACTCATGCTCAGTTATGCAAACTATTTACCTATATCAGACGAATGTAGGTATACAAAAATCGATTCCTGACTATCCCAATGAGTTGAATAAATAAACATCGTTGTATGTTCGCAATACCATTGAATCACTATTTACTTTTCGTAACCGAGGTTATTAGTCATGAAATTAGGTAACCATTCTACTTCCCGTATTTTGGAAAGATTATCATCCAGAAATGAAACTATTTCCTTATCTGAGTTTTATCTTCTTCTGTGTGCACTGAGTATTTTATTGATGAATCTTCTTACTAGAAGAAGCTTCAGAAACTTTTAAAAATAACATGGAAAATAAAATCGGTAAACCATACATTTTCATATACTAAGGCACAGCGAAACAAATATCAGCAAACTTAAAGTCTCCTCGTGAATGTAAGTGTAATGATATCGAATTCGTTCAAAAAATAATCTGACTTTTCCATATTTAAGAGCTTCGTTTTTTCTTTTAAGGTTGTGGGGTGGATACCCTTTTTTGGCATAGAAAACACTCTAAATTTGGTATACGTGAATCAAATTTCTTGCACTTTCATTTCATTTGAAGGCCATTGAGAGCACATTTCAGAAACACATGTTCCTATTGGAAACTATGGCTGTTTTATGCCTCTTTCCTCTAAATATGCTTTTTACTGAAGAATTTCGAATGAAATGCTGTAATTCTAACTGAGAATAAGCCAAGCAGTATCACCGTTGGGCTTGTCAAAACCTCATACTGGCATTTTAAGTCATTTTGAAGATATGTACCTACTGACATCTTTGTGAAAATTCATTTATTTTTATCAGAACGGTAAAATACCTAATGATGTGACTTTTTTGCATTGACAACTCAGCATAGTACCTACTGAAAATACGTGTAATAACAATATCAAATAATATGGCGAGATGAAACAAAAATCACCAAAACAACGCAAATATCTGAAAACGATAAACACATTTTTAATATTCAAAATATCTTAGATCATTTTCTTTATGAAGATAGAACAAGTTATTTGAAAAAATCATACAGGCTCTTCTATACGCACTCTCTACACCTTTTGTGTGGAGTAACCGAGTTGAGTCAGTTGCTATTTTACCATAAACTACCTACCATAATATGGTCCAGCTAGCAACAGTAAATCTATTCCCAAACCCATGTAATGTTATGTTGGCATTGGCTGCAAACAATGGGGCAAAATTCCGTCGCGACAAATATTCATTAACTACTGATAACGCACCTTGAGTCTCTGGTGACTGTTATTTTATTACTATTACTATTACCGTGAAGGATCGATAGAAGGAGTGAATTGTTTCAATAATTTCTTCGTTCATGCAAGGTCATGCATATGCATACATGATTGTATAGGAATTGAAAACAATTTCAGTAATAAGATTATTATTCGTTGCCTGAGAGCACGTGGATCCTTTCAGCTCTCGAACGTTAATTTCATAATTTGAAACAAAATACTTCTTATTTTATCGATCAGCTGGGTAAAGTTGAATGAACATAGCCTACAATACCATCCTTTTTTTCCCTAGAGTAAACGTGCCATAGATTTGCCCAATGTCTTGCCTAGAAAAAACTCGGTTAGACTAGGAAAAGATTCCGAGGTCAAAAACAAAAATTTAAGAAAAGCCCTGAGCAGGAGACATTCGGGAAAACTATGTAGCACTCGTTTAAGTAGAACAAACGCTCAAAAAAACATAAAATACAGAGTGAGCAGAGGAACCTACGGATTTGGAAATTCAATAAAAAAACTTAGGCAAATATCGAATCAATTTCTTCGACAAATACGACATTCAAAGTTATAATGTTTGAATATTTTTAAAGAAGATATCTGGCATGTGTTGGCATACATTTACTGGGTGGTCAACTAAGGAATTTCGATTTAAAAGAGAAATAAAACAAAAACTATCAAGTCAATTTTCCTTCTTTTTTCACAAATAATGCTTAGCTCCTTGGGAATTCATTCTTCAAAAATTAAGCTGTCCAAATGTCCACCGTTTTTCTGCTGGCACTCTTCGAGTCGAACCCCCAAATTTAGAAAAACACGTCGCAAAGTATCTGGACTGATGGCTAGAACTTCCTGGCGTATATTTTCCTTCAACGCAATTAGAGTGCGGAGATGTTTGCAGTAGACTACACTTTTGAGGTGTCTAAATAAATAAAAGTCGCAAGGTGTCAAGTCCGGGCTTCTGGGGGTCATGGAAGGTCTCCACGCCGAGAAATCAATTTTTCAGGAAAAAGAGCCTGAATAACAGGTAGAGACCGGTTTGAAGTATCCCGATTGTATCCATCAAAGTCTTGATGGGCTGGTTCAAAAAAATTGTTAAACATGTCCACATTACGATCAGAATCCACTTTTACTGCTCGGCCGCGTCCGTCTTCGAAAAAGGGCCAATAATGCCTTGTGTGTGTATGCAATTGAGTTCTATGTTTCTCTTTGGGGTTTTCTGAAGACCAATACCGGCAATTTTGTTGGTTTGCATAGCCGTTGAGATGAAAATAAGCTCTATCAGAGAAAAAAATGTTGATTTTGGTAATAAGCGCGTACACAGAACGAACGCTATTCACCCGTCCAGCAACTCATGGCGACTAAATCATAGAGAAAGAACTACTAATATCTACAGTGACTTTATACAAGACAGTGGCGACACGCTCATGTCTTAATTTCTATTGGTAGCTGGTTATCATGTGGTGAATTCCGCCATTAAGAGGCTAATTGTGTTTATTTTCTATTGGAAGCACAGAACCGAACAGAAGAATTAGTGTTCTGTGCACAGAACCATAGAAATTATAACTTGTTAGGTTAGTATCATAGAGAAAATGAGGATTGTCTATGGTTAGTATCAAAGATGTATATCTATGCACCATAGAAATAATAATTGTTTAGTAAATCTATGCTATACACAGAACATAAATCATAACCAATCTGTCACTGTGTTCAGAATTTTAACCTCCAATAATCTGACTTTAGCCTCTTAATGGCGGATTTCGGCTCCGTGTCGCCACTGTCTTGTAGAGTCACTGTACTAATATCTATCTATCTACTTGTTCTATGGACTGAATTTCCATGAACCTCTCCTTCGTTTAAGACCAACCCCACTTCTCTATTCCGATTCAGAACAATTTTAGAGAGCTTTTAAATCGGAATTCCTTAGCTGACCGTCCAGTAGGTATATCATCTTTGATGACTTTGATGATGAACTTTGCAGAAGTATTGTTCTTATTTCTTGATCTATAACTCGCATCCAATGCCTACCATGGGATAACGTAAACTACGAGACCCACAATTTAGAGAAATGATAGAAATATTGTAATGCAATTATACTTCATGCAATAATTGTGATGAAGCAGTGCAGTGATTGACTTAATCATAAAAGAGAAGGTTTTATTAATTCAATGGATTCATTGAGAAATCTTGTTATGTGCAGCTGCAGCGTCTTATCTAGCATATCAAAAGTTTATGATACCTTCATACCTAATCGAGTCTTCACTGACTATACTGAGTACAATCAGTTTCTTATTTTGTTCAAGTAAGAGTGAATTCTCTTGACGAATGCATAAAACTATATGATAAATCGAACTGCTCCAATATATTTCGATTTTTTGCCCATCATGGTGCTGCATTGGCACAGATAATTGAAAGAAAGAAACTCCTCATTCTTCTATGAAAATTATATCCGTAGCTAAGTATTACTACCCAAAATTGCCGATGTCATTAATATGATTCAGATAGATATATCACCAGCACATTTTATATTCCACAGCTGGATGAGCTTACTGTGCTTCCAATACCATAACAGAAGGAACTGTAGAAGAATTCACGTTCAGTAGTTCCGTTATATCAGGTCAAATGATTTCTTCTGGTCATTATCGAGTTAAGTTAAACAAACTTGATTTTTAACGGATATGAAGAAAGGTAGATACGTGAAAAGATAGTCGGTTCTTTGCTTTTACTGTTTTCAAGTCGATTCCAAATATGTAGGTACAGCTCGACTTGTATCGATTTGTTGCAACTGATCGAATCGCTTGTGCACTGAATCCTTTACAAAACACCCTCTGTTTTTGAATTTTAAAATACTACTTTAATATTTGGAAACAATACAAAAAATTTAAGAAAGCCTTAAGCAGGTGCTTTTGAGCACTCGTTCATTGGTGGAGCAATGAGGCTATTACCTCAAAATTTTGTATAGGACTTGAGATTGAATATAAATATATAAATGCAAAATCTCAAAACGTATCGGTATAATATTCTGGAAAATGAAATGAAATATTCAAAAACTGAAATATGTAAAAACTTGACAAATGAAAAAATTAAATTCTATGGTTCTGATTCTGATTTTGATTCGAAATTTTGCCTGAACATTCAGTATATCAATCTTCGTACACAAAATAAATTTCACTCGAATCGGATTTTTTGTTTTTTCAATATTCCAATTGAATTTTCTATGGTTCAGATAATGTGATCATCTTGAAATACTGCATGAACATTCAGTATATCAATGTTCAATCACCAAATGAATTCCACTCGAGTAGGATATCTTGTTATGGAAATATGAAGTTTCTTCTATTCAATATTCCAATTAAATTTTCTATGGTTTTGTATACACTATTGCCACGAAATTTTGCATGGGGCTTATTATGAGTATTTTGCATGTGGCCAAAAAAATTTTATTTCCATTGGTTCCGTTTTATCTCAAATATTGAGGAACAAAAATTTTGAATGGCCTTATTTCAGGGAAAACCCTGTATGATTTGGCTGGTTAACGAACTTAACCGAGGCATTTGGGAAACGAACCCACCCTGAAAATCTCAAGTCTCTAGACGATCCGCTTAGTTATCGTGCTAACAGATGGACAGAAATGATTCTGACCACAGATTCGTCATCAGGGTGCCGAACCCTATCGTTTGGGAGCCACTATCGGCTCAAAATACGAAAATTACAGACATTTGGCCTTTGACTCGGAAACGAAAGAAATCATTTGAGCGCATCATGAGTTTTTCTGAAAAAAACCTCGACAGAGCTCCAATCGTTTTCCCCTATCTCTAGGGGTTAAAAATTTCCTGTTCAAGGATCACCAATTTGGCCCACCTGTTCAATTGATACGACTTCCTTTCAATAGAAAATAATGTTATGGATCACTCACTTGTAACGAGAAGAAAGCAATAACTGAACGGATATGAACAACTTGATTCTATTGAATTATATTCTGAAAGATTTCAACCAGTGAAGCATAAAATGGGTTCTCATTGAAACTTAACAGCTCCCAGTCAGAAATCCAAGCATATTATCATTGTTTAAGGTTTTTAAGGTCCTTAAACAATGATATTATGTACCTTTTATATAAATATGTGATTTTTTTCCTACTCTTCAAGTATACTTGTAATTTCGAATAGAAAATCACTTTTTGACAATTAGCTGGAGTGGCCATACAAGATACAATTCTCCACACATATTAGGAATTTTGTAGATATTTCTTGTGAAAATGGTATCGAAACATAAGGGCAATGAATGAAAGAACGACCTTCAGGAGCGAATGATATACTTTTTCTATCAAATATGAAATGAACAATTGCTGAAAAAAATAGTGCGATAAAAGAAATGAGTTATTCTGTGGGCTGTAGTTATATTTCAGATTAAAAAAAACTTGAAGTGCCTGTATTACTTATATACCCATGATAACTTCTCAAAATTGGTCAATAATTCTTTTTTGTTTAGTTTCCTTCATAATAAATGTACGAATGCAAAATTTCATATCTCGAGTAAACCTGTACGGAATTCGATTTTATTACCCATTCAGGTTACTTTTATGTGGTTATCGAACTAAAAAAAATTATGGCATTTTCAATTGACTACTTGGGTAGATTGACTGTTGAATTAAACCGAATTTTATTACAGATTTTGGGAATCCTCTGCATGTCCTTAGCAACCCCTGGATATACTGGAACTGGCTTTTTCCTGTTTGTTGTAACAGTTGCCTTCATTTTAACACTAATTTGGATATTCGTATACTTCTTAGGAGTCAGAGAAGCTTGGAATTTTCCAATAAACTGGATTCTTACAGTAAGTTCAGTGTTTGTATAATTCATTTTGTGAGATGAGTGAAGTATATTGATAGTAATCTCAATAGAATGATGAAAAGTGACCATTCACGTTTATTAAGAACAGAAGTGATCCTTGAATTGTACCTTGAAGAATACCATACTTGAGTTCTGGCTCAAACCATCACCAATCTAAGTCTTTCGGAGTTTATTCGTGAGATAACTTTTTAAAGGGAACTCTTCTTTATAACAACATTACCAACATAAAGGATTTTCCAATAAGAAGTGTTATTTTGAATAGCCCGCTATTTCGGTAGATGTCACGTTTGAAGCTGTAACTTTTTGACATTTGACAAGTAGAAACTACGCCGTTAATAAAAATGGAAAAAAGTGTAATTATCAAAATTCGCTATAAAAATGGTGAAAATTTGGCAGAGACGGTTCCTAAAACTCAAACGTTTTTGGGTCGTCGTGAAGCACCTTGTCAGACCGCAATAAATAAATTGGTGGAAAAATTCGAGCTGTTAGGACAAGTAAGCGATGTGAAGAATAAAGCCCGTGCACGTCGCTCAAGAACAGCCGAGAATATTGCTACTGTTGCCGAAAGTTTTGAAGAAAACTCAGGTTTGTCCATTCCACAAACGTCATTACACCGTATTTTGCATAAAAATTTGGGTCTTAAGGCTTATAAACTTTAGTGCCACACAAGCAACGAATCCATTGATCTTTTGCGGGAAAAGTTTCCGGATCGTGTTATCTATCGAAGAGGTGATAACAATTGGCCACCGAGATCTTGTGATCTAACTTCTTGCGACTTCTTCCTTTGACGCCACGTGAAAGAGAAGGTCTACGCCAATAGCCGAGCGTCGATTCAAGACCTCAAAGATAGAATTCGTGAGGCTATCGAGGACATAGGGCAGCCACCTTGCGATTTGGTTATGGAAAATTTCATTATAAAAGTATATGGTCCGGTATGCGTGGTCGTGGTGGTTATTTGCCTGATGTTATTTTCCACTATTAACGTCAGCTTCTTCGTTATAATGAAATAAACATCCGATCAATTATATTGGAAAATGGCATTTTCCTTTGAATATCAAAATAATACCTCTCATTGGAAAACCCTTCACTTTTTGAACGAAATAAAAACGAAGATTGATTTTCTGTACATGTCATTCGAAATATTTCGTATAATTTGCAGAATTCTGTATACAGACAGTATAAATGTCTTCAGAAATATTTGGCAGGATGTCATGTTTGACATGTTTCAATATAAAATCTCTGATGGCTCAAAGAGACAGTTGAATGGATGCTAATCACCCTATTGACATAAGCTTAAGTAATCCTTTTTTCAGGAATTCCTCAACACAGGTATTGTGGCCTGTTTATATTTCTTAGCCTTCATCATTCAGTTAGTGACCTGGTCATCTAGATATCATTACAAAGGAGTCAATATAACAGCAGGCGTAAGTATTTCAATATTCTGTTCTGAGGGTAACCACCGCCGTTTATAGAAGGCTATGGGGTAACTATCCTATAAAATAAATGACTATTGATTGAAAACTGTTCATGAGACTAAATAATTCAATAAAAGCTATCGTTTCCATTCTACCCCAATGAAAAATTTCAAAACAATCATTTATAAAATTGCCTCTGAAGAAACTTAGCAATAAATTGACGATTTCTATATACCTTCAGTAGTTTAATCATGTTTATGAATTTGTAATCAAATAGCTTCATGGTTTGTATTGATTCATATCCAGAATAAAAATAGATCCACATGTAGAATGTATGGATTAGCATAAATATGAATTAACTCAACTTCTTCTTTTCTTCTATTCCTAAAGAAACGCTTTTTCCAATTCTGCTGACTTGTAAGTCCCATCTAATAAAAAAAATTTTTTTGGACAATTTTCAGTCTGAAAATTTCTGAAAAGAAAAAGGAAAAAAGTATTTTCGACTTGATATTTCAAAAACTGGCGAATTTTTGGAATCGAACATTAAATTATTATGTTATACTGTTTTATTTGGTACTCATAATTTTCCAATTTTTCAGATTTTTGGTATGATAAACACAGGTGTCTACGCATTTGCATCGTACCTTCTCTATCTGGAATGGAAAAACAGAAATTGAAGATGTTTTCAAGGTGAAAACGATCGTGTAAATACATCAAAATAACGACTGATATTGAAGTTGTTCACAAATCATATTTACAAAATCCACGACAATCGGAAAATGAATCACTCAAACAGATCTTCATATATTTCGAATCACATTAATATATTCGTGTTGAATGTTTTTTATATGTAATTGTTAAGAACTCGAACCTAGTCTTTCGTGTTATTTCTATTTTCTACCCTTCCTTTTTATCCTTGGAAACCTTGAAAATTGTGAATTTCTAAATGATGTCAATCAAAAATTATTTAAGTTAAATATTTATATATCATTCGTTCTGTTTTTATGATTACTGTTACTTACATAATATATTTATCGATAAATGTTGGAATTTATTTGTTTAATCATAAGGCTCTATTTTAAAAAATCATTTAATATTGTAAATAACTAGTGTTTAAGATTGTTTTAATACTGTTCAATTCGATTAGACAATTATTTTAGTTATGAAAAGAAGTAAAGAATTAAAAAAAATTCGGTTCAATTCTAATTCTCTGTTTTAATTATTATTTATACTTGTGTGTTGACTGTTTCAACGATCTGTCAGAATGGAAAACCAATGAAAACCAATTCAGCGGCGTATTGCATTGATTGTTTACATGTTTTATTTTTGTACTATTATTTACATGTATTTTATATGTTCAGTTAATTACCAAATTTTTAAATGGTTGTTCGGAACTGTTGAATATCCTTTCAAAACAACAATAAACATTCATGTGAAAAACTACTGCTGCATTGCATATGAGCTTGTGAATTTTCCATTTTGCTCATACCCTACTGAAATAATATCTTGAAATGTAGATCATGGAGAAATGTAGGTAATTTGGAAAATTACTATCCCAATGAATGTCCTGAAGAATAATGCCTGATAAGACGAAAAAACTTCAAAAGTTAGTTATTTCGAACTAATCAAGTGAGTACAAATCCAATGGATGTATTTTCAGCAATAATAAATACATCATATCAATTATTTTCTCATATAAAAATGTGTGCCTATCAGTTCTATAAACCCAGATTATATGACAAAAATTTTCGAATCATATATCATCATGAGTTTGGTATCGATATCGATGAAACAAAAATAGAAGACATCAGGGAGTACGGATATAAAACTTATTTGTGTTAAATATAAAGATGAGGTTCATTGTGTAATGTGAAGATTTTAAAATAGATTCATCTGATCTCGTCACCGTATGAAAACGATGTTCGAAATTTCGAAGAAGTAGGAATATACAGATATCTAATTTCTATTGCTCTCAGTTTTTTGACATACGATTCACTGAATAATTAATCTCAGGTTATTCAATAACAAACTATTTCAATCATCGATTTCCGTTCATTTTTCAATGATAACTCTTCAGGTTGTAAAACTAATTTTTTAATTATTTAATTGTTCGTATTACAAATTCGATCTTGTATCATGAGCACCAGACCATTTTTTCATTACAGGGGATGAAATGAAGAAGAAAGAAAACTTTTCCATAAATTTCGGGTTTAGATAAATAATGCTTAAATGTTTCTTCGTATTAAGTATGAGCTCGTAACCAAGTAGTCGTAAATATTCAATACGTTTTTTCAAAAACTTACCTTGGGGGTCGATTCTTGAATAATGTCGTATTCGCGGTTCGACAATTGTCGACCAACTTCCCTGCTAAGTTGGTAGGCATTGTCGATTCGCGAACACGACATAATTCAAGAATCGACACCCTATCAAGATGAGTGAATAATTGTAATTGTCACTATCAAAAGTTTTTAGTTATTAGGTACTATAATTAATGCATTATTATGATAATATTACTCGAAATTAAAACTAATCGATGAAATAAACAGGCATATCGATAGTACCAACCGAAGGAAATCATTTCATGGCAAGCCAAGAAATTTTCAATATTGTAAATGGAGTAGACATGACAATTCCAGTAATTCAGTATTTTAAAGTTTGAGATCGTCTGCGGAGTTTTTCATTAGAATATGGGAGAAAATTGATGACTTAAAATGAACTTGACTAGAAATAGGTAGTGGAGTGTTCAGAAGGTATAACAATGTTGAACACACCTGATATACGACCACTTACATTAAGGTATATTGAAGAATAATAAAATAATTTCAACGAAAGAAAAATCGACTCTTTCAATGAATAGTTCAAGGGACTTAGCATTTATGCAATGTGCAGGGTGAAGCAGAGGAACTTGCGGATTTAAATTCAATTAAACAAAAATTTATGCAATTATCGATTCAATCATTTTCCATAATCGAGTACAAGATTCAAAGTTTATATTTAGTCAGTTTTGAAGATAATATCTGGCCAACTCTGTCCAACATTTTGTAGGGTATGTTGGCGATAGCTAAATGAATTTTGTTTTTCAAATGGGCCAGAGACCTGGGACGATCGTTTAAAACATATGATTTTAAATATCCCCTTAAAAATCGCAGGTGGTTGTGCTGGAGAGCTGAAAACCCTTTGAATACATATGTTATTCCATGTTGAATAAAAAAATATTTCTGAATATCTTGGGATACCAAAAATACATATTCCACCATGAATCGCAAAATGGTGAATGCGCCACAATTCATAGCCATTATTTTTAGCGGTTTTATTCATGTAAAAAGATGAAAAATTGTTTCAACATATTTTTAATCGTTTGAAGGGAAAAATAAAAGAGTTCATTAAAAAATATCCAGAGGTAGATTTTTTTCAGGGATGGTAATAGGGAACAACTTCAAAGACAAATTCTGATATAGTTTTTGCTGCTATTTTGTTTGTCTCCCTACATTGTCTTAGTCTCCAAAATTAGCTTTATATTATCATTATTTAAACAATGATATTATGATTCAGGTATGATAAAAACTTCGGGGCTGATCTCTAATTAAGATAGATTAAGAATAAATATATTCTCAGATGAAAAACTTAATTTTATAGCCAGTTCTGCCATTTACCTAATGTTTTTCAAAACTATCCAATGACATAACATACTTTTGAGAATTTTCTCGTGAAATAGCTACCCATAGACAAATAATCTCTAGAGAGTTAGTTTTTCTACGTAGTTACCTATGTGTAATAGTTACCAAGCACTCGAGATGAAATTTTTCCATGTACAATTTATCTCATATAATATTCAAATGTTGTATTTTGCAATTTCGATCAAGACTTTTTTCTCAGAAGTATTCGCTACACACCTTTTGATTTTCATATAAATGTACAGTGTAACTTCCCTTTAGCGAATGTCTGTATAACGAATTTCGTTCAAGACATTGCACCTTGAATTCAAATTCCATGTTAAAAACACCCTCTAAAACGAATTAAATTCTCTCTAAAGCAAAATATTCCAAGAACATCTCTCTTTGAATGAGTATTAGTAAAGAGGTATAAGGGTGTGGTTTTTCCATAATTGTGCCGGACATAGGTAATAAATCCCGAACATAAACTAAACCATTACGGTGGGCGGATAGATCCTTCTGAAACGTTGGAATCAACTGGAAATGTTGATAATAGAATAGAATAGAATAGAAATGACACTATTACTCTAATGACTTTGTTAATGTCGATGTTAATATTGTAACAAAATAACAAATGAACTTCCAACTGAAAGGGATGTGTCAAATGGGGTGTTTGGAGATCACTATGATAGCAGTGATGATACACAGAGCAACCCGCCGAACGCCCAAATCGTGAAGAGAAACTTCAAGCATTCAAAACGCCTCGCTTTCCGGTCGATTGAAGGGGTCCCGGAAAATATTTTTGAATCTTTGAGAGTTTTTTATGAGAATAAAATGTTATTTAATTGTACCCCTCAGACAAAAATTATAAATTATTTACCTAAAAAATTGTAAATAGATATGATTTTATACGCTCCTACAAAATGCCTATAAGCTATTAGACTTACAAACTTTTTTGATCATGTATATGTATTCACAATAAAAAATGCAAGGAAATATGCTTGTTTCGACACTTGACATTATAGAATTTTTTTCTGTATAACGAAATTTTTCTGAGTCGGTATTAAGCGATTTCGTTATAGGGAAGTTCCACTGTAATTGACAAAATTGTTAAGCAACAAACTCTCATTATTACAATCGAGGAATTTGGTATCAATCAACATTTCATCTGTATGGAAAATCTAATGGGACTTTCTTATCTCAGTATTTGAATGGAAAAATCATGTTCGTATTGGAAATTTCCTCCACCTCCAACAGCACCCCATTCATCCAGATTATCACCGAATCTCTATATCAATAAAACAATAGTGAAAATATACCAAATGGTCGCCTAAATATGAGTCAACTCTCCGCCTATGTTCTCATCGAGATAGTCCCTAAATAAATGCACACAGACCCGCCAATCCATAGCGTAGGAGTGGAGGAAATGGGTCAGCCATATCAGATCGGAAAATATCGCAGAATGAGCAAATTTTCAGTAGATATTTTCCCTGTGCATCTCATCGATCAGTGATTCTTCTCTTTTCTTGGTCAACTACTCCTCGGTGTGAGGTCAGAAGGTGTCATACTCCAGGTCACACCCACCTGTCTGTGATACCACTGACTATTCTTTGTGGTCATACCCAAGTTGGAAAACCGAAAGTGACCAGTCTGAGTTCGTCAACAGTAAAAGTAACAATAAGCTCACCTTATTTAAGAGGTTAGTGTTGGGTTACATTGTGTATACACACCATTTGAGGATTTATTTGAAAGTTGGTATCTTAGTGATTTTTTTCTTACAATTTCAAAGGTTTACTTTATTTTTATTTTAGTTTAATTTTAATGTGAAGAGAAGATATTAGAGTAATCAAAAAAGTTCTTCTGTATTTTCAAGATACATTTTTATTTTTCGATTCACGAAAACACAAGATAATTTATCATGCGTGCCAATATCAAATCAAATCAAACACGATTTGTCAGGAAATCTCAATTCATTCCGATTTTATTCAAAAATTCAATATTATTTATCGAGAAAATTCAACATTTTAAGATTTTCTTCGGCATTGTCCAGTATCTTTAGTTTCGTTTCATTTCGAGTTTTATTTACTTTTCGTGTTCTTAGTAATGTTTCTTGTTTTTTAGCCTAATAACATAGTTGAAAACTGTTGTACCTAATTTGTTTCTGGTTGCAAAACCTCGTTATTTTTTCCCAATTTCTGATGAATTGAGAAAAATATCGCGTTTTTCTTAAAATATGGGAATACCTATTAATCACCAAATTAACTCAATTTCATTTTATTCTTATGAAATCCAAATCCAAGCTAAAAATCATTATGTGTATCTGGGTTCAAAAATTGTATACCTAACAAGAGGCAGAATGCCATCAATGTAAGAAGGCATTTTTTAAGCTTTTATCATGCGCTTTTCCTATCATACAACAAAACCTGAAACACATGAATTGATTTCAAATTAACGTATTTTTTGGCAATAAAATGAAATATTTTTCTTCTTCCCCTTATCTGCAAATCCACCTAACTATTTTTTTTTTCAAATGAAAACATATGTCGTGGAAAAGGTTGTTGAAAAGCTAGTGACAGATGAAATCTTACTCTACTATTTTCTTATTTCTTATGTGGTTGTGTGAGAGCCGTTTTTATTCAAGAAAATGAAACTTAACGCGTACTTATAGAAGAACGTTACGTTAAAATAATTTTTTTTACGGAAGGGATTTTTGCCGCAAATTGAACGAAGAATTTTAAAATAATTATTAGTTTAAAATATCTCAGTGGCGTACCCCTTTTAAGTCAGTTTTTAAGTAAAACTTCAGCGCCGGACCTACATTTATGAGAACCTTTTTGAGTTCTCGTTCTACTTAAACGAGTGCTCAAATGTCTGTAATTTTCTAATTTTGAGCCGAAAATGGTCTCAAACGATAGGGTTAGACTCCCTGATGACGAATTCGTGGTCAAATTTAATTCTGTCCGTGGAGCCGTCCGTCCAGACGTTAGCACAATAACTTTCGAAGGGATTGTCCTAGAGACTTGAAAATTTCAGGATGAGATTCCGGTAACCAGCCAAATTGTACAGGGTGTTCCATAAAATATGGCCATTCAAAATTGTTGTTCCTCATTATCTCAGAAAATACTAATCTAATCGCAATGAAATATTACTGCCACATGCAAGATGCTGCTAACAAGCCTCTTGCGAAATTTTGTGGCCATAGTGTAAACAGAACCATTCAATTGAAATAATTCATATTTCCATAAAAAGGTATCCGATTCATTGAATTTTGTGAACCAAAACTGATATACTGAATGTTCATGCAAAATTTCAA
This sequence comes from Propylea japonica, assembly GCA_013421045.1. Classification (NCBI taxonomy): domain Eukaryota; kingdom Metazoa; phylum Arthropoda; class Insecta; order Coleoptera; family Coccinellidae; genus Propylea; species Propylea japonica. The sequence goes on from CM024245.1 coordinate 48,066,122, forward strand.
GAGAATCGCTGCGGATCGCATCATCAGAATCATAAAAATTAATTCTTGTAATTATTTCTTTTTTATATATTCCATTTTTTGAGATTTTCAGAATATAATTCCGATTGTTCTGAGATTCTGCATTTATATATTTGGTATCAATCTCAAATCCTACATAAAGTTCTGAGATAATATAGTCTTATTGCTCCACCAAAGAACGAGCCCTCAAAAGCTCCTGCTCAGGGCTTTTCTTGAATTTTTTCATAAAATGATCTGAGGAATCAAACCTTTCATTTTTTCGGCGTTATTCAGGTACACCCTCTATATAAAATACCCTGATTGAAAATGTGGATAGTAAATTTAAGTTATCACTCTCAGAGCAAAAGGTAAACTCTTCACTCTGAGAAATCACTACTAAATTTTGCTGTTGCAATGTTCTCAATAATTGAATTCTTACTTAATTCCCAACAGCTAATCCAAACAAATAAAAAAAATTAATGGAATTTTATTGGTGCGTTTATTTGATAGTGGTTCCGTAATAATACTCTTTATGATCATTCATCGAATCAAGCATTAATCACATTTATTCACGGAGGTATAAGTGATCCTACTTATGAATTCGTCTTTGTAAATATTGATTAAGATGACTCATGTCTCATATAGAATTCTCTTCCTCAGTTTGTCTGCTCGGGTCAGCGCTTCGTGATCGCTGTTTTACTTATTGTGATTTATTTTGCGTGACTGTGAGTTTTGTAGGTGTGGTGTCCAAAAATAGGTGAGAGAAATGCCCTGGTAACTGGTTGATATAAGAACGAATTTCGTTATTGAGTTTCCTTCAATTTTCAAATTATCTGTTCATATGCAGCTCATTTGACATTATTATACATATGCAATATATACATATTTTTGTTATGCATTTCATGTATTGCTTCACCTCAACTTGTGCACATCATATACATGGTGCCGTGAAATGTATGCAACAACATTTAACAGGACCCCAATTTTTTATTTTTTCAAAAAGGCCCTTATTTCAGACTTACAGACCTCTGAATTGGCATCCCAGAATCTTTGTTTTCAATATCACAGAAAATTGTTGCATATTTCACCAAATAATACATGGGAGTTCTGAAATATGATCATGTGACAGTGTTCTCTTTTGAGCGCTCGTTCTACTTAAACGAGTGCTAAGCGTTTTGCCCAAATGTCTGTATTTTCGAATTGAGCCGGCAATGGTCTAAAACTATAGGGTTCTACTCCCTGATGACGATTCTTGGTCAAATTCAATTATGTTCGTGAGCCGTCCGGACGTTAGCGCAATAACTTTTGAAGCGATTGTCCTAGAGACTTGAAATTTTCAGGGTGAGTTGGGTGACAAGAGGCTCGGTTGAGTTCGTTAACCAGCCAAATCGTACAGGGTGTTCCATGAAATATGGCCTTCCAAAATTTTTGTTCCTCAGTATCTCAGACCAAACGAACCCATCGAAATGAAAGCTTCATGCAAAATTTGGTGCCCATAGTGTGAACAGAACCATAGAAAATTGAAATGGAATATTTAAAATAAGACCTCATATTTCCATAAAAAAATATCTGATTCGAATGAAATGTATTTTGTAAACAAATATTGGTACACTGAATATGTTTATGCAGAATTTTGTGGCCATTTTAGTAACAGAACCATAGAAAATTTAATTGGAATATTGAAGAGATAAATCTTTATATTTCCATAACAGGATATCCGATTCAAGTGAAAGTTTTCCTGTGAATGAAGACTGTTATACTGTATTTTCATCGAAAATTTTGTCCATAGTGTCAAATCAACAGAACCATTTATGATTCAATTGGAATATTGAAGAGAATAATCTCTACATTTCCATAACAGAATAACCGATTCAAGTGAAATTTATTTTGTGAATCAAAACTGAATGTTCATGCAAATTTTGGGAGGATCGCATCATCAGAAACACAGAAATTAATTTTTGTAATTATTTATTTTTCATATTAAATTTTTTGAATAATTTTCAAAATATAATTCCGATTGCGCTGAGATTCTGCATTGATATATTTGGTATCACTTTCAAGTCCCATATAAAATTTTAAGTTAATAGTCTTATTGCTTCACCAAAGAACGAGCGCTCAAAAGCTCCAGCTCAGGCTTACCTTAAATTTTTTGGAATGGAATTTTAACTCACATTAACATTTATGAAAACGTTGTTGAGGATTATCTCGAAGAAAATTTCCGTTGCATTCAACTTGTAAAGCATCCCCCAATATTTTAGCTGATTCGTATTTCAGTTGAGTCCAAATTATAAAAAATCTAAAATCATATTTTCCATGAGACTTCACTCCACAATATTTCAGCTTAGTATTTTTTAGATAATTCTGATGTTAATGGTATTTCTCGAAAAGACAGAATCTGCATCTATTCTTATCAAGTTGAGAATTCAAATTCAATGATCCATAAACATTTCTAATAATGTCCACGTTTCAGAAATCGACAGAATGTCTCATTCGGTGACCATTACAAGAACCACTACAACCACAACCACATCTGCACTTATCATAAATACAGGATATTTGAAAACATGGCCTGTATCTTCAATTCCTTCAAATGGTAGTTATTAATTTCATCATGGTGTGAGGAACTCGAGAAGTACAATTTCCACAATCATTAACACGAAACTACACTTCCAACAATTTTCTAAATATAACACGTGATTGACGTCAAATATTCCCAACGGAAATAAACCAGAAATAATCGGAACTGAATGCAGAGCTGCAGAAATTTCGAGGAAAATCATTGGTTTAGAATTTTCACTTTTGCGTGTTTATTTGACTGAATAAATGATATATTTTATTTGTCATTAATCTAGAAATATTTTAATTATTCTTTTCAAATATGAATTTCTCCCAGTGTCTCCAAGAAAATTATCTTTAAAGGCACACAGTTTCATAAAAAAAAGAATAGGTATTACTCGATAGACAACAATCAACGATTGATTTTCAGGTATATTTGAATGGATTTTCCAATAAGAGGTGTTATTTTGATATTCAAAGAAAAATGCCATTTTTCAATATAAATGATCGGATGTTTATTTCATTATAAAGAAGAAGCTATACCGTTAATAGTGGAAAATGACATCAGGCAAATGGCTACTACGACCCCGCTTACAGGACCATATCCTTTTAAAGAAATTTTCCATAACCAAATCGCAAAGTGGTTGCCCTATGTCCTCGATAGCCTCACGAATCCACGCTGGGCTATTGGCGTAGACCTACTCTTTCACGTGAACCCAAAGGATGAAGTCGCAACTAGTTAAATCACAAGATCTCGGTGGCCAATTGTGATCACCTCTTCGAGAAATAACACGGTCCGGAAACTTTTCCCGCAAAAGATCAATGGTTTCGTTGATTGTATGGCACGTAGCGCCGTCTTGTTGAAAGTGAACGTTGTCCAGATCAATACTGTCCATTTAGGCCATAAAAAATCATTAATCATCTCTCAATAGCGCAATCCATTCACTTTACTGTTATTCTAGCCTCATTTTCGAAAAAGTAGGGTCCAATGACTCTGCCGGACAAAAAACCGCATGAAACAGTCATACGTTGAGGATAGAGAGGCTTTTCAACAAGAACTCTTGGGAAGCACCAGATGCGACAATTTTGCTTGTTGACGGAGTAACCGAGATGAAATGGGCCTCATCGCTCAAGATGATTTTTGATGGAATTCGGGATCATTTTCAAGCATTTCAACGACCCAATCAGCAAAGACACGACGTTGTTGATGATCGGCCGGCTTGAGTTCTTGTGTTAACTGAACTTTATAAGCCTCAAGACCCAAAACTTTATGCAAAATACGGTTGTGGAGTACCTAATTCAACTACAAGAAATGGACAAACCTGGGTTTTCTTCAACACTTTCAGCTACAGCAGCAATATTCTCGGCTGTTCTTAAGCGACGTGCACGGGTTTTATTCTTCACATCACTTACTGTCCCAACAGTTCGAATTTTTCCACCAATTTCTTTATTGCGGTCCGACAAGGTGCTTCACGACGACCAAAAATGTTCGAGTTTTTATAGTGAATAATGATTTCAATGCGTTCTTGAAGCGTGTATCTTTCCATTTTCACTAATGGCGTGGTTTCTACTTGTCAAATGTCAAAAAAATACAGCTTCATACGTGACATCTAACGAAATTGCGAGCTATTCAAATTGACACCTCTTATTGGAAATCCCTTTAGATGCACGAATCAAGGAAACCCCTTTTCGCTGTAATTCAGAGAACAAAGAACAAAAGTCAAAAAGTTCAAGTTCTGAAATCTACATTCCAAAATTTCACTATACTATGTAATCCTTCTCTTATGAAGAAGTGAGTAAAAATGTCTGGTATTGATATTGTAGTGAATGACGGAATTAACCTTATGAGAATCTAAGGTACAGAGAATTTGGGTTGTCGCTCGGATTCCAATTAGTACTCCCCCTAGAAAGCATACACAACATATCAAACGGTGCGGGCCAATAAGGAAACAGCACTGTGCCACATGTTTCTACTCTACGTCGACGGTCGAACGACGTGTTGCATTATAAGCCGTCGCGTCGTAACGTAACCCGCATCGCATTCGATAATGACAGTGTTTTGTGGTGACAGCGACGGGATTGACAGCAATCAAATCCAAAACATCGTACATCTTAAAAATAATGCAAACGATATTTCCGTTTTCCGAAGAATTATTTTATGCGAACAAGCATAAAAAGAAAAATCTTTGTTTTATTGTGGAAAGTGGAATGGAATTTTTTTCATTCATTTTTTCCGGAGGAAACCGTCATATTTAGAAGTTTACACTAATCGAGACAGTTCAGTGACAATGCTTTGCTTTACATGATTGGGGGCTTCGATTGAGATCGTACAGCTCATAAGAAGGCCAAAATTAATAGATTGGACGCAACAAAGTATTGAAAAAAAATTAATTTAGTATTCTGTTAATCCTTAGTTTCGCCCTAATTTGGTTCGTATGTTTATTTTTTTCAGTATTTGTATTCAATCAAGTAATAGGAACATCTTTCCAGAGTTGGACGATACAGGTTTACCACCTAGTTAAGAATATTATCATTTCTCTGAAGAGAAACTTAGATATCATTCTTTCTGGAAAATTTTTCTCAGATTATTCATGAATCTGAAGATAGCGAATATTTGAAACTGTAATATGTACAGGTGATTTTTCAACATGCTGAATCAATCTGAAATTATCACAATAACCACCCTCAAGTCAGTAAAAAATTCTAGATCTATTTTATGTACCCACCAATATTGTGCTACAGCTACACTTAAAATTTAATCGAAATTGAACAAGTATTACGAAAGTGATCAATAAAAGTAAAAGCTATTGAATCTGATAAATCACTTCAGTAGTCTCAATTGAGGCCCTTAACCATAACCCAAAATTGTTCTGAAGCTATCCTAATTAGTGTAAACTTTTAAAAAATGTAACGGTCTCCTCTGGAATCCCAGTTTTATTATCGATTAACTTAATCTTGTAGTATACAGATTTGTTTATATTCTATGCACATAGGTATCTTGAATGATTCGTGTAACGTCTTAAACTTGCAAAATGTGGATAATTTTATTTACAAATGATTAACAGTATATTATACAGGGTCTCTATAAATGATTGTAACAGCGCAGTTGGCTTTGAATTATTTATATAACTTTGTTACGCAGGTTAGGGTGTCAATTATATGACTGGCCAACGGCGGTGCTACAATCATTTATAAGGTATGTAATCACTCAGAAATTTCTACAGAAAATCCACCAGCATTTGATCTATTTGTAGTGTATATGAAGATTAATTGTAAGTGTGGCAGTCAATATAAATATTGTCACAAAAAATAAAGCTACACCTGCTTTTATTCAAAACAGATATTTTATTTTTTTTTATTATCTGCTTATAAATTTGATTTTCAATACTTACTTTTCATGTAGCTGCATTTATCATCTCATAGGGATTAATAATCACAGCAGGTGAATTTAAATTTCACATTATTTTTTGAAACACAACTAATTTGTTTTGAAGTAGGTAATAATTAAAAATATATTTCAGATTTAAACATTTACTTTTCTAACTTTAATTAAGTGCAATACATAATACAATGCAAAAAAATACTGAGGTTAATGCAAAAACTGAAATTTTTGTCCAAGGCCTCTGGAATTCAAACACTTCTTGCTCTTAGAACACATGCTTTGTTCATTGATAAACTGGAAACATATCACCTATGAGTAGGTCAACCTAAAATAATAACAGGCAGTGTTTCAAAAGAAACTGAAGATTGAAGAAGAAAAAAATTAAGCTGTTCATCAATATCTGAAATTATTAAAATGAGCAACATGCATACTTTACACCATACAAAGAAAACATACCATAATTCCATAGACATCCTTTTGACTTCAAAAGTACAGCCTGTAGAACTGAATTACATTTTTTTTGGAAAATATGACTGTTTGTCAATTTTTCTTTTCCTGGTTGGAGTATTGGAACACTGTAAGTCATAAGCATCATCAATTATTTTAGCAATTTTTCGACCAACACTCTCTTCCAATAGGTCAAGTTTCAGATGAGCTTGTTCTTTCACCACCTAAAATCAAATTTGAAAAAACCGTATGCATGAAATTCCCAAAGACTTACACCATATGCTTTAGTAGCATCAATCGGAGCATTTGAAATTTGATTGGATTCCCTTATAATACTCTGAACATCCATCTCAAATTCAGTCCTACTTGTTGATGGTTGGCATATGTATAGGTTATTGCTCTCGTCGTCGTCGTCATCATCATTCGGTCTTCTTAAAATAGTACTGCTTCTCTTTAATACCAAAGCAACTGCATGGATATGTTTGCACATGACAGCCTTTACAGTGTATTCTGCACAATCACATTTAAATATGTGGATGCATATCTTACACTTATCACAGTATAAGGATCTGCAATCCATTTCACATAAGGCATCATACGAGACGATATGAAATTTATCACTATTATATTCTGATTGAACTCTAAAATCCCCAGTTTCTAAGCAAACTACTTTTGCTGTCAGTCCCTTTTCTGCTCTCGAGTGGGCTTCTCTATTAGTTCTGGCCTGGTAGGAATTGGCAGAAGGTCTTTCAGTTTCAATGATATTTTTCCATAGTTTATCATTTACCAATTCCTCTAGCGTATCCAGTAATTTCTCCACCCTAAAATGCATTTTTTAGAAAAGAATTATTTATTCTTCAAATCTATACCTTATGTTCTGTTTCCCCCTCATTTTATTGTATTTTAATACTTTATTTAAGCTTTCAATAGCCATATTCGTATTAATCCCTGCATTTATTCTGTAGCAGTGTGCCCACATCATGATCCTTTCTTCACTTTGAAAATAATATCTGAAAAAATTAATGAAAATCTTAAATTATACTTTTCACATGTAGATACACTCACTGCTTTAAATATTTAAGAAATGCATATTCCTGCTCTTTTTCTAAGTGCTCGAAATATTCCTCTTTCATCTTGTGGAATGTCGGTACGTTTGTCTCCTTCAAAATCATTCTCATTCTCCTTTTCATTTCTGTTTTATTTTCCATCTTCTTCAATTTGTTTCTCCCCTGAATATTCCAGTTTTTTATAACATGCCAAGAACAGAGAAGTCTTCTTGGTTTTTTTTCTGTTACCATTGCCTGTAAAATTTTAAAGAATTATAAATCCACAATTTAGATGAATGTTCTCTATTACCTGACACCATGCATTGTAATATTTTATATCATCGTCAGTCATAATATAATCTGCTTCCACTGGCTCTCCGATTTTAGCTTTCAGTGCATTGAAAAAAATAGTTTGGATTGTTTGATCCAGCCTATTTGATAAGAAGAATGCAACAGGGAACCCAATTTTGTTTTCATCTTTGACTAAAACTATGGTCAGATCAAAATGTTTGGAATTTGTGCCGTGGGTTCCGTCAACACATATAATTTTTTTGAATTCTTTGAGCTTTCTCTCCATATCACTATTCATATAGCCTAGGGCAAAATCTTCTTTCTGCAATCCAGGGTAGGTTTCTCCTAATAAAATGAAAATTTGAAAGAAAAGATGATTAAAAATGAATGTACAGTTTTGAATTATATACATACCAATTTGCTTAAACAAAAAAACATAGTTTTTTCCTTGACTGTTCCACTCTTGAACTTTCAAAGCAGTAGCTACCATGTCGTTATCGTGCCTCCTTTTCTCTATATTGAATTTTTTTATGATATAAGCAAAATCAGCCCTTTTAAGTATATTAATTCTTTCTAGCTTATCATTTGTTATTTTTCTTGAATCTTCCAAAATCCTCTCTTTTGAGACTCCTTCTATCAATTTAGTGGCAATCATCTTCTGCGCGTCTTTCGTCAAACGTTTAGAACGAAGTAGATCGTCATGACCAACATGCGTCTCCACAATTTAACGTCCACAGCTGAAATATACAGGTTCAGATATTCTCATCGGAAACATACGATATTCAATGTGATAGAGAGGGTTATATCATATACTCAGGTATATACCTGATTAAATACAATGGAAACCTACCTTATGAGTTATCTTAACTCGAATTCTCGAAGGACAATAGCCAGACATTTTAATACTTCCACCAGTATTAATGCTTCGTTGGGTACACTTGCTAGTAAATCCTGCGAATAAAACAAAAAGCTGATACATGACCTCTGGTGAATTGAGTGTATTATGCTGAATAACAAATAGGTACACACCTGAATAATTACTACGATTGCATTCATAATAAACCATCAGTCCTTCAGATGATTTCCTATGAGTGATCTCCAAGTCTCAAATTCTTTCTCATTTTTGAACGTTAAAAATGAAGTTTTGATATCTAGAGAATGAATCTGCTGTAAATGATTGATTAGCATATCATGTTTTTCGTAACCAACTTTGTTTTCTTCAGGGCAAATTGGACATTTTATTAGCCTGTTCCTTTTAGAGGGAAGAGGTTCTTCATTGTGCATATCTCTCAAATGACGATTTTTGGCCGAAACACTTGAGAATTCCTTTTCACAAATTGGACAAGTCAATTTTTCGCTGGAAATGTATAATGTTAATACCAGGCTGATATATTTCTACAATAATAATAATACCTAATATTCATTGACAAAACAAAATATTACTATCTAATCTAAACACTCACCTTCCTCCTTCCATGTTCTTCAATTTATTTCTTGAAACTTTGCGAATACAAAACAAATAGCTAACTCCGCTAACTGAAAATTTTTCAGCAAACGTCTAACTGACTGTGATCACAACACAATTGACATTGAAAGAAAGAAAAAAACCGTTTCGTTGAGGAATACGATCATAGTCATAGACAAATTTATCTTTCACAGTGTTTTTTGGCCTTCGCTAAATTATAACACACCAAAATTGTAAATTTTTTTTTAGCTCCATCAAATGCCTATAATTCCATATTTTGTAGAAACTGCGATAAAAAAAATGCATTTTCCCTATATTAAATTCATTAGGAACTGCTGAAACGAAAATCGTAACCTTTTTTCCTCATTTTAAAATAGTACGTAACACTGTAACGCTACATCTTAAATGTAACACAAATGTTACAATCGTAACACCTGAAACATCACTGCTGTCAAAGAGAGAAAGATATATTCTCTCTCTCGTTGAGCGTTGACGCACGGTATGCGCATGCATCTGAGTCCGCTGTTTCCTTATTGGTCCGCACCGTTTGATATGTTGTGTATGCTCCTATGACGTCATTCGTACCAGTTTTTTGAACTAGGCCTACAATGTTGCTACTATAAATGCTTTGTCAAGTACATCACTGATATAAATAACCGATATATCATCAGAGAAAGTTCTGACATAAATATATTCATTATTTAAATCGACATACGTGACTCATTCACCTCTTTTTACAAATCATTGCTCACAGTCTCCTGATAGTATGTATATAGTTTTGCCCTACAGCTCGTATCTAGCTCAAGTGTTTCGCTGAACTTGAATATTATAAGCTTTTTTCTACAATGAAAGTTTCAAACCGTAACACTTTCTTCGTCTGAAAATCTTATGGTGACCCAAAGGCGGACTTCATTACCAAGTGCTTCTCCACATGAAATCTAAAAATTACCCCACTATATGTGCGTTCTGATCTGACCCTGATAGAGCAAGTCCTTTAGGAATATCCTGTGAAAAGGTGGAGTATACTCCACAGGATATTCCTAAAGGACTGCTTTTGCAGAGTTTTCAGCAAGTTGAAATTACCCAGAACAATTCGCAAAAAGATTTTTATATAGGCAAGAATCATTGACTTAGTGGGTTAGATATACATTTGCTATGAAGCTCTGATCCTAAAGTCCAAGGGCGTAGCCAGGGGGGGGGTTTTGGGGGTTCAAACCCCCCCCGAAATGTTTCAGAGTTATTTTTGTTGCAAAAATAATTATTGAATTTTTAAAACACAAATACTTGCTACAGAAAGCGACCCCCACAATGTCAAAACCCCCCCCCGAAATTATTCCTGGCTACGCCCTTGCTAAAGTCTGATGTTTTTTCGAATGTTGTTAAGTTATTCAAGTCAAGTCAAGTGGATTCCACCCCATACCATAATCGATTCTCCCCCGAAACCAGTAGTATTCAGGAAATTGCACTGAGCATATCTTTCATGTGGACGTCTGTATAGAAGGGAACGTCGATCAAAATGGTAGAGGCAGAATTTAGACTCATCTATGAAGAGAACTCTTTCCCAATCAGCCTCTCTCGCAAAATCCAAACGCACATACCTAGTGGTCGTTGATAATGGAGCTATGAATGCTGATAGGTATATAAGGAACATTCTTGAAGAGCATGTAGTGCCGTTTGCCCCATACATTGGTGAAAATTTCATTTTTATGGACGATAAATGCCAGACCCCATCGTGCGCGCAACCGCGCATCGTTCAGGATTACCTTGAAGAGGTTGAAGTCTCTCGAATGGAATGGCCAGCAAGAAGTCCAGATCTCAATCCAATTGAGCAGGTTTGGGCCAACCTCAATAGAAGACTGAGAAGTTCAGAAAATCTTCCAGCTACTCTAAATGACTTAGGAATCCAACTTAGAGAAATCTGTTAAGGATTAGATCAGAACATTTTAAGATCACTCATTTTGAGTATGAACCGCCGTTGCCGAGGTGAAATTAACGCAAGGGGTGGAAATACTAAGTATTAAATCTCTTATCAGCATTCCATTATTTTGAAAATTGTTTATTTCCCTTCTTTCACATAAGATTCGGTGAAATCCTGAACGTTTCTTCCATTCAATGTGTCTTGTTTCTTTCAAAACCTTCCGAGAGGACAAAAAAAATAAGTTATAAAGTCAATGTAGAGTTAACTTTCATTAAAATTGAGATTTTCAGGATAAGCGTTAATTTTTTTGAGCAGTGTATCAACTGTCGAAAAAAAAGTGATAAATTCAGGCAAACTATCATATTGTTTTTTATATCTGTAAATAAAAAAATGTTCTTCCTTTAAAACTTTAGACTGATTATTATTATTATTTTGCCCCTGAATTATTTGAATTATTTTTTTTTCAGGTTTTGGGGGCTGTAGTGGTTGGTCTAGTGAGTTATTATTATAACTCCTACGTTCATCGCACACCTGTAACATTTTTCCTGTTGACGGCGGTAACATTCCTGATCGGCACCTTTTTGATATTACTGTCTTTTTTGATATCAATAACAACAGCATCTTTATTAGCTAAAACAATTTATGTGAGTTAATCGATTTTCGCTTTTGAACTTATGGACATAATACATTTTTTTCATTTCCAGGAAGTTGTATATCACGGATGTGCCTTCATTTTATATTTGGCAGCTAGTCTCACTTTTATCATCGAAGTGAATCATTCTTCAAACTCAAGATATGACAACTATTATGAATGTTACTTCATAGCAGCTGTGAGTATGAAATTTCATCTTATTATGGAGTATTTTTTCATCTTTCTCCATCACCTTCCATTACCATGCATATACCTAAATGTGAATTCATACAGGGTATATAAATACAGCGTTTTCCTTTTAAGTTGGGCTATTAGACGTTTAAGAGAACTATTTCGTTCTGAAATTTTAGGTGGATGAGCCTTGAGAGTGAAGGAACTCTTCGCCTAAAATATTTTCAAGTCGACATTGTTGCCACGTCTATCTCAAACACATATCAACTATCTTATTTCGAATGAAACTAGATACCTTTATTTTCATTTATGTATCGATTCAGTATCAAATTTACAGTATGACAAACTAAAAAAAATTCTCTGCTATGCACTGTTACCAAGTTATGCACAAATTCCCGAATTTTTAGACATCTGCATTGCCAGTTTGGAAATGCAATACATATCTCGATTATTTTTTATGCAAACGGAACCAAACTCAGCAGTCTCATAGTAGTGAATCCATTCATTGATGTGTTACATTCAGTATTCCGATAAATCGTAATATTTTTCGAAGATATTGCTCCGAAAATGTGGAACTCAAAATTGAAATATTTCGAGATTTTCAAATGGCAATCCCATATTTATTTCACAGCATTCGATTCGAAATAAAAAATGAATGGCAGTCTCCTTTTACAACAGAAAAATGAAATTAATGTACAAATAAATAAAATGCGACGAATTGCAGGGGGTGATTCCTTGACAAAAAATTAGGGGGGTCGGGTCTATCATATAAACCTCCTTTTCTTGAAAAGCTATTTTCATTGTTTTTCTTGATAACCAAAAACTGACAAGCTATATTATAGAATAAAATTGGGCTGGCGTTATATGCATGCGATAAGACACTCAACCTCTATATACAATAAAACACTTGATTTTGATTTATAGCTGAATTAACTCTTAACAAATTAAATCTCTTGTACTTTCTTTCTATAATTAACGGTTTTTAGGAAAGAATAATTCATCATTATTATTTTTTTATTTTCAGGTACTCGGATTTGTCATCACAGTCCTTTATTTGTTGAGTACTATTCATGCTATGCGAACCTACAGAGGATTCTAAACTAAATATCCAGTTCATGTCCTTAATTTATTTTTGAACTTAAGTGTTACTGTTGTGTTCATTACTTTCATTAATTGTTTAGTGATTGACGATAAAATGAGATAATATTTATTTTTATGGGTTCCATCTTTCAACTGAATAGTTGTTTTTGGGGAGAAAAAATACAGAAAAACGCTTTGCATTATCTCGTAATTCAGCATCAACTTATTTGGAACCTTTAATAGTCGTTTATTTAGGTATAAAATGTAAGATTGTTGCGATTAAGACTTAATGGGTCTTTTACCCTCACTGAAAAGTGCTATTGTCTTTTCTCCATTTTGGATTTCCTTTTGAAAAATAACAGATCATGAGGTGTTGATACAACAACGAATATTTTTTATAAAATTATATTTTTGCGATTAACATTTAAAACGTTCGATTTCGAACACAATTCTGAAGAAACATATATTGGCGTATATTTATCTACCTACCTTGTATATTTTTATGTATTTTTATAAAAAATGTGAAATATTATTAACAAGTTATTAGTACTGTAAGTGTAGAGTATGTATAATCTTATTTATTGAAGCTTTGTCAATATGTGAATGTGGTATGAAATATATTTTATGTTGTTTTATCCTCTGTCTGAATATATGTACCTTGTTTCATGCTATCGCATATAATAATGGGGCAATTGTGAGCTCACGAAGTTATATTGCAAAGAATTACTGGTTATATATTCAGTATGTCTGAAATAAAATTTACTATTCGAGAGATCCTCACAAAGTTTCGCACATGATTTGATATAAAATTCGGACCAGATCTCGGATTATTCATCAGGGAGTACAATCGAGTCGTTTGAGACTACTTCTGGCTAAAAATTCGAAAGTAAAAAACATTAGAGCACAACTATAGCAATAGCACACGTCAATTTGAAAATACCGAAAAAAAAATTTTCTCGAATTTCCGGTAACGAAACCGTTTCGAACCAACGTTTATATTAACCTATATGTCATTCTGAAACATTTTGTATAATGCTCAGCCAAATAAAATTTGAAATTTTTGAATTAATACCCATTTAATACTGGCGATTCAGCGAAGGTAGAAAGTCTTACATCACTGCGGTCTAATAGAGGTACAGGGTTTTTCACTATAATTTGACCCCCCATAAACAATGTTACTAAAGGAGATACAGAAAATGTTTCATACAAAAGTTTAACGAAATAAACTGAGGTTTTTCAATACCGTAAAACGGGGATACTTTGTGACAGTTTTGGAGGTTTTCACACATTTTTGAACACTTCTTGAGCAGATAAAAGGTGAAAAAAATACACAGTAAATATCTGTCCTTTCGGTACACAATGAGAATATATTATTGTTGAAAAAAAATATTTTGATATAGTCTTTTTCGAATTTGAAATTGTCACAATTTTACCCCGTGCTTCGGGGTAACATTGTGACAAAGCATTATTCGAATCAGAGCACAATAATACCTCTGCCTTTTGTATTAAAATTTCTAAAAATTAAAAGAAAGTATGTGCTCATATTTTTTGGATAAAAAAAACATGAATTAACTTCAACTTTAATTGAAAACAAAAATTAATATTCTGAACAAGAACGAAAACATGTAATGGGCTCAAATAAGAGATTGAATGAGAGTAGGCATAAAACTACACACTCACAAATTTTACAAACTGCAAAATTTTCCTGGGATTACAAAATTTCTAAGTGATCAGGCAGGTCTTGTGATGAAAATTTTTCCCTTCAAAATTTGTTTTAGTTGCCAGTAGTAAATCACGCAAAATCCTCAACTTGTGGCAAAATGGAATTCTTTATTATTCGTTGCTCTTAAAAAGCTTATACTGCTTTTAAATTTTCTGCAGCCTTTTTTTAAATATCTTGTACCAGCTTTTTCAGCAACATGGGATATCTGTAAGCTCTTGCTCCCAAGCGTCTCTTATACGTTTGAGGCATTCTGGCAAGATTTTGGTCGCAGTCAACATGCAAAAAATTTAAAAAAATCATATGTAATTATTTGGAAAACGTTGTGACATGTCACAATGTTACCCCATGCTACGAACTTTTTTAGGTTTTCTCCGAAAAAAAGATTTTAAAATCAATGATTCTTGACTATAATTTCGAATATAATATGATTACTACACGAGCAAATGAACCTATTTACGATTTTAACTGACAATATTTCAGATTTGGCTGTGCAGACGAAAGTTTCCGGCTTTCGAAAAAATCGACAGAATCGGTAGGATCTTCTTATGGCAGTCTACAAGTTACTAGAGAGGCCTATCACACACTTATGAAGATATATTTGATTGGGCTGAGATATGTGCTGTCGCCCGGCGACAGAAAAAAATCTCTATGCGCGCGAAACTTGAAAAATATTGGGCAGTTCTTTCGATTTGCGTGTTGTCACAAAGTTACCCACTAGTCACAAAGTATCCCCAATTTACGGTATGACTTCACAAACTGAAACATATACAGGGTGGACAACATATTGATGGCAACTTCATTTTTTCAAATGGAACAGCCTGTATATTTTTTCATATTTGGAAAGCTCTTTTTTCCCTTATTTCGAGTATGTAACATATGTTGGTTTATCTTTCTTATTCTAAACACCACAGAGTTTCAAATTTTAAGAACCATCTGGCATAGCGTTTTGGAAGTTCGTGAATATTTAAGTTGCCAATTTGATCTTTGGATTGGTAATGACGCACCCATTTCATGGCCACCATGCCACCAAATAGTCCCGATTTAACATCGTTGGGCACGTTTTTAAGGCCGTTCCTGAAGGGAAAAAATTACTTCAGCAATAACGATATGATATTGATCAAAAAGAAAATTGAAGCTTTAACTTCTGATTTGAATCAGAGCCATAATAATGCTATCAAAAATAGTCTAAACAATTTGAGACAACGATATGAACTATGAATATCGAACATTTTCTTCAGTTGATGTTATTCTTACCATACAACCATAGTTCATTATTTTTATTGGTTAAGTAATTGCATTCATTGTTGAAAATGAAGAATTTTGTAGGTATTTCACAATTTTTTCATTCGGTATCATCATTTTAAATTTAAAACTCTGAAAATTGGAGAGACACATCCACATACGCATATATATTCAGGAGGGAATAGCCTATCAAAAAAGGGAAGAATATACAGGACATCAGGGTATCCCATTTGAAAAAATTCAGTGTATTCAATGTCGTTCACCCTGTATTTATTCCAATTGACTTTATAATAACTACAAAAATGGGCATTTTCAGTAAACGCAATCTGCAACTCGAAAAATGATTACAGAGCTTGCCAGAGGAGATTCTTGAAATTTGAAACTCTTTGGTACTCGGAATAAAAGAGATGGGCCAACATATGTTACATATTGGAAATCAGGGGAAAAAAGCTAGCCAAATATGGAAAAATATACTGGGTTTTCCATTTGAAAAAATGAAGTTGCCATCAATATGTTGGCCAGCCTGTATATATTCCATTATGTGGATTTATAGTAAAAAACCTCGGTCGATTTCGTGAAATTTTTGTAGGAACGTATTTCTGTATGTCTTTCAGAAACAAAGTTGAAGGGGGAGTCAAATTATAGTGAAAAACCCTGTAGCGCCGCCACTGGTAAGATATACATCTCGGATTTGGGCGGAAATGCAATACGAATGCAATTCAGAAAACGTCATATCGTTTCTATCCAATAAAAAGAATTTTCCTCCTACGTTCTCTTCAATTAATAACATACCTACTCCAGGTTCAGATTAGACGCGTATCCACCAGAACTAACAGATAAAAACTGCAGCTACGTCCCTGTCCCTGTCCCATCCCAGCAATCTAAATTTAAAATAATACCTCCAAAAATAGACAGAAATACCCCATAGTTGAAATTCGTCCCTAAAAAGCCTCCCCGAGCGTTCACATCGTCTGGAAACTCAATCCACATTTGTTTGTGTTGCAAAAAGTCAATGCGTGAGTGAACAAATTATCGGACAACACTATTTATCTACATGAGACCAAGAATTGTAGTGATGCCAAGCTCAAATTCTCAAAGTGGTATAGGATGTTGTGGATGTTTTCGGTGTTGTACTTGTATAAATGTGAACTTTTTGAAAACTGAAATTGGTGTAGTGAAAGTCCTAGAACTAGTAAGTATAAAAATCCGTAAATTGTTATGGTTCAAAGAACTTCTTTGTTTATGTTTGAATAGTTGTTATGACTAATCAAGTCATATATGCAACCTTTAATACTTAGGATAGTTTGCATAAAAGCAAAAGTGAATAACGCGCCGCCAAATTATTTCAAAAACTACTGCAACTTTTTCGCTGGTTGCAGTTGAGATTTTTTGAACTAACAATTTTTTTTAATTTTTCGTTCGAATTGTTACAAAAATCTCTTCTGTCTTTTTTTTGTGTGGTGCTCCGTTTTTAAGTGAAAAATAAAACATATTAACGTTGTGTCTCTAAAACATAATGTGCTAAAGTAAGGACAAACAAGCTTCAAGATGTTTTTTTAAAAAAGAACGGTGCCCCCCACGAAAAAAGGCAGAGAGATTTTTATTCATAAATTGGCCGAAGAATTAAAAAACAATTTTTAGTTTATAATATCTCAGTGGCGTTCAACTTTTTTTGTCAGTTTTCAAGTAAAAGAGAGGGAATTACCCTTTCATTTTTTCAATGTCTTCCAGATAAGTGCCCTAAAGTACTGAATTTATATGATATGGGAACCTCTTTCTGCTTTTATTCTGCATGTTTTATCATATTTAATAAATGTGTAGTTTTCCTACTCTAGTGTACAATGTTCAATTTTCTGGAATTTTACAGTTTTTCCTTTCAGATTTTGGGAATGATATGCCATTCCCTTGTTCTAAATTTTGGAACTCAATATGCTGTGACCATAGGTTCTTCATATCAATCATTCCTCACCACAGCTTCTTGGAGTTTCATGACGACAGGTCTTCTGATTTTGTGCTACATGCTATCCCCAAGATCACTTGGATTAATGAGACAGTCCTTGTTTGTAAGTAATGCTTGATTAATTCGTAAATTAATTTCAAACTATAGTTTTCATTTCAAACTTTATTATAATTATGGAACTCATCCTTTTCGTTGCGTTGTTGACACTGACCATAGACAAATAATCTCTAGAGAATTTATCTATGACACTGACAGTGACATATTCGTGATAGGTTAAATTTGAAATTTCATAACGGTCAAATCAAAATATTTCGAATTTGAAAACTAAACAACAAAATGAATGATACAATGAAAACTCCTGTTAAACCTAAAGTGGAAAACAAAATGTTGATCCCACCGTCTCCATTTTTGAAGAAAATTGGATTTGGCACAGGTAAAATGCATGTAAAACGAATAAATCTTTACCCAATAATCATTGTTCATTATTATTTCAGGTGTTTGTGTTTACGAATATAAGAGATCACCATTAGCAGCTAAAATAAGATCTCCATGGGCAATAAAAAAAATAAGTAAAACCAAGCAGGGAGATATTTTTCTCAATGAACGCTTGAAATGGGAAGCTGAAGTATTAAGAAAGTTGAATCATCCCAATATCGTAGGATTTAGAGCTCACTTGAAATCGAAAACAGGGGATATATTGGCTATGGAAGAATGCTCTTCGTGCCTAGGCAATCTTATAGAAGACAAAAGAGAAAATGGTGATCTACAACCATACTCTAAAACCGCTATACTGAAAGTTGGTGTGGATATTAGTAATGCGCTTGCATATCTGCATAATACTGCTCTTATTCTGCACTGCGATATCAAGTCATTCAATATACTTATAAATGGCGATTTCAAAATATGTAAGTTATGTGATTTTGGAGTCTGCTTACCGTTAAATATAGATGGAACTGTAGATGAAGAGAAAGCAGGAGAAGAATTTGAATATACTGGTACACCAATGTGGACAGCACCAGAAGTTATGAAATTTCCTCAGGAAGTCAGTACCAAAGCAGATATTTTTTCTTTTGGCCTCGTTATACAAGAAATGTTGACTCTTACCGTGCCTTTAACAGACCACGGAATGGAATTTATGGATATTTCAGATGAAAGTGCATTATTGGGAGATGATTCTATAGAGTATCCTGATATTGACACAGAGGTGTATGAAGATATCATAAATATTATAAATTCATGCACTTCTGACGACCCAAAGAAGAGATCCAATGCAGAAGAGTTGGTAGCTCTATTCAATGAATTGGTAGAAGAAGAAAACCTTTCATAATTTTCCTTAACTGGTGTTATAGTTTTTTAGAGAAATTCTATTTATTTGACTCATTCTATATTTGTTTATTTTATGTGTAATATCAAAACTTAATAAATATTTTTATTGATTATAATTTGACTCTTCTTTTCCTTCGTCTACACCTAAAATGAGTACTTCATAAATTAAATTGGAACTTATTTCCACTGCATTAATACGTTTTCATTGTCTGTTTGAATTTTGCGTTTTGGTGAAAACTCTAAAGCAGCACACTTCCAATTTTCAGGAAACTGCCTTCAATGGAATTGCTGCTTTCAGTTACATCACAGCTTGCTCTTATTTGGGATATGCTGTAAACATGTTCTTACAACCTCTGGCTTTGATGTCGTCTGCTATAAATGCATATCCAGCAGTTAGTACAGCTTATGTGAGTAATAGCCTATTCGTTTTGAGATATTTCGTGCTCCTGAGAAACTCAAAAGCTCGAAATACGGCTTGCCATTGGCTGCGCACTGGAACAGCTCAGGAGCACGAAACTCCTCAAAACGAATACTGTATATATAGACAGTTTATATTTTTTTAAATTTATTACATTAGATCTACAAATCAACTAGAGCTGTTCTGGTAGATGAACACTTTATACCATTGTTCATATACATAATATATTTTAGTTATACTACACTATTGTATATGAGTAGTTTCTTCAATTGCAAATAATTTTTGATTTGATTATTGAATATGTATGTTTTATATATTAATATGAATCTTTGAATGTGATACATTTCTTAATTTCCAGATTCTTGGGACATTCGTAGGACTTCTCTATGCATACGATGCTTGGAAATCATGGACTTATTACAGAAATTTTATATAAGGACATTTTCAAAAGACTATAGTTGGCACATTTTTTGTATTTTTATACGATAAAATATTTTGTAGAAAAGTACATCATAATTCTAATGCGGTTACCAGTATTTGGTATTTTTTGGCATGAGAGAAAGAGAACATAATTGTAAATAATTATAATATGAAGTGAATAGTGCAATTTACTTTATAACAATGATTATATGATTGAGACTGTATTGTAAATAAATGAAGCTTATTTTCATCAAACTGTGTTTGATTTTTCAGGTTCATTTCCTGCAACCAAACTTTCAATCAAATTAATGCATGAGGAATAAAAGGGGAGATTAATTATAGTAAGGCTCTAATTATAGTATTTTTCGAAAGATAGCTAACACAAAAATTGTTAGAATTTTTTTTTTATGGGTGTAGTAGTTGAACAGCGTACTAACAGCTGTTCGTCTGGGTTCGAATCCCGATGCGGGTTGAGCAAATTAAGTAAAAAGTGTCGGATTAAGGAACTATTGAGCACAATAAAAAGAATGTTGAATAAGATAAAAGACTTTCTATGGTTAACCTATCTTTATTTGGTAATTTTCAAGGAAATTCAGATAAACAAATAGTAAAATCAAAATAAAGGGAAAATATGCCTTAAGAAATTCATACGTTAATAGTAAAGCATAAAGATAAATATCAAAATATTTTAGCGATAAAAATTACTACAATGAAATTGTTTCGATTATTTGTTCACCAAAAGAACTTTAGTGGTATGTTGAGTAACAAATTACCCTTCCATATCTAATAAGAAATTTTTTTACAGACGAAGATCTGATAATAAATCCAAAAGATCTCCCAGAGGCTAAAAAGGGAGATATAGTAGAAATATATCATCCTCCACCAGACAACGATAAAACCAAAGATTATGAAGAGGAGAATCCTAGACTTCTCTTACAGATTAAAACCTTATCAGAAGAACTATTACCAACAAAAGGTGTAGCAAAAGGTGAACTCCAAAAGTAATACATATTTGAATTTTACTAATGAAACCTGTCTTTAGATACGTTAAGTGTGGAACAAAGTATAGCTACTGCTTTCGCTTTGAAGACTTATAAAACGGTTTCTGTTAGAATTGTGAATCCTGCAGACGTTGCTTTAGATTCCATTGAATTAACCTTCAAAGATCAATACATGGGAAGGTCAGAGATGTGGAGACTGAAAAACCATTTGGTAAGTTAAATGGTTTATTATTATTGTTGGATCTATATAGTAATCCCTTATTACCATACCATTTGAATAGGTATATCATATTTGCTTGAATTGGGAGCAAAGTATTCATGAATTTATGCAGACAGTTTGAGATTAAAAATTTTTATTTTAGAAAGACACCTGTATGTATATGAATAAAAAATTAGAGTTTTGTGGAGGAGCAATACGATGTCAAGTATATGAAATGTGGTCACAAGGTGAAAGGGTTGCCTGTGGAGTTCTAACAGAAGATACCAATGTTGTGTTCCGATCATCAACTTCAATGGTGTACCTTTTCCTACAAATGTCTTCTGAAATGTGGGATTTTGATATATATGGAGATCTATACTTTGAAAAGGCGGTCCGTGGCTTTTTAGCTGATCTTTTTGCTAAGTGGAAAAAACATGGAAGTAATCATGAAGTTACCATTGTTTTATTTTCAAGAACATTTTATGAAGCAACAAGTTTAGAAGAATTTCCAAATCACATGAGGGAATGTCTACAAAAAGACTACAAAGGGAGGTTTTATGAAGATTTCTATCGGTAAATATTCACAATTCAATATTCGTTTGAAGTATATGGGGTGTATTTACAGTGTTGCCATTCAAAATGAGAGATATGACGACTGGTGCGGAATTCTGGTGCAGCTAAGGAAAATATTCTCTGAATATTTGAAGATTGTTTTGGAGTATCACTCTAGGCCTAATGTTACCATTCCTCCAGCTACTAATAGCACAGCTGCCCAAGGAAACTTTCTCGAAGTACTAAATATGTCGCTCAATGGTACATTTTAGATTAATATTTTGAATAATGAGTCCTTTGGTTAAATGTTGATTTTTATTTTTAGTATTTGAAAAACATTATCTTGACAGGAGTTTTGATCGAACTGGTCAATTGAGTGTTGTAATAACACCAGGAGTTGGAGTATTTGAAGTGGATAGAGAACTCACTAACATTACGAAACAAAGAATAATCGATAATGGAGTTGGAAGTGATCTTGTCTGCGTAGGAGAACAACCATTACATGCTGTTCCTTTATTGAAGGTTTGATTTTATTATTCTTCACAAAATAAAGACATCAAAATGAATGAACAGAAGTGAGAAGGAAAATTATAAAATACTAGAGGACCCGATAGATGTTGTTCAGCATAATATTTCAAGCATATACAAAAATTCATTTAAGTTGATCCACCTGTTATGGCGCAGTGGTAAACCATCGGATTAGGCATGTAAGATGGCGGCGAATTGTTGACAACGGAATGACGCATGCGCTATTACTCAGAATTTTACAATTTTCAGTGAGTTCGGAATTTTCTTCTCTTTTTACAACCTGATTACGAATAATTGATAATCAAGACACACTTTGAAATATAATGTATAATTGCACTATTAAATTGATTGCTTGGTTCGAAGTGCTAAGGAAGGAAATAACTAAGCAAGGAAAACCTACATTCACGCAACTATTTAAAAAATATATATAATCACATATTATGTTTTCAACAAAAAGTTGAAGCAAGCTATTTCACTAGAATTGACTTAGTAAAAATTAATTTGAATTGTATAGTTGAACTTCGATATATCAAATCGAAAGGGAACTCAATCGATTCTTCAAATATAAGAATAATCGTCGTACTTGGAAAGTTGCTGTCACTTGGCGGACCGCCGTCATCTTACATGCCTAAACTGATGGATTACCGGCGCAGTATATCGACTGCAGCGCCATCTGTATTGTTGATTTTTTATTATAAACTAAGAAGGGCGCCACCTAAATGCATACTTAAAAATTCATCAAAATTGGTCGAGCTGTTCGAAGGATTTCATTGACATTCCAAAAAATAAAACTTATATATTATTAACTTCAATAATAACATGAAAATTTAAGGAAACAAAATCAGACAAACCAATGCTACATAAGTGCATAACTTCTTACTGCTTAATATGTAATTAATAAAGAATTAGTGATAATCAAAATTTATTGTTATATATAGGTATCAGCTAGAACATGATTTCAACAATGTTAAATTACTTTCAGTTTCATAATAAGGATGCACACAAGAATGTGCCGGATGATTATTCTATGCCACACTGGATAAATCTCTCTTTCTATTCATCTAATAAAAAAATACCCCATTCTAATTTCGTGCCTAGGATAAAGCTACCCCCAATCTCCCTGAATAAAAAGAAGATTGAACCAGAGGATGATTATATTCACAGTTCTTTTTTCGATTATGACGCATATGATTCGCAGATATTTCAGCCACCACCAGCTCATTCAATCTACGAAATAAAGTAAGTCAGGAAAATTTTTTCTTATTTTGAGGTTATAATTATGTTTTTCTGATTTCTGGGAAGTAATATAACTTACAATTATAGTTGAGGCCACTTCAATGGCATATTTATAAGAGCTTCTCAAACTGATTCTCACTTCAATAATAAATATCCTATGGCAAATACATACTAGTCATTTCTGATTAGAACTGATACACTTTGAAATTAGATATTAAAAAAAAATTATTTTAGTACCCTTCAAAGTAAGTTGAGTTATCGCTACAAAAGGAGTTCTGGTAGTTTGTTGAATGATGAAGAAGTTGCTAAATTCAAACGTAAACTGTCTGACCCTGATATCCAACAAAAAGGTAATTCCATCAACAGGTCGGAACCAATTGCAATACCTCCAGCTCTCACTAGTCCTGTGATTTCTCCACCTAATGAAAGTAAGTTATTTCAACTGTCTTAACTGAATAACATCGCAGTGTTCTATTTTCCAGTGGATAAAGATAAAGAACTTTCGCCCCCTTTTCGTATGGTAGTAGGATCTGAAGGATCTCCACCTCTGGAGTCGAAGGCTCTGATCAATCCTTTCGATCCTACACATGTTACAATAAAGCTAACCTCAAACCGTAGAAGATGGACCCATATATTTCCTAAAGGTGCGTATAGTTAAGGATATTTATTATTATTGAATGAATATCAATAAAAAAATTTCAGGACCAACGGGTGTTCTGATACAGCAACATCACTATCAAGCTGTTCCAGCTCATCCCCAAGAAGATAAGCCGAAAACTACCAGTGATAATTCATCTTTTTGTATGACAGAAGCATTACATGAGTGTAGTGAAGTGTTTCTTCTGTATATACGTTTATTACGTTTCATTCCACGATCTTTTGGGTCTCAAGTACAATGAAAACCGTTTTAACGACACTGTTTACAACGACGCATCGGTTATAACGTCCATATGTAAGGGTCCTGAACAAATCCTTAAGTAAATACATATGGAAAATACCTTTTATAACGACATCGGATAAAACGACGTGTCGGTTAAAGCGACGGAAAGTCATCGGAATTATCGGCTATAACGACTAACCGTTATACTTTCCTACTTAATTATTAAAATCATTACGGCAGGCAGAGAGATCCTTCTAAAACAGTTTTAAATACACCCGTGGCCTTCGTTATTTTATGAAAGCTGAAAACTTGTTTACGCATGATCCCAACACGGTTAAAAATGATGGACCAATATGAAGTTTGGGTTACCCTGGCTTTGGCAGGTAAACGGTATTAAAGGGTGTAAAATACTAATTTCGTCAAATAATAAAGTGTGATTTTTGATATTACCTTCAGAATATCATTAAAAATCACGTCATTAATGGCCAGACACTTACTATAGTGGCAACCCCTTGCCAGACACCCTTAATGTTCATTAAATTATATGTAATTCTACTTACGTTATAGTATAAATGCTGATTTTTATATATAATAGTTGGGTAATAATTAGATAATGTTTTCTCATTAGCCAGACATTTTTGATAGTGCCAACCCTTTGCCAGACAAGCATGTAGTTTAGCTGCAAGTGCAACTACAAGCTTGTTTGGCAAAGGCCAGACATTTTTGATAGTACCAACCCTTTGCCAGACAAGCATGTAGTTTAGCTGCAGGTGCAACTACAAGCTTGTTTGGCAAAGGGTTGGCACTATCAAAAATGTCTGGCTAATGAGGAAACATTATCTAATTATTACCCAACTATTATATGTAAAAATCAGCTTTTATACTATAACGTAAGTAGAATTACATATAATTTAATGAACATTAAGGTGTCTGGCAAGGGGTTGCCACTATAGTAAGTGTCTGGCAATTAATGACGGGATTTTTAATGATATTCCGAAGTTAATATCAAAAAATCACACTTTATTACTTGACGAAATTAGATCAGTACTTTACACCCCTTTAATACCGTTTACCTGCCAAAGCCAGGGTAACAAAAACTTCATAACGGTCCATCGTTCTTACCTGTGTTGGGAGCATGCGTAGACAAGTTTTCAGCTTTTATAAAATAACGAAGGTCTGGGGTTCACGGGCCCTTGCTCTATTACAAGATTTTATAAATTTCGTTGAAGTCAAAAGATGTCGCAAAAAAGAAAGAACTTTGGATATATTAATACGATATTATTGAATATTATCGACTATTGATCCCACATAGTACAATTTTCTTAGATCTCAAGAAAAAACCGAATGTCAACACTCCGGGCTCTAATACTCAAGGATCCTCGAAAAATCCAAGCAAGAGTTTGACTCTTCTTTGGGGAGCAACAGGGGACAAGAATGGACCCCCGCATTAACAACAGGTATGAAAGTTATAAATTTATTATTTTAGTTCAACATTTACTAAAAATACCATCGATATCAAGGAGTTTCCATATTAAAAAAGATATTTTCATGAAAAAAAATTTTTGCGAATCTCATATTGTTGAAAATCTTACTTTGATTGTTTTTGCTCGTGATGTAGATTTGATGATTATTAATATTTGAGTACTTTAACCTCTTTTGTGAGAATTCTGAATGACTCATTTTTTACTAATATTTTCTTAATATATTAATATTAGCAGTTTTTTATTTCAGTTGAATAATTAATTCTCGAATCCAGAATATCTAAAATTTATCAATCAAAAAATATACATATTGAACTTTGAAGCTTCTGTTTTGCAGTAATCTACAGTTAGTAGGTGACGAACATAAAGAATCTTTACATCTGTAAATGAATAAACACATATTAAGTAATGATTCTGCAAGTAACCATGTATCTGAGAATCTACTGTTTTTCTCGAGATACTACTTGTAACATGGTTTCTCACTGTAACCATAATTCTTTAACAAAAAACTTCTTTTTGAGTGAGAAAGACTGTATTGAACTCTCAGAGCAGAAAGTAAACCTAGAGATGCCTTCACGCATTTGTTATGCAGCCAAGTAGAATCTGTTTATACGCGCGAATAATATTCCGGCGTTGTGAACTCGTTTCGTATGTTTATTCCGTATTGGAATAAAGTAGAGACTCGATAATCCGGAGAACGATAATCCGGATATTTACTAGTCCGGATTGATGTCAAGATTGTATTATGTCCTTATAATCCGGATTGCAAGACTCAATAATCCGAATTTCCGATCGTTGCATACGTGGTTTACGGTTTTAACTTGTCGTAACTCAATTTCTATGACAACGATCGGGCGTTCTTTTGGTATATAATAGTGCACAATGGTATAAAACAAAAAAGTCAGACAAGAATAATTAATTAGTGAAATGGAATGGAATGTTTCTACCTCCAAACCATACAGCTTTGATACAGCATATGGTTCATAATGATATTAAATTAACAAAACTGAAATACCGAAAAGGCCTTTTAGCACATATTTTTTCGATCCTCGAAGACGGGGATAATGTTAGCAAATGCATTTAGAGCATAGATCAATTCGATGCAGTCTGTTTATTCCATAACTCATGGCAAATACTGATATTCACCTTCTGAAAGATATACAGAGAAAGCTATTGTTCAGCATTCTTTTTCCCTTACAGTAGAAAACGTAAAATATCTAATTATTCCAAATAATATATTTGTTTTATGGTTTCGATAATAAAGCCTATATTTATTTCAACCGTTATTTTAAAATGCATCTTTACTTAATTGTAAGACGCGGTATTCCGGATTCCTTATTAATCCGGATCATCCATTGCATTAATTGATCCGGATTATCGAGTCTCTACTGTAATTGGTTAACTGCTCCCCTACTCTGATACTAACGGATTGCGTTTGTTACAGACAATTCTGTTAGTTTGGCAACATCGCCTGTTAGTGTTTAGTTTTTCGATACGTTCACATTTTCATTTCGATTTGACGTTCATAAACTGAATTATTTTACTGATTTGATGGCAGTTTATTGTTGCTTAAGGCTATTCCGGTAATTATAGCTAAGGCAAAATTACGAAAATGTTGTATTATACTCGGGAATTATAGAAATGAAAATTTAACGTATTTTTTACTTCACCCCAGTGCGGCAGTGAAATGCTATCCATCTCACTCTACAGCTTGGTTGATTACAATGCAGTACTATTCACGCGTAGGGGCATCTATATGTTTATTTCTCACTCTGAGATTGTACCAATGTCTGACAATTTTATTCAATAACAAAATTTTATCAGTTAGTTTATTGTAATTGGAATTAATTAATTCTTAAAGAACTGACGTCCAAATTACCCTGAATAATAACATTTAGAGGTGGTTAAACCAAGTGTATCATCATGACCAAGACGTAAATAACATATTTCAGTTTTTCAGTTGAAGCAGCGTTATGTAAAGACATTATTGCAATTGTTCGAAGAGATTAACAAAATTTTATTTTGAGAGTAACAATTCATCGAAAAGACCTTTCATAAGACCTTCCTAAATGTTCCCATTTGGACTCATTCACCTTTGTTCCATGTGCATCTTCATCGTCTGTCTGTCTGTCCTGGAAACTGTGGATAATGAAGTCAATGAAGTGCTCATAGGTTTGAATTTCAGATTTATTATAATTTACTCCCTATCCAGAATCTAGTTAAGTTTTATCTGCTTTGCTTTGAGTAGTTTTCTTGGAATGCGATTGCTATTTTTTTGTGTATGTTGAAAGTATATTTATATTCAACAGATTAAATTAAGGGTCAATAGTTTCATGAATGTCTACTGCGAACATTTGGTAACGTATATACACCTACTTTGATATCTCTTGAAAATTTTTTTTAAACCTCTGTTTTATCATAATTTTCTTGGATAGATCTTGTCTGATACTTAAGCAAAATCATTTTGACAATTTTGGCTTGTAGAAGTTTTTTTCAGTACTTCAGTCGATAACAGTAAATTCAATTGAAGTAACATAAAAAATCGTGCTTATACGATCGGGTGTTTTCAAGTTGAGTCTTTGATAGTTGAAAGAACTCATCATTCGCGACTCATTACTCGAATAAGTTTAATAAATCGGCATATTGAATTAGTTGACATGTCCGAAAGAAGAGCCAAACTGAAAATATATTGGCCACAGTTGACAGACATTTCCTCTGAAAGGGCCACTTTTTAAGAGGGAAGAGCGAAGACTTGAATGCGCGTGGTACGCTGTACAGTTAAAACAGTGTGTGTATGGCGTAAATTTGGAATGTGCAATTATCACCGTCGGAATCAAGATAGTTTTGATTTTTGGCGTGTGCATTGTTCACCGTACGTGGAAGAATGACCAAAAACGACCGTGCATGGGCAACAAGTCTGTGCACGTTTCATATTTTTAGCAATACAGTGTCGGGTTCGCTATTTATACATTGGAAATTTTTTCCTTAATAACAACACACGCCACTGCCATTAACATCAGATCTTTTTTCGACGTCATCTCACGCTTTTTGCACATCCTAACTCAACACGCAAAAGTGTATGTGTGTGGGAAATATGAATGCACACGTTTGCTTTACAGCAAACGTGCAGATACTTAACTGCGCATTCTTCCTTCCTAGTGAGTGGGCCCCTTTAGAAACATACAAATTGTTTGAAAATTGTTCTTATATTATATACCGATTCGGAAATTCACATCGAAAACATACGATATACAAGGTATCAGACAGAGAATTTTTCCCTCCAGTTGCACAGATGAATAGGCGAGATAATCAAGTGCGATAACTGAATGAATTCAACTGTCTTACTGCAAATATCTAGTCTTGTCTCTCTCTTATCGCAGTATGGTAGGGAACCCGAACTACACGTATAGAATTTTTAATTTGTCAGGCTGCCCTTAATACTCGATTCAAGTATTTACTGTTGCCTACCATACTAAAGAATTACGCTCCTCTAAACGATAAGAGAGAGACAAGAGTAGAATAATGAAGTAAGACAACTGAATTCAGTGTGTTACAGCAAGTGATTGTCTCGACTATTCATCTGTGCAACTGGAGGGAAAAATTCTCTGTCTGATGCATTGTATATCGTATATTTCAGATGTGAATTTCCAAACCTGTATATTTAGGTGATACATACCACCCAAGAACCCAGAATTTTCATAAATTCGTATGTTTTTTCTGTAGAATTGTCTAAGATATATCATCCAACATGACTCAAATGTATATACGAACATTTAAAAGCTTTGAAATGTTAAGCTTCAATAATCTCCTCAATCTTTTTTACAATTTTCTGATGATTGAATATAAGTAGTTTTCTGGTGTTTGTGAATTTATTTTTCCATTTTGTATCATTGTTCATGTAACATGCACAGATCCCCATAACACATTCACTAACATCTGTTTTGTTGCTTTTTTTGTTCGTGTTGCATAAATTAGAACAACCAATTAATTTTGCATTTTTTTAGTTTTTTTTTTCAAGGTATTAACCAAATGACACGTACTAAACATCTGTTTAGAAGTAGACATCACTGTAGTTATCAGGCAGATTTTTTGAGTTTTCAATTCAGTTTGTAAACCTAATTGTATTATTATTTTTAAAAACAGGTGTCGATTGGAAATCTCTGACCATCCCAGCTTGTTTGCCAATAACGACAGACTATTTTCCTGATGAACGAGCTCTGAATATTGATTATGTAGTATCACTGTACAGTTTAGTGCCAGACAGTGTATCGGCTGATTTTGCACAACAGAGACCACATATCGAAAGCTCCTAACTACAGAGGAAGTATTCCGAGAGTTGATCTCGCAAAGATTGGCACAAGGTTTCCAACTGATAGTCATGGATAACAATGAAAAATCTAATAGTCTGTTGGCTACCAAACAGAGTGTAGTTAGAACATCAACTCCAGAAATGAAAATTCTTTCTTTTTATCTATTGGTAGACTATTTCACAAGATATATCTATCAGGAAATGCTATATTTGTTACAAGATATAGACCAAGGTATGCATAGATGCTTCAATGTCACTTTAGTCCGTTCACGAAAGTTTGAGCCGTCGGTTGGC
This sequence comes from Propylea japonica, assembly GCA_013421045.1. Lineage (NCBI taxonomy): Eukaryota > Metazoa > Arthropoda > Insecta > Coleoptera > Coccinellidae > Propylea > Propylea japonica. The sequence goes on from CM024245.1 coordinate 48,096,696, forward strand.
CAAGGAAATTTGGCATATTCCACTGTGTATATTAAGATTTTAGGTATGTTGTTTATTTTCTTGTCAGATTGATACACAATGTTGTCAATATTGCATATAGTTCTCTGATAACACGCAAGCTCATCGGACAAGGCCGGGTACATTCGGCAACGTTGACTTTATTTTACATTATGACAGCAAATACTGCCAACTTCAGATAAATAAACAAACGCCTACTATGCGCTCAAATTTTCGTGAACGGACTATATTTTATAGTTCGACGTTCACAAACGTTTGGAAATTTTTGTTAGTTTATATCATACTAGCAGGCCCAACAGACGTTGTTCTGTATACCAAAAATTCATTCAATTCGATCCAGCCGTTTAGTTGCAGAGTAGATAAATAACCTAAATAACGACTACAGCGCCACCTGTTGATCTGATTTGTGATCATAAAGATACGGGCATCAGGCAATCCAAAATACATTCATACATCCCTCACACTTCGGTACCTTCCCTACCCGCCTAGTGCCTACCTCGGAGACGCATTTTGTGCGATTTCATCTTCAACCTGCCATATCTTTTGATGTATTCATCATAATTGAATGATGTAAAAGGCAATTTCGTTCTAAATTAAATCCTGGGTATGAACGACGTATTTAATTGGCTAAGGGTCAATAGCGTATTCATAAGAAAATACTCCCAAATAATGCATAATTTTGAGAAACATTCGGATACCTTTAAAAGGTGATACCGAGTAAACCATGAAAGATAGATATATGCTATCGCGGACTTTTTTGTAGAACTATTGAAGAGGTACATTTCCGTCATACATTGTTTCCATGTACGTCTTACGGTTTTTGCGGCGCACCTGAAATAGCTGATTTTGGTACTCATATTTATTATCATTGAAGTTATAGTAGGTTTCCTTAATTTTCTCGGGTGAAAAAATAGCCTATGTTACTCAGGATAGTGTAGCATTCTAAGGGTGAAAGAATTATTGTAATCGGTCTAGTAGCTTAGTTAACTCGTATCAAACCCACAAACATACAAATCTTTCCTCTTTATAATAATAGTATAGATTATAATTATGAAGTTTGTCATCGACCGTAATTGTTAGTAAAGTGAAAGTTAATTAGGATCTCTCGAAGCTTGGATAATATGTAGGTGTATCACTAATCCTTTGACCGTGAGATCCTAATAAACTTCCACTTTATTATATTATATACAATATACATACGTTCATTTCAGGCATCCCTATCCTGGTTTCAAGTATCAGTATAGATATAGATTTCATGCACCTCACCATGATAAATATGAGGAATCTTATGCTTTATTCACTACTGAGAAGTTAGAACATATAATTGGAACTATTTGGATCATTACATTTGTACAGGAGGTGATTCTGAATTTCTTTTAGTGGAAGCTTTAAAGTATTGGAGGTAATGTTAATGAAATTTCTGAAAAACTCAAATTTCATTTCGAATTCTCTTTCTCCAGATTTAGGGTGTTTCTCGTACCAGCAAATAATCCAGCTACGAAAAAAATCATTGAGGGCCATCCTCATTTCAATATTTACGCATTACCATCGAGTACAGATTATCAAAATATGGTTGAAGGTTTCTTGAAATTCCTAGAAACGGCTATAAACAAAATTAAAAGGACACAGATTTGCAAAAAGCCAAGGGTTTGTTTTAATTTGTTCATTACTTAGAATTGCCTTATTTTAATCTCTTGTAATAATTTTTAATATTTTTGCATGCTATTTGCTTTTTACGCATGTTGTAGATGTCTTTGAATATAACAAGCAACGCACCTCTTCTCCAACCAAGACGCAATAGTATGAGCAATTTTTTACAGGTAGATATCATAGCTTTAAAACTCTTTGAATCAAGACCATTATCGAAAAATATTGATGTGTTTATTTTTTCTCTGTACACTCTATTCAGACAAGTTGAAAAAATCATATTGGAGAAACTTATTTAAGTTCCTTCAATATAATTTTTTTTACTAAGCATCATAAATTTGATAAGTTTCAATATTAATATATAAACGAATTTTTGTTGCTGTAAAAGTCTAAAACAAAAAAGAATCTTTGAGCACATCAGTGTTTTAGATATCATGAATACCTACAACTTAAAATGATCATGTGTAATTAAAAGTTTTAATCCTCTAAATTATGAAATGATTGAATACTTGTTCCCGGTAATGAATACGAATAAAATAAAATAATTTTTTGAAATTTTAATATAAGTACTCACCTAACAAATAAATAATATTTTCTAGAATATTATTGCTCTGCTTTTTTCAATTTAATTTTAAAAGCTTTAATATTCGACTAATAATTATTTACTAATTATTTTGCTTTAGATATCCTTGTGACTAGCCCAGTTTGTATCGGTTAAGTAATAATATATAAACTTAAGTAATATTCTCTGCATTAGATTTGAAAAATTATATACCTGAAAAATTCTTAATCACAAAATCGAAATTTTATTTATGAATTTTGCTAGTGAAAATCGATTATGATACTGGTCAGCTTATTTTTTAAATTATTCTATTGTGTGTAAAGTATGAAATTCTTTTTATTTGTTTGTGTTTACTTTATTTTGTACAATTTATTTCATTTAATGTCTGTACAAACACTAGCATAGAGAGTTTAAAATCTATTTCTAGTATCGAATGGTATGTTTCAACTATTTGCATGAACCGTTAATTGAATTGTTGATTAGTACAAAGTATTGAATATGTATGTTCAGCAGCATGTACCTAATCTTAGAATTGTTGCGTTATTTATTGGAGTTGTGTTCTATATACTCATAAAATATTTTGCAGAATATGAACAGTTCTCCTTTTCGAGAAAGGATGGATAGTAATAGGATGCCTGATAGACCGCGACTCAGGTTTGAAAAGAATTTTTTTTCAGCATCTTGCAGCTTGGAGTGCAACTGAGTTTTCCTTAGCACTAAGTTTCTTTTGATGTAGTGACTAATATTGAACTATTTTATTAGTAGATTTAATATCCTCTTTTCCTTTTCTGCTTATTATATACTTTGTTCACTGCTGATTTGCTTGCAGACTACATCACGATCTGGTGAAAGATTTTTACTATCATCTTATAGGTTGGTACCGATTTCTTTACCACTGATGATCTTTAAAGTTAATTATTTTGTTTTCTTACTTTCACTATTTTTGACTTGTTGCTTTTTTATATGAAACAGTATTTTCATTAATTGAATAATACCAATAGCAGTAAGATTACACTTAAATATTCCAACAAAGAATGCATGTCCCTGTTTATTTTCAAAACTATTTTGTCCTTAATTCAATCAACCTTTGAAACTAGACTTGTAAATATTAGTGAGTAGTGCTTTAGTAGGTAGATTCACAATCTTTTGAAATTTGTTTAATTGAAATGATAATCTGGTTTTATACTAACATATGTACATATCTCAATTGATTAGGTTACATAACCTAATCGTTGCAGATGCTTACTGCAATAGGATTTTCACGTAATTTTTCGTCTACGTTAACGATAGCCTTTTTCAGAGATGTGTAGGTCAAAATATCCACAATTATGGTAACAACTTTTGACCTAAGTAGCTCTGAATTTGACTGCTGTACCTGTAGGCAAAAGGTTAGGTGAAAATATTATTACAATACGTCAGAACCAGTATTCACCCACGTTGAGGCTAAATTTTAGGTATAGTCCGTTCACGAAAGTTTGAGCGCATAGTAGGCCTTTGTTTATTTATTTGAAGTTGAGTATTTGCTGTCATAACGTAAAAGAAAGTCAACGTTGCCGAATGTACCCGACCTCGCCTGACGAGCTTCTGAGTTATTGTGAACTCTATGCAATATTGACAACATTGCGTATCAATCTGACAAGAAAATAAATAACATAACCTAAAATTTTAATATACACAGTGGAATATGCCGAATTTCCTGGCCAACCGACGGCTCAACCTTTCGTGAACGGACTATAGGAATCTAGAGGCGAATTTTGGCGATGTAACTAGAGCTTACCATATTTACATACTTGACAGTTAATACACATATTTTCTGTCAACTCACGTAACTATTATAGTATTCGTTTTTAAAGAGTATCGAGCTCCTGAGCTGTTTCAGTGCTTGTGCGCAACCAATGGCAAGCCGTATTTCGAGATTTTGAGTTACTCAGGAGCACGAAACTCATCAAAACGATAGGCTATATGTGATGATTTGATTGAACAAACGTGTATTAACTATCAACTATGTAATCATGGTAAGCTGTAGTTACATCGCCAAAATTCGCCTTAGGCTGAAGGTTGGCTTACTACCTCTCAACCTGTTATCACTGAAGATATGCCTACCTCACTAGTAGGTAAAATACATAGTATATTTTATTATGAAAGCTCGAAATTATCTAATCCGATTGTGTAAGCCTTTTTCAATTAACTTCTGTATATAAAAATTCTTGTTGTTGAATGAAAAGCATATTTGATTTAGTAAAGCAACTTCTAAAATAAAAGGGGAGCCCAATTTTGAATAGCAATATCATTTTAGATCTGGTTCTAAAGTGGACCGAAGCAGAACATCTACAGTAACTACAGAACCAAGTACTTCAGATACTCAGGGCGTTGACGTTTTCTCTGAAGAAAGGTTTGATCTTCAATTTCAGCTTTTTCATTGTAATTTCAAAAGGAATTGTTTTACTATTTATAACTCACTTTAGTATTTACAAAAAACCTCGATTCTCTATTTTCAAGCTCATCTTCATCTGGGCCAGTACTGAAAACATCAGCGTCAAATCAAGAAATAATAGAAGCCATGAAGCACCCAATCAATGGTATATCTTTTATAAATATGCAGCAGAACCTACCAGCTACACTTTTGTGGCAGCTGAAGCAGTCACGTGGCTAATAACTCATATGGAGGGCACTTTGAATATTGAAAAGGCTGTTCAAATAATGGAAGGCCTCCATAGTGAAAATTTTATTTGTCATGCTTCAGGAAACAGAGGAAAACTGTTTCAATTTGGTTTTTACTTATTTTATATTTGTGGAACGAATGATAAAGGTACAAGGTCCAGATATTTTTGTCCTTGACTTTATGACATTTAGTTCATGTTCAAGATGACAAGGATGCATTTCAACCAAATGGGGACCTGTCAACTTTCGAAAACGAGTGGTTAGAAGTTGAGATAAAGTCAGCCTTGCACTGGGGCATACAGCAGACACCAACAAATTTAAGTCCGAGTGTGTATACTACTGGCGAATTTGGTGTGCCCCATTTCTTATGTGAGGGTATAAATGTTGACTATGCAGAGGAGGATCTTAAAGGTAAGGTTTATTTCGAAGTTTATCCTACTAAAAAGACCAGCACGCCACTGGATTCGATGTAAAAAATGCTTGTATAATGTTTTGATTTCAGAGCATCAGTATTAGCGGAGATATAATTTATTTTTCCCAATTTTTGGATTATAACGGGTGTCCCGGAAAATGTGGGAAATCTTTCCTATTCAGATAGAACATAAAAAAATGAAGATGACAAGTTCCCATAATTTTTTTTTCTACCGTCCCTCTCTACGAAGATACGAATCCATTTTAGTTTCAAACTACTCGATATAATTTGATAAAAATTTCATATGATTAATAGTATTGAGAACCTCTTAAATCACCGCATTCAAATTTCAATTAGTTTGTTCAGTTTACCAGGTGCAGACTGGGTTGTACATTTTAATGTTTACATTTTTAACACCCTGTATGATAAAGTGCTGAAAAAAACAAATTTGGATACCTCAACATTAAGCTAAAGAAAAGGTACCCTTGTTCAGTGTCGATAAAATGAAACATTTTCGAAAAAAAATAATAAAAGAAGTAAGTAGGTTGAAATTTATTCCACTGAAATGAATTTTCAGTGGCGTCATTTGGGGGGTCGTATCTTCATAGGGAGGAAATTTTTCACCTTTTTATGTTCTATCTGAATCCGAGAGATTTCCCACATTTTCCGGGACCCCCTGTATTTAGAATAATTAATTAAGTAAGTCGAAAACAAAGGGGGACAAAAATGATTGCTTCTCTTGTTAGTTTCTCAGAAAAATAGTTGTAGATAGCTAAAATTTCATTGACCTTTGTTATGTTTTCTTTTTTGGTTAAAAAATCACTTTGGAAGCGAGATTAATTTTTTAAGGTTACAACCCTTTTTCGTCCTTATTGCACCGCTACTGCGGTATGTTGTTAAAATTTGAACACAAGGTGCAATCAACATGTGGTGTAATAAATATGATTGACTAGTTCATATTATCGTACGCTTTGTTAGAATCGCCATTGTTCAATAATCAACAATAGATTAAAATCAACCTGTATCAAATTAACTTATTAAAAAAAAATCTGAAAATCTAAAAGTGCTGCAAAATGTTCGGTAACATGCTCAATTTGGATTTAGTGGATAAAGTGTTCGGCAAGGCTTACAAAAAGAAAAAATCTGCTTCGAGTCAGTCCAGTTTGTCGTCCGCTAGCAGTGGGGACTCTATGAGAAATTCATGGAGATCATCAGTATCAAGCATAGATTCCTTGGAACATTTGGAATTACCTAGAAGGTCCAAAAACGCTTGTTTGGACGTGAAACATTTCGAGTCAAAAGATATTGTACTTTCTGTGGAGAATAATACTCTTATACTCAGGGGGGAGCGCACTGATACCTCAGACGGGCAAGGCATTGTCGTCAGACATTTTTCTAGAAGGGAAATCCTGCCCGCTGACTGTGATACAAGCAGGATTCGTACCCAGCTGTTGAGAGACGGTATTGTTATTGTTACCATTCCTAAAAAACCTAAAGGTGGGGATGAAGCAGAAGCCTCAACGTCTGCAGCAGAACCTTCAACTTCTACGGCAACTCCAGAATCACCTTCAAAACGTATGTCAACCGAAGAACAACCTGCAGCAACGACCTCACCAACTAAACGAGCCAAGTTACCCCCAATCGAGGAGGATAAGAAGAAGGCAACTAAGGGTACACCGAAAAAATCAAAGAAATGAAAAATTGTGCGATTCGTTCAACCGAATATGTGATAATGTTTGAATATTCTATTTATGTTGCTGTTATTTCTTGAAGGATTTATTAGTGTTTTAAAGTATGTTTTTCATTATAGGTAATTGTTTGAATTTCGATGTCGATGTTATTTTAATCTATCAATTTACATGTGAGATTCTTAAATACGTGTGTGCTTTTCTTAATAAAAAAAATTTGATTTACCCGTTGCGATCTGTTTTTTAGAGAAAAGGAAGATGTACTATACACACAGGGTTCTGAAATTTTAGGTGGAGCCTTTAGGGTGAAGGAACTCTTCGCCTAAAATATTTTCAAGTCGACAGTGTTGTCACGTCTATCTGAAACACATATCTACTTTCTTATTTCAAATGGAACTACCTATATTTTCATTTATGTATCGATTCGATACCAAATTCGCAGTATAACCTACTCAAAAAATTCCTCTGCTATGCACTGTCGCCAAGTTATGCTCAAATTTCTGAAATTTTCGACATCTGCATTGCCAGATTGGAAATGCAATATTTCGATTATATCTTATGCGAACGGAACCAAACTCAGCAGTTTCACAGTAGAGAATCCTTGCATTTATGTGGTACATTCAGTATTTTGATGCATGGTAAGGTTTTTCGAAAATGTGGAACTTAATATTGAAATATTTCGATATTTTCAAATGGCAACCCCACTTCGCTTTACAGCATTCGATTCTTACCCCTAATTCAACTTCAGGCCTCTATTTTCGATATCATCTGAGAGGAATATCTTTGAAAAAAAGTTTTATATGATATGAGCTTTTTTATTCCCCCCAAAAAAGGCAGGTTCAACCCTGGATTCCCCAGCATCGCCTCTGCTTTTGAATATAGAAAAACTGACCTTTGCAAATTAATTAGAAAATGTGGTTTTTTAATGATGCCAACCGAGCGTTTTAGCACCCTACCCCCACTTTGTACGTTTTTTCAATTAGTTGGCCTTTTATGGAAGTACTAGCATTTCCATTGTTTTTATAATCCGTTTATACAACAGTAATCAAAACATTGCTAAAGTGAACTTTTATTAACATTGGAATTATCACCAATTGTGCTGCATTTTTCATTTCAGGTCCTTTGTTCAAGAGAATAAGACTGGAAACAGATGTATCAAATAAAAGTGATAGAGTTGAGTGGGGACATGTAAAATATCAAACAGTCTTCAGGCCAGATCAAGCTTATGAATTTATTATAGAATGGCTAACTTCTTCTGGTTCAATTATAGCCGAACTAGTGAGTTTATTGATAAAACGAGTCTATTAAGGGTACTCACTCAGAGACAGCAGACAACACTATATTGCAGCCTGTGTCCTCAAATGAAAAATTTATCAGTTAAATGTTAGTTGGCGGTCATATCGGCACACAAATCGTGTACACTTGAATGTCATCAATTTTATACATCCAAAGATATTCTACAATGTTGTAGAATATCTTTGGGTACGTCGATGTGTCTGCATATTAACACACTGCGATCACGGCCTTCTAACACTAACACCAATACAACAAACACTTTTACTGTTTACAGCACTCGAAAAATCATAAAAGGTAACAATAAATTCACTTATTTTTCACAATTACGACCACAATCAACACTAAAACCTTAGTGATTTACCACTAGATGTTTACTAGCGCTCACGCTTGCGCCTGTAACATAGCTGTCCATAGAGTGCATACCTCACTACACAGTTACCACTCTTGGTTAGGACTGGGCCCGGGGGTTTAGAAGGCCGTGCTGCTATCTACCCAATCACAATATAGAAACTAGTTTCATAGCAGTTGAGTTCATCTCTGGTAAGGTCAAATATAAACTTCGTGCATTACTCTGATATCCCCAATTATTGCACGAAATTTATATTTGAAACTAGTTTCTATACGTTCATGGAAATATGCCTACCAATACTCGTTCTTTGTATAGTCCGTTCACGAAAGATTGAGCCGTCGGTTGGCCATGGAAATTTGGCATATTCCACTGTGTTTATTAAAATTTTAGGTTATGTTGTTTATTTTCTTGTCAGACTGATACGCAATGTTGACAGTATTGCATAGAGTTCTCTGATAACTCGCAAACTCGTCGGACGAGGCCGGGTACATTCGGCAACGTTGATTTTATTTTACATTATGACAGCACATACTGCCAACTTCAGATAAATAAACAAACGCCTTCTATGCGCTCAAACTTTCGTAAACGGACTATATGTTTCTCCTAGCGAATACACACTGCCCTAACTACAACTCACACTTCCAAAATCGAGACCAAAGGACTGAGGAGTGGATTGGTGACAGTGTAATCAAACTGTTATCATTGTTTGGTTTGGGGATCTATAATTTTTTTTCTTGAAAGCAGGTTTATCAGTTTGAACCCAAAATTATACATTTAACTAAACCAAACATCCATTCGAAATGTCGAAAGTCCAATAACCCTTGATGATGGATGCAACTACGCATTCATTCAGAGACAGGTATTTTTTGCGTGCTGTGTAATGTCTCTCAGTCAGTACCTAACTTTACATGTACACATATTAATAAAAATAATACTACTCATCTTCACTGATTTCTTACAGTTGAATAGCTGGAACAGAAAAGCTCAGAGTTGCGGATTACAAATGATTCCTATTCCGCATGATCCTTTAGCTCTTCCTTATTCGGACAAATCTGATCCTCTGAGGGGACCCATATACATTCCACTAAATGCAAACTGTCTTCAGAAAGATGATCAACTTTTTAAAGGTAAGAATTATGAAAAATATGTTAATATTACAAGTACAAAATTGCAAGTAGATGGATAAACTTCGGATTCTTTTCTACATTGTCAAGGGCTAGTTTTCGTAATAAGGATTGTGTCTCTGAGAGGGCGCTGAGTACACTTAAACTTAATACTGAATAGTGTACTCCCAAATCGAGAATTATGCGGTCCTAGAGTACCTTGAATCATTCAGAGTTGTTTCTCTGCACTGATGAGAGGCAAAAGCTCAAAACAGCTTTCTGATGCAGATATTCTGATTGACGTTACCCCTAGTAGGTTCTTTGGAAGATGTACATGATTAGCTCTGGAGTCTGAGTTTGGTATTTGGTGATAATTACCAATGAATATCATTCTCTATTTAATTGACATGTTAATATGTGATTTATTTTCTCTTTTTTCCAGACTTTCCTGAAGACACGGCCGCTGAACGCTTGTTCCTCTTCCAAGAAGCCATTGTGCAAAAGTTTGGTTTCTTGAACTGTCATTGTGAGACCTCTAATGCTAGCAGTTCTTCGTCGAGAGAGCATCAATATGTTCATTGCACTGGGGCAGTGTTCGTTCTGTTTTCATGCACTACGACAAGATCTAGAAGTAGAGTGACGTCAATGAGCAAAGGAAGAGCCAGTGGTAGATACTCTGTACATGCAGATATAGTACCTAGTCCTCATGAAGCTTACATTACAAGACACGTGAGCGGAAAGAATAAGGATGACTATGATAACTCTAGGAAAGTAAGTATAAGTTGGGGTTGCAAACAAAAAAGCAGCTTTTCTGCTTTTTGTTGATGTAAAGGATTTTCCAATAAGAGGTAAATGTCACGTTTGAAGCTGTAATTTTTTGACTTCTGACAGGTAGAAACTACGCAATTAATAAAAATGGAACGATACACGCTTCAAGAACGCATTGAAAATATCAAAAGTTACTATAAAAATAGTGAAAATTTGGCAGAGACGGTTCGTAAAACTCGAACATTTTTGGGTCGTCGTTAAGCAACTTGTCGGACCGCAATACAGAAATTGGTGGAAAAATTCGAGCTGTTGGGACAAGCTACTGATGTATAGAATAAAACTCGTGCACATCGCTCAAGAACAGCCCAGAATATTGCTGCTGTAGTCGAAAGTGTTGAAAAAAATCTAGATTGCGCTATCGAAAGATGATTAATGATTTTTTATGGCCGAAATTGGATATTATTGATCTGGACAACGTTTACTTTCACACACAAGCAACGAAACCATTGATTTTTTGCGGGAAAAGTTTCCGGACTGTGTTATCTCTCAAAGAGGTGATCACAATTGCCACCGAGTTATTGTGATTTAACACCTTGCGACCTCTTCCTTTGGGGCCACGTGAAAGAGAAGGTCTACGCCAATAGCCCAGCGTCGATTCAAGACCTCAAAGATGGAATTCGTGAGGCTATCGAGGACATAGGGCAGTCACTTTGCGATTTGGTTATGGAAAATTTCATTAAAAGGATAATGAAATAAATATCCGATCATTTATATTGAAAAATGGCATTTTTCTTTGAATATCAAAATAACACCTCTTATTGGAAAAAGCTTTAGTTGAATAAATTCGCCAACCAAATTCAGTAGGAGAAACGCTGGTTACAAAAAGTCCGTTTTGCAATACTGAAATACAGTCTGTTAGATTATGTAGTGATTGAATAAGAACATTTTCTTCCAGTTGGGATATTTATGGTCTTGGAATCATATGGTCAGTAAAAGATGGCGCTCGAACCAAGCCGTCGATAATAATTATCTTACTAGGATGTTGAAAGACTTTAGGGAATTTTGCGCCAACGTGGATAATAGACTGCAAGATTTCTTGGATGAATGTTGGGAAGTAAAAGTGGCAGCGTCTACTAAGAACATTGCATTGTAAATCTATTTTGTGATAAAATATCGTACCTAACCAATATACAATTATATAATTTTCAATAGCATTGTGATAATATATAGAAGTTAAAGATTTTATTATGAACTATTTCAAGTTTAAAAAATAAAGAGATATTTTTGTGTCCACGTTAGTTTCATTTCAAGAAGTACCTTTCGCAATAACTATACTCAGTTTGTCAGTTCACATTTTTTTGAGCGCAAAGTAGACATTTGTTTATTTATTTGAGATTGGCAGTATTTGCTGTCATAACGATGAACAAAGTCAACGTTGCAAAATTTAGCCGGTCTCGTCCGACGAGCTTCCGAGTTATCAGAGAACTCTATGACCTATTGACAGTATTGCGGAGCAATCTGACAAGAAAATAAACAACATAACCTAAAATTTCAATATATACAGTGGAATATGCCAAATTGTCATGACCAACCGACGGCTCAAACTTTCGTGAACGGACTATATAGTCCGTTCACGAAAGGTTGAGCCGTCGGTTGGCCATGGAAATTTGACATATTCCACTGTGTATATTAAAATTTTAGGTTATGTTCTTTATTTTCCTGTCAGATTGATACGCAATGTTGTCAATAGTGCATAGAGTTCTATGATAACTCGCAAGCTCGTCGGACGAGACCGTGTACATTCGGCAACGTTGACTTTATTTTACTTTATGACAGTAAATACTGCCAACTTCAGATAAATAAAAAAACGCCTACTATGTGCTCAACCTTTCGTGAACGGACTATAGTTATATCATACTAATATTTTCATATTTTACTCACATATTCTTAATTCTTCTGTCATATTAGTATGAAAAACTTCTTAAATTTTTTTTCACGATTCACACAAACTTCAAGTGAGATGTCTGTTTTTTATTCTATTAATTTTTCAAAGATTCAGAATGAAAAATTAGGAGAATTAATATTTAATTTTACGACATATTCTAGTTTCATTTTCATTTTATATCATCAGTATTGATTAATGGGACTTCATTTAAATGATTAACTGAAGAAATCACTTCACTTCGACCGAATCTCCGTTACTGATTTTGCATCAGTTTGGAAATGATGCAGCGTCAACTAGAAAAGTCGGACTTATTCATTGAATCTTTTGCGATCCAGTTTCTCAGATCAGGGGCCTATTGCACCAAAATACTTTGCAACTTTGCACTTTGCATTCTGACAAATTTCAAAAGTGAAAATTAATCATATTGCACAACATTTCTCTCAATATTTAATTTCTGCGAAGTGATTCTCACTTTGCACTTGACTTTTCACATTGCACTTTACAATTATGAATGCGTTTCGTGCAATGTAATTCATTTGAAAAGCGCAAAGTGAAAAGTTACAAAACATTTGGTGCAATAGGCCCCTGATAGAAGTCTCTATTGTCAATTAACCTATTCGTTTTGAAGAGTTTCGTGATCCTGAGCAAGTCAAAAGCTCGAAATACGGGTTGTCATTGGTTGCGCACAAGCACTAGAACAGCTCAGGAGCACGAAACTCTTCAAAACAAATACTATAATTATTATGTATTTTCACTTTATTGGATACCCAACCAAAATATAATATTACATGAACGAATACATGTAACTTTTGAAACTCAACTTTTATTTCTAACAAAAGACATTCACGTTGAGCCTCAATTGTATTTCCTTTGAGTTGTATAGGGTATCCTTAACTCTTATTTTGTAAATGATAATAATAATAATATAAAATATAATGGTTCCAGATTCCAGCTGTTATTCAATAAAGAAATTTTTATTGAAGAAACAAATTATAGTACATTCTGGTTTCAATTTCACCTGGTCTCCGAAATTATTGAATAAGTTATTACAACCCTCACGTACCTGGATAAGAAAACGTTAAGTTATTCAACAGAAAAATCAATTGAAATAAATAAATTTTTCATTATACATGTTTTTTTCAGAATAATGAGTCACGATTCTCTAAAAATGCTTTTCTCATTTAATAATTTTACAATGACAAATTTATCATTGTTTTACCTGACTTCCTGAATTATTTCACTTCTTCTATGGGACACACTGTATATAATTGATACAGCAGATAATCTTCTTACCTGCTACCAGAGGGCAGGATCATCGTAAGCCGAGCATAAACGAGCATCGAATAACCGAACAGAAGAAGTTGGTCGGGCCAAGCGAGAATGAATGTTGTATTAGGCCAGATGTTTTGATGTTTGTCAACTTAGTCGTGAGAAATTGCGAAAAATCACAATAAATAGTATGAAAAACTGTAAAAAACGGACGAATCGATAAACGCCGTGTTTGTTTCTCATCAGTTTCGTTGAAAATGAGTTAGGAACAATGAATTGGTTAAAGAGTGAAATATTCCTTCTTTTATTGTTTGTGTCTAGTGTTTATAATGAGGATATTCAATCGTATTTCGAAAGAGGTAAGTTTTCAATAACAACTGCATTCTTCCTTTGTACTAACACTCAATAAGTTATTAATTTTAATTCACAAGAAACGTTTATGTGTAGAGGAGAAGGGACATTTCAACCTTTTTTTATTTCTTGGAAGTGAGACAAACAGGCCTGAGGTCTGGTATTAGAACATGTTAAGCCTCCAGTCATCTTATTTTGGTATATCATATCTTACTGGAAGTGCATCGACTTATTATATTCGTTATCAATATTACCCAGTAAAACCTGAGGTTCACCTATAATTCCTCAAAGTTTATTGTATGAGTCATTTAACTCATGAGATTGACCTGTTATTCTTACGACTTCTTGAGATCTACCTCATTTAATTACCTTTACTGAATCATTTAATTTATATTTGAAATTACACTGTATGAATCAGAAGATTTAATTGGCTATTTGTTCATTTTTTATGTTTTTCGAGCATTTCATGCTATTGTTGTTATATTCCATGTAGAAATATCGTTAATATGTTGGATACTCATCTGGATATTTGTCACATTGTTTATAAAATGCGTGTTTACACTCCTAAACAACATTTGGCAAAATTCACAATCAAATAGGACCAGTTTCAATCTTAACAATAAATTTTCTAAACTGAAACTACTTCATAGTTCATATTATTGTGATACATATGAATTACTTTCGAGTAAATAGCACATAAATCAGGCTTAAAGTAGGTAGGTACCATATAAATCCGTTGATATTTTATTTTTAACAATATTAAAATAATGAAAACAGAAAATGATTTTAATCGATTGAAATCAACCAATATTAAACTCTTATGAGTGAATCAATTTATCAATATTATTCTCTGCTTTCATATTTTTGTATTTATGGGGATGATACGCGTAAACCTCTGTTTATTCAACATTATTAGAAAATAAATACCTGAGTTAATATGTTAATTGTAGACTGTAATATTCGTTGTTAACTGAATATTTCTTAATTTTCTTTCAAAGATATACATAATAAGATATAATAGAAACGAAAAATGTTATGTAATAAGTTTACAAAAAAAAAACGTGCAAGGTTGTCTCAGAAAAGTTTTTAAATGAAACTATTCCTCTGGATGAAAGCACAGTTTCTCTGCGAAAATTGTTAGAACATGATATGGTTATTGGTTGAAATACGGAAAATGAATGATCTCGTACAAAACATAACAATATGTTCCATTTATGAATTCCAAAATCATTATCGTAAAAAATATTCCTATAACAATCTATTCTTTGTTCCAACTAGAAACTTTCTTCATGTCACCTTTACAAAGAATAATATCTTCTTTCAGTATCCTGGTCTCCATATTTCGAAGAAATATCGTGTGATAATCTTATATTCATGCATTAGGTACATTTAAAACTCTTCATAGTGGATCAGTGTGTTGAATAAATTTCAATTTGAAAGTAGGTATAACTGCAGCTCCTGCCTTCAAATCAATAATGAACTTGAATTTTACTTGATGCAAATAGAGGATGTATTTATTATTCGTAGATTATTATCCTGTTCATTAAGATTTACACTAGATTCTTTGTTTTCACCAAAATTGTTTGGTTCTAATCCTGATTATCGGGTTGTAGATAGATTATTGGTTTTCCCAATGTCCATTTAATCTGAAAAGGCCATCAATCATTAGTGTGGTATAGTCCATTCACGAAAGGTTGAGCCGTCGGTTGGCCATGGAAATTTGGCATATTCCACTGTGTATATTAAAATTTTAGGTTATGTTATTTATTTCCTGTCAGATTGATACGCAATGTTGTCAATATTGCATAGAGTTGTCTGACAACTCGTAAGCTTGTCGGACGAGGCCGGTTACATTCGGCAACATTGACTTTATTTTACTCTATGACAGCAAATACTGCCAACTTCGGATAAATAAAGAAACGCCTACTATGTGTTCAACCTTTCGTGAACGGACTATACATTTCATTTCAGTATATTTGGCAGATGATAAGATGAACCAAAAATTGGTTGTTGCACTTGTTCTTTAGCGATCATCTCTAGTGGTCAAAATGAGTATTGTTCGATTTTTTCTGAAAAAAACATTACTACCTCAAAATTGAAGAGAAAATGTTTTCCAAAAAATTCGATTTTTCAAAAACTATTTGACACATATCGCCGGAACCTGAAGTGAACTTGGTATACAGGGTGTTTCTGAAATAGGGTTCCGAATTTCTACTGCATGTAGACTCATAAAATAAGTCAAAATGTTTCTATAAACATGTGCCCTAAAACGCACCCTTAGAAAATTAAAGGCCCTTAAAAGGGTTCGAATGAAACTGGTTTTAATCCGTATTCAAAATCGATAAAAGATAAAAAGACGAATTACGGAACATACATAACTTTTTACGACGAGTAACATGAGCTAGGCCATTTTTCGTTATTCGAATCATAGGCGTTCTTTTCAGGGTGGTGAAAAGGTATCAGTCCCTAAAAAATTTTGTACGACTTTTTTGCAATTTTTTAACAAATTCATAAATTTTTGACAGTTTTACGTAAAAATTTTTTTTTAGGGACTTGATACCCTTTTCACCCCCCTGAAAAGAACGCCTATGATTCGAATAACGAAAATGGCCTAGCTCATGTTACTCGTCGTAAAAAGTTATGTATGTTCCGTTAATTTCGTCTTTTTATCTTTTATCGTTTTTGAATAGCTGGATAAAACCAGTTTCATTCGAACCCTTTTAAGGGCCTGTAATTTTCTAAGGGTGCATTTTAGGGCACATGTTCATAGGACATTTTGACTCATTTTAATGAGTTCTACATGCAGTAGAAATTCGGAACCCTATTTCAAGAAACACCCTGTATGAAGCGTCTATAAAATCGGCAGTAAAAAATTCAACTTAATACTTATTGTTTTCTCTTTTTTTGGGACAAAGAAATAAGTTAATCGTTCTTTGGAGGATTTCCTAACTGAAATACAATTGATGCGTTATCAATCATACAAAAATTGCAAAAATAGACATTTTGAGTGAACTGATCTACAATGAATTTTTAACTGGAATGAATTGCCTAAAATGACAATGGTCAGTTGGAAGCATATAAAGGGTTTTTCAATAGGAGGTGTTATTTTTGATATTCGAAGAAAAAGCCATTTTCAATATAAATGATCGGATTGTTTTTTTCGTTATAAAGAAGAAGCAATGCCGTAATAGTGGAAAATAACATCAGGCAAATGACCATCACGACCACGCTTACAGGACCATATCCTTTTAATGAAATTTTCATAACAAATCGCAAAGTGGCTGCCCTCGATAGCCTCACGAATTCCATCTTTGAGGTCTTGAATGGACGCTGTCTATTGGCGTAGACCTTCTCTTTTCCGTGGCCCCAAAGGGAGAAGTCGCAAGGTGTTAAATCACAAGATCTCGGTGGCCAATTGTGATCCAATTTTGGCCATAAAAAATCATTAATCATCCTCGATAGCGCAATCCATCCACCGTAACAGTTGCTCCAACACTTTCGGCTACAGCAGCAATATTCTCGGCTGTTATTGAGCGACGTGCGCGGGTTTTATTCTTCACACCACTAACTTGTCCCCAACAGCTCGAATTTTCCACGGATTTCTTTATTGCTGTCCGACAAGGTGCTTTATGACGACCCAAAAATGTTCGAGTTTTACGAAGCGTCTCTGCCAAATTTTCACCATTTTATAGTGAATTTGAATAATTTCAGTGTGTTCTTGAAGCATGTATCGTTCCATTTTTATTAGTAGCGTAGTTTCTACTTGTTAAATGTCAAAAAATGACAGCTTCAAACGTGACATTACCGAAATAGCGGGCTTTTCAAAATAACACCTCTTATTGGAAAACCCTTTAGAAAATTTGAAAAGGTTTTTGGGGGTTCATTTAAGGAATATGGAAATACAATTCGGATATCAAACTATCAGTCATTAGGACAAAACTAATGCATTCAACTCCGTGCTAAGCAGTCAAATTATTTCTTCGGGAAGTCATTGTTGACTTTTTTTTCAAATACTTAGATATTTCCACTGCAGACAACCGCCGTTTGTATAAAACTAATCATTTCGTTTCTCTCGTCAAATACAACGAAGTATAGTTGAAAAAACAATCAAGGACCTTTCATGCGAGTTCAAAGACTGATAAAAAAGTCTCTGTTCTCAAAGTAGCCGCGATGACAGCTCAACAGTTATGCGCGAACGGAATCGAAATGAACAAAGCGGTTGCAGTTATTTGAGAAAATGATATCTGCAATGGCAATTGTCAACAAACTTTTTATCTCTTTAATCACAAAATGACCTTAACTACTTCCGCGCGTTATTTCGAAAAAGAAATGTGACGTTACTCTGACTGGTAAAAAGTTAATCCGACTTTGGCCTCGGAGGATAGATGGGTCAACAGTTCCTTTGCGGCTCTTTCCGCTAAAAGTGGAGTTTACTGATACTGTACCAGCTCATAAGACCACGCTAAGGGAAAAAAGTGTTGAATGTATGGCAGTAAACTTATTCAACAAATAAGAAATCTATCTTGTCACATCAAATTCAGGAAAGCTTTATATGTATGTCTTAATTTTAAGTTGTGAGCCATACAATATCGATGAATTCAAACAGTTTTGTGAAATAAAGTTGATTAGATAGTTTTTGTATTTAGACTTATTCCATCTTTACTTCATTTTTATGTGTAATTTTATGGAATCAATAAACATTATTATTATTATTATAAAACAACCAAGCAGTGTCTTCCAAAATCAGTTTATTGATAGGTGATCTACTTGTAGTAAAGGGTTTTCCAATAAGAGGTGTTATTTTGAATAGCCCGCTATTTCGGTGGATGTCAAGTTTGAGGCTGTTATTTTTTGACATTTGACGAGTAGAAATTACGCCATAAATAAAAATGGAACGATACACACTTCAAAGACGCATTGAAATTATTAAAATTCACTATAAAAACGGTGGAAATTTGGCAGAGACGCTTCGGAAAACTCGAACATTTTTGGGTCATTGTGAAGCATCTTGTCGGACCGCAATAAAGAAATTGGTGGAAAAATTCGAGCTGTTGGGACAAGTTAGTGATGTGAAGAATAAACCCGTGCCCGTCGCTCAAGAATAGCCGGAAATATTGCTACTGTAGCCGAAATTATTGAAGAAAACCCAAGTTTGTCCATTCCTCGTCGTTCTTTGGAATTAGGCATTCCTCAAACGTAATTACACTGTATTTTGAATAAAGATTTGGGTCTTAAGGCTTATGAAGTTCAGTTAACACAAGAACTCAAGCCGGCCGATCATCAACAACGAAACCATTGATCTTTTGCGGGAAAAGTTTCCGAACCGTATTATCTTTCGAAGAGGTGATCACAATTGGCCACCGAGATCTCATGATTTAATACCTTGCGACTTCTTCTTTTGGGGCCACGTGCAAGAGAAGGTCTACGCCAATAGCCCAGCGTCGATTCAAAACCTGAAATATGGAATTCGTGAGGCTATCGAGGCTCTTTGCTATTTGGTTATTTCATTAAAAGGATATGGTCCTGTAAGCGTGGTCGTGGTGTTCATTTGCATGATGTTATTTTCCACTATTAACGGCATAGCTTCTTCTTTATAATGAAGTAAACATCCGATGATTTATATTGAAAATGGCATTTTTCTTTGAATATCAAAATAAAACCTCTTATTGAAAAACCCTTCATATCCAACGAAATCCGTCATTTCCGAAATCGACAGTGTATTGACAATAATGGAAAATGGACACCATTAATTAGATATTATCATTTTTGAAACCGACTAAACGTGAATTTTAAATTTTGTTCTTGATTAAGGAAAAAAGATTAAATCAAAAATTTCATAGGTAAATTTTCATTTAATTGAATTATTGAACCCAATTTGGAAAAACAATTTTCTAGCTGATCTTTCTGTAAGCGAATGCCGAATCAAAGTAAAGATACCGTCCTCCCTGCCACTCAGAACAATTAAGCATTTTTATCAGTATTTTAACCCGCGAGAGTCTGAGACTAATTTTTCACCAATTCCATGTTAAAATTGGCAGGATAGACGAAGTAATTTAACGGCTTTGCAGTTCAATCTCCACTGCAGCCGACCGTCTGCAGTCTGCAACGTTTCTTATTCCCGTCGCAGCTAAAAATAATCCCTAGGGAATATATTTCTTATCGTTCACTTTACGTGACCGAGGAACAGTGTTCTTATTGTTTCCTGAAACACGAAACTAGTGTTTCGCACCTTTATGGTTGGTAACACTATACTGTTAGTGATTTCGAACACGCGGTGTTTGGAATAATGGGTTATTTTTGTGGAGCAATGATATTCAGTCAAAACAAGTATATTTTTCTTTCATGTAGCATGCTGGTTGCGAAAGTTCAGATTGGAAATATGGTAAGTTGGAAAACAGCCGATGAAAACTGGAGAAAATCATCGAATTATGCAGTTGCATGAAAATCACTTGACAGGCTATTTCAAATTTTGTTTTTGTCACTAGATGTCAGTCAAGTTTCATTCGTGAACTGATCTGAATCTTAATTTTCGAATTTGATTATTAAATTTAACATATCTTTTATAATTACAGTGGAACTTCCCTATAACGAAAGCGCTAATTCCTCAAAAAAATTCGTTATAAAAAAATTTCGTTATACAGAAAATTTGTTTCTACAGTCGGCAATGTCGCGGTCGACTACACTGATATTTTTAAGTTTATCATTCAAACTTAAGCATTTGCTTTTAGACATTTTCGCACAACTTTTCACACTAGCGTAATGGTTAGATTGAAACCAAACAGCCAGGGGTGTATTTAAAACTGTTTCAGAAGGATCTTTCTGTCCACCGTAATGATTTATTTGTCGGGATTTATTACGTTCGTCCGGAAATTTTTCGGAAAAAACCCACCTTCATACCTTCTTACCAATACCCATTCAAAGAGTGATGTTCTTTGAATATTTCGTTATAGAGATAATTTACTTCGTATTAGAGGGTGTTTTTAACATGGAATTTGTATTCAAGTTGCAATGTCTTGTACGAAATTTATGTTATGTCCTATGTCCATATGATTAAGTAGTTTTTCATTACTGCGGTTCTCTGGAATTTTCAGCACTCCAGCTCTGTCGCCTGACTTAGCCCCTTGTGATTTTTTTAATGACAACTGTACCGGGTGTCCTAAATTCGTTGTCTAGTGAGGGGATCTCAGAAACCCGATGAGCTAGAACAAAATGTAATAAAGAAAAATTGATTACTTCAATGAATTCTACTGAAAAAAGTGTCTATTAATGTTTTAGTTTCATGTTTATAACTTCAGTAATAAAAAAGTTATGAGAACTTTTCATTAGACGTCATTTTCCAATTTTTTCTAATAGCTCGAAAACTTTTTGACTTAAAAGGTTGCTGTTTTACCGAATCGTCTCAAAAATCAAGACCGAAAAGTTGCTTCCCATTTTGTTCTAACTCATCGGGTCACTAGACAACGAATTTAGGACAACTGGTACATAATAGAACGACGTAGCATCAGAAAAACAAAGGATTTAATGGTATTTCAAAATAAAAGGTTTGTTCCAACTCAAGAATTGACCGTACAATGATCGTCAGGATTCTGCGCAATAGATAAAAATGTGTTCCAACTGAAAATGTATCGTTTGAGAACGGTTTCGTTTTTGTTCCATCCTGCTTCGGGACCGTGAGTGGAACGGTTTTGTGATCGTCATTTCGATCCCTGGTCTGGAGCAAGTACTGTTTGGACGGTTCTTGTACGGTCAAAGTTTAGACATGCGCATAAGATCGATTACTAACAGTTTCGTGACCGTTAAATTACCGTACAAAAGTCAGCGGTTGGAACAAACCTATTGTTTTGAGGAAAATTTACAATTTTCCAGAAAATGTGCCTGTCGATTCTATTAATGCGATTAGTCCTAATCTCGTAAAATAACCCATTAGGAAGAAATAAGTACCCAAACATTTGAAAGCATCCTTAGTGGAATGTTATGACTTTGAGATTGGTTTTCAAACGGTTCAGGATATATTCATAGTATAAATGAACATACAAATGCCAATAACAACAATTCAGATCAATTTATTTATCGAACTTTACGTGGGTATACGTGAGAGGTGTTGAATGAACACATTTGTTTGTTTGATGCAATAATAAAAATGCCTCGTTATATCTGTAGAGCTTCTGAAACCTAATCAATTAGGTGTATAATAGTTTGATACGAGTATACACTCAAACATGATTCCTTTTGAAGTGGACAAAAGAAGATTTATAAGTTTATTGTTACTTTATTATCTGAACTCAACGAACAACAAGCAGTCGCTCGAGAATAGGTCCATTATTTTCGTGATTTTTGAGCACGTTCTCCTTAAACTAGTGCTCTATCGTTTTGCCCAAATGTCTATAATTTTCCGAAAATGGTCTCAAACTATAGGGTTCTACTCCCTGATGACAAATTCGTGGTCAAATTCAATTCTGTCTGTGGGGCCGGCCGTCCGACCGTTAGCACAATAACTTTCGAAGGAATTGTCCTAGAGACTTGAAATTCTCAGTGTATGTTCGGTTCGCAAATGGCTCGCTTAAGTTCGTTTATATGGCCATTCAAATTTTTTGTTCCTCAATATCTCAGACAAAACGAAACCCATCCAAATTAAATGAAATGTTGCGGCCATATATGCAAGATGCTCATAATAAGCTTCATGCAAAATTTGGTGCCTATAGTGTGAACAGAACCATAGAAAAATGAATTGGAATATTGAAAAGAAACTATATTTCCATAAAAAATATCCGATTCGGATGAAATCTATTTTATATAAATAAAGATTGATACACTGAATGTTCATGCAGAATTTTGTGGCCATAGTGGTAACAGAACCATAGATAATTCAATTGGAATATTGAAAAGAAGAATCTTTGTATTTCCATAACAGGATATCCGATTCAAGTGAAATTTTTCTTGCGAATGAAGACTGTTTTACTGAGTTTTCATGAAAATTTTGGGTCCATAGTGTCCACAGAACCATAGAAAATTCAATTGGAAATATGGAATATTGAAATGAAGAATCTCCGTATTTCCATAACAGAATAACCGATTCAAGTGAAATTTATTTTGTGAATCAAAACTGATATACTGAATGTTCATGCAAAATTTTGAGAGGATCTCATCTTCAGAACCATAGAATTTACTTTTTGTAATTATTTATATTTAGATATTTCATTTTTTTAAAAATTCCAGAATATGATTCCTATTATGATGAGATTCTGCATTGATATATTTGGTATCAATCTCAAGTCCCATATACAATTTTAAGTTAATAATAGTTGATTGCTCCACCAAAGAACGAGCGCACAAAACCTTCTGCTCGGAGCTTTTCTCATTTTTTTTATAATCGATTCCGGCAGAATCATAACTTTTACTTTCGTAATATAGTATAATCTGATTAATTATGAAAAAACATCGTAACCGGTCCATAAAATCTGCTATTATCCTACATTCAAAAATTCTTGCCGTTAAATTTGTTACGACTGTTCTAAGTTACTCGATGAAACCGCATACTATTAAGTTAATTGTTCGAATTAGTGACTAGGTCAACTTAAAACCTGATATTCTATCAATTTATTAGAGTGAAAAAGTTGAACTGTTTTACATGCAATTATGTGGTGAATGTTTAGATGATTCGGAGGAATTTTTTGGACAATAAATTATGCAATATGTATAAGAGAAGAATATAATGTTGAACAAGGAAGAATATCGAACTAATCTTCCAATGACTGACTTGTATATTTCGTTATTTTTTCTTCTAAAGTAGCGAAAGAATTCGATGAATTCTAAAATTATACCTTGAAGGAAATTTAATTCCTGTTTTCTGTGAATCCTCACGTGAAATCGTGAAAGAATGTTAAATTCTTCGGAGGAATCTAAAGATTAGTTACCAGGACAGTTAATCTTGTACGAGGTCTGTTCAAAAGAAAAGGTGAATTTTAATTTTATTTGAAAACTGCGTCTTGCAACCCTTAAAACTTCTGAAATTTGCTTTTCGGTTGGCCATCAGCTAGTTCTTTGATTCAGTTTGTATCTAATCAGTGGCGCAGCCAGGATTTTGTTTTGGGGGGGCTGAACTGAACAAGTCTTGATGATACAACAAATACGAAAGTTGCAAAAAAATGAACTCAGAAAAATTTAAACAGTTAGAATCTTTTGGGGGGGGGCTGCAGCCCCAAAGCCCCCCCCCCTAGCTGCGCCAGTGTATCTAATCACTATATAGCCATACACTCTGATAGTCAAGCTGCTATTAAAGCGCTGAGCTCCTACGTCATCGACTAAAAGATGAACAAACTCAATGAGGTAGACAAGAAAAATAAGGTCTTTTTAATCTGGGTTCCCTGCCATTCGGGAATCAAAGGAAACGAAGAGGCCAATACACTTGCCAAAGAGGGCGCACGAATGTCACTCATTGGCCCAGAACCTTTCTGTGGTATAGGTAAATGTACCTATAAGAAGGAGTTTCTGGAGAAGGAGAAAGCCGAGAAGGAAAAACTCTGGCGGAATCTCCCAGGGATGGATAATTCCACTAAGTTCCTTCGGAACTTTGAAACAGCAAGATCCAAAAGATATCTGGATCTTGGTAAGAAACAATTACACCTCCTCACTGGCTTTCTTACAGGACACTGTCGCTTCAGAAAGCACCTATTGAGGATGGGATTATCGGACACTGACGAGTGTAGGTTCTGTGGGGAGGAGAAAAACCTCCATTTACCTAGTCACCTAGAGAATGCCTTGGGCGAGAAACTTGTAAGAGTGAGAAACTGGCCTCGTTGAAGCCTTCGCAGATATTGGATTTCATCAGATCTCTGGAACTGGAAGGCGAGCTGTGGAGGATGTGGTCAGAACAGGTCTTTAAGGGGCACAATTGACCTTGAGGTCGCAGTGAACTGTAACTCCTTTTTAAACTATAACTATCTAATAAATTGGGGCAAAACACTTTTCCTTGGTCTCTTCAGTTTTGGGAATAGGAAACAGTCGCAGGTAGCCAAATATGGGGAATGGGGTGGTTGAGGCATGATTATGGTATTCTTTTTGACCAAAAAATCACCAACAAGCATCGATTCATCAGCTGGTGTATTATCGTGCTGCCCCTCGTTTCATGCCCAATCCGCCAAAATTCAATTTTCCTTCTGAACGTATATCTCACGCCATTTCTCATATTGGAAATCTTGAAATATTGCTGCCAGCATGCATAATTTAATGCGAAAGTTACTTACTGAAAAATTTAATTGAATTTGACCGAATTCGAGATAAATAGCATAAGTGATTAAATAGTATTTTATCAGTACACATTACAAATGAGCTAAACCACAAAATCGTAGATATTGCGTGAAGTGTGCTCTGATGTGGTTTTTATTATCTGGTATGTGATTAAAGCATGAATAATATAGTTCATTATCGTAGCTTCAAATTTCCTTATGACTTGAAGTTTATTGCACCTATTGTTCTTCAACTAGAGCCTTTTTTGTTAAATTCCCTTATCAAGTTATAACTTCAAAATGAAGATTTCTATGAATAATCACCGATTTCTTAAACTAAATAGAGGACTGGTAATTTAAACTGTCCATTTATTCTATTCCAAATTCGGCTCAAGCAAAAATTTCAATATTTTTCTAATTTGAAATGCTCTAATACGTCTACTTACATGTTTTCTGTGTGAAGCAGTTATATCATACGTCATGTGAGGATAAGAATTTGATAAAAAATGCAGTATGAAACTATTCGCTTGATTTTCAACTTAGAACTGATTATTTCCCATTTTCCTGATTTGTGTTCAATGTGGCCAATTAATGATCAATTGCATTCATTACAGATCCTACATATCTGGAATGGAATTTTTCAATCTCTGGCTATCATTATCTCTATTAGGCTGTAACCTTTCGCCACAATGACATTACTGCACTGCGACCAATGACGTCTTTCGGAATTTACCAAACTACAGCTATGTTTTCCCAAAATTATAACGCAAAGTTAATTATTTTCCTAGGTCTTCGTTCTTATCTATCATGCCAACCAAATTAGTAAACCTTATTTCTCAGAGGTTTTTGTGGTATGCCCACATAAACTTCTGATATCTGGGTTTTCCTTACGAATTTTGTGTATTAGGGTGATATCTCAGATGGGACAATGAACTGTGAGAAGCACAGTAAGCTGCCTTAACTCCTGTTTTGACAACAAGAGAGCTCGTTGGACCTATTTGGAGTGTGGAATCAGTATCTTTGATTGTCATCTGCCTGGGGTGTTAACATCTTTTTTTCCCAATTATCTACCTCTGCCCTAATTGGATAATAATAAATGAAGTGTTTACTCCAATCATATTAAGTTAAGAGTCCTATAATACTATAAATAATTGAAATTCTAATTATATCTTGAGACTAGTTCGAATGATTTTATAAATCAGTTCGGCTGTAACTGTTAAAATGTGTGGTTGAATTAAACTACCAGAATTTTTCAGAACATTTTTTCGGTAAAAATGGGATTTCACCTATGAAAGAAACATCAAGTCTCCCTGTGCATATTATACTATTCTTACAAATGCCTTGGACTTGTGAAAAAGATTTTTGAGGTCGCGGATTTGTTGCCTTGGGTTTACATTTACACCACAGGCAGAGCTATTTTCAGGTAGTTTATAATATAACATCTTGACTAGCAGCTGTCGAGAGTCCAGGTGCAGGGGCACGCTTCCTTTCGCAGGTAGCATCAATCTCTTAAATATTCCCTAGAAATCTGTTAGTTTCTTGGTAGCATCTGAACCCAAAATGTTCTCGAGACGAATGGTCTTATGAAACTGTTCGGAAATGGCCCCAATTTCCATTTTAACGATAGAAGAAACACTTCAGTCATTCACTGGGACACATGGTGAAATAAAACAGGATGATTCTTCAAGTGTTATGACCATTTCAACCACAGCTTTTTGCCTCCATTAATTTTTCAAATTCGTACCTGATGAAAATATGAAGGCTATTGAATTTGTTCAAAATATTAGACAAAAAAGAAGTCTTGCTCACTAATTAACTTCAATCTTGATTGATTTAAGATTGTATATTTTTCTCCTCCAAATATACCGACATTCGAATGAAATACTATCATTAGGTTTTGAAATATCCAACTCACAAAAACAAAAATGATAACTCAGTTTCCTTTCGAAATTATATAGGTAGAACTGTTTTTTTTCTCGCGCTTGTTTTTGTTCATAATATAACATGCTGTATTCAACGGTCACAACGGCCAGCGGATTCAGAGAATTGAGTTCGAGGTCAATTTACAAATTAACTTTCCGTTGGTCTGCTAATTTTTTTCAGGATACCAACACGACTCAAACATATACTCTAATTTCACCTCCTTGTCATGATACGCATTTTAAATCATTGGTCGAAAGCTGACTTGCGAATTAGTTTTGGCAATGTTTATTGAAACAAAAATTGCTCTGTGAAGCCAAGCAGGGTTCAGCGAAAACTTTGAGTTTCAAGTACAAGCTTAGTCACTTTTTTTCCGAAAATTGCCGAATATTTTTGATTCTGTGAACAGCACTTTGTATACGAATTAATGTTGACTTGAGATAAGCTATAAAGTGGAAAGAATGGAGATGACACGTGTCTGAGTGCTGTCGAAAGGTTTTTTGCTCATTTTAATTGTGTCATTCGAAAAACTCATCATACAGGCTGTCCCGGGAAATGTGGGAAATCTCTCGGATTCAGATAGAACATAAAAAATAAGATGACAAGTTCCCATAATAAATATGTATAAATGATACGACTTCCTAAATGACGCTACTGGAAATTCATTTTAGTGGAATACATTTCAATTACTTACTTCTTTCATTATTTTTTTTTGAGAACGGTTCATTTTATAGACACTGAACAAGAGTACCTTTTCATTAGCTTAATGTTCAAGATACAAATTTTTTTAGCACCTTATCATACAGGGTTTTAAAAATGAAAGCATTAAAATTTACAACCCAGTCCGCCCCCTGGTAAACTGAAGAAGCTAATTGAAATTTGAGTGCGGTGATTTAAGAGGTCCCTAATACTATTAATTATATCAAATTTTCATCAAATTATATCGAATAGTTTGAAACTTATTCCAATAAAATGGATTTCCAGTGGCGTCATTTAGGAGATCGTATCTTCGAAGGGAGGGCCGCTAGGAAAAAATGTAACTTGTCATCTTCATTTTTTATGTTCTATCTGAATACGAGAGATTTTCCGGGACAGCCTGTATATTTTTTCCCATTATTTTTTTGTTAAATTTTGAATCATTACCCATGTTTTCAACAAATCGTTACTTTTTATTAATAGGACGTGTACGTTTTTCTTAAAATCAGGACGAATTACATTTGTGTTGATTGTTCATCATTTGTCTAATCTAAAAAGTTTTTTGATTATCATTTAAAAAATACTCATTCGTATTTCGCACCATGAAAAAATATGAATATTGAGTGTGGTATCGTAATTCTTTTCAATAGGGTCTCAACAAAGTGCACCGTTTTTCCCAAATTCATTAATGATCTTATGAATTTAAGAGAGAACTCTTTCGAAATTGCTTCAGAATAACAAGGTTGTACCAAACTGATTTCATATCGTAGACCGCATTTAGAGATTGGAAATAGTTGAGTAGAAGTAAAATGAACAATTAAACCAGAATTAATTGATTCTACGACGCATTTGATTAGAAATATTTCAGAGAAGTTGAAATGTTGCATATCGACTAAAAATGTGATTTTGAAAAAACATTCCTCGAGTATTTTTCGAAATTTCCACGTTTTCATTGGGCATGTTTTGGGTTGTTTTTTCCAAAAATGTCGAGTTTCGCAGCTTTGAAGCAACTCCTTGAAGCCAAATTTCCAGTTTCCATTCTAGAGAAGGTACACAAATTGAAAAAATTGAGCAATATCCTCTAGTGATCATTCAAGACTTATTATCCTTGTCTTTAATTAATCGCCTATTAAGTATCAATATAACTTCCTTTCACCTTTTTTACCTTCCTATTATACACCAATCAATCAAATTCAAACATAATCCATACATTTTATCGAACGCTCAATTATTTTAAATCCTAATAACACAAATCCCCAGACGGATGTTGTGTTAGTTTTTCGATTCTCCTTTTTTCATCATGGTGCATTCTGAATTAATTCGTATTGTAACTAATGGGAAGCGTCGAATCGTAACAATATTCAGGCTCCGAACAAAGAGTAAAAAAGTGCAGGAAACAGTAAAAAGCCCCAGCTAGAGCCGTGTCAGCTTCCGGTGTGGATGGAACAGACGTCACAGTCTCGTTTTGAATGCAACACAGTGGATCAGATGACGCGCCCGTCCCTTTTCAGATGTGTTTCTGGTCGTATTTATCGATAAAACAGACGAAATTGCCGTTTGATTAGGTGAAAATTGGCTTCTGGGTTGGGTGGATCTAAGTCGTTAAAAACTGGTGATCTCATACTGATTGAACGTGTAAATTGACTTTTTACTGGTAAATGGATTTGGTGGGATATTCTTGAAGAAACTGATATTGATGACTGGTGCTCTTGCGCCTTCGTTCATTATCAACCAATTTCAACTATTCATTGGAGCATATAGACATCTAGTTGTCCCAAATTTTCCGTGAGACTTTCAACGTTCCGTTTGCTAGCTATAGCGACCAAAAAATGTTCGGTTTAGCACGCACGGAGAATTTTTTGAAAATTTCTGATTGCACGAAATTTTGCAGAGGTTTGCGCGTCCTTATTCATCTTTAAAATACCGGATTTTAAAATGAGCGGATGTTTTATTTCGGAAATATCGAGAATATCATAAAGATTTCAAATGTCAATAACTCCGAAAGTATACTAGATCGATTTAGCCCGTTTACGTAATTAACCGCGACAGTCGGAAGGCAAACCAACTCTCAAATTTTCAGAACCCTAACTAAATCCGTTCGAGAGTTATCGTATTCACGGCTGAACAGAATTTTCATCGACCTCAGATTCTTCATCCGTCAGTCCAACCGAATAGTTTTACACCATTTTCGGCCCATAATTAAAAAATACAGACCTTTTAGGGCAAAATTATATCATGCTGCGCACAAAAAGTATACCTTACTTAGTGATCATTGTAATAGAATTCATCAATCATTTTATTTAAGTTTAGTATAAGCATGCGTTTAAAATGGTCGCATCAATACGGATTTAAATGAAAATAGTTATTTAATCAACTAGGTTATTAAAGACAGCTTATAACCGAATTGATAACAAGATTTTTCCGACGATCTCAGAACGAATCCATACTAATATTATAAATGCGAAAGTAACTCTGTCTGTCTGTCTGTTATTCTTTCACGCCTAAACGGCTGAACGGATTTTGATGAAATTTGGTATGGTGATAGATGATAACCTAGAAATGGTCATAGGCTATAAATAATCACGCCATCGTTCTTAGGGGGTAGGCAGTAGGCAAATAACTAAATTGAGTTAGTGATTTTCAGTCGTTTTTGTTGGGACTTTTGCTCTTTCGCGTCTGAACGGCTGAACAGATTTTGATGAAATTTAGTAAGATAATAGATGGTTACCTAAAAACGGATATAAGATCAAAATGATCACGTCATCGTACTTAGGGGGTAGGAAGTAGGCAGAAATCTGAATTGAGTTAGTGATTTTTTTATGGTTTTTGCTGGGAGTTTTGCTCTATCATGCCTAAACGGCTGAACGAATTTTGATGAAATTTAGTTAGGTGATAGATAGTAACCTAGAACTATTAATATTCATGCTATCGTACTTAGGGCGTCGGTAGTAGGCAGAAAACTAATTAGGTTAGTGATTTTTAATCGTTTGTTTTAAAAGTTTACCTCATTCACGTCTGAACGGATTTTTTTTAGACTTGGTTAATATAAAGATAGAATCCTAGGCACGGACACAGGCTACTTCTTACGGCAGGAAAAAACATCATTCCCGCGAAAATCTATCGTTATCGTGTCAAGAAGCGCATGACGCCATAGCTACTGAAATGATTTTGATGTTTTTTTTTTTAACTGAGTGTTACTAAGACTTCAAGTTAGTATTTGATCACTTTTCTAACTTAGAGGGTCCGTAGGCGCCATAATTTAGGGAATTTATGATAAAATTTTGATGCAACTGTCTTTATTTAACAGTTTTACTTGGATCGAAACTTAGCGACATTCCATCACACTACTTAACTTATAGGGTAGGAAGGTACCAAAATTCAGACTACTTTTTACTTCGGGAAAATATCTCATTCTCACAGGAACCTATACACAACTACCTTTCTACAACATTAAAACTCTTAGAATCACATTACGCCAAAACTATTGATCTGATTTGTACACGATTTTTACTTTTATATTTACTAAGGAAACATTCGGAGCTATCCATTATGTAGCTTAGGTTGCTTTTGAACAAATTTTGATGTGAAGTTGAGGACTGGAACACGATAGTTTGACATTGTTGCAGGGGGACTTACAGCCGGGAGAAAACAAAAAAACTTATGCGGACGAAGTCGCGGGTAAAAGCTAGTTGTGTATAAATTCTTGATTGAAATACATTCTCATTTTGCTCAAGACATACATTTGACATGAATTTTTATGTATGTATCTATGTTCCAGTAGATTTTTGACATTTCTCGTAGTGCTTATGCCATGAGTGCCATGAGGATTGCACTTCAAAATAACAGAAATCGAGCATTAAAATGGGTCACTAATGTTCAATTTCTTACCCATTAAAATTACCTTTTATTTCGAGGTCACCGGAAAAAATTGTTTCTCTACGATTCGCAGATTCCTTGTTTAAACCTACAAGACACCTAAGTTAAGGCCTTCATTCACAATGATGCGATGATATCACACTCTAATCTAGCTCAATTTCAGCGATTAAGTTAACGCCTCAATGAATTTCTACCAAGAAATGTATTTGAGATTACTCGACTTAAAAGACATTAGTTTACTAGATAAATGCGAGGTGCTCTCATTACTCAATTCTGAATAATTATTATATCCATGGAGCTGATAAAAAATGCTAGATTGCTTATCATTTTTATTGTAAAGAAAAACCCAGGTTCAGTCCATTTGCCCATTGCATTTTCCTTCCATATAGATAATGCTACGTTGGTTCAATGAAACGTATTTTTAAATATTTTATTGATGCTTTTTATCCTATTTCTGAACTGAATTTGAAGTCAGCCGTATTTGTAATTTCGACTATATTAGAAAATTCAGATGTGTTGCCTTGGTTTATCCATTAATAAACTTCAACTGCAAAAATCCACTTAGGTGAAAGAAGATCTTTTCTCAGAACACTATAAATTCATTATGATTCATTGAAACTAAGCTGTTCCTATTAAAGAAGCGCCTGCAATATTTCTGATTCATGGTCTTCTTGCGGTCTATTCTGAATGCTAGTGAATTATAAATGAAAGATTCGTATTTGCAGTTGATATTCAACACATATTTCCGAGGAATAATTAATCAAAAAACTAAGAAACGTTTACTTTTTACGCTTCAGCACCGGAAATTTCTGCGTGTACTACGAAGAATCAGTGAGCCCACTGATCTTTCTACCTTTAAAGTGGATCAGACAAACAGTAGGTCAGTTTAACCGGTAGATCAGGTGAACAGTAGGTCGGTTAAACCGGCAAATCAGATGAATGGTTTCTCAGATGAACGGTAGACCAATTCAACCTATATTTCGTCACCACCCTGTACAACGGAGGCAGTACTTTCTATGCAAAACAAACCAATTTTGCACGCCTTCCGCAAACAGGCATCAGCGTGAAAATAGAGAAATCCAACGCATAATTGCTTATAGATTGATCGATGTAACAGATATTTGAACGCTTAATTGTTGCAATCTAACGCATCAACCCGGAAATTCCTGCGTTTAGTACGAACGAGCAGTGAACTGGTTTTCCTTTTTGAGTAGATCAGATGAATAGTGGATCAATTGAACCGGCAGATCAGATGATCGGTAGATCAGATGAACAGTAGGTCGGTTGAACCCTTGAATCAGATAAATGGCTCAATGGCTGGTCACTAGATATGTTAAATCAGATGAACGGAAGGCCAATTTCATCCGTACTTCTTCAACAGAACAGAAGCAATACTTTCTATGCAAAACAAACCCATTTTGCCCGCCCCACGCACACGGCCATCAGCGTGAAAATAGAGGAATCCAACGTATAATTACTTATAGATCGATGGATATAAGAGATATTTAAACGCTTAATTGTTGCAATCTAACGCTTTAGCACCGTTTACTACGAACGAGTAATGAACTGGTTTTTCTTTTTGAGTAGATCAGATGAATAGTAGATCAATTGAACCGACAGAACAGAAGATCGGTAGATCAGATGAACAGTAGGTCGCTTGAACCCGTGAAACAGATAAATGGCTCAATAGCTATAAATGCTAAATCAGATGAAAGGAAGGCCAATTTCATCCATATTTCTTCAACAGAACAGAAGCAATACTTTCTATGCAAAACAAACCAATTTTGCTCGCCCCACGCACACGGGCATCAGAGAAATCCAACCTATAATTACTTATAGATCGATCGATGTAACAGATATTTAAACGCTTAATTGTTGCAATCTAACGCTTCAGCACCGTGAATTTCTGCGTGTAGTACGAACGACTAGAACAGGCCTCGATTCAATTTAAAAATAACCTACGGAATTAGTATGCGGAAGAAGTGGATGATTTTTCACGGTTTAGTCACCGCGGACGTTGACGGGGAATAAGCAGACGAAAAAATTATTTATTGTTCTTGCATGTATCATAACTTGGTCATGGTAAATATGAGCGTGCGTTCAAAATAAACTGTCAAAAGAAACATTGAACCCGCTACACGCCCAGGCTTGAAATTAATCCGTCATTATTTCAAATAACTCACATCCTTTCTCGAAGACAAAAAATGACGAAGAGGTATTTGCCAACCGCTGAACGCGTAGCTAAAGCGATAGTTGCGCTTTTTTTGGGGAATGGGATATCTGTGACGATAAGAGAACGAGATTCTTTTGAAATATTTGCTGATGGTGCATGCGTCAGACTAGCAATGTGGACTTATTTCGACCTATTTGGAACAGCGATGCTGTTCCGTTATCCGTTGTATTGATAGAATTTGGAGGGTGTTGTACAGGGTGTTCCCAGATAGATGCGAAAAGAGTGTTCTCATTCTTATATTAACATAAAATGAATAAATAGCATTGTCAAGAATTGCTGTTACATGTTTAAATATTATTATAGTTTTTCCATTTTCATATTTGAATTTTCGAACGAAACAAACCAAAATGGATATACAAATGTAAACAAATGAGGGGGACTGTGGGAGATGATTCCTCGATGAAAATAAGCAGGGGTAGTTCATATAATTTTTTTTTGAAATCGAACCCCCTTCCAAGATACAGCGTTTGGAAGGCGATGACGAGTTGACAATTTTTAATTTTTTTACGGCTTCTTGAAAACACTGAGTCATAAAAATGTACAGGGTATCCCATTTTGGGCACTTTTACGGGATATCTCCGTTATTTTTAACGTTAGCGGGATGCGGTTTTCGCGACAGTGTGCTACTTTTTTATGAAACTAAAGATGCCGCAATCAGTTTTTGCATAGCCCTCTTAGTTTTTGCTATACAGGGCTGAAATGAAAAGTATCACTTTTTAATCACCTCCCGTATCTCAGTTGTGCTTGAACTTGGAGAAATGGTTGAAACGTATACCTATAGATTTTTTTCCGTAGAATCTAGTGGCGTAGTCAGTTTTTCAATTAAACTTTCCGTTTTTGAGTTATTGAGCAAACATATGTTTTTTTAAATTGGACACCCTGTATATTAATTTCTATTCTTATTAAGCACAATCTCAGCTTTTCAAAAACATATTATTTTATGCATTTATTTTCAAAACCAAGCTCAGAATTCAAGATTTTGTAATTCAATTGTCAATAACTAAGTAGTAGGCTCCATGACTGTTTATTAAAAACAAAAAAATGTCAAATCTTTGTCGGTTGGTTTGAAAATTTACAGTTCTCTCAGTTTTTATTATTTATTATATTATATTAATGATTCAGTTTTAAGTTTTTCTCATTACGGCTGCTTACGAAAATTACGAGAAATATGACATGCTTGTTTGTAATCTAGATATTATGTTAACATTATTTTCGATTTCTAACGAAATCGTGACATTTATTTTTGTTTTTAATAAACAGTCATAGCCTACTACTTAGTTATTGACAATTGAATTACAAAATCTTGAATTCTGAGCTTGGTTTTGAAAATAAATACATAAAATATATGTTTTTGGAAAGCTGAGATTGTGCTTAATAAGAATAAAAAATAATATACAGGGTGTCCAATTTAAAAAAACATATGTTTGCTCATAACTCAAAAACGGAAAGTTTAATTGAAAAACTGACTACGCCACTGGATTCTACGGAAAAAAATCTATAGGTTTACGTTTCAACAATTTCTCCCAGTTTAAGCACAACTGAGATACGGCGGGTGATTAAAAAGTGATACTTTTCATTTCAGCCCTGTATAGCAAAAACTAAGAGGGCTATGCAAAAACTGATTGCGCCATCTTTAGTTTCACAAAAAAGTAGCACACTGTCGAGGAAACCCCATCCCGCTAACGTTAAAAATAACGGAGATATCCCGTAAAAGTGCCCAAAATGGGATACCCTGTACATAATATGAAGCAATAAGTAGAAGTTATGCTGGAGAAAAAAGTCTCTTGCAAAATTTCGATACAGTCGATACTTTTCTCGGAAAAAATAAAAACTTACAAGCAGTTATAATCACTGTTCATTCCATTTCATCGTATGTTCCATAGAATGAATATTCTAAGATATTGTTTATGCTCAAATTTGGTTTTGTCAATTATGCTTATTAATCGAAAGAAAGTTCTATTTGTGAAATTAAAATATTACGGATATAATTTTCTTCCGGAAATTAGTAATTAAACCTTCAGAAAGATTTATAGAATATCTTTATCTCCTGTCATACACATACAATATCTTAAAATATTCATTCTATGGAACACTTAGTTACGAATGTCGCAGAAGAAGTACGTGTATAAATTGCTCCCATGAAAACCGTCAGAAATTAACGATTATTAAAATTTAAAAAACTAAAAAGTGGTCATACATACATAAAAAGTAGGTGGCTGAAGAGGGTTACTTTCATATTGAGTTAGAAACAGGGTGGAAAAAGAAACGTAAAAATAAGTGACTTCATTAGGAAATTTTATCCCGAATCCTTATCGCTTTCTGCAGGCGAGAAACGAGATAAGTGATAATAAAGAGTTCCACACAGTCGCTGATTATTGGAGGTGAGATGTCTGAGAAGGTAGAAGAAGAAATTTCGCTAAATCAACTATTGAATGAAATAATAAAAAACAGAAACGAAGTAAAAAACAGTATCGCGGCATCTGAGTCAAGATTGATCTTGGAAATTCAAGGTCTGAAAAGTAGATTGAACCATTTAGAAAAGGAAAATACTAAATTGAGAGAGGAATTAGAAGTGGGGAAACGCATCCAAAATAAAAAAAACATAATTGTGTTTGGACTGAGGAAGAAGAGGGAAGAAATAACCGCACCACTCGTCTGCGAAGAACTTGCAAACCTGTTGGAGGTTTCATTAGAGGAATCGGATGTAAGCGATATATACCCATTAGGAAAAACTGAAAATTGTCCCATTAAAATTGAGCTTCTATCTCATTTGAAAAAGAGGCTCATTTTCCAAATACAAAGAAGCTGAAGAACACGGGTGTGTCCATAGCCAACGACCTCACACTGCACAACGTGAAGAAATTAAAATCTTAAATAAATCCCTCAAAAACGCAAGACTGCAAGGGCGTGAAGCATACATCAGGGTAACAAATTAGTTATTGAAAAAAAGAATATACAGTAGAAGATCTACAAATTACCGAACAGGGCGTTAAAACAAACAGTGCTCCTCATACCCCTCTGAGGCAACAAGAACAGAGTTCCAGTGAAGAAGAAAGCGCAGATTCCATCGCAGAAGAGGCAGGAGGTCAACCAGCAGGATCCCCACAAAATCAGAGTCCACCCCCAATGCAACTACGCCACAAACTAGCCTCAAAAAGTTTTCACCGAAAAAGAAATTGTCAAAGGGTCTTGGAGTTAACGTAATGAAACTTCGGACTAGAGGAATACTTGAAAAATAAATTGTGAGTAGTCAATCCTTATATGTGTATGTGAATGTTATATGAATGAATTTTTGAAATTGGAGTTGATATAGTGTGAAAAGTACTGAAACTTAATTTAGAAATCAAATATGGATAAGTTTATCAGGGATTATCACAACGATGACTATATTACTAAAGTGGTTGAGAATGTCCATAACATTGGTAAAAATATAACACAAAACTTCAAACTATTTCAAATGAATATACGAAGCATACAAAAAATTTCGATGAGTTGGAGGTGCTATTGGATAGAGCAGAACAACATTATGATGTTATAATCTTAACGGAGACTTTTCAGGTTGGTAACCCAGAACTGTTTAGTAAACGGGGCTATAATATTCTTATAACAGAGGAAAATACAACAAAAACGATGGTGTAATATATAATATATATTAGGAGAACATAAACTTTGAATACAAAATAATTAAAATTGACGATACAAATATATTAGATGTTGATCTGAAAACAACAGATGGTGAAAACTTGAAACTTTCTGCAGTATATCGTTCACCGGGGACACCTTTAGCTTCTTTCAACATAGAGATTTCGAAGTACCTAGAAAATGTAAATATAAATATGAAACATATTATTGCCGGAGATATAAATATCAACATACTTAGTCATGATAATTTGATAGAGGAATATTTGAACATTTTATCGTCATATGGGTTTGTTTCGATGATAAATTGTCCAACACGGCCGCAAAGTGGGACATGTCTCGATCATTTTTTTGTCAGAGGTTTCAATCCTTTGGGTGACGAAACTGATGCTGGAGTCTTACATTATCTCGTTACGGACCATTACCCTGTTATCTTGGGCCTGAATCTGAAAATAAAGTATAAAAAGGACTACCCCAAAAAGGAAAAGAAATATGTCAACTATTGTATGCTCAAAGAAAAATTGAAATCAGAATCTTGGTTGAAAGTATATGAACAAAGTGATGTTAATGAGATCGCTGATTGCTTTGTCAATCTATTGGCTCAACATATTGAGGATAATACAAATACGGTTACGGTTAAAAAAAATGACAGAATCAGAAAAAAATGGATTACCCCAGAAATTTGTAAATTAATTAATCACAAAAAAAATATACTGTAAACTGAAAATTGCGCAGCATAACATAGATTTGAAAAATGAATATTCGAAATATAAGATTGAAGTTCGCAAAAAAATAAAGGATGCTAAGCATAACTACTTTCAAAGTCGAATTCGAGAGGGTTCCGAATCGAAGGCCTTATGGGACTGTGTTAAAGAAATGTGTAATGAAAATAAGATTGAAACTAAAATAGATTATATACAAACATCCGATGGAGCGAAGATTGACAATGATTATGAGATTGCGCAAGCTTTTAATGATCATTATAGTGAGTTAGGCGAAGCATATGCCAGTAAAATAAAAAGTCCCGAAAATTTCATTGAAGAAAATCATATATTTGAGGGCTCCTTTTATCTAGCTCCGGTGGAGCCTACAGAGATCATCAATATCATAATGGAATTAAAATCTAAAAAGTCAACTGGGCTCGATGGAATAAGAGCGGAAACACTCAAGGAAATTAAAGAAGAAATAGCTGAACCACTGACTTACCTGGCAAACACTTGCTTCCAAAGGGGTTGTTTTCCTGACATATTGAAAATCGGAATTGTAAAACCAATATACAAAAATGGGGATAAGTCACAAATGATCAATTACAGGCCAATCACTCTGATTTCGAATGTGGGAAAGATTCTTGAAAAATTGCTCAAAGTCCGTATGATAAACTTTTTGGAAAAAAATAAGATTTTATCCAATAAACAATATGGTTTTCGACATGGGTTTTCAACGGAAGATGCAATAAAGGCCTTAACATCAAAACTTTATGAAAATATAGATGCAAACCCCAACCCTTGCCATATTCGTTGATCTCGCGAAAGCATTCGACACGGTGAGTCATAAAAAACTGTTAGAAAAGATATACAACTGTGGATTCCGTGGATCAATTTATGACCTAATTGAAAGCTATCTCACCAACAGAAAGCAAGTGGTAATGGTAAATGGTCGAGTCAGTGAAAAGAAAACTACAACTTATGGTATTCCCCAGGGTACAGTGCTTGGCCCGCTTCTCTTTCTTATCTACATAAACAATCTGTTAGAGCTGAAAGGGGAAGGTCAGCTTATAGGGTTGCTGACGATACCGTTGTTGTGTACCAAAAAGAGTCATGGTCGGATTTGGAAAATGTAGTCAAAAGAGATTTCGATAAAATAACTAAATGGTTACAGCTAAATTTACTCACCTTAAACCAAAGTAAAACGAAATATTTATCTTTTTCGTCTAGTAAAGCTGGTTCTAACGATCTTGAGATTTACATATCAATAAAGGCTTAAAAATACCTAAATCAGACTCCGTAAAGTATTTGGGCATTGAAATCGATCAACATCTAAAATGGGATAAACATATGATTAACATATCTAAGAAACTACGAGGTATCTTATTTCAAATACATAAGGAAAAACATAAAAAATGTTAGGGCCCTGAACATATTATATAATGCACTCGTGCAACCCCAGTTATCATATGGTGTGATTGGTTGGGGCGGAGTACTGGATAGTCACAAAAGAAGAATAGACATATTACAGAAGCATTTCCTGAAAATAATTAACGATAAACCCATAACATATCCTAGCAAACAGCTCTATGAGTTGACCAAGGTACCGGATGTCAGGCAGATATTTGCAATGAAGATTTTTATGAGCATTTTTGAGGGAAAAATTCTAATAAGGGAAAAAAACCATCAGTATCGTACCAGGGCAGCTGGAAATAATTTTGAACGTCCTAGATCCATGAAGCGAATTGGCCAAAGATGCTGTACCTACATAGCCCCAAGGTTGCTTCCCTTGCTACCTGAAGGAGTTATCAATTTACGGAATAAAATGACTTTCAAAAGAGAATTAAGGAAATGGATAATGATTTTTGAACGAACAAAATTACATGAAATAATAAACCAAAAATAAATTTTGAAATCTCGACATACAAAGAAAATTTATGGACTGCATTTGAAACTAAACTGAAATTGACACTTTCTTAAATTTGACACCTACCGGAATTTGACACCTACCTGAATTGGACACCTACCTGAATTTGACACCTACCTGAGTTTGACAGTTACTTGAATGTGATACTCACCCGGATTTGACACTAATCAAAATGAATTGGACACTGTGACAAAGTCGACATCTAGATTGAGGGTAATACTGTATCTGCTCACATGGGCCTGAAGGAAAACACTTTTTATTTCGCGGCAAAATTATTGAATGTATTGTTATTTTGATTACTGTGCACAGTTAATACTCTAAACTTAACTCTACAGTATTATAGAGTTTATTTATATATGTATGTATCTTGAATAAACTCTCTTATTATTATATTATTATTATACTATGAAATGGAATGAACAGTGATCATAACTGCTTGTAAGTTTTTATTTTTTACGAGAAGAGTATCCGCTATACTTATAGAAATTTTGCAAGAGACTTTTTTCTCCAGAATTGAATGGGAAACCATAAGAGGATTGTATTTTTCGAAAATCTATACCACTAAAACATTTTTTGAAGGAAAATCATAAGGGGTTGTTTTTTTTCATCCTATAATAATAAAGTTATGAAATAAAAAAAAATTGTGTGAGAAACATCTACTTGATGAATTATATCATGTATGGTTTTATGACTCAAAGTTTTTCAGGACTCCTAACTGTCAACTCGTCATCGCCTTCCAAACTTTGTATCTTGGAAGGGAGGTCGATTTTGAAGAAAAATTATATGAACTACCCCTGCTCATTTTTATCAAGAAATCATCCCCCTTAGTCCCTCGCATTTGTTTACAGACACCCTGTATAGATAAGCATTTTACCAAAATTCAACTGAAAATCACTTGTAGCCCAAGAACTTTCGGCAATAGCCAGAGATACAAGGTCGTTTTCATTTCGCATGACCACAACATGATAAGAAATCGCCTACTGAAATTTTCTTGTATATCAATTTTTCCTTGAAGAATGAGTTTTTTCAGTATAATTTACTGTAAAATGCTAATTCAACATATTTTAAATGGTTCTAAATATAAGATAATTCGTGAAAAGCACACAAATACTGAAATTAGTTTTTGAAGTAGAAGAATTGACCCTGGAATACAACTGAATCGATCATTATTACCAGAAATGTTCTTGCTAGAGGTCTTATAATACAGATACAGAAAAGTGAAGGAAAAATTTCAATTATATGTGAAAAAAAATAATGTTTCGAATATGCGATCTGTTTTTATTCTTCTCCGCATCTCATCTTCTGATTTCAAATAATTTACACAACAGAGAATAACGAATAAGCAGTAAACCTGAACAAAACGCTCAATTTTAATCTTTGGTTTAACGATTTCTCACTTCGATACTTGTTGATCAACTGAAATATTGGAGAAAGTGTTACTTAACCAATCGTCTGAAATCCGTAACACCCAGTTTCAGATGCAAGACTACTTAAAATCCTAAAATGTCCCAGATTGGTTGAAAGCTTCTTCGATATAAATAAATGGTTAAAATTCCCATTATGGTAACACGAATCGATACCAGTTCTTTATGACACATAAATAACGATATTTCATAATGAATTAAAAGATGGTTTTTCAATTCATTGACTTCGACGGAAACCAGTGATTCAATATGAATTTTGATAAGACGACAGACCAAACTTCCTGTGGAAAATTGTCGAGGTTTCAGATGAAAATTAAAACCATTTTTTTGTTCTTTATCTTGCAATTATTGTACGTTCGCGTTCGGATGTCCTGTCTGGAGATTGCCACTCCAAACGGTTAATGTTCTTGGAAGAGTACGGAGTACGGAGGCTGTACTTGTTTTATAGGAATCTGCTGATTACAAAATGAAGACGCAGAAAATTTAAGATTAAAGTCCTGAAAATTAATATTGAATAATTAACTTGATGCAAGATAAATTCATTCAATTCTAGTTTGATTGAAACAGATAGAGACAATACAGACTACTTTGAAAAAAGCACTTGCTTGCTATATTTTCTGCAAAAATATGGATGCCAATGCCAGGATACACCTTGTTTGTACTGTTCCATCCTATACAGGGTGTCTGTAAATAAATGCGAGGGACTTAGGGAGATGATTCCTCTATGAAAATAAGTAGGGGTAGTTCATAATTTTTTTTTCGAAATCGATGACGAGTTGACAGTTTCAAATTTTTTTTAAGAGCCCTAAAAACACTGAGTCATAAAACTATAGATAATATACGATTCATCAAGTAGATGTTACTCACACAATTTTTTTTATCACATGGCTTTATTATCAGGGGTTGAACATAACAACCCTTATGATTTTCTTTCAAAAATGTTTACGTTGGATATATTTTCGAAAAATAAAATTCTCTTATGGTTTCCCATTCAATTTTGGAG
This sequence comes from Propylea japonica, assembly GCA_013421045.1. Classification (NCBI taxonomy): domain Eukaryota; kingdom Metazoa; phylum Arthropoda; class Insecta; order Coleoptera; family Coccinellidae; genus Propylea; species Propylea japonica. The sequence continues at coordinate 48,139,412 of CM024245.1, forward strand.
AAAAAAATCTTTTGCAAAATCTCGACACAGTCTATACTTTTGTCGGAAAAAGGAAAACATACAAGTAGTGATCATCACTGTTCATTTAATTTCATCGTAGTTCCATAGAATGAATATTCTAAGATATTATTTATGCTCAAAATTGGTTTCGACAGAAGAAAGATTTTCTATGATTCTGTCTACAATTTGCAGTTTCAGAAGAGTTTTTTAATAAATACTTTGAAGTAATAAATAAGTTACTCAGTTATAACAATGGTAGTTTATTCTAATTTGCATTTGGTACATATGAAACAATATAAGGTTTTTTTTCACGTGACAACAGTAAGATGTGTTGAATATATACACCTATTCATTTATTCACTCAAATATTTCAAGTATTTAATTTCAAATTAAACATTGAAAATGCAATTTCTATACTCGTATGATCGAATATCGTATACTATGATGACGTACGAGCAAGCATAATTAGTGGGGATGACGATTCCTAACAGAGTAGCTAGTTGGCATCGTTGTTCACTGAGATTCAACATTCAACCAATGAAATTAATGCTAACACGCACGTCACTCTCAACCGCCAATTCTGATCGTTTGAAAAATAAACCTTATTTCAGTGTTTTCCATAATTTTCTTCTCGAAAACCTGACTACCGAACAAAAATCGGATAATCGCTATGAATTTCTGATGGTTCATTATTTCTACAGAAGATTTTTACGGAAAATCAATGGAAATGTCCATTGTGATACCTACAATAAAAATCAAATGTTATGCACAAAATATATCATCTATCAATTCTATTTAGGATATAAAACTAGAACACTCTGACGAATGCATTCGAATTGGATTTATATCATTCCGACAATTTTGTTATTGAAAATTTATTATACGTGCAGATATGAAGTTTGATAATCCACTCACAATCAATACATTAAATATTTATGAATTGCATTATCCTTTATCGCAATTTACTGAAAACAATGGCGCTCATAATGTCATAAAAGTTTACAAAAAAAGTTTCATTTTCTAATTAATGACCCAACTCTCAATTCAGACTTCGTAATCAACATTTCTAATTAAACAACCCCACCTTTATTCTTCTAACGAACAAACAACTTTTATTACCATTTCACTTCTTAGTATACGGCAGCTGCATTTCGGATCAAACTGTTGGAAATTGACCCATGACCTCAAAAGACCCATTAAATTGTACCTTTGTGCATCTAATCTCGTAACACTTGAACTCAATTAAGTGCTCGAAACGTTAAACTTGATCCCTCCGTATAATTCGAATTACTCGACTATTGTTTCATGCAATCTGAATCTTGTGTGGAGACTATAAAGTGGTTTATTCCAGGCAGTTCAGATGGAATATGTCGTTCTTGAATAACGAATGTTTGGTTGAAATAATAGTGCAGGCAAATTGTAGTTTTACTTGCAATGGTTCTCTAGAATTTTATAAATTTTGATTTCCTAGGCTATCGTATGTGATTTCTTGTTTTATTTTCATTTATTCTTGAAATGAGATGAAAATTTTCCTCTATTTAAATTGCAATTTATTTGATAAAAATCTTTATCCACGACTATTGTGAAATCCTTCCTTTGTACGTCTCTGTGCTCGGCCTGAATAATACCCATTAATCACAAGGGAATAATGCGATTATAATTCATTGCTGTCAGATGCTTCATAGATTTAGCTTTGATATAATATTCTTTAAATTGATATTTCTTCAGTATTCTAAAGTACTCCAACTAACAAATACGGGCATACCTTGTCAATCGAGGGCCAAATCTACTTTCATTATATCATTTAAAGCTTTTTTTATTACAAAATATACAATGACCAGTTGTCCAAAAATGTGTCAACTTGACTTTTTCCACGCTTGTCATGGAAGGGTCTAGTCGCGGTCGCCAAATGTTAGAATCTTCAAGAAATATACATATTCAGTAGTCGTGGATAAAGGATAGTGTGCTACTCGCTTGTAATGGCTGTTATTCACTCGTTGATTTGAGCCACTCGCCTACGCCTCATGGTCTAAACTTCACCTCGCAAATAATAGCTATAATTATACCCTCGTTGCATAATATATTATTGTTTTTTACTCTTTGAATAAAAAAAACCAATAAATCTGCATTTATCGATTATTTATTTTTGATCAATTATACTTATTTTACAAGTCAATCCAAATTCAATTGTCAGTATTACCACCTATTCTTTCAATCAAGTACCTCATACTCCTAGGCATTCCACGAATCAAATCACTAATGAAAGTTTCAAACATATTGCTCCATTCTTCCTGAAGGGCTGAACTCATTTTTGAAAAGTTGAAGATGGATTTTGCCGACTGGATATTGCTCTCCCTAAGTAATCCCATACGTGTTCAATTGGATTCATGTCTGGTGAGTTAGCTGGTCAGTCTAGATATTATTCTCTTGAAGAATGTTTTTAACCCTTCATGTGCGGTGTGGTGTCTTCGAATTCGCATAAGGAACAATTATTGGTTCAATGATGTTTTCTACGTATATGGTACCAGTCATTGTTCGTTCAACAATAATAAGAGGGGTACGGCGACCACATATTATACCCACCCAGCACATTATTAATACCTCTTTGAAAGGCACAACTTACTGGTCGAAATTAAGTTGATTTAGTCTGCCTGAACTCTCCAAACCCTTTCTCGTCTACTATTGCTTTGTAAACGCCAGTCTTGGAGGATTTCTGCCCATTTCCTACGGGTAGCTCTATATCCAGATAATAGCCGAACTACTCTCAAAGTTAAAGGCCTTCTAACAATTGAATTTGAGGAATGCAATTGTCCTCAAAAAAAGACGTCTCAATAATACAACTCTCCTCATTTCCTGGAAACTGATCAACTTATCAAACAATATACCATGTAAATACTTCACAGTATTAGCAGAGGAAAATGTAAAAGGAGATACCATACTTTTCACCTATGATACAAAGAAGAGATTAAATCAGTAAAAAACTTTGTCTATAAGTGATCGTATGATTGGATTTGTTAAAAAAAATTAAAACAAAGACGAAGAGACAAGTAAGTATTATTAATATCACTTCTGCGCGAAAAACTACATTCAAACATAATCTCTCGTCCATGAAATCCTTTTGATATTTCGAAAAAGTTGCTCTACAACTAAGAGGGTGTATCTACTCAGTTCTGTCACTCAAATTGATGATTTTTCAGAACCTGAGATATTCAAGGAACGTTTTACAGACTTATAACATCAAGATATATTCAAACAGTGGTATTTCATCAAAAATAACAACTCAAATTCCGGAAAAATAATAAAAAACCAGTCCCAAGCATTTCCTGAAATCAAATCAAAATTAATGAATCTTTGCTTTATTAAATCCAGATCTTATGAAGCAGATATTGTATATTTTAAATTCGAAGCATTTGAAACCGAACACGTGCTTGGTGGGGTCTAGAATATTTTAGGCTTTAGTTTATAGGGTCTCAGATGAAAGATGACTGGATTTCCTATCTAGAATGTTAATCCGATATGTGTCACCCTATGTAGGTGTTATATTCCACACCTCATACAGTATTGACGGTTAGGTGATGACAGAAATATTTGATGTTGAATAAGGGACATATTTTTCTGCACTTTTAATCTCGAGATTTGATTTACAGTTGTTGAGTTTTCGTCACATGGAACTTGAAAGTGTCTGAATTTTAGGCATGTATTTCCATATGTAGTACCTCTAGAGAGAAAATATTTGTATGTCATCAGCGGATTTTAAAAACATTAAAGATTGAGAATGAAAAAAATATCACTATATTAAACCTAAAACTTTATGTGAGTATCAAAGGAATTAAGATTTAAAAGATCTGATTATTAATTCCTCCGAATAGGGAAAAACCAAATCTATTTGATTGGATAATAGTCGTATTTTAGCTGAGTAAACTTCTTATTTGTGTAACATAGTGTTTCTCAGTGTTCTTTAAGTGGTACCAGTGATTCAGGAAGTATACTTTCTCCTTAAACGAATCTGTAATCAGAATTCTCAGATGAGTTCAAAAAACGAGATCACATTACACACTACATGTACATAAATGTTTAAAATTCGAAACACTTGTGAACTTTCCCCATCTAATTATATGTATGTGCCTGATGGCTTCTCTTGAAACGTATAATGAAAATATCTCGGTTAGAACATGTCATCTTCTATTCGAGCCACAGGCTTTATGCTCGTGTAACCAAAGTAATTCAATTTTAATTTTCAAGAAAAAATAAATAGCTTTATGTGCGTTTGTACTTGAAAAATGAAGCGCCATTTAAAAAATAGATCCAAGTCTAATTCATATCAAAAGGTATGAAATTATACGATAGCATAGTTGAATGATTTTATGATTGATTATTTATTTATATTATTTATTCAAAGTAATATAATTTTCAATATGAATTCTTGCTGTTGTTGTTGAATGATATAAAAATATTATTTCATAAAGTGAGTTGAGATACAATAATATGGATACACCTCGTTTTCGTCATTGGTAATAAAACGTGAAAACTTTCATCGAGAACTTTATCATTTGCGGAAAATGGCGTAAGAAAGGAAGAAATAGCTTTGAAATATGGTGTCCCGAAAAACACCCTGTGTGTCACTCAACAAAGACAGAATTTCTACTCCACACGTTACATTATTTTTACTCGTCCACACTACATGAGAAAAAAGAATCACACATCAGAGGAGTTGTTAACTCCTTCATTTGTTTCAGATACCTACAATTTTCCATTCGATATTTCGTGAAAATCAGAATCATTAGGGATTTTGTCATTTCAAAATTGTTATAAACAATGAGATATCTTTCTGGAAAAACATATCAGTGGATTGCTATGAGAAAGTCGATCAACTTATAAAAGTATCCATTTACATACGACCATGTATCATGCGATTACATGTTCGAAAATTTATATATCAATTAAATGTAATTGCAGACCCATTCATTCTGATAAGTGAAAGCAGAATGATTTTTACTTGAGGTTAAATTTTGATTACTATCATTTAATTTCAAATCTGAAATGGTGACATTCGAAATATTATGCTTGCCCGACATAAAAATGTATATCATTAATTTGTCAGTTCTGAAGCCAACTTTTTATTTTTTTACTCTTTTATTGAAACAAATGTAAATGATATAACTTAAAAAAATTCTTGTTCAGCACAGCAGCATTTTTTGGTTATTCACAAAGTTAACTTTATTTATTTTTCTGTTATTTCTGTATAATTTAACTTCTATTCAAATATGTCCTATCGGCGTGTTCTATATATCACATTCTGAAAATCTAAATATTTTATTGCTATCTTCATTCTTGACATTTTATAAGCTTTAGTTTTTGAAGGAATAACATTGGTATTATTTCTGGCTTGAATTTCGTACGTTGAAGAATTCTTAGTCAAATTAAAATTTCACCTCTAATCGCTAATCAAGAACTTTTAATAGAATACTTTTTTCTTACATTCATAAATATCGTCAAAACTGAAATAAAAGCTTTGTTCTTTTAATTCTTGTGTGACAATCAACATCTTGTTACCTAATATTCTGGGACCTTGGTGAATGACTAGGATAATAAGAGTTGACTATGAAATAATGAAATTAATTTGAAATTATAACATTCAAAGCTGTGACCGTGGCCGTGAGAATTTAGATTGGAATTGTGCAACATTCTCTAGTTGAAGTTGTTATTAAAATAAAATTGAACCTGTACCTATGTCGACATTGTTGATATTTGCATTCGATTACCATTGAGATTTTGGTTCACACTTCAAAGTTTCATCAGGAAAGACATACTGTGCAATATAGCATTCTCATGATCATAAGAAAAGTTCTTTATCGGATGTTTTTGTTAAAAATCATTTACAGTGGAACTTCCTATAACGAACATAATATAGTCCGTTCACGAAAGGTTGAGCACATAGTAGGCGTTTCTTTATTTATCTGAAGTTGGCAGTCTTTACTGTCATAAAGTAAAATTAAGTCAACGTTGCCGAATGTACTCGGCCTCGTCCGACGAGCTTTCGAGTTTTCAGAGAACTCTAAGCAATATTGACAACATTGCGTATCAATCTGACATGAAAATAAAGAACATAACCTAGAATTTTAATATACACAGTGAAAGATGCCAAATTTCCATGGCCAACCGACGGCTCAACCTTTCGTGAACGGAGTATGTGTATAACGAATTTCGTTTAAGACATTGCACCTTGAATCCAAGTTCCATGTTAACAACACCCTCTAAAACGAAGTAAATTCTCTCTATAACGAGATATTCAAAGAACATCACTCTTTGAACGCTCCTTCTGAAAAAGTTTCAAATACACTCTGGCTGTTTGGTTTCAATCTGTACCATTACGCTAGTGTGAAAGTTGTGAGAGAATGTCTAAAAGGAAGTGCTTAAGTTTGAATGATAAACTTAAATTTATCAGTGAAGTTGACCTCGACATTGCCGACTATAGAAAAAAATTTTCTGTATAACGAATTTTTTCTGCGGATTTAGCACTTTCGTTATAGGGAAGTTCCACTGTATTTCCAAAAAGCTGGTTTTCCTTGTTAAGTGTTTCAAGTCAATAAACTCTTTGTTTGATGGAAAGTATTGAAGTAGAAATGATATTCGTAAATATTGATCTACTTCATTATAAAACTGACTTGCCCATTTTGAGTTTGTTATACGATGGCTAATAAATACAAGGCATATATGTATTTATTTGATTATTCACCAAACTCTATTTGTTTTTCAAGGTCTTTGTGTGGAAATACTGAATGGGAATGAATCAACTGATACAAATGTATACTAATAGGTACTTAAAATAGGTAATAGCGCAAATCTGCTCGATATGGAAATTTCGATATGATTACTCTCTTTTTTTATTATCACAACATTAACTCGAACCAACGCAGGTTGCTTTAACAAGAAGGATCAAAATAACAAAGTAATCTTCGAAATTTCACAAATCTGTAAACATATAGAGCATTTGCAATTTTTCTACGAAAATTCGAATGAAGTTTTACTGCTATCATTGATGATAGCAATGATTCCAAGTATTCATCATTCGGCTAATTTCAATTATTTATTGCGAACAACATGAATTGAGTAGATAATAATATTCGCTGATAGATATTAACAAATATTAAACTCGATTTCGGAGCTAGTTCCCTGTAGGGAAAAAATACTTACGAACGTAGTTAAAGACTAAAGGTACAAATCGTGATTCCCACTAATTATGCTTGCTCGAACGTCATCGAACTTACGAGTATAGAAATCGCATTTTCAATATTTAATTAAAAATTAATTACTCAAAATTTTAAGTGAATCATTCGATAGGTATATAGTGGAACTTCCGCTTAACGAAAGCGCTAAAAAAATTCGTTATAAATAAATTTCGTTATACAGAAAATTCGTTTTCCGCCGACCTCAAAATATAAGGTGATTTTAATGTGTACGGAATTGAAAATTAATGACCCAATTATACTATTTTAATGTGCAATACTCATGGCAACCGTACACAAAGTATTCAGAACCACTACGAGAAATGTCAAAACTCTACTCGAACATAGAAATTCCATTATGTCAAATGTATGTTTTGTGCAAAATGAGAATGTATTTCAATCAAGAATATACACAATTCATGTTGAGATCGTCGGAAAAATCTTGTAATCAACTCGGTTATTAATCTAGCGACTAATGGTCTCGAAAATATCTTGACCATTAGTCAATTAGTTAATAATCTAGTTGATAGAATAACTATTCTATAGTCGGCAATGTCGCGGTCGACTTCACTGATCAGAAGGATCTCTCTGCCCGCCGTAATGATTTAGTTTAAGGTCGGGATTTATTACGTACGTCCGGAAAAATTTCCGAAAAAACCCACCCTTATACCTTCTTACCAATAGACACTCAAAGAGTGATGTCTTTGAATATTTCGTTATAGAGAGAATTTACTTCGTTTTAGAGGGTATTTTCAACATGGAATTTGGATTCAAGGTGCAATGTCTTGTACGAAATTCGTTATACAGAGAAATCGGAGAAATTCTTTATTGGGAAGTTCCAATGTAATTAAAAATTAATTACTCAAAATTTAAAGTGTATCATTCGATAGGTATATATGTATTTAACACTACTCTTAATGCTGACACAAGAAAAAACTATATTTTAGCACACTGGAAATGCCCATTCCCATTTTTCGATATAACTAACCGTTGAGAAGATATTTTTATTTTGTAATTGTTCAAGACTAGACTTCCAAGCATAAATCTAATAAAACGCTGAATTGACAGATTTATAACCATGAAAACTACCGCGTGAATCTGAGATATCATCGCATCATTTTGCACTAAATGAACGGATTTACCACATTAATAGTCAACTATATTTTATTGGACTATTAGTTTAATTTTCTACAATCATAAAACTTTTCCTACCAAGATCTACATCTCCAAACGCAAATTAAAAAAAATTGCGACAGGATACAACCACCTTCATTCAATTTTCATGGTTCGCAACCTATCATTATTCCGATATCAAGTCGATTAACGTATGACGGAGGAAACACAGTTCCGTTCTATTTAATTCAGTTTGAAGCACATCGTTTTCTAACCCACTCGTTCCCTTTGCTGAATGTTGTTGACCGATAATGATGATCCAAGAAAGGAATCAATACAAGATTTCAGGATCGTTCTGTGATCTCTCGAAGCCTGTTGTTCGGTTCATCCCGAGCCTTTATGGGCACAGCAAATGCTGACCTTACGGTTGCTTTCTTTAATTTTCTGTAGTTGGAGCCATAGACTAACTAAACTATTTTAGTTGTCTATGGTTGGAGCCTTTGGCACATGGAAGTAAATACAGAGTCTCTATAAATGATTGTAACAGCGCAGTTGGCTTTGGATTATGCAAACCACAGAATTCTGTGATCATACTATGCCCTGATTGGTTAGAGATTGGTATTCTGCAATCTAAAGCCAACTGCGCTGTTACAATCATTTATAAAGACCCTGTATAAGATCTGCAGATTTTCAGTTATATTCTTGGCAAACCAAAAATTTTACGGAATTATTGATATATTTATGAATTTGTTCATTATTTGCTTTCCTACATGCATTATTGCGGATTGAATGCGAATTATCGATGAAATTTTTAAAAATCTGAGGAGGTGCTTTTGAACGCTCGTTCATTGGAGGAGCAATGCAGCTATTAGCTCAAAATTCTGTATACGACTTGAGATTGATACCAAAAAATGTGTGCTATAATCTCAGTACGACCGGAATTATATTCTGGAAATACAAGAACTTCCCTATAACGAAAGCTCTAAATATACAGAAATTTTTTTTCTATAGTCGGCAATGTCGTGGTCAACTTCACTGATAAATTTAAGTTTATTATTCAAATTAAGCACTTGAGACTTTTTCGCACAATTTTTCACACTAGCGTGTAACGGTTAGATTGAAACCTAACAGTCAGGGGTGTATTTAAAACTGTTTCAGAAGGATCTCTATGCCCATCATAATGATTCTGTTCAAGGACGGGATTTATTACGTACGTCTGGAAAATTTCCGGAAAAAACCCACCCTTATACCTTCTACCAATACCCATTCAAAGAGTGATGTTTTTGGAATATTTCGTTATAGAGGGAGTTTACTTCGTTTTACAGGGTGTTTTTCACATGGAATTTGGATTCAAGGTGCAATGTCTTGTACGAAATTCGTTATACAGACGTTCGTGATAAGGAAGTTCCACTGTAATTATGAATTCGTTCATTAAATGCTTTCCGATATGTTTTATTGTGCATTGGATGCGAATTACTGATAAAAATTAAAAAAAGTGCTTTGGATGCTCTTTCATGGGGGAGCAATAGGGCTATTACCTCAAAAATTGTATTCGACTGGAGATTAACACTTAATGTATATGAATGCAAAATCTCAGCACGATCGGAGTATATTCCGGAAATTATTCAAAAAATTAAATATGTAAAAAATCGAAACTTTTTTGGTTCTGATTTCACAATATTTTTGAAAATTTGTATGATCATTCACTTCGCCAATTTACATCCTCATACTCAATTTCATTTTAATCGAAAGTTCTTTCACGGGAATATTAGAATTTTTTTTCGATATGGCAATAGAACATTTTACTGCAAAATTTCAGCTGGATCGAATTAACAAATTCTGAATTATTCGAAAAAATGGCTATTTATTTAGGAAAAAAATTGAATTTTATGGTTCTCATTATGCTCTTGAAATTTTGCATGAATATTCAGTAAATGAGTCTTCATCCTAAAAATGAATTTCACACGAATCGTATATTTTGTTGTGAAATCATAAGAATTTTTCCTGTTAATCTTCCGATTGAATTTTACATGGTTCTGTTAACACTATGGTCACAAAATTTCGTATGAGGCTTTTTATGATTATCTTGCTCGTGGCCGCAAAATTTCATTTCGATCGAATTCATTGCCTGAAATATCGAAACACAAAAATTTTTAATGGTCATATTTTAAGACACGCCGTAAGATTTTTCCGGTGGACGAACTTAATTGCGGCATCCAGGAATTTTCAGGCGTTACTATAGTTCTTCTAAGAGAAATTAGATTTGTAGTAACTGATGAATGAAAATTCAGAAAAAATTTTCAAGAATGTACATGCTATGTTCTACATATTGGAAACACGAACAGATTTGTTAAAAATCTTCATGGTGAAATAATGCTAATTATTTACAATTTGACACTCACTTTGCACGTTCTCAGAATTATTTTTATTTATTTCAGATCTTCTACATCCATCTGTGGACTTCCACGAACACACAATAGTTGAACCAATATTATACCATGGACGACATAAAAGAAGAATACACACGACGAAAGAAACGGTAAATATTTTATCTCTCACTTCAGTAATATTCGCTATTGTTCGAATAATTCAAGAATAATTTTTAATTTGTTACAACATCTTAAAACTTGTCAATCAAATACTTCAAATTTTTTCAGATCAATTTTCATTAGTTTGTTTTTTCATTCCAGAACGGTCTTCATGCAGATCACTTAGTAGTTAAGTTAAATATTTTAGATGAAATTTTTGTACTTGATCTCGTACTGAATAAGCAATTACTGTCCAGTGGATTCTTCCATAGATATCAGCAGAATGGTACTGATAAGGTTCACCAACATAATAACGAGGTACGTATTTATTTCTTCTTCTAATTCCTTAATTAAAATAAAACATCTAAGTAGCGTCTCCACTACTAAATAACGATAAATACGTGGAAGAAGTCAGAGAGATTTCTTGTCACAAATTGAACGAAGAATTGGAATATAATTGTTAGTTCAAAATATCTTAGAGATGTAGCAATTTTTTGAGTAATTTTCTAAGTAAAACTTTACCATCCTGTGTCTTAGGAGCAGTGCATTTCCGAACCTACTGGGAAATATTTTTCATAAAATGATTTGAGGAATCACCCCCTCAAATCTTTGGCATCAATTCGAAAACAGCCTGTAAATCTGTATACGTCCTTCGTCAGCACGCAAATTTTACCCTTCATTCCAGCTGTTTCCAATGACTAACCTTACCAAATCAATAAAATGTAGAATATAATCCGACTAACCCCTCGTGATTAATAACAACCCCACCCCCTAGCAAAGGTGTGTTTCGGCTGTATTTTGTTTCACACGTACGATTTCGCCAATTAACCTTCTGCAGGACGTGAACCTTTGCGAGTATTATAGGAAGGTTAGGGACAAACCCAACTCCTGGGCAGAAGTTTCTACATGCGATGGCCTAGATGGAGTGGTCACCACGAACACAGCTGTACAAAATACAAAAATGTTGTTTGAACCAAATCCAGATAATTCTAATCAACACTCTCATGAGCCAATGAAAACAAACTCATCACTCAAATATAAATATAACTGTGTATTTCTCCATTGACAACATTCGAGTATAGAATTCTCATAAAAATCGCAAATTTTTCCTCGGGTTGGGAATACAGTGCGCCGAACTTGGGTCACGAACCCGATTCCGGCCGCCGACTACCTGCTGGAGGACCACCTCGAGAAATTTGTTGCGCATATGCCTCAAGGAAACTTCACGCTTCAAACGACTCGCCTCCTCGCTGCTCTTCGCTTCGCGCATCCTAGGTGAGCGTCTACCCATTTGTTTCAATGCAAACCTCTCCGGCGGAAAACGACGCGTTCCTTCCGAGCGCTTCGCTTAGTCCAAGTGCGCGTTTAATATGTGTCTCGCTTCGCATCTTTTTGCACAAGTGAGCGTCAACCTTTAAGCAACTTGCAAGAGGCAATAAAATAACTACTAGGTGCCAGGGCATTGTGGCGTTGAAGGAAATTAAAAAGCCGATGAACTTGCAAAAAGTGTATTAAAGTCAACACCTGCCGGGCCTGAGGTTTTCTTTGGGCTTGGAAAGAACGAATAGTAATAGTAATTTATTGATTCTCCTAGAGTCATTGTATCATACAAAGAAGAGAATACAGGTCAAAATATAAGACAGAGATTCAGCATAATAACCCTCTGGACAAACAGCTCTGGACTTATTCGGTCCGAAAAATTCGTGATAATTTCACCTACCTATATCAGAAAGTTCATGAATAGAGACCGGATTATATGGAACATAAAAACGTTGTTATATGCAAACAAATATACATGAAAAATGCTTGAAATATGCAGAATATGCAATATTGAATAATGAATTTGGGGAACTCAAAAAAAAATTTCTATTTCAAAATCATCTCTCAATAATATGGTATTAAAATTAAATGTTGTTTCAAATGTTCAATTGTTAAATTTTGCCTTCGATCATTTTGAATATTTTCGTATGAGGAAAAAGTTCGCTCTACATCCACAGACGTAACTGGGTAGGATTTGAACTTTGGTGCTATGTTCTCCCTTATAGTTTCGGGAGAACATCTGTCGTCCCATTAATAAAACTTTCGAAAAGAGACAAATCTTCGAAACCTGGATATCCTTTCAAACTTTTTTGAAGTTCATTTGGGAAAAGCAATGGCAACGTTTAGTTCATTCGGCGTATTTTTCTCATTATTTGGATACTTTCGTCAAATACTTATGAACTTTATTTTTGAGTTTTATAGGTATAGTCCGTTCACGAAAGGTTGAGTACATAGTAGGCGTTTCTTTATTTATCTGAAGTTGGCAGTATTTACTGTCATAAAGTGAAATAAAGTCAACGTTGCCGAATGTACTCGGCCTCGTCCGACGAGCTTGCGAGTTTTCAGAGAACTCTTTGCAATATTGACAACATTGCGTATTAATCTGACAAGAAAATAAAGAACATAACCTAAAATTTTAATATACACAGTGGAATATGCCAAATTTCCATGGCCAACCTTTCGTGAACGGAATATATATGACTTTCGTAGAACGGAACTAATACTGCGTTCCGGAATGCGAAAAAAAGTGATTCGCAAATCTGACAAAAGTCACATTATTAGTAGGTATTATTACTCAATAGACCTCATATTTTGTGGAATTTGGTCCGATTCTGCACTTTAATCGCATTTCGGAAGGCAGGGAAGAAAGTATGTACTGAAAATATGCATTATAACTGGATTTTTGCTTAAATATGCAAATACCGCTGAAGGTATCTTAAATATGCAAAAGCATATGCAAATATGTAAATGCATATAATCCGGTCTCTGCTCATGAAACTGTCACAAGCTGACTTGGGGTGATGGTGGGACTGCTGAGGGGGCACCATCGCCCGTAGGTACAAACATCATTTGTCCCGTATGGGAAAGTAAGCAGATGAGATTTGCAGGATGTATGCAAGTGTCAAGATCTGGTTGTCCTAAAAAAAATTCATATGGGGAAACAGGTCCTGGACAACCAAGAGATAACGGCCAAGGCTCCTGAAGAGGTTTTCAGTTTTATCAACGTCCTCGACGACTTCCTTGGGGTTTCACGAATATGTAGGGTAGAGAACAAAATGCCTATATGATTTCAATTCCGGAAGACTAACCAAGCCATAACGACCCCAGGAGACGTACTGGCAATTTTAGGTGAACTGGTGTATTTTGGGTTTTGCATTATACGAAAAAAAAATCATTTTGGAATATGTGCAAATTTACTTTGCTGTGGTGTCAATACCATGAGTTATTTTCAAGATGGTCAGCTAGTACAGGGTCTTTATAAATGATTGTAAGAGCGCAGTTGGCTTTGGATTGCACAATACCAATCTCTAACCAATCAGAGCATAGCATGATCACAGAATTCTGTGGTTTGCAAAATCCAAAGCCAACTGCGCTGTTACAATCATTTATAGAGACCCTGTATTCATACAGCGTTCATGTTCAATTCTTCGACAGCGAGCAACCCCTCTATTCCAGATGTTTCCCAATACAATTTTTCGCAGAATACAGGGTGACTGGTGAAGTAAGGGACAACGGCTAACTGGAGATAGAGGACCTCAAACTGAATGAGGATTGTAGGTTTGAATGTCCCATAAGGCTATTAGTTTCAGAGATATAAGGTATTTTTTTGCAAAAGTGCTAAAACTATAAACTCCCAAATCTCCGTCAATATGGCAAATTTAGCCGTTGTCCCTTACGTCACCAGTCACCCTGTATAATTCGATTGACCCCACACCCCAGCAAAGGTGTGTTTCGTCTGACCTGCTGTATTTTGTTTCACACGTCTAATTTCTCCAATTAACCTTTTCAGGACGTGAACCTTTGCGAGTATTATGGGAAGGTTAGGGACAAGCCCGACTCCTGGGCAGCAATTTCTACATGCGATGGCCTAGATGGAGTTGTGTACGATGGCAATGAACTTCATTACATATCCAGCCACAGGGATAGGCAGGACACGAATCCAGGCGGGATAGCTAGTAAACACTTTTTGTACAAACACTCTGATTTGGCGGAAAACAATAAAACGTGTGGCTACAAGGGGGCGAATGAGGAGGATCATCATCACCACAAGCCTATTCTCAGGGTAAGTATGTCAAAGAAGACAGAAAAGAGAATTTTCCGCTAAATGAATTCATGTACAGGGTTGTCCTCAATATAATTAATATCCGTTAAATCAGTGACTTGAAAGATAGCTGAAGCAACTGAATTGATTTCTAAAAAACTTTATAGGTTTTCACTCCCAGTCTCTGAAACCAAAATAATTAAAACATTTTCAATTAAGATGAAGTGCTCCTGCGAAAATCTTTGCATTATTTGTCAGGAGCAAATTGGTTCTGAAAAAATTATTGCCTAACAGTAAAACTGAAAAAGTGAAAAAGGAAATGAATGAAAAGGATAATGCAACGTTTCGGTGTCTATATCATACACCTTCTTCAGACAAACTTGTAAAATCTTCAGAATTGTGTGTTTTTTCATTTGCACCTGACAAGTAATAAAATGAAATAAAGTGGGACTTCCCTATAACGAAAGCGCTAAATCCGCACAAAAACTCGTTATGAAGGAATTTCGTTATAAGAAAATTTGTTTCTATACTCGGCAATGTCGCGATCGACTTCACTGATAAATTCAAGTTTATCACTCAAAGATGAGCACTTGCTTTTGAACATTTTCGCACTAGCGTAATGGTTAGATTGAAATCAAACAGCCACGGGTGTATTTAAAACTGTTTCAGAAGGCTCTCTCTGCTCACCGTAATGATTTATTACGTACGTCTGGAAAATTTTCGGAAAAAACCCACCCTTATACCTTCTTACCAATACCCATTCAAAGAATGATGTTCTTTGAATATTTCGTTATAGAGAGAATTTACTTCGTTTTAGAGGGTGTTTTTAACGTGGAATTTGGATTTAAGGTGCAATGTCGTGTACGAAATTCGTTATACAGACGTTCGTTATAGGGAAGCTCCACTGTATTTTTATTCAACTCCTTAGCTGCAACTCCACCTAACTTTTCATTTTAAAATGCACACATCTGGTGTGTGTAGGCTCGTTGAAAAGCTCGTGACAGATGGATTCTTACCATACAATTTTTTTATTTTACTTATGTGGTAATTATGAAATAGACAAAACTCTTTGAGAATCAAAAAATCAATTACCACATAAGTAAAATAAAAAAGAATGGTAAGATTTCACCTGTCACTAGCTTTTGAACAAGCCCCCACACGACATATGTTTGAATTGGAAAAAAGGTTAGGTTAGGTTTTTTATTTTACTTATGTGGTAATATGAAATAGACAAAACTCTTTGAGAATCAAAAAAATCAAAAACCACATAAGTAAAATAAAAAAGGATGGTAAGATTCCACCTGTCACTAGCTTTTGAACGAGCCTTCACACGACATGTTTGCATTGGAAAAAAAGGTTAGGTCGGGTTGCAGCTAAGAGGCTGAAGAAAAATATGTATTTAATTTAATTGCCAAAAAATGCTTTCAATTCAAAACGAATAACGTTTTCAGCTTTTTTGTCGCTGATTTAAAAGATATTAATTTCATTGAGGACTTTCGCCCAACCCTGTATAAAGAATATGGCATCTGTGATGGAAGAATCCTTTATGGATTTTCTCAAGATTCCCGAGATGGCCTCGGATAAAACATTTGCTTAAACGCCAGAAGGTAGAGCCTGTATTAGTCGGCAAAATTTACGTCATCTTTCCAAGTACCTATTGTCTTAATAATAGGTCAATTTCTTACTTATTTGCATCATTTTGTTTTGATGTAGGTGTATGCTGAAAAAATTGATTACAATGGCTAATTTTCATGATGGTTCAAGATAATTAAGAGAGTAATATGAATCATTTTTGTTGTTTTGAAAAAAATCTCATTAAGCATATTTACACTGTCAACGTTGCCAAGAATTTAATTTTGAGAAGGAGTATATCCTCAACAACCGTGAAAATTAAGATTTTTTACGATTTTCTTAATTCATATTATATCTACTTAATTTGAGACCGATTTTTCTACTAAAAATCTGGGATGTACTCTCATTTGTGCATCTTATTTTTAAGAACGAACATCCAAACAATTTCATCTGGACTGAATTTAAATTAAACTACTACTATCATGAATTCTGCAGGAATTTATCTATTATTTCCTTTTTTCAGAAAAAAAGAGATTTAGATCATAGTGAACTGATTCGTGGACCTTACAATGCAAATAAGGAATCAAAATATGTAGAATTAGTTCTAGTCATAGATAATAGAGAATATAAGGAATTGGGGGAAAGCAGACAGAGGGTTATACAACACTGTAAAACTATTGCCAACATAATAAATGGAGTAAGTATCCACAGAGTAGTTCGTACCAATGATAATATGCACCACAGTTTGTTTTAATTTGGGATTTTCTTTTATTTAACATGATTTTAATAAACCCTTTGACAGTTTAATGATTCTTATGGTTGTTAATAAATTAACAACAATAGATCCTCATAACGAACTTAAAGACAATCCTAAACTAAAAGATGCCATCTGAATAATAGTTAGAAGTTTGTGTTGTGCAAGAAGAAAAACCTTTCTTGAATAAAATTTTGATAAATATCTTATTTTCAGCTGTATTCTCCGCTCAATATTTTCGTAGCTCTAGTAGGTGTAGTTATTTGGTCAGAAAGGGACGAAATAAGTTTTTCTAAAAATGGAGACGAAACGCTCACAAATTTTTTACACTATAGACGGGAAAAGCTCATCAAAGAGCATCCTAACGATAATGCACAATTATTAAGGTAATATGAAAATTGTAATGTTATGGAATCTCGCTAAGAATTGTTTTTTTTTTCCACAGTAAGTTCAATTTCGACAACGGAGTAGTAGGCAAAGCACTTAAAGGCCCAATTTGTACATATGAATACTCAGGTGGTGTAAATACAGATCATTCTCATGTTATTGGACTTGTAGCGACGACGATAGCGCATGAAATGGGACATAATTTCGGTAAGTATTGAGACCACTCAAACAATAAGTTTTTTCGCAAACGCTAGGAAATTTTGACAGTCGTGACAAAATTTTGACAGTTGTGACAAAATTTCTCAATGCAAAAGTCAACATTTCCCTACTGTAAAGAAATGTCATTTCCTTGCTGTGAGCAAAAATAGTAATTTACGTAACAAGTCCTGCATGTAGGCTTTTTTGGATGGGTAGACAAAATTCAAGGACCAGCCGTAGGCCAATCCTTGAAGTCTGCACGTCCAAAAACTATTTTATCGAATTAATGAATTATTGCGAGTTGCGATAAAAAACATTAAATTTTTTGACAACTAATTTTATGTGAACTGCCATCCGTTATTTTGTTGCAATGGTAATTATCAAGTGCATTCATGCATTTATCAAAGTCATACTTACTTCCCAGACTAGGCCAAGAAATGCAACTTTCTCAATAAAATAGTGTCTACTTTAAGGATAGTTGCCGAAAAATGATATTTCCTACATCTGTTAGTGTTATACATAAAACCTTTACATTCATTTTGGTACTTTTCTCTCGATTTATTTGGCAATAACTCGAATGAAACATTATCCTCTGTCTCATCACCTTTGGAGGAGTCCCAGGAATGTAAATTTAATCACATCTTATCCACTATACTTTCGAGAACACCAGCAATTAAATTTATAACCGTCAAGTTTGACAATTCAACCTCAATGCGTTTCCATGTAACCCAAGTTATTTTATTGCGAATTTCAAAGCATCATTTATTGGTAAATAAAGTTAGTCCTGATTTCTACGAAATAAATTAATATCTGTCTATTTTAACTCCTAAACTAACATTTCAAAAAAGGGTATCTTAGATTGTACCTATACTACGTTCGGGTATTAATGAGTACAAAGTAGATTTGTTTATTTATCTGAGGTTGGCAGTATTTGCTGTCATAACGTAAAATGAAGTCAACGTTGCCGAATGTAGCGGCCTCGTCCAACGAGCTTGCGAGTTATCAGAGAATATATGCATTATTGACAATTGACATTGCATATCAATCTGACAAGAAAATAAACAACATAACCCACATTTCCCACATTTTCAGTCACACAGTTTTGCTGAAACAACACCTAAGAGTTCTTAATAATAATTAGAATGGAGAAATATCCAATGTTCAACTCTACGTATATCAGTGTGGTTATTAATCAATATGTTTCCAGGTATGGAACACGATACCAACGACTGCCAATGCCCAGATTCCCGATGCATAATGGCCCCAAGTAGTTCAGCGGAAGCACCAACTCACTGGTCCTCGTGCAGTTTGAACTATTTGCTCCTGGCTTTCACTCACGGTATGGACTACTGTTTGAAAAATAAACCTCAAGCACTGTTCGACAGTCCTGTTTGTGGTAACGGCTTTGTGGAACCTGGTGAGCAGTGCGATTGTGGTTTACCTGAGCATTGCGAAAACACTTGCTGTAATGCTACAACTTGTATGCTATACTCGAATGCTAGCTGTGCCACTGGAGAATGTTGCGACTTGTCGGTGAGTATACTAACTTGATTTTGAGGTTATATTTCATTATTGTATGATACTAGGTGCTCTCCTGTCACAGATTTATCTATTATGTCTCAATTTGGTGATAAATAACATAGTTCTCTCGAATGCAAAAACCTCTTAAGGATACAGAAGCCCATTCAACATTTGTCAATAAAAATTGAAGCAATCTAGTAGCCATTTCCGATGGCTCTTTCAATCATCTGCGCATGTCCAAACTCGAAATTTGACAAGTCATAATTTAAACTATTCGAGGTTATGTTTTGGCGCCTGCGCAGTGAATTCATAGGACCATTGTACCACGTGATCGCTGCTTCAATTTGTGATAGAGAAGTGGATTCATGTTAGCGCTACAGAAGTTTATAAGTATATGCTCTATATTGAATAAATATTGATATTATAGATCTTGTATACTTCTTAGATACATTCAATAGGTTATGGGCATTCCATTTATTTCTTATTTAGTCTTATTCTGATATTGGATAGAGTAGTCCATTAATTTATGATATGTAGTTGTTGAATTAGGTCTTATTCATGCTTTAACTGATTCCAATTCTTTTACAGAATGCATGCCAAAAATGCGTGTAATGTATGCCGCTGATGTACTATGTAGATCCGCTGATTATGAATGTGATTTACCGGAATACTGTACAGGACAGTCGGAATTTTGTCCTCTGATGTTTATAAAATGGACACTGAATCTTGTGATAACGGAAAGGTAAATATTTTGTTGAAAACTAAATATACAAACTTTTACATTCATCGTATGAATAATCAAATCTTATTCACTGATACTTATCATTATTTTGCTTTTAGGCCTACTGTTATCATGGATTCTGCAGAACAAGGACTGACCAGTGTAGACTACTTTGGGGTGAAACTGGCAAGTCCAGCGATGAACAGTGCTACAAAATGAACACCAAGGGAACCAGACATGGAAATTGTGGTTATAATAAATTCAACAAATCTTTCACGAAATGTCAGAATGAGTAAGTAGTCTAAGGCGTTCTCAATTGTGGAAAAATCTAATATGAACTTTTTTTAGGAGCGTTTTATGTGGTATGTTGCACTGCCGACATCTGAACGAACGTCTGGAATTTGGTATGGAAACAGTGGCCATTTTGTCTCAAAGTTTTATTAATTCGAGGGGGACTATAATACCTTGTAGAAACGCTCTGGTAGATTTGGGGATAAATCAAATAGATCCAGGATTGGCACCAGATGGCGCTTCTTGTGGTGATGGCAGGGTGAGTAGGACACATTGTTGAAATTGTTTGCAATAACAAGTCCTAAGTAATGATCATCTTAAGTAATTTGAAACTTGTTTCTTGGATGCTTGAAACCTCAAGATAAAAACTTTGGAAACCCGAAAACCGTAATTGGCGAAAATGTTCACAGTGTTGCCAATATGTCATCAATGTGAACAGTGTCAAATTAATTTCGGGAATGTTATTTATTCATTTTTGAATAGAATTGAAATCTCAAAGACGCAAATGTTTCATTACAGATGTGTTTGAATCAGAAGTGCATGAGTGTTGAGAGTTTGAGAAAAGACTGGTTAGCTTGTCCAAACAATTGCAATAATAACGGATGGTGTAACAACATGGGACATTGTCACTGTAAACAAGGATTCGCCCCACCAGATTGTGAATATCCTGGTCCTGGAGGCTCTGAAGATAGTGGACCAGCTAGTGATCCAAATAGTAAGATTTCTTTCAGTTATTTCTTCTTATTAATTTTCGATGCAATATTAATCGCGGTGATATAAATTTGACTCAAATCTCTGCCAATTTATATTAACGGCCTGCTTTTTCATTTATAGCTTTAATTTTATTTGCTGCTAAAATTCTGCAGTGCTGCTCATTTTCTGTTCGAAGTTCAAATCAAATAACACATAATGATCTAACATTTGAAATATATTTTATAGCAACAAATAGTCTTTTGAGAGATTATCATCAAAATAATGATTTGATTTCTAAACCCAGTACATAACCGTCACGAAAGCTGCCCCCAAGTAGAAAATTATAAAAACTAATTTCTGTCTAATGAGAAACATGATAAATGTTTCAGTAAAACACTCATTTTGGAATTTGACTTATTTTGAATGAACTTTTTTTTCAGGAAATCAAGTCTACGTCCAACTAATGTTTATCGTCTTTCTGGGCATAATACCATCTATAGCTCTTTGCGCATTCGTCTACTATTATCTAAAGAGAAATAGCGTCTATGGAAGCCATATGAAGAGCCTTCCCTCAATGTATGTAGCTTTAAATTGTATCCAAAACAGTTTTCAGCATGTTTTCTCCGCATGTGGGTGTTTTGACAGCTTAAGAAAAAAAGTGGTGGTGGTGGTGGTGGTAGACTTAGTAATGTTGTTAGTAGTAACACAAGAGATGTTTCGTTTAAACATAACTCGAATAATACTAGAATTAAAACACTCCCTGTCGTTATTCACCAAACTGGGGTGGTTTCGACAACAAATCCTGAAGGAATCATTAAAAGTTCGACAATTGTAGAGGGGAGAAAAAGTTTGAGGAATAATGGAATTGTCGATAATGCTAGTTTACCTCAAATTGAGGTTATTAATTATCCTAAAATCGGAGTTAATGGCAGTAATGTTAAAAATTTGATAAAAGGATTCGATAATAAAAATTTTTCTGATGCTCACTGATTGTGATATTGTCCAAAAGCTCTTTGATAATGCAATTAGAAAATGTGTTTGAACACTTAAAACCTAACTCATTACGTGTACCTAATGTGGATTGTAAAATTATTCTAGAAGAGATAATTCTTTCTTGGTCATAATACTCCACAAGAGACTACAAAGATGGTGAAAAATTCAAATAATGTTATGGTGTTCGTTTCAACACTTCAAATGCTTCATCAAATAGCTTTGGTACATTTCAATGAATTCTTTCTTAATATAACACTCTAACTATATTCTCATTCATATATTTCTCACTAGATACTTAGCTTTCCAAGCTACTGAGCCTGATCTCTTACTTTTTAGCATTAAGGCATGTTTATTTTTGCTGTACTTCAATAAAAACAATTACACCCTTTTTAAATGTTCTTTCAATATCTAAAAATCATCAGTCAATTTTATTTTGAATTACTGTTTAAAGTTGAGATTTCTCTATAATAGTCTAATTATAATGTTTGTTTACATACACAAACACATTCTTTGTATTTCAACTTACTATGCATGCTTCATTTCTCGAACACATGTAAATTTATGTGTGTTTTTTATGAAAGTAGGTATTCTTGCTAGTTGATTCATTTTTGCTTTGGTAAGTATCCTTATTATCATCATCTTATTCTTATAAGCTAGATACATTACCGAAATAACGTTTTTTGCATGTTAAAATAGAATATGCTAGGACTGATTAATGAGTACATATGTAAGTAATTGACAACTAAAGGCAATGAAGCTCTTTCAACATAGTATTTGTAATCCAATACTAATTAATCAATCTTGGTTATGCTTCTCTTAAGCTATATGGAAAAATAACCATGCTATCCATTTTTCATAATCTGAATGAACGTTTTTCTTCCAGATCTACATCACGTCAGTTGAAAAACATAGAAGATGGTAATGGAAGTAAAGGTTTTAAGGATCCAACAAAGAGAACAGAAGATAACCATTCCCTTCTTCAAGGAGATTCGTCGACTCCTATAGGTTTTCAAATTGGTTTCTTTGGACATTTTAAAATTTCCCTCACGGCTGCAAAACCGGATATTGATAAATCTAGGGTACTTAGACCTCCTCCGGCTATACCTTGCGCAACTATTTTGTCAGAAGTTGATTCAACCCAAATGACAGTTGAACCTGTACGCCCTGCCCCAATTCCTCCCAATATGGTTCAGAAAGAAATTGAGCCTGTTAGAATTGCACCTCCCCCACCAGTGATTTCTGCACCCCAGTTTAAAAATGCTACCACACAGAATGTAATGAAACCTAGTATGATATCACAAGAAAGTTTTGTCCCCCCAACCCATACTACACCCTCCACAAACACCCTAAGATCAAACTTCTTGAATAAACCTCTCAGGGTACCTTCTTTCAAGAAATCCTTGATCACAAACGCTTTTTCTCAATCAAATCAAACTTCCGCAGCACCTACTTTGCCCCCACCTAACCCAAATCATTTTGCAAGACCTATAATATCATCTCCTGTTCTTGAAAGTTCAACTTCAACTGCTAAAGAGTTATTGTCTCCACCTCGGAAAGCTCCAGCTATACCTGTGCAGCCACAAACAGTCAATATTGAAACGATTGAGAAGCCCAAAGATGTTGTGGATGCTGTTTCACCAATTGTAACCACTAATAGTGTATCTTTCAGTAACACTAACGTTCCAAAGAAAGCCCCTAAAGAAAATGCTATTTCTTTGAACAGAATCGCATCTTTCTTGAAACCTACTGATAAAAAACCTACGTTGCAACATAAACCCTCTCAAATTAAAGCGAATAAAATTGGAAGGGACCAACTGCGTGCTATGGAAATATCTAATCCCATACCGCAGGCACAAATAGAAGTAGGCCAATCAGCTGTTCCTGTTGCTGGTCCAACAGTACAGCCTGTAGTTATGCGTTCTAAAAGTATGAGGAGTGGAGATGTAGGCAAAAGACCCGCTATACAAACTTTCGGGTCAATGCGTAATCCCCCAGGTTTCAAAAGACCTGTAAGTATTCCATGTGGGGTTAGACCTAAAATTCCTCCACCTCCTAGACCTCCAGCATTCAGTCAAAATGAATATGATGATTGTTTAAATAAAGAGGACAGATTAGACAGTCCGCAAAGCACTGACAATATTTATGCAGTTATAGAAGAATCTCCTAAAAGCCCAGAAACGACCAATGCAAACGATTCATTGGGTCTTTTGGGTGAAATTGTTTCTGAAATCCAAAATAGAAATTTCGACTCTATTTATTCAACTTCTACTTTAGCTAGGAAAAAAAAGGAAGAAGATGAAATGAGACAAAAAGTGGATGAGAATCACAGATCATCTATTGACACTGAAAACACCTATAGTAACATGGGTAACATGAAATCTAGTGCAAGCTCTACTTCTAGTGGGTACATACAACCCAATAATCAAATTCCAAATGGTTATGTTCAACCTTCCACTTTACTCAAGCCCGTTGAAGTGCTTAGTGAAAATAAGGAGGCGAAAGAAAAATTAGAATCACCAGAGAAAAAAGTAATTAAGAAAACCAATTCAAAAGATAAACTTCTTAGTGAAACAAACAATAAATCTAAGCAAAAAGAATCTGGGACTACAAATAATAACAATAAACAAACAACACCAGTGAATTTGCGCAGCAGGAGGCCTTCGCCTAGTGGTGCTACAAATAGAAATAGATTGACCAATAACAGCCCTGATGTGGTAACCAGCTGTAATTCAAAGTCTAATAAACCCCCTGATGTTTTGAATCGTGCGACTACTATGCAAAAGAAACCTACTGTTAGTGTGAAACCTAGTGTAAATAATGCTCCTAAGGCTGCCTCAAAAGTTGGTGCTAAACCTGTTCCAGGTAGGGTTTTGCAAACGAAAAAATCGAGCGATGATCTCAAAGCTGACAGCAAGAAAACTGATATTACTTCGGGGAAAGATCCCAAAACAGCTGTTAAAAATTTGCCAAATCGTAGTAATTCTAGAGTTGCTGCATTGCAGCAAAAATTTCAACAATAATACATTATCTTCACAGGGTGATACAACTTGAAATTAAAATCGAATTATAACTTTAAAAATCAATATACTTCGTGTCCAACATTGTGCTATAATTGAAGAGAATTGTATTTTTTTCATCATCGTACAATGCAGATATATTGTTGATGATAAATAATCAGAATTTCATCGATCATACCTTATATCTGTTTTCTTCAACAAAATATAAATGGCAGTGGAAAACTGTTCATTGTAAAGTTTTTTAACATTCAAAAATAATGATGAATATCTCCAACAGCTTGTTGCTCAGTAGCGATAGCTAAAGACGAAGAAGTTTTGTATTCCGATATCTAATACTCATGCTTTTTCTTACTTAGAATTACAAAAATACAGTGATATAAATTACGTCCATGAATTAATTTACTGTATTCATGACATCACATTTTTATAATTAATTTTTTACACCCTTCATGGTAGCATATTTGGAAGTTCGAAATTGATGGAATGTGAATATTATTTATTATTTTACCCGGAAAGTGTAAAAGGGCTGGGCTCAAGAAATTATATTTCTTCATGTTGGCAAGAAATCCTAGGATTTAGGATGTTCATAACTGTGACCACGCCTTTCAAGAAACTGTGATATCTTTTTGAAGAATATTTCGAAAAAATTTTGTTATTAGAGGCAATTCACATTTCATCAAATCTTGAAATTTTAACTACAGTACTGATAACTGAGCATTAAAAATGCTCTGTATTTTGAAAATTCCATTTTTCAAATCGTATGCATTTAGTATCGAAAAATATGTTTAAGGCCTCTGTTTTCTCTACATTTTTCTTCCATTTTCATGATGGTAGCTGTGATTCAAGAGATTTGATTTGAACTGAAAATGTTTAATTTTATACATAATTATGGATTGTATTGAAATTATAGAAACTACTTGTACGTATATTCTGGTGTTCTATCATATAATATTACATATTATAAATTAGATGGTTGGATGGAACATTATAAAACTTAATCTTACTCATGGCATCATAGAGTGAATTTTGAAAGAGGTAGAGACATTTTGTTTTGATATTCGTTTTCATTCTAGTTACATTTCTTTGTTTATTTAAAAGACAATCAAAATGGTCGTATTATTCTTAAGAATGTACATTCATGTTATACATATAGACTTAACTGTTCGAAACTTTTTTGTATATAAAAACCAAAGACTTAGTTTCAGATGTGAATAGATAAATTATTTCATCTTTAACGTTTGTAAACATAATTTAAACGAATATATATTTATTGCAAATACATTGTTTTCATTCCTAGTTGTCATAGTAGTTATAAAAATAACTGGATATGTTTCAAGCTGAAATGTTTGGAAAATGAGGGTACAATTTCAATCATTATATACCAGAACCATTGTGTTCAGGAACCCAATGGATGATTCAAGTTCTTAGTCTTGGTTCTGTGAAATGAGAAAATGGTATTATGTATTATTGCTATTTTGTCAGACAATGGGCATTTTCAGTGGCTCCAGAAAAAAACATATTAGAAATAATCGACCCAAAGAAAATCGTAGCGATGATCCGTTTTTCGTTTCGGAGTCTCATTTTTGAGAAAAAAAATATTGATATCACCGAAACGAGCTAGCGAATTCAAACGATCAGAATTGTCGGTTGAGTGTGACGTACATATTAGAATCAATTTCATTGGTTGAATGTTGAATCACAGTTTACCACGATGTCAACTGGCCACTACTTTGTGAATCGTCATCCCAACTAATTATAATTTTATCTCTGGTACATCATTAAAAAAATTAATTATTTGAGATTTTGAATGAATAATTGAATAGGTATACAGGTTCAGAATAATCCGCATGGGTCATTCATTCTTAGTCCGAGAGCTGGCACGAATTTTAGGGTAGGTATTTGAGGCAAGCTGAAAACTTGTCAGATACCTCTCCTATTATATCCCAACTCGGGATTGCAGACCTGGCTGGTGAGTAGCGGGGCTAAATCAACCCCTACCTTTTTGAAAATATTTATTTTTTTTTCCAAAAATATATTTGAGGCAATACGCAATTTATATATGTTGCAGTGTAATGCTTTATAAATAAAAAATAAGCCAGATAATTTAATCGGGGTTTTAACATTGCCAGACGCGTGCAAAAATATTTTGCAAAAAATTATAAGAAATGTTTTTGAGGCAGCTTGAAATTTTAATGGAATGTTATTATAACTTAAAAATAAGATCCCCAAAAAGACAGATCATTTCGGTAGGGCTTTCTATCTGAAAAAAAAATAAATATTTTTAAAAATGTAGGGGTTGATTTAGCCCCGCTACTCACCAGCCAGGTCTGCAATCCCGAGTTGGGATATAATAGGAGAGGTATCTGACAAGTTTTCAGCTTGCCTCAAATACCTACCCTAAAATTCGTGCCAGCTCTCCTTCTATCTTTTTCGAAGCGTAACGTAAATCTTTCGAATATACCGCTATTTAATTGTACGCCAACATTCTCTTTCTGGTGCATTAAATTTCTTATATTTCCGATGTGAATTTTCGAAAAACCTGTATTTAACACTTCTGTTCATTACTTTTCTTTGCGAACAATATATTATGATACTGATACATCCTGATAGTAAACAACTTCAAAACTAAACAAATGCAAGGTACGTTTGATATTTGATTCATCGTTTTCCCACGCAAAACCTATCATTTACTAGTAGAACAGAGAAGAACTCGAACAAGTAATAAAAAAATTTAATACGGGCTGAGATTCAACTTGATCGGTTCGAAAGTTATCGTGTTTAGGGCCGTCGGACATAATCAATTTTGACCCCGGATTCATCTTCAGTGAGTCCAACATAGTCATTTCAGACCACCACCGGCTCAAAATTCGAGACATACAGACATTTGGACAAAAAAGCTCATCATATTCATTCAAATTACAACTGAAATAATGGAGTTCCAAGAAGGATTTTAAAAACAGAACATCTGTATTATAAGCTAGATTAAACTGATAAGTAGATAATAATTCAGATAAACCTAATGCTTGATAACGTTGTGATCATGGTGATATTCGTATTCTACTGCCTTTTTAATTGTGTAAATATAGGGCAAACAGAATATGGTTCAGTTTAAAAGGTCTTTGGTACTGTCAACATGTTTTTTGTCTGGGACAGCCAGTATAATTTCCTTCGTGTCGCTTTTCACCCAGGGTTGGGTTTACTTCGATGGGCATTTTTCCGACCAGTCTGATACAACCGTTTCAACTTTCAACTATGGTCTTTTTGGCGGGACGTACTATCAGAAATATGGTGGCTTGAGGGCAGTGGATATTTCAAGTAATGTATATTGTATTTTTCGATAGATTGATAGTTTTCAGTTAATATGAGCTGATCAACATAGTGTTTTTCTCATAAAAATTATACATATTTTCTTGAAAACATCATTTCAACGAATCATGAAAGGTATTTGAAAATTGAAAACTATTTATTCAATTGTTGTATAGATGTGTAAATTTAAATGAGAGCATGACTCATAGATCAGAAATAACGAAAACTTCTAACGAGAAATCTCCAACCAATAAAAATCAGGAAAATGACAACACCTTTACTACTGTTTTGGTCCCCTTTTATCATTTGATTAGGGATCTACATTGAATTAATGCTAGAGAAATTTGAATTAAGCTACTATACAATCATTATCATCTTTTTTTCAACCTTTATATTTTATATGCAAGCTCAATAAATCTTGAAAAATAGGTTGAGTGAAAGAAATGTGTATAGGGTGGTCCAGATCGTAACCAAGAAATTTTAACCACGTATTCTACATCAAAAATAAGCCCTAGTTTGTCGTAAAAACATATATCGAGAAATGTTTCCTCTCCGAGATACGGGGTGTTAAAATAATAAATGAAAAATTAATAAATAACTTTCACACTGCTTGAAATATTTTTATGAAATTTGAGAAATAGGTTTTGATCGTCAAGGAGCACTTTTTGCACAATATCATTTCTTTTCTATTCTACCAGTGGCGTTCGTACTGCAGCGAGACTGAATATTTTCAGATAATGAGATGATACGCAACTGGTTTTTTCGACAATAAAAATTACTATTGAAATCCCTATTTAATTTGGAGCAAGTTCGGTCTCTTGACTTTTCGCTGTACGAGGCACCGTTTCCGGTTAAAAAATAGAACACATTCTCATATATGAAGAAATCGCCAAAATTTGATAAGGTAGGTACATAATAATAATGAGATTATTTCTGTGAACGAAACGAGGCGATTTCTTCATGCATGAGAATGTGTTTTTATTTTAACCGGAAACAGTGCCTCATACAGCAAAAAGTCAAGAGACCGAATTTGCTCCAAATTAAATAAGGATTTAAATAGTAATTATTTTGTCGGAAAAACCAGTTGCGTATCATTTTATTATCTGAAAATATTCAGTCTCGCTGCAGTACGGACGCCACTGGTAGAATAGAAAAGAAATTATATTATGCAAAAAGTGCTCCTTGACGATCAAAACCTATTTCTCAAATTTCATAAAAATATTTCAAGCAGTGTGAACGTTATTAGTAAATTCTTTTCCCTTTAATATAACACCCTGTATCTCGGAGAGGAAACATTTCTCGATATATGTTTATACGACAAACTAAGGCTTACTTTTGATGTAGAATACGTAGTTAAAATTTCTTGGTTACGATCTGGATCACCCTGTATATTTGGAACCAACGACTATATTTTATTTTCTGTGGACTAGCCCTTACTTCTATCGAGCTCCTCAGATTCAGAAGATTTGTATTTTCAGCTTATACTACTTAGGATAATTATTTATGTTATGAAAAGTTTAGATGAAATTATTTAAATTCAAATAAAAAATGAATAATCTAGACTTAGGATGTTTTCATTGAATATTTACTTTCAAGTTAGCTTTTTAAACAATTATTTCCAGCTTTTATAGCTTGTTTTGGTATTTTCAACAGATTCATTATCGATGAATCTCTAAAAAATATCTTGAGACAGATTTCAATCTGAACTGTATTTGGGAATTTTAAGTTTTATTATCGAATTCTACGAAATGTTTCATTCGATTCTCGCTTATTTTCAGTGACGTGCTCATATTCGAACAATGTATGTGCTGTTCTTTGCGCTAAAAGTTCTGACAGAAGAAGTGAGGTATTAGATGAATTATATGACGGAAAAAAAGTATCATGGAGTCTAGGAGAATGCCCACAAACAGATTCTTCGACGGAATTAACAGAGAGGAAGACGAAAGTGAGGCTAGCTAGATCACTATATGATTCTGAAGGTAAGTTTTCATGACAGTGTAGTGCCTAACTACTGACGCGAAATCTACGAAAGATATTTACCCTATGGATGAAAGTACAAAAACTATTATTTTCACCATTTTGTCTTGGTTTTTTCGTCAAAATTAGTAATTTCAACAGAAACTTCTACATAAAATATTCAAGACGGTGAATCTTCCTTCGAAAGAAGACATAGGTACGCACACGCACATCTCCCAAACCCTTTCTCGTCAGCTACCTATTACTTGATACTACAGTGGAACCTCGATAGAACAAATCGGAAGGGAACCAGTAATATTCGTTATATCAAGTAATTCGTAAACTGGGTTTGTTATATTGAGGTGAGGTTGGTCCAAAATTTGTTATACCGAGGTTTTATTCACCTCGACATTACGTACTCATCTTGTTATAGCGAACTAATTTTGCTCATATAAATGAAAACTAATTAGTAATTTTTATCAAATTACATTTATTTTATATTTTCTTTTTCAAAACAATAAAGTGAGTAGGTAGGTTTTTTTCTTTTCAAAAATTCGCAGAACAAAATAAAAAGGGGTGAAAAATCAACAAATTGGTATAAAAGCCTAAATCTGATTTTATTCATCTTGATTGGAAAAAGTCATAAATTGTAGTTTGTTTCCCACGGTTTCGATCTTCTGATGTTTGAAGGCAAACCAATTTCGTCGGAAAACTTATCTTTAGATTTTAAAATTGTAGCCAATGAACTTGCGGGAATCCCGAACTTATTAGATATGTCTAATTTTTTTGTGGAAGGATTTTTGTCAACATAATTAATGATGCTTCGCTTTTTTGCGACAGATAAGGAACGCCTTTTAGGCTACGTTCAGATGATGAGCGCTCAACGCGCGTTTTGCCAACGCGCGTTTACAACTACATGTATTTTTAACGCCCATCATCTGAACGTCCCTAAACAAGATATATGTAGTTGTAAACGCGCGTTAGCAAAACGCGCATTTACAACTACATACATGTATTTTTAACGCCCATCATCTGAACGTCCCTAAACAAGATATATGTAGTTGTAAACGCGCGTTAGCAAAACGCGCGTTGAGCGCTCATCATCTGAACGTACCCTTACGTTTCTGAGCCATTGCAAAAAAGTGAGGAGCAACACTGATTACTTTCCATCAACTAACTTCGTATTTTACATAATACCGTCGAAACCTGCTGACCGCTGAATCACATACATACCTGGTTATTGGTGAAAACGTTATAAAGAGGTTTTGAGTTAACGAAATTCGTTAAGTAGAGGTATTCACACTCTTTTTGGTAGTTGAAAATTCGTTATAAAGAGGTTGTTCGTAAAATTTTCGTAATGTAGAGGTATGTTTTACATTGACTCTTATGGAGATTCAAGGGGATTATGAAAAATTCGTTAAATCGAGGAATTCGTTATATTGAGGTTCGTTATATTAAGGTTGCACTGTATTAACTATCTTCTTTCAAAAATAACCTTACCCTTTGAGATTGTTCTTTTGGTCAAAAGAGACTTTAAGGGAAGTAAATTATTCTGATAAAATTAAAAATGAGACAGATCAGGCAATTTTAGCTCATTCTGAGGTAAAGAATAAAACTATTTTTACATTGATTTCGAAAGATAATTCGCAGGTATAATAAATATAAACCACGCAATTTTACCTCACGAAAATTGAGGAATTTCAAGTTTCTAGCTTTACAATTGTAGAATTTTAGAAAAAAAATAAAAATTGAGTTTAGTCATCACCTTGTAGGGGTGATATTTCTGAAAGGGTGGGCAGGAAATTTTGTTGTAGGAAAGACTCAACTTAATTTCATAGGAGAAATTACCCCCTGAAGTTTGTCGCATGAGTTTAGGAACACTCTGTATTTCTTCACATTTTTAACAACCTGGATTTTTTTTCCAGAAACAAGGACATTCATAAATGCTTACGCCTATCTGTTCACCATGATATTCCTGATTATATCCTGTTTGGTAGGTTTAGTTTGCGCAGGATTATCAGTGTGGAACACTGCAGCAAATCCTGTTGAGGTTTATTTCAACATTTTCGGTCTTTATATTTACAATGGCGTTGCATTTGGAAGCTTATTGATTGCTCAAACGATTTGGTTCATCATGTTCTGCAGTACCCTGTCAGAACATCCATCATTTATTCTGACGATATTGGGAACACTTATTGCTGAAAGTGTGGCTCTTGGCTGGTCCTATTGGTAAGTGCAAGGAAAAAATTTTATGATTTAAATTATAAAAATTTAAGAAAACTTTAGCACGCATATGAGGAAAATGATCATTCACAAGTGACTACCCTGAGCAATTCTATTCATTTTCATGATTTCAACTTCCCTTTTCAAAAATCAAACCTCAGAATATTAAAATATGATATATCGTTTTTACAATATGAACGTGAAATGGAAGGAATAGTAATCATATAACTGCTTGTAAGATTTTATTTTTTCCGAGAAAAGTATCCACTGTATCGAAATTTTGCAGGAGACTTTTTTCTCCAGAATTGAAAGGGAAACCCTAAGAAAATTTTATTTTCCGAAAATATATTCCACTAAAACAATTTCTGAACGAAAATCATAAGGGGTTGTTATTTTCAACCCCTAATAATAAAGTTATGAGATCTAAAAAATTTGTGTGAGTAACATCTACTTAGTGATTCATATTATTTATAGTTTTATGACTCAGTGTTTTTAAGAAGCCGTAAAAAATTAAAAACTGTCTACTCGTCATTGCCTTCCAAAGGAAGTAACTCAGAAGGGGGGTCGATTTCGAAAATGAATTATATGGACTACCCATGCTTATTTTCATCGAGGAATCATCTCCTGAAGTCCCTCGCATTTTTTTACAGACACCCTGTATAATTGAATATGGAATGATTGAACAAATAAGCGAACATGCATTCCATCATATTTGAATAATTATTTTTTGTCCCTCACAAAAATTATGATGAGAATAGAAAAAAATCTTTATAAGCACAATATCGCAAAGAGAAACAATTATGACACTTTTCTGGAAAGCGTGGAAGTAACTCAGTATGAGTTGGTAAGCTGCTGAACTGAAAATTCATATCTTCTACCCTTTCAGGATCAATATGGTTTCCCTTCTATTATATGCAGGATCAATAGGAATGCTCTATTTGAGAAGCGTGCTTCTATCAAGACAACCACAACATAAAGTAGAAGTTGAAGACAATGCACCTGCTGGTATTCTCCTATTTTAGATTAACATTACAATGATTTTATGTGATATTTTGATAAAAATATAAGTAATAAAAAATTATTTATCATTAAATATGTTAGATATTATTTATTGGTTTCATATTCGTATATTATTAGGGCTATCACAATCTGCTAAGACGGTCATATCTTTAACATACGCCGCATAAATAACAAAAAAATCAATATTTTTCTACAAACGTCAAAAAATGACAAGGTTCGCGCATTGGCAAGAATATGCGAAGTGACCCTTTTTTTCATTTTCCTTACTATGACACCGTGCGCGAAGTAGTGTGCGAAATACTTACTTCGCACACTGCATGTAAAGTATATGGGATTTTTATATTTTAACCTTTATGTTCCCCAATCAAGCAAAAATCCAAGAAATCATTCATTTATTAATGTATAACATAATTATAAAGGCTTTCAAATTGTGAGAAAATTTACACTGGGTACCTAATTTTATGTACCTATAATTTACAATGTTAACATTAATGGTGCAGGCTATGTGCAAGAACCAATATTTAAAAATAGTTCAAACCAGTTCAATACTTTTTTTATATTAAGCAAAGCGTTTGTAGAAAAAATTTTGTTTGCATCTCAAGCGCGAAATACTTTGGTGATCTCGACTATTTTTTTTAACTCGGCTGCGCCTCGTTAAAAAAATCAGTTCTCGATCACCAAAGTAGAATTTCGCGCACTAGATACAAAAATAACTATTTTGCTTGATTACAAACATAAAAATAATCATTTTTAGTTTGGTATTCAAAATCGCTTCTTATTCTGCTAAGCAAGTATAGTAAAATAGATGTATTCTGCTAAGACTTTTTGTACCTCTCTCCTACTTTAGTTCCTTTTGAGATTTGGAAGACGGCGAACTCGCTCCAAAGCACTCAACATTGAGCATGGATATGTATATGTCATCTTTTTATTTGTATTTTTTAGATTATCCTTTCGTGAAGTTGAAGGTTTTAAATATTTTACCCCTTTTGAAGCTACCTGTAAAATAAATTCTTCTAAAAGTTTATTTCCAATATTTCCTGTGAAGGATGTTCAATGTTGCATGAATTCTGCTTCAAAAATACTGTCAGAACTTACCATTAATGGTTTCTGAATTAACTTGCCCCAATAAAAACCGATAAGTAAATATACTTGCCTATCCAAATATGGCATTCCCTTAAAAATGAAGTTGTTCCGTGAAATATTGAACTGTTTATAATCTTCAAGTTTCGAAGAAGCGTAAGCATTTCAGGTTCTTTCTCATTAGGTTTTCAGTTTTGCCTCTACATTTTAATCGACTGAATTTTACCTCGATAAAAGAAGCTACTGAGACGCCCATGTAGGAGCAATACCCGTTCTTACCATCGCACCGAAACCCAGACTGAATTGAAAGAAGGTGACCATCAAGGTTGTAAGAGAAAGTACCATTATTCACGATATGTGACTAACATCAACTTGCCATTGTAAAATTTTCTTTTTTCTCGTAAAAGTGCCACCGTTTAAACGATATGATTCATCCG
The DNA here is from genome assembly GCA_013421045.1 of Propylea japonica. Lineage (NCBI taxonomy): Eukaryota > Metazoa > Arthropoda > Insecta > Coleoptera > Coccinellidae > Propylea > Propylea japonica. The sequence goes on from CM024245.1 coordinate 48,174,529, forward strand.
AAAGGAAGTTAGTGAAAATTGTGACAAGAATGAGGAGTAGAAAATGGGGAAAATGACCTTTTTGTTGATTACCATATGTTTTTTAAACGCCTGTCTGGTTGGTAAGTACCTACCTTAAATAGAGTTTCCATCGTACTTTGACAGCGATCAAAATATCATTCGTCATACTGAATATTATTGTACGACTTCAAAAGTAAAAATATTTGAGATATCATACAGGGTGTCTCATATGTGGTTCCCAAAAAAAACGAGTTCTTTCGAATCTGTTCATGAGAAAGTTGACAGCAAAAAGATATCAAAATTACATTTTGTCTGAGAGCGAAAGGCGTATCTGATTAATTCATATATGTCAATCATGAATAATATAATAATAAAAAGTAAACCTTTTCTTGCAAAATTTACCTAGAAAATAAAATGACGTCAACCAGTAATCGCCGACAAACTCTGAGACCTAAAATGAAGGATAAGCTCAGAAATAATCTTTCCCTGTGAAATTCTGTATCCAATTTAAATAAACTTCATAATGAAGTGTTTATTTTACACCAAACTTGGATAACTTTCAATGGATTGGATTATAGTGTTTCGAAAAATCCAAGTAGGGGTAAATTATATCTTTGGATCATCAAGTCAGATTTAGTCTATATTCACTGAATTTTAACTTGAAATTCACTGAATTCTGATATGTGCTCAGAAAATTTCATATATGTACATATAAATCTTTATCGTAGAGTACCTATACTTACTGTCATAGCGAGTTTTGAGCATTATTTCATTTACAGATTCGAAAAATAAAGACATTTTTTGTTTCTTTGTTGTACAAAAAAACGCCGCCCGCACGAAAAAGGCTTTTGAGATTTTTTGTCAGAAATTGAAAAATCAAAAAAATTATTGTTGTTTTTAAATATCTGAGTGGTGTAGCACTTTTTTCAGTTTTTAAGTAAAACTTCAATACATTTCCGGACCTACATTTTTCATAAATTGATCTGATAGATCACCCATCAAATCTTTCGAACTAATACAGAAATACCCTGTACCATTGTTTAAGGAGAAACAATGCCTGTACACCCTTTCTTCTTCATAACATCATGATCGCACTACGTTGCTACCTACCAATCTGAATCTATAGATCCAGTAAGATCCACTGTAAACGAGTATTCAGTCAATAATTAAATGACCCAACTACTAGTAATTTCTGATATAAACTACCGCGATAGTTACTTTAGTGTGTACTTAAGTATTTTTTTGCATAGAAAACTTTTTTATATCATCCTCGAAAACTTTATATTCTAAATTCATAACCAATATGCCAAGAATATTTCGCTCTATATCTCTAAATCTTTTCGGATTCATTTTTCAGTATATTGTCAAGAAGATGAAGGCCCCTACAAAGGAAAATACCTCGGTAAATTGAATTCATACCATCACCAGGTTGCTGGAGATATTTATGTGATAGATGAATACTCAATACTTCTGTCTGCCTTCAGTTATGATGGCAACGGTGCTGATACCTTCTTTTGGGCAGGATCATCTAACAGACCTGGTCCTCAAGGATTCATTGTACCAGATGAATATGGGAAGTAAGTATAAGGGATGAAAGAATATATCCTCTTTTGAGTTTACGAATCCAGAAATAGTATAAATGGTTAAAAATGAAAAAAAGTTTCTGAAAAATACAGTGGAACTTCCCTATAACGAAAGCGCTAAATACCCAAAAAAAACGTTATGAAGAAATTTTTTTATAAAGAAAATTTGTTTCTGTAGTCGACAATGTCGCGATCGACTTCAATGATAATTTAAGTTTATCATTCAAACTTAAGCACTTGCTTTTGGACATTTTCGCACAACTTTCATACTAGCGTAATGGTTAGATTGAAACCAAACAGCCAGGGGTGTATTTAAAATTGTTTCAGGAGGATTTCTCTGCCCGCCGTAATTATTCAGTTCAAGGTCGGGATTTACTCGTAGGACACCCGGAAAAATTTCGGAAAAAACCCACCCTTCTACCTTATTACCACTACCCATTCAAAGGGTGATGTTCTTTGAATATTTCGTTATAGAGAGAATTTACTTCGTTTTAGAGGGTGTTTTTAACATTGAATTTTTATTCAAGGTGCAATGACTTGTACGAAATTCGTTATATAGACGTTCGTTATAGGGAAATTCCACTTTATATTTAAATTCGACGATTCGAGAGTAAAAAAAAACTGAAACGTAATGCTATGTGTACTAAGAACTGGTATTCAAGATTGACCATAGCATAGGTTAGGTTTTATCAGTCAGCTTACATCCCTCTAGGACGATTAAATGTATAAGAATCAAAGAGGATAAAAATTTGTTTCCTAATATCTCAGATTCTAGTTGCTAAGATTCCTGATTTCTCAATTCCTTAGTTTCCTAGTTTCAAGTGTAAGAAACTGAACTGAGTAACTAGAAATCTAATAATCTAAGGAGATCCAGAAACCTATTTATGAAGAAACTCAGTATCTAAGAATCCAAGAAATTGTGAAACTTGGGAAATTAGCAACTGAGCAAGTAATAAACTAGAAAACATGTGACTTAGTAATCCCTAAAAAATATGAATAAGCTCTTTACAGTATACAAAATTGGCCGCGAGATATTTCGACCACATATGTATCCAGAAAATTTGAACTCCCTCCACTAAAATGATTTCCACGAATTTCAGCACACTCCTTTTCATCATTATTGAGCACGAAAGGGAAAAAGTTACAAATCAGACTTCTACCTTGAAAACATTCAACAAAATACAATCATTATAATTCGAGGAATCTTCGACTGATTTAAACACGACTACTAGCTTTCACATAAGCAAAAAAACGTAAAACTGATTTTTTTACAGCACTAACGTCTTAGAACGTTATCTAAACAAAGACTTCACCCTCTCTTTACCCGATAAGAAAAAAATAACAGATATAAGATGGTTCGCCGTCTACGATATCTGGAGTCAAAACACATTCGGCGACATATACATTCCTGAGGAGTTTGAACCCCCTACTATTCAAAACGTTGGACAACTCACAGGGAAGAAAAACGATGTGTCCTCTGGTGATATCCAGATAGTGGACGCTAAAACCCTCAGGATAAAACTTTTTAATTACGATGGAAAGGCTAAAGAAGCCTACTTTTGGGTAGGAGTAGGACCACAACCAGGTCCAAAGGGTACAAAGTACCCGATGAAAACGGATAGTGAGTGTTGTAAATATTTCTGGAAATTATAGCGATTATTTATGGCGATTTTTACAGCTTGGAGCCTATAAGAAGTTATAAAGAACAGACTATAACTCTGGAGTTACCTGGAGATCTTACAATATTTACTATTGACTGGTTTAGTATTTATGACCATAGTACCAATGAAAATCTAGGTTCCTTTATAGTTCCAGATGGTCTGAACGTGCCACCATCTTTAGTCAAAATAATTGTGAGTGCTACTTTCTAAAAGTTAAAGCTTGAAGACATACTTTTATTACAATAGGTTCCTTTTTTGGAAAATCGTTTGCGTGAAGTAGATTTTTAGCTTTTGGAGGTCTACAACTTTCAGATAGAATATTTTTCATTTCATTTGACCCAATGTAGCGTTTCCATATCATAATAAACCGAATTCTCTTTCTTACGAAAAATCCGGATAGTTGAATATTTGTATAATGCTTAATCAACGCTTAATGATGAATGTGCAATCGAAATTTCGACGGCATACTGAATGTATCTGAATAACGAGAAAATGAAAGGGGTGATTCCTGAGATCATTTTATGAAAATATGTTCCCATAAATATAGGTCCGGCAATGAGTTGTTTCCAAGATACAGGGTGTTGAAGTTTTACTTAAAAACTGACTGAAAAAGTGGCAGGTCATTGAGATATTTCAATCCAACAATTATTTCCTAATTCTTCGTCAAGGTTGTGATAAAATATCTCTTCTGCTTTTTTTTCTTTAGGAGCGGTTTTTATGTAAGAAAATGAAACATGTCATCGCATATTTGTAGTAGAACGTTACGTTAATAGTTATTTAATCAACTAGGTTATTCAAGACAGCGACTAATGGTCAAGATATTTTAATGCGTGAGCGGATAAAACGCGTTAATAGTTCGAGACCATTTGTCGCTAAATTAATAATCAAGTTGATTACAAGATTTTTTCGACGATGTCAACATGAATTGTGTATGAATACTTGATTGAAATACAATCTCCATTTTGCTTAAGACATACATTTGACATAATTGAATTTCTATGTTTCTATGCTCCAGTAGAGTTTTGACATTTCTCGTAGTGCTTCTGAATACTTCGTAAACGGTTGCCATGAGGATTGCACATTAAAATATAGCATAAATTGATCATTAAAATGGCCAATGGGTCAATAATGTTCAATTTGGTACACATTAAAATACCTTTTATTTCGAGGTTCTTCAGAAAAATGTTTTTTTTTACTCAAATACGGCTCCTCACAAAAAAAGGCCCAGTTTTTTGTAAAAAAAACAGAACATCTTAATTTAGTGTCTCTACTACATAATGTGCTATGATAATGTGTTTGTAACGACAAATACGCGTTAAGTTATCTTTCCACCGACTTCGAAATAAAAGGTGATTTTAATGTGTACGAAATTGAACATTAATGACACATTTTAATGTAAATGTATGCTATATTTCAAATTGCAATCCTCATGGCAACTGAACACAAAGTATTCAGAAGCACTACTAATGGTCTCAAACTATTAACGCGTTTGCTCCGCTCACGCTTCAAAATATCTTGACCATTAGTCGATGCCTTTAATAACCTAGTTGATTAAATAACTATTATTTTCTTGCACAAAAAACGGTACAACATCAGAAAAAAGGCAGTATAGATTTTTTCGTCACGAATTGAACGAAGAATTCAAGAATGATTGGGCGATAGAAATATCTCAGTAGCGTATCATTTTTAGTCAGTTTTCAAACAAAACTTCAACACCCCTATCTCGGCGGAAAACTAAGCATTTGTGAAGAAAAGTTATACAACAATTATTCTCATCATTTTTTCGTACAGAATCGCCTTCTGAAGTTTGTATAATTCATTCACTAACATACTGTATGTTAGTAACGTTAATATCCCATCTGAATTGTAAACAATTTTCTGATCCTTCGTGCATATTTTAGAATCATAAAAATGAGTTACCGAATTGTCTTCAACTCCATAAAGACTACCAAGTATCCTGGGAAATGTTTGGTCCTCAAGTAACGATTCAGCTAGCTGGTAATGTTGCTGAAAATGAGTACATGTCATTCGGTATTTCTGGGTCTGATACTCAAAGTCAAATGTTGAATTCAGATGTGACAGTGGCGTACATAGATGGATACAGAGGTTTCGCTAATGATTATAATATATCGGCCCTGACACCGGTAGGTAAAAAGATCTTAGATTAATTTTTGACATTTATCTAAGTTTTCTTTCTCAGTGTGTCAAGATATTAGGTCAATATAAAGGAGTGTGCAAAGATGAATTAGTTGGAGGCCAAGATAATAACCAAATGCACACTGCAGTGAGAGAAAATGGAATCAATATCATAACATACCGTAGATTTTTGATATCGCGTGAGTATGGTTCAATATCTTTTTTGAAATGAAGCCTACTAGAGATTCAAGCTTCAACTCTAGATATTATTTGGGTTTTCCCGCCATCACGTATTCAATTTATATTGATGAAGTTGAAGAAAAGATTTAGATCGCCAAATTATAGTTTCTCCTACAAAAATATCAGTAGACAAATAGAAAAAACTATTTCTTTGACTCTTTGAGAATATACACTGCGCAAAAGAATTAACGCACATTCTGAAAATCTCAATTTTAAAGAAAATTAACTCTAAATTGAATACTGATCCCTCCCAGATTTCTCTGAGTTGGATTCCTAAGTCATTAAGAGTAGCTGGATGATTTTCTGAACTTCTCAGCCTTCTATTGAGGTTGCCCCAAACCTGCTCAATCAATATCTTCAAGGTACTCCTGAACGGTGCGCACACGATGGGGTCTGGCATTATCGTCCAATGTATGGGGCAAATGGCACTACATGCTCTTCAAGAATGTTCCTTAAATACCTATCAGCATTCATAGCTCCATTATCAACGACCACTAGGCCTGTACGAGCAGTTAAAGATATTCCACCCCATACCATAATCGATCCTTCCCCGAAACCAGTAGTATTCAGGAAATTGCAATGAGCATATCTTTCATGTGGACGTCTGTATACAAGGGAACGTCGATCACAATGGAAGAGGCAGAATCTAGACTCCTCTGTGAAGAGAACTCTTTCCCAATCAGCCTCTTCCCAATGGATATGCTCTGTCGCAAAATCCAAACGCGCCCTTCGGTGAGTTGGGGTAAGAGCTAGGCCTCTTGCCGCGACACAAGGCCTTATATCATATTATCTGAGGCGATTTCTCGAATTTCTTATTGTCTGAGTGCTAATTTGCACCCCATGAGTTTGCTCAAGCTGATTTTGAAAGAGGCGAGCGGTTGCAAACCGTTGTCTCAACCAAGAAACTCTCAAGTAACGTTCTTGAATGGCAGTTGTTACCCCTGGTCTTCGGACATTCATACCTGTCCCCCTGAATCGCTGCAATATTCTGGACACACTTGTATGGGAAACTCCAAACCTTTTTGCAATTCTTGTGTATGTCCGCCCTTCTTCTCGCAAAACTACCGCTTGGGCACATTCCTCTTGGGTCAAATTGCGTGTTTCGCGTTGCATAGCGATCGAGTGTAGAAAATCAGAAGAAAGAAAAACTATTGATCACTAGAATCGATCGAGAATAACTGATTTCAGAATGGAGCCAATACATTCAAAATCTGATAATCTCATCTTTTTTTATTCCTGCTGGGAAAAAAACTTCTGTATTGAAAAAAAACTTCTCTAAGAATATATTTACTATTATGATTATCTATCCTAAGTTTTTATTGAAGGAGAAACAGAAGTGTTTTGTGTAGGCGTTGTACCTGTGTTCTTAGACCAACTTTGGCACATCAATGTTCGTTGTTGACCCAATACTTCAAGATATATGTTTTCAGCCGATCATGGTGATAAAGAAATCCTCACAGAGCAACCTCTATATATCATCTGGGCTCTTGGAAAATTAGATAATAATAAGGAACCAGCCTTCCATGACAAGTACCCTAAGGCTAATATCTCCATACAGATAAATCCGAAGGAGCCCAAAAACAATTGCTTCGCGTTCACCCGAGACGAGACTGGTAAAAAGAACAAAACAGAAATTTGGGACAAAGGAGAACTTGATGGTAAAGCTTCGAGAGTATTCAATGCCTACCTTGGTCCTTCCGGTGGTCTAAAAGGGTATCAAGGATTGACAGGTAAACTATCATTTGTTTTCATATGCCGTTGATTTAAACAGGAAAATTCAGTTCATAAATGAACTGAGAATTCTCAGAATATTTGATTTTTCGACTTTCTCTTTCACGTGTCCCCAAAGAAAGAAGTCGCGAGGGGTTAAATCACAAGATCTCGGTGGACAATTTTGATCACCTCTTCGAGAGATAACACGGTCCGGAAACTTTTTCCGAAAAAGATTAATGGTTTCGTTGCTTGTGTGGCACGTAGAGCCGTCTTGTTGAAAGTAAACGTTGTCCAGATCAATGCTATCCAATTTCGGCCATAAAAAATCATTAATCATCTCTCGATAGCGCAATCCATTCACCGTAACTGTTGCTCCAGCCTCATTTTCGAAAAAGTAAGGTCCAATGACTCCGCCGGACCATAAACCGCACCAAACAGTCACACGTTGAGGATAGAGAGGCTTTTCAACTATAACTCTTGGGTTTTCCAAGCCCCAGATGCGACAATTTTGCTCGTTGACGAAGCCACCGAGGCGAAAATGGGCCTCATCACTCAAGATGATTTTTCATACATTTCAACTAATCAGCAAAGACACGACGTTGTTGATGATCGGTCGGCTTGAGTTAACTAAACTTTATAAGCCTTAAGACCCAAATCTTTATGCAAAATACGGTGTAATGAGGCTTGTGGAATGCCTAATTCCGAAGAACGACGAGGAATGGACAAATCTGGGTTTTCTTCAACATTTTCGGCTACAGCAGCAATATTCTCGGCTGTTCTTGAGCGACGTGCACGGGTTTTATTCTTCACATCACTAACTTGTCCCAACAGCTCGAATTTTCTCACCAATTTTTTTATTGCGGTCTGAGAAGGTGCTTCACGAAGACCCAAAAATGTTCGAGTTTTACGAACCGTCTCTGCCAAATTTTCACCATTTTAAAGTGAATTTTAATAATTTCAATACGTTCTTGAAGCGTGTAGTTTCTACATGTCAAATGTCGAAAAATGACAGTTTCAAACGTGACATCTACCGAAATCGCGGGCTATTCAAAATAACACCTCTTATTAGAAAACCCTTTATTATAGGCGTGAAAAGGCTTCTGATTTTATGATGTCTACAATATAACTGACGATATAAAAATCAAAAAACATTACTTCCAGTGAATGTTGAAAAATATTTTATTAGTTTCGGAAATGACATGTTTTCAATCATTTATACAGAGTGTTTTCGTTGGCATGTCATTATTCAATATGAATACACCGTTTCAGGTCAGCCTTCAACAGCATTGGCTTGGTACATCAATGGCATGCTTGTTCCTGAAATTTGGCTAAGGAGAGGTTTGACCTACGCCTTCAAAGTTTACGGTGGTAATAATCCTCACATGGCAGAATTGTACCATCCTTTAATAATAACAGATGAACCGCATGGTGGTTTTGACAAGTTGACCGATGAGCAGCAGTCAAAAATAAGGGTCTTAGCTGGTATTGAATATTCCAGAAGAGGTAGACCTAGACCGACCTCAGGTAAATGAATAGATATTTCGTAAACTTCATTACTTTGGAATTGTCCCCATCTATTAGATATTTGGTAATATTTTATGACTAGCATACCCATTTGGCTATTTGGAATACAAATGAGTCGACTTAGTTTCGAAAAAGTTGAAGATATAACTGGAAATTATAGACCATATACAGTGGAACTTCCCTATAACGAACGTATCTATAACGAATTTTTCTGTATAACGAATTTCGTATAAGACATTACACCTTGAATCCAAATTCCATGTTTAAAACGCTCTAAAACGAAGTAAATTATCTCTATAACGAAATATTCAAAAAACATCACTCTTTGAATGGGTCCCGGTAAGAAGATATAAAGGTAGGTTTTTCCGAAAATTTTCTGGACGTACGTAATAAATCCTGACCTTAAACTAAATCATTACGACGGGCACAGAGATCCTTCTGAAACAGTTGTAAATACACCCCTGGCTGTTTGGTTCCAATCTAACCATTACGCCAGTGTGAAAGTTGTGCGAAAATGTCTAAAAAGAAGTGCTTAAGTTTGAATGATAAACATAAACTTATCAGTGAGGTCGACCGCGACATTTCCGACTAGAGAAACAAATTTTCTGTGTAACGAAATTTCCTTATAACGATTTTTTTTGCGGATTTAGGGATCAATTTGCAATAGAATCTCAAATGAATTTCGAGACTTCATAAAAAAACGATTGTAATATTATTGCAAAAAGCATCTTTTAAATGTAAAAATAGAAAAATGTTTTTGACGTACTTTTAATTGTAAATGTACAAAATGTAACATCATGCCCCTTTATGCTAAACATATCGGATGAAAAATTCGAAACACCTTTCACCTTCTAAGCTACATAACAGTAGAAGTGAAATTTTCCTCCTTTACCATTCTACTATCTATATTTCGAGAAGTTCAATGGTGAATTCGTCCAACAGCAGTGTTGCATAATCAGAAAATGAAGGTACCGGTTTAGTATAATCCATAGATAAAATATACTGGTATAATCCTTTTGCACACAGCCGTCACAGCCTCAATGTTTTATGCAGGTACCTACTCACTAAAAGACTATTTCAAATTTCAATGGTACGCATTCCTTACAACAATATAATAATACCTTGTTCCAAGAACCATGACTTGAAATGCATAACGAAATATTTATCCTTGAAAATTTCTGAAATTCTGAATTTCTGAAAACCGACTCAGATTTCGAATTCCTATGGTCGACTGCAACAGATTACTTAATAATATGAAGATCTAGGTACAACATCACACACTTTTCAATTTTTTTATGAACAGAGATTCAAAATAAAATAAAAATTCGTTAATCTTTTTTTGTATGGAATCATCGACGTACAGGTTGATTTTTTTATTCTGTTCACGGTATTTGGTACAACTCAATGTTGACTTGAGATATGCGTCGGAGGAAAGAATTAAGACGCCATCAGTCGCTGCGCTATCAATTTTTTTCTCCAAGAGCATACCTTTTGCATTGTGTCATTCGAAAGATAATTTAATTCTGAATGTTTCTTCTGAATACCATTTTCTCTATTTCTTCCCGTCAGCGACCTGCAGCGTGTTTTATGTTGATTCTATTCCATTTTTTTTCTGTATTGCATTGACTTGATTTAAAGACATAAATATGATTGTGTTTCTTAAATCAATCAATCATAATATTCTTCGAATATTATATATTCTAAACAATAAAAATTTTTTTTAAATTACAAACGAAACATGTCAAATCATAGGATTTGACACGTTGCATTTGTTATTAGAAAAATATTCATTGTTATAAAATATAATATTTGATGAATATAATGATTGAGAAATAGTTTGCTACAAAGTCTCTTTGATTTTAAAAAACACAATCATATATGTGTCTCTAAATTAAGGCATACTGTCACAATACAGAAAAAATAAAATGGAAAAGAATCGACAAAACATACGCTGCAGTTCGCTGACGGTAAGATGTAGAAAAAATGGTATTCAGAAGAAACATTCAGAATTAAATTATCTTTCGAATGACACAATAAAAAAGGTATGTTCCTTGAGAAAAAACTTTGATAGCGAAGCAACGCCTGGCGTCTTTACTCTTTTTTTCCACTTTTACGCATGTCTCAATTCAACATTGACTTGTACAAAATAACGTCAACAGAATAAAAAAATATCCATCCTTTTTCGAGTAAAATTAGGTAACCAAGATAAGTGAATCACCCTGTCCCGATGAATTTAGAAACTTACGGACATTCAGGCTAATTTTTTTCTCTAGGAAAGGAGCTCAAAAATGTTTTAAATTAGTGTACAATACGTGAGATGACCCGAAACAATAATGAGTGGTCAGCATCAGGTCCAAAATATAAATTGTGTTCTCGCTTCAATTTTTCACGTTTGTTTTTTTCCCAGCTGGTCCATTATGCCTTGCTAGGCATGCTGAAGACCGAGATAGAAGACTTGACGATGTTTTCCCATCGTTCAAGAAATTCAACCGTTCTTTGGTTTACACCTGTGAAAATGGAGACGCTGCAATTTTGGAATTCACTCCAAATACCTCATGGCCAGACATCGTATACTATAATTCTTTCACACAATCGAACATGGGATGGAAGATACATATCATAGACACTTTTTCGAGCTTTTCGAAATCTAGTGGAGCTAAAAATAATGTTTTGTCGTGGCTTTTTCTGACTATAACTCTATTTAGTCTCCACTTTTGTATATAATTTTCGATTTGTTTATATATTTGTATGTGTATTTATTTAACGATTTTCTTGCTGTGAAAATAGTATTGTACTGAGATGATAATAAATCTTACTTTATTTTATGTGTCTGTTTTTCAATTTGATTCTGACTGCGACTGCATGGGAAAGTAACATGTTACAAAATCAATCCTCAATTTTTGAAGTTTTCAGGATATTTCAAAATAAGTTGTTTTCATGAATCGCTATAGCATTGTATAAAATTGAATTCTTTATAGAATGGAAAAGGATACCTAATGTGTATAAGCCTTATGAAATTTATCGTATATCAAACACTAAACAGAATTACCACAGGAAAATGTCAACGTTGCAAAATACTCTGCCTCCCATGTAAGTGTAGTGATTGAATATGTTTCAAGGAAAAACTACAGTGGAACGTCTGTATAACGAATTTCGTACAAGACATTGCACCTTGAATCTAAATTCCATGTTGTAAGTGCCCTCTAAAACGAAGTTAATTCTCTCTATAACGAAATATTCAAAGAACATCACTCTTTGAATGGGTATTGGTAAGAAGGTATAAGGGTGGGTTTTTCGAAATTTTTCCGGGCGTATGTAATAAATCCCGACTTCAAACTAAATCATTACGGCGGGGAGAGAGATCCTTCTGAAACAGTTTTAAATTCACCCCTGGCTGTTTGGTTTCAATCTAACCATTACGCTAGTGTGAAAGTTATGCGAAGATGTCTAAATGGAAGTGCTTAAGTTTTAATGAAATACTTAAATTTATCAGTGAAATCGACTGCGACATTGCCGACTATAGAAACAAATTTTCTGTATAACATAATTTCTTTATATCGAATTTTTTCGCGGACTTAGCGCTTTCGTTATAGGGAAGTTCCACTGTAATTGATTATTAATGCGATTTGCTTCTTTTCAATTTTCCTTTTATATGGTTGTTTACGAAAAGTTTCATTTGAACTTTATTCTGAAGTTTATAGCTCAATCTTGAAAATTGTGTCAATGATACCTGGAAACACCTTCTGATACACCAATGCTTATTAATCATCAGCCAATTAATGAGAAACTCGAATCATAACCTACTTGATTTCAAAATTATTTATTTTTCAAGATACTGATGGATTTGCATTTTAGATAGGAAATTTGTTCTATACATAACATCAATAGAATACCGAATTACTCTATCACCTCTGTCCCAAACAATTGCACTATAAATATAGATAAACAAGGTGGAAAACCAAACTGAAGTAGGTATCTTATTTCGAATCAATCCTTCATAGTGATAAATAATCAAACATTGGATCTTTTTTGAAATGAAATCGAAGTTCAGTTGTTTCCCATCATTCAAAGTTTATCTACATACATAGTGCTTCAATACTCGATTCATCATGATAAGATTCATAATAGGACTAGCGAAATATATAATTTTTATTTTCAATTTCGTTTTTGTGGTAAGTTTCAAGGATAAAAAATATGAATACCATTTATTTTTCTCAGTTATTTCGTGTTTGTCATATTGTGGTGAACAATAAGGCGCTAATTTCACATTTTATTGTTTGTTAACATAAAATGAAATCTGGAATCTTATCGATGAATTTCGTGTCACTTTCAGATTAAGATGCGTTTTCCATTTCAATAGCAAAACATTCCATTCCTTTTCGTACTCTCGATACTCAACTGCCATAAGTTCAGTCAAGGAGTTAATTGAAATTTTACAATTTTCCTCTTTTAGATTTCGCTATGATTTAAAGAGAGAAACGCCATTATTATGTTATCATTGAAAACCAAAGTGTTCAGAAAATCTCCATTAGGTATAATGGATTGAGTGATTAAAAAGTCACTGAAGTAATGCATTTAAATTAAATGATCTCTCCAATTACAGTGGAACTTCCCTATAACGAATGTTTGTATGACGAATTTCTCTGTATAACGAATTCCGTACAAGACATTGCACTTGAATCGAAATTCCATGTTAAAACACCTTCTAAAACGAAGTTGAATTAGTATTAGTAAGGAGGTATAGTTGATAGTTTGATAGTTTACAGAGGGGGTACAGTTCACTGCGACCGTAAGGTCTATTGTGCCCCCTTACAGAGCTGTTCTGGCCAAAAAAAACTTCACCAGCTCGCCTTCCAGTTCCAGAGATCTAATGAAATCTAGTAACTGTGAAGGCTTCAACGAGGCTAGTTCCTCACTCTTGCAAGTTTCTTGTCCAAGGCATTTCCTCCTCAGGCTCGAATGCAAAGGCATTCCGTGACTAGGTGAATGGGGGTTTCTCCTCCTCCCCACAGAACCTACACTAGTCAGTGTCCGACAATCCCATTTCAACAGGTGCTCCTGAGGCGACAAGGTCCTGTAAGAAAGCCAGTGAGGAGGTGCAATGCTTCTTACCAAGATCCAGATATCTTTGGATCCCGCTGTCTCAAAGTTCCGAAGGAACTCAGTGGAATGATCCATCCCTGGGAGATTCCGCCAGAGCTTTTCCCTCTCGGCTTTCTCCTTCTCCAGAAACTCCTTCTTATAGGTACATTTAGATTACCACAGAAGGGTTCTGGGCCAAAGAGTGACATGTTTGTGCGCCCTCTTTGGCAAGTGTATTGGCCTCTTCGTTTCCTTCGATTCCTTCGATTCCCCCTGGGAACCCAGAATTAGAAAGACCTTATTTTCTTGCCTACCTCGTTGAGTTTGTTCCGGCACTCCCAGATCATCTTAAATCGATGACGTAGGAGCTCAGTGCTTTAATAGCAGCTTGACTATCCGAGTGTATGGCTATATCACACTTCTGATAGTTTCTTTCTAGATTTATATCTAGACATCTTCAATAGCTAAGATTTCCGCTTGAAAGACGCTCATAGGAGCCCAGCGACAGTGCACACTTGGTGCTTGGCCCGTATATCCGGCGCCTGCTCCTGTAGAGGTTTTGGAACCATCTGTATACCATATTACAGTATTTTCTTTGAGATTATAGTCGGTGTATTCCCGTTTCCAATCATCTCTTTTACTTAGCAATGTCATGAAGTTTTTCTCCAGTGATTACTTTCTTGATCATTGCATCACTAGGGAGATTCGCAGATGAGATGTAGTTATTCAGAGAGAACCAGACTCTTGATTCTTTATTCTCTCATTACCTGCACCTTCCTTAGATATTCTGAGAATAGCCTCATGGGCTACCCTATCAACCACTAGATGTAAAGGTGTGAGGTCCGTAATGACCTCTAGTGCCCTAGTTGGGACACGTTCTCCATAGCTCCAGTGATACACACACAGGCAAGCCTCTGTACTTTATCGAGCCTTTTCCTCGTACTCACCTGACTTGCCTTGGCAAACCAGGCTACTGCCCCATATGTGATTATAGGTCTCACAATCATGGAAGGAGGTATAAGGGTGGGTCTTTCCGAAATTTTCCGGACGTACGAAATAAATACCGACGTTAAACTAAATCGTTACGGTTGCACAGAGATCCTTCTGAAACAGTTTTAAATACACCCCCTGGCTGTTGGTTTCAATCTAACCCATTACGCTAGTGTGAAAATGTCTAAAAGCAAGTGCTTAAGTTTGAATGATAAACTTAAATCTATCCGAGAAGTCGACCGCGACATTTCCCGCTAAAAAAAACAAATTTTCTGTATAACGAAATTTCTTTATAACGAATTTTTTTCCGGATTTAGCGCTTTCGTCATAGGTAAGTTCTACTGTATATCAAAAATTTTTTCTAATAATTTTTTTGCGAATTTCTCCGGAACTATTATCGTACAAAAATTAGCTTTTGTGAGCATTTCAATCATAATTAGCTACCTATTTGTCCAAGGAATTTTTTCAAGTCACAATTGGAGAAGGTTTTGAAAGGGAAGTGAATGTTTTCTCCCCAACTTCAACATAAAAGTTCATTTTTCTCGAAAACGGTCGATTTTAGAGTGTAGATAACCACTGCTTAAGTTCTCCTTATAAAATGGTATTACCAAAAAGCAAAAGACCCAAGAGAACCTTTTTTGGGTAGAAAAAATTGGCGATTTACATAGGCGTCTCAAATACCGTACCTTCTTTTAACATTCAGATAGAAGTTAGTGAGAAAAAACCCTCTTGCCAAAATCTTCACCACTTCCACATAAACCTTAGCATATTATGATTAGAAGATGCCCACGGAAGTTGTTTTTTAATGTTAACGAAAATGGTTCATATAAGCGGGTAAATATGAATTTTTTTCATATTTTCGGACGAGCTATAACCAGTGGCGGCTGCTCAGAGGATGCCGGGCCTCCCCTAATTTCCCTGCATTCCATTCAATTTTGAATTCAAGTTCAAATAAAAAATGATCTTCTATATATGTATTATTTCCATCATTTTATCTACTATCCAAATCTCAAAGTAAAAGTAATAAACATATGTTTATTACTCAGCGATCTACATTCATACATTATCCGCAACACACAATACAGCGTAACGGATAGCAGGCAAACCGCTTAGCGAAGGAGGCTTGCCTCCACGAGTGGAGATTCGTTAGAATGTAACATTTCAAACTTCTTCAAATGAACGGTGCGGGAACCACTCGAAATTCAAGCTGTAGATCACGTGTCGAAGGCCCGGCTCCGCGGCATTATTTTCGTTTCTAGGCGAACGGAATTAGCGCGAAACGTCCTATCGGTCCGAATCAACTCCGGAGGTCGTGGATGGAGATCAGCTGTTGTTTTGATTCCCTACCTTTTATTAACGAAGTATTAATCCTCTTGTAGGTAAGATTTTAATAGTTCAGCAAAAAAGATGGAAACGGAAACAAGAAGTGAGAATTATAATACAAGTAACGAACTTACGAAACGCAAGATCCTGGAGATTTTATTTTGAATAATGAATTCAGTAAAATGCCTTACGATGATAAAATTCTCATAACTCAATAAGTAATTAAGACACCTCGACCAGCAATGCAAAATTTAATTATTAATTCTGCTTATAATCGTTCGTTCTGCGTAGAATTGTATAATAAATGCTAGTAGCAGACAGGAAGCCCAGTTCGAAATAAATTATTCTGTTATTTGCGTGGTCTCGGGCATCCTCTGATTGAAATCTCATGAGCCGCCACTGGCTATCAGATCCTAGAAGTCCTGAGTATCTGGGTATAAGAAACAAGCCTTATGCCTTAATTTCAACTCAACATTTTGATTTTTCCAGATATTGGGTTCACTACTGATAGTGTATGGTCTATTACCAATTGTCAATGGTGGATATGACAGCACACTCAGCAAAATAGCCATTGCTGTTGGAGTTCTGGTTTTCGTCATATCTTTTCTTGGTTGCTGTGGAGCTGTCCGAGAAAATAGACATCTCCTTACAGCAGTAAGTGACATATATATTTTCAATAAATGGGATATCAGTTCATCCTTGTATTTTAACTGACTCCACATCTAATCCCTCTGTTTTTTCAGCATGCTGCAATACTTATAATTTTATTCCTCATACAAATCATAGTGATAATGGTAATAATTGGAGTAGGTTCCATAAGTTATGATGCAATGGAAAAGAAACTAAGCAAGTTCATATACTCAAAAGATGCCAATGACGTCGACTATATGAAGTACATTGAGAAATGGGTAAGGACGTTTTTCATGACTTTCTTACAAAACTAATATGTGTACAGGGTGTTACATAATAGTATGTCACAACTTGAGAGGATGAATCTGCGTATAATTTCAAGAAAAAAATCCATATAAACATGGCTCCGCAAAAGCTTCGTTACGGAGTTACAGGGCGTTGAAATTTTCAAAAGAAAAATTTGTTTTTTTTCTTCTTAACTCCTGAATTTTTTGAGATATTTGGTCCAAATTTGGAATGCGAGCATTTTTCAGCAGTCTACATCATTGCACGTCCTGAATCTCAACTAGAATCTACAGGGTATTTTCTTTTCCGTAGCCATGTGTCCTTTTTGCCCCTCAAATTTTTGCGGTACGCCATTGGTCAGCGTAAAATCAATTTTTGATATATTCGTTCAATTTAGAAACTTTTTTGACTCTTTTAATTAATAATTAAAATTATTGAACGATTGTATGTTATTCGCTGAATAAAAAAATAATAAAAATACTCGATAGGTATGCCCAAAATTTGCTTTTATTTTGATAACTCGTTATCTGAGTCTCAACTTAAGCTTATTAAATTTTAACAATCGTTCAATAATTTTTTACTCGAAAACGGTTAGAAATTCGAAAATATTACACGAGTTAAAAAAGTTATTAAATTGAACAAAGACTGATTTTAAGCTGATCAGTGGAGTACCGCAAAAAGTTTGAGATGGAAAAAGCAGACATATCTCCGGAAAAAAACACCCTGTAGATTCTAGTTAAGATTCAGGACGTGCAATGATGGAGACTGTTTAAAATAGCATTTGAAAATCGCAAAATGTATATGTATAGGCTGATATTCTTCATAAAAAATGTCAAATCAATTTTTTGGATAGGGCTGTTTTTCGAGATTTTAAACATCAAAGCTTCTGCATAGGCAGAAAAAGTTTGTTACTAGAAATTTTCTTACAGCTCGACTGTTGTGGCGTTATAATTCAACAGACTACACTGGTCGAGGATTACCTTTACCTGGTTCTTGCTGTGGAGAATCCGATGACGTAAACTCGCACAACGAAAGGACTTGTACTATTGGTATGGCTTACAAAGATGGATGCGGACCAAAATTCAGAGATTACATTGATGATAACTATAAATCTGTGACTATAATGGTACTCGGATTAGCTGTTTTTCAGGTGAGACTTGTACACACAACATTAATTATTGAAGACAAAAAAATTGTTACAAAAAAAAGAGGGAACATTTTTAAATAACTTCAAACACAATATTATAAAATATACCCCGTTTTATATCCACCCAGTACCTATGTGGTTTCTGTATCCAGAAGTATCATCTTCAGACGAGAAAGTAAAAGTTTACTAAAACTGTTTCGACAGTATCAGTTTCATCTTTTGTAAAAGAAATAAAGTAAAAATCAAAAAATTGAGAATATCTTGCATAAAACATCCATATATGATCTTTGAAAATCATATAAACTAATATATTTTTTCGTTACTTATATAATTGAATTTTCATTCACATGTTATATTCAAATAGTGGCGGGGTCAAGGAAAGTGGCCAAGTTTACCCTGAATTATAACAAATCAATTTATTATGAAACCAGCAAAAAAAATCATGACCTCTCCTTGTCCTCCTCTGTTTTCAAAAGCTGGCATCGCCATTGTAAAGGGTTTTCCAATAAGAGGTGTTATTTTGATATTAAAAGAAAAATGCCATTTTTCAATATAAATGATTGGATGTTTTTTCATTATAAAGAAGAAGCTATGCTGTTAATAGTGGAAAATAACATCAGGCAAATGACCACCACGACCACGCTTACAGGACCATACCTATTCTCTTAAAGAAATTTTCCATAACCAAATCGCAAAGTGGCTGCCCTATGTCCTCGATAGCCTCACGAATTCCATCTTTGAGGCCTTGAATCGACGCTGGCAAAGGAAGAAGTCGCAAGGTGTTAAATAACAAGATCTCAGTGACCAATTGTGATCACCTCTTAGAGAGATAACACGGTCTGGAAAATTTGCCCGCAAAAGATCAATGGTTTCGTTGCTTGTGTGGCACGTAGCGCCGTCTTGTTGAAAGTAAACTTTGCCTAGATCAATACTATTCACTTTCGGCCATAAAAAATCATTAATCATTTCTCGATAGCGCAATCAACACTTTCAACACTTTCGGCTACAGCAGCAATATTCTCGGCTGTTCTTGAGAGACGTGCAAGAGTTTTATTTTTCACATCACTAAATTGTCCAAACAGCACGAATTTCTTTATTGCGGTCCGACAAGGTGCTTCACGACGACCCAAAAATTTTCGAGTTTTACGAACTGTCTCAGCCAAATTTTCACGAAATTTCAATGCGTTCTTGGAGCGTGTATCGTACACTTTTCATCAATAGCGTAGTTTCTACTTGTCAAATATAAAAAAATTACAGCTTCAAACGTGACATCTACCGAAAGCGTCCTATTCAAAAGAACACTTCGTATAGGAAAACCTTTACTAGAAAAAATGTTTTACAAATGAATAATAATAATTGTTTTCCAGATCTTTGGAGCGATCTTCACCCTGTGGACGAGAGATCACTTAACTTCACGTTAAGATATAGGAATGAAAGTGACCAATCAAAAAATTATTTAATTTAACTTATAAAACATTTCTTTTCACATGCTAAATAAAAGTTTACTATGAAGATATTTTTAGTTCATTAAATAAGTAATGAAATTTGTCCATTCAGGTAAAAATGAATTTCGGTGTTGTGACAAAATCAATAACATTTTTTTCATTCAAACTCTTGTGCTTCTGAAAATCGAAGCCATTTTCGTCGCAAATTTTTGGATCGGCTCCATTTTGGATTAAATATTCTAGAATTGGTCCGTCTGAATCCAAAATAACTGAAAATGATGATTATTATCGATAAAGAATTCTCAAATAGACACGAGAACTATCTCTCCTTTCAGATGTTTTTGAGTGCTGGTTCTACTTAACGAGTGCTATATCGTTTTGCCCAAATGTTTGTACTTTTCGAACAACGGTCTCAAACGATTGGGTTCGACTCCCTGATGACGAATCCGTGGTCAAATAAAATTCTGTCCATGGAGCCGTCCGTTAGCACGATAACTTTTGAAGTGATTGTCCTATAGACCTGAGATTTTCAAGGAGAGTTCGATTCCCAAATGCCGCGGTTAAGTTCGTTAACCAGGCATGAAATATGGCCATTCAAATCAAGAAATGTAAAATAAAATAAAACACACTACTATTGTTTATTAAAATCTTCGGCTATCGATTTCGGAATTATTCCATCATCAGGCCAGCTGAAAGTATACAAATGTAGAACATGTATTTATTTAGGTGAGAGTATGCAACATAGACCACCGATAATAACATATTAGATATCACATTTCGCACATATCCTATAGTTCCAGATTCAGTTGACATTCCCACAAGAAAGATACACGATAATAAAGGTTGACTAAAATTCAAAAAATTTTAACAATTCTGACAGAGGAGAACCGTTTTTAATATTTTTTTTCCGCCGACCTCGAAATAAAAGGTGATTTTAATGTGTACGAAATTGATCATTAATGACCCATTTTAATGATCAATTTTTTGGTTTATTTTAACGTGCAATCCTCATGGCAACCGTTCACAAAGTATTCAGAAGCACTACGAGAAATGTCAAAACTCTACTGGAACATAGATACATAGAAATTTCATTATGACAAATGTATGTCTTGTGCAGAATGAAAATGTATTTCAATCAAGAATTCATACACATATCATATTGAGATCGTCGGAAAAATCTTGTAATAACTCGGTTATTAATCGAGCGACTAATGGTCTCGAACTATTAAAGCGTTCGCTCCGCTCACGCTTTAAAATATCTTGACCATTAATCGCTGTCTTTAATAACCTAGTTTATTAATAACTATTAATGTTTGTAAACAGTTTCTGTTCATTTTAATTCAAGACAGTAAGTTGCATACTCTCACCTAAATAAATACATGTTCTACATTTGTATATACTTTCAGCTGGCCTGATGATGGAATAATTCCGAAATCGATAGCCGAAGATTTTAATAAACAATATTAGTGTGTTTTATTTTATTTTACATTTCTTGATCTCGAGAGACATACTATGGAAGAGTTCATTTGTAAATGGGCCATTCAAAATTTTTGTTCCTCAATATCTAAGACAAAACGAAACCAATCGAAATAAAATTTCGATGCCACATGCACAAATGTTATGGCCAAAGTTTCAAAACAGAACGATAGAAAATTTAATTGGAATATTGAATATTTACATAACGAGATATCCGATTAGAGTGTGAATTTCATTTTGTGAAGGAAAATTGATATACTGAATGTTCATGAAAAATTTCAAGAGGATCTCATCATCAGAACCATAGAATTTAATTTTTTCATATTGTTGATTTTTATAATTGAATGTTTGAATAATTTCCAGAATATTATTTTGATCGTGCTGAAATTTTGCATTCATACTTAGCAGCAATCTCGAGCCCTATACAAAATTTTGAGGTAATAGCATTATTGCTGCACCAATGAACGAGCACTCAAAAAAACCTGCTCAGGCTTCTCTCAATTTTATTAAAATGAGTTTTCAAATATTTTTGCTTACCTGCCCTCAACAATGGCGTCAAACCATTCCTATCTTTAGCATTTATATCCAATCCTAAACGAACAAAATACTGAATAATTTCCAGATTTCCAGAGCTTACAGCATAATGCATAACACATAATCCATTTATATCTACATCGCATGTTGCAGCACCTTTGCTCGCCAGAAACTTTGTTAATTCTAGATAACCATGAGCAATAGCAACCATCAAAGGTGTCTTACCAGACAACATAAGAGGTTTGTTTATATTGGCACCTAAATGTAGAAGCAAATTCACCATTTTCGAATCGTTTTCAGATATCGCCTGTATCAAAGGAGTGTTTGCCTTTTTGTTTTCTATTTCCAATAACTCTGGCCTAAAAAGATTTTAAAATTCAATGAAAATAGGACGACTTCAGTGTGGGGGATAGTTTAGAAAGTAAAAAAATTAAAAACGTTCGTTCACTGGTGGAGCAATGATGCTATCACCTCAAAATTGATATTCATGCTACGTAAATGAATGCAAAACCTCAGTACGATCAGAATGATATTTTGGACATTATTCGAAAAATGAAATATGTAAAAATCAAAACCTAAAAAAATTAAATTCCATAGTTCGGATATAATGCTATCCTCTTGAAATTTTGCACGAACATTCAGTATATTAATCTTCATGCACAAAATGAATTTCACTCGAATCGGTGAATTGGTTATAGAAAATAGAAATCTAAAGATTCTTCTTTTCAATATTCCAATTGAATTGTCCATGGTTATCTTAACACTATGGCCACAAAATTTTGCATAAGACTTTTAATAAGCATCTTGCATGTGGCCGCAAATTTTCATTCTGAATGGTTTCCTTTCGTCTGACATATTGAGGAACAAGAATTTTGAATGGCTATATTTTATGGAGCATCTGTACGATTTGGCTGGTTAACGAACTGAACCGAGGCATTTGGGAACCGACCTCATCCTGAACATTTTCAAGCCTCTTGGACAATACCTTCGAAAGTTATCGTGCTTACGGAAGGCCGGACAACCCCACAGAAAGAATTGAATTTGACTAAGGATTCGTCATCAGGGAGTCGAACTCTATCGTTTGGGACCTCAGAGTAAGAAATAAACATATTTCTTACTCTGAGTTTGGCACCATTTTCGGCTCAAAATTATAGACATTTGGGCAAAACGATATAGCACTCGTTTAAGTAGAACGAGTGCTAAATAATGAGCAGCCAACTCTTGTCAACTTTGGTGACATAAATTTGTTATCCTCTTTTCATAATTTTATTCGGAAGTTTCTGTATTCGATGTAAGTGAAAATCTGGAGATTTTTCGAAATCTCATCAGTTATACCGATGTTAAGTGTTGATTTTTTTTCATTTTCTATATAATTCTAGGCAGAACAACCCCTCTAACAAGTCACGAGCCGCCACTGTGATTAACATAAAATTATGAGAACGGCGCACCTTCAGTGGACTCAGAGGAGGCCGAAAGGAGAAATTCCTTAAACAATTAAGTTATTTCTCAGCGGTCTAAAATATTCATACATTATCCGCTACACATATAGCAGGAAAAAAGCCTTAGCGAAGGAGGCTCGCCTCCACGAGTTGAGATTCGTTAGAATGTAACATTTCAAACTTCTTCAAAATTCAAGCTGTAGATCACGTGTCGGAGGCCCGGCTCCGCGGCATTATATTCGTTTCTAGACGAACGAGCTTAGCCGAAACTGAACGCCAGATTGGCCCTAATCAACCCCGGCCATCGTGGATGGAGAAGCTGTTGTTTTGATTCCCTCCCTTTTATTAACGAAGTATTAATCCTCTCAGCGTGCGGCTTGTGGTTTTGTGACATTTTTCGGAAGAGTTTGTAGGTAAGATTTAAATATTGCAGGAAGAAAGATGGAAACGGAAAAATGAAGTGAGGATTAGAATGCAAGTAGTGAACTTAAAGAAACGCAAGATCCTGTAGATTTCATTTTGAATATAATAAATTCAGTAAAATGCCTTAAGATGAAAAAATTTTCATAACTCAAGTAATTAAGACACCTCGACCAGCTATGCCCAATTTAATTAATAATTCTGCTTATAATCGTTCGTTTTGCGTTGAATGGTATAATAAATGCCAGTGGCTGACTGGAAGCCCAGTTCCGAATTTCGAAATAAATTATTTTGTTGGTTGCGTGGACTCGGGCCTCCTCTGATTGAAATCTTACGAGCTCGCCACTGCGCACCTTAGGTACCATGAGTTTTTCATCATCGAACATTTTCATGTCGATATTTACCGCTTACCTCATCTTTACAATTTTCCTTATCATTCCGAATTTTTGTGAACGCATTGCGCTCAAAAGATGTCTCGTTGAGTACGCTATTCCTTCGGAAGTTGCACTTTTAAAAGTGTACCATTCGGAATCAGCGGATTTATACCGGAATGTATAAACTTCGCAAGGTTTCAAATTTTGCACGTTGAATGATGTCTTAGGACCTCTGAAAAATATGAAAATCAATTATAATTTGTTTCCTTGGATCGGTTTGAAAAAGCAGAAGACGCCATCTATGCTCCATTATTCAACTAGATGGATAGATCCCTTGTTCGCTGTAAAGCCACTATTTACAGAATTCTACATACAATGGTAACTGCTTTGAAAGAAGAACCGTTGATTTTTTGAAATAATTTAAGTGTTTTCTTGTATCATTTTGTCTGTACTAAACCAATTAATATGTTTTGAGAAAAAACTCAAATTGTAACGCTCGAAAGCGTTACAATTATTATATCCGACCCTCAAATCTCCACGGAAGGAAGAGCAATCTTGTTGAATAAAATATTTTCAACTTTGAATAGAGTTCCTACATCTATTGAATAAAGAATTCTTGAACAACAATACAAAATGCTTTCTAATGCAACTTTGAGTTCTCACAAATTCAATAGAAAAAATAAAATACCTGTATATTGTTCTCCATTCTTTGAAATTATCAAGAATTTGAAGACAAAATTCACTTTCTGAAGGTAAATCCCAAGAAATCATCAAACTGTTTTCACTTTGTTGATCAATTTTAATATTTACCATCATCCTAGAGAACAGTAAGTACCTACATTCATAATTTCTGTTGAATTAGACTTGAAATTTCAATATTGATCAAACAAATTTATGCAACACCTAGAGACTAGCAATTCAAGAGAGTAGTCTAATCAATAATAATTTAGTTTATAAACTATTTCTCACCAAACACTGGTGAAAAGATCTGAATGAAATTTTTTGTTGAATACTGCTTGTATTCCCATGGAAAAATCTTAGGACTGATATTTTTTTCATCTACACTCAGGGGATAATTGATTAAATTACTTACAAAGAAAAACTCGCAGGTATTAAAAGAGTTTTATTCAGTCTAATAAAAATAAAGACAATTTATCATAGGTATTGAACTTAAGTAAGCATTGAATACATACAGATACTTTTGAAATAAAACCCAAATGGTAGAAACAATGTTTTAATGGGAGAAGTTCAAATCAAAATATATCTGGACAGTCATCAATTTCAAAAGATTCAATTAAATTCCTCAAAACAATCATAATAAAACGCGATGTAGAAAAACTACTTTAATGAGATTAATTATTTACAAAACAACCAAAATCTTGGAATAAATTATGAAGAAACATTGAATGACTTTTTCACGAGGATCAAACTCACAATTAATGGAATTTTCCAACTAACTCTTTGGTCAACAGTTTGTTGGATCATAACTATGTGAAACAAACGTTCAGTATAAAATAAGATACATTCTGACTTAACATAAAATGAAATTAATTACTAAGTATACCTTACTTCTTATTGGCTTTGTTTTTTACAGGAGCTTTACCTTTTGTGTTATTTTGTGTTTTGGCTTTTTTACTTTTGGGTTCTTCATCATCCTCATCTTCTTCCTGTAATGATGAAACATCAATAATTATTAAATGTAATAAATAAACATATATGTAAATATAGGTGCTCAATACTACCAATATAAGTTTCGTTCCATAATATTGACCAATAAAAACATAACAGTTAAACCAAATTCAAAATAGTCATGACAACTAGCAAAGTGAGGTTATGTTATCTTATACCAAGGCTCCATAATTTTCAAACACGTTATAATTATCATCATAAGTATAGACTAATAATGCGGCTCAATTTGTGGGTTCTGTTCACCTAGTCCAATGTTAAAAAACTTACATTGGTAAAGCTTTGATTGAAAGGATTTTCAGACAGTTTTTTAAAGAAAATAGTATCGTTTACTTACAGCTCCTTCTTCACCCTCTTCATCTTCATCCATTTCATCAATTACTTCTTCCATATCGTCAAATTCTTCCATAGATGATCCAATTAAATGATGACCAATAATGTGAACTGGACCACTACCTTGTACAAGTGTAAAAGTAACTGGGGGATCTGGGAAAGACAAATCCAAAAGAACTTGGTTGTTTGGACCGCCTGCTTTCAATGTAGCAACTGGAATTTTCACATGATCCTTCCATGTCATAGCTTCAACTTGTATAACATTAACTTCTCCCTCAGTAGCTTCAGGTCCTAATAGAGCTTGTTTAATGATAAGTTTATGTCCACCATTGAAGTCTTCAGATCCTTTGCCTTCTGGATCCCAAACTTCGTTAGATTTAGCACCTTTAAGGGTCAGAGCTGCAAAAGAAACGAAAATATCATAGCAAGGTTGTTAGATGTTGAAAACTCAATAATGGCGCGCAAAAACCGGCATCACAACAAAACGTATTTTTCAAATTCCTATGTATTTACGTTGAAAATACAAGCGGAATTACATAAAACTAATGTAATAAGTGCCATACATACCATAAAAATATTCATCGGCCATTATTTGTTTGAGATGTTAACTGATTATTATAAAAACTGCACGTGATGGAGGAAGCAGTCGATGCTAGAATTATGGAGAACAAGAGGAGAATTTCCAAACACTGATAAGTGATAATGGCGTACAAAATGCTGTGGCGCGCAGACCTTCGAGTTCGATAGAGGGGGAAAATGGGATCGTTTGAACTACTGCAGGACATTTTGGACTATAAAATTTAGTCATATTAGCCAGTAAGTAATAGATTGTAATTTTTTCCATTATTCAGACATTTTCAATAACGATAAATATATATTCAAAACAGCCATGGTTTAAAAATTGTTCGAGTAAAGAAATATTCATTCTTAAAATCAAACAGCTGAATGTTATTTTATCCGTTATTTTATGCTTGTAACGTATATAACCACTCTCGTCACTGTTAAATCACCACTCGCTAATTAATAACCGTTACTTACCTGAAATCTTCAAAATTCAGAAATTTACGATTCTAGTAAAGTAGACTCCGTTTATGGAATTCATTCAGAAACCTTGAAAATTAGAGATTCATGAATTAACTAATCGGTCATCAGTTATATCTCATATTGCTGCTCAAAGATGAATCGCAGAATTTTGTCAATATTATTAATACTATTTTTAACATTTTTGGGTATTTCAAGTGATGATGAAACTGAAGATATTTTTAGAGCTAGTAGTGAATGGAAGGAAATAAAACCAGGTACGACTTCTTGGTAAGAAATCGTCTTAGAGGTTTTCTGTGGGAAAGTAGAAATGAGTAACCTTAATCTAATTTCTAGGACAAAAAATTCCGGCAGGGCTCCATGTCAGAATAAATTTACAAACCGGAAAAAAAGAAGCTAAACTAAATAATGAATTAGACCAAAAAAAGCAAGCATTAGTCATTACTGATAATGATCATTCAAGTGAAACAAATGAAGGTACTTATACAGATCGAATATCTATCTCAGAAATAAAAGAATCTTTAAAGAAAATTAAAAATGATGCTACTAAAGATCACGTGAAGAATCTTGGGACAAAATATAGAAGTTATGAAGAAATTAAGAAAGAACTAGGTGATCTTCAGCTTACTCCCAAATTAGATTCTGAGATTATCAGAGAATTAATAGGAGGTTTTAAAGAAGAAATTAGTGGTAAAAGGAATAGTTCAAGAATAAAAACTATTTTGGAAGATTTGGAATATCTCTCACACCAAATAGATAACGCAATAGAATTTGTTAATCAAAATGGGTTCAAACATCTGATTTATAGTAACTTTAATCACAGTAACAATGATATCAAAATTATGACTCTGAGACTCATGAGCTCCCTAATGCAGAATAATCCTAAAGTTCAAATCCATGGCTTAGAAACGGGAAGTATAAGTGAATTGCTCAAACTACTGAACTTGGAAAAAAATGTGGATGTTAAGTATCAAGCTGTTGGAGCTTTAAGTTCAATACTAAGAAGATTTCCATTGGCCCAAAAAAAATTCTTAGAGAATGGGGGTTTGTCAGTTTTCACTAAGATTTTTGAAGAGGCCGACATCAAAATGAATGTAAGACTCGTTACTCTTGTTGTTGATTTAGTTAGTGAACATCAATATTCTCTAATGAAAGATGGTAACGAAGAAGCATTGAAGCAATATAAAATGATTGATATGGAAGGAAAACTTCTAGAAAATAATTGGTGCTACTACATAAATAAATTACTTTATTCTATTGTAACTGCAGATGAAGACAACCATGATTATGTTGAAAAATGTTTAAAGTCAATGAATGTTCTGAAAGACAATTGTGCTGTTGGTTACGATTCCAAGATACTAAACTATTTATACCAAAAATATAATAGGTTAGGATTAGATGATATAGAAGAGGATGAAGAATATAGCATGAGTAGTTATTTTTCAGAGTTGAAAGATATGTGTCATGACTTGTTGGAAGTTAATAAATCAAAACAAAAGACTGAACTATAAGGGATATTTTTTTATTCAACACATTTTGACAAGTTTTCCTCAATTCATTCTTAATTAACGGTAAATATTGTCCGTTCACGAAAGGTTGAGGGCATAGCAGGCGTTTCTTTGTTTGTCTGAAGTTGGCAGTATTTACTGTCATAAAGTAAAATAAAGTCAACGTTGCCGAATGTACTCGGTCTCGTCCAACGAGCTTCCGAGTTATCAGAGAACTCTATGCAATATTGACAACATTGCGTATCAATTTGACAAGAAAATAAAGAACATAACCTAAAATTTTAATATACACAGTGGAATATGCCAAATTTCCATGGCCAACCGATGGCACAACCTTTCGTGGACGGAGTATACGTATCTTTTGATGGAGCACTAAAGTTTAAATTCAACCCAAGCTTTTTATTGGCTTTAGATCTACAAGAACTGTTGTAAAGTTTGAAATGAAAATTCTACAATTTCAATTGACATTCTGATACTTAAAAAGGAATATGTGCAATGTACAATTCGAACCATCCGTGTACACTGAACATACTTAATTTATATCTACAAAATGCCATTATATCGAATCAATGCTTCAGTTTAGAAAAGATGGGTTCGCTGTTCAAATGATAAGTATTTCAAAACTGAGAAAGAGACTGCAATTTCTATTAAAATTTTATAATTATGAAATCAAATAAGGTTTAAATAAACCATATCTTTTATATCATTTCACAGTCACAAAAATTACTCATGCTGAATGAAGTTCACATAAAAAGTTCATGTAAAAAATATCACTATTAAAAAAATTAAGAAAATGAGTCCAATGTTCAGGGACACTTCCGATCTATCTGTGCTTTTCCACATTCCTGATATTCTTGCATGGACATCCACATTTGCTGAAAGGTACCTATAGATGCCAGAATCGATCCTCCAACCCAGGCACCAAACCTCCTCTCAACTGTGCCGTTTGCCGCAATCATTTTCAGTCTCATAGATCCAGGGGTTCTCGAAGATAGATCTTTGCTAAGTCTGTCGCTGAATCCCTGGAATATAAGCCGCAATGTAACAAGTGTGAAAAAGACACACAAAAAGTTAATACCTGAACTAGAGAATTTCCTCCTGTCAAAACAACTGAACTGTACAAGGCCGGCCTAATGTCGACATCACACATTCCCGCACTGGTAGCAGCTGCGGAAAGAGAATGAATGAAAGAAATTAATAATAAATCTCTGATTACCCCATCTTAGAAAAAATTTCAATAAAATTAGTCACTATATTATAACCATAGTCCGTTCACGAAAGGTTGAGCCGTCGGTTGGCCATGGATATTTGGCATATTCCACTGTGTAAGTATATTAAAATTTTAGGTTATGTTGTTTATTTTCTTGTCAGATTGATACGCAATGTTGTCAATATTGCATAGAGTTGTTTGATAACTCGCATGCTCGTCGGACGAGACCGGGTACATTCGGCAACGTTGACTTTATTTTACGTTATGACAGGAAATACTGCCAACTTCAGATAAATAAACAAACGCCTACTATGCGCTCAAACTTTCGTGAACGGACTATAATTGAATTTTAAACCTGATATACTAATTCATTGGATTATCATTCGAAAAATTCTCTATTATTGATAAAATGGAAAACTTTGAAGATTTTAACTGATACTCAAATAATTAAGAAAGCCCTGTGCAGGTGCTTCTGAGCGCTCGTTCATTGGTGGAGCAATAGGGCTATTACCTCAAAATTTTGTATGGGACTTGAGATTGATACTAAATAAATAAATGCAAAATCTCAGAATGATCGGAATAATATTCTGGAAATTATTCAAGAACTGAAATATGTAAAAACTTGACTATTGAAAAAAATAAACTCTATTGTTCTGATGATGCGATCCTCTTGAAATTTGGCTCAAACATTTCGTATGTAAATCTTCATTTTCAAAATAAATTTCAATCGAATCAGATATCTTGTTATGGAAATTCTTCTTTTCAATATTCCAATTGAATTTTCTATGGTTCAGATGATGC
The DNA here is from genome assembly GCA_013421045.1 of Propylea japonica. Taxonomy (NCBI): domain Eukaryota; kingdom Metazoa; phylum Arthropoda; class Insecta; order Coleoptera; family Coccinellidae; genus Propylea; species Propylea japonica. Next base: position 48,205,110 of record CM024245.1, read on the forward strand.
GATCTTTTTGAAATTTTGCATGAGCGTTAAGCATATCAATCTTCATCAACAAAATAAATTTCACTCAAATCAGACATCTTGTTATAGAAATATGAAGTTTCGTCTTTTCACTATTCCAATTCAATTTTCTATGGTTCTGTTCAGACTATGGCCACAAAATTTCATTTCGAATGGTTTCGTTTGTATGAGATATTGAGGAACAAGAATTTTGAATGGCCATATTTTATGGAACACCGTCGTTAACGAACTTAGCCGAGGCATTTGGGAACCAAACTCACCCTGAAAATCCCTTCGAAAGTTATCGTGCTAACGGACGGACGGGCCCACGGACAGAATTGAATTTGACCAGGGAGTCGAACCCTATCGTTTGAGACCAGTTTCGGCTCAAAATTCGAAATATACAGACATTTGTGCAAAACGATAAATGCAGCACTTGTTTAAGTAGAACAAGCGCTCAAAAAATACATATTTGGACAAAACGATCAAAAGTTAGCGTGTTTATGGACAGAAATGTTTCTAATTATTTATCAGTAAGTCCAACTGATTCGTTTAACAGTCACTCCTGTTTAGGAGCAAACTCGTAAAAAAAACTACATGTACAAAACGTTACCAATATATCCTGCTCCAAGCATAGCATGGTCAAATAATCCTTCTGCTAGTTTGAATCTCTCTGGTCCAAAATCTTGATGGTAACCTGTTGGGAATTCATGATGTACCATTGGAATACTAGCTGCAGTTCTCTCATCATACGGTGATTCAGAAACCTGGAAAAAGGTGAAAATAAAGCATGTATTTACCATTTAAATAGACAATTAGATTGATATGGCTGTTAAAACTACCTGTAAAACACTTTGTTGAAAATCTTGTACTGTTTTTTTGGTCATATAGGTCATCCAACTGTTCGTTATTTCAAAGGGAAATGTCTTTTCGTGTATCTCGGCTTGTCCTTATCTCTAATTACTTCTTTGTTCGATATCAATACTGAGGGTGTTAGATCAATTCCTAAACTCTCTAGCATTTCCCTGGCTCTTAAAACTAAATAGTCTCCTCCTATAATGAAAACAAGATTCAAATTAATTCACAGTTCTCAGATAAAAACGATAAAACATTACCTAGAGGAGATTTTACGACTGCGTTTGAGATAACATAACCGTCTAATACAGGAACAGCTGAGGTATGTGTAGCCCCACTGTCAATAACAAGAGCTGTAGCCCTTCCATTTGCAAAAGCAGCCAAAGCAGCATTCTTAACTAGGTAGAATGCTGGGACTTTGTACTTCTCAAACATAATTTCGGTTAATTTTTCTCGTTTCTGCCTCTGATTCCAAGGTGATTCAGAAAATAATACTGGGTGAAAATGCGATTCTGATTGGATAATCTAAAAGAATATAATTAAACACTAAATAGTAATGAATTATTTTATGAAATGCAAACCTTCGAATAGGAGTAGTCCATCATTTTTTCAAAATAATCCCAGTTTTCAATCATACCGTCTTTCATATAACTATGAAGTTCCATGTTTGGTCTAGGTTTGTGTAGGTATATCGTATCAATATAGTATTTCCATGCTGAAATTCGGGTAAATCACATAAAAATTTAACACCTTCTTCATCGATGGAAATTGAATTTTTTAGCATCTTTATATTCTGATGCTTTGTGACTATTTATCGAAATATTAAATATGAATTCAACTTACACGATGGTGTAGTGGACACATTGCTATCGTCTGCCTTAGCCTCTGGTTCTAATTTAACTTGTTCTGGTGCTACCCCAATGACCGACGGTATTTCAGCTTTTGGGGTATCCTCTTGAGCATAACCCACACGCAAAGAATGGTGTCCTGGGTCGAAAACTAGGGCACCTATTTCATCCCCGCCATATAACATTCCACTACTCATTTTATTTATTTTTGAAACAATTTATTAAAACTTATTATACATGAACGCTTTTATACTCCTGAAGAGTGAGGTTAATTCAGTTTTGTTTATACTTATGACAACTACGTCATTTGGATTTTGGATGCGTCGGTTCCAAAATTACCGACAAGAAAAGTTTTAAGAACAAGAAAATATTATTTTGTCATTGTTTCAGGATGATTTGATCATTTGAACCATGATATAATTATATATTATATTAAAAAAATACTTTGTCCAATAATAATATTTGACGAGGGTAAAAAAATTTCATGTAAAAATTTTAAAAATGCCGACATGAAACTCTAGTTTGGATACGGTTAGTTATCACAATAAAAAAGGAACTTCATATAATACAATGTAAATGAATAAATGATTGATTTATGGGATTCTCCATTGATGAAATGAACTTATAATTTTTTATTTCCATTTATTGAAACAAGCGCATCCACCATTTATAAACACCTTTTTCAGTAAATCTCGTTGAATTTTCGAAGGTATAGGATAAAGCTCATTAGAGATCTTGGGCATAGGTATTGTTTAACATTGAATAATGTTCATAGTAGATTAGATTATATTCGAACGGATAAATGGTGCACAGCTTCAATACAATGGTACAAAAATTTAAGGCTTCAGCTTGTTCGCATGAATGGGAAGCATGTATAAGATCTTGTATTGAACTATGAGTTCAAGCGCATCCACCATTTTAAACACTTCTTCAGTAAGGCTCGTTGAATTTTCAAAGGTACAGACCAAGGCTTATTACAGACAAATGCATACATACCACAAAGAAAAGAATGAATAAATACAAGACCATATTCAAACTATCCAAAGAATTAGATAGGTAGAATTAGCTTTTCGAAGAATAAGATATCATTGAGAATAATCAATCATCCAAAATTTCAGATTTAGGTACATGATATTAAGTCAGAAGCTTTTTTACAATCATTCGAATTAGGAAAACGATAATCTGAATTTGGATATCCTGGATAAATTTCTACATTACATTGACTGGTTTCATTTTTTAAATTTATGAGTTCAACGTCCTTATTCACAAGGAAGGCATATGAAAACATAAACCATTAATTGGTGAAAATTGTTCCATCATATTAAGCCAGAATGCAGAATTAAAATTACTGGTTACTGGTTTTTCATAAAAATTTTGAACAAATTCAGGATAGCAATGACTGGAAATTGAATTAAATGTTTTCCAATTATGAATATTTCGCCTTCAGAAATTACAGTGCCGTGTATACACGACAGGCATTAAAAGGTACCTACTTTTATATTTTCGAAGAAATATTACGTCAGTACTTTCTTCCAAAATTAAAATAGTTTTTTTGATTATTTTTCATTCAAAAACTTTTGATACTGATACACTTCGATAACTCCAGAACTATTCTGCCGATTTGTTCCAGTAATTAACTCATCCGAGCTAATCCGACCCTGCAGCCTCCCTGAATATTCCAAGTCTCACAGAATACGTTCGAAAGTATTGTGCTTACGGACGGTGGACATAATTATTTTGGGATCGAATTCTTCGTCAGTGAGTCCAACCAAATCGTTCGAGACTACTCTCGACTCAGAATTCAAAACTAAACATATACAGGGCGTCAAGGAAAAAAGTACCATGCATAGGCCATAAAATGTAGAAAAGTGCTATGACTATATGTCCGAAACTACCTACTTCTTTAAGAAATACAGGTTGCTAAAGTTAATTGTTTTATTTGTTTATTTTGAATAACTTTGGACAAAGAGGTAAGATTTGAACAAATGTGATATGCGGGGGTTTTGTAAGATGCAGAATCCAAATACCTATCAGCATTGTTTCTCCTTAAACAATGCTATCAGTTTTTAGATTACTAATAGAGGGCGTCACATACAGAAATCCTCCACATTTAAAGAGACTCTACTTTTTGCCTCACACAGTATGTCATTCTGGACTAGAAAAAGCGATTCCTTTATTTTTTTCCTTCAAAAAGTTATACTTTGTTGGAGTTGCTAGGATCAACGGTTTCTGGTAAAAACGCATCGAATAGCTAATTTATGCACGCAAATTGTGCCCTGAAGCGACAAAGTAACCTACTTACAACAACAAGGACAAAACACTTCAATAATTAAATTTTAATAACATCAACAAAAGACTGATTAATAAGCAAAAGAATATTAAGTATTTAGAAGATGTTCGAATTGCTGGTCTTGTACTTGAAAGCACTTTTCCCTCAGAGTAAGAAATAAACATTTATTTCTTACTCTGAGACTTTTCCACTAATTGTATCAGTGATTCACATCTGTGAAATACAATAAATCTTTTTTCATATTTTTGGCCCTCTATCGCGTGGCACTATGCATGGTACTTTTTCCTTGACACCCTGTATTGGGCGAAACTATAGTAGGTTCGCTGTTAACTAATAAGGAACAAGCGCACAAAAGGAATCTGGCTTTTTTTATATTTGGTAGTTGGTAATTGGTATAGATTTCCTGAATTTTTCGCAATACTTCCTATGAAACACCATGTATAGGTACCTAGGAAGTTATTGATGTTGTGAAAAACTGAACAAATATTGATAAAATGATGCTAGAAGGAATAAAACGACATTCGACTCCACATTTTCAGGAGTTTTCATATTCTGGAAATACTGACATTCGAAATGAATGATTGATAGAACACTCAAAAGAACGCTGACGAACTATAAAAACCACTTTTACCCCGACTTTGCTTTTCTTTCAACCCCCTAAGCTATTATGTCTCGAAAATTATTAGATTATATTTCACAAATCGATAAAAGGCAGAGGGGTAACTCAAAGACCATTAGAGTAATGTTTTAATGCTTCCTAAATCGCTAAATATCCCTAAACTGTGGGGTTGTCTCCTTTGGGGAGGATAATGAGAGAATGGAGAAGCCCTGCTGGGACTTCACACTGTTATTAATGGGTTTTATGTATTACTAATAATGAAAATGGCTCAAGCAAGAAACGATTATTTTACACTACTTCTGTGGTGGCACACTGTTAAATTTTTTATGTATCATAATAAAAATATTGTTTCATTGATATTCTCTCTGAGTACGATAAAGAATGGAATTACATATAACATACTTCGTTAACTCTTTGTTTTATTGAGGCTCTGTTTCACCATTTGATTTGATGTGAAACTATAGTTGATAGCTACATGGGCGTCTCCAAAGGAGTGCAGGGGTAGGGTCCTTCCCCTAGAGCGTCACAAGTATCCCATAAAAACTCAAGTAATACATTTCATTTCATCCTACACTACCTCTAGCTCATTAATTCTATTTTAATTTCTTTGCCTTCCCTAGCCCGAAGGCTGGAGACGTCCTTGGATAGCTATCAATGTAGCAGATGACAGCTATCATTGGAATGCTCTCTATTCGGAAAAATCTGAATTTTTCGATCAAGAAATTATTATTTTCCTGCTATGAACTCAATGGTTTTTCAAATTAAAAACCTGAAAGTATTTTAAGTAATATAGGGATACATTTATTTCAACGATATCTACCAGCTAGCTTTCAGTTTTTTATCGCCAAGTCGTGAAATAGGCCCTAAGGCTTAAATATTTCACAGTGGCACGACTTGCGTAGTACGAATTTCAAAATTTTCAAACTGATAAATAAAAGTTGAAAAACAAGATTTCTAAATGATTTGTAAGCTGATTTCTTCAGAAGTGGGGAGTTTCATAGGCCTACCCTGTACCGGGTGTCCTAAATTCGTTGTCTAGTGAGGGGATCTCAGAAACCCTATGAGTTAGAACAAATTGTAATAAAGATAAATTGATAACTTCGATAAATTTTACCGAAAAAAGCGCCTATATAATGTTTTAGTTTCATGTTTTTAACTTCAGTAATAAAGAAGTTATGAGAACTTATCATTTACGCCATTTTCTAATTTTCTCTAATAGCTCGAAAACGGTTTGACTTAAAAGGTTGCCGTTTTCACCAAATGAATTCTCCCAAAATCGAGCCTAAAATGTGGCACTCATTTTGTTCTAGCTCATTGGGTTTTCTGAGATCCCTTCACTAGACAACGAATTTAGGGCACCCGGTACAGTCCAATTTCCGACCACACAATTTTACAATTTCGTTATTTGTGGGATCTTTATCTATTCGAATGTTAGAGTGTTAACGGACGGGCAGCGGACGGCTGCACATAATTGTTTTTGACCTCAAAATCTTCATGTCTGAGCCGTTTGAGATCAGTCCCTTGTCAAAATTCGAAACTATGAAACAAATACCCAAAAAGGAATTGGGGAATAGTCTTCTAAAGTACATATATAATAAATAAGTAAATAATAAAAATGGAACGATACACGCTTCAAGAACGCATTGAAATTATTGAAATTCACTATAAAAATGGTGAACATTTGGCAGAGACGGTTCGTAAAACTAGACATTTTTGGGTCATCGTAAAACACCCTGTCGGACCGCAATAAAGAAATTGGTGGAAAAAAATTCGCGCTGTTGGGACAAGTTTGTGATGTGAAGAAAAAAACCCGTGCACGTCGCTGAAGAACAGCCAAGAATATTGGTGCTGTAGCCGAAAGTGTTGAAGAAAACCCAGGTTTGTCCATTCGCTATCGAGAGATGATTAATGATTTTTTATGGCCGAAATTGGACAGTATTGATCTGGACAACGTTTACTTTCAACAAGACGGCCCTACGTGCCACACAAGCAACGAAACAATTGATCTTTTGCGAGAAAAGTTTCCGGACCGTTTTATCTCTCGAAGAGGTGATCACAATTGGTTACCGAGATCTTGTGATTTAACACCTATCTATGATTCTATCAAGGACATAGGGCAGCCACTTTGCGATTTGGTTGTGGAGAATTTCATTAAAAGGATGTGGTCCTGTGAGTGTGATCGTGGTGGTCATTTGCCTGATGTTATTTTCCACTATTAACGGCATAGCTTCTTCTTTATAATGAAATAAACATCCGATCATTTATATTGAAAAATGGCATTTTTCTTTGAATATCAAAATAAAAAATAACACCTCTTATTGGAAAATCCTTCAGCTAGAGTAACGGAAAGGGTACTTTCACAGGTTTCTGCAAGTTCAGTCATCTTGTGTCTTGATAATTTTTATTATATATATAAAAATTCAAAATTGTTGACTGTTCTAAAGGGGATTATACGAACAATTAAACCTGTCAGAAACAAGGCAATAGGTATTTATTGGGTTCCCGAAAAAGTAACCAATTTCTGTTGTCCTTTCCAAACAGAACTAACTGTCCTGAAGCGGCTTCAACAAACCATAAACTCAGGAGAAGTGTAATTAATGTGTTTGTTAATTCTTTTTGGACATAAGTAGTTGTTGAACATTCCCGATTAAATATTTTTGTTCATTGCAGCTTTCAAACGAAGTCAGTTCTTTCAAAATGCGCTGTTGCCACGTTTATTTACCTGAAACCCGAAAAATCAGGGAAAATTCAAATTTTTGCCCCTTTCCCACTGAGGCTCATCGTTCTTCCTGTAATTTGCGGAACTGAAAATGATTTCGAATTCGAACGATTAAGATTGGAAAGCTGATATCTTATAAATTCGGATTACTTTTTGAAAAAAGGATTAGTTCAAAGCAATTGATTCAAGAATTTCAAGAAATCAAGAAAACCATATTTTATATATATATCATTATAAATTATAACAAAAAGTTTCCACAAATATTTTCTTCAAATTTTGGATAAAATATCAATTCAAACATGCTGAGTAATGGCTACTAGAATGATCAGAAATTGAAGTATGAACGGTGAATAACGAATGCAGTTTTACACTAGATACAGGGCCGTTTCAAGTCGAGAGTCAAGACATAAAATTAAAAATTCATCCACATTCAAACTGTTCCTCGAAATCCCTTCGAGATTAGGAAAAGGTTCTCTACAACCAGAAGGGTTTATCAAACCAGGTCTGTTCAAGCGAATCTGATATGTTTGAGGAACACTGTCTACAGACGCATAATATCAATATTGTGTCCCATAGATTAAAAACAGCGACATTTCGCCATAAATAAAACTATGGACTTCAATTTCGAAGTGATTTTAATTGCACTCATCGGACGGAAAAGGTTGAATACATTCAGGACCATATGCACACTTCCTCATAGTTTTTTTTTCTACCAAGATTTATAATACGAAGCGTCTTAACCTCGATATACCTACAGTGTATTTTTTAATTGATTTGAAAGATTTGAGGGGGTGATTCCTCAAAACATTTTTTGAAAAAAAGTTTCCATAAATGTAGGTCCGGAAATGCATTATTTTCAAGATACTGGGTACCTATTGAAGTTTTACTCAGAAACTGACTAAATAAAAATAAAACAACAACGAGTATTTGTCGTTACAATATGCAGTAGAGATGCTACATGCGTTGAGATGTATTATTTTTCTACACGAAAACGCCACCCGAAAAAAGGAAAAAAGAAATTTTTTGTCACAAATTGAACGAATAATTCAACATATGAATATATTAGCTTAAAATATCGCAGTGGCGTACCACTTTTTCAGTCAGTTTTTGAGTAAAACTTCAACACCCTGTATCTTGGAAACAATGCATTTCCGGATCTACACTCATGGGAACATTTTTCATAAGAATAATGATCAATGGAATCACCCTCTTAAATCGTTCGCATCAATTCAAACTCTCAATGGCAATATAAACTAAATGTATCAGGAAGTACAGGATAGCAGGAAAATGTCGGAAACGAAATGATGTTAAAACTTTTGTTGATTGATCATACTGAATAAGATTCCTAAGCTTCCTTGAAGCCCTCCAGAAGTTATTGAGCTTGTGCAAGTTAGGAGAATCAGTTGTATTCTGTGGAATTTCTGTTAACGTATCCTTGAGTCACCTCAGGCACAGCACTGCCAATTGTTAACCCACCCAATTCGAGTACAGTTTTTCCACTTCCCATCCTTAATATCCGTCCAAAAACGAACCAACCGGCAACAGTGGCGTTCCCGGATTTCCTGCACTAAAACCCCGCAACAGTAGCGGAAAGAAAGGGGGTGTTCCAGGTCTGGAAACGCCTCCCTCCCGCCTCCACAAGCGGAATTCTGGAAACAGTCTCTCCCAGGCGTTCATCAAATCCACCGCTGCCTCTCCGCAAGAGAAAGCTGTCGGGTCACTTGGTCGTGGTGTAAATCGAAGAAATGATGTAAGAAGTGGAAAACGGAACCGAATACTTCCATGTGTACACATCGTATCGGTGCCCGAGATAGTAGTGAATGAGTTTTTGAAGCGTGCGAGATATTTTTTTCAAGCTGGTGATCGCCTACCCAGTAATTGTTGGATTAACATGATAGATAGAAAAAAATTTGTTTTAGCGGCATTGCTCTTCGTTTATGAAGGTGAGTTACAGTAAGATTTATAACTTCTACTACACTCTAATGAACAAAAAATTATCTTCAAAAATTCATTTTTTCGACACCTTTAGCAAGCACCTTGATTCAATGCATAAAACATTATTCCTCTAAGGGCCTCTTTCACGACTTGCTGATAGAGTGAATGATAGCTATCTAACAGATATCATTGATAATCTCATGCATTTGTTTGAATGCATTCGAAGTTTATGAAAAGCAAATAATATTCAGTATTCGGACAAAACATCTAAAAGGAAAGTCAATTTAAATGAATACAAATAACAACCGTTTCAATGATATCTGTTAGATAGCTATCAGCGCCTTAATCATCAAGTCTCGGAACGGGACCCAAAAATTACTGTTTTTTGTATTACCTGATGTCAGAACTTTGAAATCAGTTTTGAGAAACAAAAAGCATGAAAAGAAAACAGAAGCAAACTTCGAATCTTTAGTAAAATATAGCTATAATAACGAAAATGTAAAGTAGAGGTTCCTCAAGACAGGAATATGTAGGTAGGATGGAAATAAGTTTTTCGAGAGTTTGGTTTTTCACTAGTGTTCAAATAAATTTGAATTTAACTGAATGATGTAAGAAATGGAAAACGGAACCGAATAGTAGTGAATGAGTTTTTGAAGCGTGCGAGATATTTTTTTCGCTGGTGATCGCCTACCCAGTAATTGTTGGATTAACATGATAGATAGAAAAAAATTTGTTCTAGCGGCATTGCTCTTCGTTTATGAAGGTGAGTTACAGAAAGATTTATTACTTCTACACCATACTGAACAGATCATAATTTTTTAAAAATTCACTTTTTCGGCACCTTGATTCAATGGTTGTTATCTGCATAAAACATTATTCCTCTAAGTTACTGTTTCACAACTTGCTGATAGAGTGATCAGTGAATTATAGCTATCTAACAGAAATCATTGAAATGAATTTATATTTGTTTGAATTCATTGGAAGTTTATGAAAAGAAAATAACAAGAAGTACCCATACTGAAACTTCTGAAAGGAAAGGATTCAATTTTAATGAATACAAATAACAACCATTTCAATTATATCTGCTTGTTAAATAGAAAAAAAATTGTTCTAACGGCATTGCTCTTCTTTTACCATGTGCAAGCATCTTGATTTAATGGTTGGTATCTGCATAAAACATTATTCCTCAAATAAGGGCCTGTTTCACACCTTGCTGATAGAGTAAATGATAGCTATCTAGCAGAAATCATTGAAATTAATGTATTTGTTTGAATTCATTCGAAGTTTATGGAAAGAGAATAACATTGAGCACCTAGACTGAAACATCTGAAAGAAAAAGATTCAATTCAAATGACTAAAAATAACAACCATTTCAATGATATCTGCTATAATATAGATAGCTATCAGCATCTTAATCATCAAGTCTCAAAACAGGACCTAAAAATTACTGTTTTTTGTATTGCCTGATGACAGAACTTTGAAATCAGTTTGGAAAAACAAACATGAAAAGAAAACAGAAGCAAACTTCGAATACTTAGTAAAATATAGCTATAATAACGAAAATATGAAGAAGAGGTTTCTCAAGACAGGAATATGTAGGTAGCGTGGAAATAAATTTTTCGAGAGTTTAATCATTCACGAGTGTGGAAATGAGTCTGAATTTCTACTTTTTCAACGCTCTTTTCCTAGAGAAATAGCGTCCTATTGTTTCGTCTAAATGTCAGTTATTTTAGAATTTTTAGGATAGAGCGGTCTGAATCTGTTAAATTCATGTTGTTGTGGTGAAAATTGAAGAAATGTTGTAAGAAGTGGAAAACGGAACCGAATACTCCCATTGTACACAACGTTTCGGTGTCCGAGATAGTAGTGAATGAGTTTTTGAAGCGTGCGAGATATTTTTTTCAAGCTGGTGATCGCCTACCCAGTAATTGTTGGATTAACATGATAGATAGAAAAAAAATTGTTTTAGCGGCATTGCTCTTCGTTTATGAAGGTGAGTTACAGAAAGATTTATTACTTCTACACCATAATGAACTGATTATTATAGTCAAAATTTAACTTTTTCGGCACCTTGATTCAATGGTTGGTATCTGCATAAAACATTATTCCTCTAAGGACCTGTTTCATAACTTGCTGCTAGAGTGAATGATAGCTATCTAGCAGAAATCATTGATATTAGTGTATTTGTTTGAATTCATTCGAAAATTATAAAAAGAAAATAACATTAAGTATTCAGACAATTCAAATGAATACAAATAACAACCATTTCAATGATATCTGCTAGATAGCTATCAGCACCTTAATCATCAAGTCTCGAAACAGGACCTAAAAGTTACTGTGTTTACCTGATGTCAGAACTTTGAAATCAGTTTGGAGAAACAAAAACATGAAAATAAAACAGAAGTAAACTTCAAATACTCATTAAAATATAGTAGCTATAATAACGAAAATGTAAGGTAGACAGGAATATGTGGGTAGGATGGAAATAAGTTTTTCGAGAGTTTGGTTTTTCACGAGTGTTGAAATAAATTTGAATTAAACTAAATGATGTAAGAAATGAAAAACGGAACCGAATAGCAGTGAATCAGTTTTTGAAGCGTGCGAGATATTTTTCTTCGCGGTTAATCGCCTACCCATAATATTGTTGGATTAACATGATAAATAGAAAAAAATTCTAGCGGCATTGCTCTTCGTTTATAAAGGTGAGTTACAGAGAGATTTATTACTTTTACACCAAAATGAACAGATCATTATCTTCAAAAATTCACTTTTTCGGCACCTTGATTCAATAGTTCGTATCTGCATAAAACATTATTCCTCTAAGGGCCTCTTTAACAACTTGCTGATAGAGTGAATGATAGCTATCTAGCAGAAATCATTGATATTAATGTATTTGTTTGAATTCATTCGAAGTTTATTAAAAGAAAAAAACATTAAGTATTCAGACTGAAACAGTCAATTCAAATGACTACAAATAACAACCATTTCAATGATATCTGCTAGATAGCTATCACCACCTTTATCATATCAAGTCTCGAAACAGGACCTAAAAGTTACTTTTTTTACCTGATTGCAGAACTTTGAAATCAACTTGGAGACACAAAAACATGAGAATAAAACAGAAGTAAACTTCAAATACTCAGTGAAATATAGTAGCTATAATAACGAAAATGTAAAGTAGAAGTGTCTCAAGACAGGAATATGTAGGTAGGATGGAAATAAGTTTTTCGAGAGTTTGGTTTTTCACGAGTGTTGAAATAAATTTAAATTAAACTAAATGATGTTAGAAGTGGAGATCGGAACCGAATAGTAGTGAATTAGTTTTTGAAGCGTGCGAGATATTTTTTTTCGCTGTTAATCGCCTACCCTCTTTCACAACTTGCTGATAGAGTGAATTATAGCTATCTAGCAGAAATCATTGATATCAATGTATTTGTTTGAATTCATTCGAAGTTAATGAAGGGAAAATAATATTCAGACTCGAACATCTGAAAGAGAAAGATTCAATTTAAATGACTACAAATGACCACAATTTCAATTATATCTGCTAGATAGCTATCAGCACCTTAATCATCAAGTCTAGAAACTGGACCTTAAAATTACTGTTTTTATATTACCTGATGTCAGAACTTTGAAATCAGTTTGGAGAAACAAAAACATACAAATAAAACAGAAGCAAACTTCGAATACTTAGTGGAATATAGCTATAATAACGAAAATGTAAAGAAGAGGTTTCTAAAGACAGGAATATGTAGGTAGGATGGAAATAAGTTTTTCGAGAGTTTAATCATTCACGAGTGTGGAAATAAATTTGAATTACTACTTTTTCAACGCTCTGTTACTAGGGAAATAGCGTCCTATTGTTTCGCCACAATGTCAGTTATTTTCGAAAACGGAACCGAATACTCCCATGAGTACACATCGTATCGGTGCCCGAGATAGTAGTGAATGAGTTTTTGAAGCATGCGAGATATTTTTTTCAAGCTGGTGATCGCCTACCCAGTAATTGTTGGATTAACATGATAGATAGAAAAAAATTTGTTCTAGCGGCATTGCTCTTCGTTTATGAAGGTGAGTTACAGTGAGATTTATTACTTCTACACCATAATCTTTATATTCATAAATTCACTTTTTCGGCACCTTGAGCAAGCACCTTGTTTCAATGGTTGGTATCTGCATAAAACATTTTAATATCTGCTAGATAGCTTAATTATCAAGTCTCGAAACGGGACCTAAAACTTACTGTTTTTTGTATTACCTGATGACAAAACTTAGAAATCAGTTTGCAGAAATAAAAACATGAAAATAAAACAGAAACAAACTACAAATACTTAGTAAAATATAGCGATAACAACAAAAATGTAAAGAAGAGGTTCCTCGAATCAAGAATATGTACTATGTAGGTAGGATGGAAATAAGTTTTTCAAGAGTTTGGTTTTTCACCAGTGTTGAAATAAACTTAAATCAAACTAAATGATGTAAGAAATGAAAAACGGAACCGAATCGTAGTGAATCAGTTTTTGAAGCGTGCGAGATATTTTTTTTTCGCCTACCCAGTAATATTGTTGGATTAACATGATAGATAGAAATAAATTGTTCTAGCGGCATTGCTCTTCGTTTATAAAGGTGAGTTACAGTAAGATTTAATACTTCTACACCATAATAAACAGATCATTATCTTCAAAAATACCTACACTTTGTCGGCAACTTGATTCAGTGGTTTGTATCTGCATAAATCATTATTCCTCTAAGGGTCACTTTCACAACTTGCTGAGTTTAATGATAGCTATCTAGCAGAAATCATTGAAATTAATGTATTAGATTGAATTCATTCGAAGTTTATGAAAAGAAAATAACATTGAGCACCTACACTGAAACATCTGAAAGAAAAAGATTCAATTCAAATGACTACAAATAACAACCATTTCAATGATATCTGCTAGATAGCTATCAGAACCTTAATCATCAAGTCTCAAAACAGGACCTAAAAATTACTGTTTTTTGTACTACCTGATAACAGAACTTTGAAATCAGTTTGGAGAAACAAAAACATGAAAATAAAACAGAAACGAACTACAAATACTTACTAAAATATAGCTATAATAACGAAGATGTAAAGAAAAGGTTCCTCAAGACAGGAATATGTAGGTAGGATGGAAATAAGTTCATCGAGAGTTTGGTTTTTCTCGAGTGTCGAAATAAATTGAAAGTTTTTGAAGCATGCCAGATATTTTTTTTGCTAGTGATCGCCTACTATTGTTGGACTAACATGATAGTTAGACAAAAATTGTTTTAGCGGTATTACTCTTCGTTAATGAGGATGAGTTTATAGGGAATTCGGTGTTGTGATTGAGGCATTAACAGAAAATATCGAAACGCTGTTGTTATATATGATATTTGTCCCTACACTATACACAAATGTCGGTTTTCCTCAAATATTTGATATGACCCGAACTTGTTGATAAACTATAGTTACTGATGAAAAATTCGGGGTAAAATTTTATTCACCATCTTCCTTTGAGAGCAAGTAGTAAATTCGAAAGCAATATTTGGATTTCTCTGTTAGATACTTTTGAAGCTGTAATTGTTGAATGCTGTTGATGGGGTTCAAAGTAACATTTTTTCATTTCAAATTCTTGAATTCATTCGTCATATCAAGATTTATTACTTCCACATCACGAAAACTGATTATTATTGTCAAAAAAATACTGGTTTTACCAAATTACTCCTTGGAAACCAGAAGCAAGCATACTGGTTATAATTGGCTGTAAGGGCCTGCTTCATCTTTTGGTGATAGCTATGTGGCAGATAACGTTGAAATAAATGTATTTGTTTTTATTATATCGAAATTTCAATTTGCAATACCATATATTTTATAAAAATAAAACAACATAACCTGAAACATCTGAAAGGATTCAATTTAACTGAATACACATACAATACAAGTTTCAAAGATATCTGCTATCAACTGTTGAAACAATACTATCTTGAAGACCGTTTTACCTCTCACAATCGCAGCCTATGTGGAGGATTCTACCCCTGAGTTGTCGGAATATACATGGCACAAAACATTGTGATAATGCAGAAAAGAATGTTTTTCTCTGAAGACAGTATATTGTAGTGCCAAAATTCGTAAATGCTGTTGGCTAATTTTTCAATTGTTTCATCCCCTGATCAATTTTCACACCTGGACCATCACCACCAATAAGCCATTCGCCCCTTATTATAGAGCCTTAATTTCTTAATGGTGGAGCCATATGTATATCTCCAACATGAAATTGATATACCCTAACAATGAATACTCTCGCCATAGTTGCAAACGGGCGGGCATCCTAAAGTAGGCATAAACACGCAAATTTTCTGATCAGGTACCTTCACTGCTGCCCCATAGCACTGGTAGGTTACACTCTCTGGTCCTTCGTCTTCCTGACCAAAACTTGGCGATTCATTTTTGAGATTTTTGTTGCGAAGCATCTTCACCAAATGTTTGCCATTGCAATATCTACTTGGTAGACATGTAGGAGGGCTAGTAAGGCATTCCGGAGACCCTTGACAGCCTGTCCTCAGGCAGTTATCTTGAAGACCGTTTTTCCTCTCACAATCACAGCCTATGTGGAGTATTCCACCTCTGAGTTCTCGAGATTTCGACTCGCGTAGATCTTTTTCTGGGTTGGATTTGGCCGATTTCTTCTTGGAGCTGTTTGTCTTTGTTTTGTAGCAGACCTGCGAAAGAAATCATCATTATTGACAAGATTAAATCCGGTAGTTTATCTCACATGGTGAATGAGACACGAATCGAACTGATAACAATTGATTCGTAGCAAATATCAATTTCATCTTAAAAACTGGGGAAATAGCAATCATATCAAATTGGAAACTGTATCAAGATTAACACTTGCTGGACCTGAGCCTTTCTGTGGGCTTAGAAAGGACCAATATAAGTCAGCGGTCCAGCAATGAACAGAATAACCCACTGAAGAAACATCCCTGGACTTACTCAGTCTAAAAAATTCGTGATGATTTCACCTACCTATATCAGAAAGCTCAAGAAGCTGTCACATGCTGAGCTTCGGGTAATTGTGGGACTGCTGACGGGGCACAGTCGGTACAATTTATGTTTGTATACAGGGTGCTACATAATAGTATGTCACGACTTCAGAGGATGAATCTACCTATAATTTCAAGAAAAAAAGTCCACATAAACATGGATCCGCAAAAGCTTCGTTACGGAGCTATAGTGTGTTGAAATTTCCAAAACAATTGTTTTTTTCTTCATAACTCCTGCAGTTATTGAGGTATTCAGTACAAATTTGGAATGCGAGCTATTTTCAACTTTCTTCATCATTGCACGTGGTGAATCTTAACTAGAATCTACAGGGTGTTCTCTTTTCCGGAGCCATGTCTCCTTTTCCCCTCTCAAACTTTTTTGCAGTACAAATTTGGAATGCGAGCTATTTTCAACAGTCTCCATCATTGCACGTGCTGAATCTTAACTAGAACCTACAGGGTGTTCCCTTTTCCGGAGCCAGAGAAACGAAAAAATCACAGAAATTACAGGAGTCAAACGAAAATTGAACGAAGAAAAAAAGTTTGAGAGGAAAAAATGAGAAATGGCTGCGGAAAAAAGAACACTCTGTAGATTCTAGCTAAGATTCAGGACGTGCAATGATGAAACTGTTGAAAATATCTTGCATTCTAAATTTGGACTGAATATCTCGAAAACTGCAGGAGTAATGAAGAAAAAAACCAAAATTTTTTTGGAAATTTAAACACCCTGTAGCTCCGTAACGAAGCTTTTGGGGACCCATGTTTATATGGACTTTTTTTCTTGAAATTATACGTAGATTCATCTATCCCCTTAAGTTGTGACATACTATTATGTAACACCCTGTCTAGGAAATTCAGAAGATAAGATTTGCAGGCTGAACACGTGGTATGAAGGTGTTCAGAACTGGATGGCCTTAGAAAAATTCATATGAGGAAACCGGTCCTGGACACCCAAAAGATTACGTCCAAGGCTCCTAAGGAGCCATTGAAGCCATTGAAGACCTCTTTGGGTTTCCATGAGTGACTTGGGTAGAGAACAAAAGATTTACATGGCCGCAGCAGTTCCCTGAAAGCTTACCTAACCATAACGACCACAATTTAAATAATAATAATAATATGTCTTGAATGATCAATTGAGTGAGTTGCACTACCATCTCCGATTCAGCCTGATGGGATTAGTTATAGCTGTAAACGATGAGGACAGATTATGTGGAAAAGAGGAGGAAACTCTGGAAGATCTCGCACATGATTGTCTGGTCAACAGTTTTCAGCGAGGGAAGTGTTTAGGTAAGGAAATTATCAGGTATAAAGAATCTTTTTTCTGAAACCACTCCAGTTTCTGAGATTCATCAAGACTCTAAAACTGGAGGGCGAGCTATAGGACGAGTACTTTAGACAGCTCAAGATATGGGTGCCCAATAGACCATTAGGTTACAATAAACAAACACCAACGGTATTGAATCTTGAATGATAATACATCCATAATAATCTCACCAGGATATCAGGAGGCTGTATTGATGGTGCTGGTTTACAAACTGGAGCTGGAGGACAGCATGGAACACAATTGGTGATGCAAACTGGGGTGTAGCAGACAGGTTCTACTTTAGGAGTGAGCTCTTCCTCCAAAGATGACATCAGGCATTTTAGATTGGTCAGGAGTTTCGTGCGCTTCTCCGAATTGCATTTTGTTGGTACAGCGAAACACTGTGTCATTATACACGAGAAATTTAGAACCGAAAGTGGAATAAACTGGAATTTGGAATATTTTCCGGAAAAGTTTGACTGGAATTTAGACTTTTGAAGTTGTCATTTTTTGACTGATGGATGCTTTGGCTTCGGAACTGTTATTTACAGTGACTCTGATTATAAGAAGCACAAGCGATAATTAATTCATTACGACAATTTTTATATCTTCATTTTTCAATCGTTAGATAAAATACTTAAGGTTCATAATGTATTTTTCATCATTATTCCGAAATTGAATTCAATATTCAGGATGAAATACCACTATTCAAATCTATGGGAGATGATTACCGTTCAATAGGGTCCTGTAGTGGTCTTAGAAAAACAGAAGATTCTAAATATCATCACTTGGAATGCCAGACCTGGTTCAAAACACCCTCCTGACCCAAGAGGCGTCTAATAGTATGGTACCCCGTTTTGCACCAACCTCAACTAGGGCCTTTTTTGTTTCATGTATTGTATTAGGTTAGCTCTCATTTCAAAAGAATATATATATTGAAGAGAAACCGTAAATTAACCAATCTTCAACAACTCGACATCTTAATGTAGACGATATTCTGGCTCTATAAATGTGGTCAAGCATAGACCTGTTGGAATAATGAGTTGGTGAGCCTTCGTAGGTAAGTATACGATGGACATCTCCATTTAAATATTGCAACATTGTAATGTTAAGGGTGATTTGGTCTATTAACGACCTCAACAGAGCTATTCCAACCACGTATACCAACCCTCAAAAAGTCTCTTGCTCCTTCTGTTTGAATTTTATTGTGTGTACGGCAAAAGACTTGTTTTTGATCTCGGATTCATCCTTAGTGAATCCACCCGCCCAAGTCGTTTGAAACTACTCCCAGAATATCACAGTCATTAGGACAAAAAGATAGCATGATGTTTCCTTAGGAACAAGTTACAAGCGTACAAATAATAATAATAATTTTAATGTGGCACACGCATTGCTTTATCACTCATGAAATAGGTATAGAAATCGTCAAATTGGTTATGCATTGTTTTTGATAATAACAATGTGCGTACGTACCTACTTGCTCAATTGATTTACAAATGAGAAACTGTTATAATTACAAAATTTTCACACGTATTATTTCGCCAATATGATTTACTTTCACCGTTAATGAAATCATGGAGGTCAAGTTCAACAAACCTATGGGTAATGAATCGAAAAAAATCTATGAGATATGGATGTCCTAGATGCGAATTTACCTATCAATTGAATATGACGATTTGATCCAAATGGATGTTTAACGAACCGAAATATTCTATATTTCTCGAAATTAAATTTTTGATGATGATTCTAATTTTTACTGTATTCTGTTGTGTACTAATACCATCTCTTTTGCATGATACAGTTATTTAACGAAATTCTTGACGGTGACCATCGAATACTCAGCGAAACGTCGAAAAGAAGGAATAAAAATTTGAAAAGGCCCTGAGCAGGTGCTTTTGAGCTTTTGGAAATTATTCGAACACTAAAATATGTTAAAACTTGACAATTAAAAAAATTGAATCTGAGAATGCGAACATGCATGAACATTCAGTTTATCAATCTTCATGCACAAAATAAATATCACGGGAATCGGATATCTTGTTATGTAAATATGGAGATTCTTTTTTTCAATATTCCAATTGACTTTTCTATGGTTCAGATGATGCGATTTTCTTGAAATATTGCATGAACATTCAGTATATCAATCTTCATTTACAAAATAAATTTCACTCGAATCGGATATCTTGTTATGGAAATATGAAGTTCCTTCTTTTCAAAATTCCAATTGAATTTTCTACGGCCTGTTTAAACTTTGGCCACAAAATTTTATGAGGCTTACTATAAGTCTCTTGCATGTGGCTGCAAAATGGTCCGGAAACTTTACCCGCAAAAAATCAATTCTTTCGTTGCTTGTGTTGCACAAAGCGCCGTCTTGTTGAAAGTAAACGTTGTCCAGATCAATACTATCCAATTTCGGCCATAAAAATCATTGATCATCTCTCGATAGCGCAATCCATTCACCGTTAGGTACTGTTGGTCCAGCCTCATTTTCGAAAAAGTAAGGTCCAATGACTCCGCCGGGCCATAAACCGCACCAAACAGTCACACGTTGTAGATATAGAGGCTTTTCAACAAAAACTCTTGGGTTTCCCAAGCCCCAGATGCGACAATTTTGCTTGTTGACGAAGCCACCGAGGTGGAAATGGACCTCATCACTCAAGATGATTTTTTGATCGAATTCCGGATCATTTTCGTGCATTTCAACGACCAAATCAGCAAAGACACGACGTTGTTGATGATCGGCTGGCTTGAGTTCTTGTGTTAACTGAACTTTATAAGCCTTAAGACCCAAATATTCATTCAAAATACGCGTAATGACATTTATGGAATGCCTTATTCCAATGAACGACGAGGAATAGACAAACCTGGGTTTTCTTCAACAATTTCGTCTACAGCAGCAATATTCTCGGCTGTTATGGAGTGACGTGCATGGATTTTATTCTTCACATCACTAACTTGTCCCAACAGCTAGAATTTTTTTAACAATTTCTTCATTGCGGTCCGACAAGGTGCTTCACGACGACCCAAAAATGTTCGAGTTTTACGAACCGTCTCTGCCGAATTTTCACCATTTTTATAGCGAATTCCAATGTCTTCTTGAAGCGTGTATCGTTCCTTTTTATTAATGGCGTAGTTTCTACTCATCAAATGTAAAAAAATGATAGCTTCAAACTTTACAACACTGTTGAGAATTCATATCATGAAAATCGAAATGTTATTGTTATGTTTTTGCAACCTTCATGTTTATTCATTTAATTACTATGTACCTATTCTTTATGTAATAATATATTTGTATTTGTCAAGCCTGATTTGAAATATTATCATCATATTATTTCTTAATTCGTTGCTTGATGTACTTAAAGAGAAACTTTTTACGTGCTCTGCAAGCACAACGAACTTCCAAAGGGAAAACTGAAAATTTTCAAGAAAGAATTTATGCCAGAATATCTCGTTCTTGATGGCGAAAATTCACCCATCTTCTAGTGTGTTGAAGATTTGAGCTTTGTATTTCCACATAGAGATAAAATTATATTTGTTTTATTGCCTGTGGTCAATACTTTTTCGATAGGTATAATGTTTTTTATGGGTTACGTGAATATTTTGATGATGAATGATAACCTATTCAGTGAATAGTGGCGCATGCGATAGTGATATCGATTTTCCTATTGCTACATCTGTCCTTCAATGAATTCAGCATTTGTAAGCGTTTATAGTAATTATAATTGTGGAAAAATGTCATTTGAAATGATATTTTTTGATATCTTGGACAAGAATACAATGGATCGATTTATGAAAAATTTATCAAGATTTTCGAGAAAAATTCAATAGTGAATGAGTGGTAATATTTATTGCAATACAATTTCATTCAGGATGACCCGTTGATAGTTATTAAATCAAGTAGTTTATTAAAAAGTGCGATTAATGGTCGAGATAATTTACTGCGTAAGCAGTTCAAGACCATTTATCGCTAGATTATAAACGGATTCGATTTTTCCGTAGACCGCAATATGGATTGAGTATAAATTCTTGAATTATATTACATTTACATTTTAATTCTGCTCAAGTCATACATGTGACATAATATAAATTTCTGTTTCTATATTCCAGTAGAGTTGTGACATTACTCGTATTGCTTCTAACTACTTTATGTATGTACTTTATGTTAGCTTGCCCATGAAAATTGCATATTAATAGTTATTTAACGAACCAAGTTATTAAAAACAACGACTAATGGTCAAGATCTTAGACGCTCGATTAATAACCGAGTTGATTACAAAATTTTTTCGACGATCTCAATATGAATTGTATGTAAATATTCAATTGAAATACATTCTCATTTAGCACAAGACATACCTACATTTGACATAATAAAATTTCTCTGTATCCATGTTCCAGTAGAGTTTTGACATTTCTCGTAGTGCTTCTGAATACTTTGTGAACGGTTGCCATGAGTATTGCATATTAAAATAGTAGATTAGTGCTCAGTTGCAGGAACGTCCATTAAAATTTAAAGGTCCATTAAACCCTTAATCCTCCATTAGTTCCTTGTAATAATGGAGGGTTAAGAGTTTAATGGACCTTTAAATTTTAATGGACGTTCCTGCAACTGACACTTTGAGTATTAAAATGGGCCATTGATGATCAATTTCGTACATATTGAAATCGCCTTTTATTTTTAAGTCGACGGAAAAAAAACATAAACTGAACATTGAAATAGATCATTATTGTTCAATTTCATATACGTTATACCCCCTTTTGGGGGCCGCCAAGCGGAAATTGGATAATAAATAGTAAAGAACTAGGCATTTTCGCTCCAAAATGACTGAATTAATTCCTCGTTTTCGAATAGAAAATCATTGAATTTTTTAAGAAATTGTGGAATTGAATCTTCCTGATTTTGGAATCCTTCATAACTGGATGATTTTTTCATACTTGTATTTCTGATTTTCTTTTCTGTATGTCTTGTATAATTAAATGGCAAAATTACGAGTACGGATAAAACTTATGTAATACGGAACATAGGTTCAATTTAATTATAATGGAAATACTTCTACCTAACCGTTATAGGGATCAATAAAGCTTATTATAACAACAAAACTGGATTTTGGTTCATGAACATTGAGTGATTCGTCTTCGAAGCACTCAACTCAAATCGTAATAAAAATTATAAAATAATAATGGTCTTTACTGAGTGTAAATGTGACATAGAATATAATAAAATACTACATCTCTGATGAAGATAATATTAAAAATATTCTATTCGAATTGTTTATTAGGAGGTCCATTATAAAATCGGTGCCACTAACATAAATACTCTTATGAAAGTTTGAGGATCCTCGAATAACTTGTTTGATTGCAGTGATTGAATGAAATAAGTTCCTCTGGTTAAATATCACCTTCAATTAACCGTTCACTAACAGTGTACCACTAAAAGTGTTGATTCTTGAGATGAAAGGAAAATTCACCATGAATTTGTCAGTTCAAAGGAATTTAATTAATGTTTGGTTTGACTCACACATTTTTGAATTATGACGTATCTACTAATTTTTATGTAATGAACATTTCGGTTATGAATATAGAATATATAAGAAAGTATAGTTTCATTAGCCATAGTCGAGGTATACAGGGTGCGGCGTAACTACTACGACATAGAGTAAGTTACTCGTTTTCAATATTTATTGTGAAATATTGTTATGAAAAATGCTACAGGGTATTGCGATTCAATTTTTCTCATCTTCACTGATATTTTCACTGTTTTTGTCTCTCTTATCATCAAAATCCGTTCAAAGGCTCAACTTGGAACGAGTGTAACTATTGTGATTATAGGTTCACATTTTGTTATGGGGCCACCACGTGTATATATATTCTTTTGAATTGAGAGCTAACAAAATACAATACATGAAACAAAAAATCCCTAGCTGAGGTTTATGCAAAACGGGGTACCATACTATTCTGGCGTATGATACCAGAGCACTGGGAAAAACCTCAGTAGAAAAAACTCTGTCTCGCCGTTTTTACAAAATTGAAACTTAAAACTATTCTGATAAATACCTTCAATATTTAGATACAAAATACTAAATTCATGCTCTTGGACCAGGAGGGTGTTTTGAACCAGGACTGACATTCCAAGTGATGATTTTTCGAATCTCCTGTTTTTCTAAGACCGCTACAGGACCCTATGAAGGGTGATAATCTCCCATAGATTTAAATA
Organism: Propylea japonica; assembly: GCA_013421045.1. Classification (NCBI taxonomy): domain Eukaryota; kingdom Metazoa; phylum Arthropoda; class Insecta; order Coleoptera; family Coccinellidae; genus Propylea; species Propylea japonica. The sequence continues at coordinate 48,228,934 of CM024245.1, forward strand.
GTGGTATTTTATCCTAAATATCGATTTCAATTTCGGAATTATGATAAAAAGGTGTGACAAATTTATGTGTATGATTTCTGATGTGTAGCTATTTTTTTAAAAAATTTCTGTTTATTTTGATTGCTGACTACGATGTTACAATTGGTTTTATATTATTGGAAATCTTGTTCGAATACCTACGATTGTGTAACTCGATCTATAAAAAAAACACAACTGGTCTCAGATGTTTCCTTCGACATCAAAAGCCTGTTACACGAGACATACAAGTTCTACAATTCTTGGAAATATTTCCAAATCTTGTTGTTGTTAACATTGTTTTACCCAATTTTGAACAACTGTAGGTAATGTTCTATCCTTTAATCATGGGTGAAATATGTTAGCATGATAGTTTCCATTGGTTGAACACGTTCGAAAGTTCCCATATGTGATCAAGTGATTTAAAAGGAATTTCGAGATAACATAAGAAACCACTTCGCTATTCTCACTGCCTATGAATAACGAAAGGATTCGCTAAGGCTTTCTGTCATTTTTCCCTCTCCTTTCCGATGTTTCGGACAGAATTTTTTATTTTTTATTCTTATTGCCATATTTGAATCAGAGAGTCTGGTCCTTTCTGAACAACTACATCTCATCTGCGAACCTCCCTAGTGATGTAATGATCAAGAAGGTAAGCACTGAGAAAAACTTCACGACATTGCTAAGTAAAAAAGAGGAATAGGAACGGGAATACACCGACTATAACCTCAAAGAAAATAACGTAAAATGGTATACATATGGTTCCAAAACCTCTACAGGAGCTGGCGCCGGGATATACGGGCAAGTACAAAGTGTGCACTGTCGCTAAGCTCCTGTATGAGCGTCTTTCAAGCGGAAATCTTAGCTATTGAAAGATGTCTAGATATAAATCTAGAAAGAACCTTACAGAAGTGCGATATAGCCAAACACTCAGATAGTCAAGCTGCTATTAAAGCACTGAGCTCCTACCTCAATGATCTGGGAGTGCCGGAACAAACTCAATGAGGTAGGCAAGAAAGAATAAGGTCTTTTTAATCTAGGTTCCCGGCTATTCGAGAATCAAAGAGGATGCACGAATGTCACTCATTGGCCCAGAACCCTTCCGTGGTACAGGTAAATGTACCTATAAAAAGGAGTTTCTGGAGAAGGAGAAAACCGAGAGGGAAAAACTCTGGAGGAATCTCCCAGGGATAGATCATTCCACTAAGAGTTTTCGGAACTTTGAAACAGAAAGATCCAAAAGATATCTGGATCTTAGTAAGAAACAATTACACCTCCTCACTGGCTTTCATACAGGACACTGTCGCCTCAGGAGGTACCTGTTGAGGATGGGATTGTCGGACACTGACGAGTGTAGGTTCTTTGAGGAGGAGGAAGAAACCCCCATTCACTTTGTCACGGAATGCTTTGGCATTTCGAGCCTAAGGAGAGAATGCTTTGGAGGGTATGGTCCGAACAACTCTGTAAGGGGATACAATAGACCTTGATGTCACAGTGAACTGTACCCCTTTTTAAACTGAACTAAACTAAACTATTGCCATATTTTGATCTGAACGATCTATCCCTATAGTTATGACTTAAAATAACTACGACTTGAACTAATGATTACTCATAAAATCTTCAAACGTAATTGACGTCATATTCGATACAATTACTCATATTATTCTCGGAATACAATCTTTTTGAAAACATCATAAAAATCTGTGATTTAACAAACACAATTGAAACAGTAGTTACCGTATTTTAATAAATATCAATCACTTTTAATTGCTTTGAGATAATCCATTCTGACCTCGATAGAATCCTGTATACAATGGGTAAAGAAACTTCATGCAGAATAGCATGTTGAGAACTTTTATGTGGGTGTATAATAATCTCATGTGCAAGAAATTCAAATACTTGAAGGTTCCATAAGTTTCGTACACTGCTCTGTACTAGTACTTGTAATAGTAGTTGGGGTTGAAATGGTGCTATGATTCGAAAGGAAGGTACAGTCCTGTAGGATATGTGTGCTACTGTGCTTTCGATTAACAGTGGTTCTTGGAATACCATTCAGTTAATGTACGAGCACAGCTAGGAAATGAAGCTTGTTATTATTTTCAATTTCCACGATAAACCTCATGAAATCTTTGATAACGTTTAAATGTTGAAGAAAATTAAGAATGTTTTCCTTTCTATATTGTTAAAGCTTGTTCAACATGTTCTGAATATGATTTTTTATGATGAAGCCTTCATAATATTAACAGAAGAAAAACTGAAACGTAGAAAAATTAAAGGGAATAACTTTACCGAAAATCCCATCAGTCAACCATCTGTTGATTTCAAAACCATCTGGGCTTCAATAATTAGATCCAACTTAATAGTTATTTAATCAACTAGGTTTATAAAGACAGCGACTAATGGTCAAGATATTTTAATGCGTGAGCGGGGCGAACGCGTTAATAGTTCGAGACCATTAGTCGCTCGATTAATAACGGAGTTGATTACAAGATTTTTCCGACGATCTCAATACGAATTGTGTATGAATTCTTGGTTGAAATAAATTCTCATTTTGCACAAGACTTAAATTTGATATAATCAAATTTCTATGTTCCAGTAGAGTTTTGACATAGCTCGTAGTGGTTCTGAATACTTTATAAACGGTTGCCATGAGCATTGCACATCAAAATAGTAGATGAGCATTAAAATGGGTCATTAATGACCAATTTAGTACACATTAAAGATTAAAATCACCTTTCATTCTGAGATCGACGGAAAAAAAGATTGAGTGAATTGTTCTATTCAAAATAGATCAAAGTTATCGATTATTGTTTTCTGAGAACTATCAAAAATGACAAACATTTTCAAAGACTAACGAAAGTTGATTTTCTGGAAGTTACAAGGCTTAGTGTTTCCCAGAAACGTCGAGTACGAAAAGCCAAAGTGATGGAAATATTTCTGATGACATTTCAATAAATGTTTCATCACCAAGAATTTTTCGTCAACAACTAAAAGTTTTCGTTTCTAAAAAACTTTTTAGATTTTCCCTTCCGCTCTCTGAAACAGAAATACATAATTATTTTTTTTAATTGAGATGAAGTGCTCCTTGGAAAATCGTTGCACTTATTTGTCAGGAGCCAATTGGTTTTGAAAAAATTGTTGCCTAACAGTAAAACTAAAACAGGAAATAATGAAAAGGATAATGTAACGTTTCGGTGTGTATATCAGACACCTTCTTCAGACAAACTTGTAAAATCTTCGGAATTGTGTGTTTTTCATTTGCAGTCTAATTGATATTGAAAATTGTCAACACCTAAAGATGTTGATTTATTTAATTTTGAAATTTTCTGATATCATTTTTTTTTCAATAAATCAATCCAAATACGATCTATTCCAACAGAACAATTGTTAAATTATCTACTTCATCTAACAAAATACAATTTTTTTAAGACCAATTTGCTCCTGACAAATAACTGCGAAGGTTTTTGCAGGAGCACTCCATGTTAATTAGAAATTTCTTTAATCTTTCTGTTTCAGGGACTGGGAGTGAAAACCTTAAAAGTTTTTTAGAAATGTAGAATCCTCCCAGATGATATTTCAATCGATATCCAAATGTTTTCGGTTTTGTATTCGAAGGAGAAGACAAATATTGAATGTATTTGGAAGTAAAAAAAACCCTTATTGGCCATATTTCAGACATTGTATTGTAGTGACTTGAAGAGTTGGGAAAGCACATTTTCCCAGGATATTCCGAACTCAAGAAACTCGTGTGAAAAGATGATATTAACGAACTATCTCGATAACGTGTTCCCGTAAAACGACGTAACAAAATCAATTTAGCACTTTCACCAATCATTGCCAGCAAAACTCCGATACAAGGTCGTAAAATTTCCCATAATGCTTGGTGAGCTGCCGTTCCCCTCCTACATGTATGCCACCCTCGTGATATCTACCCCTAGGGTCAGAAAACTCGCATGACAATATTATTTGATTTATTACGCTTTAGTGTTAGATGCTTTCCTCCTTTTTCCTTTTTTTATGCGATTTAATGGATAGCAGTGGTGAATTTCTGGGTTAGTAAAATGTTTGACTTTTAGCCCAGTCAAATAAGGATTTCACCTCGGAATGGGAGATAATAAGCTGAAAATTGGTATGAACCTTTGTTTTGTCATTCTAAATGTTGTCTCAAAAGTCACAAATGCTATCGTGCCGGCGTCTTAAGATATTGAAGGTCAATGGTCAAAAAAATCGGTTTTTTGCAAATATCTGCCTTCCTATTGCTTAAATGAGATTTGCAGTTATTATGAAAGTTGTAGACCATAAAATTGTCTACAACTTTTGTCTGAACTTTTTTTCCATACGACCAACCATTTTTGAGGTAGAGCGCGAAGAGTGCGCAGCGTACAGTCATATATGACCTAATGCACGGTCAAGCGTGAGTTACGGTTAGCAGGTCGTTGTATGAAGTCAATTATTCACTTAACAATTATAATTATTAAACAATGCCCATTATTTATGTTCTATTTGTTAATTATTTATATTAAATTAAAATAAGTCATTGAATTATCCATATTGTATAATTATTATAATTATCATTTTACTATAGTATATTATTAATAATTCTGGATTATATATTTCAATTATATTTTATATTAAAAAGTAAGGGAATATATTTCACACATATCTTTATTTATCATTTAATATGGCATATTGATTTTAATTATAATAAAATTGTAAAAGAAAGCTAACTATTTTCTTTTTCTTCGTCGTCTTCTCCTTGTTGTCGCTCCAAAAGTTCAGTTCATTGTCATCATCCTCATCATCGGTCATATTCATCTCCAAACCTTCCAGAATTCCAGGCTCATATGTGCTTTCTTCATCGGGAATCGGGATTACTTGGATTTATTGAAGCGTTGAGGCAAGCTTGTCCGTTGCACTGGCCACAAGCTGAAGAACATAGCAGCCCTGACTTTCTGCATCCACAGCGGGAACCACAACCATTTTTGCAATTGCAAAATATTACGTTTAGTAGTTCGGCTGGTGCTGGAGGTAGTAACGTTCTTATGGGCTCCAGGATTTCATTTTCGAGCATCCAGCCCCATTCTTGAGTTCTATGTCCTTCCCTTAACACGTTTGAATCTGGTAGTAGACATGATTGAATATTGACGAGCTGCTACACTTGTTGGTGGAAGTGTTGACAATTGTACAGGTTTATTTAGTTTCGTTAATTTGATGAATTGCGTGTAGCGGAAATGGTCAATGTTGTACTCAGATTTTGGAGCATTATATAATGCCAACAAGATGCGCACTCCATTTTCAAATAATGTTTGTTCCGAGCAATTTTCTTGTTGAAATACTTCCACCAGTTCATCCAAATTGGAAATTTTCTCCAATGCTCTAGTAACAGTTTTTTTCCTTTTTTAAATAGCTAATTAATATTTGGTACATAATTAGTGGGTATTGTTTAATATTTATAATGGTTAGGTAATAATTGACTTTATACAACGAACTGCTAACCTTAACTCACGCTTGACCTTGCATTAGGTCATATATGACTACGCTGCGCACTCTTCGCGCTCTACCCCAAAAACGGTTGGTCGTATGAAAAAAAAGTTCAAACAAAAGTTGTAGATAATTTTATAGTCTACAACTTTCATAATAACTACAAATCTCATTAAAGCAATAGGAAGGCAGATATTCGCAGAAAACCGATTTTTAAGACCTTTGACCTTCAATATCTTAAGACGCCGGCACGATAGCATTTGTGACTTTTGAGGCAACATTTAGAATGACAAAACAAAGGTTCATACCAATTTTCAGCTTATTATCTTTCATTCCGAGGTTGGCCCCCTTTTTCATCTAATTTGACTGGGCTATTTTGATAATTTGAAGATTCATTTTAACAAGATTTGTGTAACGAATTTCCCTGAAATAAAAAATATGCGTTTATTGAAGTTACGCATGAAAAAAACTATAATGGTCGACTTTCATTCGGTGACAAATTTCATCAGGTACCATCTCGTCTCAAAGTATCTAAATGAGCCATGACAAAATGCATATACTGAAAACCTCTCTGAACTAACGAATTTTTCAAAACGAAGATACAAAGACCTCGCCAAAAAAGTATCAGATGACTTACTTCCCCATTCAAACAATTTAGAGGGTTGAAGTGGATGGCACAGGATGCAACGGATTTCTTCAATAGTTATTTAATCAACTAGGTTATTAAAGACAGCGACTAATGGTCAGGATATTTTAATGCGTGAGCGGAGCGAACGTTTTAATAGTTCGAGACCGTTAGTCGCTCGATTAATAACCGAGTTTATTACAAGATTTTTCCGACGATCTCAATATGATTTGTGTATCAATTCTTGATTGAAATACATTTTCATTCTGCACAAGACATCCATTTGTCAAAATGAAATTTCTATGTATCTATGTTCCAGTAGAGTTTTGACATTTCTCGTAGTGCTTCTGAATACTTTGTGAACGGTTGCCATGAGGATTGCACATTAAAATAGCCAAAAAATTGAGCATTAAAATGGGTCATTAATGATCAATTTCGAACACATTAAAATCACCTTTTATTTCGAGGTCGGCGGAAAAAATACATAAAAGATTGGTAAAAGTGAAACAAAAATGGACCTGTTTCAGGATAAGGTTGCCAAATATGTTTCTTTCGAGAACATGAATCTGTTCCATAGTTTTCACATATATTTTATTATTCAATTTGTTAATGTGATTTAGCCACAACTGCCAGAAAAGATTTTTCAAGATGATATTTTACCTCGACAACCACCCTGTTTAATACGGATTAAACAGAAAGTCCAAGGGATGTTATATCGATTATCTTAAGACCCCTGCTTATCACTTTCGCACATGAATTCTCTAACTGGTGGGGTAAACTCAACTAATGGATTGTCTTAGGAAATATTGCTAGGGTGTGGAATTCAGGGGAGGAAGTTCCTTCATTTAATGCGGTACCTGTACATAGAAAGTAGAAGAGAGAAAAGCTCTTTGTTCTGATTTTTCCTCTGAATTAAAACGAAATTATCATTGTTTGTAAGAGTATGGAATCAAGGAAAATTTCTATATTTGTATATTTAGCGAAAGAATTGTGATGATTGAAAATCGGATCTTTCAAGAAATTTCCGAATCAAATCGTTTGAGACTACTCCCGACTCAAAATTGAAAACTTACAACATGTGGACAAAACTATGGCACATTGTTTTTCTATAGAAAAGAGAGCAAGAAAAACCAAATGGGTTCAACCATACCTATTGCTCTTGGATAGGCAGAATCAATGTTATTCACTGCCGCTTTCCAATAGAAACAGCAACGAAAATTTTAATTTCTAGATATCTCAGTTAAATTTTATTTATTTCTTCCTTTATAGAATTTTGTATGATCAACTGTTTGAATGCAATGTACTTCATGTTTTCTATAGGAAAGATGAGATGTACCTAATTTATCTAAATGATATTATGGTATATAAGTAATTTTTTTGAGCGCTCGTTCTACTTAAAACGAGTGGTACCTATATATTTTTGCCCGAATGTCTGAAATTCTCGAATTTCGAGCCGAAAATGGTCTGGAACAATAGATTAGGCTCCCTGATGACGAATTCGTGGTCAAATTCAATTCTGTCCGTGGGGCCGTCCGGCCGTCCGTTACCACAATAACTTTCGAAGGGATTGTCCTACAGACTCGAAATTTTCAGGATGAGTTCGGGACCCAATAAGCTCGGTTGAGTTCGTTAACCAGACAAATCGTACAGGGCGTTCCATAAAATATGGCCATCCAAAATTTGTGTTCCTCAATATCTCAGAAAAAACCAAACCAATCGAAATGAAATGTTACGGCCAAATGCAACATGCTCATAACAAGCTTCATGCAAAATTTTGAGGCCATAGTGTGAACAGAACCATAGGGAAAGTGAAAAGAAGAAACTTCATATTTCGATAAGAAGATATTCGGTTCAAGTGAAATTTATTTTGTGATTGGAGAGCGATATACTGAATATTCCTCCAAAATTTCGTGGCCACAGTGTTAACAGAACCATAGAAAACTCAATTGGAATTTTGTAAAAAGAATCTTTAATTTCCATTACAGGATATCCGATTCGAGTTACATTTTTTGTTGAATTTAAACTGATATACTGAATTTTCATGCAAAATTTTCTGGCCATAGTTTTGACAGAACCATGGAAAATTCAATTGGAATATTGAAGAGAAGAATCTTTATATTTCCATAACAGGATATCCGATTCGAGTGAAATTTCTTTTGTGAATGTAAACTGATATACTGAATTTTCATGCGAAATTTTGTGGCCATAGTGTTAACAGAACCATAAAAAGTTCAATTGGAATATTGAAAGAAGAATTCATTTCGAGAATGAAAACTGATTTTCAGAATGTTCATGCAAAATTTCAAGAGGATCGCATAATCAGAACCATTGAATTGATTTTTTTTCAATTCATATTTTTTACATTTATTTCATTTTCTGAATAATTTCCATAATATAATTGCGATTGTGCTGAGATTCTGCATGTATATTTATGGTATCAATCTCAAGTCGCACACAAAAGCTCCTGCTCAGGGTTTTGCTTAAATGTTTAGTGAAGAATTGTTCCTTTATATTCTCTATTGAGTATACTGTTTCTGGATTCCACACCTGTTTATGTCCTCAATTCTCAAAACAAGTTCTAAAGACTGGAATCCTCTCAGATAGACCAGACCGTAAAGAATACTTCGCATTTTTCTAGAAAATAACAGATCAAAGCGACCACGAGCACACTGATCGTGTTGAAAAATCAAAGGAATTTACCGCACGTCAAAGTCCAAATCTATTTATCGTGATAGGATAGTCTAACGCTCCTGCTGAATATATGGGACAGACCGGCTTCCTGCTGAAACGAGTCCCGGAAAAGATGAAGCCATCAAATCTGGCAAACGAGAGCTTGTTTGCACTTGGAGCTGTCGTTTCCCATATCTCCACTTTCTACAATATGGATTACGACATAACTGAAGGCATTGGGAAATATGAATTTTTCATTTGTTCCACCGCACATCCGCCTCTGGATGGGCAGAATTTCTGTGGTTTTTGTTGGTGGAATACACTGGCGAGAAAAAAAATGGGTCACTAAGATTTTACAATTTTTTTTCGATATACAGGTTGTTTCTTAATTGAATGTCGATATTTATGGAGGTGATTTTTGGGTCCATTTTAAGAGAAAAACTTCATATGAACATATGTCCTAAACGACTTGAGTTACAGGGTGGTAAAGTTTTCAAGAATAAATCATTTTTTAATAATATCTTCAATACCACTTCAGATACACTGCGCAGAAAATCAACGCACATTCTGAAAATCTCAATTTTAATGAAAGTTAACTCTACATTGACTTTATAATTTATTTTTTATGTTCTCTCGGGAAGGTTTTGAACGAAACAAGACACATTAAATTGAAGAAAAATTCAGGATTTCACCGAATCTTAGTGAAAGAAGAGAAATGAACAATTTTCAAAATACCGGAATGCTGATGAGTGATTTAATACTTGGTATATCCACCCCTTGCGTTAATTACAGCTCGTCAACGACGTTTCATACTCAAAATGAGTGATCTTAAAATGTTCTGATCTAATCCTTCCCAGATTTCTCTGAGTTGGATTCCTAAGTCATTAAGAGTAGCTGGATGATTTTCTGAACTTCTCAGCCTTCTATTGAGGTTGTCCCAAACCTGCTCAATCGGATTGAGATGTGGACTTCTTGCTGGCCATTCTATTCGAGAGACTTCAACCTCTTCAAGGTACTCCTGAACGATGCGCGCACGATGGGGTCTGGAATTATCGTCCATAAAAATGTAATTTTCACCAATGTATGGGGAATATGGCACTACATGCTCCTCAAGAATGTTCCTTATATACCTATCAGCATTCATAGCTCCATTATCAACGACCACTAGGTCTGTGCCAGCAGTCAAAGATATTCCACCCCATACCATAATCGATTTTCCTCGAAACGAGTAGTATTCAGGAAATTGCACTGAGCATATCTTTCATGTGGACGTCTATATACAAGGGAACGTCGATCACAATGACAATGGTAGAGGCAGAATCTAGACTCATCTGTGAAGAGAACTTTTTCCCAATCATGCTCTCTCGCAAAATCCAAACGCGCCCTTCGATGGGCTGGGGTAAGAGCTGGGCCTCTTGCCGCTACACGAGGCCTCAAATCGTATTCTCTGAGGTGATTTCTTATTGTCTGAGTGCTAATTTGCACCCCATGAGTTTGCTCAAGCTGATTTTGAAGGAGACGAGCGGTTGCAAACCGTTGTCTCAACGAAGAAACTCCCAAGTAACGTTCTTGAATGGCAGTTGTTACCAGTGGTCTACCCTGTCCTGGTCTTCGGACATTCATACCTGTCTCCCTGAATCGCTGCAACATGCTGAACACACTTGTATGGGAAACTCCCAACCTTTCTGCAATTCTTGTGTATGTCCACCCTTCTTCTCGCAAAACTACCGCTTGGGCACATTTCTTTTTTAGGTCAAATTGCGTTTTTCGCATTGCATAGCGATCGAGTGTAGAAAATCAAACGAAAGAAAATTATTGAATTAATCGAGAACAACTGATTTCAGAATGGAGCCAATACATTCAAAATCTAATAATCTCATCTTTTTTATTCCTGCTGGGAAAAAACATCTGTATTGAAGAAAAACGTTGAAAGTGGATACCATATGCATGCATAATTCTGATAAAAATAATCATCATTGAGAACACCTTCAGTTGTAGAATAAATTTGAGATTTCCATAATGTGCCTTATTTTTTTGCGCAGTGTATAATGGGCGTTTCCAGAGAATTATGAAAAAAATCATTTCTGAAGTAATGGACCCTCAGAATATAATAGCGGTTCTCCGGTTTTTGGTGAAAGAAATATCGAAATCGCCAAAATAAGCTAGCGAATTCAAAGGAATTATGCTTGCTCGTATGTCATCATGGCTCTAAGTTTCAACTTACAAGTATAGAAATCGCAGGATGAATATTTAATCAAAAATTAGTTACTAAAAATTTCAAGTGAATAATTCGATCTCTTCCCTGCAAATTCATGATTTTCCTAAGGATATTTTAACACTTATTATCAACTGACCCCTTTTTTGCTCACCAGTGTATTTCCTTCAATTATGGTGCAATGACTCGTTTCCACATCACAATTTTTTAATGTGGTGTAATATTTAGTTTCAAAAAAGTTCATCGTGGTTTTTGCTTATCAATGACTCGTGGGAAAATTTATCTATGTCATATCAGTATGTATTTCATTAAAGTTTCAATTAATTCTTTATTTGTTCAACTGAAGGTATGCTCAGAAATTTCTGATATCGAAGGATAAGAATACAGAAAGTTCTGCTGAAATAAAGAATGTATGTACAAGTGGTCCGAATTGGTGATCCCTAAGTATGACTTTCTTCATTTAGAGATAGAGGAAAAATAATGGCACATTATGTCAGTATTTTTTCGAGAAACTAGAATCTTGTCATATATGTACACAGTGTTGTGTTACCTATACTATATTTAGGGAACGCTTTCCTGGGATTTTACGTTCTGAAACCAAATTTGAGTTTCGAAATTAAAATAAGCTAAACTTAGTGACCAATTTCTTCAATTACTACGTTCTGACTAGCTAGATAAACTGCTAGAATGAATACCCATAACAATTGTTGCAAATATGAAAAATTAAGGTTTTTTCTTGTTTCAGGAGCATTATGTATCAAACACCCCGAGCCTTATTATGGAAAACTTATAGGAACTCTCAAAAATTTTGCCCATCACATTAAAGGAACAGCCTATGCTATCGACGAAAGTACGATATTCATAAAGAGCTTCTCTTATGATGGCATGGGTCCTGATGCCTATTTTTGGGTAGGAAACTCTCCCAGGCCGAGTCCTGAGGGTATTATTGTACCGTATCCTGAAGACTATATCGGGAGGTAAGTTGAACCATAAGATTGACAAGAAATATATATCTTGTAAAATATTGGGGAAAAGGATCTGATTTTGAAGAAATTGAATGAACCTTGAGGTATTCCAAATTTGAAACTTCTGGGAGCTATTGGATACATCCTATTCATTCATGAATTCAACCGTGAAAACTTCAATTTTGGATTTTTTTTTCGGAAGTTATCGTGTTCATGGTTCGAAAAAGGAAATTAAATTCATAAATGAATGGGTTGAAAGCACTAGCTCTCAGGATATTCAAATTTGGTAATCGATTTCTCAATATAAAAAATGTAAGAAAGCCCTGAGCAGGTGCTTTTGAGCGCTCGTTCATTGGTGGAGCAATGAGGCTATTACCTCGACATTTTCTATAAAACTTGTGTATATAGGACGTGATATTGATACTGAATATGTAAATGCAGAATCTCAGCACGATCGGGATAATTATCTGCAGATCATTCGAAAAGTGAAATATGTATAAACTTGACAATTAAAAAAATAAATTCTTTGGTTTTGATAATGCGATCCTCTTGAAATTCTGCCTGAACATTCAGTATATCAATCTTGTTATGGAAATATGGAGATTTTTATTTTCAATATTCCAATTGCATTTTCTATGGTTCAGAAAATGTGATCTTCTTGAAATTTTGTGTGAACGTTCAGTATATCAATCTTCATTTACGAAATACATTTCACTTGTATCGGGTATCTTATTATGGAAATATGAAGGTTTTTCTTTCCAATATTCCGAATGAATTCTCTGTGGTTTTGTTCACACTATGGCCACAAAATTTCGCATAAGGCATATTATGAGCATCTTGCATGTGGCCGCAAAATTTCATTCAGATTGGTTTCGTTTTGTCTGAGATATTCAGGATCAAAATTTTTGAATAACCATATTTCATAAAATACCCTGTAAGATTTGGCTGGTTAACGAATTTACCCGAGGCATTTGGGAACCGAAGTCACCTTGAAAATTTCAAGTCTCTAGGACAATCCCTTCGAAGGTTATGGTGCTAAAGGAGCAAAGAAAGCTAGTGTGAACAAATAATGTTGCGAAATGGCGAAGGCGCTAGTGTCCATTTTCAGATAACTGTGATTCAAATTCACACATAGAAAAATATACCTGAATGACAAATCTATGCATTACATTTTTAATGCCAAACAATAGAAAAAAGCCTGTTGATGTGATTTCCTTGATGATGGAACCTTAATTGAAATATTTTTTTCTATCATTTTTGCTTCTTGTCAGGAGAACACTTGAGATATGTATGTAATTTCCAGAAAAGCCGCTTTCGCCACTTTCAGAAAAACAAAGAGAGATGAAAGTTGCATTTCTGAAAATTACAAATCTTGAGTGATTTTCGAGGACTGGCTGTAAACGATAACTACAAGAAGCAAAACCAATGGAAATGGCCTCAAAAATATTTCAATAAATGTCCCATTAGCAAGAACTTCACATCAAGAAATAGATCATTTGTTTAAAAATTGTTCTATCGAAAAATTTCAAGATTACTTTGACGGTATTCATGCAGTATCTACTTTTTTTAACGAATAAGTTTAAAATACAAGAAGCAAAATATCGATTGAAATATAATCTGGGAGCATTCTGCATTTCTAGAAAGCTTTCTAGGTTTTCACTACCAGTCTCTGAAATAGAAATAATTAAAAAAAATTCAATTAAGATAAAATGCTCCTGCGGAAATTTGTACTAATTTGTCAGGAGCAAATTGGTTTCGAAAAATTGTTGCTTAATAGTGAAACTAAAAGAGGAAATAAATGAAAAGGATAATGTAATGTTTCGGTATCTATATATCAGACTCCTTCTTCAGACAAACTTGTAAAATCTCTGGAATTGTGTATTTTTCGTTTGCAGTCTAATTGACATTGAAAGTTGTCAACACATAGAGATGTTGATTTATTTAATTTTGAAATTTCCTGAGGTAATTTCTTTCTTCAATAAATCAATCCAAATACGACCTGTTCCAACAGAACACTTATCCAAATCATCTACTTCATCTAACAAAATACATGTGGATTCCTTAATTTTCCTTATATAATTATCAGGTTCCGTCATTTGGATCTTTGTGTTGTTCTAGGTCATCATATTATGATCTCCGCTATTTGAACATACATGATCAGCGATTTGTGATCTTGTAATGATGTTAACATAGGGTTCGTGTTTTCTAATCTCTAAAGGTCTTGATGTCTCTCCTGTATAAGATTTTCCACATATACATGGAATATTGTAAACACAATTTTTTTATATTTGTGTCTCATTCATGGTTTCGTTCTGGTTAGAATGGATCTTAAATCATTTTGTGTTTTGAAAACAGAACAGAATTTGGAACCAATTCTTCTTATTTTTTCTGAAAGGCCAGGAATATAAGGAATGACGTTCAACAAATTGGTTGTTCTTGAGGCTTTTCTGTTTGTACCTGATCATCATCAAGATTTTTATTAGATATTTTTCGTTCTAAATTTGAAATTGTTTCTTCTATAAAATTTGGTGGGTATTGATTATCTAGTAGAAACTCCTTAATGAAGGCAATTTCATTATTTCTAATTTCAGGTGTAGATGAAATCAAAAAGGCAACAATTTTTTCGACACCATTTTGCTCCTGACAAATAAGTACAAAGATTTTCGCAAGAGCATAATTCATCTTAATTGAAAAATTTTGAATTATTTCTGGTTCAGAGACTGGGAGTGAAGACCTTAAATAAAAAGATTACTAGAAAAGAAGAAGCAAAATGATGGAAATGAACCAAATAATATTTCCAATGAATGATCTATCATTTCTTCATCTACCAATAACTCCTAGTAATATAAATTTCAGTCGTTTATTATGTGATTATGAAGTCGTGTAACTGAAGATTACCATTATATCGTACAACTCGCAAATTAGGGTGTACCAAGGGAGCGGTACAAATATTTTAAAAGGGAGTTTGCACCCCTCCCCAATTATACTAATGGCAATAACCGTATCCTCTGAATGATTTAAAGAGTATCTGAACATTAGAGAAGATTTGGAAACGAAGGGGGAACATTTGCACTTAAATCAGTAGCGTACGCAGAGATCGGTCAAGCGGATTGAAATTTTTGATTCGGGGAAATACACTGAAACGGGTGCCCAACCCTAGATATTGAAATTATTTCATTCTGGATATGTCTCAACTGGACGGTATTCTCCTAAATGCAACTTTTTGAGCGAACGTTCCACTTTATAAACTAGGGCTATAACGTTTGGTCCAAATTAGTTGATTATTCTTCTTTGAATCCATATTGTTTCGGAGATAATGCATTATCTTTCTTACATGATATTCTCCAACATTTTTGAATTGTTGACAATGATAGTCTATAATTTTCTACTTCAACTAACAGCTTTCAGGCCAATATTTATCAGCCTAGGGTTGAGGAGCAACCATTCTCAAAACAGTCATTGACTTAGTGTGCCAATAGGACCTCAACTTTGTTAGACATATATTTCAAAGATTCTGCACTTATTCTGTCTTATCTATGGGCATGAAAAAGTACTTTTAGGGTTGTATCTATTATAATTGAAGAGTTTTCCAATAAGAAGTGTTATTTTGAATAGCCCTCTATTTCGGCAGATGTCACGTTTGAAGCTGTCTTTGACATTTGACGAGTTGAAACTATGCCAATAATAAAAATGGAACGATGCACGCTTCAGAAACGCATTGAAATTATTGAAATTCACCATTAAATGGTGAAAATTTAGCAGAGACGGTTCGTAAAACTCAATTCCACATTTTTGGGTCGTCGTGAAGCACCCTATCGGACCACAACAAAAAAATTGGTGAAAAAATTCGAGCTGTTGGGACAAGTTGGTGATGTGAAGAATAAAACCTGAGCACTTCGCTCAAGAACAGCCGAGAATATTGCTGCTGTAGCCGAAAGTGTTGAAGAAAACCCCAGGTTTGTCCATTCCTCGTCGTTCTTCGGAATTAGGCATTCCACAAACGTCGTTACACCGTATTTTGCATAAAGATTTGGGTTTTAAGGCTTATAATGTTCAGTTAAGTCGGCCGATCATCAACAACGTCGTGTCTATGCTGATTGGGTCGAAATGTATGAAAATGATCCCGAATTCCATCGAAAAATCATTTTGAGTGATGAGGCCCATATCCACCGCGGTGGCTTCGTCAACAAGCAAAATTGTAGCATCTGGGGCTCGGAAAAACCAAGAGTATAAGCCTCTCTATCCTCAACGTTTGACTGTTTGGTGCGGTTTATGGTCCGGTGGAGTCATTGTACCTTACTTTTTCGGAAATAAGGCTGGGGCAACAGTTACGGTGAATGGATTGCGCTATCTAGAGATGATTAATGCTTTTTTATGGCCGAAATTGGATAGTTTTGATCTGGACATCGTTTAATTTCAAGACGGCGCTACGTGACACACAAACAACGAGCATTGATCTTTTGCGGGAAAAGTTTCAGGACCGTTTTATCTCTAGAAGAGGTGATCACAATTGGCCACCAAGATCTTGTGATTTAACACCTTGCGACTTCTTCCTTTGGGGCCACGTGAAAGAGAAGGTCTACGCCAATAGCTCGGCGTCGATTCAAGACCTCACAGACGGAATTCGTGAGGCTATCGAGGACATAGGGCAGTCATTTTGCGATTTGGTTATGGAAAATTTCATTAAAAGGATATGATCCTGTGAGCGTGATCGTGGTGGTCATTTACCTGATGTTATTTTTCATGTTAACGCCATATCTTCTTCTTCATAATGAAATAAATATCCGATCATTTATATTGAAAAATGGCATTTTACTTTGAATATCAAAACACCACCTCTTATTGGAAAATCCTTCATATAGGTACGCATGTCCAATGCTACTTATGTTCTTTTTTATGTTGAATAAATTTGAGTTCAGTTCTTAATAAAGCAGTACCTTAAACAGGATTTTGATTAAAACTCAGCTGTTCTTATTTAAACTATAACAAGTACGTTTCAACACAATCAGTGATAGAAAAATTGTTCCTATTTAACATGACAGCAAAAACTTCTTCTTAGAATTTTTGAATTCATTTCATTAAAAAAGAGGACCTGTTTGGATATCTGCATACGATGTTCGAGCAAGAATATTTTAGAAGAATATCCAGAGTTCCCACTCAAACCAACATAACACTGAACCATTGTTCCGTTTATGTTTTCTCCTTCGTAGTTTTCGGGTGCAAATCAGAGAATGAATTCTAAGGGAGCCGTGGGCTTTGCAGTTTATTTAATGAGTGAGAAACGGGTGAGATGAATAACAGCGATACTCTGCCCATTTGCATCTAAATTGATACAATAGAACTAGGAGCACGCCTGTCAGTCAGGCACCCAAGGAACGAAGCCTAAATAAGTATCAGTACGGAATGGTTTGTGAGATAGAGGAACTTAGACATTCAATTAAACAAAAACTTGTAAAAATATCGATTAAATTGGTTTTCCATATTCAAATACAAAATTTGAAGTTTATGTTGAGACAGTTTCGGAGATGACATCAGGCAAAATATGTCAATTATTTCTTCTAGATATTCATCCCGTTGTTTTGCATCATCATTTTATAAATTTGAAGATATTCTCGAGCGAGTAAGGAAATCGGAAAAATTAGGAAACATGAAACATTACAGTTCCAGCTATGATTTTCAAACTGTTGAGATTCATAAAATACAATATAATTCTATTTCGATGTAAGTCTTCTTTCCCTTCTAAAGTGTGAGAATATTTGGCGAAAATAGAATGAAAGCAAGATCCTAGAAATTAAAAAGAGTAACAATTCCAACTATTATTCGAGTGAAGAAAAAACGTTGAAGCATTTATCATTTTTACATTGCATTTGCATTGAAAAGTCAGCAGATGAGATTTACAGGCACTGTTGACCCGAAGCAGAAACAGATGAACATGGGGTATGAAAGAATTTAGAGCTAGCTAGCCTAAGAACAATTCATATAGGGAAACCAGTCCTGGATATACAAGCCTAGAAAGCTAACCTAGTTATACCGACTCAAGTTCTAATAATAATAATAATAATAATAATCATCCCTTTTAGATCATAATCTCGTAAATCCGAGATATTCCAGAGTAATTATCGAGTGACAGAAAAATCGCAAGAATCAACTTGAGATCTTGCAATTCTAGCAACTATTTTTCAACGTAAATTCAACCGATTAAATCTACCCCATCCAGATGAGACCCTCGAATCCGAGATATTGGAGATAGAGCATATGAAGTGAAGGAAAAACGTCGACGAATTTACTCAGCACAACCCTCTACGGCTTCTGCCTACACTACACAACCGACATGGGGTAGAAGGGGGTGGAATCTGAAAACTTAATAAAGACGTAAAACTGACTTGATAATCACAATCGAAATAGACCTTTTATGAAGGAAATGATCGCGAATATCAGGAACCCAAAATCTTAAAATTGCAGCAACTATAATTCAA
Source organism: Propylea japonica (assembly GCA_013421045.1). Taxonomy (NCBI): domain Eukaryota; kingdom Metazoa; phylum Arthropoda; class Insecta; order Coleoptera; family Coccinellidae; genus Propylea; species Propylea japonica. The sequence continues at coordinate 48,247,381 of CM024245.1, forward strand.
GCCATCAGATCAGAACTGTTCATGGAATGAAAAGACGATCGCAAAATTAGAAAACATGGCAAATCCTACTAAATTTTCAACGGAAAATTAAACCTATTGAATCTCCCATTGACATAATATCCCTATCAAATCCAAGATATACCTGAGAAGTGAGAAGTCATCGACTGAATAGAAATAGAATAGGTAGAAATATCGCGACAATCGAGTATTTAAGATATTGCAGTTCCAGCAACGAGTTTTCAACGAAAAATCAACCAATGAAATTTTATCCTATACAGATCGAATTCGAGATCCAGATGGAAACCTTCATCTTTTAGAGTTCCTAACCGTATGAATATGAGGTTCCTCAGTGAGAATGGTAAAAAAGACGAGCCCGACAATAAGGAAAAATAAAAAATATAACTATGATACTTCACGAAAAATTGAACCTATTGATCCAAAAACATAATACTCCAACAAAAAATTGAACCTATTGAATCTAACCCTCTGGGGTTGAATTCATTATGTCAAAACATAATAGCCTCATCAAATCCGAGTTATTCCTGAGAAATTTTCGAGTAAAAGAAATATCGCTAGATATCAACTTGAGATAATGCAATTCCAGCAACGTTTTTTTAACGTGAAAATTCCAAATATGATATTTCAACGAAAAATTAAACCTATTAAATCCACACCTTTGTCCTCATACCCTCATAAAATCCGAGATATTCTAGCGAAATTATCTAGTGGAAGAGAAATTGCGAGAATCAACAATTCCAGCAACGATTTTTCAACGTAAATTCAACCGATCAAATCTACCCCATCCAGATGAAACCCTCGATCTCATCGACATCCCATTCTCATCGAATCCGAGATATTCGAGATCGAGCATGAAGTGAAGGAAAAACGTTGAAGAATTTACGCAGCTCAACCCTCTACGGCTTCTGCCGACACTACACAACCGACATGGGGTAGGAGGGGGTGGAATCTGAAAAGTTAATGAAGACGTTAAACTGACTTGATCATCAAAATCGAAATAGACATTTTATAAAGGGAATTATCACGAATATCAGGAATCCAAAATCTTCAAATTGCAGCTACTATACAATTCAACGAAAATGCAACCCTTCAGAAGATTTTCAACGAAAAATTAATCTTATTAAATCTACCCCTTCGACATCATACTCTCATCAAATCCAAGATATTCTAGCGAAATTATGGAGTGAAAGAAAAATTCGAAGAATCAACAATTCCAGCAACGATTTTTCAACGTAAATGCAACCGATCAAATCTACCCCATCCAGATGAAACCCTCGATCTCATCGACATCCCATTCTCATCGAATCCGAGATATTCGAGATCGAGCATGAAGTGAAGGAAAAACGTTGAAGAATTTACGCAGCTCAACCCTCTACGGCTTCTGCCGACACTACACAACCGACATGGGGTAGAAGGGGGTGGAATCTGAAAAGTTAATAAAGACGTTAAACTGACTTGATCATCACAATCGAAATATACATTTTATGAAGGGAATGGTCGCGAATATCAGGAATCCAAAATCTTCAAATTGCAGCTATTATACAATTCAACGAAAAAGCAACCCTTCAGAAGATTTTCAACGAAAAATTAAACCTATTAAATCTACCCCTTTGTCCTCATACCCTCATAAAATCCGAGATATTCTAGCGAAATTATCGAGTGGAAGAAAAATTGCGAGAATCAACAATTCCAGCAACGATTTTTCAACGTAAATTCAACCGATCAAATCTACCCCATCCAGATGAAACCCTCGATCTCATCGACATCCCATTCTCATCGAATCCGAGATATTCGAGATCGAGCATGAAGTGAAGGAAAAACGTTGAAGAATTTACGCAGCTCAACCCTCTACGGCTTCTGCCGACACTACACAACCGACATGGGGCAGAAGGGGGTGGAATCTGAAAAGTTAATAAAGACGTTAAGCTGACTTGATCATCACAATCGAAATAGACCCTCGCTGGGGGCGGTCGCCGCCCTCCAGATTTCCCTTTGTGGGGCTCGTACCGTTTCGGGAGCAGGGAGGAATTCCATGCATTTCCCCCTTGGTTTTGTTATTTTTGATGGGGATTTCTTGGATTTATATGATGATGAAACTAACGGGTCTTTTGATGAGATAGCGATCATATTGAAGTTGGAAGTGCATTCACTTGTAAGGTAGATCAGGAAAGGTATATCACCTTTGGGGGAACTTTGTTAGAAGTTTACCTTAAAGGGCATCAAAAAGATGAAGCTGAAGGGATGGAGAATATCAATGGACGACTATTTCATTAGTAATGAAATGGCCAAAAAAGGAGAGAAAATAGCCTACTTGATGCAGCGTAAGCTAGTGTCATGACAAAAATTGTAAGAGAGTAGGAAAAAAGTTGTTTTCTAAAACCTTTACTCATAATTATTCATATTAAATTGATCTTTTCAGTTCAAACCCTCACTTCAAGGTCTTATGTTATTCTTTTTGGAAGTTGTCATGTTGGCTGTGAAACGTAATAGAAACGCACTTCGAACTTACTTTTCTATTTAAAAACTTGAAATTTCAAACAGTATTTCGTTTTGAATGATGAAGTTTATGTTTTGAATGAATATAATAAATATTAGGATATTGGATAGATTGATTGATCGTTTTTCAATACAAACAAGCTAACAGACTTCACGTCGGGACTTTCCTGATTTTCTTCTAATATTATGACAATGATTGATAACTAAAGATATTTTTGTATCTCAGAAGCATTATGCCTCTTATTCACTTCTGAAATCAATTGAGTTTGTAGTGATTCTGAATTCGGTTGATATAAAGTGCGTGTCAAATTATTGAACAAATTCATTTTTGCAGAGAAAATATTTGGCAACAAAATCCTGAAACAGGTCAATTTGTTTTCAGTTTTACTGAATTTTATGCATTTTAGATTTTTTGAATGATTTTTGTTGCACCCTGTGCAATCCCCATCAACCTTTTTTTTAAAGGGAAAATGGGTCATGTGGTACTTTTTTGGTAAGGTCTTTGTTTCTTCTTTACAGGCATATAGGTGCCGTATATTCTACAAATGATATTCGAAACGTATACGAACTTCATTGCGCGAGTCCCTGTTTTACCTGCAAAAATGCAGGTTTTCGTTTTCGAATATCACTTGTCGAATATACAGCACCAGAAAGTTTGAGACAATGTTACCTGATGAAATTTGTCACCGAATGAAAATCGACCATAACAAATTTAGTCAATGCACAACTTTCAATCCCGTTTAGAATACCTCACGTGAAAAATCAGAATGTGTGGAACACTGCGCTTTTGTTATGATCTTGAGTAGTAGGTACTTATGTTATTAGTACGTTTCTACTGAAGTTGAATGTTGGCAGAAAGAAATATCGCAAATACAATGTGTATTACCAACTCAACTAAGCTCAGAATCTCAGTTAATTTCGTTAAAAGAAATATCACCTAATATAGTTCCAAACAATCAACATTTCCATCCTGAAATCCTCCAGATACCGCCCTGCTTCAAGTTCGATATTCTCGTATTGCCGTGTCATCGGTTCCAGCTCGGGGTTGATCTCCGGGAACAACTCCCGTATGTGGATATCCAACCCCCTAGGCTTCGTCTGCCACCCCGAAATTCAATCGTGGTTAAAGTAATAACGATATTGCCACCCCACAGTCCTTGTACTTCAACAGGTCGTTTAAGCGATATGTTTCGCGAAAATACGACGTCTATTCAATTTTTCTGAGGAAATCTCTCTTCGGTTTCAGCAGGGATCACCCTGAATTAAAGGCTAACAATAATAAGAATTTACGCATCGCAACCCTCTACGGCTTCTAACATGGGGCATAAGGGGGTGGAATCTGAAAAGTTAATGAAGACGTTAAACTGACTTTATCAACACAGTCAAAATAGACATGTATGAGAATGAGCGCGAATATCAGGAAGCTAAAATCATAAAACTACAGCTACTATAATTCAACCAAAATGCAACCCATCAGAACTGTCCATGTAATAAAAAGATGATCGCTAAATTAGGAAACTTAACAAATCGAATACAAATTTTTATCCATAATACCCATGAATTACAAGTGAATAATGAGTTATTATTCACTGCTGTCGGATGCTTCATAGATTTAGATTTAATAGGGTAAAAGCTATAGTGATTGACACCTTAAGGGCATGGATACTTTCAGTAGGCGAATTCGGTTCCTAATATTACTGTAATACCATGGTTATTATTACGGAACTATAGCTGAATGTTGCTGTTTTGGTATTACCTTCAAACTTTCAATAAAAGTCGATTGAATATTCGAGGAGACAACAATTTCGTCGAAATTACATATTTGATAGCCATCTCGATAGCCATTGACAATACTTCGATAGCAATTGACACCCAGTATGAGTCATTGACATAATTTCATTTGGTTATGATATCATTCTGCTTTCTCTCACTCATTCTTATTGAGACATTCATACTAAAAATAATAGAGAAATAAGAAGGTTTAGACAATTTTATTCCATATAAACAAGAAATAAAGAAAGTATTAGTGATCACATATATACCGATGTAATAAACTATTTGTGTTATCGAGGGTTTTTCATCTGTGTCACCATATTTCAGAATGTTTAATTTCTATTTGATTCCTTAGGTTATCATTCTGTAAACGGCATCATTAGATATTTGGCGCGAGATTTTGCAGTAGTGTCAATAAGAGTGTAAATGCTTACTTAAGGATAGCGACTGCACATAATTGCGTATGTTTTCCGATTTTGTTCTGTTTTATATTCTTGAGAAGTTTTCTATTGGTTGGAAGGTTCCAAGGAATATTTCAATTATGTAAGTAAACCCTTCAATGATTTATATATTAAGGTTAATGCCTATGCCAATCACTGTTCGATATAATATTATTGATACAGTTATTGACATATGTTTAAAACTTAATATATTAATCATTGAAGGGTTTACTTACATCAATTAAATATTCCTCGGAACCTTTCAAACAATAGAAAACTTCTAACGAATATGAAACATGAAAAATCGGAAAATATACGCAATTGTATGCAGTCGCTTTCTTTAAGTAAACTCTAACATATAAATACATATACTTATTGACACTACTGGAAATCTCACGCCAAATATCTAATGATACCGTTTTCAGGATGACCACCTGAGGAAATTGAACTTGACCCAAATAGAAATAAAAACATTCTGAGATAGGTAGAAACAGATGAAAAAACCTTAGATAGCACCAATAGTTTATTACGTCGGTATGTGCACAGTGTCAATCACTATCAGGGTGTCAACAACTGAACCTCTCACCCTATCACAAAATTATATGATATAATTCTTCAGTATTCTAAAGTACTCACTAACAAATATGGGTATACCTTTGTCAATCGATGACCAAAGTTACTTTTATTACTTCAATCAATATACAATGACAATTTCTCCAAAATTTCTCATGTGTTAACTTGACTTTTTCGACACCTGTAATAGAAGGCTCTTGTCACGATCGCCAAGTGTTAGAATCTGCACGAAATAGATTCAGTAGTCGTGGATAAAGTATTATGCTACTCGAGTATAATGGCTCTTATTCGCTCAGTGATTTAGGCTACTCGTAGCTGTGAATAATAGCTATTATTATACGCTTGTTGAGTAATATGCTATTTAACGTAAAGTTGAACCTATCCTATGTGGATATTCCACCCCCAAAATTCAATTGTGGTTAAAGTAAAAACGATATTGCCACCCCATGGTCCTCGTACCTCAACAAGTCGTTTAAGCGATCTGTTTCGTGAAAATACGACGTCTATTCAATTTTTCTGAGGAAATCTCTCTTTTGTTTCAGCAGGGATCCCCCTGTATTAAAGGCTTACAATAATACGGACGTGATCCTCAGGCTGCCTGGCGGGAAGAGAATCAGAGATATTAGATGGCTCTCGGTCTGGTGTAGGCGATTCACTGTAAGTATTCGATTAAGCTGGATGTTTACAACACCATTCTGAAAGATTTTTCATTGAGAATGATATGATTTTGTCACATTGTAAAGGGTTTTCCAATAAGAGGTGTTATTTTGAATAGCCCACTATTAAGGTATGGATGACACATTTGAAGCTGTCATTTTTTGACATTTGACAAGTAGAAACTACGCCATCAATGAAAATGGAACGATACACGCTTCAAGAACGCATTGGAATTATTAAAATTCACTATAAAAATGGTGAAAATTTGGCAGAGACGGTTCGTGAAACTCGAACATTTTTGGGTCGTCGTGAAGCACCTTGTCGGACCGCAATAAAGAAATTGGTGGAAAAATTCGAGCTGTTGGGAAAGTTAGTGATGTGAAGAATAAAACCAGTGCACGTCGCTCAAGAACAGCCGAGAATATTGCTGCTGTAGCCGAAAGTGTTGAAGAAAACTCAGGTTTGTCCATTCCTCGTCGTTCTTTGGAATTAGGCATTCCACAAACGCCATTACACCTTATTTTGCATGAAGATTTGGATCCTAAATCTTATAAAGTTCAGTTAACACAAGTACTCAAGCCGGCCGATCATCAACAACGAAACCATTGATCTTTTGCGGGAAAAGTGCCCCGATCGTGTTATCTCTCGAAGAGGTAATCACAATTGGCCACCGAGATCTTGTGATTTAACACCCTGGGACTTCTTCCTTTGGGTCCACGTGAAAGAGAAGGTCTTCGCAGTAGCCCAGCTTCGATTCAAGACCTCAAAGATGGAATTCGTGAGGCTATCGAGGACATAGGGCAGCCACTTTGCGATTTGGTTATGGAAAATTTCATTAAAAGGATATGGTCCTGTAAGCGTAGTCGTGGTGGTCATTTGCCTGATGTTATTTTCCACTATTAACGGCACAACTTCTTCTTTATAATGAAATGAACATCCGATCATTTATATTGAAAAATGGCATTTTTCTTTGAATATCACAATACCACCTCTTACTGGAAAACCCTCTATATTAAATGCGATGGAAGTAGTCCAATGTTTAGTTTTTCGTACATTGTACATACGTTGTTCGATTACCTATCTACTATTTTATTTTATGGTATTTGTCGTATTCGATGCGTTACAAATGAGTCCTTGAGAGGTGCAACTGAAATTCATACATTGGTAGTACGTGCAGGAAAACGAAAAAGTGATATCTAACCATTACATAAATCGGTTAACGTATTTAGATTATTTTGTTTTATCATTCTTCTGCCTGATTTTAAGAGTGCAGTTTGGTCGTGAATAGAAAATTCTGTTTACTTGAGGTAGAAATGGTTCGAACAACAGCGGATAAAGTTGAGATAATATCATTGTACTATTAAAACCAAAATAAATCATTATTTTTAATCTATAACATATTGTAGAAATATCATCATATTTTAATTCAGGAGGAAAAGTTATAAGTCAAAGTTTGTATCCCTCAAAACAAAAGTCCGAGGTTTTTTCAAACATACTTTCAATTAACTTTTACTCAAATGAAGGTTCCTCGAACGAAATGCAGAACATAGAATTTTCAAAATTCTCTGAAATGACTGAGATAATCCATTGGAACAGACTTAGTGGCACATCCTGTATACTCTCTATGCAATGCAAATTTCAAATCTTGTGCATATGCTTCTTTGTGAAAACGCCTGAACAGATCCACATTTATTCGAAATTATGCGTCCTTTCTTATGTACTATACATAATATGTACCCCTCCACAAGTGTTGAAGAGTTTTTTTGAAAAGGCATATCAGTTTTCGTTTAGCTAGAACATACATATGATTTTCCATTCAAAAGTCTTCAATTTGACTATGTACAGCAAAACCAATCTACCTTCAAACAATGAAAAACATTTTTCGCCTTCTATTCAACCTGGAATCGAATCTCTAGCAAAAAATATGTCCCTTCGAAACTTTAGGGGACTTTCAGTCCATTATGAACTGGTGTCGTGGTCACGTCACGCTAAACTGATTCCATTTGTTGTGGAGGGTGTTGGATACATCATTCTTATGTGCTACATTAAAAGCACCCCTAACAGGGATAGAATTTCCGCCGGCATAAATTATTCTTGCGTATTTCCGATTGGGTTATGAAAATGGGCTTTTTGTCATGTGCTTTTTCCTAAAATTAATAGTATCTCATTCTGCCAGATCTTCACTCTGCTTTATTTAGTCCTATATACTGGAAGGGAGCAATTTGTTTCAATTGCAGTATCAGGAAAAAGTTCAAATTCACGAATTGTTGAATCCAACTTTGGTATCCCACAGGGTAGTATTCTGGGTCCCTAATTTTTTTAAATTTATCTTAACGTTCTAAGGCTGGTCATTTATTTGTTGATAAAATATAAGATGATACCAATTTTTAGTGTGGAGCAATAATGTAGAAAACACTTTACAAATAGCTAATGAACCACTTAAGCATGTAATTCATTGGTTTTAAATGAACAGGTTGATACTAAATACTGATAAAACAAAAACCATTATATTTCGTACAAAACAATCAAAGGTGGATATTCCTCGGTATAAACTTGGATGAATTTCTTGACTGGGGAAATCATATTGACTATGTCTGCCGTAAATTGAGCAGCACATCTTTTGCTCTAAAGCAAGTATCAAAGTATATAGATGTTGAATCAATGAAAGTATTTTATCATTCCTCCTTTGAATCAGTCATCAGATACGGCATTGCATTCTGGGGAGCCAATAAAATGACACAAAAGATTTTTGTCATCCAAAAGGAGTAATTCGGTCTTTGATAAGAATGAAATTAAAGAAAGTAGAAGAGGATTTTTCAGAGAATGCAAAATATTTACCATATACGGTTTATACATTTATGAGTGTCAGATGTTCCTCATTAAGTATACTGATGGATTTCCAGTGAAGGTTCTTTCGGGCTAGGGTAGGTACTTAGACTAAGTATACCTATATATAGTATAAGGGTAAGTATGATGTGTATACTGCTGTTGTGGCATCATTTCATTATAAGTCTTGTCCAAGCATTTATCATGAAATAAAGAAGTATTAATATTATCGACTCGAGCCTATTAGCGTAGACAGGGTGTGATTTTTCACACCCCCTAGCGATCGGCTGAGGGGAACATTCACTCATCCCGGATAGCAAGTATCAGGGGGATTGAGCTCTGAGGTGTTCGGTGTTCTTCTTCTCCTGGGTTGTTCGTCCGTCGTTGCTTGGTCCTGGATTTCTCGTTCGATGTCTTGGTAGTCAGTCTTTTAATGCTTTCGTCCATGGTTATTCCTGGAGTCCATCGTGACCTGCAAACTTCCTTACCGTTCTAGGAGTACCGAGAAGTACTGCTTTCTGCATTACTTCGTGAAGGTTTTCATCAAAATCTAGCTCCTTGAGCTTGGACTTGAGGCTCTTAGGAATAATTCCTGTGGTTGATATGAGTATGGAAATGGCTATGGTACTAGACATTACCTACTGCCTTTTGATCTGAAGTTCAAGCTCTCGATATTTCGATATTTTTCAGCGTATTTTTGACGTAGATTTTTGTTATTCGGGATGGCTACGTCTATAAGTCTTGCTTTCTTCTCTTTTTTCTTCACTAGAATTATGTCTGGCCTGTTATTAGCAACTGTTAGATTTGTAAGTACTGTGCTATCCCAGTATACCCTGTAATTGTGGTTCTCCAAGATTACTGATTCTCATAATACGGAATTGTTTCGGATTGCAGCATCTTCAGTTGAATGGCGAGCTCCTGATGTAGTTTTTTACAAACTGCAGCATGTCGACTCTTATATTCATTTCCAGCAGACATTTGGCAGCCTCCTGTAATATGTTGATTGTTTTCTGATGTTTGGCATCCGTAGCGGCATCTATCGTCGGTGGGGTTCCTATCCTTCATGATGTATTTCTGATAATTTCTAGTTTGCACTATTTGATCTTGAATGGCAAGGAAGAAACCCTCTGTTTCACGAAACAATATTGTAGAAGTCAGCCAGTAGTTCGACGCAGGAATGTCGACGTATTCCTGGGTGACCTCGTTTAGGTGTCTCTTGTAGAGGTTTTTCTCTCCATCTTTGAATTTGATCACTATCCGTCTGTGTGGTGTTTTCATGAGGGTGCTCGCTCAGTAGTAGAGATGTTGAACCATCTGCTTCAATAAGTATCTTATGTAAGTCCGATGTGTTTGACTTGTCTTAAAGCGATTTCTTAGGTTATTATTATTATTGACCCTATAACTTATTAGGTTGTAAATGATGGCAAGACTTTGTGTTGCAAGGTGCTCAAGAGTTTCATCTCTGTGTATTCTGCTAGACTCAGTTCCCAACTATGCTTCCTGAGACTACAGTGTTCCCTGACCAATTCTGTGAGCAGTTGTTGCAGGATGAGACTTGAGCATAGTTCGGAAGAATTCTTTAAATGGGCATACTTCGCCAAAGTGGTTTTCCCATTCTCGTTAATTCAACATCGCATAGGCTAAAAATTCCCTCCAACATCTACCATCTACTGCATGCGATGGTAAAACTCGTCTATGGAATTCCCATAATAGACATCTGTTATGGAAACATCTAGGCCTAGCATGATTTTGGGTCACTGATTAAAAAGATATTAATTCAATTAAGCCCTGTATATCAGTATATCCCGTATGGAAATTACTGGGATAGCTAGATATAACTATAGACATCAACCCCCATTCTAAAGGATATTGATTACTATCTACCTACGTTGAAAACTGACACAATCTTTCATTCATTCATTCACTACGTGCGAACAACCGAAATATTTAATATCAAACAGTTCGACATCAATGAAAAGAGATATTGAAAATCGATACAGCCATTGTTAACAATGTTCGAAGAATTTCTAAATTAAAACTCTGTAGTTACTCTCGCTTGATACAGATACAGTTTAATACATAGTTCCAGTCATTCAGTAACGTTGTATATTGGAACAGTAATTAAGATCCATGATTATGACAGTATCGCCCACACGTTCTGTTATGAGTTTGCCATTCTGTTAGTTGCAATATTCTGTAATTAATTAGCTCCACATTATGATCCTGCTCGTTTATCATTGTCGCATGAATTAAACTATACAGGCTGTTGTGCGATTGATAGCTTTTAGACTTATTATTCTATGATATTAGGTGTATTTTTACGTTGATGAAATTGCGAGGTTTCGTTGAAACTTTGGGATTATCATTAAATGTCTTAGTCTTGTGTTCGTCAGTGGGATGATGAAGACCAACTTTCATATCATCTCGTAGATCGTCGCCCTGGTGGGGGTTTATTCTATCCACGTGATCTCCACATTTCCTTCGATGGTTTCTTGACCATCTAGGTATCTCCCTTATTTCATCATTCCTAGTCAAATGATTTATGTATTGATCTAAGAGTTCACATTTGTGTAGTCATTGAAAATCTTTCAGTTTTGTTGAAGCTGAAACCACATGTCGTCAATATCAGTTGCTTCCAAAAAAGGCAAAAGAAACTGTTATCGCACTACGATAACGTCGATACTTTTCTCGGGAAAAATGAAAACTTACATGCTGTTATGATCACTGTTCATTCCATTTCATCGTATTAGTGTTCCACTGAATGATATTGTACGTCTATGAGATAAAAGCAAAGAAGCATATCTGCCAAATGCAAATTCGAATAACCTACCATTTTTATAACTGAGTAATTTATTTCATTACTGCCAAGTATTTATTGAAAAAATCGAACTCTTCTGAAACTGAAAATTGTGGAAACAATCATGGAAAATCTTTTTTCTTCTGTCAAAACTTATTTTGAGCATAAACAATACATACGATGAAATGGAATGAGCAGTGATCATAACTGCTTGTAAGTTTCTATTCTTTCCGAGAAAAGTATCAACTGTATCGAAATTTTGCAACACTTTTTTTCTCCAGAATTGAATGTGAAACCTTAAGAGAATTTTATTTTTCGAAAATCTATCCCACGAAAATAATTTTTCAAGGAAAATGAGAAGGGGTTGTTTTTTTCAACCCCTAAAAATAGAGTTATGGGATCAAAAAAATTGTGTAATCTATTTAATGAATCATTATATGTATAGTTTTATGACTCAGTGTTTTTTAAGACTCATAAAAAACTTAAAAACTGTAAATTCGTTATCGCCTTTCAAAGACTGAATTTTGGAAGGGGGGTCGATTTCGAAAAAAAATTATATGAACTACCCCTGCTTTTTTTCATAGAGGATTTCGAGGAATCATCTCCCCAGGTCCCTCGCATTTATTTACAGACACCCTGTACCTATATTGTTACTTTTTTTTCGACTTCGACTAGCTTTCCAGTTAAAGCTTCAACGATCTATAGACTATTCGAGATGAAGATAAAGGTAGGAATCAATAAGCTCCATTTTCGAGATGATAAACATTTCAAGAAACTCTAGGTTTTTCTAGAATCTGTACTGAGCAATAAATAATAGTTTGTAATAATATTACGAAAACAGGGAGCATTTTATTTTTTTACATTGCTATCTTTTTATGTTTAGAACAAACAATAGTTTGTTTAATTATTTTTTGATTCTTTAATCTACCGACTTATAATGAAATTGTTGGTTTGATAAAACTGTCAATCTCATCGCATCTAATCTAACAGAAACGCATCTTCAAAACTCATCTTAATCAACGATCCCTTCATTTTGAACAGCAGTTTATAAGATATAGGTACTTCAAACATCATATTTCCTTTTCATGTTTCTCCCAAACCTCCTATTCACTCCTCTGAATATGGCATGATTCTGACTCTAATTCGTTGTGATTTTCGCAAAACCTCTGAATAGTTGAAATCCGGTTGTAAAATGCTCCCACGAGACATGGGAGGAATTCCGAAACGTAAAGGGCTCGTCTGTGGTCTGTTAAACAGTTATTCATCCCTACCCCCACCTCCAACACATACGCTACCCCTCAAGGGTGGTGCCTCCAAGCCCGGGGCCTGGAGTTACAGTGTCAGTATCGACCTGCGCCAACTGTTTGAAAATGTTTGAGGACGCCGAAAACGCGGCTTTACCGAGTCCCGTTGCAGATTTCCAGATATTTCACTCCCAAAATGGCTGCATTGGTCAGGTTAATTTATTGGAGTAGTTTCCAGGAGCACGCTCAGGAGATCGGCTCTCCAAACATTGGAGACAGAGCTGTTTACGCCTCAGCTAGTCGAGTCAATCGGGTCCTAATAAAAACTCTTTGTTATCGAAAGAAAAGCTTTTAGGATTTTGAGGGTTTAGATTTCGACGTCCATATTTCTTTTTATTCGAGTTGATATGTAGAATTTCGTTGGGGTTGATCCCTGTTGAGCATTTTCATTTAGGGTTTGTCACGATTGCAGAGAAGTTTCAGCATTATTACGAAAAAGCAAAATTTCAAAAACACCTGGTAACTATCAAATGGTGATGGATATTGTAATGGTGTTTGCTTCTATAAGATTCTTATTCAATATCTTATTAATGAAGAGATCAGGTTATAAAAGAGAACTTCTCATTACCATCCAGTTTCGATTTAATTCTGAAATTATATACAGAGCTCTACAATGAATCAACAAATCTCTTTGCGAGAATGTTCAACAACATTCTCACAAAGAAATATTTCAAGAGGAAAACGAAAAGACATCAACACTTTGTAAATAACATAAATATTGAGTTTGAAAGCACAATTTAAAAAAATGATATTTCTGAAAAAGTATATTTTAAACTATGCAAGATTTTGTTTTTTTAAGTATATTTAAATGTTGAAAGCTTCTGCTATTCGTTTTAACTCATAAAAGAGCCTTTTTGTCCTATCTTTGTCTTCTGAGATGATTACTGCGTCATCTGTATTACATACTATTATGATTTCTTTGTTCTCCATTTGTTTTCTTCTTATAACTTGCTTTATTTCTTCTATTCTTTCATCTTTTATGTTATGATGCTGAACATGATCAGGTTGAGGCTGTCACCTTTTCTGAAACCGTTTGAGAATGTTTGGGAACGTTTGTTCCTGAGTCCCGTTTGCAGATTTCCAGATATTTCACTCCCAAAATGACTGCATTGGTCAGGTTAATTTATTGGAGTAAGTTTCCAGGAGCACGCTCAGGAAATCGGCTTTCTCCAAACATTGGAGACAGAGCTGTTCACGCCTGAACTAGTCGAGTCAATCTCCGGTCCTAATAAAAATTATTTGTTATCGAAAGAAAAGCCTTTAGGGTTTTGAGGGTTCCTATTTCGACGTCCATATTTCTTTTTATTCGAGTTGATTTGAAGAATATCCTTGAGCATGTTCATGTATGGTGTGTGACGAGTATCTACAGAAAAGTTTCAGCATTATTTCGAAAAAGGAAAATTTCAATAACACCTGGTAACTATCAAATGGTGATGGATATTGTAATGGTGTTTGCTTCTATAAGATTCTCATCCAATATTTAATTAATGAAGAGATCAGGTTATCAAAGAAAACTTCCCCTTACCATCCAGTTTCTATTCAATTCTAAAATCAGGACTCTACAATGAGTCAACAATATTTTAGCAAGAAATATTTCAAGAAGAAAACGAAAAGACATCAACACTTTGTAGATATAGTAAATCTTGAGTTTTAAAGCACAATTTAAAAAATGATATTTCTGAAATATTGTATTTCAAACTATGCAAGATTTTGTTTCTTTACGGATATCTACATGTTGAAAGCTTCTACTATTCATTTAAACTCATAAAAGCCTTAATGTGCTATCTTTGTCTTCTGAGATAATTATTGCGTCTTCTGTATAACATACTATTATGATTTCTTTGTTCTCCATTTGTTCTCTTCTTGTAGCTTGCTTTATTCTGTTGATTCTTTCATCTTTTATGTTATGATGCTGAACATGATCAGGTTGAGGCTGTCACCTTTTCTGAAACCGTTTGAGAATGTTTGAATACTTTTGTTCTCGAGTACCGTTTGCAGATTTCCAGATATTTCACTCCCTAAATGGCTACATTGGTCAGGTTAATTTATTGGAGTAGTTTCCAGGAGCACGCTCAGGAGATAGGCTTTCTCCAAACATTGGAGACAGAGCTGTTTACGCCTGAACTAGTCGAGTCAATCGGATCCTAATAAAAATTCTTTGTTATCGAAAGAAACGGTTTTAGGGTTTTGAGGGTTCAGATTTCGACGTCCATATTTCTTTTTATTCGAGTTGATATGTAGAATATCCTTGAGCATGTTCATGTATGGTGTGTGACGAGTATCTACAGAAAAGTTTCAGTATTATTTCGAAAAACCAAAATTTCGAAAACACCTGGTAACTATCAAATGGTGATAGATATTGAAATGGTGTTTGCTTCTATAAGATTCTTATCCAATACCTAATTAATGAAGAGATCAGGTTATCAAAGAGAACTTCCCCTTACCATCCAGTTTCGATTCAATTCTAAAATCAGGGCTCTACAATGAGTCAACAACATTTTCGCAGAGAAATATTTCAAGAAGAAAACGAAATGACATCAACACTTTGTAGATATAGTAAATCTTGAGTTTGAAAGCACAATTTAAAAAATGATATTATTTCTGAAATAGTATATTTTAAACTATGCAAGGTTTTGTTTTTTTTACGGATATCTACATGTTGAAAGCTTCTGTTATTCGTTTAAGCTCATAAAAGAGCCTTTTTGTCCTATCCTTGTCTTCTGAGATAAATACTGCTTCATCTGTATAACTTAATATCATGATTTCTTTGTTCTCCATTTGTTTTCTTCTTCTAGCTTGCTTTATTTTGTTTATTCTTTCATCTTTTATGTTATGATGCTGATCATGATCAGGTTGAGGCTGTCATCTTTTCTGAAACCGTTTGAAAATGTTTGAGGACGTTTGTTACCGAGTCCCGTTTGCAGATTTCAAGATATTTCACTCCCAAAATGGCTGCATTGGTGAGGTTGATTTATTGGAGTAGTTTCCAGGAGCACGCTCAAGAGATCGGCTTTCTCCAAACATTGGAGACAGAGCTGTTTACGCCTGAACTAGTCGAGTCAATCGGGTCCAAATAAAACTTCTTTGTTATCGAAAGAAAAGCTTTTAGGATTTTGAGGGTTCAGATTTCGACGTCCATATTTCTTTTTATTCGAGTTGATATGTAGAATTTCGTTGGGGTTGATGATCCCTGTTGACATGTATGGTATGTCACGAGTACAGAAAAGTTTCAGCATCATTTCGAAAAAGCAAATTTTCAAAAAAACACCTGGCAACTATCAAATGGTGATGGATATTGTAATGGTGTTTGCTTCTATAAGATTCTCATTCAATATTTAATTAATGAAGAGATCAGGTTATCAAATAAAACTTCCTATTACCATCCATTTTCGATTTAATTCTGAAATCATATACAGGGCTCTACAATGAATCAGCAATATAATAGCAAAAAAATATTTCAAGAAAAAAGCGAAAAGACATCAACACTTTGAAAATATCATAAATATAGAGTTTGAAAGAACAATTTAAAAAATTAAGAAAAGCCCTGAGCAGGAGCTGTGTGTGAGCAGTGAGCGTCAACCTTTTTAGAGTGCGCTTTCTTTGGTGGAGCAATAAGACTGTTAACTTAAAATTTTGTATGGGACTTGAAGATTGATACTAAATATATCGGTGCAGAATCTCAGCACTCAGCATCATTAAATTCTATGGTTCTGATGGTGCGATCCACTCAAAATTTTGCATGAACATTCAGTATATCAGTTTTGACTTGACAAAATAAATTTCACTTCAATCGGTTATTCTGTTATGGAAATATAGAGATTCTATATGGACGTCGAAATCTGTTTTGATGTCCATATGTCTTTTCATTTGAATTGGTTCGAATTTCGTAAGAATTGGTATGTAGGGATTGATGATATGTGGAAAAAAGGAACATTTTTGGTTTGTCATGAATAACTCAGCACAGAAAAGTAACAGCTTTGTTTCGAAATAGCAAAATCCTAAACATTATATTATTCTCAGACGAAATTGCACTTGTGGAAAATACAATATCTATGATAAGTTCACTTGAACTGAAAATATGCGGCTTTCATTGTTTATAAAAAAGAACTTTGCAAAGATTTTTCAAAGAGAACCCTGAGGCACTACCTAAGATACAGCTCTTCTGAGAGAAGCGTAACTTATTTCTCATTTATTTTCTTCGCGAACGTTGGTACATAGAATGGACATTCGTTGAAATAATCGATTGCAGTTTAAAAGATTATAACTAATCACATCACGTGGTGGTAAATATGTATTTGTTTTGAAGAGTTTCGAGCTCCTGAGCTGTTCCAGTGGATGTGCGCAACCAATGGAAACCGGTATTTTGAGCTTTTGAGTTACTCAGGAGCACGAAACTCTTCAAAACGAATAGGCTAAAAGATACTAAGCATTTGAGTCCATAAAACTCGATCTGAAAACAGAATACTATAGGCGTTTTATGACTTTTTCTATACTGAGTATTTTCAAATTATTTGTTTGCATAGAGAACGGAGATTCAAATTGATTTTTCTCTTGCAGGTAGATTTTGGAGAGGTTTTCATACCTCCCAACCTAGAGGTTCCCAAACCTCGAGTACTGCCAGAATTCAAACGTCTGGCACATGGACTGAGATCTGACAATATTAGTATACTAGACGCAAAAACTTTTTACATACCCAATTTACACTACGACGGAGCTGGACCAGACGCCTACTTTTGGGTGGGCAATGGATCAGAACCAACACCATATGGCATAAAGGTAAACCAAAGCATAAAAATATATGGTAGGTGTAGGTTATTATTGCAATTTGATCGGTTCGACCATAAATCTATGTTTCATATTTCGTTGAAGAGGTTTTCTGAACTAAATTACCAGATTTTCAATTAAATCTATTTCTGGTATTCCAAAACAATTATTATCTCTCCTTATCTATTATTTATCTATTTCCTTTTTCATGGTATTAGCATCATGCTTTGACAAAGCAGGTGCTCTTGATTACTTTCTATCTGAAACCTCAGGAAAACCATGCGTATTTTTTTACTTCAAACTAAATGTTTCTCCACAGGTTCCTAATGAAATGGGTTCCTTAGATGTACTCAGAGGTTACCAAGGGGAGGACATTGAAATCCAGTTGCCTGGATCCTTAACAGTTTACGATGTTGACTGGTTGGCAGTTTGGTGTGTTCGATATAGACATAATTTCGGACATGTTATGATACCCAAAGACTTGGATGTTCCACCCGCTCTAGGACAAACTAAAATAACGGTATGTGCATATGAAATTCCGTTTTATTATATCTCTGGCTCAAAAATCTTACAAGGTCTGAAGTATTCTCTGCTAAAACGCTTTAGTTTCCTAGACTCCTGAAGATTGTGTAAATTTAGATTTATTTTTATATTTTTCCTAATACAAGGAATGATTCTTTCAAGTTCCATTACTATAAAACTTCAAATTTTTGAAATGTGATTATATGACCTCCAATGGGACATAATTTTCAATCAATTATGTACCTAATTTTTCTTGTACGATATTTCAGAATCATGAACTATAGAGAATATTTCAGACTTGCTAATTCATGTAGAAAAAAGTGAAATTCTCTTATATTGAGCAATTTTTGTTTTTCTCCACTCTACAGGAAAACCTTGAAGAGAGTAAGTTTTGAAAAATTTGAAATGGTCGTGTTAAGTTTTTGTATTCAATTCCAGTTGATTTTAAAAATAATTTTTTGACTATTCACAATTTTTTGAGAGTATATTTTCGAGGATTAATATAATTCTTCAAATATTTATTTGTTAGTTATCAATAAAAAGTTAAAATATTCATACCACTTTTATGGATTATTCATGTTTATATCTTTTCAGTTTTACGATTTAATTCTTCAGTTCAAAATTATTTGGTATACAGCTGATATTCGTCCATTATCAAAAGCATTGAATTTTACTGAAATTGTAATATGTGAAGTATGGGCAGGTTTAAAGAAATAACACAAGTGTAAAAGAATGTGCAATTGCCAGCATATAATAAGAGAGAATTCGATTCGTTTCACTCTTCAAAATGCTGAATATTGAATGATTTTAATATACAGTGGAACCCTATAACGAAAGCGCTAAATCCGCGGAAAAAATTCGTTATAAGGAAATTTCGTTATACAGAAAAATTGTTTCTATAGTCGGCAATGTCGCGGTCGACTCCACTGATAAATTTAAGTTTATCATTCAAATTTAAACACTCCCTTTCAGACATTTTCGCACAACTCTTCACACTAGCTTAATGGATAGATTGAAACCAAACAGCCAGAGGTGTATTTAAAACTGTTTCAGAAGGATCTCTCTGCCCGCCGTAATGATTTAGGTCGGAATTTATTACGTACGTCCAGAAAATTTTCGGAAAAAACCCACACCTTCTTACCAATACCCATTCGGAGAGTGATGTTATTTGAATATTTCGTTATAGAGAGATTTTACTTCGTTTTAGAGGTTGTTTTTAACATGGAATTTGGATTCAAGGTGCAATGTCTTGTACGAAATTCGTTACACAGAGAAATTCGTTATACAGATGTTCGTTATAGGGAAGTTCCACTGTAATATCATTATTATTATTACCTATCACATATCTGTTATGTCTGCTATTCCACTCATGTTACAATCTTAATGGAATATTCCTAATGTTTTCTGTGATATGTTTGATATTCCCTTCGTCACGAATTTTGTATTTTTGCAGCCGCCTTGGTGGTATAATCCTGTAAGTATTGCACCAGAAAAGTTTTGAAACTGTCGAAATTATTAAAAAAAAATTATTTAGGTACTTGAAATTTTTATCTCAATGTAGAAATCTTATTCATTTCATTATCAATTTGCTTTTTCATAAGAAAATCCATTAGGTGAGAGGTAGGTATGAACTAAATTATTGATGTGTAGGTGACTTCATCGATTATTCACAGCCAGCCAAAGGATTGAAATATTTCAGCATCAAAAGTTCTTCTCCTTCTGTTAGATCTACAGATTTGGAAATTCACAACTGAACATACGATATACAATGCATCAGACAGAGAATTCTTCAGTCTAGTTGCACAGATGAATAGTCGAGATAATCACTTGCTGTAACTGAATAAATTCCGTTGACTTATTGCAATAATCTTGTCTTGTCTCTCTTATCGCAGTATGGTAGGGAAACTGCAGTACACGTTTAGAATTATTTAATTTGTCAGGCTGCTCGTAATACTCGATTCAAGTATTTACTGTTGCCTACCATACTAAATGAATTATGCCCCCAGCCCCCCAACGATAAGAGATAGACAAGACTAGAATATTACAATAAGACAACGGGAACGGAATTCAGTGTGTTACAGCGCGTGATTGTCTCGACTATTCATCTGTGCAACTGGACGCAAGAATTCTCTGTCTGATGCATGGTTTATCGTATGTTGAGATGTGAATTTCCAAACCTGTATATCAATTAAATAAAAAATACATTCGAAACGGATCAATAGCGGTCAAATCATCAGAATATTGACCATATATTCATTTTATATTTACTACTTTATACGTTAAAAATAATGATGATAGCATAGTCGCTATTCAAATTGATTCCCCTTTTTTCGCTTTGAAGACCAGCACCAGTCCTAAAACCACTGGACCAACGAACTGCAGGGAATTCTTAGACAAGAGGCTGCAAGTGAAATGGGAGATTATGGGTGATACTATAGAGATAACACTTTCGGCCAAAATGAGGGAGGATCAATATGTAGCATTCGGATTATCAGGTGCCGAAGGAAGAGCGCAAATGGTGAGATATTCGTCGTTATATCGTAAATGAGAAATTTAAGTGAATAATATTAATTTGTCAATGATGATGTAAAGAATGTTGATTTCTACGAGATAAAGAACCGAAGAAGGTACAGTAACATTTGAGCAGTTTTTCAACTAGAGTGAGTCAATTTTGAATTAAATGAAACAATTTGTGTATTCACAATTTTTATTGAAAAGCCTATACTAAAAAGCAATTTACGTATGGAATTTTAAATCTTCCAAATGTGACCACGCTTCTCACAGTCTCACAGTTGAAGTGAAACTTCGGTTTTGAAAATAATTTTCAGTATTATGTGCCTTTTATTTCTCATCCCAAAACAGGTATTTTGCAACTAACAATTCTGACAAATGTTTACATTTTTCATCAGTGGGTTGACCAAAATTATTGCGAAAATCACACGAGCTACAGTTATTTCACAGGAGTTTCAATTAAAATCCCATCTTTAACATAAAAGTGATTGAAAGAAGTAAAATAACTTTACTGGGATTCAACGATTTTCAGCCCATTCGCCTTCGCAGATTAAAAAAAAAGTCGAATCAAGTACCTTTTTTTCTAACGACTTTTGTAGCTCAGGGCTCCGAGAAGGTTTCAAATGAAGTCAAAAGCTAAAAAGACACCTTTTATATTTCTAATTCGAAAATGAATTTTAAAGTATATCCTACAGAAAACTGAATTTCTAGCTTTCAAGCTTTTTTGGGTAACTTGCAGATACTTCCGGAAGCAGAATTTTTTTTTATTATTTAATCAAAATTCAGGACGATCATGTTAAGAAGGTAAAAACTGCAAAATACATTTAAAAAATACTCAAAGATTCATAACTCGGGAACTCCAAAAAATCGCACAATATACTATTTGGATAATTTTGGATAGCCACCGGTCTGAGGCTGCAATTTCTTAGTCCGTCATTGCCGATTGGTGGTCGCGAGAGCAATGCTGCGGCAAGGCAGAGTGTGAATGCTCACTGCCTTCGATACAGCTGCAGAAGTATTTCGTGAATTATGCCGACAACGCGAGTAGCAGTAGCAGGGGCTCAGTGTAATTGGGTTATATACCATTTAACGGTACATATTTTCTTTGAAGTTACGAGTGGTGTACTTATTCTTTTCCTTATTCTTCCTTCTCTTAGACTCTTAGAGCATCGAGTTAAAGTGTTTCTCCATGCTCACTTCATATCTTGATATTTGATAAACTGCTTTATACTCAGATCGGAGGTGATGTAACGGTGGCATTCTATGACACAGACAGTAGGACATTCAAAGCTGTCGACTACTATATGACACATACTGCACAGTGCGATGGTAAATCTGGAGTATGTCCAGACGAAAGGATAGGAGGAAGGAACGATGTTACTATGGTTTCTGGAAGGAGGGATAACGGAGTTACTACCATCAAATACAGAAGATTGTTGCAGACGAATGAGGCAGTGAATGATAAGTAAGTTTTTATATTTATTAATCTTACTTATTCGTTTTATTAGCTTCAGTTGCCATCTTGTTCTATCCAGAAAAAGTTCGTGAATTTTTCACCTACTGATAGCCCAGGATAACTCGAAAGTACTAGTAAATGAAAGAATATGTGCTGATGTGTGTCTTCTCTCTTACTAATATATGCAAACTAGGCCAGGAAACTTCAGGATCGTTAATCATAGTTTCTCGTTAGGTACTCGGTTCTAAAAGCTCGAAACATTTTGATGAGATCAAATGTTATGACAAGTTGAGATATCTTGACATCTTAGGAGTTCGCTATTAATTCTAAGTTTCTCCATGAAGACTTCATATAATGGTTCCATCTGCCATATCAAAATGATTTACATTCATGATTTATGGAATTAGTAGTTTCTGTAGTTGTGGTGCTGAGCAACTAGTTGTTAATTCGAATGAGAGGGATGATGGTTTCTGAAATAGCGTGTTTTTCGTTTTTTTTTCAATTATATAAGATCATAAGGGTTCATGAAGGTTTCTGGTTTATCGTAACGCAATTTTTCAACGAGTTCAGTTATTTTTATCGATGTGTTTGTCCGAAACGTTATGGAAATAAACTGAAAACTAAGAGACAAGAAAAGTTTCAGCTCGACATATTGTTCCTTATGCACCGTTTATTATTGGAGACGATTCCGTGCTACTGCATTATAATGCACGACAGCATCAACCACATGTGGCTAGGATTGCCAGGGAGTAGCAGAGGTTGATATCCAAGAATTCAATTGACCTGCTCTAAGCCCAGATTTGAACCCAATTGGGCATGTTTGATGCTCTTGGGAGAAAAATTTGATCTCACCAACTCCTGAAAATTTGCAGCAGCTCAGTGATGCTGTAATTGATTCAAAACCATGCCGAGAGGAATTGCACCGTTATCGTTGTCTGAGCGGAAAACACATTTCGTTCAGCTAGTTTTCAGTTTATTTTCATTAGGTCAGAATCTTAGGTTGAATTTGTAAAAGTTCTGTTGAGGCCTTAGCAAATTTAATATTTTACTGAAAACCCTGAACTATTGTTTTAAATGAAGAATGAAATTGTCAAGAGAAGATGTGTCTTGATGATGAAATAAGAAATCAAACGATGGAACTACTGGAATACGCCAGGGGTGGTTCTGAAGTTAGGATAAAAAAACAGAGTTTGTTTCACCCTGTATAAAATAACGTAAGCCGAGTTGATCAATTGAAAAAAAATCAATCAAATCGGACTTGAAATAACATAATTATGAATTAACAAACTTCATCGATTTTTGAGTGGATCGATTATTTTGCCGGTGAGTGTATTTTTGTTTCCAATTAGATCCAGGAAAATAATTTTCATTACACCTATCGTAGTGTTAACCGAAATAGGTGCCATCAAAATCCTTGGATTGGCGCAATTGTTACAACGTTACCATATAGTCGCTTAGGTATCTGATTATAGATCATTTGGTCTTATCATATTATATTTATCTTTTTTCGAATTTCCGTTTTTTGTATCATAATAGATTTATTCTCAACATGCTTCAATTTTTCAGACCTATACCATCCAGTGGGGAAGTAAGCGTAATAGCTGCTTTCGGTCTCTGAATTCAAGGAAAGAAGCAAATGCTCATTCGATGACAGATAAAACGAAGGAAGACTATAGGATAGATTTCAGTGCCATGGATGACAATGATTGTTCCGTAAGTTTGGTGGATTTGGCAGACACTTCAGGACCTAAAAGATGGCCACCAGCTACGATTATTGGTAAGTGCTTGTGAAAATTTGCATATTTTCAACCGTTTCGATATATTATTTTGTTGAAATGTTCCTGATTTCATAACATGGTAACCTCAATCAAAATTTATGGAAGATCCACACAAAAAAAAAATAATCAAATGCCAAAAAAATACATCTCAGTTACCATTTCCGACCACAAGTCAATTGGACATAATTTTGAGTACAATATAAAGAGTTTTCCAATAAGAGGTGTTATTTTGAATAGAACGCTATTCGGTAGATTTCACGTTTGAAGCTGTCAATTTTGACATTTGACAAATAGAAACTACGCCATTAATAAAAATGGAACGATACACTCTTCAAGAACGCATTGAAATTATTAAAATTCACTATGAAAATGATGTAAATTTGGCAGAGACGGTTCGTAAAACTCGAACTTTTTTGGGTCGTTGTGAAGCACCTTGTCGGACCGCAATAGAGAAATGGGTGGAAAAATTCGAGCTGTTGGGACAGGTTAGTGATGTTAAGAAAAAAAGTGCAAGTCGCTCAAGAACAGCCGAGAATATTGCTGCTGTAGCCGAAAGTGTTGAAGAAAACCCAGGTTTGTCCATTTCTCGTCGTTCTTTTGGAATTAGACATTCCACAAACGTCATTACACTGTATTTTGCATAAAGATTTGGGTCTTAAGGCTTATAAAGTTCAGTTAACACGAGAACTCAAGCCGGTCGATCATGAACAACGTCGTTCTTTGCTGATTGGGTCGTTGAAATGCATTAAAATGATCCGGAATTCCATCGAAAAGTCCATTGAGTGATGAGGCCCATTTCCATCTCGGTGGAGAAGGTCTACGCCAACAGCCCAGCGTCGATTCAAGACCTCAAAGATGGAATTCGTGAATTCGTGAGGACATAGGCAGCCATTTGCGATTTGGTTATGGAAAATTTCATTAAAAGGATATGGTCCTGTAAGCGTGGTCGTGGTGGTTATTTGCCTTATGTTGTTTTCCACTATTAACGGCACAGCTTCTTCTTCATAATGAAATAAACATCCGATACTTTATATTGAAAAATGGCATTTTTCTTTGAATATCAAAATAACAACTCTTATTGGAAAACCCTTTAGCATTTAGATTGTAGATTGTTAAGAGGGATGCATTACAGGGGGACCTTAATATTGTGCCCTCCAGCAGAGCTATTTTCACAACACTACAGCTCTTCCTCTAGTTCCAGAGACCCAATGACACATAATGATAGAGTTCGAAGGAGACGAGATCCTGTCAAAAACATTCTTTGCGCAGGCTCTAATTGGCGAGACATTCTGTAACTATAAGTGAACAGAGTTTCTCTCCATTCCCCCACATAATCTACACTCGTTAGTTTCTGTTAAGCCAATTCCCATCACATGCTTCTTTATTGAGCGACAATGTACTGTTAGAAAGCCAATGAGTCGTAGCTTATTCTTACTGAGATCCAAATACTTTTTCGACCTTGCAGTTTCGAAGTTCGGAATGAACTTTATGAAATGATCCATTGCCGAAAGATTTCTCCAGAGTTCATCTCTTTCAGTGTCTTCCTTCTCCTAAAACTCTTTCTTATAGGAGCAGTTGCCCATACCACAGAAAAGGTTCTGAGTAAATAAGTGGCGTTTGGGCCACCTTTCTGTCTAGTGTGTTAGCCTCCTCCTTTGAGTGACCAGGAACCCAGACTAAAGAGACCTTGTTGTTCTCACATACTTCATGGGTTATCTTCAGCACTTCTATATTAACTTTGAGTCGAATATAGCATACTATGGTGTTATCCATTTAGAATCACTGTGAATTACCCATTACCCAAATAAGATAGCACGGTCTGGAAACTCTTCCCGCAAAAGAACAATGGTTTTGTTACTATGTGGAACGTAGCACCGTATTGTTGAAAGTAAACGTTGTCAAATCATAATATCCAATTTCGGCCATAAAAATCATTAATCATATCTCGATAGCACAATCCATTCACCATAACTGTTGCTCCAGCCTTCTCAGCTGTTCTTGAGCGACGTGCACGGGTTTCGTTCTTCATATCCTTAGACTCTTTCTTTTGTCTAAGTTCACATCACTAACTTGTCTCAATAGCTCGAATTTTTCCACTAATTTCTTTATTGCGGTCCGACAAGGTGCTTCACGACGACTCAAAAATGTTTGAGTCTCTGCCAATTTTCAACATTTTTATAGTGAATTTTAATAATTTCAATGCGTTTTTGAAGCGTGTATCGTTCCATTCTTATTTCTGGCGTAGTTTCTACTTGTCAAATGTTTCTACTGCTGAATACTTTTAGCATTCCTAATCAACATTGAATAAATCTAAACTACGTCACCTTTTTCAGGAGAAAAACACCTCTACGCCAAAATAGGACCAACAGGAGGAAAAAGAGGATATACCGCAATTACTCATTTTCCATCATGGGGTATCGCTTGGTATATCAACGATCTCCTCATTCCAGAAATCACCGTAGAAAGAGGCCAGACGTACACTTTCATTGTGGAGGGTGGCAACGATAAAACCAACCCTTCGAAATATCATCCCTTTTACATAAGTGACTCGCCGGAGGGTGGTTACGGACAAAAGAGCCCGGAGGACCAAGTGAAGCAGAAGGTTCGTATTTCATATGGGGAATGATATGAAGAGAAATACTCTATACAGTAATACAGGATGGGACAGGGGAACTTGCGGATTTATAAATTCAAAGGAAGAAAAACATCCATTTTCAGACACTTTGATAGTATATTATGCAATGAGCGTATGATGATAATTATTATTCGCGAGGTGAAGTTTAGGCCCAAATCACCGAGTGAATAACAGTCATTATAAGCGAGTAGCATACTTTACCACGACTACTGAATATATTACTTGAAGATTTTAACATTTGGCGACCGCGACAAGACCCTTCTATGATATGCGTGGAAAAAGTCAAGTTGAGAAATTTTTGGAGAACTGGTCTTTGTATATTTTGTTATAAACAAACCTTAATTGATATAATGAAAGTAGATTTGGCCCTCGATTGACAAGATATACCCATTTTTGTTAGTTGAATTACTTGAGAATACTGAAGAAATACCATTAATATATAATAGAAATAATATTATATCAAAGCTAAATATGCAGCATCTGACAGCAGTGAATTATAATCTCATTATTGCCTTGTGATTAATGGGCATTGTTAAGGCCTCGTCCATTAGAAGTTCAATGGACGGAATTTACAATAGTCGTGGATAAAAGACGTTATCTGGCAAATGGCGTTCATTATTGTCAACACACTGCTTTAATATATTTGGGATATGTCGGACCATTATATCCAGCATTTCCTGGATAGGTATGTGGCGATGGCCAAACGAATGTTGTTCTTCAAGTAGGCCAAAGTCCTAATACGATTGTTATAAACATGTGATTTTAAATATCTCCATAAAAAATCGCAGGGGGCAAATCATCGGAATGTGCCTAAGCGCTGAAAACCCTGAAGAGTCCCATTAAGGAAAAAAATCCTGAATCATGTTGATATAACGATCAGAAGAAACTGTCCATGTGTCCATTCACATAGGCCTTTTATCTCAACTCGCACACCAAATGGCTACACGTTGTGAATGTAAGCGCTAGTGGAAGTTCTCTGGTGTCTTCAGCACTCCAGCCCAATCGCCTGATTAAGCCCCCTGCTATTGAGCCGAGAAAATAAAGGTTAACATCTTCGCCATAACTTTGTATACAGATCTTTCTGCGTTAAAGCTAAAGCCTTCTTTACTTTTTTAACATTGGTGCTCAAAGATAACATTAAACATGCGACGACACACCAGAAATTATAAGAAAGATTTTACAGAAGCCAATAAATCCAAGCAAAGCTAGAGACAATCAGTAAATGAACTGAAAAAAACAAATTCTCTACTTCTTTAACATAGGTACTCAAAAATAACATTAAGTTTCCGAAAACGCCTAACAAAATGCTAGACTTATCCGATATTTCCGAAATCGATTATAGCAGTTCATTGTCAAAAAAGGACTTTCAAATGTTGTAGATGATGATGGAAAAATAATTAAAACGATTTTTGCTCAAGTTTTAGTTTTATTGAATTTCTAAATGACGTCTGCCTCACCCTGTATCTGTTCATAGCTTCAAAAAACTTTACATCAGATGAACATGAAAGTGTCCTATGACTATGACTAACTACTTGAGAAATGTTAATCTGATTTTTGAGGCTGGCTGCTGAACTATAACGAAATTTGCGAAATGTATTTGATTCGAAATGCTAAACTAATTTTGTTTAAAGATTTTTGCTGGAGTGGATTACGACGCCAATGGCATACCATTCCCAACCGCAGCCGGAAGATACTGTGAATATGTCCACAAGACCATCGACATGTCCACAGAAAGTGAAACTTTCGAGGATTATTTCAAAACGTTGAATCTCGAGTGTGAAGATGGTGAACCAGCTTTCTTCAACTGGACGGTACCAATGGATGCTCCAAATACTTTATATTATCAGGTAGGAATGTTTCTTTCTAGGAAAAAAGAATTACAGTCTTCGACGAGAAAAGAAAGTTTTCCGGGGCTCGACGAGGTAGCGATGTGGTTACAGCTACCTCATCGAGCCTCGACAAACACTCTCTCTTTTCTCGCTTCTCGTCGAAGACTGTCTGTCGAACTCGGTGCCATTCCATCATATCGATTTCAATTTTACTCAATAATACCTACATACTTAAAGTGAGAAACTTACGTAATCATTAGAGAGCGGGTTATATGAATTTGTCGAATTGTTCGATTAAACTCATTGATATTAACTACAAAAGGACTCAACGAAACTTTTATACTGCGATATGAAATTACTGACCGACGAGTCCGTAGACCAAGCTCATGTCAATTCTCAAATCAGACTGCCCTCTTTATTCCTTCTTTTAAACTGCTTCAGTGTTTTCTCATTTATGCATTTCAGCATTAATTCACTTACGCAATACGCATCTACGCATTATGTACCTACGGGGGAATCCCCAACCTCCTTGTTCCCTAAAACTTGACGCCTGGTCTACGGCCACGTCAGGCAACACACAATACGTCGCCTAGCCAACTAATGACCTGCTTAAACTCAAATCTCCGACACATTTATGCATATTATACTATTGCATATTTTAAGACATCTTCAGCCTTATTTGCATATTTTAGCTAAGATCCAGTTATGACGCATATTTTCGGTACATTTTTTTCCCTGCGTTCCGAAATGCAATAAAAGTGATGATAACGCTCGAACCCGACCAAATTCCCAAAATATGAGGTCTATTGAGTAATAATACTAAAGCCGGTCCCAGACAATGCGTGCATTCGGCCAACGTGCCTTCGTAGTTCGCCTTCGGGTACCCTCCCAGACACTGCGCCAATCGCGAAATGTTCGACATTCGACATTCTGTTGACAAACGTTCGCCAAACGGCCTCAGTATAGAACAGTAGCGGAGAGCGGAGAGGCTAAACGAATAATACCTAAAAACACCGTGTAATCACGTCGCACGACTCTGAATGAAGACAGAATAGGCCCACGATACACTTACACCGGTATGCCGACGCGCATCGAGATGTGACGTCACTGCGGAGCATTTCCATTGCATTTGCGGGATGGAAGTGTTCATTGAAAATGCAATTAACTAACAATTTCAAATGAAATTTCTCCGATGTCCTTGTTTGTTGATTCTAAAATATATCAATGAAATTGTATAAATATGGATGCAAGTGAAAAGTGTTTATTTGTTAATACAGAATAAATTATGGAAGGTTCATTAAAAAACTTCAAATAAATGAAAATATTTTTATCATTTTTAGGGAATTTTCAATGAATTTCACTTATAATTCATGAATTTGTAAAGTTTTTTCGTCCACTTTTTCCTTCATATTCTGAAAACTGATATTCTTCTTTAGATGCTTGTCTTAAGTTGGTACGGATTGTGCTCGAGCAAAGAATAACATCGAATGAAATCTGAACGTCATTTTTCAGTTTTGCAACCGTGTTATCTTCTAACACTTTGAATATTTTTTCCTCAGATAATGAATTACTGACGGTATACTTCCTACTTCGGAAAGCAAAAGTACCTTATTTCGGTTCCCTTTTAACTCTACTGTAATTCTTACAGTCAAAAACTGCGCCATTAGGCATGAATGCAGGTATTATAATAATAATAATATAACTCCACTTTTATCTCTGCTCCTCAATGACGTAGATGAGCGCGCCGAACTAGTTTAGATTCCGAATCTGGCATACCGGTGTGAGTGTATCGTGAATAGGCCGTATAGTACGCGTAGATAAACACATTGTCTGGGAGCTAACACGAATGTGCGCGAATGTACTTCGTCTTCCTTTGGTTCGTGCAGCCCGTACCGACAAGGCTTCTGATAGAAGGCCAATGCCGAATGATACACGAAGTTGAGCTCCCACACACTACGCGAAGCAACGCCAATGCCGAATATTCGTCGAATGCACGCATTGTCTGGGACCGGCTTAAGAATTGTGACTTTGTCAGATTTGCAAATCACTTTTATCGCCTTTCGGAACGCAGGATTAGTAGCCGTGCGCTACGAAAGTACCCAAATAATGCGTAAAATACGCCAAATAAATGGCATTTCCAAATAAACTTCAAGAAGAGTTTGAAAGGATATTGAAGGAAATCTAGGTTTCCAAGATTTGTCTCCTATCGAGAGTTTTATTGATGGGACGGCTGAAGTTTTACCTGAAACTATAAGAAAGAACATAGCACCAAGGTTCATATGTTGATGTTGAAATGAAAATTACTTTTCTTTTTTTTGAGTTCCCAAAAGTCATCATTCATACATATGTATGATAACATATTTTGCGAATTTTCGTGCAAATTTTGCCTATTTTCGTGCATATTTCAAGCATTTTTCATACATATTAGCATGCATCTAACAACTTTTTTATGCTGCATACAATCCGGTCTCTAGTAATCACTATTTTGTTGATCTTCCTTGGTGCGGATCTGTGGATTATATTGTGGTTCATTGGCACCGTGACTACCTTTCTGCACTGCCACCAATGAGGTCCTTGTGCACGTTACCATACTAGAGCTCCATTTTTCACATGGAATGTAACCTGCTTCGCAAAACTGATTATTTTCCTAGGAGACTTCGCTATTATGTCCGCAGGCGTTAAGGTCATGCCACCCAGTAAAGTAATTTTGGATTGAGTCAATGCATGGCATTGGCATAATATATGTGCCGGTCTCAGAGTAAAAAGTAAACCTAGAGTTGCCTTCAGTTGTTATGCAGACAAGTAGAATCTGTTTATATGCGCGAACAAACTTCCGGCGCAGCGTTGCGAACTCGTGCCTTATGTTTATTCCGTATTGGATTATTGATTTACCGCTCCCCTACTCTGGTACTAACGGCTTGCGTTTGTTATAGATGAATCTGTCTGTTTGGTAGCATTGTCTGTTAGTGTTTAGTTTCTTGATGCGATGTGTTTACATTTTCATTTTGATTTGACGCTCATAGAAATACGAAAAAATTACAGGAGTCAAAAAAGTTTCTAAGTTAAACGAAGATATCAAAAATTGATTTTACGCTGATCAGTGGCGTACCGCAAAAAAGATTGAGAGGGAAATAGAAGACATGGCTCCGGAAAAGAAAACACCCTGTAGATTCTAGTTGAGATTCAGGACGTGCAATGAAGAATACTGTTGAAAATAGCTCGCATTCAAAATTTGGACTGAATATCTCAAAAACTGCATGAGTTATGAAGAAAAAAATAAAAATTTGGAAAACACCCTCTAGCTCCGTAACGAAGCTTTCGCGGACCCATGTTTATATGGACTTCTCTTCTTGAAATTTTACGTAGATTCCTCCCTTAAGTTGTGACATACTATAATGTAACACTCTGTATATCAGAGCTTTCTTCGCCTATCTTGAAGGTTGTTCTCTCTATGCAATGGCTTGTGAAAAGCCTAGTAAGCCTTAAATTAACGAAAGAGTATTTCCAGCCTTTTATTTGAGGTTGAAATCAGTCCCTTTAGCCCCCGTCAATCTGAGGTATTAACCAACTAAGTTACTAAGAGGACGCATTTCATTTTTCCCAATCATCAACCTCTACCTTAATCAGTATGGATGATACCCAACTAGAGGATACTGGTATAGCGTGTCTGGATCCTCATTTTGCAATAAAACCAGCATTCTCATTTAATGTCCTGGTGAGGAGGGTTACTCATTCATTTTGAAAAATTCACGAGTAGTTTTGACTCCAGTTGTTTTACCGGATATCAACTGTCCTACTAATAAGCATCTCGTTCAGATGTTTTGTTACGGATCTATAAACACGTTTTCGGATACTTACTCGGGTTAACTCGATCCCTTACCTTGGCGTTGGTTTACCTAACCAGAACATCCAACCCATATTCGGAAAGTACAGTGCTATTAACTCGATCACTCACTGAGGTTGATCAATCATAACCCTACACGAGAGCAGGGTCGTAGAGTCATCGCCTGCCCACTGCAGTTCGATTTTGTATTTGTTAAAGGCAGGAATAAGTTTTCCACTCATTTCATAGAACTCAGCTTAGTGTAAAATGTGTGGTAGCCGAAAAAATAATGTGAAACAACTTCTTTATAACTATGTATGCAGATCCTTCTGAGTTAAAGCTAAAGCCTTCTTTAAAATAGGTACCTACTCAAAGATAATATTGAACATGCGAGGGTACACTATAAAATATAAGAAAGATTTTACAGAAGCCAATAAATGCAAGCAAAGCTAGAGACAATCCGAAGATAAACTGAAAAAATAAATTATCTACTTCTTTAACATAGGTACTTAAAAATAACATTGAACATGAAGGGCACACCAGAAATCATAAAACATATTTCGCAAAAACCAATAAATGCAAGCAAAGCTAGAGACAATCCGAAAATAAACTGAGACTGATGAAAAAATAAATTCATAAAATATTTGGTTATATTATTGATACGACCGTCACTTCAAATCCTAAACCTGATGTGTTCATAAACTTAGAACCCGGGTCCGTGATCCGAGTAAATCCGTCACGTGATCGAGTTAGTAACCCTGAGTAAAAGGGGCCCACTCACTAAGAAGGAAGAATGCGCAGTTAAGTATCTGCACGTTTGCTGTAACACAAACGTGTGCATTCATATTTCCCACACACATACATTTTTGCTTGATGGTTTGGATGTGCGACAAGCGTGAGATGACGTCGAAAAAAGATCTGATGTTAATGGCAGTGGCGTGTGTTGTTATTAAGGAAAAAATGTCCAAGGTATAAATATCGAACCCGACACGGTGTTGCTAAACATATGAAACGTGCAGAGACTTGTTGCCCATACACAGTCGTTTTTGGTCATTCTTCCACGTACGGTGCAGAATGCACACGCCACACGACGGAGATGATTGCGCATTCCAAATTTACGCCATACACACACTGTTTTAACTGTACCCCGTACAACGCGCATTCAAGTCTTCGCGCTTCCCTCTTAGTGAGTGGGCCCTTTAAGTTTCCGAAAACGCCTCTTGTTTCTCTAGAGCAAGACATTTCGCCAACTTACGCCTTCGTTAACAACAAGAATCTAGAAAAGTTCTTTTTCACAATGGAATTTTTTTCAGTGTTATACTCACAACAATTTGGGCTGGAAAATAAAAGTAGTTGATCCAGGTTATAACTCACGCCATAACGCCAAGGATGGAGCTGCCACCCAACGTCCCAATGATTTCTACGCATTTATCGTGGTAATGGGTTTTTTGACAATAATATCTACCGTTGATACTAGATGTTATATTTTTTAATATTCTGTACAATGATATCAATTGTTTTTATATGAAATGTTGAGAATATCGTATTTAATGTGTTGACTGAATTCGACAATAAAATCCATTAATATTTACTAGATGGATGATGCAAGTCGTCAAAAAATGTCAACTCAAATTCTTCCCAAAAAAGTGTACCTATACTGAAACGAAAAAAAATTTAATTGTCTTATGAGGATAGGGTTTGAGTTGACATTTTTATGCAAGCTAAGAAAGGTTTGATTAAATAAAATTTATAAAAATTCTTTTATGCGAACTTTGCTCTTTAGAGCTTAGATGTCAATAAAAAATAAAATGAAAAGTGAACTCTCAACGGTGGATTGATATAGGAGGAAGTTAATTACTTTTTGTGTTCTTGTAGATCTTCAATAAGTACAAATGGATTTATTCATTAAAAATGATCTACATCATCAACGTTTTCAATCATACAAACTGACTCAATTTTGATATTATAGTAAAGCCGGTTCTCGTTTTGATGGATTCGAGCGATTTGAAATCTGCATTGTTGTCTTATCTCATACAGGGAGTTTGTGAATAAATGAGACAAACTTCGGAAGGAAATTCAGCATAAAAAATAAAAACGTTTTGCTATAGAACTTTGGTCCAGAAATGCTTAGTTTTCCGAAATACGGGGTGTCAAGGTTTGCTTAATAACAGACTGAAAAAATGATACGCCACTGAGATTCATTTCAATTTGTCGTTATTTTAAAACATATTGTAGTATAGCGACGCTACGTTGAGCTGTTTTATTTTTTTTTACAAAAAACAGGTGCCCATACGAAAAAAAAGCAAGAGAATTTTTTTCACAAATTAAACGAAGAATCCAATAATGATTGTTAGTTTGAAATATTCCAATGGCGTACTTTGAAAATTTGAAAGAAGATTTGGATTGAGAAGGTTCTATTGAGGGTTTTGTGCTGAAAACGAAAAGGTAATCAAAATTAAAGGGGGAGAAGTTCATTGTCCCCCTTGACCTACTCTGCGGGCGCCCATGGACACTAGCAAATATTCGTTGCTCTTGTCTTATCTCATTTGCCTGAGGGAATGAATTGATCCCACTACATCCTCCTATATAAATCTGCCCTTGGAACATCTACATTTGTACTTATAGTTTATGAGATTCCGAAAGAATATTTTATCAATGGGTGAATCTGTACATATCATTCTTATGAATCTTTCATGTAATAATCCGGAATTGTTAGAAATAATTATTTGAACCTTAGATCATCGATAGATGAATTGTCATAATAATTATATATGAAATCAATATCGTCAGCTAGTTCTTTATTTTTGCTAGTGATTCTCCATTATTGAACGTTTCTTGCTTTTGCAAATATGTATCTGATATTTTTGATTTGGATGTGTACCTAAGTAGAATTGAGAATTAGAGTATATTGAAGTCAATTTTTACGATTCTGACAATAACATTTTATTGAAAAATAATAAATTATGTAAATGTATAAGTAATTTAAGCTAATGTGGTAAAAATAATTGTGAAATAACGTGCACAAAACCGACAATAAGATTTAAATTTACAAATGCTTGTAAAATGCTTTCAATTGTGACAATAATTAAAGATTTTTAATATTTATAGAGTTAAGTATCATACTCAGATAAGAATTTTTATGAAATTTTCGGCCTCTGACCAGAGAAAACAACAAACTATTGAAAATGAGATTGATAAGAGTAGCATAATTTCCATATATTGATTTGTTAAAAAGTGAATGAATAAATGGATATTTTATCGGCATTTCCAGTGTTTTTTCATATGAAATAATTTTCGAAAGATGCGATACGCATACGCAATAACTTTCAACATTTTTTTATATGACTTATTCTTTAGAGTCGTCACCAAGTTCGAAGTTATAGCTGCAAAGTGCAAAGCTGAAATAGGTACAAATAAATGATGACCTATGTAGGTACATCAGATTTGACATAAGATTTATAATATTATATAATTTTAATCCATGTTTATAATACTGACATCTATAGATAAATAATATCTGTAGTTAGTTGATCAATGCTCACATCATTTAGGTCATATAAAATTTGTTACTAATAACATAAAGTTTCATTATCCCGTTGTTCAGCATCAATCAAATCAACACTTATTTTTTTCTACCCATTATCTTTGTAATAATTGTACAAAACTGCATATCAAATAAACCAACTCAAGCACTCAATAATGATTTTTGGTCACAGAATATTTCTGTCATTTTAGTACGAAATTATAAACCTGGCAACTGCGGCCTAAACAATGACGTCATTAAGGCGCCAAGTTTGAATTTTTGATATTTCAATGGGTCATTTTCGAATGGAGTGTATAATAATACATGGGCTAATGTTTTAAGTACCGTTTATATCAACATGTGGGAAAACTGGAAATGCCTTTTCGGAGTAGTGAATTTCGCATAATTAAAACTTTGGCCATTTTATAGTTCGATCGCAATTTTTCGGTTTCGATTAGATCTAACTCAATAATCTTTTGCGCTGAACCAAATAAGTCATCATTTAGAATTCAATAATCAGTGTATATCAAGAAAATATCGTTTTCAATAGGATTTCTTTGAATGTCTGAATGACTTTTATATTTATAATAGTAGGTACTGTTGATAAAACCCTTGGTGAACCTATGATTTTAGGAATAAGATCTGGAGGTCAATATTCGCACAATAAATGTTGTGAAAATAAAATTGTACTACTTGATCTATGAAAATGTGATGCATAATATTTTTGCACCACCAAAAATTTCGAGCTGTTGAGTTTTACCTATACAAAAAATCAAAAGGTTTACTTCCCCTTCATAAAAAATATTTTGCACGTCTATGAAGCCGAAATTATAAACGAAAAATCACCTGATTGAAAACCATTTTGTTTATGTATTTCCTATCTATTTTACTGTTTTGTTGTTTAGAAAACAGTTTGTTGGAAAGTTAGGATTTTGTATAACTGGATTAGTTGAATATAAGAGTAAAAGTGATTATGTGATTATTTCAGTTTTTTGACGCAAGGAATGTGTTTATAAAACATTCTGCAATTATCTTGGGAATATATTGCATCTTCGTGATGTTTGATGAGAAAATTTTATACAATGCATATTGTACTCTTTAGGTTTTCACAACTGAAAACATAGGAGATTGTTGTTGAATTCTTACTTGAACAATGCTTACACTGAATACGATAATTATTTTTAAATTCTCTTGATATGATATGGAATATAAATCCATTTATATGAGGTTGAAACTGTGAAGTAATTTTCATGTTCATTTTTGCCATCATAAAAATTTGAATCTACATATCTGAATTCAACTGTTAGAATATAACGCAGTGATGAAAAAGTAATATCCAGAGTATAAGTATTTCCTCATCATTTTTATCTGATTTGTCATCAGTTCTAATAAATCTCTTGAGAATAATCAGGGATATTTTTTTCCTTCCTCTAAAATCCTATAAATGATGTTACGCTTGTCCTCAAAAGTGCATCACTTATGGCATCCATGAAAAAAAGTTGTGATCTCAAGTTATATGTATATCAAAGATAATGTAGCATATCTTCGAAATAGTTGAAAGATTCAACAACAAATTTTGTAGATTATATGAAATTTCATTTACTCCTGTTTCAAATTCAAACTTCAGAACAAAAAAATTCGAACAAATTTTTCGTAGCAAAATTTCGTCGTTCCAACATTTCGTTACATGATTGATTGATTATTGCGGTCTTTTACCAAGAACGATTTTTCATTTTTGAGAATTTTTATTATTTCTTCTGGAAAAAATCACGATATTACTGAGATTGTTTCTTTCGTGAAGAAGAAATGTCAAATCCATCAAAATCTATGATAAGCACATGTTGTTTGACATGTTAACCTCAAATTCAATTTTGAACTTGTTTGAATTTCACAAGACAGATAAACTTATTTTAATTTGTAAATAATAAATATGCCCTTATCCCTAAAGAAAAATAATATGAATCGTAAAAAAAGTGATATCCAAAAGAAAATGAACGAGGTCGAACATTCTGAAGAAGAGGAATATGATGGTAAGCAGAAAAACATTTTGTTTTACATGTTATTCATCTGAATAATTTTAATTATTTATTCTTATTATTATATTTCAGATAGTGAGAAAAGCGACGAAGAATCAAATTCTGAAGAGGACGGTTAGTATTCAAACATTTCAAGTGGTGTGGTAACTATTGTTAAATTTGTTTGTAGAAAATAATAGTGACGAAGAAGAAATAATGGATGATGTTGAACATAAAAAATCCCTGCAAAAACTGGCTGAAACAGATCCCGAATTCTATAAATTTTTGGAAGAAAATGACAGAGATCTACTCAATTTCAACTTGTCTGATGAGGATAATGATGGGGAAGATGAATCCGATGTGCATGTACCCCAACTGGGTAGTGATGAAAGCGACTTCGAGGTAATTCATAAATAATTAGTTCATGTTACGTGATTGAGATTGATGTTATTGTTTATGAAGAAATTTGGTAAAATATACATATATTCAATTGAAGGTTCAACCTTTTCAAAACATTTCTGATTTGCCTCTTTAGGATGATGAAGATACAAAGGAGAATGATAATAATATAACTTTCAAATTGCTAAAGAAATGGCAGGAGAATATAAAAACTGATAAATCGAATAAAACTATCAATGAGCTTTCCCAAGCATTTCATGCGGCCCTATTATTAGTGTTACCAGAAGAAGAAAAAGGTGCACCGTCAACCTATAAAGTAGAAGGTAATAGTTACAGTGTTAATAATATTTTTGTATCTGTTGTAATAGCCAAGCTATTTTGAGTGATACAGAATAGTTTCTTTTAGAATCATGTGCAACTTTTCCTTAAAAAGAGTATTTTAACAGGTTCGGCAATGTTCAATGGAGTTATCCAGTTATGCGTCTTAGAATTTGGACCAGCAATTAAACGATTCTTGGGATTAGAATCAGGATCTAAGGAGAGACCTCACCAATGTAAAAAATTCAAAAAAGTGAAGAAAATGTTGAAATGTTATTTTGAAGATCTCTTGAAGGTATTTGATCAATATTTTTTATGAATTGGAATTTATCAATTGAACACTTTGAGTGAATAAGTGTTGTATCATTAAATGATTTATTTTTTCAGCTTCTTTCAGGAGTAGCATCGGCAAATATCCAAACAGTTCTATTGAAACATTTGCACTACATGGCCTCAATGCTGGCTTCTTATCCAAATATAACCAAAGACATCCTAAAACAACTTATAAAAATATGGGGCGAATCCGAAGAAGGTGTTCGTGTTATTGCTTTTTTCTGTATATTAAAAATTGCTCGTAACACTCAACCTCTTCTCGACTTGACCTTGAAGACAATGTTCATTACATACGTTAAAAATTCAAAGTTCGTGAGTCCCTCCAGCTTACCTTGTATAAATTTCATGAGAAGATCTTTGGTGGAAATGTTTGCCTTGGACTTAAATATGGCATATCAGCATGTATTTTTGTATATACGTCAACTTGCGATACATTTGAGAAATGCTATGACGGTGAACAAAAAGGAGAATATTCAAGCCGTTTATAACTGGCAGTATATAAATTCACTTCAATTGTGGGGGAATTTGTTGAGTGTCACATATAATAAGCCACAGATGCAGCAGTTGGTGTATCCTTTTGTCCAAGTTTGCTTGGGTACATTGAGATTGGTGCCTACTACTCAATATTACCCCTTAAGATTCCATGTTACGCAGATTTTGATAGATCTGTCTAGAGATGCCGATGTTTTTATTCCAGTGTTGCCGTTCATAGTTGATGTAAGTTTAACTAATGCAGAAGTAAACCACAATTTACATCATACATTATTCAATTTCAGATTTTAGATAATTATGATTTTAATAAGAAGCACCAGAAAGTGTCAATGAGGCCTTTGAAATTCACCTTTGTCTTGAGATTATCAAAATCTCAGCTACTTGAGAACGGATTCAAAGATACCCTGATCGACACAATTTATAATCAACTCTTGGACTATATGACGATTCAATCCAATAGTATTTCTTTTGCTGAATTATCTCTTTTGACTAAAATACAGGTGAGATTGAACTTTTAATGCAGAAATAGTTATTTAATCAATTAGGTTATTAGACAGTGATTAATGGTCAAGATATTTTAAAGCTAAAACTTTGAGACAATTAGTCGCTAGATTAATAACCGAGATGATCACAAGATTTTTCTGACGATCTCAATATGAATTGTGTAAGAATTCTTGATTGAAATACAATTTCATTTTGCACAAGACTTACATTTGACATAATAAAATTTCTTTGTATCTAAAGTCTGTTCACGAGAGTTTGAGCGCATAGTAGACGTTTGTTTATTTATGTGAAGTTGGCAGTATTTGCTGTCATAAAGTGAAATTAAGTCAACGTTGCCGAATGTACCCGGCCTCGTCCGACGAGCTTGCTAGTTATCAGTGAACTCTATGCAATATTGACAACATTGCGTATCAATCTGACAAGAAAATAAACAACATAACCTAAAATTTTAATATACACAGTGGAATATGCCAAATTTCCATGGCCAACCGACAGCTCAACCTTTCGTGAACGGACTATATGTTTCAGTAGAGTTTTGACATTTCTGGTAGTGCTTCTGAATACTTTGTGAACGGTTGCCATGAGGATTGCACATTAAAATAGCATAAATTGAGCATTAAAATGGATCATTAATGATCGTAAATAATGGAACGCGCTTAAAATCACGAGAATTACTATATTTTTGAGAGGGGGTTGAAATTTCACATGAACGATTCGTTGTGTTTTTGCTTATATTGATGATTTCTATCACCTGTTGAAATATTTATGTATTTCAACAATTCTAACTGAATAAATTTTTGCAGATTAAAAAATTCTTGAAGAAATGCAAGAATGCCAATTATGTCAAGAAAATGAAGCAAGTTTTGGAGAAAATTGAACAGAACTCCCAGTTTGTTGAAAATGAAAGAAAAAAAGTAACATTAACTCTCACAGACTTCAAAGAGGTTGAGGGATTTGAAAATCAGTTGAAGTTGAAGGGTACACCATTAGCAACTTATTACGAAAGTTGGAACAAAATCCGAAATGAAAAGAAGAGGAAAGAGGCAACAAACAATGATGAATTAGGTGAATACAATTTGCACAAATTCAAGAAACAAAAGGTGAAACACAATGAAATCAAAGGGAAAAACAAAGATGTCGAGTTTGTGCTTACTGATAGTGAAGATGATGAAGATAGTCAGATACTTAGGAAGAAAGTTGATAATGTGTCAGATTAAATATAATAAAGAGAAAAACAAAAAAATAATTCAAAAGAGATGAAATCATTTCTTTTGATTTTTTATCCTATCCTCAAACAATAGAACCAAAAACAAATTTT
Source organism: Propylea japonica (assembly GCA_013421045.1). Taxonomy (NCBI): domain Eukaryota; kingdom Metazoa; phylum Arthropoda; class Insecta; order Coleoptera; family Coccinellidae; genus Propylea; species Propylea japonica. Next base: position 48,288,485 of record CM024245.1, read on the forward strand.
GTTGGGTATACATAGGAGTTACCCATTCATAAAAATTATTTATTGATAGTTTGGGTAAAAAATAATACAAACTTAGATATAGTATAGAGTATTCTAATTGAGTAAATTACACAATAACTTTCATTCCTATAGACTTATTTTTAAATTTTATTAAAACCTATGAAATTGAATTCAATAATTTGAAAATTGTTGATTGTGTAAACTGAGTAGCAATATAAAAATAGTACATGGTAATTCGATTTTGCAGTGTCTATTGGCATTGTCTAAACAATGCTATTAGTCAAGTCGTCAAGTGAGAAATTTTATTGTTGTTTTCAACCATTCATGTTTTTCCATGGAGATCTTGAAATAATATAAATGATATTATCTTGAATACAGACAAAAAGGCGAAAGACATCCAAGAGAAATCAACAAGATTTAAAAAAATTATTGTTTGTCTATGCCGTATGCGAATCAAGTTGTGATCAATTTTTGAAGGAAGCGTTATTAAAGTTCGAATTAAAGATTAGTCCGTGAAAGATTCCTCACACTGAAAACTATTTTACAACGGCGATTAGTAGTGCTGTGCCTAAGGTGCCGTCAGGACAAAGTAACAAAACCTCCGATCAAAAAAATCTGATCTGAGTAGAAAATTTTAAAACAGTGACAAAATTAATTGCAAAATGTTGATAATTATAAAATTCTTCGGTCAATTTCATATTTATTTGCCACAAATCAAAAACAAAAATATAAACAATTTCAATATCAAAATGAAGCTAAGCCCATGTTCAACAAAAAGATGAAAACTTTTTCTATGTCAATAATAACACCTGTTGAGGTAGAATAATTTTTGTCAAAGACGATAGCAAATTTACAAATTTATTTAGATATAGGAGAAAAATGATAAGAAGTTATATTTTTTAATTATTGATAGTGAATATTAGCATATGTTTATTTGAAAAAATGACCTCTCACGGCGTTCTTTTACCAGTTGACGTAAATATTGATGAAGATAGATCTCCCGCCAGGTAGAACACCTTATTTTCGTATCAATTTTTACATGTTATTTTTTTGTATTTTCTATTTTTTAGCAAACGAATGAAATATAGCGATGAGACAGAAAATCTTCCCCATTGGAGCTTGAGTAATGAGTTAGAATTACATGAAATAATTGATCAAGGGGTGAAAAAATTGGAACCTGAAACACAAGAAGACGATACTATTTTCAAAAAAGGCAGGCCAGATTACATAGATGTATCGTGTCATTCCATGAGCCCCGAAACCAGACAGAAACAAGTAATTTCCATCATATTAATTAATGTATATTGTGTAAATGTGACTATTTTTCAGATAGCCCTTCTTGAATCTACCCTAACGAAAGGTACTCTAGAAAGATTGCAATTAGGAGAATGGGCAACCGAATCAGTTCCTGTGTTACCTTTAGGTCCTAAAATAAGTGAGTAGTTGAATCTTGGGTCTGAATTAGCTTTAAAAATATTCTGAATCAAAAGTTTTTCACGTTATTTTAAAATTTGTTCTAGATTACTTTGAATTATTGTCTGATGAGGTTATATTGCAAATATTCACTTGGCTACCAAAGCGTCACCTGGTAGATGTCAGTTTAACATGCAAACGCTTTAGTAGATTGGTGCTCGATGAGAGTTTATGGACTAGGATGGATGTATCTAATAGACGATTAGGTAATGGAGCCTTAGGTCGGCTTTTAAGTAGACAAGTTGTGATATTACGATTAGCAAGGTCAGAGGTAAATAACTTTATAGTTTTCAAATAGATCATATATTGTTATTTTCGTAACTTATTCGGTATGCTGAAATTGTGTTTAATCAAATTAATTTTAGATTCTTCATCCGCCAATTCTACCTACCCAACCTATTTCCCAACCTGAATTCAGGTGTAGATTAACATTTCTGGACTTGAGTATGGCTTCCATATCTATAGAAAGCCTAAAAGTATTATTCAGCAAATGCAGAAGACTGAAAAAATTAAGTTTAGAAAACGTGCCTGTCAATGATGAAGTCTTAGAAGCTTTGGCTGGTAATAGGGACCTTGAAGTTCTTAATTTTGCCATGTCAACTGGAATAGCTGTAACAGGATTGCAGTATTTACTGCGAAACTGTAGAAAGTGAGTGTAATTTCATACTTTATTGTTGCAAATATACAGATTTGGAAATTCACATCTGAAACATATGATATACCATGCATAAGACAGAGAATTCTTCAATCTAGTTGCACAGATGAATAGTCGAGATAATCACATGGTGTAATTGAATTAATTCTGTTGACTTATTGCAATAACCTAGTCTCGTCTCTCTCTTATCGCAGTATGATAGGGAACCAGCAGTACTAGTATAGAATTATTTAATTTGTCCAAAATACTCGATTCAAGTATTTACTGTTGCCTACCATACTAAATGAATTATGCTCCTCCCAACGATAAGAGAGAGACAAGACTAGAATATTGTAATAAGACAACGGAATTCAGTGTGTTACAGCATGTGATTGTCTCAACTATCCATCTGTGCAACTGGACGGAAGAATTTTCTCTCTGATGCATTGTATATCGTATGTTTCAGATGTCAATTTCCAAACCTGTATATTTGCTACGTCTGAATATTCTACTCGGCGTGCACTTCTTGCGCTCAGCTGGTCTTTTATTAAGCTCTCTTCGCTCACTTCACTCTGCATCGTGATCTTTTATTATCAGAGCGAGCAAGAAGATCAGATATATTCGCTCCCGCTCAAAAGCGAGAGCTCTTCAAATGTCATTTTATTTCTAACCTAAAAGTTAGTTTAGGACAGTTTAGGTTAGTTATTTATGTTCTGGATGTTTTAACGAAAGATGAAACTAATTTTGTTGTTACAATATGTGGTATCGCGAAAGCAGAGACACCGTTTCAGAGCGAAAGATAGCAAGTAATAATTTTGAGGTTACGAATTCTTCGACTTGACAAGCCTTTGCCTTTGTTATCTATGAGCCTTTGCGCTTGAGCGTTCTTTTATTATTTTCACTCTACAACAAATGTCTTGACGTCACAGATAATCTTGCTCGCTCCGCAGATCATATTTTCAGACTAAGCAATTGTGATCAGGTTAATCTTGAAGTTGTACATTAATTATAAGCATAGTCAATGGTGTCAAATAATTCATTCTGTGTAACTCAAACACTTCATTTTTTTAGGATTAGAGAATTGAATATATCATGGACCTATCTTTCTCAATCTACCATTATGTTTCTTTGCGGAAATTTGCCGTCATCAGTGGATAGGCTGAACCTTTCAGGATGCAGGAAACTGATAAATGATGCAGGTATTTTAATATGTGGATATTCATAAACTTCTAATTGGCTAATTTTCCATAATCAAACTTTTTTCTTATGTCATTTTTGAATGAGTTGATTTCTTATTGTGTATTTTCCACTAGTGAATGTTAAAAAGTTATATTATGATTTGTTGAACAAGTGAAAAAGATCTGTCTTATGGAAATTTCGTCAATCTACTGCTGTTTTATCAACAAACTTTACTTTTATTTCTAAGACACAGCAAAAGGCTAACCAAATATTTTTAATTTTTCAGATATAGCTAATCTAGTTTGTAGTTGTCCAAATTTGAGAGAATTGGATTTATCTGATTGCACTGCCATCACAGGTGAATCTGTCAAACAAATAACTGCCTTAGAAGATCTCAATTTCCTTGCATTATCAAGATGCTACGCAATTTGCCATCGATCTCTATTGTAAGTTTATTTTTTCAGATTGAAGTTTTAACATTATCGGTAGGATTTATGCCTATATATTCATTTATTTATTTAAAATATTTCCTTTTTACTTCTTCAAATCTTATCTATTATAAAGGGTGTTTCATCTTGGACAAGCAACCCCATATATTTCTTATCCCATAGTGATTAGAAAAATTTCCCAAAACATGTCGAATGATTTGCTTAGGGGAAATCTCGTCTGAGATGGTATATTGACTTCACGAGAAATGTGTTTGATTCAATGAACAACTTTCAACAGATATTGAAGATATATATAATTTCAGAATTCTCAAGAGAATGCTGTCGCTGACTTATCTAGACATTCATGGTGGCTATATCGATGAAGAAGAACTCAATCATGTACAACAAGGTTTGGGAGCTAGAGTTCATATCAACAAATTCAAGTTTAGTTCTATAGCTAGGCCAACTGTTGGCTTACGAAGATCAAGTATATGGAATATTAGAGTGAGAGAATGATCGAAAGCAATAAATTAATTTTTGTAAATTTTGGAAAATATTTGGTTTATTGAATTGTGATTTATACAACTGAATTCATTGAGCTAATGAAGTTAAGTTTAATACAATTTTATATTTATATGGATTGATCCTTGTATCTGTTGAAAATGATACGGAATATGTATGAAATATATAAGTTTGTTGAATAAAGAGTGTTGCTTTTGTAGATTTGTCATTTATATTTTAACATGCCATTAATTTTCTCAAGAAGTCCGTTGATCTTTCTACTTTGAAGATTTTTTACTGTGCTGCTTTTCAATCGAATTTGTCATATGATATTGTTTGCTGGGGAAACAGTTCCTTTACTGACAGCCCTTTTGTAAAATAAAAGTATGCTTTAAGATCTATTATGAACATGTAATACAGGCAGTCGTGTAGGGGTGTTTTTCGGGCTGGAAATATTCATACCTTAACAGGATTGTACGTGTACAGTTCCCTCAAGTTCTTAATTCAGCATCGGGAAATTTTTGAGCCATATCGAAATAAAAATGTAAAGACAAGGCTAATAGACTGTTATCTCTATCCAACTCATAAGTTCTCTTTGATACAGCATAATGCTATGTATATGTGCATGAAAATGTTTAATGCACTGCCAAGGTAATTTCGTGATGTAATTACAGAGAAGCTACTGCTGTGTAAACTGAATTCTTTTATTTTGAGGTGTGAACCTTATAATATTAAGGAATACTTTGATTTTTGTAAGGCTGAAAAGTCGATCTCTCTTAAATGTATCTTTGTCTGACGTTTTTTCTTGTACATTTTGTTATGTACTTCAAACAAAATAAATATCTATCTATCTATCAAGAAATTAATTTGAATGGATATATAGAAAAAAATATTATTGCTGAAAAAAAGATGGTTTTTATTATATAAATCTCTATTTACAAATTATTCAGTTCGTTCGTAATCACATCCCAGCAAAGACTCATCTTTTCTTTCTCGATTTCACAACCGTCCACTCTGACTCTTCTTCCATAGGAGTATCTTCCGTTTCATCATCATCTGTTGAGGAATCTGAATCCGATTCCTGAAATGTGAAAAAAAATTGTATTCAGTTGGACTGTTTACAAAATAAAGAGATCAATATGAAACCTTAGTACGTATACTCTTCGAAATATTTATTATAAAATGTACATGTTTTAATCACCTGAACTGAGACTGGAGCTTGTAGAACTTGTTGCATTCCTAACCATTGTACACTTGGTTGTGGTATTTGGTTGAACTCAATTTCGCATTGTTGTAAATTGTTTTGCTTCAATAATTGGATGAATCTATGTATTATAATGGAAATCTCTAGAATCATATTAAAATTCATTACCATCAAGATGTATAGAAACTTTAGAAAATATCTTGTTGATTATTGTTTCGGTATTTTACCTTTTGTAGAGTTATCTTCACAAATAGTTTCAAATTCTTCATCCATTATGGTATCTAACGCATCTTGAATATCTTCTACCTCCACATTATTTTTTGAACAAAATGCGACCATATATGTTTTTATTTCATTAGCCACCTAAAAATGAAAGTTTATTCTATATGTGTTTTGGCAAATTATGAGATATTAACAGTGAATTTGTGACTGTATAAGCTTTAAATATGAAACTGTACCTGCAGACTGTTCGGCCCTCCAAGTGAATGTTCTACAGCTAATTTCAAGGCAGTCCAATTATTGAAAATTCTCTCCACGATTTTATCCAATATTTCTTCCATCTTATTCGTTGCTAACAACCAAGAATAAGCATATACTATACTGTTTACTGTTAATGTATGTAATTTAATCACGATTCAACGTCAGATTTTAGGTTAGATTTTAGGGAGGTTAGGAAAACAAAAGAATTAGGTTAGGACAAAGAACACAGATGTCACATGACGTATGACGTTATTTGCTGGATCCTTTGAATAAAGAATAACATTTTACATTCTATGGGTGCGCATGAATTTATGATCATGAATTCAAACTGATAACGATAAGAAAACTGAAATCACATCTGAAAATTCGAATTCCAATTATTAGTTGATTAATTTACCTGTTCGAATAAATTTCTCTCAATAGTCAATATGGAGGACAATGATCAAATAAGAATGCAAAGTATGATTGATGAGATAGATGTACAGCATGAAAGACTTAAAACATTGTCTCTCCAACAAAAAAAAGTCAAAAGAAATCTGGCCTTTTTTAGATTTGTGAAGGTATTCAGAGAAAGAAGTGATGTTTATCATGTGGATGTTACAGTTACCAAAGATTTGGAACAAGTTGAAACGTTAACTGGTGAGAAGGTGAATCCTATAAATACTATATTTGGTACATACATGGTAGTGGGTATAGTCTTACCTTCAACATTTCATTATTCGTTAGTTGAAAATAAATTTAGCATAAACCTAAGTGTTCATTTCAATCAAAAACGATTATGCAGACAAGTTATAGTGGATAAAGAGCATACCTTTATAGTTATTCCCTGGATAGATTTACAAATCAATTCTGAATTAGATATATTAATACTGGGAAAAGTGCAAGATAAAAAAGTAGTATTTAGAATACCAACAATTTTATTAGATTTATCATACTTCTTAAAACCAGTTGATTGTCCAAAAAAAGTGTCTGACTATGGACAATACAAGCAACACTTATTAGAAGTGAGTAGATTATATTGCACTCATAAAAAAAGTTTTTACGAAGATTACAAAATTTCTTATAAGATGATTATACCTAATGGGAAGGATTTACAAGCTCTTTTGATGAAATGCTTTCCACAAGATCTGAGGAAATCTCAAAAACCTGAGGATTTTCTATTAGAAATCTTGAGAGATACGTGTATGCCATCACAGGTGAACATTAAGATAAAGGAGAATTTCATTGAGATACTATCGAATATCGAAAACTTGCTGGAATTGAAGAGCTACTTGATTGCCCAAATGTACTATAACGATATCAAAGAAACAAGGGCACTTAAAGTAAGTATTGGGCTATTTTCATGTCACCTCTTCATATTCATATACTTCAAACTTTTTTCATTCTGTATATTCAACTTGTTGAATTATAATTTTCCAGAAATTTCTTACTGTTGCTGAGAATAATGAAATTCCGAAGGAATATAAAGATGGATACAAGTCCTTGAGAAAATTATGGGAGATGGACTAACAATCTGGGTGGCAAATTTCTGGAATAAATCCGATCTGAACTATGGATATGATTGTGATATGGTTTATAATTTCATTTTGATATAATTTATGTTGATTTAGGTTTCATGTTATATGTGATATTTTTTTATTTATTGTAATTTTTGAGAGTATTTGTAGTGTGATAACCATTTATTTCACACAAATTTATGAAATTTTTGATTATATTTTTGTATTGCAATAATGTTTTCTTGATTTTGAATCCATTTCACTTTTGATAAATCATTGTTTTCAAAATGATTATGCTGTAATCAAGGATGAAGAATTTGTAGTGAAACTTAATTGTGTCCCTTGCAAACTCAATTGTAGAAGGAAAACCAAACTAACCAAAGGTATTATATTTTGCTGTTAGATCTGGGTCCTCAATAAATTGAGTTTGTTAATGTGCTAAATCCTCAGAGTAATATTACAATCAAGCTAAATCTGACTAATAATTCGATTGTTATACTCATCATAGAGCATAAATATCCAAATTGGTTAATAAATTGAAGAGAGAAGTTTGGTGTTCAGATATAAGGCATGCTGCACGCATAGAGGTACTTGTTTAGATTTGAAGAGAATATAGTTTGTAGATGTCTAGCGTAAATTATTGTTGCCGTATTTGCACAGTAATTCGTTAATGAGATAGTTATTTTGGAGTTTGATTCTGGGGTATGATGTGCCTAAGTATTTTTCAATATTGCTGAACTCTCAGACTTCTTGAATGATTATTTAAGCATGTACTAATTACGTTAATCGAGAATACCCTCATGATACGATAAGGAAAGTAGAGTAGAGCTCTCTCTACTCAGGTCGACAGCGTTTGACGAGGTTAATACCCGGAAGGGTGGTCGCATGGTTAAATGTTCGAATCTAAGCACCTATACAATAATTGATGAATTAGCGCACACTAGCTACAAACGCTTATTTTGTGCTTTGTTTTTATGAAACTGAATGGTTTGTTTGAACAACGAAAGATTATTATGAAGAGGAGATAATTCAAGTACTCTGTGGACTAACCTAAAACTATATTTCATATGTTCTATGCTCCAACCTCACTTTCCGGTAAACAATAATTAATCAATTTCATAAGAATTCGTAATAATGTCCAAAATATTCACAAACTTTCTTAATAAAAACAAAGAAATTCAATTATTGCTCAGGAGCAATTCTATTTTTTCAGTAGGTTCTTGAAATTTTTGTAAAATTCAATATTGAAATCACCTGAACTTTTCAGAAAGTTGATACTAAAACATGTACCGTACTAAGGAATTTTTCAATAAATCCACCAAAACCCCCAAAAGGCAAGTTTGACAGAGGCATCGGCCCAGTATCATGGAAAAACCTCGGCATTACTGCCTTATTAGGTGGCGGACTATATGCATTTATGTTGTATGTAAAGAAAGAGAAAGACATGGGTTTGTTAACATAAACTTTTTCATTAATGCATAAAAATGCATGATGGTTTCCAATTTTTGTAGTATTAGCTAAGGAGAGAGCGAAAATGTTGGGAAAAGTATCTATAGGTGGCAATTTTGAATTAGTCGATGTAGATGGTAAGCCTAGGACCAGTAAGGATTTCTTAGGGCAATGGTTACTTATATATTTTGGTTTCACCCATTGCCCAGATATATGCCCAGATGAATTAGAAAAGATGTCTGCTGTAGTGGATGAGATGGGTGAGTCATTTACGACACCTTTATTCTCACAATTCTATGCAGGATTGAAAATCTTTCTCACAGTGATTTTTTCAACTAAAAAATGTTTTTATTTCTCAAACCACTATTTTGTTTCCAGATAAATCAGCAGGTTTTCCAAAAATTCAACCTCTATTCATCACAGTGGATCCTTATAGAGATACTGCTGAAGTTATAAAGAAATATTGTGCAGAATTCAGTCCCAGATTGTTGGGACTGACAGGAACCGAAGAACAGATATCAAAAGCATGCAAAGCCTACAGAGTGTATTTCAGTGCAGGACCCAAAGATAATGACAGTGATTATATTGTGAGTTATGTTCCCTAGAAAACTGAAAACTGTAGTTGATTTTTGGATAATTATTATCTAGTTTACTGTCCAGTTACCGATTTTAAGAAAATTTGGCATATTGTTTTGTTATGATGTTGTGATGCCACAGTTTCAATTTGAGCACCGGCAAATTAATATTTATCGAGAAAATCGAATGAGAAATTCTATAAATCATTCATAATTCAGGTGCCATTTGTCTTCATATGAGTCAGACCTTTGTTTTTTTTAGTGAAATAGTGTTTTTGGGTGATTCCCACTCTTATGATACTTGGCACTGTTCCTATCTCAGCTAACATAACCTAAATCAAGCTTACCTATTAGTTTAGGTTAGGTTAGCTAACCTAACTCAACCTCATCTATTAGCTTAGGTTAGGCTAGGTTAGCTAAGATAGGAACAGTGCCAAGTATTTATAAGAGTTGTTGCTGTTCCTATCTTAGCTAACCTAACCTAAATCAAGCTTACCTATTAGTTTAGGTTAGATTAGCTAAGAGAGGAACAACAACAACTCTTATAAATACTTGGCACTGTTCCTATCTTAGCTAACCTAGCCTAACCTAAGCCAATAGGTGAGGTTGAGTAAGGTTAGGTTAGCTAAGATAAGAAGAGTGCCAAGTATTTATAGAATCACCCAAAAACACTCATTTTTCACAAAAAACAAAGGTCGGCTCTCATCAGACAAATTGCACCTAACCAATGAACGATTTATTGATTTGAAGATGCTTAATTGAAACTGTGGTATCACAACATCATAACGTAATGTAAACTGGATATTAACCAGGAAGGGGGATTTCTGAAAATTTCAAAAGGAATGAGCGGGGACTTGAAACCTAATCTCTGAAAGGAAAACCTAACCTAACTTCTGAAAGGAAAACTTCACATTTTGAAATTTGAATGGAAAATTGAATTCAGAATGAGACCATAATTCTCAGGATATTTTAATTAGAAATTTTTGTTTCTTCGAACAAGCGTGCAAAAGCATATAGGGTAGTGTTGGGTAGTACACGTTTTAAAATTGAGTTTGTAAGAGGCGCCTCATTTTGTACTGAAGCGGTACAGTGTACCACTTCAAATGAGGCGAGGAACATTATGACAAGATGTGGCGTTCACGATCGAGCGGGACGCGGGACAATGTTTTGGTTCTGTAAGACGCGTGACAGGAGGGGCGAGTATGTGCATAACCATAGATAAGATATACTATGCTGCATAACTCACTCTTACTTTCAATGAAATTTGTTTGTTGGAAATTTCGAATAATACGGCTGAAAATAAGGGTGACTTTTCATTTCTGATGAAAATTCAGTGTTTACTACTTCCAACGCGAAATTTGATTGTTGGAAATTTTGAATAATACGTCTGAAAATAAGGGTGACTTTTCATTTCTGATGAAAATTCAGTGTTTACAACTTCCAACGCGAAATTTGATTGTTGGAAATTTTGAATAATACGTCTGAAAATAAGGGTGACTTTTCATTTCTGATGAAAATTCAGTGTTTACAACTTCCAACGCGAAATTTGATTGTTGGAAATTTTGAATAATACGTCTGAAAATAAGGGTGACTTTTCATTTCTGATGAAAATTCAGTGTTTACAACTTCCAACGCGAAATTTGATTGTTGGAAATTTTGAATAATACGTCTGAAAATAAGGGTGACTTTTCATTTCTGATGAAAATTCAGTGTTTACAACTTCCAACGCGAATTTGATTGTTGGAAATTTTGAATAATACGTCTGAAAATAAGGGTGACTTTTCATTTCTGATGAAAATTCAGTGTTTACAACTTCCAACGCGAAATTTGATTGTTGGAAATTTTGAATAATACGTCTGAAAATAAGGGTGACTTTTCATTTCTGATGAAAATTCAGTGTTTACAACTTCCAACGCGAAATTTGATTGTTGGAAATTTTGAATAATACGGCTGAAAAGAAAGGTGACTTTTTATTTCTGATGAAAATTCAATGTTTACAAAATGAAATATGAATATTTATCACATTATAAATTCGAATTCAGAAATAGAATTTTCGTCACTTTGTTGCCGCTCAATCGGTTCCTCTGTTCAACAATTACTTGACCTGCTTTTGAGAATACTCTTTGCGTTCAATTTCTTCAAATAACTGTCTTGCGACCAATAGCCAGACGGTGATTAATAAGCAGCGAGTACCGTCTAGTTTCTTAAGTTAAATAATGCAAAAATGCGACACACAACTGAAGGAATAGAACCTATAGAACCAGAGACACTTAAGAAAAGAAAAGCTAGACGACAGGACTAAGGACGAGAGCCATGACCTGACGCATCCCTCATCCCTCGACCCTCGTTCCGTCGGTCGTAGTCGATTTCGCTCGGTACTGGTACCTGCGTAAGCCGGTTGTGAATGACCGTCGCTCGCCTCATCAAAGCGTACTGCGTAGTGCGTACCGTTTGCGTATTGACTAGTGGGACATTCGAATTGAGGTAGTACATGTTTCAAAAATGAGCCGCTCTTACATTTCTTCGTCGTGTCCGGGACAACTGAGGCGCCTCTTGTAAGAGGTACCCAACACTATATAGGAGCGTTCTTATTTTTCAATTAAACTGAAAAAAGGGAACAATTTATTAATCTTTCATTATTTATTTTCAGGTGGACCATACAATCATAATGTATTTGGTGAACCCAGATGGTCAGTTTGTTGATTATTATGGACAAAATAGGACTGCAAGTGACATTTCCACATCGATCCAATTCAACATTAAAAAGTTCGAACAACTCAAGAAAACCGGATGGATTTAATTATACTTAGAGATGATGTAAAATATAAATGTTTCGTTTTTCAGTACTCCTATGTTTATTGTTAAAAGTATAGTGCTGAAATAAATAATTATAACATATCTTCATGTTATTTCCTCAGGGATTGAATAAATTGTATGATAATTCTTTCCATAATTAATGAGTGTCACTATTTGATTTCACGGTTAAGTGGATATGATTGCTGATGAATGAAATACGATAGATATATAAATGAATGAGTTGAATTCATTGTATTGTTTATGAGAAAAGATGAAAGTGATTGCTTTATTTGTATTTTGCTCTACCCTCATTTTATATAATGAGGCGGCGGTAAGTTAACTATATTGTCATTAGAAAAGTGTTTGTGGAATGGGCATTTCCAGAAAAAATGATTTCAGAAATACTGATTTTCAGAAAATCATAGCGATTTATCCTTTTTTTTTGGTTCGAGAAAAACAATTGTTCAAATCACCGAAATAAGCTAGTGAAATCAAAATTGGCGGTCGAGCGTGAAGTGCAGGTGTGCATTCATTTCATTGGTTGAATTTTGAATCACACAATGATGCCAACTGGTCACTGTGTTGTCATTCCCACTAATGATGCTTGCTCGTACGTCATGGCGCAACGTTTGAACTTCAATGAGCAGATATATAGGTACAAATAGCATTTTCAATATTTGCTTAAAAACGAATTACTTGAAAATTTACATGAATAATATGATAGGAATATATATTTAGCACCACGAATTATATTGTCACATGAAAAACCATATACAATGGAACTTCGCCCTATATAACGAACATCTGATGTATAACGAATTTAATTCGTACAAGACATTGCACCTTGAGTCCAAATTCCATGTTGAAAAAACCTCTAAAACGAAGTAAATTCTCTCTATAACGAAATAAACTCTTTGAATGGGTAGGTATTGGTAAGAAAGGTATAAGGGTGGTTTTTTTTTTTTTCCGGAAGTACGTAATAAATCCCGACAAAATCATTACGGTGGGTGGAGGGATCCTTCTGAAGCAGTTTTAAATACACATCTGGCTGTTTGGTTTCAATCTAACCATTACGCTAGTGTGAAAATGTCTAAAAGCAAGTGCTTAAGTTTGAATGATAAACTTAAATTTATCAGTGAAGTCGACCACTACATTGCCGACTATAGAATCGAATTTTCTGTATAACGAAATTTCTTTATAACGATTTTTTTGAGGATTTAGCGCTTTCGTTTTAGGGAAGTTCCCACGTACTGTATTTCAATTAACTGAAAAAACATGTTAACGTCGTAGCGTCTACAAGATGATGCGTTGAAGTTAGGACAAATACGCGTCAAGATGTTTTATTTTATTACATAAAAAAGGCTTTCCACACGAAAAGAAGGCAGAGGACATTTTTTGCTACAAATTTAACGAGGAATTCAAAATTAGGTATAGTTGTTAGTTCAAAAAATTCCAGTGGCCTTCCACTTTTTTAGTCAGTTTTTAAGTAAATTAAAATCAATGGAAAGAACCCAAAATCTAGGTATAATCTAATGAAAATGCTCATTGAAATATTCACAGTCCCTGAATCAATGACGTAGTTCAACTTTTTCGTACAGCTATATAAACAATTATTTAAGAACAAACAGTAAAGACAGCAGTTCGTATTTTAAGGATTGGGATCGATATACCTAAATAATCTCTTAGTTTCCTTTTCATAGTTTCACTGAAACTATTGTGGAAACTCGAAAAAATCCTATTAGGCTATCTAAACAATGATATGACACAGTTTTTTGCAAATCTGAATCATATAATTTTTTATGTTAAAAATATTTATTATTTTAGAGGAGACACGATCCGACACTAAAGTGAACAAACCGTTTAAGATGGTGATGATGAGAGTAGTAGTCCTAACTGTTTTATTGCAGCAATTACTGTATTCGTTTTGCGGTATTTCGAGCTCCTGAGCTGTACCAGTGCTTGTGCGCAGCCAATGGGAAGCCGTATTTCGAGCTTTTGAGTTACTCAGGAGCACGAAATATCTCAAAACGAATAGGCTAAATAAAAATGGCTATCGACCGCAAGGGTCCTTCAGCCTTATAATGAGAATTTACAGAATAAATCGTTTTAGAAATAATAGACATCATCATGAAATCACAGATATTATACCCATGATTTGTTTGGCGGTCAGGTTTTCGAGAAGAAAAATGTTGAAATAAGCTAGCGAATTAATTCATTTTGTTGAATAGGTATGGAATGAAAGAACTGTTATTCTTGGGGATGAAGAACAGTATAGCCATGTGAACTAGCCACTTTGTTGTGAATAGTCATCCACATTAATTATGCTTGCTCGTACGTCATCATGGCGCGACGTTTGAATATATAAGTAGAAATCGCATTATCAAATATTTAATTGAAAATTAATTTTAAGTAAATCATTGGATAGGTGATATATATTTAACACTACTCTTTATGCAGTCGCATATAAAAAATAGCCATATATTTTAACACACTGGAAATGTAAAAAAACTATTAATATACCTATGTGTATCTATATTATTTTCCTCGCAGATGTCTGATGCCCAGATGAAAGCCGCACTGAAATTATTAGAAATGTTTGTCAACCTAAGAACAAGGCAACTAATGGTGAGTTATTATTTCCTAGGTATTTGATGAAATAATTCATTGAATTCATTTCGCTTTCAGAACAAATTGATGCAATGCACAAGGGTGATTGGAATCAAGATAGGAATGGAATGGTAAGATCAACCTCTAGATACTATATATTATTTGAATATTTTGCGAACCCCTTTTCTTTTCGAAGCACATAAAGTTCCTCTTTTGAACAATGGGTCTCTGACACGTTGTTTCTGAGATACAGGGTGTTGAAATTTGGAAAAAAATTGGCTTTTCGAAAATATTTTCCACACACCACAAGATTTCTGTTTGCTTTTTCGTCGATTATGAGTACGCATCAAAACAAATTTCTTTTAATTCAGAATGATTATTTCAATTTTCACTAGTGGCGTCCGTACAGACTTCTGTCCGAATAAATTCGGTAGAAAAAACATGCTCTGCCAATGTTCTTTTTCAAATTTAGAACTATTTTCGTAATCACTACACTATTTACAAAGTGAATATCTTCAGTTTCTTTACCTGCGACGAATACTTTTCAGAGATAAATGATTAAATGTAATTTCATCTAAGGGATACACTGTTGAAATTCCAAGAAAAGAATGGTTGTTCGGAAATATTTTCGTCACCCTACAAGGTTTTTGTCTGCCTTTTAGTAGGTTATCAGTACGCATCAAAACACATTTTCTTGAATCAAAATTTTTTTTAAATTTTCACTATGTGGCGTTCAATTTTGTTTCAAATTTCAACACACTATCTCAGAAACAATACGTCGGACACCCATAGTTCATAGAAACTTTATGTCATGAAATCATGTAAGGGTGAAGATTCCGAATTCACGGCACCTTATTTTGAAACACCCTGTACATACTTAATTGTTTTCAGTAAGTTCTTAAAAAGATTTTTAAACTTTAATATATGTGAGAAATATAATGTAATTTTGATGTTATCTTATTCCAGTGTTACATGCATTGTATCCTGAATATGTATAAATTGGTGAGTAGGTGATTGTATTGCTATTTTCAGTTCACCCCACAATTCATGTTTATTTTCAGATGAAGAAAGATAACACATTGGATTATGATGTTGGTATGGCTACAATAGAAACGCAAGCTCCAGATTCTGTAAGAGAAACTGCTAGACACGCCATAGAATCATGTAAAGATGCTGGTAAGTTACCACCATGCTTGTTTTAATAAAACAAACCAATGATCGGATTCATTAAGATTTGTAATGTTACATTTCCAATATTTTCGAATCTGCGCTTCGCTTTAATATTGGATTCTTGAAATTCGTACAAGAGTTATTGGGTTTCATAAGCTCAGGGAAAGTGAGCTTGATCATCAAATAAGATAATTCTTCACAATAAAATCAATGTCTGCATCAATGATGATGGCATATCACAGTGAGATTCCCATTGATACTGATTCTTTTATCCTTTTGAGGGAAGACCGTGGACCAATAATGTCACTTTAAGTAGGACTTGGAATGTTATCTTGCAATTTCTGAACTATTATTTCTTTTCAGCTAAAACCACTAGCGATAAATGCGTAGCAGGATTCGAAATTGCTCACTGCCTTTATTTGGATAATCCAGAGGTAAAACTTCAATCGAAAATCTTTACAATACAGTGTTACCTCTTTATTCCGGACACATCTTAAACCGGACATCCAGTAATCCGGACGCCCAAATATTACAAGCATAATCCGCGGACGCACCTCGATATTCCGGACACGATATGGAATTTCAAGTTTGAACTTGTCAGAAGGATAGTAGCTCTCGAAAGGCGGCATTCCCTATATTAAAGGTGAACTGAACGAGTCGTCGCGTAATATGGTAAGAGTCTTGTGGTGAACAATGCATAAAGAGAAGTACGTTACTTTATATTGGAAACTAAAGTCGGGAATTATAAATCGAGTTGATTCGGTAAAAAGTATTAGATCTATTGCTGATGAATATGGTTTTTGAAAAACCACTATTAACATAAAGAAATTCATCTAGTTCGGACAGACCCCTCGCATTCAATTGTCTGGATTAAAGAGGTTATACTGTGCTAGTCAATCGTTTTTTTTCTATGACAGTATTCTGAACATTTTTGTTTTTCAGGCTTACTTTTTACCCTAGGACCATCAGCTTTCATGCAGGTGCAATCTTTCTGGTTCTATGACATGCGAACTCATCGATGAATATGATTATGCTCAATTGGATTATAAATAAAACATTTTCTGTATATCGTGAATGATGTCGATCTTATTATATGATGAAGTAAATGATAGTTAATGTGTTGTAAAATATATAAAGTAAAAATTTTACTCGTTAATCACCAACCGATTTTGAAACTTCGGGCTCAAGAATTTAAATTTTCTTCCAATAATTATTCATCTACCTGAAATAAAACGTATCGGATAATGATGTAAATGTTCGAAGAGAATTTATGAATCTAATAGAAGCAGTGATTTCAGAGTAGTAAAAGTGACTTGAAGGTGGAACATTTTTGTATTTTTGGGGGCTCATATCTTCTAAACTGTTATAGATCGCCATCTGTAGGTTCCACCAATATTACTCAGGAGACAAAACTGAATACAATGACACCTGTTGGTCATACCAAAATTGCTCTAGGGGTGAATATACAATGATACTATAAAATCTGATCAACACACTGGAACACAAAATTGAAATAATAAGGTACCCACATCTCCTTCGATGAATCTTCTAGGCTAGTGTACCTATAGCCATATCTGAGACACCCCTGAGATTTAAACTGATGGTAGACAACAAAATAATACATCAGAAAATGAAATTTACCTACCCAGATGTAAAAATAACCTAGTACCATTGTTTAAACAATGCTAGTACCTACTCGTAGATATAGGGACGTGGAATCAGAAGTTCGAGAACGAACGATAAAAGTAACAGAAGTAGCTACCCAATTGAATGACACAATTCTCCAAAATAAACATCTTGCCATAGAAACAGAAGAGCAGCAGGAACAAGACTTCATATCTCTAGAGCACAGCAGATCCTACTTATACTAGAAACAACCGAGATGAAAAAGTTCGAAGAATAGCAGGAAAAACCTTAAGATACATAGAAAGGGTTGAAGACATCAGAAGAAAGTAGGACATAAAGCATAAATGAGTAGATTCTTTTGAAATCAAGAGCTAACATAATACAATACATAAAACAGAAACACAAATCCCTAACTGAGCTTAGTGCAAAACGGGGTACCATACTATTAGGTGTACAAATAAGTTTCCGAGGTTTTTTATAAAAAATTAGGAATTTATTGTAAAGGAAAAGTACATTACGTTTTATTCAAAGTATTTTCCATCATTTGCCACTACTTTTCCCCATCTTTCTGGCAACATTCGCATACCCCGTCGAAAAAACTCTTCATCTTTTGACGCTATCCACAAATCTACCCAATTTTTGGTGTCTTCATATGATGTGAAGCGCTGCTCAGACAGACCATGTGCCATCGACCGGAACAGGTGATAGTCAGAAGGGGCTAAGTCAGGTGAATACGGCGGGTGGGGTCAAACTTCCCAGTTGAGTGTTTCCAAGTATGTTTTTTCCTTAAGTGCCCGACTCAATCTCATCAATTGTGTTCGGTAGAGAGCTCCAGTAATGGTTTCGCTTGGTTTCAGCAATTCATAATACACGACACCAAGCTGATCCCACCAAATACACAGCATGAGTTTTTTTCCATGAATATTCGGCTTAACTGTCGATGTTGATGGTTCGCCGGGCTTAACCCATGACTTTCTCTTCTTTGGATTATCGTAGTGAATCCATTTTTCGTCACCAGTGACTATACGATGCAAAAAACTCTTTTTTTATTCCTGGCAAGCAGCATTTCACTCATGCATAATCGGCGTTCAACGTCTCTCGGCTTTAGTTCATATGGAACCCAATTTCCTTGTTTTTGAATCATTCCTAACGATTTTAAACGATGTGAAATTGCTTGTTGAGTCACTTGTAGAGTAAGTGCAAGTTCTTTTTGCGTTTGGGACGAATCTTCCTCCAATAGTGCTTCTAATTCCATGTCTTCGTACACTTTCGGCCTTCCACTGCGTTCTTTGTCTTTAACGTCAAACTCACCGTTCTTAAACTTTTGAAACCATTCCTGACAACTTCTCTCACTTAAAGCAGCTTCACCATATGCTTCTAGAAGCAATCGATGCGCCTCAGCTGCAGATTTTTTCACATTAAAGAAGTAAATCAAAAGTTCCCGCAAATGATGCTTATTCGGAATAAAACTTGACATTTTTGCACGAAAAAAATTACGTGATGCTGATACGGAATCACTAGTACTTTAAGGTTATGGTCATAGATTATAGAGTATACTATATAATCTTTGGTTATGGTGTTGCTAGATGACTAAACTTGGGATATTACGTTTTACATCTGACAATTTCTCCATAACCTTCTGGTGGGGCCATCTTTTGACAAACCGCGAAACTTATTTGTACACCTAATATTTTTTCTCATGATACCAGAGCTCAAGGAAAATCCTCAGTAGAAAAAACCCTGTCTCGCCGTTCTAACAAAAATAACACTTAAAAACTACCTATTTGAATATTGACGGATTTCTTCTTTATTGAGTTCAACCGATAACCCTCTTCAAAATGCCTTCGGAATTCTGAATCTGAAACGAAAAACTCAAAGCAGAAAAAAGGAACAGAAAAATAAAATGATTGAAACTCTATTGAATCGATTTAAAATTAACAACCAATTCAAAAATGACTCTGTAACTTCATGTACAGCCCTAAAGCCATCCTGAAATTTAAATATGAGACAATTATTCTCCGCATTCGCAACTAGGACTCTCAACTGAATTCCACACACGTCTATTACGGCCATGACCTGTTCTTATACGATTAAGAACAGTTCAAATTTTCCTTGGAAGATCAAATGCATGAACTTTATTGGTGGGATCAGTTATTAAATATTTGTTTTGAACACCTTAACATGTGTTCCATTCGGATTGCCGAATTGCTTTATCGCTTTCATTCGAGCTCCGAAAATAATTGGACCAAAATGGTTTACGTGAAATGACCACAAAGTCGAATGAACCAATATCAAGAGGTTAGAATATCTAGAGATAGACTTATGACCTCTAGGAAGAAGAACTGTTGGAAGATCCAAAAAATATAATGACAAATTTTCGGAAGAAAGGACAAGAGAAAGAGTTCAGCTATGAGGTGTTTGATGCCATTTATTATCTTCGAGTACTTAATATGGAAACTTTCACAACGCCGTTTGTAATTTCACAATTAGTTGGGCATAATAGGAGGATATCCACAATGTCCTGATGATCCTGTTGCAGGTTTCATCAGACGAGCTGGCGGTGAAGAAGTGGCGCTCAAACTGGATAGGTTGAACATCAGTCTTCTTCTGCTAGTCTGGAACTGCCTCAGATCCTTCTGTATCTTCTCTAATTCTGCTTGTTCCAGTTGATCCATCATGAACATCAGTTCCCTATGAGCCGAGGTTTCGTTACTTCCCTGAAAGTACAAATGAAGAAAATGATTTTTTCAGTAAAATAGCAACATTTTTACCTTTCCGCCAGCTGGAAGACGTTCAGGTGTTGATCTAATTTGTGGCTGGAAAGTATTATAACCAACGGCACCTGAAAGAAAATATTACTTGTGATTTTAATGTTATTCTCATATGAGATGAGTTTGCGGGCGATTTGTAGTATGTAACAGTGCGAACAGTCTGTATAATTTTCATACGTGATACAGCGAGGTCTGTATAACCTCACAAACCCTCAAAAACGTGTATAGGATACGTAATAATTAAACATGATACAGATGCTATTTGGCTAGACAGTTGAGTAGGGGAAAGTGAGGTAATACGATCCCTAAGGGTCAAATGATCCCCGCCGTAAATCAGAAACAGCTTGTACCATCTATCCAAATACAGATGAAACATGTTCCCCTGCGCCCCTGCGAGTTACCTGTAAAATGTCAATGCTGTGCGAGTGCTTGGCGTGATTTTATTAAAAAATAATCAACAAGTGTGGCTCTGATCTAAGGTAAGCATGTTTTTGGACTTTCGTTTTTTTTACATGTAAGTGTTTACTGAAATGTTGTTTTATTTGCGGGTATTAGTAGCAGTTAGCTAATATTTTAGCAATGTTCGATCATCGCACGCGGTATGTGAAGGTTTTGTTTTGATCGATATTTTGGAATTTGGTATTTGGGGTGGAATGATCCCTTCTGTGTGTCTAAAATGATCCCTGGAATCATTTTACCGCATTAATAGTTTTTGTTTACAGATCATGCCGAGAATTTATAAACGTAAAACTAAACGCCAAAAGAGGCCTGAAGAACAAATGCAAAAGGCATTAGAGATGGTATGGCTTACAAAACCGCGAGAAGAGAATTTGAGGTCCCTGTGATGGTATTAGAAAGAAGAGCCAAGGGTAAAAATAAAATAGCTGTAGGCTCAGCTAAAAAGTTAGGTAGCAAACAAACAGCGTTCAACCTGGAACAAGAACTGGAACTGTTTGACATGGAGTCCAGAATAAATACGGGCTGACCACTCAGGATTTCTTAACCTCAGCTCACCAAAAATGGCAGAAATAAATAATTTACAGCATCAATTTTCCGAAGCTAAAGGAAAAACTGGACTTGAATGGCTTCGTGGATTTAGACGTAGACATCAAGACATTACAATGCGCGCGCGAGGTTTTAATAAGCCTGTGGTGGATGAATTTCTCTCGACTTTGAGAAACGCTCAAGAGAAATATTATTTTTCAACCCATCGAATATTTTTGTTTTGTGTAACTTGCTTACATACTTAAATTGTTATGAACAATACATATTATCATTTAAGTAAACATCAGAGGTTTTTATTTAATTTTTATTTGATATTTATCAACTTATAGTACAAAATGATCCCTGGGATCATTTTGCCCCTACCCCAGGGATCATTTTATCCACAGGGGTGTATAAAATGATCCTTTACTAAACTTTAACAAAAATATCTATTACAAAAAAACTACATAGATGAAATGAAAAATAAGTAGGCAGATACAAACTTAAGTGAATTCACTACCTTCAACAATTAAAATCTAGCGGATTTGCCTTCAACTTTAGCCACAATTAAAATTTTTCCTTAAGGGGATCATTATACCTCACCTTCCCTACTGTTAATATGTAGTAGTTCAGAATATTCTAAGGAACCGGATTATATGCATTTGCATATTTGCATATTATGCTTTTGCATATTTAAGACATCTTCAGTATTTGTATATTTTAGCTAAAATCCAGTTATAATGCATATTTTCAGTAGGTACATATTTTCTTCCCTGCGTTCCGAGATGCGATGAAAGTGCTGAATCTGACCAAATTCCACAAAATATGAGGTCTATTGAGTAATAATACTAATAATTGTGACTTTTGTCAGATTTGCGAATCACTTTATCGCATTCCGGAACGTAGTATTAGTAGCAGCTAGCTACGAAAGTATCCAAATAATGAGGAAAATACGCCAAATGAATTCCACGTTGCCATTGGCATTTCCAAATGAACTTATTCAATCAACTAGGTTATTAAAGACAGCGACTAGTGGTCAAGATAGTTCGAGACCATTAGTCGCTCGATTAATAACCGGGTTGATTACAAGATTTTTCCGACGATCTCAATATGAATTGTGTATGAATTCTTAATTGAAATACATTCCCATTTTGCTCAAGACTCACATTTGACATACTAAAATTACTATGTATCATGTTCTAGTAGAATTTGACTTTTCTCGTAGTGCTTCTGAATACTTTGTGAACTGTTGCCATGAGGATTGCACATTAAAACAGCATAAATTGAGCGTTAAAAAGGGGTTATTCATGATCGATTTCGTACATATTAAAATCACTTTTTATTTCGAGGTCGGCGCAAAATTAAATTTTTATATATTATTGAGAGTTGATTTTGGAATAAAAATTATTTTTCTTTTTTTTTGAGTTCCTAAAATTCATTATTCAAAACTGCATAATCCTGAGGATTATTCTTCTCATTTTATGAATGAATGAATATTCTATTCCTTAATGAATGGGATGTAAGCAATAGGTTCACACAATGTTCAAATTTGAATGTTCGTTTTCCCAATATGTATACAATAGAAATTGGTTTGGATAATGTCAACACAACTCAATGAATATTGTTACCGTGAGTTTGAATTATTCGAACTTATTCGACTTCTGTTGATTTGTTATTGTATTCCTGCGCTTTTGAAATTATTCATTAATTTGCTTTGAATAACTCCTTGAAAGGCTACATACGTAGTAATCATATTTGCTGACAATAGTTATTGAACTACTTCCTGCGGAGAGTTTCATTCATATAAGTATTTTCAACGGCAACAACTTGTTTTCGATGTGTAGTTGTATGAATTGTACAGGGTGTTACATACCTAATAGTATTCCATAACTCAGGGGAACGAATATACGTATAATTTCAAGAAAAAAAGTTCTTATAAACATGGGTCCGTGAAAATGTTGAAATTTCCAAAAAAAATAGGTTTTTTCTTCATAACTCCTGCAGTTTTTGAGATATTCAGTCCAAACTTGAAATGCGAGCTATTTTCAACAGTCACATGAACAGTACATGACCTGAATCTTAAATCAAATCTACAGGGTATTTTCTTTTCCGGAGCCATGTCTCATTTTTCTTGGCGGTACGCCACTGGCCAGCGTAAAATCATTTTTTTGATATCTTCGTTTTATTTAGAAATTTTTTTGGCACCTGTAGTTTTTTTCGTATCTCTAACCGTTTTCTAGTAAAAAATTATTGCTTTTATTATTTAGCAAATAACATACAATCCTTCAATAATTATTTACTCGAAAACGGTTAGAGATACGAAAAGATTACAAGTGTAAAAAATTTTTTAAATTGAACGAAGATATAAAAAATTGATTTTTCGCTGACCAGTGGCGTACCGCAAAAAAGTTTGAGAGGAAAAAAGGAGACATGGCTCCGAAAAAGAAGACACCCTGTAGATTACAGTTTAGATTCAGGACGTACAATGATGGAGACTGTGGAAAATAGCTCGCATTCCAAATTTGGAACGAATATCTCAAAAACTGCAGGAGTTATGAGGAGAAAACCAATTTTTTCTGGAAATTTCATTACCCTGTAGCCAAGTAACGAAGCTTTTACTGACCCATAATTATAAAAACTCTTTTCTTTGAAATTACATGTAGATTCACCCCCTCAAGTTGTGACATACTATCATGCAACTCCCGGTTTATCAAAAATTAAAAGATATAAAACCAATCCAGTCAATAGCCTGGGAAATAATAAGAAATATCAAGGTCCAAATACGACATCTCACCTGGTGCACTGTGTCTTGAGTCATCAGTCATGCATTCACTGATGTTCGACATACTGATAGTTTGCTCATAAGGTGGATATTGAATTTCAGGGCGAGATTCAGCAGGAAATTGGCCCTGGTAAGACTGATACCCTCTTCCTCTAGGTCTACCAGGCTGCATTTCCATAGAATGCCTTCTTCCCACATAAGGTTGAGGCTGTAGCCCATGTTTCCAAGCTATTTCCTCTTGCTGAAACTGTTTGGATAGCCACTCGGGTAGTCCTCCTCTTTCTCGGTACTGAGCAATGTCATAAAAACCTTTCTCAGGAAACACTTTTCTGAACGTCTTAGACGCTACTTTTCTAACTCTTCTTACAGTTGGACGTTTGAAGAATCTTTTCATGGTGTTTGGCATCGTTTTTTTCACTTAAAATTTTGTTATTGCATATAAATGATCGTGGATGACAAACCAAAAATGTTTATGTCATAATTATCCTAGACCTATCAATCCAGGTGGCAATGCAGTCAAAGAAATTTCACGAATATGTCAACAGATTTTTCGACGCACTAACTCCAAGAAAAGCCAAATTTTAAGTATGGAACATAAAACTAAAGATAAGAGTGGGAGATTATTGGCAACTCCGTCCGTTTTGAATAAGACAAATCCTGAGATTTTTTCTACGAAACCAAGACCTGGAGGACTCATTGTCAGCTTCAATAAAGATGTACCAAGTCATGGGGATTTAGGAATATCTAAATTAGATGAAATGGAGTAAGTAATAGATTCTTTCGGAGCTCCAAATACGAGGGCAATTCAAATAGGGGTAGGTTTGTCAGGAGTAAGGAAAGCACGACGGATTGCCTCATCAACCCTTCGGTGTCCACTGTGACGATGTTTGAGCAATAGGTTCCTCCGTCCTCACGAAGAAGGCGTAAAACTGGCCAAAATCTTGAGGAGATCGACTGCCCATGTTCAGAGAAGAGACACTGTCGCGATCCAGAGTGTTTGCATGGCATAAACAGTTCGTGTAGGGTCGTAATTGTGTTGAAAATGAGAGCCATGACCGCGACGAACAACATCAGTAGTGTTCGACAGCTTATTGAAGACGACAGATGTCGTACCACTTCTGTAATTGCAAGTTAGGTCGGGATAAGTTATGGGAGCACCTACTCCATACTCACAGAGGAGCAAGGGTACCGTAAGGGTTGCGCCAGGTGGTTTCCTAGCCTTATCACAGCTGACCAGAAATTGCATCGTTTTCAGATGTGTGGGCGCTTCTTGCACAATCTCAGGAATGAGGACACCAATTGGGGATGAAACTTGGGTGCACTACTACACCCCAGAGTCCAAACAAGCGAGTAAGGAGTGTAGAGAACAATACGTTGCGCAATTGACGGAGGAACCTCTCGCTCAAACATTGTCACAGTGGACACCGAGAGAGTCGATGAGGCAATCCGATGTGCTTCCCTTACTCCTGACAAACCTACCCAACAACAAAAAATCAGGAATGTTCTCTCCCCACTATTGTGTCTGAAAATCGAAAAGTTTCGTTTATATTTGAATTGCCCTCGTTATCAGTTTTCCAGTATTCCAGCATTTCATCACTATGTTTTATTGTAGTGTAACACTGGACTTATATCGAAGTACGTCTAGGGAATACCGACTTACAACAGCTTTGGAAGAGAGTAATTGGTCTCTGGAAGATTCTGAAGGCCAAGATGATTCTCTTGCATCTCCAGACCCGTTGTGTGATTGTTTGGATATGTTAGCAGTTACCATAAGCACAATAATGTTTCTGGCAGCTGATGCTGCTGCCAATTTGACTCGACAGCAACTCAATTGGACAGTACAATATTTGAGAAATATACAAGATGAGTTTGGGAATATCCCGCCTAATGTGAGAGGTATTTTAAATCATCTCAAACACTTATATAACAATGACTTGGACCAGTTTGCTGATAAACCAATGAGGGTTGACGATTCTGGAAGAGTCGTAGATCCGCCTAAGCTGAATTTGGACAAAACAGAAAGAACTACTACTAAAGTAACACCTACGCCAATAGAAGAAGATGCTGCACCTAAAGCTCCTTCTACTACTGGTACTGAGGAACAGCAATGATTCTAAACAATGTCTTTATGAATATACATTTCACCAAAATTGAGGATTTTCGGTTTTTTCCTTTTTAATTACCTTATACCTGTTGATAGAGCCCTTTCTGGAATTTGAAAAATTATCAATAATTATCGAATTTTAACTCTATAATTGAACTATAAGATCCTGGAAAGTTACATTTTCTATTTCTAAAACGACGCAATTCACTTATTTCGGATTTTTTGTGATTAATGATTTATAAAATCGAATTTATTGATCACGTTAACCCACCATTTACTGCTGGGTCAACAATAAGCACTACTGTGCCTGGTGTGGTGTAAGGATCAAGTAACAAAGCATACACAGAACCCAACTAATTCTTCTACCTCACACGAGTTGAATACTTTTAAAACGGCCGATTTGAACCTTTGAATAGATGGAAATCATCTTATCAATATATGCGTTATTCAGTCAACTTATTTGTTAATCATTAGATTAAGAAACGAGATGATTATAAGATATTTCCCACCGCATTAAATATGTATTCTTGATCGGAATACATTTTTCTTTTGCACATATTTTTTTTCCATAATTCAATAGAGTTGTAACCATGGAACACGGATATTCTATATTATATAGTTTTTCTTCCGATCGCAAATCCTAAATTTATAATGAGGTACACGGAAAAATCTCTCAATCAACTCGTTTATTAATGTAGCAACTAATGGTCTAGAATAATTAAGTTAAAATATCTTGATCATTAGTATTGTTAAGGTAAGGTAGCTCCATCGGAGTGCTCACTTGCAGCGGTCGGCAACTGGAACGTATGTGAGAAATATGTGACAAAAAAAAAACATTAAAAATCAGTTAGTCGAATTTTGTATGCCAACCGATACGTTCGCTAATCGCTCCGCTCAACTTACTAATTTACGCTTTGCTATAGAATTATTTCGCTAAAACGTGAATTCAAATATTCACTATTACTCTTAGACGAGTAACGCCAAATACTTGTAGTTAAGTGCTACAAAGTGCTATAAAATTATAAAAACGTTAAGAACTCTACGTGTAAAGACTTTGTGGTGAACCTCTCTCAAGAATATTCCAGAAAATCCAAGAAAGAAGATCACTGAATAGGCCTATTCAAGAAGACCATCCCAGCAGAACTTCTGGAGGACCACGTAAGTGGATACCGGTGTTTTCTTTCTCTTTTATTACCGGTCGCCTTGAAACAGAAACAAGAAAATAGTCAATTACAGTCCACTTTTAGCTTTCCAAAATCTTGAGCTATTTTACTGCAACAAGTATATCTTGATCATTAGTATACTTAAGGGCCGTATTCATAGTCATCTCTCAAGGTGAGGGTGAGTGTGAGTGTAAGATGGCCCTTAGGTAGCTGTATCCGTTTCATAAAGCACAATCAGTGGGTTGAGTGAGATTTTCGCCAGCCTCGACTTGAGGGAAGGCGCTAGTATCTATGAAATGAGTAGGTATGCTTCATGAAACGGCTACAGCTACTCAAGGGCGATCTGACACTCACGCTCACCCTCACCTTGAGGGATGACTATAAATACGGCTTGAGCTTTATTTTGAGAACGAAAAAAGGTTGATACTGAATTATTGCATTAAAAATTCAGTATACTGATAATGCTCTATGACAAAATAATATCATCAGCGATTCAAACCTAGTTGTTTGTTACTATTTTAGGCTCAAGCTTCTTGAATTACTGATACCCACTTGAGCTGAACACAGTGGAACTCAGGTCAATCTCGTCAAAAAGATCGAATCAGTGGAATACTTTTTTTGTATTTTCTCTGCTCTGTTTTCTACAGAATCTTTTCAATCAGGTCAAAGTTGACAATTCAAAAGTCAATTTTTCATCTTAAGTTACCCAAATTCTAGTCTAAAAACTCATTATCCATAAACAATGGCTACTAATGAAGGTAAGATCTGAGATCAATAAAATTGTGAAAACTTAACATATTGACCTCTCAATTTTCAGAAGGTGAAGGACCAACTGACGTAAGCGAATAGTAGATAATACTAATTAAATTCATAACGAACAAAACAAATGATCAATAATGTATTTTTTGCTTTTGCGTGTTTGTTGTAAAAGAAAACTTTGGAGTTTGTGAAATCGCGTCGATAGATTTTGAAAGTTTATTTGTTTGATGAGCTTTTTACATGCTCTTTTTTCTGCGAGAAAGGAAGTAAGGTGTATTTTTCAGCAGTTTCAGTTCTGCAATTGCTTATTTGCAAATTCCGAATTGTAATGCACTGAGAAAAGCGAGTGAGTGAGCAGAAAATTTTTCAATCAATATCAAAATCATATATTTTTAATGTTATGTTAAATATTTCGAGTATTTTCTGTTTTTCAGTTAGATACAACACCAGCCACAGGTTTTCAACCACCAGTAGCATCAACACCGGATCCAGTGAAACCTGCTAATGCCTTTCAGCCACCACATGCATCAACCCCAAAGAAAAACATTCGGTTTATGGACGAAAGGTGAATTCACATGCTTTATAAATATATCAGTCAAGTAGTGAATCTTACAACACGTGATAACTCCCCGTATTCTCGACAATGATTTTTTTAAAGAGAATACGAACTTCATTGCGCGGTGGGCATTTTTGCAGGTAGAAGAGGGACTCGCTCAATGAAGTTCGTATACGCTTTGAAAGATCACTTGTCCTGAAAACGTTGAGAGAACCTTTCCTTTCTCGATCATCTGCTATTTCTACTTGTTATACAGGGTGGCCGGACGATTGACGTCAATAAAAACAAAACAGGTTCCTCATGTCATGGGGTATTCGAATCACCCCCATGTATGTTATCCGATTTTTCACGGTTTCCGAGTTATGATTTTTTTTATGAAATCTGAGAATTTTCAACCTTGAACATCTTCAGAAATTTTTTTAAAGAAAAGTAAAAGTTTTTTCGGATATTTTTTGTTGTGAATAGATCGCCATGAATTGTACTTTTATATATAAAATAACCAGCATCGTAACTTCGATAAAAATATGGAAATGTTGGTCTCAAGTGAGAAAGTTACGTATTTTGGATCATGATCTAAATTTTCAAATTTGAATTAAAAATGTAAAC
Source organism: Propylea japonica (assembly GCA_013421045.1). Classification (NCBI taxonomy): domain Eukaryota; kingdom Metazoa; phylum Arthropoda; class Insecta; order Coleoptera; family Coccinellidae; genus Propylea; species Propylea japonica. Next base: position 48,317,828 of record CM024245.1, read on the forward strand.
AGGTTACTTCATGGTTTCTGAGTAGGCTTAGAAACTGCGCTCAACACTCAGCTTTCAGAATCATTGATAAAAAATGGTACTCAACAGTCTACTTTTGTTTGAATTAGCCTTCAAAGTCAGTGAGGTGGAAAAAATCAATGAACTAGACGTTTACTCAAAAATTATTTTTTGCCATTTTGAGATTTAAAATGGCAAAAAATAATTTTTCTGATCAAGTTATGATAGAAAATGCTGAAATTTGCTTCAGGAGAAAAGTTTTGGATAAGAAAAAGAAAAAGGTATGGCAATAAATCACACATCATGTAGATGAAAAAAATATTTATAAAAATTACAATAAATAAAAATAAATGAATAAACAAATTTTGCGAAGGTGTAGAATGTGTATTGAGGCTGGAGGTGGCCTTTTTGAAAACCTATTCTAAATTTTATAAATAAATTTCTTTTTCTACATGATGTGTGATTTATTGCCATACCTTTTTCTTTTTCTTATCTAAAACGTTTCTTCGAATGCTAATTCTAATTAATTTTTTTAGCATTTTATATTATAACTTGATCAGGAAAATCTTAAAATGGCAAAAAATAATTCTTGAGTAAATGTCTAGTTCTTTGATTTTTTCCACCTCGCTGACTTTGAAGGCTAATTCTAGCAAAAGTAGACTGTTGAGTACCATTTTTTATTAATGATTCTGAAAGCTGAGTGTTGAGCGCAGTTTTTAAGCTTACTCAGAAACCATGAAGTAACCTGTTTACATTTTTAATTCAAATTTGAAAATTTAGATCAAGATCTAAAATACGTAACTTTCTCACTTGAGATCAACATTTCCATAATTTTCATCGAAGTTACGATGCTGGTTATTTTATATATAAAAGTACAATTCATGGCGATCTAATTACAACAAAAAAATATCTGAAAAAACTTTTACTTTTCTCTAAAAAAATTTTTGAAGATGTTCAAGTTGAAAATTCTCAGATTTCATAAAAAAAATCATAACTCGGAAACCGTGAAAAATCGGATAACATACATGGGTGTGATTCGAATATTCCATGACATGAGGAACCTGTTTTTTTTTTATTGACGTCAATCGTCCGGCCACCCTGTATATGAGTTTGTTGATATAGAACACTCAGTTTATGGACGAAAGATGCACAGGTTTGGAAATTCACATTTGAAACATACGATATTCAATGCATTAGAGAGAGTATTTTGCCGTGCAGTTGGACAGTGCTATACTGGACATATTTACATGCCATGTTTCGCTTTTGTTCGACGCGATGGATGGTCCAATGAACAAATAATATGGTTGTCTCTCTCAAATCGAATAACACGGGCAGTCTGGCGCATATACTGAATGCGTCAGACTGCCCCCAATAATTAATCGATGCGATTACTGCAGGTTTCCTACCACATTGGTGCCGTATTCTGGACAAGTGTTCTTTCAAAGCGTATACGAACTTCTTTGCGTGAGTTTCTCTATAACCTGCAAAAATGCACACCACGCAATGAAGTTCGTATTCGCTTTGAAAGATCACTTGTCGAGAATACGGGACCTGGTCCAATAAGCCACTCCCAACTATAAGAGAGAGACCAAACTACAATATTCCAGTCACTCGTTCATTTAGAGAGTTACGAATCACGTGAACTTTTCCATTATAGTACTGGCCAACTGCACGGCAAAATGATCTGTCTGATGTATTGAATTTCCTATGTTTCCGATGTGAATTTTCAAACCTGTATATATTTTTTTCGATTCTCGAGCATTTGACACTCTTCAGCATACTTTTACTCTGAATGAAATGTACCAAGTAGAATTCAGATGAGTTATTCTTGAATGGATTCACAGTTTCCTGTCAAATCGTCGAATATTTGTTCTAATAGGTGGCCCCAACTCTCGGGAATATGTTAACAATTTGGGAGTCCCTCAAGGATCGGTGTTGGGACCACTCCTGTTCTTATTGTTCACCAAGAACTTGCTTGAATACATTTTGATCTGCATTCTGATTCTATTTGCTGACAATGCATCTATAGTAATCAAGACTTCTAGTCTGCAGGAACTGAAAAGTCTGTGCGAATCTATTATTGAATTTTTTCTTGACTGGTGCCACCGAAACTCCATGGTAGAATATTTGAGTAAAACCCAAATAATGAAATCTCAAAATCGTTCCACTGACCCAAGTGATACATTTTCCGTTAAACATCCTGAAGGAATATGCACTGCCTTTTATAGTCGAATGACACTGAAGTGACTTATAGCCGATCGCCGATGATTGTGAATCTATAGTCCGTTCACGAAACGTTGAACCGTCGGTTGGCCATGATAATTTGACATATTCCACTGTGTATATTAAAATTTTAGGTTATGATGTTTATTTTCTTGTCAGATTGATACGCAATGTTGTCAACAAGGGCGTAGCCAGGAATTAATTTCGGGGGGGGGTTTTGACATTTTGGCAATTGACTTTGTAGGTGCCTGGAATTGTGAGGGTCGCTTTTTGTAGCAAGTATTTGTTGTTTTCAAGAATTCATAGTAATATGAATAATTTTAACTAGATTTTCGAAGATAAGTTGGTTTAAGTGCAAAATGAAAGATTATTTTTGCAACAAAAAATAACTCTGAAACATTTCGGGGGGGGGGTTTGAACCCCCAAAACCACCCCCCTGGCTACGCCCTTGGTTGTCAATATTGCATAGAGTTGTCTGATAACTCGCAAGCTCGTCGGACGAGGCCGGATACATTCGGCAACATTGAATTTATTTTACGTTATGACAGCAAATACTGCCAACTTCAGATAAATAAAGAAACGCCTACTATGTGCTCAACCTTTCGTGAACACAGTATAGGATTATTTGGAGCTGTGAAAATCACTTATACCACTAACGAAGAACAACAACCTAGTTTAAGTTTGTTGCCACAGGATATTGGGGGAAAATCCGGAAGCTCTGGCCATAGCAAAAGGGAAAGCGAACACTGCCTTCGAACGACAGGCGCGGTCATTTCAGTTGGTATATCCAACACTGATTAAGGCATATACCGATGATTAGAAACACTCAGTCATAATTTTGACATAGAGCGATGAGCCCAAGATTGTCTGTCTGGATAAAAACAAAGGAGTCAGAATTTGCACTGTCTCTGATAGTCATTTGGAATTGCGAACAACTAGCGAAGAACAACAAACATAATTTCAGTTTGTTGCCACACGACATTGAGAAAAAATTTCAAAGCTGTGGCTTTAGGAAAAGGCAGAGCGAACACTGCCTTCAAAGGACCAGTGCGGTCGTTTTGGGTACTTTCAACATTGATAAAGGCAGATGTAAATGATTAGGAAGAAATAGAAAATTTTAGTCTCTTAACGAACACCAATGACAAGCAAATAGTCCGAATGAACATTTCAAAGATGAGGTTTTAAGAAATGGAACTCCTCAGAAGTTAAAAAGCTTGTGCTAACTAAGAGAATCAGTTGTGTTCTGTGAAGATATCCTGTGTGCTCACAACATCATTACTAACAGCATACTAATAGTTGACCCAGCAGTGAATGGCGTCAGCCATTACTGCAAAATTTTCAGTTCAAGTGAATTTCCTGGAGAAACCTCTATGGTTCTTTACTCTGAGTCATACCTGTAATCCCACTCAGGGTTGGATGAAAAGTTTCAAGAATTGCCATATACATTTTACCGCATACCTTTCATATTTCTGTCTTGAGGTCAGTCTGAAATGTTTAATACTTCCTCATTTTGTTGCAGCATATCGAAAATTCATGTGTACCCAAGTCTACCGGCTACTCCATTTAACAAAAAGGACCTCCAGCATTACGAAACAGCATTGCCAGTTATTCCGGATGAAGCAAAAGTATACAATCCTATTCTTTACACATTCCGGATACCAGACAGATGGCCGAAGATGCTGACCCATCTGAGAGTTCGGAGTCCTCCTTTTTATTTGCAGTTGGACCATGCTATTGCTGTTATATGGTGTTTATTCTGCCCGAATGTGAAGAAAGTTATAGGTAAAATGTTTCAATGAAAGCACGATACACAAACACCGGTATGCCGACGCGCATCGAGAGTGACGTCACTGGTCAACATTTCCATAGCATTTGCGTGATAGAAGTGTTAGAACTCGAGAAAATTGATTAGAATTTGTTCCTAATATTCCCCCAATGACGTAGATGCTCGTGCCGGACGAGTTTCGACCACGAATCTGGCATACCGGTGTTTGTGTATCGTAAATGAAAGTATATTTAACTAAAGTATGAAGTGAATAAAACTTAAGCCCCTCCTTCTACATGGAACATTCGTTAGTTGTCGTTCAAATTCGAACTCGACCGGAATGTGTCGGACGTTTATTGGACAAGTAAAGAGAGATAGAATGAGATAGAGAGGTCGTAGCGATAGGAGGGGCTTAGAGGTTTTCTTCTCTCCATACTCTCCTGAAATAGACTGTAGTTGAAGATGTTTTCGAATGTCGCAGTATTGTATTGCAATGCTAACCTAACAATGAAATAATTTCGAAAAATTTCCATAGTGCATCATTGACTGACTTGGGATACTTTTGATCGATTGTTCATGCAATATCCAGGTGCCGTATATTCTCGAGAAGTGATATTCGAAAACGTTTATACGAACTTAATTGCGCGGTGTGCATTTTTGCAGGTAAAACAGGGACTCGCGCAATTAAGTTCGTATACGTTTTCGAATATCACTTCTCTAGAATACGGAACTTGGTCTTATTCTAATCTTATATGCATTAAACTTTTCTGTTCTTGAACTTACGTTGAACATTAGAAATCTTTAAGTTGTTCCTTTCTGAAATAAACATTATTATGTTTGAGTCAGGTCTTAAGACTGATAAGCTGAAAGTTTGCGCTGTTCACCAATTTTTTCGATGTACCGGGTGTCCTAAATTTGTTGGCTAGTGAGGGGATCTCAGAAACCCGATGAGCTAGAACAAAATGTAACAAAGAAAAATTGATAACTTCAATGAATTTTACTTCAAAAAGTGCCTGTATAGTATTTAAGTTTCATGTTTATAACTTCAGTAATAAAGAAGCTATGAGAACTTTTCATTTGACGTCATTTTTCAACTTTCTTTAATATGTAGCTCGAAAACGGTTCAACTTAGAAGGTTGCGGTTTTCAACAAAGTAGTTCTCTCAAAAGTCGAGCACGAAAAGGTGCCACTCATTTTGTTCTAGCTCATCGGGTTTCTGAGATCCCCTCACAAGACAACGAATTTTGGGACACCCTGTACAGTGCCGTCAATCAGAAAGTGAACGACTTTACAAACCATATTTGGAATATATTAGTTGATTAAATCAGACTTTGATACATAATAGCTCTATTATGTGGAATTGGATCGCTAATTCATGAATGTCAAACTCAAAAGCTTCGTGGATTCATTATTGGGGGGTCGCAAGTTATTAGAAGTGGACGTCCAACCACTGATACCTAAGGGATGCCATTTTAATATCAATACGGTCTAAGAATATACTTTATTCCCGATTATTGAACATTACACTTATTATACGTCTGTGTGCTGGACCATAATAAGACCCATTAATCACAAGTGAATAATGAGTTATTATTCACTGCTGTCAGATGCTTCATGAATATAGCTTCAATATAATATTCTCTGAATTGATATTTTTTCAGTAATTTAAAGTACTCCAACGAACAAATATGGGTATACCTTGTCAATCGAGGCACAAATCCATTTTATTACATCAATTAGAGCCACACATTACAAAACATACAATGTTCTCCAAATATTTCTCATGTGTCAACTTGACTTTTTTTATATAGGTAATACTTGTGATAGAAAAGTCTTGTCACGTTCGCCAAATGTTAAAACCTTCGAGAAATATATTCATTACCTAGTCTTGAATAAACTGTAGTATGCTACTCACGTATAATGGCTGTTATTCACTCGGTGATTTTGGCCACTCGCATACTACTCATATCCTAAACCTCGTGAATAATAGCTGTTATTATACGCTCGTTGCATAATATACTATTACTGTATTACTAATTATAATGTAAGAGAAACCTCTCGATCCAGAGCAAAGTTCGCCAAAAGAACGCTTCGAAATTATATGGGTTGAAAATGCTTTTTTCCATTCTTATAGGTATTGCCCAACTCCATTGGGCACTCAGCTTCCTGAATTCCTTGAACAACAGAAAACACCAACGCCCTACAGATGTTCAGCTATGTATAGATGCTATAGAGGATTACTTAATAGAGCTGTATGCCGATCTCAGCAATAAGCTGGATCCCCTGAAAAACATGGAAAAGTCTCAAAAAGAAGAGGAGGATTCGCCTGTACATGCTGAAATCCCTTTCTCATAATTACAGTGAATTGCTGCCAAAGCGGAACAAATGACTGAGTCTGTCTGACTGACAGGAGGACCATTGGCAAACGTTGACGATGTCTTCAGAAGAGAAGTCGATGGATTCAAAGAGTTGTTGGGACAGAATCTGTAGAACTGATAAGTAAGAGCAAATATTGATCTTTCACGTTCTCTTTTAGCCCCAATAGTTTGCCTAATTTAGTATGGAGTTCAAATTTGAAAGGGGCATTCCATTCGAAGTAAAAATTTAAAAGTGTTTCAGATCGGCAAGGCTACGATTACAAAGAGACAAAAATTCTATACAAAAAATTCAATTTTTGAAAAAAGTTATAAAGGGTTTTCCAATAAGAGGTGTCATTTTGAATAGCCCGCTATTTCAGTAGATGTCACGTTTGAAGCTGTCATTTTTTGACATTTGACAAGTAGAAACTACGCCATTAATGAAAATGAAATGATACACGATTCATGAACTCATTGAAATTATTAAACTTCACTATAAAAAATGGTGTTGAAAATTTGGCAGAGACGGTTCGTAAAACTCGAACATTTTGGGTCGGCGTGAAGCCCCCTTGTCTGACCGCAATAAAGAAATTGGTGGAAAAATTCGATCTGTTGGGACAAGTTAGTGATGTGAAGAATGACCTGTGCACGTAGCTCGAGAACAGCCGAGAATATTGCTGCTGTAGCCGAAAGTGTTGATGAAAATCCAGGTTTGTCCATCCTCGTCGTTCTTTAGAATTAGGCATTCCACAAACGTCATTACACCGTATTTTGTATGAAGATTTGGGTCTTAAGGCTTATAAAGATCAGTTAACACAAGAACTCAAGCCGGCCGATCATCAACAAGCAACGAAACCATTGATCTTTTGCGGGCAAAGTTTCCGGATCGTGTTATCTCTCGATGAGGAGATCACAAATGGCCACCGAGATTTTGTGATTTAACACCTTGCGACTTCTTCCTTTGGAGCCACGTGAAAGAGAAGGTCTACGCCAATAGCCCAGCGTCGATTCAAGACCTGAAAGATGGAATTCGTGAGGCTATTGAGGACATAGGGCAGCCACTTTGCGACTTGGTTATGGAAAATTTCATTAAAAGGATATGGTCCTGTAAGCGTGGTCGTGGTGGTCATTGGCCTGATGTTATTTTCCCCTATTAACGGCATATCTTCTTCTTTATAATGAAATAAAAATCATTAATATTGAAAAATGCCATGAATATCAAAACAACACCTCTTATTGGACAACCCTTTATAATATTATTGTGCTGTTTTGAGTTTTTTTTTTCAATAATGCATTCACAACTAAACTATCTTGCAGCCTCCAAATCGAGAGAAGCTGCTATCGACTATCTTACTGAAACGAGAAACAAGCATATGAAAAATATGACGAAAGAAGTAGAGAGGATCAGATCATTGGATAATCTTCTGAGTATTATTAGACCAGCTGAAGAGGATAAAGCTCTTGATAGTTTGTTGAATTCTCTACTGAGGCAGGACGAATCTTCTGATATCAATGATACTTCTGATTTTTTGAGGACACACACTAACGTTTCCTCTGATATAAACGATACTTCTGAGATAGGAAGAGGAGCAGAATAATTATGTGAATGTGATGAAAATATATTAAGTGGGCAATTCCAGTAATTTAATTTGTTATGTTTCCGGCATCAGGTTGGATTCAATTAAAACTGAAATGATATCAATGTCCTCAACACAAATAAAAATCTACTTTTTTTTCGCAGTATATTACTAAAACAAATCAGACACGAATTTGTAATTGAGAAATATTTAATTGATTTGAAATCGATTCGATTTTACTGCTGAATGCAATAACTTGATACGCCACAACTGTTAACTTGATATTATTCGCAATTAAATTTATTTCAAATGTTGGTGTAATCATCGTCTCACCTTATTCACAATATACAGAGTGAACCACAGTTGATGGTATATTAGAAGTTCACGGAAAACGGAATTAACGTAGAACCACTGGTCTATCGATCAAAAATATTTTTAGAGCTACCGTGTTTAGGGTTATAAAAAAGTATCAGCAAATTTGAAATTGAATATGAGACAGCCGTATATAATAGCATTCATACACCTTTTCCAATTGTAATTCAGAAAACGTATAATATCATTCAGAAGAGCAAATTGAATTTCAGAAGAAGGAAATTGTAATTCAGAATAATGAATTGAAATTCAGAATAGGGAATTTGAATTTCAGAATGGTAATATGTGATTAAGAAATAGGAACTCGTAACTCAGAAAAAAATTCTAATTTAGAAAAAGGAAATTGTAATTCTGAATTGGTTGAAAATATTTCAGAATTAATAAATATGTATGAATATTTATATCTTTGTTAACCTAATAGTATGTAAATAATTAAAATTGAGATATGATTTCGTTCAAAATGAGTAGCGTAAAATAATTATAACGGTGAGCATTGTCGACTGCTTACTTACTTTGTGAAACATTTTCTGAAATTGAATTGATAACTTCTGAATTTCAATTTTCCTTTTCTGAAATTCAATTTGACTATTCTGAATTACACTTTTTTTTCTGAATTTCAACTCCCTACTTAAGTTATAAATTTTGAATCGGAAGTATAAATAATCTGCACGAAATATAAGACAATCGTTTAATCGCTTAAAAACCGCTAGAGATAGGTTTGAAAAGTATAAAAATATTCAGGATATTTAGATTAATCTGAAATAGCAAAAAATAGAAAATTTTATTGGTAAATTTTTAGTAATTTTTTAGGGTAGGTCAGGATTTTCGTGAAAAAAATTTGTTTTTTCAGTTTCTCCAAGATAACTCAAAATTTTATTCAAAAAAATATAAAAAATAATAGTCATTGAAAACAAATATAAAATAGGTAATAATGTTAAGCATTTTATCTAAAAATAAACTGAACAATCATTTGCTTTTTAAATTAATTTATTAATGTTTGATCATGTTGTATGGAAATTTTTGAAATTTCGTTGGTGGTATTGTGGTCAACTGAATGTTTTTATTCATATTTTCGGATTATAAAGGACATTTGCACTCCTTTGACACCTTTCAGAAAGGCAAAGGATATAGGTTCAGAATTAAGGACTGCCCTTTGAAATAAAGGACGGTTGGCAACCCTAGGTATTATCGACCCTGGCCCAATGTTTTTTCACATGTCAATGAATACAGATTCAATATGTTTTCACGAGAAAAACTAATGGGTGTTTGTTGAGAGCTTACGAATTTCAAATAAAAAAAATTAATATATCGTTGAAATGATAGGCATTTCATTTTTAATGCGATTTTCGGTATATGACAAATATATTCGAATGAAATCTGCTTTTTCGAGTAAAATTTTTGGAGATATTTCAAGAAAATGCAAACAAATTTTCAAATTAATGGGAAAACAGTAACCTATCTTTTGACATTGAATATGCTTCAGGTTTAAAGTCGTAGATAAATTTCTTAATTACACTTCGAACAATTATATCTCAAGATTTCTCAAATGGTTCAGTTTTAATTCAAGTTGTCAAGTCCTTATTGGAAAAAACGATAGTACAAAAAAGGCTGGTTAAAATTGATATCAGAATTTCAAAATAATATAAAAAATACATGTAAATGGTGTATTTTTCCTGTGGAAAACTGTCCCGACAGCCTCGAAGGAATTTTTCCCAATTACGCAATGTAAAATAGATGTGCCCAAGAATATGCCGGATTCCAAAAATTTGGGTTATTCCTGAAATATAAATTGAAATTAATCTGTTTTCACGAGTAAACCATTGAAGATATTCCACGAAAATACACGAAAAAGTTGCAAATAAATGGGAAAATACTGACCTATCTCTAGACCTTGAGTATGGTAGATAAATTTCCTAATTAAACTAATACTAATAAACTGGAAATAACATTTCAGGATAACTCAAATGGTTTACCTACTTGTAATTTAAGTTGTTATTTAAAAAACCGATAGTACCTATGAAAAAGGCTAGTAGAAATTGATGTTAGAAATTCACTATTCAGCCTAATATTTAATAATGCCTAGCAAAAAACTTTAATGTTTTTCTCGTGGAAACCCACCTCGATAAATTCGCATGAATTTTTTTTTCTCAATTACGAAATACAGGGTGTTACATTATAGTATGTCACAACTAAAGAGAATGAATCTACATACGTATAATTTCAAGAAAAAAAATCCATATAAACATGGGTCCGTATATGCTTCATAACGGAGCTACAGGGTGTTGAAATTTCCAAAAATAATTGGTTTTTTCCTCATAACTCCTGCAGTTTTTGAGATTTTAAGTCCAAATTTGGAATGCGAGCTATTTTCAACAGTCTCCACCATTGCATGTCCTGAATTTTAACTATAGTCCGTTCTTGAAAGGTTGCGCTGTCGGTTGGCCATAGAAATTTGGCATATTCCACTGTGTATATTGAAATTTTAGGTTATGTTGTTTATTTTATTGTCAGATTGATACGAAATGTCAAAATTGCATAGAATTCCATGATAACTCACAAGCTCGTCGGACGAGGCCGGGTACATTCGGCGACGTTGATTTTATTTTACGTTATGACAGATAAATAAACAAACGCCTACTATGCGTTCAAACTTTCGTGAACGGACTACAGGGTGTTTTCTATAGATTCTGTAGATTCTTGTTAACATTCAGAACGTGCAATGATGGAAACTGTTGAAAGTAGCTCGCATTCCAAATTTCGACTGACTATCTCGAAAACTGCTGGAGTTATGAAGAAAAACCAACTCTTTTTGGAAATTTTAACACTCTGTTGTAGCTCCGTAACGAAGCTTTCACGGAACGTTGTTCATATAAACTTTTTTTCTTAACATTACATGTAGATTCACTCCTTCAAGTTGTGACACACTACTATGTAACAACCTGTATTGATGCGCTGAAGAATATGCTAGATTTCGAAAAATATGTATTATTCATAACCGCACAACAATACGGAATAATCGATTATGTATTGTGTTGATAGGGTACGCAGAATATGAGAGTTTTTTAATTTTGATTAATTTCGACCATGTACCAACGTCATAAGGACGTCGGTACAATAGTCGATTGCCTCCTGAAAAATTTGTATTGGGGTCGCGATGAACAGTTGAGTAGCTACATTGGCCCTTTTTATTTCATTTCTTCCGAATCAGCAGAAATTGTGATGTTCTCATGAGTACCAACTGTGTGTAGTGAAGGAGATATTATTTAAGGTGGGTTCATTTTGGTATCGAATAGGAATAAGATGATGCTTTATAATGGCGGTGAATTCACATTTTCCAACATGAAAAGAATCTTGTTTTGCTTGTCCAATAAACAGGGTGTTTGGTAATTTAATGTTTTGCTTAAAAATGGATATTCTACACCATTTCCAAGTGTATTTCAGAAAGCGTCAATTGTATTTCAGAATAGTCAATTGTATTTCAGAAAACGTCAAATGTATTTCAGATTAGTCAATTGAATTTCAGAATGGGTCAATTGTATTTCAGAATAGTCAATTGTATTTCAGAAAGCGTCAATTGTATTTCAGAAAGTGTCAATTGTATTTCAGATATTATCATATGTATTTCAGGAATCGTCATAGTTAATTCAGAAAGTAGGACTATCATTTTAATTTCTAAATATCACAGTTATCTTGATTTCAGTGTGGTCTCGGGACTGAGGAGGATAAACCGTTTTTAAAATGAACATTTCTGCAATATGTAAATGTGTGTGTTCCTATAAATTTAATTTCAAATGACCATTTTCGAAATACAATTGATGATTTCGGAGATACAATTGACTAATCTGAAATGCAATTGACGCTTTCTGAAAAACAATTGACGCAATTTGATATAGTTGACTAATCTGAAATACAATTTACGCTTTCTGAAATACAATTGAATAATCTGAAATACAATTGACCCTTTCTGAAATACAATTGACGATTTCTGAAATACACTTGGAAATGGTGTATACGCAAATTGCGTCGAGTAAAGCATGGTCCGAAAATCTATGATTACGAACATATGGCGAGATTCATTTAGTGAAAAATACTTGACTCTAAATATTCAATAATTATACAGTGGAACTACCCTACAACGAAAGCGCTAAATCCGCGAAAAAAATTCGTTATAACGAAATTTCGTTATACAGAAAATTTGTTTCTATAGTCGGCAATGTAGCGGTCGACTTCACTGATAAATTTAAGTTTTTTATTCAAAATTAATCACTTGCTTTTAGACATCTTTGCACAACTTTTCAGACTTGCTTAATGGTAATATTGAAACCAAACAGCCAGGGGTGCATTTCAAACTGTTTCAGAAGGATCTCTCTGCCTGCCGTAATGATTTTGTTTAAGGTCGGGATTTATTGCGTACGTCCGGAAAAAATTCGAAGAAAACCCTTATACCTTCTCACCAATACCCATTTAAAGAGTGATTTTCTTTGAATATTTTGTTATATAGAGAATTTACTTCGTTTTAGAGGGTGTTTTTAACATGGAATTTGAATTGAAGGTGCAATGTCTTGTACGAAATTCGTTATACAGAGAAATTCGTTATACAGACGTTCGTTATAGAGATGTCCCCCTATATTTTTCAAAGCTGAGAAGATAGTCCTAATTACTTGTGAAAAAATATTCACTAAAAATTCTGATAACTCGAGATATACAGGGTCATAAATAGCTGCACCTGTTTCCCTCATAAAATCTTGATGAAAGAATTGAGAATTACTCGAAAAAAGTATTATGAACCTGGTGTACAAAAGTAAGGAAAAATTCCGTGCTTTGTGAGGTTTTCAAAAAGATACCTTCGTCAACATTTCCTTCATACAGTCAAAAAATATTTCCGGACAACCAAACAGGTAACACCCTTTTTCGTGTTTCAGATTTCCTCATTTTTTCTCGTGATTCGTAAGCGGGTTATGGTTCGATCACTCGAGTGAAATAGTGGATATCGGATGACCCCAAAAAGTTCAAAACTTTAATTATAAGTTAATAGATAGTAGATTTGATGTGAACTTAAAAAATCTAATTATAATTTACATGCTTGGGAATTCAATTCAAGGCTGAAATAAAAAATTAAGAAAGATCTGAGCAGGTGCTTTTGAGCTCTCGTGGTGGAACAATGAGGCTATTACCTCAAATTTTTATATATCACTTGAAATTGATACTAAATACAGGGTGTCCCAAAAGGCAAGTAATGCTGGTTGTCAGAAAAATATAAAAAAATCTAAGTTGCATGATTTTAAAATAATGGGCATTTAAAAAAACTCGCAACATTCCACACCCTGTGAGAGTCTTTTCGCTCTTGTTGCCACAAATATCAACTTTTTCCAACTTCTTTTTTGCTGTGTAACCTTGAATAATGCTTGTCTAAACTGTAATCAAAATTTGGATATCAGCTGCTCTAGGTTTCATAAAAATAGGGCTTGCTTCTCAAAAAAACCAAAATAAACAATCGCCTAGTTTCAACTGACTGTATCGAAAAAAAATGTACTACGCAAGTTTGGCATATGTTGTCAAAAGTTGGCGCATTTAGTAAAGATTCCAAAATGGTATAATACTTGTTAAACTGTTGCTGCCGTAGTTAAAATTTATTTTCGATTGCCTTAACATTTTCTCCCGGAAGATGGATCGGACGTTCTGGTCCAATTTCGTGGCCGGCCCGTTCACCGGACTTGAATCCATTGGACTTTTTTTACTGGGAAGCAGTTTAAGAAAAAGTGTATTCAAAGGCGATCGAAAATAAATTTGAACTACGGCAGCTACAATTTAACAAGTATTATACCATTTTGGAATTCTTACTAAATGCGCCAACTTTTGAGAAACATGCCAAACTTGCGTAGTACATTTTTTTTTCAATACAGTTAGTTTAAACTAGGCAATTGTTTATTTTGAATTTTTTTCTGAGAAGCATGCCCTATTTTTATGAAACCTAGAGCAGCTGGTATCCAAATTTTGATTACAGTTTAGACAAGCATTATTCAAGGTTACACAGCAAAAAAAAAAGTTGGAAACAGTTGATATTTGTGGCAACAGAAGCGAAAAGACTGTCACTGAGTGTGGAATTTTGCGTGGTTGGTAAATGCCCATTATTTTAAAATCATGCAACTTAGATTTTTTTTTATATTTTTCTGACAACCAGCATTACTTGCCTTTTCACCCGGTTCCGGGTTGACGTCGAGTTTTGGGACACCCTGTATATTAATGCAAAACCTCAGCACGATCGGAATAATAGTCTGGAAATTCTCCAAAACCCGAAATATGTTAAAACTTGACAACTAAAATAATTAAATCCTATGGTTTTGATGATGCGATCTTCTTGAAATTTTGCATGAAAATTCAGTAGGTATATCGATATTCAGACACAAACTGGATATTACTAGAATCGGATGTCTTGTTTTGTTATGGAAATATGGGGATGTTTTTTTTTCAATATTCCAATTGAGTTTTCTATGGTTCAGATGATGCGATCTTCTTGAAATTTTGCGTGAACATTTAGTATATCAATCTTCATTTACAAAATTAATTTTAACTTTATTCGGATATCCTGTTATACAGGGTGTTTCCTAAACATGCGGCAAAAATTCAGGGGGTTGTTCCTTGGAATTTTAAGCATGTTTTGTCCCTTGATGATTTTTGAAAAACCTCTTTGTTTCGAAGATACAGGGCGAACAACATTTTTCATATTTTTAGAATTAACAATAGTTTAAATAAAAATGCGTACCGCACTGTGTTTACTAAGTAGGTACAATTTATTTTCAAATTTGTTTAACAACATTCCAATTACTAAAAAAGGCCAGTTTTTTGACTTAAAATTGATAAGTTCAGATGGTAAAGGAATACAGATACAGTTTTCATTTGAATTCGTTTTGTGATGTATTAGCAATTAACATTTTATCTTTGACTATTATGAATCGCTATACAAACAATTTTTGTAGGTTAAGTTAAATTTTCATGTAATTTTTCATAATAAAATGTTATTATCTAAAATTTTGTTTCCCCTGTATCTTCGAAACAAAGAGGTTTTTCAAAAATCATCAAGGGACAAAATATTCTTAGAACAGTCCAAGGAACAATCCCCTGAATTTTTGCCGCATGTATTGGAAACACCCTGTATATGAAGTTTCTTCTTTTCAATATTCCAATGGAATTTTCTATGGTTTTGTTCACACTATGCCCACAAAATTTTGCATGAGCACTCGTTTAGGTAAAACCAGCGCTAAAAAAAAGACCCTGCTTTGAACGAAGCCTCTGGTTGATGAGTAATAATTATGATTTAATGGAAAAATTAAACGTGAGATAACCTTCAAAATAAATCAATCTAACACTGCTTTTTGTGAGAGTTTTTATCTTGTGAGAACTAACGAACAAAGAAAATATTGTTATATGAATGAAAATAAAATAAATATTGAGTTATTCGAATACTCATCCTTCAACAAACAAAAGCCAAAATTGCTCGAGATTTAAATATTTTCCTGGTAGTTTCTACAACCTTCGATTTTTTTTGAAATTTATTAAGTTTTGGTATTCTTCTCTTCATCGAATGATGATCAACTATGAAGTCCATGAAAATTTCCTTTTTATCATCTTACTATGTAGGAAGTTGCACTGTTAGTAATACTTTTTTTCTGTCATATTAGCGAGCTATCATTATACGGAATATCATCTCTTTTTTCATTTTCAGTTAATTGAAACGTATTTTAATTATGAATTGGCCATTGATGCTTTTAATGCAATTAATGTTAATTTAAGGAAGCGGACTTTTTTACGGCGAACTTGAATTTCAGGCTTTAATTCGAATAATTTCATTTCAGATCGAGGCAGTCGATTGTTATATATTCAGAGAACAATCATATTCAAAATCATAAATGCTGATTATCATATCCATCAACAAAAGCTGAGTTTCTTCGGTCTACTCCTTTTTCTTTGGACTGACAGTAAGTGAATAAGTTTTTCCGGAAAATTCGTTATCACACTCATGAAAACTGTGGATAATCGCTGTTACTGTTATCATTACGTTATTGTTGTTTTCATTGTGCATAAAGTCAGGGAAGTGATCGTTGAGGAAAAGAAAAATATCAGTATCATTCAAGGGACTGCCAATTATTGTTATCTCGTTTCGGTACAATAGAAATTTCACAAAAATTTGATATGAGTTAGTTACGTGAATAATTTCTCGAATTCAAGATTATTTTTATAGAAGTTGGAACACCTACTAGGAAAATTACTAGAAAAATTCAATCTTACATAAAGACTATGCAGAGTGTGCAAATTGGTAGTAAAAATCAACATATACGGGGTGAGCCTTTCAATTTTTCATTTTAAATTTATATAGATTCCTGTCATTGAGTAAAAACACTTTTTTGTCATTTTTTTCAAATTTAGCTCGTTTATAATCTCTATACAGGGTGTTCCTAAATTGAACGTACAAACGAAAAGGAGAGATTCCTTAAGTGAGTTTAAGAAAAAAAGTCACATAAACATGGGGTCGCAAACGATTCGTTTTCGAGATACAAAGTGTTGAAGTTCTAATTTCTGATCAAATATTGTTGTGACAGTCATAAAATCGTAATGAAAATAGTAGTCTAACTACATTCAAAAAAATAAATAGCCACAAATTCAACCACCTTCACTTTTTAAAAAACAAACGTTCAATAATTTGAAGTGTCAAAACTGGCACTGAATTCATTCACCACAGATTACAAACTGGCCTTCCTATCATAGTTACGAGAATTTCGAGAGAATCTTTCAAAATTTTTTTCTCGAAATCGTTGGTAGATACGACAAATACAAGAGACCGAAAAGTTTAGTATAAGAACAAAGCTTCTTTTTACATTTTTTTCAAATTAACAGTTGCTCACCAAAAAAAAGTTCTGCAGAAGAACAGGTGGCAGTGTTCCAGAAAAAATACCACCCTATAGATCTTCTATCGAAATTGCCATGTCACGTGGTGAGAACTCTCAAATGTAATATCTATGCCAAATTTCAGTTGAATATCTGTGAAGTGTAGATACTATGAGGAAAAAACTTGAAAAAAATTCAAACTTCAACACTCTGTATCTCGAAAACGAAACGTTTGCGACCCCATGTTTATGGGACTTTTTTTTCTTAAACTCACTTAAGGAATCTCCCCTTTTCGTTTGTACGTTCAATTTAGGAACACCCTGTATATAATCCTGCATGATAGATTTGGGAGTTTCAATTTCATTGGCATTGGCACAAAATATTTTTTTTCGAAGAAGTTCATGCATATACAAAGTAAGCCAATCTTTAATTTTCGATTGCAACACGAAATAAAGAAAGACCTCTCAGTTGTTGACTAACTTCAAAAACTTTGCTATACTTTTACACAATAATATTAACGGAGTAGAATATAATAATTTATCCACGACTATTGTAGAATCCGTCCATTGTACGTCTCTGTGCTAAGCCATAATAATACTAATTAATAACAAGGTATTAATGAGAATTAATCACTGCTGTCAGATGATTCATAGATTAAGCTTCGATATAAAATTCCTCGAATTTGTATTCTAAAGTACTCCAACTTACAGATATAGGTATAACTTGCAATTGAGGGCAAAATCTACTTTTATTTTATCAATTAAAGCATTTTTTATTACAAAATACACAATGTCTAGTTCTCCAAAAATTCCCATGTATCAACTTGACTTTTTCCACGTTTGTCATAAAAGGGTTTTCTCACGGTCGCAAAATGTTAAAATCTTTAAGAAATATATTCAGTAGTCGTGGATAAAGTATAGTATGCTACTCGCGTATAATGGCTGTTATTCACTCGGTATTTTGGGCCACTCGCCTACGGCTTGTGGGCCCACCTCATGAATGATAGCATTGCATAATCCTTGTATGTCCTTATACAATTATAATAGCTATCATTATACGGTCGTTGCATAATATACTATTATTTGCTGCGAGGGTACTCAGTTGGCAAAATAGAATTTTTTGACAGAACTTCATCAATATTGAATGAGTTGTACCTAATTCATTTATGTTTAGGTACTCAACATTTTCTGTTTGAATTATAATAAAAAATTGTTTAATATGAATTTAAAATTTTTATTTTCATAATTTCCAATATTTGTCATGGTTTTTTGATCGGACGAATGGAAATTTGTAATTGAATGAATACTGATATAACCATAAAATAATACCTAATGAATATTTTATCGATGACCCATTCTAACTGAAAGAATACGTAAATTAATTCACACTTCATTTTATGGATGTATTCTTTATTTTCCTGGCCTTCAGTCAATGTAGAGTTTCATTTATCATATTGAAAACTATAAATTTTTTCACCTGTTTTTTTCTTCCTATCATTTATTCTTTGATTATTTTGTGATTCTTAAGGTGACTGTTGAATAACAAAGCTCGAACACAAAATGAAGTGAATGAAATTAAACATTTTGAAATTTTGTTCAAGAAAGTTACGCTGATTTCAGGTCAGTCTTGTCGTTTGGCTAAATATGTATTATGTCTTTTTGAATTTTAATATTTTTTTAAATTTCTATTTTTGTAAATGCTTTTTTCAAATATTGATGAGCAGATGCTGCGTTTGGTCTTTAGCATTGCCTTTATTATGATTCTTTTTGGTTAATGTGAACAATGGAAATAAAACGATTTACATGTGTTGGTAGTATTGCTTTCATTATGATTCTTTTTGGTTGATGTGAACAATGGAAAGAAAACGATTACATGTGTTGCCTTTGAGGATTTATTTATTATTTTCATTGGTTGATCCGAAAGAATAAGATTTCCATTCTGAAAAATGTGGAGTAATACTTCGATGTGTAAAATGGATTTTCGTCAAGTAAAGATCCAAACAATCACCTTGAATGAGAAATTAGCAAAACTCTTAGGGAATGGTGATGTTCCCCTTCTGGAAACATTTAGAATTCATTACAATTCAGAAGTTTCGCATAGTTTTCAGATCCTGAGATGTCCACCTCAATTGGAAATTCTACTGGTTTATACAATTACCTATTCGAGGATCTAGCGGGTAAGTTATAAGATAAATGTACCAATATCGACACTATAGTGGAAACTTGGGAATGTAAAAAGTTTTTCGGATAGTCAACAAATGTTTTTTCACACATAAAAGCCAGTTTTACACTCATTGTACCTTTAACTTCAAAAAACAAACACGAAATCGTTAACAGAAAGTTTTGATATTTAAAAAAAAATTCAAATCAAGTTGAAAGTCCGATGTCCCAATTATCGACAGCTCTGGAATTGAAATTACCAATTATCGACACACATGAGGACCAATTATCGACACTGTGAAATCAAGAAGAATAAAGAGTTGTATGGATAAGAGAAAAATAAATATTCAATCGGATCGATAAATTCAATTAATGAAATCGTGAAATCTGATAGAATAACATATACTGGGTGTTCCAGAATAACGTAACCAAATGCCAAAGGGGACTTCTCAACTTCTTTTAAGAAGAAAAGTTTATACAAACATGGGTCCGAAACGGCTTCGTTACCGAGAGACCGGATATCAAAATTCAAGAAAAAAAATTTTTCTTTATATTTTGAAATTGACGACTATTTCTCGTTTTAAAATTTGGTGTACGCTAAACTCATCAAAGTGCTCTGTGAAAATTGAGAAGAGATTAAAAATTTCAAGTCAGAGTCGTTGAATTGGCAGTTTCTTAGTGGATTTTCACCTATTTTCTTGACGAAGTAGCTTTAGTCATGAAAGATCCACATTTCGCGACGTGAAACATCCATTTCACCAGCAACAGTTTATCCTCTCTTTGGTTAAGACAGTCTCAGAACCTATCCGCCTTTCATAATGTGGTTCTGGTAACATAGAATTGTTTGGAAGTTCTTAGAGCAGGCATTACGATTTTCACATCCGTTACATTTTATTATTCGGAATAGACTGAAAAATTAACGAAACCAATAATCGATAATGTAATGCACTCGTCATCGACATCTGCGAAAAAGTATGAAATAATATCATAAGAGTTTATCATCATTTGATGGTGTCAGTTTGTTTGGACTGAAACTTTGATCATTTTCGGTCAAAATGTTGAAAATAAATTGTTGATAGGGCTCACCAATTCCACAAAAAAATACATTGAAAAGTCATGTCGAGGTGCCCTATGATCGGCAAATATTTAACCATTATTCGACATAGAATTGAACCTATTATCGACATTGAAATATTTCATTTTCTAATTGGAAAATTTGAAGAAAATCATTATGTCGATAATTGGTACATAATAAATAATGATTGAATCGCAATACAATAAAGTTACTTTTGTTCGAAAAAAGAAGTATATAAGCTCCAGGAAGTATTTCAAATAACACCACACTTTACCCAATTACCGACACTTGTGTCGATGAATGGGGATGGTCATGTTTTAAGTGTACCTATTATCGACACCCTTTTTTAATGAAAATCATATTATTATTTCATTGATAAAACTGAAATCATCAAACCATATGAAAGTGTGTTAATGTACAAAAAAACTCATATCACTTGAATCTTGCGAGTTTGCTTGGATATGATGAGGAGGCTTTTCTTACTGAATTGGTAACAAATAGGCTATAAACTAGGTTGAGGCTGAAACTCAACTGAATGAGGGCACATTTTGCACTGAGGATACTCAGAAAAAATCGGGATAAATTCATATATGCTGAGAAAACTATAAGTTACATATTCGCGAAGAAAATAATTCTATGGCTGGTCCCGAAACCTTAATATATGGAAAATAAATGAAAAGTGTCGATAATTGGGGCACTGTCGATAATTGGTACATTTACCTTAATACTTACTGAATGAAAACACTCAAAGAATCAAACTTTATATGATTGCATTTTGTCGTGTAATTTTGAATGAGTTTCTTTTTTATCAAACATAATCTTTCACTCTTTTGCAGACCCAAGGGTGGAAGAATGGCTCCTCATGAAAAACCCTTCTGGTATTCTGACCATAGTAGCAGCTTATCTATATTTTGTTTTCATTTTTGGACCAAAGTATATGAAAAATAGGGAACCCTTCAAACTAACATACATGCTAGTATCATATAATTTTCTGCAAGTGGTACTTAGTGCATATATAATGATAGAAGTAAGTACTGCTTATAATATTTATTTAACATAAGGTTACTGCGATAAATTAGATCAATAGATCAATGAATCACATTTGAATGATCAATTTATTGATTAAAACATACTTCGCAGCATTTGGATAGTTCTGGTTGAGGAACTACAGTTGGAAATGCCAACCTGTGGATTACTCTTGGTCGCCTCATGCATTAAGGGTAAGTCAATAATTTGTCTCAATATGATGATATAGATTTACGTGTTGCGTATCTAAGGATCTCAAACAATATTTTATTGTTTTCAAAAAACTTTTTAAGTTTTCCTTCCCAGTCTCTGAAACATAAATAGGTAATTAATAGTTTTCAATCAACTATGTTATTAAAGATAGCAACTAATGGTCAAGATATTTTTAACGCGTGTGCGGAGCAAAGGCGTTAATAGTACCAACAGTCCTCGATTAATAACCGAATTGATTACAAGATTTTTACAACGATCTCAATATGAATTGTGTATGAATTCTTGATTGAAATACATTCTCATTTGCGCGAGACTTACATTTGACATTATAAAAAAATTTCTATGTATCTACATTATGTTCTAGTAGAGTTTTGACATTCTCGTAGTGCTTCTGAATACTTTGTGAACGGTTGCCATGAGGATTACACATTAAAATAGCAGAAATTGAGCATGAAAATAGGTTAATAATGATCAATTTCGCACACATCAAAATCACCTTTTATTTTGAGATCGACGAAAAAAATTTTGATGTCAATTAGACTGCAAATGACAAAACACACAATTCCGAAGATTTTACAAGTTTGTCTGAAGAAGGTGTCTGATATGACACGGATCTTTACATTATTCTCTTCATTATTTCCTTTTTTAGTTTTACTGTTAGCCAAGATTTTTTCGAAACCAATTTGTCCTCATGACAAATTAGTGCAAAGATTTCGTAGGAACAGTTCCTCTTAATTGAAAATTTTTAATTATTCTGTTTTAGAGACTGGGAGTGAAAACCTAAAAAAGTTTCTTAAAAATGCAGAATTCTTCCAGATTATATTTCAATCGATAACATTTTATTGCATCACATGCGGTAAAGTGCTTTTGATTCGAAGTTTGTAGCAAAAATAATTGAGATACTTATTTCATTACGAAGAGAGTGTGGGTAGGCTGCAGAAAGATAAAAGTGCAGATAAGAGAATGAAAAAAATCATTATTGTTAAGTGGAAAAGAGTAATTGGTGAAGTGAGCCAACTGCCCTTACCATTTGAGGTATGTTTAATTAAAAAACATTCTGACTAATGCACAAAACAAGGATTCTAGAGGCTAAAAAGCTACTGAAATTCAGATCAGAAGTTCAAAGGTTATACATATAACAGGCCCTGGGAATACTGATTAAACGAGAAAACAATAAGTTGATTTCCAGGATCGAAAGGCATACCTTTTTAAGTAGGACTCAGGAAGGACTGCATCTTCCTTTTAGATCTATAGCATACTAATACATTCCCCAAAAATTTCATTACAGTAATAGGATGTACTCCGTTTGCGAGAAAACATGCTACATCACCTTATGGGCTTTCCCACAAGACAATTACGTCTCAGGAAATATAGCGTGGTACAGATTGAGCACGAAAAACTTAGGGAAATTCGTTTGGCTCTGCAGTAAATTCTTGAGTTCCTGACAAAAAATTCCTCCATTAACCACTAGTGCTAAGAGTGCTGAGGTCATAGTTGTTTGATGATGAAGATATTTCATCCTAAAAATCAATTAGGATATTTGGAAATGAAAGGCCAGCTATGAGACGAAATCACTTCCGTCAGCTAGGGAAAAATCAACGATGCAAAGAAATTGAATTTCGAAATTATTTCGAATGCTTATTATATTCAGAAAAAACCAAAAACCAATGTTTAGATACGTGATTCATCACGTCCATAATTTATCAATTTTTTCTAAATATATGATGATAGCAGATTCTTTGTCCTAGGTTGCCAGAGGTGTGCATGTCTACCATCTCGCCAAGGTAACAGAACTCTTGGACACCGTATTTTTCGTTCTGAGGAAGAAAAATGCTCAAATCACCTTCCTTCATGTTTACCATCACACAATGATGAGTCTTGTGACATGGGGCATCACCAAGTACATTGCAGGAGGTCAAATCACGTTGGTAGCTGTCACCAACTCATTCGTCCACGTTATCATGTATTTTACTATATGGTTTCGGCTGTGGACCTAGGTTTCAGAAGTATTTATGGTGGAAGAAGTATATTACTACCATACAGTTGGTGAGGAATCATTCAATTTACAGGGTGTCCCGTAATTAGACCGACAAACTTCTAGTGGACATTATAGATCATATTTTAGACAGATTCGACCCAAATCATATAATGCAAAATTGCTTCGTTAAGGTGCTAGTCTTTGAAGATGACGTCCTGTCCACACTTTTTGCCACATATTCGCAAAACGGAATCACATAAAGTGCTGAAAGTTTACACATTGGCATAAATGAAATATACGCATCGATTGGATTGAGTACATTTCTTTCATATCAAGCATAATCGTATCATTATTCATTATTTCGCAAGATTTACATCATATTTTTAACTCTGATATTTTTCTTGGAAAGAGATGCCTAACCATTATCAAGTGAAAATAAATTCAAAACAAAAGTGAACATTGAGTACTTAGTGAAAAGAGAGAAAATTTCAAATATATTTTTTTCAGAAATGGTGCATCTGGGCGTTATTATACAGGAGTATCTTTTTTCAAGAAAAAACATCAGAATTTATGAATATGATATAAATCTCGCGAAATAATGAAAGTTAAAAAGTTTCAACTAAAAATACCCTTGGCCCCCCAAATGATACGATTGTGCTTGACATGAAAGAAATATACTCAATCTAATCTTTGCGTATTTTTCATATAAGCCAATGTGTAAACTTTCAGCACTTTATGTAACTCTGTTTTGCGAATATGTGGCAAAAAGTGTGGACATGACGTCATCTTCAAATGGCACTATCTCCTTAACGAAGCAATTTTGCAATATATGATTTGGGTCGAATCTGTCTAAAATACGATCTGTAATGTCCACTAGAAGTTTGTCGGTCTAATTACGGGACACCCTGTATAGGCATTGAGTTCAAAAAGTATTTTTAAACTCAATGATATAGGTTAAGAAGGCGCTACCCCTGATTTTTCTCATACAATAATAAATAGTGGAATTTTCATCTATAAGTTTACCAATCCCTAAATGAATAGAATTATATTTTATGCATCTTGCATAATCTAATGCATGAATAATTTCAATTGCATTGTTTTTGAGACAACAAAAAGAAATTTCAATAATTTGAAACAAAATTCGAAAATTTCCAAAATTGTAGGATATTTCTGATGAATAATTATAAAAGAATAATGATGCATATAATTGAAATTTTCCATTAATTTCCATTCGATGGAAACTTTGATGTGGGAATAGTTAGGAAACAGTTCGACATTATATCGCTGAAATTTCGAAAATACATTGGGATCAACGATTAATACGATACAAACAGAACTAATCTCTCTGAGTTTTGATTAAAAAATGCTACATTTGGTGAAAAAAATAATTGTATTATCCTGGTACTTCCTGATCTTCACTTCATATGAATTTGGAAGTAAAAGAGTTCGAAAATATATTCATATACAGGGTGTCTACTTTTAAAGTGGACAAACTTGAAGGGTGGAATATACGAGTGATTTGCAACAAAAAAAATGTCATGTGTTAACATGGTCGAAATGTTGACTGTTGTTCTTCAATTCAATTATTCTTGATTTCATGGAATATCTCGAGTTTCTCCTCTAAAATTATCATTATTCAGTTTTCTTTGTAGTCTCATCAAATTTGACCACATATTCGGAAAGGGCAATAAATTTTCTACAAGATAAGAGAGTCTGAAGTTAATAAAATTAGTCCTATTTTTTCAATGAAACACCAATAATTACGTTCACGTTTCTTTTCAGTAAAGAAATACCTCATTCAGTTTACTTTCGAATGACATATCAACTTGAATTTGCTCTGTTCTGAAGCTCTTCGTGATTTAATCTTAATGTAATTTTATGGAAGTCATCAATTCATCTTGAATCAAATAATATCGAAAAAAAAGGGACCTATTTCTTCAATACTAGGGATACATCGTTTTCGTACTGAATGTACAACTCTGTAAAGTTCATAGTGTTTCTGACACAGTTGTGCACAACACAATTTTATTTTGTCGATGAGAATGTTCCGAGTCTGAAAGCGAATTAGATATACTTTCTCTTCCAATCCATTATATCCCAATATATCCATTCAATAGATCTTGATATTACAACTATTATGTGCTGGGCAGCTATTCATTCGAAACCAGACATTTTATCTGTTAGACAGGTGCATTTCATCCATTATGTCTGTCAAGTTACTTTGGATTTATCTAATGAATTCTTCAGCATTAAAGTGATCGGTAAGTATAAACAAACAATAGTCGCACGAGAGTTGCTCTCTGCCATACATGGTTATTTCGTACATTATTCAAACCTGATTTCGTGAAAGTGGCCTCATCAGTTCATAATATCCTATGACCCCCACTCTCCTAAATTATTCTGGCACCACCAAGAAAATGTGAGTCTGGTCTCAGCATCTACAGATAAGAGATGAATTGATGATTTCCGTAAAATTACATTCAGATTCAATTATGAAGGGCTTCAAAATAGAGCAAATTTAGGTTCGGAATATTTAGACGTTTTCGCAGTTATCATGTCAGCCATGAAATTTTTGCGAAGGATGAGCAGCTAGGACAAAAGTTGATATGTCATTCGAAAGTACACTAAATGAGGTGTTCATGATTATTGATATTTAATCGAAAGAACCATTAGAAAAATAGGACTTATTTTCAGAATCGTGATATTCATCTCCTTACCACGCTCGCAATAAGAGTTTTTTCTGCACACACACTCTCTTATCTTGTAGAAAATTTATTGCCTTTTCCGAATTTGTGGTCAAATTTGAAAGTACTACAAGGAAAACTGAATAATGATCTTTTTAGAGAAAAAAAACTCAACATTTTTCGTGAAATCAAGAAATGTTAAATTGAAGAAGAACCGACAACATTTCGACCATGTGTTATATGACCTTTTTTTTGCAAATCACTCCCCCTTGAAGTTTGCCCACTTCAAAAGTAGACACCCTGTATACGAACATTTACGCAAAATCATTAGTTTCACTAAGTATATAAACATAAATCGGACAAGTTTCTGTGACAATGAATGAGTTTTGTCACACACTTCGGGATACCAGTCAGGAGCTTAAGCCATACCTACGGACAAAATGACATTTTCTTAACTTTTCAATATCAAGAACGCAAAAAATCCTAAATTTGCATAGAAGTATTTTTTGATCAACCTTCAAGAAATTGATGCATTTGGGGTACAAATTGCATGAAAAGCATCCTCCAAGTTCGTGTTTCATATCGTATGAAGAAGTGATTTATCCGACATAATAGGCCGTATTTATAAAGAAGAGCATTTGCTTTTACTTGTAGAAATTAAAGCATTTACTTTACATTCTATTCATAAACAAAAAGAAAGAAAAGGTTCGGACTTGAAGAAAAAGGTGTTGCTCTAAATTGAAAGGTTTCCCTTTTTTGGTATTTATAAACAGGAGCATTTGCTACAGAATTGAAGGATTTGCTTCGCAAAATATGCATCTAGTCCGGGGTGGATTTTTATCATTTACTTCTTTCATTTATTGGCATTTAAAGGTGTTTCAGTTGGGGAGTGAGCTTGAGTGAGTGAGCGCATAATTTTTTAATTGGAATTTTCCATGGCGGATTTAGGGCATGTACGGAGTACGCGCTCGAAAAGTGTACAAAGAGAGACGTACTCCACGTGAAAGCGATTTTCGAAACCTTTTTCGGTTTGAAGAAATAAACGTGCAGTGGTTAGCCGACTACTTCATTGGCGAGAATCAGGAAATCAGGGGAGAGGCGCTTTCGCCTGTACAAAAAATGAAAGTGTTCTTACGGTACATGGCCAATCCGGGTTTCCAGAGCGGTATAGCTGAGGAACTGGGATGTAGACAGCCTACAGTTTCCAGAATTGTTGATACAACTCTTCGTCTCATTGTAGATAAGGCGGCTGACTGGATTGAGTTCCCATCGACCGAAAATGAAGTAATAGAAGCCAAAGTAAAATGGGCAGAGAAAAAAAAAATTCCGACTGCAATAGGAGTTATGGACTCCACGCATGTTGAAATTGAAAAGCCGCGTTTATTTGGGGATGAATATGTTAACCGGAAAAATTATGCTTTCATTAATTTTTTCCAATATTTCCGGGTATTGTTTTACCCTTTCTGCAATAAACTTGCATTCGCCGGTGTCTTGTGACTCTAATTGGGAGTCTGATAGTTCCTCGTCACTTGCCATCTTAACACAGCTCACTTAAAATAATCAAAACTTCAAGTACCACTCAACTTCCAAGTAGCAGCAAACACTCTATACTACTAATAAGATAATCGCTATCCTGATGTACCTGCAAGTTGCAACTTGTCGGCAACATATAGGTAAAGTGCGTCGTACCCGTAAATTGCGCGTCTCTATACCTTTTCCTCTTTTCGTGAGGATTTGCTTACAAAGAAAAGGAAAAGATTATGAATACCAAGTAAAGCAAAATCTTTTCCTTCTACCTTCTCCTTGGGACCTCTACCTTTTACTTCTACCTTTACCTTTGAAGGAAATACTTCATTTTTATAAATACGGCCTATTAATTCCATTGGGAACAATTAACTCATTGTTGCAGAAATTATGGATAATTCATTAACTCCATGTCAGGGATCAAGGAACGTGCAGGATTAATGTAAATTTATCAAATTGATTTTTAATCTTCGATAATTGTCTTTGTAAAGTGTAAAAAACTGAATACAGAAAACAAAGAAAATATTAGCCGGCTACGATGTGCTTTTGAAATGAAATTCATTGATTTTAATTTTGTATTCAGTTCATTCGGTCACACACATATGGAGTGAAAAACAAATAAGGTGATATTGAGTTTTTTTCTGATCGAATCAATAATGAGCAATATCGCCTTAGTTACCATATGTCATAACACACTCATATATCCCAAGGGAAATATGAAACGTCAAGTCTTATTGTCCCAAGGGAAATATGAAACGTCAAGTCATATTTTACTCAAAATAGTATATTATGCAACCTTATACATCAGAAAAAAGTCATTTGGTGCTTCTATCAAAAATTCTTGATCTGCTCCCGGGACAACACTGCTGATTTTTTTGGAACGGATCCTTTATTTTTGTTCTTAAGAAATACTTCCACTTCATCGAATAATTTGATATTCGTTTTTCCTTCAAATATAGCATGGATCTTAACATAGATATTTTTGGCCATAACGTGTTTGGTGAATATTCCTGCAACAGGAGATCGAATGAATTGATCATACATTGAAAAGAACAATCAGAGCAACATACCAAATCTTCAAAATATGCTAGCAAAATATTTTCGCTGACACCGTCCACCAAACCTTTTCTTTTCCACTCCCGAAAGCCTTCATACTCTTTACTATAGGCAGCTTTAGATTTGGCCGGAATCAAAAATTCACGGGCTTTCGCCGCTTGAGTTCGACGTAGTTCGACATTATTTCAATAATTTTATTTCTGACAAGACGTCAAAATTAAACCAGTCAACCATGATTCTCACAAACGCGGCCCATAGCAACGTTAAAAATCCAATTAGATCCAAAATTTACAATATAATATTAATTTTTCCATTTCAAAAACGATATTGTATCGATCAGAAAAAAAACTATTGATTACAACACGGGAAATATGAATACATTTCCCACGGTTGTCTATACATCCCTCGGGCTTCGCCCTCGGGATGTAACTAGGACAACCTCGGGAAATATACTATTCATATTTCCCTTGTTGTAATAATAGCTATATTGAGAATGTAAGGGGATACTGCTGCATCGAAAAAACCGAAAAAATTCCAATTCCATGAAAGGTATAAGGAGTTTTCCAATAAGAGGTGTTATTTTGATATTAAAAGAAAAATGCCATTTTTCAATATACAGGGTGTTTCTTAAACATGCGGCAAAAATTCAGGGGGTTGTTCCTTGGACTATATTAAGCATGTTTTGTCCTATGATGATTTTTGAAAAACCTCTTTGTTTCGAAGATACAGGGCGAACAACATTTTTCATATTTTTAAAATTAATAATAGTTTAAATAAAAATGCGTACCGCACTGTGTTTACTAAGTAGGTACAATTTATTTTTAAATTTGTTTAACAACATTACTGAAAACGGCCAGTTTTTTGACTTAAAATTGATAAGTTCAGATGGTAAAGGAATACAGATTAAACACGGTTTTCATTTGAATTCGTTTTTTTGGCTAGAGGTGGTCATTTTCAACAGTTTTTGTAGGTTGAGTTCAATTTTCATGTAATTTTTCATAATAAAATGTTATTACCTGAAATTTTGCTTCCCCTGTATCTTCGAAACAAAGAGGTTTTTCAAAAATCATCAAAGGACAAAATATTCTTAGAATAGTCCAAGGAACAATCCCCTGAATTTTTGCTGCATGTTTAGGAAACACCCTGTATATGATCGGATGTTTATTTCATTATAAAGAAGAAGCTATGCCTTTAATAGTGGAAAACAACATCTTACAGGACCATATCCTTTTAATTAAATTTTCCATAACCAAATCGCAAAGTGGTTGTCCTATGTCCTCGATAGCCTCACGAATTCCATCTTTGAGGTCTTGAATCGACGCTGGGCTATAGGCGTAGACCTTCTCTTTCACGTGGTCCCAAAGGAAGAAGTCAAAAAGTTTTAAATCACAATATCTCGGTGGCCAATTGTGACAGCCTCTTCGAGAGATAACACGGTCCAGAAAATTTTCCCGCAAAAGATCAATGGTTTCATTGCTTGTGTGGCACGTAACGCCGTCTTGTTGAAAGTAAACGTTGTCCAGATCAATACTATCCAATTCCGGTCATAAAAAAACGACGAGGAATGGACAAACCTGGATTTTCTTCAATACTTTCTGCTACAGCAGCAAAATTCTCGGCGGTTTCTTGAGGATTTATCACTTACTTGTCCCAACAGCTCGCATTTTTTCACCAATTTCTTTATTGCTGTCTGACAGGGTGCTTCACGACGACCCAAAAATGTTTGAGTTTCACGATTCGTCTCTGCCAAATTTTCACCATTTTCATAGTGAGTTTTGAATAATTTCAATGCGTACTTGAAGCGCGTATCGTTTTTTTTATTAATGGCGTAATGGCGTAGTTTCTACTTGTCAAATGTAAAAAAATGAAAGCTTTAAACGTGACATCTACCGAAATAGTGGGCTATTGAAAAAAACACCTCTTATTGGAAAACCCTTTACTTTTCAAGTACTGAGTTTTGAATAAATTTTGGAAATGAGCTAGTTGATGACAAGCTCGATGACAAGAGTTCAAACCACTATACAATTCAAAGCATAATCAGAAAAAGTGAAACTGATTCTGGTAAATCGAATCATGATATGAAATCTTTTCTAACGCTAAGGAGAATAACTAAGCTGTAGAAAAACTAACAACAGTGATTTCAGACGAGATTCAGGTCTGCATTTCAACCTATTATTTCGAAAGAAATAATACATACAATTAAAAAATGTTACACATGAAAGCGTAGTGAATTTCAAAAACCATTTCAATTCATTAATTTAAATATCAGAAGAACAACTGAAATGAAGTTTGAGAAATAAAATCCGAATTTTAACATAATTTTTTTGAATTCATCTCATTCTCAAAATTTGTATTTCTAGTTTTCTAACTAATATTTTTCTGCCAAAATCAAGGTCCAAACAGTTCAAATATTAATTAATCTGGAAATATCAAATACCATACTAGAAAACATACACCTAATTCAAATAATTCAATGAAGCAAATCTAATTTATTCATTTAGTTTAAATGATTTTTATTTTTCAGGTACAATTTGTGTTCACGTTTTTCCATTCTCTTCAAGTCCTCTTCTACAATTGTGGTTACCCCAAATCATCATTACTGATCACCATTCCAAACAGTCTTCTCTTCTACTTCTTATTCTCAGACTTTTATTCGAAGGCGTACAAGAAAGACAAGAATATTAAGAGTAAAGCCAATGAAAGTTATGATAAAAAATACATCACGAAAAATGGATTGAAACAACAATGAAAAATCAAATAAAGATCATGAAAATATGGGAAATAATGAGGATAACAACGAAACTTCAGTTCCGTTAATATTTCTACAAATATCTTGAAAGAAAATGCTTAGATATAAAATACCATACTTATTGCACCAACATGAAACTATTTTTCCATTAATTCTTTGCATCTATGTTTTATCTTCATTCAGAAGAACCAAAGTATGTTGTCAACATAGCATTGCTCAGAAGAAGAAAAACATGTGGAATTATTATTATTATAATGAGTATAATTGTATAGATTTAGGATTACAATTTCGATGTGTCACTTTTACCGTGAATTACGTCATATGTATTATGAATATTATATTTATTAAAACGTTGTTTTATAATTTTAGTTTCATTGTAGTAATCCTTCAGTCCATTTTGAAAGCTCTTTTCGAGTAAATACAAATAGACCAATGAAAATTCCTATAGTTTACGTTATTAACCTTAGACAAAGGAAGAGGTCCTTAGTCTAAGTTATTAACAGAGCTATGCCGAGCACTGAAGAAAAGTGCTTCGAGCACAAAGCACTAAGCCTTATTGAAAAGTGCTCCTGAATCTCGAGCACTAAGCCCTTATTTTTTAAGGAATGCTCGCGATTACTAAGCACTTTTGGAAAGTAATTCGTTTACACGAGCACCGAGCACTAAGCACTTTTCAAAATGAACCGTTGTATTTTCCATCCAAATGTCTCTTAGTTTGAAATTTTGATTTTGATGTCTTGATTTTTTCTTTCGAGTGATATCGTGTTTTGAACTGGGCATAATTGATATTGACAATAGTTTTCTCTCAGCAAGTCCAACATTGTCGTTCACAGGCAAATATAAAATTACCATGACCTCATATAAAAAAAATTGGAAGAAAAGCATGTGGTCTCGAAACAGAAAGTAAAATTCGAAAAGTTATAGAAAGACAATGACGTCTTGGCAACAAAACAAATGGATTTTTTTGTGGCGAGGATAGATTGGGAGCACTGTGGTGCTTAGGAGCACTTTTTCGAATTACTAAGCACTTAGCTTTTTCAAAAAACTCGCGAAGCACCAAGCACTAAACACTGGTTCAATCTAGTGCTGGCGAGCACAAAAGTGCTTCGAGTGCTGTCACGAGCACTAAGCACAAGACTTCGGCACAGCTCTGGTTATTGAATGGCTAAATGCAATGAATGATTGATGAACAATAGGTTTTAAACGGCAAAAACATTATACGATCTTGAATTCAATACTTACCTATATTTTTCATAGTTTAATTTTAGTTTTACTTTTTTTATTTTATGCTGTGATAGTTGTAATATTAGTTGATAATGTTTCATTGTTATCGAAACTAATAATTATCATCAGAAGTAAAATACGACACAAAAATTTGACAAATAAATTGAACAGTTTACTTACGATTTCACCCTGCATTTGAAAATTCAGGTTCATTTAAGAGAAAATCGATGATTGATGAATTGAAGTTATAAATAAGACTTCCATTGAAACAGTTGCGATTCACAAAAAATTAGAATATTTTGAAATAAAATAGATATTTATTCGTCATAAATTTTCACAATTCTCTAATTCTCCTAGATCAAAAAATGAATAAATGAAAATCAATCTAATTCATCATACGTTCACCATTACATCTATAAAATAAATAATGCACATCGAAATCATCCGAAGTTTTACCGCCATGTAAATTGTGATTTCATTCCTATTTCAGAAACTATTGAAGTATCTGAATCTGAATAAATAAGAAAATTGTGCAAAGTCTTAAAACTGAAAAGAGAGTTTGAAGACTTTTGCACAAAGATTCACTACATCTGAAAATTTTCCACAAAATGGAAAACAATTATTGACTAGTTTTAACTCAGTTATCTCAGAGGGCTCTTTTCTCCTTCCAAGACTGTTAAAACTTTGAAATTTTCTTGAGTTATTGCTCAAGAAGAACACTTTTCACCTTATTAAAATGTTTCTGTTCAGTCCATGTGACAAATTCGAAAATTAAATTTGTTTAAGTATCTTATATCACTCAAGAAAACAAGATCCGAAGCACTTAGGTAGATGAAACTATCTCACAATGTCTTCTTATCTTGTATTTCACTCTCCTGAAGTTTTTCCATAACCTGTGGAAATTGCTTTGGGTCATTGTTCTCCTGAAGTTCTTCCATTTCCTGTGGTAATTGCTGTAATGACTTCTTTGGTTTTCTGTAAGCTTTGATGTAGAAGTCACTGAAGAGGTATAAGAATGTTCCAACGGTAGTAACGAAGAAGAAAGTTAACGCTTTTGGTAGTTTACAATCCATGAATATAATGAATCCTAGGTAGGACAACATTATCAGGAATTGAGTCTGTGGAAAGAAACTTATGTTATAATTTATTTACGTTGATTTTTATAATTTAAGTTTTCATTCGATTTGAAAGAGTTAATTCGAAGTCCATACGGAGCATCAAAAAAATTCAGTTCATTCTCACACTTTCGGCTCTAAGAACTGCATTTTGGAGCAACTCAAACGCCGATTTGATCGATTTTGTTGCAGTGGCAGCTGCTCAGAGAAGGCAGAGGAAGCCAGGCCTTCCCTAATTCCACTGCGTTTTATTCAATTTTAAATTCAAGTTCAAATGAAAAATAATCCCATTTCTATATCTGTATTATTTCCATCATTCTATCTACTATCCAAATCTCAATTTAATAAACATATGTTTATTACTAAAACATTCATACGCTATCTGCAACACACAATACAACGTAACGGATAGCAGGAAAACCGATTAGCGAAGGAGGCTCGCTTCCACCAGTTGAGATTCGTTAGAATGTAACATTTCAAATAAACGGTGCAGGAACCACTCAAAATTTAAGCTAAAATCACGTGTCGGAGGACCGCCTCCGCGGCATTATTTTATCTTCTAGGCGAAAGAGCTTAGCCAAAACTGAACGTCCGATCGGCCCGAATCAACCCCGGCCTTCGTGAATGGAGATCAGCTGTCGTTTTGAATGCCTCCGTTTTCATTAACGAAGTATTAATTCTCTCAGCATGCGTTTTGTGGTTTTGTGACATTTTTCGGAAAGTTTGTAAGTAAGATTTTAATATTTCAGCAAGAAATATGGAAACGGAAACAAGAAGTGAGCATTATAATTCAAGTTGTGAACTTAAAGAAACGCGAGATCACTTAGATTTTATTTTGAATGATAAATTCTGTAAAATGCCTTACGATGATAAAATTTTCATAATTCAAGTAATTGAGATACCTCGACCAGCAATGCCAAATTCAAGTATAAATTTTGCTCATAAACTTTCGTTCTGCGTAGAATGGTTAATGAATGACAGCGGGCCTCCACTGATTGAAATCTCACTAGCCGCCACTATTTTGTTGATTAGATTATCTTGATCCCTAGCTGTGAAATGTAGGACTACTGAAAAAACTTTTGAATTTTCCTTGAAACATTTTTGTTATGATGAGAACAAAATTAAGTTTCAATAAAAAACAACCCGTTGGTGCTCACCGAAAAAGAATTTTATACATAATTCTGCTTTCGTATGTGGGATGAATCGTAAAAAGTTCTTACCAATTGTATCCAGGTCATATATTTTTTCCACCAGAGGTATTTCTGGAATCTAGGTCCTAATGCAGCAATCAAATAATAGGCATACATGACGATGTGTACTAAGGAATTCAAGAAACCTATCACCACTCCTTGTTCACCTGAAATACCAAAAAAATTATATTGTCTGGTGCAGTTGTATGAACTTAGGTATTCAATGAAATGGCCATAAACTATTAGAACATCTCAATCACCAGATTAAATTATATGTTTGAATGATAGAACTTGGTTATTCATTGAATTAGGAACTTACAATTTTACCGACTGTTCAGACGAATTCAATTACGTTCTGACAAAAGGAAATAGTCTTAAACAGTAGCATATTTATAATAATAATAATAATAATAATAATCATTATTCACAAAATACAATAAAAAACATATGTGAATAATTTTGACCCATCAAAATATTACATGGGGAGTCATCAAATCAATATTAAAAGGCATTAGCACTGTCAATAAGTAGGTTACAAAACATTTAAGGTATATCACAAACATTACATAATTATATGGACGTACAAATTTATCAGTGAAATAAAAGTAAAAATAT
Source organism: Propylea japonica (assembly GCA_013421045.1). Lineage (NCBI taxonomy): Eukaryota > Metazoa > Arthropoda > Insecta > Coleoptera > Coccinellidae > Propylea > Propylea japonica. Next base: position 48,353,610 of record CM024245.1, read on the forward strand.
TTAAATCACAAATATCACGTAAAATTAATAAATTAACATTGAAAATAATTAGTATAACACAAACATCATATCTGGACACACTATTCAAAATGACTAGACCAAAATTCTTCCATTGTGTAGTAGCACTTTTCATGTAGGATTTTTTTCATCTCCTTCTTCAACTTTGTTTACTAATTTTTTTGAAAGCCTCAGGTATTTTATTATAAATTTGAATGGCTTCATGGTTGATACCATAGAGATAGAATAGAGAAGAGACGCTATAACATACAATTGTGTAAGGAAAAATGGAACCACTGGGCGGGGCTTATATATTACCAATATGGCTGAAAGTTCAGGGTTGAATTAAGTTGCCAGTTTTTTCTGTTTACGAATTTCACCCAAAAAATACGACGTGTTGGGTCTTTAGGAATCCTGTTCAAATAAGGTCAATTGAATAACAAATAAACAATTTTTCTTCAGGCGATAATATGCACATATAAAAAGATATCAGATTACCAAGTCATACTAGCAAAAATTTCGAATGCGGATCTGTTCAGTACTCATCCCTACCTGTGATATGTTTTTCTTCTAATTTTCTTATCTGTCCCTTCTGCTGCTTGTAGAAAGCCATACAGCACACGATACCATTTTATTATTGTTTATTAAGCACAAGAAATCTCAATTAACTTGAAAAATGTACAAAAATCACTATTTTTAGAAAAAATTCAATGATTGTCAAAATTCGACGTATCGCAGTAATATGGCGGATCTGATACCACTTTCATTTTATTGATAGCAACTCTATACTATTCTATCTCTATGGTTGATACTGAGTTGCGCCGCTGACAACCTGTGATATGGTGTTGAGAATTATCCAATGGGCTTTTTACCTTTGACTGCATCCATGCAATGAGGATTTTAATTGAATAACTGTGATGTTTAGATTTGAACTCGAAATAGAAAGCTCATGTGGTCATATCTATGAAAAATGGCATCCAATGATAATAAATGTGTGATAGCCGGATTTATTCAGCTTTTAAAGTTCGTATTAATGATAAGGTAAACGAAATGCATACTTTCATTATTTTTGTGTTTTTTTTTCGTATTTTTACCAATCATGGTGAAATTTGATTTAGTGTATTGATTTATTGTGGTTACTCTTTTTTGTAATGTTCCATTGAGAAATTAATAGGCAATGCCTCTTCTCTAATTTTTGTAATAATAAAAGTCTACGATAATAGGTGCATTTGAAGTTAGGTAGATTCACTAGGGAATAAAAATTGAATGATTTAAGCAATATAAGGTGTCAACCGCATCTGAAACTATCGGTCTTGAGAATTGTGGATAAAATGATCCGTACAATGTTTTCCAAAGCTCATATTTACGAGTGGCATGCTTATAAAAGCATGTTCAAATACATGAAACAAGAAGTGAACTTTAGAATATTAACGCTGTAGACAAATACTTCTTACAGTAAAACTTGTAGTATAAGCATACTGGCACACGAAATTCTTGTCAGAGTTTTGGAGAAGCTCCTACATTTTACTTTTGGAAGTTATGGTGTTTATGGCTGACCGACAAGATGCTACTATAGACAGATTCTTCTTACACTACTTCAGAAAGCTTCGATAGAATGCATATAATCGTACGTTTTTTCAAACATAACAATGAATAGCATTAAACTTCAGTTATTCGAGATCCTGAAGGTGATACAAAAAATGTATTTACCTGGTACGAATTTCAGATATCCCCACGATCCAACCATTGTGACCGAGTGATGGTAAACGTGTAGAAATGTTACTTGCGATTGTTTTTTTCTCAGAACAAAAAAGACAGTATCGAGTAGTTCTGTGATTTTCGAAAAGTGATACCACCATGCCCCTCTTGCTAGCTGAAAAATATATTTATTGGTGAATATGAGGGTTTGTAATTTAGACTAATAAAAATATTTTTTATTTCTGTTAGTATATGGTTGTGGAAGTTTCATATTTAGCTGATCAATAACAAAATAAAAATTATCCGAAAATTTCGTGAAGATAATCAAAAATCAACTGGTTCACCAGAAAAATATTCGAACTTTCCTGATTCGGAAATACAACATTTGATCAAAAAGTGAAAGAGTATCATTCTTTTAGCTCTTGATATAATACTCGCACATAGATATAATATTCATAATTTCCTTAGAATATTCAGTTTTATCAGGAATGAATTTGAAGAAGAATTGGATTCATTCAAAATATATTCAGATAAATAAAATAGAAAATAAAAATAATAAAATAGAAAAGAACCAGAACAGGATACAGAAACATTAAAAACAGAAAAAAATGACCACTTGACTGATTGATGGCTTTAGTTGAATTAAAATTTTGTTTGTTCTTGTTTGAATCTTTTCGATAATATAATAAAGTTTATTTGAATGAATAAAGGTAGGAATAATAATATGTTCGTGATATCGATAGTGATAATAAATAAAAATAAATAAATATAAATAAACATATTTGGTTCCGAGTTGGCTAGAGTTCAATCGAAAGTAACTCGAGTTCATCGAGTCGAGTCGAATGAAACAAGTTGCCCAGCACTCAATTGAGGTAATGTGAATAGCATCAAATTAAAATGGACTCTATAATTAAGGTGAAAAATATCGTGGCTATGTTGGACCTTAATTGGGAATAAAAGGAAAATTAAATCCAGATGAACCTTGTCGACGTTTCGGACATTTCATTTTCTGATAAACAGAATTTTATTGTTTTTCATCATAAAAAAGCAGCATGTGGTGATATGATAATACGATTAAAACAAAAATTTACCCTATTGTATCGTATATAAAACATTTTGTTGTTTTGATTTGTAAGTTATCATATTACCAATGTTTTATATTTTTAAGCAATTTCATGAATAGGGTAATTTTTTTTTGTAAGTTATCATATCACCTATGTTTTATATTTTTAAGCAATTTAATGAATAAGATAAACTTTTGTTTCAATTTGTAAGTTAATATATAACCACATGCTGCTTTTTTATTTTTTAGTCATGATGAAGACAACAAAATTCTGTTTATCAGAAAATAAAATGTCCGAAACGTCGATAACGTTCATCTGAGTTCCAACATAGCCAAGACATTTTTTACATTATTTATAATAATGGACATGAATAATTCCAAGATTCTATAATGTTTTACTTACAGCTTCTTGAAATTCCTTGTTAGGCGCTGGATTCCTACAGGTATGATTCAGTAGATATGGCACTGCATTTTTCACGTAAAAAGCTTGACAGCAAAGCCAAACACTAAATATTACTTGGTACGCATTATATGCTATCATAACTCCTTTTAGTTCGTAAGGTTTTCTGTTTTTCATGTAATCTGGACCTACTTTCAGAACAAAAACTAGGTAGATAACTAGGAACGATATTACAGGAATAGGAGACTGCATGAAAAGCCATGAATCCACCAATGGATCTGAAATTGAAGATAAATATCTTAAAATATGATGACGATTTGATACTTCTATAAGAAGGAAAAGAAAACACCCTGTAGATTTTAGTTGAGATTCAGGAAGTGCAATGATGGAGACTGTTGAAAATAGCTGTCATTATGAATTTGGACTGAATATCTCAAAAACTGCAGGAGTTATAAAGAAAAGAACCATTTTTTTTGAAAATTTCAACACCCTGTAGCTCCGTAACGAATCTTTCACGGACCCATGTTTGAAAAAACTTATTTTCCTAAATTTACACGTAGATTCACCCCCTCAAGTTTTGACATACTATTATGTAACACCCTGTATACGTGTTCTTCTTCGAATAGATAAGATATTGACAAAAAATTTAAAAAATAATTAAATTGAGAAGCCGAATATTGTCACTATTGCTTTATATTAATTTCACAGTTTTGACATTGAACTAAAATGTGAAACCTCAAAATATCCCAATGTCTAACTTTCACGAAGAAAAAAGTGGAATGAGTTTTCAATTCAATGCTCCTAAAAAATATATTTTCTACTAAATATTCAGCGGATTTTCAGGAAGTCAAATAATCAAAATTACCCAGGTAATTCAGAAGAATTTCAGTTCGTTCTTTCTTATTAAACTAACATGTATTTGTTTTATATTACTATTTGACCCTAAATCCAAACGATTGCAGTATTTTCTTACATATTTATAAATCTTTCACTCACCTTTTTAGATTCTAGTAGATCATTGTAATTGGATACGACTAAATGCACTAGTCCAGACATACTGAGATAACTGAAAAAAAGTATTTCGAATTAAAATAGGGTAGAAATTAAGGTATTTCAGAAAACTTTCTTGTGAAATTGATCTTTCAATTGAGTTTTTGAATTTTAATCTCTACCTAATTGCATCTTTATAAATTTGTGGTCAATAAAAAAATTCGTAGATTAAATGTTAATGTGTCATTAAAATTGTATTCATCAATTGTAAAAGACATATTATTATTAGCGAAGATGTGATCAATAAGCATAAGAATAGTTGAGAAAAAAACGAAATATTGATGGGAATTGATAAAAACATTTTTATTTAACTTGATTCGAACAAACATCCAGTTCATATTGTTTTCAAAGTTCCATCTGAGTTCTCTATTTTTCTGTAGTCAAAGCAGAGTAGTTTGGCTTCCTAATAAGCAGTTAGGAACTCATTTTAACAAAGAATATTTGAAAAAATTTCTTCTATTCAGGAAAAAACAATGAATATCAGAATATTGGAAGGCTTGCCTGAAATTCATATTCAGAAATGTGCGTAATATATAAAAATATTGTAATGAATTATACTGAAAAATTTTCAGTCGACTTTATCTAGAGTTATTATGAGAAACATTTCAAATGCTTTTCTTGATTTTTTTATTGTTAATATTTAATCTAGTTTCATTGTGTGATTTTTAATTTTTTTTAATAATATTATGAAATTATATTTTAAATGCTGTAAGGATGACCGAAACATTTGCAAATAAAAATAGTTAACTCCAACGAATATTTTTCAATAATTTCGACTAACATAATTCAATTTTTGAACATTACGATAATCATTAATATGTGCTTTACTAGATTGCTACTGCATTTCAAGATTTTTGTCATAGCTTATGAAGAAACTGGTATATCGTCCTGAAAAAATCTTATTCAAATAGCCGGAAATATCCGGCATGAATGCATGAAAATAATGTTCATATATTTATGATCTTGTTATTCAACCGCGCACAAACTTTCTAATGGTTCAAGAAATCGGATGATTACAGGGAAAATAAGTAATTTAGGGAAACAAGTTGAACTGTGAAACGTCAACACGCAGATTGAAGACATAAGTATACATATTTTACATTGACAATTTATAGTATTTCTGTTATGCGAAGACCACTGATGCGTTGAGTTTCACTTTATAACAACTTATTTTTCTGATTATTGTCTCAATAAAGTGGTAAAAACTAGGATATGTAGATCCAGTGTACTACTTGGAATGTTTTAGAGACCTTTCAATTTCAATGGTTTTTACGAAACTAATTTGAAATATGTATTTATTTTATGGAATGCTTGGTTTCTAGCCATATACTCCGAATCGTGAAATTCAGACTAGAACCATCTTTTTAGATTGGAGCAAAATTAGGTCCCTGATCGGATCTTGAATCCGTTTGAATGAATATTCGAAATTTCTTAGTTTATGAGAAAATTCCTTTGAAGGAAACCAATAATTTTTTCCTCCAGTAATATACTGAAATTGAAAAGATAGAGGATTTATATTCACGAAATTTTTTCTGATATTTACTACATTTATCTATTGAGCAGTGCTCAAGTCAGAAAGCTATACTTGAAGAAAATTGATTCGGAAACTCATTTCGTACTTTTTCACATTAATATTCAATTTTATTTCCCCACATAGAATTTATTTACATATTTGATTATTAGAAAACAACGACGTTTATTTTCCATAGGCATATGCAGGATCTTTCATCCACAATAAAGTCCGTTCATGAAAGTCTTCGGTTGGCCATGATAGTTTGGCATATTCTACTGTGTATATTTTAGGTTATGTTGTTTATTTTCTTGTCACATTGATACGAAATGTTTTCAATATTAATAAATTATTTGTTTTCAATATTGTTCTCTGATAACTTGCAAGCTCGTCGGACGAAGCCGGGTAAATTCGGCAACGTTGACTTTATTTTACGTTATGACAGCAAATACTGCCAACATGAGATAAATAAACAAACGCCTACTATGCGCTTAAACTTTCCTTAACGGACTATATAGTATGGGGCAACAAGAAAGAATTTTTCCAAAGAAAATATAGATTGAAACTGAAACTATGAAAAAATAGAGCTCCTTATACAAATGTAGAACGGGTTCTGTTTGATATAACCAGAATATTTCAGATTTTTATTCTGACTTCAGTCTTTTTATATTATATGTTATTTGCAGTCAGGTGCGCGAAAACCCTGATAGGTTTCGTGAAATTGTAGACGATTGAGATTGAAGTAAAAATTTCAGAAACTTTTTCATATTTCTTGCTGAGAGTTATTCAGTTACTATTACGAATGATTTGAAATGAAGAACTAGATATATTTTTTCATTTTATTTGATAGCACTCCGAACTGACCTTTAAAAATAAAATCTTGAGCTATAATGCGGTCTGGCATCAAATAGATACTTATGAATTGGTAAACGCAAATTTTCATAATGCTGCAGAAGATTCTTGAGCTTTCTATATCAATTCTATTTGTTTCACTCTGTAAGTAACTCACCAAAGTCAGTACTAACAGTTTAATTGCGTAATTGGACGCTGTTTCCCAAAAGTTGACTGCATGGGTACTTAAGAACAGGTTTACACAGTTCACCTAACTTTAATTCATATAAAATGCGAACAGACTTCACTCTAATGTTCAATTCGAAATCAGTTAATGGTTTTCTAACAGATTCATCATCTAAATCATCTTAAGTGTCAACCCGTTGGACCTCATTAGAAAAACACCAATATTTCAAATTCTGAAAAAAATATCAGTAATAACTTTTCAATTATCATTCCACGGTTAACCACTGCAATTAACTAATGCAAACTAAATGCACATACTCGAATCCTAATTCAGCAAGAAAATGGTGGGTTGTTGAACTTCGGCGTAATTTGATGATCTTTCAGAACTCGTTACTTATCAGAGAGTGTCCTATTTCATGTTGACACACATTTCCGCGAATATCATCGGTTGATTGGTTCCAAACACCTTGCACGAAGTTCGCTGAGATGAAGATAAAGCTCAAAGACCTGGGCGAAACACCTTTGTGTGTTTGGAGGCTAGAAAAATCTATGACCCAGATGGACTATCAGTTTTTGTTTGTTCGTCCATAAGAAGAATATAATTTCTTGTTTATTGTTACTTTACACCACTTGAGTACATATATGCCAATTGGATATTCTTGATGTGTTTCTAAAATGTCTTTAATTTCCTGAACTTCAGAAAAAATCTCTTTTGTCATATGATATCTACTTGCTGTTGTATTTATTATGTAAATTTTTATTGGGTTATAGTTATGTGCAAATTGGTAATCTTAAGAGGAACATACATTACCTACGCTTTGTTTTTTTGGGACTTGATATTTAGACAAATTCAACTTCGGCCATTATCACATTTCTGTTTGTTTTTGGAACAGGTAATAAAGTTATCTATGATGTCAGAAGCTTTATAGCGCTTGTTCTTTTTGAAAAAAACATAATTAAAATTTGAATATACTGGGGTTTTATTCTATCGCTTATGGCAGACCGTAAACATGATAACTCCCGAAGAGAACAGCATCGGAGTTTGAAATCTTCAAGGTATGTTTAAGATTTGAAAAGTTATGATAAACTCATGAATGAAGTGGAAAGAACGATACCAAAAGCTCACACCATATTTAAATTTAAATTATAGTTAAACGAGTGCTATACCGTTTAGCCAAAATGTCTGTAATTTTCGAATTTTGAGCCGAAAATTTTCTCAAACGATAGAGTTAGACTCCCTATTGAAGAAATCGTGGTTAAATTCAATTCTGTCCGTTAGCACAATAACTTTCGAAGAGATTGTCCCAGAGACTTTAAATTTTCAGGATGAGTTCGTGTCCCAAATGCCTCAGTTGTGTTCGCTAACCAGCCAAATTGTACAGGGTGTTCCATAAAATATGTCCATTCGAAATGTTTGTTCCTCAATATCTCAGACAAAACGAAACCCATCGAAATGAAATGTTGCGGCCATTTGCAAGATGGTCATAGTAAGCTTTTTATGCAATTTTGTGGCCATAGTGTAAACAGAACCATCGAAATTTCAATTGGAATATTGAAAAGAAGAAACTTCATATTTCCATAAAAAAATATCCGATTCGAATGAAATTTATTTTATCAATGAAGATTGATATACTGAATGTTCATGCAGAATTTTGTGGCCATAGTATACACAAAACCATAGAAAATTCAATTGGAATATTTTAAAGAAGAATCTTTATACTTCCTCAACAGGATATCCGATTCAAGTTAAATTTCTCTTGTGAATCAAAACTGATATACTGAATGTTCATGCAGAATTTAATTTTTGTTATTATTTATTATTTACATATTTAACTCTTTGAATGATTTCCAGAATATAAATCCGATTGTGATAGATTCTGCATTTACATATTTGGTATCAATCTGAAATACCATATAAACTTTTGAGGTACATAATAGTATTATTTCCCCACCAAAGAACGAACGCTCAAAAGCTCCTGCTCAGGGCTTTTCTTAAATTTTTTTTTTCTGGAAATCACTTGAAATGTCCATTCTGCGGAAATTTTGCATAACCGTAGAAGTTATTCATTTTCATTCTTTCTTTTATCGACTATTATACATTAGACGCGGATTATAGTAGTGAAGATGAAATTTCTAGATTATTAGATACACGCGAAATTTTGCATAAGTTTTCATGATCCGATTTCTATTTTTTTGGAATTTGATTAATGAGATTCTAAATAGGTAATCATAATTTGACAAACATTTGACTGATTCGGCCCATTGAGTCAACATTAACTTTTGTTTAAATGTGAAAAACAAAACTATAATTTATAGCTCAGCCATGACTCTCTTTAGATGAAATTCAAGTTATTTACTGCATAGTGATTGAAAAAAGGGAATGGCTTATGTTTTCATTTCGAGTTTTAGGCACAACGACTATGGTAAAATGTCATTTTTGGGTTTCAACTGGAAAACCATCCTTATTTGAAAAAAGGACATGATAATGTCCTTTTCCTTCATCCCTTATATATATTTTATCCTCTTTATTTATTTTTCCTTCAATTGAATATGAGTGCGAAACGACTAACCTGACATATTTAATCAGGTAATAAGCTGACAATCGGCTTGTTTCACAAAGCGTTGATTGCCCACCTAGCGTTTGATTGAGCATTAACGTCAAATTCTACGATTCGAATCCCATTTGATGGGATAATCAACGATTTGATAGCCTGATCATAATTAATGTTATTACTCGGCAATCATCCTGCATTGATTGTCGATCAATTGGATTTAATAAAAGGAAACTGTAAACTGATGAAGATGGAATGTCGCCGATTTGGAAAATTTGGGGAAAATTTTATTCAACCAGGGGCCAATAGCACCAAATACTTTGCAGCTTTGCACTTTTCACTTTTCTAATGAATTAAGTAGTACGAAACGCATTCATAATTGAGAAGTGCAATGTGAAAAGTCAAGTGCAAAGTGAAGAGCACTTCAGAGAAATCAAATGTTGGGAAAAATGTGCAACATAATTAGTTTCCACTTTTAAAATTTATCAGAAGGCAAAGTAAAAAGTTGCAGAGTATTTTGGTGCAATAGGGCCCTGTAGATTCAAATATTTTTTTTTTATAAATACAAGAAGGAGAAAATAGTTTGAGAATACGATTTCAAATAATTCATTCGCAGTTTTTTTGGTTTTTGGTAATCGTGAGTTTCGGTCAGTTTCAACATAGTGGAAATGCTGAATGTTAAACAGCTTCAAGGAAATATTAATCGATAGCTACAATTTTGACTGTTGACTGCTTTTCTCTTCGTGGGGGTTCCAGCATTGTGATATGGATATTTTCAGTGATTTATTGAAAAAATTATTCAAGAAATAACGGACTGTCAGAAAACCATAACGATTCGGTATCCGTTCTTTGTTTCGTGGTCGAGTTTTCGAGAAAAAAATCATTGAAATCGCCGAAATAAGCTCGCGAATTCAAACGATCAGAATTTTGCGGTTGAGTGTGACGTAAGTGTTAGCGTCTATTTCATTGGTTAAATGTTGAACACATCGATGCCATCCCTTCTGATTTACTTGCTCGTACGTTATCATGGCACTACGTTGAATTTACTTGTTTTGAAATCAGATTTTTAATATTTAATTGAAATTATTTATTTGAAATTTCAAGTGAATAATTGGATGGGTATATATTTCACAATACTTATGATGTCACATGGAAAAAAACCCACTAGGTATGTTATTATAGGTACCTACTGAAAATGCCCACTGAGTATTATAATGTTTTTTCTAAACAACACATTCGTAATTTTGCATTCAATAATAATAACAATGTATTTTTTAAATACAGGAAAATTATGTACGGAGTCCAAATAGAACTTCCTCAAACTATCAATACATTGTGGTAATTCAATGGAAAATTATATTCGAGATTCCAGTCGGCAAGGACGCAGGTTTTATTCTTTGATTTGTAATTTTGTCACCTATTTTTTCTAAATTGAAAGCAAACAGATCTAAGAAATTCAATCTGAATTGTTTATCTTTGTGCAACCCAAAATTGAATTTGAATGAAGTATTCCGTTGCTGGGGTTCACAAAACTATGACCATGTTAAATAATGTATTCAATGTCATTATTTCTCTGTTATATTTTGTGAGGTCAATTATCACAAATATTCATTTTGTGGCAGAAAAATCCCGACTTTAATTTGTATTTATTTATTTTTAAATCAACATCATCTTCAATTTTTCAATAACTATTTCAGAAAAAAATCAAAGAGTATTTTCCATTCATGTAATCTTATGAATTTGATTCAGCGTCTGAATCGATCTCATCTCAAATTCCTCTATTGTTCTACAGATGATGTCCACCCCATCATTAGATATTCACATAAGCTTTAGGATTTGCGGTAATGAATTAATGTGAGTCATATCGTTCGGTTTAAAAATATTTTTTTTAACTCAATGGTCATATTCAATTTTCTGGAACTTTGAGTCAATTTCAGTCCACATTCAAAAGTTTTCGAAACTTATACGGATCAGAAACATACAGAGAAAGTAATATGTAATAAGTATTATTTATTATTATTCACTCATTGATTTAATTCGAAAGAAACTATGCTATGTTTAACTTCTCGAAATGACTGTGAGGCAATAAATCAACGAAATATTTTTTATTGTGACTACCCAACAGCAAAGGGTTGAAAATCTAAGAAAACATAACTGACTGAAGTATCTTAAACATCCAACCGATTTTGGAAACATTGTATATTGATGGAATTATCTTGATTAATGGGAGGAATTTCTTGCCGAAATTCTTTCACAATTTGAAGCTGCATCCTGTATCTACATACACTTTCGTTGAATAAATTGTATTTCAAACGACAGGCGTATGATTGATAGATACTCAATATTTCTTAGACATTTTCAAACTGTAGAACTTTGATAATTTATCTGTAAAATCACCACTTCATTTAACAGGCAAAATATTCATTAACTGATAGTAGAGATGAGTGAAAATAACAAGATCAAAAGCCGATATAAAAGAAAGTTTGTCATTGATCGTATTAATTTTTTTCATCATCTAATGAAAAAAACTTTTTAATTTTTTGTTTCTATTAGAGAAAAATCGTATTACCTTCAATCTCTAACACACGAAAACCCTTCGAACTTCACAGTTCACTGATATCATTAATACTGCATGCTTTGTGGCACTGCTTTCAGGCACAACACATCGGTTACTTCTTCAGTTCTAATTGCGTACTGATAGAGACGAGCTTATCGTAATGGTTTTCATAGCGTGACATCGTCAAGTACCTGGTGCTTTCTTCCCTTTCACTTCGTCGATATGTAGTAGTATATGCAATTAAATCGCTTCTTTGCTAAATCAAAGTCAAGGATCATTTTTGTCCAATCTGCTCGGAATTTGATATCACTCTTAATGTCTCTAATTAATAACATCTAAACCTGATTTATGACAGATGACATCGATTTATAAATGCGATGAAGAAAGTGCAGTGAAAGAGAAGATGAACTTCTTGCATTCCTATTTGTGCAAAATATTATGGATGTTATTTAGTCCTGACATTAGATCAGCTGAAGAATTTATATAGCGATTAAGAGCGAAGATACCTTGCGGCTGAATTTTTGTATTAGATCGTAGGAATATCAATCTTGAGATGCAGAATTGGGGTGTTTTGTGAAACTTAAGATCCTAAAACTGTACCGTTTGTAAGTAACTTTTTTCAATGTCGTCTTCGACAGTTTTCAACGAAATATACAAGCTGGCTCACACCCATAGGAATTTACGGAGAACAGGAAGTACGTTTTGGAAAATTAGGTTCATTGGGCAGAAAGCTCTGCTCAATCAATCTTAAATATTTTCAGAACCTCAGTCTTGACGGAAATATCAATATAGACACAAAATGAACATGAATATGCCCATTGGTATAATATATTGCATTAATTTCGCAAACCTCACAATGTTAGTATAGGAACATGGTATATATATCCTTTTAAAGGAAATTTGGTTCCCCCTCATGTATATGATAATAAAATGAACAGAGAGCATTTTGTTATAAAAAACGCACTTCTTATGGTTTTTGAATGTCTTCGTTATATACTCACCAGCAAAATAATCGATCCACTCAAAAAATCGATGAAGTTTGTTAAATCATAAATATGTTATTTGAAGTCCTATTCGATTGAATCTTTTTCTCAATTGTAGATATGTTCATCCTTAATTGATCATCAGTTTTGATTTTCAAGAAAGGGTACATCATACAGGGTGATACAAAATCAGTTTTCTTACCCAAACTTTAGAACAACCCCTGGTGTGTTCCAGTTGTTCCACCATGTGATTTCTTATTTTATCAGAAAGACACTCCTCTTGTCAATTCAATCCTTAATTTATAACGAAAGCTCATTATTTGTTAAAGATAAAGGGTTTTCAGTAAAACATTAAATTTCTATAAGGCTATAGCAGTACTTCAACGAATTCAACCTAAAATTCTGACCTAATGAAAATAAACTGAAACTAAGTCAAAAACATAACGTGTTTCTCTGTATAATGAGAAACATCCTTTATTACATGTAATTGACACACAAGATATCGGTAATCTATATACCACAAATTTCAGCTTACTGGGGTACCTACGACGTTATAAATTTTTAATTGAAGTTATATTTTGCACGAGAAATAAAGCATTCAAACAATTGCTGAAACAACCGCTAGAAATATTCTGGAAACTATGAGTAAACTAAAAATGCTATGTTATACTAGGTGTCTCATAGGCAAAGTTGTTAGGACCATTTGATAAAACCGGCCACATAGAATATTACTCATTTCATATGAATATTTCTCATTTGAAGAAAGGAAAACGTATCCATACGTAGGTGAAGAAAACTGGTTTTGTATTTCTAGGGAAATTCACTACTTTCACTGCAAGAAAAACCGAGTCCTAGTTTCATCAGACTACATTGATAGTTCGAATATGAAATTGAGCTCCAACTTATCAAGCGAAACACATCAATTATAAGTTAAAAGTCAATGTATAATTACGTGAATATCAGAGTAGTCGATGAGTCTATTGATGTTCGTTTTCCCTTTTTCCAATCTGAAAACCAAAGGAAATGAACTTCTCAATCAAATAGAATCTACTTACTTGTTTTTCATTTTTATCGTTTGAATTCTAGTCCAAAACTTTGAAATTTCAGGGAAACAGAAGCGCGTTGCCATAGTAATACTAGTCACGTTTATGAATTTACATTGACAAAATTCAATCTAGAACTGTGAATGTAGGAAAAAACTACAACTAGAAAAAACTCGTTTTTAAAATTATATTCGATCAAGCCGAAATTTATAACTTGAGGCTAATAAAGTGACAAATTTCCTTAATTACTGCAAATTGTTCAGAAAAACGTTTTTTTGACAAAATATGCGAAACCAGTTGGAAGAATTCCATTGAATTTTTTCATCATTTACCAAATTTAATGGTCCCTCCCTGAGCAATTTTTCTTGCAGAAATTGTGGGAGTACTTATGACTACGAATAGAATTATTGAAAGTGTGAATAATTTGTTAATAAAACTTAATGAATTAAAATAAATGTTTCTCTTTAGATTACACCATGCTAACATATAGAACTCACTATTCAGGTGATAAAGTTGTAATTTACATCATAATGACAATATTAACTGGGCAGTTAAATGAAATTAATTGAGTCGTATGACTGATTTTGTATTATGCAACTTACAAAACTTTTTGAGCGCTCGTTCGACTTAAACGAGTGCTATATCGTTTTGCGCAAAAGTCTGTAATTTTCTAATTTTGCGCCGGAAATATTCTCAAACGATAAGTTTCGAATACCCGTTCAAATTCAATTCTGTCCGTGAGGCCGGTCCGTAAGCACGACATTTTTCGAAGGGATTGTCCTATCGGTTCCCAAATGCCTCGGTTGAGGTCGTACCTATGTACGGGTATTCCATAAAATATGGCCCTTCAAAATTTTTGTTCCTCGACATCTCAGACGAACCGAAACCAATCGAAATGAAATTTGTAGGCAAGACGCTCTTAATAAGCCTCATACAAAATTTTGGGGCCATAGTGTAAACAGAACCGTAGAAAATTCTTTCGGAATATTAAAAAAGAAACTTCATATTTTCAAAACAAGATATCCGATACAAGTAAAATGTATTTTGTGAATTCAAATTGATATACTGAATGTTCATGCAAAATTTCAAGAGGGTCTCATCATCAGAAGCATAAAATTTATTTGGTAAATTTTTTATTTTTACATATTTAATATTATGAACTATTTCCAGAATACAACTCCGATTGTGCTGAGATAATGTAATTATATACTTCATATCAATCTCAAATCCCTCATAAAATTTTGAGGTGATAGTCTCATTGCTCCACTAATGAACGAGTGCACAAAAACTTATGTTCAGGGCTTCTTTTTTTTAATATAACTCATTCACGAAAAGCTGCAGGGTTTCAATTGTATATTATATTGGAAACAAACGGTCAGTCATGAAAATTAGAAGGAATTTCTGAAATATCTGAAACCTTTACTGAATTTTGCCGTAGAGAGTAGAAAATGGTCTAAGATTTTTACCTATTATTGAATTACAGCTACGAATTCAGTTCAAAATCGGAAAACTAAGGTATTTACATTTTTTGCATCTAATTTAAAAATTAGCATGAAAATGAAGAAAAACTCAAAATTTCTCATATCGCTTTGAAACAATTGTATTTACGGAAATACTTATTTGCTTCAATGGATTATTATTATTATCCATATTAATTAAACTGATGATATTTTGTTAATAACAAAAAACTTACGAAATTCAGTCCGATCTATTTCTTCTGAGTTTCCACGAAAACTAAACGTTTTTTCCGAAGTACGTCACAGTAATTACCGAAGATAAGATATTATGGACGTTTCACTTTTAATAGTTGAAGATATGGAAAACCTATACAATGAGCAAGTTTGCCGAAAAGCCGAATGTTCATTTATCTTAGATAAAAGTATATATTTTGTTCATTAGTTACAGAACATTTTTAATTTCACCTTTTCGTATTAGAGTCCGATGTTAATTTTTAGCAGAAATTGATACTGATTGATTACTTGGAAAAATAATGATTGACCGATAATTTTTATAAGAATATTATAGAAAGATAGGATTTGCTGAAGCTAATCATTTTTTTGTTCTGTACTTATATTGAAAAAACCGTAAGTTCCTTCGGGACCTTCGATAGTTTGAGTGATGATCTTGTTCAAAATTATCGATTTTTTATAACCACTTGTCTAGTGAATAATGACATCTACTGTAACATCAGAATAATTCTCGCTTTCAAGCTGAATCAATATGAAGTTAAAAACCTCCTGCTTAAAAAAAATTTTGAATAATAAGAACTTTCACTAGAAAATTATTCTCTTCCTAATAATAACTTTCATAAAAATTTCTCATGTTCCGACAGTATTGAGTAAATTGCTCGGTAAATTGTTCAATAACATTATGTAACTTGTGGACATTATTATGATTTTTCGCAGTTAAATAAGCAGTGATTCTGAGAGTAATAAAATTAATTACTATATAGACGAATTTTCACTAGTAATACCACTATAGAATCCAGAATTTCGGGGTTTTATTTGACAGATTTTTTTATTTGGGGATTTTACAAAGAGCTGGTGTACATGAAGGGAATTAACAACGAAACAGAATTGAGTCAAAACTTTCAGAAGCAAAAAAAATGAATCAATAATATTCGAGAAGCTTCAGACAATTGACACCCCACTTTTTAGCACGTTATCGATAATGTATTCAAATTGGGGGAACAGATTTTGAAAATTTATTGAAGTGAATAGGAATTTTTAGTATTATGGTCTTTTATTTTTTATTTCAGAACAGTTAATTTCACAAATTGCAATTTTGACGAATGTCCATCAGTGGTGAGAGCAAAATTATTCTATAAATTTCACGAGCTACAGTTGTATGGGAGGAATTTCAATTGAAATTCATTCAAAATCCCATTTTTAAGTTTAATTTACCAAAAAATAAATAAACAGAAGAGAAACAACTTTTATCGGCTTTCAGTGATTTTAGCCTATCTGCCTTCGAAGGCAGATTACAACAAAAAAAGTCCGATCATGTACTTTTTTTCCTATGACTTTTGTAGCTTGGGATTCCACAATGTTTTTGAACTTAGCCAAAAGCTAAAGAAAACCTTTTTCCTATTCCTAAATCGAAAATGTTCGAGTAATCCTACTAAAAACTAAAGTTCTAACTTTCAAGCCTTTTTTGGGTAACTTGCAGTAATTTCAGGAAGCTGAATAATTTTAGAAAAATAAAAATTGGAAAAGACTCACTGAATGAAATCTAGCTAGCAAAATACATTAAAATAACATTCAAAAATCATAGCTCGAGAACTACAAAAAAACGCATGATATACTTTTTTTAGATAGCCATAGGTCTGAGGGATCAAAAAAAAATTGAGGTCAATCACCCTGTATAAGGAATGAAATTGAGACATAAAATATCTGCTTGTCGGTACATCAATACCGAGCTTTTTTCGGGTGAAAATGTTCAGATTAATGTCAGGTTCAGTTATTAAAAGTTGCTTTCCAAGGCCGGTTTCTAAATTCCATTACTTGAAAATAATTTAAAGATATATAAATAAGTATTGTCATTGTGCAACTGACATGTCCATCACTGCAGCCTGAAGTTCACTTCAATGAGCAATGAGTCTCGTCAGAAATTACCTACGTACTGCACAAGTTCCATTGACATTGTAACCTGTTTTACTGGTGAAGAAAGTCAAGAAACATGAATTCACCACTACAATACATGTACTCAATCCCATTTGTTGGTTGTAACAATTGCTAACGGACTAGTCAATTTGACCGTTCATTATTCAACAATTTTTTTTTCAGAAGTAAGTATGCTTCCCCGGAGGAAAGATGTTCCACTGTGGTATTTATTGCTGGTTATTCTTTAAATCTTTTCCGGACTCCGGTAGACGTCTGGTTGTTTGGATACTCTTAATCTTTACTCCATAGACATTATAATTACATGGATTGACCGCCGCATGACCTCAACTCACGGTTCTTCGTGGTCTATCAAAGCAAGATACGATACGACCGACCTATTAGGTACATTGAGAGAAATATTATTATTTATGATATTTGAAACAATTCTGCAAATTTTTTTTCCGCCGACCTCGAAATAAAAGGTGATTTTAATGGGTACGAAATTGAGCATTAATGACCCATTTTAATGCTCAATTTTTTAACCATTTTAATGTGCAATCCTCATGGCAACCGCACACAAAGTATTCAGAAGCACTACGAGAAATGTCAAAACTCTACTGGAACATAGAAACATAAAATTTATATTGTCAAATGCATGTCTTGTGCAAAATATGAATGTATTTCAATCAAATATTTATACAAAATTCGTATTGAGATCGGCGGAAAAATCTTGTAATCAACTCGGTTAATAATATAGCGAATAATGGTCTCGGACTACTGAAGCGTTCGCTCCGCTCACTCTTTAAAATATCTGGACCATTGGTCGCTGTCTTTAATAACCTAGTTGATTAAATAACTATTAGGGGTTGTATACTTCGTTTCATTTATTGCTGGAAGTCTCGAAGAATCTCGCATTGAAAAATATTAGTGATAAGATTTTCCATAATCAAGTTCAGAATATATTTTTTTCACGAGACAAAATAAAAGAGTAAACGTTATCGCTTCTAACCCATTTTGAATAGGAATTCAAGGAATATTTCCATGATTATTATCGTTTAGTGATTTTTGCATTGAACTTGGCACAACTAATTTCTGTGTCAATTCACAACCCCTATAACGAAGTAGTGATATTTATTAAAATTAATGAAATCAAATTCAACTTCAATATTTTTAAATTGTTAGATTAGTTATCTTACAAATCTGTATCAATAATGTTTTCCAATAATTTATGCGTAAAAAATTCTTGTACACGATACTTTTAAGCATGATATACAGTGGAAATTTCCTATAACGAACATCTGTATAACGAATTTCGTACAAGACATAGCACCTTGAATCCAAATTCCATGTTGAAAACACCCTCTAAAACGAAGTAAATTCTCTCTATAACGAAATATTCAAAGAACATCACTCTTTGAATGGGTTTTGCTAAGAAGGTGTAAAGGTGGGTTTTTTCCGAAAATTTTCCGGACTTACGTAATAAAATACCGACCTTAAATTAAATCATTAAGGCGGGCAGAGAAATCCTTCTGAAAGATTTTCAAATACACCCCTGGCTGTTTGGTTTCAAACTAACCATTACGCTAGTGTGAAAAGTTGTGCGAAAATGTCTGAAAGGAAGTGCTTAAGTTTGAATGATAAACTTAAATTTATCAGTAAAGTCGACCGCGACATTGCCGACTACGGAAACAAATTTTATGTATAACGAAATTTCTTTATAACAATTTTTTTGCGGATTTAGCGCTTTCGTTATAGAAAAGTTCCAATGTATTTCTAATTTTTTTCCTATAGTTATTCAATTCACTGTTTTTGAATTTGTGAATCTGTTAATAGATACCTATATGTATTAGCATTTTTCATTTGAGGACCATGTTCGCCAATTCTTTTGATATATTAATATATTAATTCAGTGGAACGCGTGTGAATACATAGGGTAACGAAGAAATTTTTTGATATTATGTAAATACCTACTTACTTTTTCGCAAATCGCTAGGAAATCTTGACAAACATACAGAATTTTTAACAGTTTTCAATTGTATGAGGAAATCGGAAAAGGCTTACTTTCGGTAAAAACTATAAATAAGTTGCAAAAAATGTGCAAATATGATATAACGATCATTTATATTTCAGAAATCTAACTCGCATACCTGGAAAATTTGCTGTGATTCTGTAGAATCTATGCGCTACTATTTGCTGATGATAAAATCTAAGCTCTTGTGATGTAAATAATAAGAATACTTTAATATTCGAAAAAAAATCTGACTTAATTTCAAAAAGAAATAATAACTCGAAGGAGGTATAGCTAATACTCGTTTAGATATTTACTTCTGAAAATTTTCAAGGTTGTTATTGAATACAATCAGTTTCAAATTGAGGGAAAAAATCCAAATAATCGAGAAGTAAGCAAAAAGTGATACCATTTTTCCCCGTTTTTCAAATCTACCCAAATAGTAATTTACTTAACAAATCCGTAAAATTTTCTGGAAGAATAGACAAAATTTTAGGATGAGCTGTAGGTGAGTTCTGGAAGTCTGTGAGTCCAAAAATATTTTTTTTCTACGACCGTGCTCTTATTATTAAGACCTGATTCAAATTCCTGAAACAAATTTGAGATAATTTGTATTATCTTGATCGAAACGAAAAATATTCACTTCATCGGACAGTAAAAAAAATGAGGTAAGCCTTTGAATATTAATTTGCATTTAGCCAATTTCTCACTTATTAACTCTACCAATTAAATGAATAAATGAGTCCCGCGTTAGAGATGACTAATTTGAATTTCTCAGCAAAAACTACTGGTAGGTATTAACGCATGATCGAATGTAGTGCCATTGAAAAACAACTTGAATAAGACGACCAATTATCCGCTAAAGGAAAAAGATAAACTTACCACTTTCTCACATGTTCGATTTCGATAAACGTCCCATCAACTCAAATTGCGAACTACTTACCTAGATACTTGCAATGAACATTGGTTAAATAGGGAAAACTTTCAATCTTCCGATAGGAACATTTATTTTGATCACCTCGAATATTTGAATGTTTCCTTCCCCAAGAGTCACCGAGATTCCTCCGTATACAGAGGCAGATCGTTAAGAGTTCATTTACGCGGCGCAAATTCTGACGTTTTCTCAAATAATTTGTTTTTTTATTTGTTCGGAATGGTAAACACAATGAAAATATTTCTTTCAGATATCGATTGAAATATATTGCAAATATCTTATCATCTACTTCATCTAACAAAATACATGTGAATTCCTCAATTTTCCTTTTATAATTATCAGGTTCCGTCATTAGGATCTTTGTGTTGTTTCAGTTCATCATATGATCTCCGCTATTTGAACATATAGTCCGTTCACGAAAGGTTGAGCACATAGTAGGCGTTTCTTTATTTATCTGAAGTTTGCAGTATCTGCTGTAATAACGTTAAATAAAGTCCACGTTGCCGAATGTACCCGGCTTCGTCCGACGAGCTTGCGAGTTGTCAGACAACTCTATGCAATATTAACAACATTGCGTATCAATCTGACAAGAAAATAAAGAACATAACCTAAAATTTTAATATACACAGTGGAATATGCCAAATTTCCATGGCCAACCGACGGCTCAACCTTTCGTGAATGGACTATACATGATCAGCAATTTGTGATCTTGTAATGTCTCTATTTTGATTTTGTACTTATATTCCCGTTTTCTCATCTCTAAAGGTCTTGATGTCTCTCCTATATAAGATTTTCTATTGTTGAATATTGTAAACACATTTTTTTGATTTTTGTGTCTCATTCATTGGTTTCGTTCTGGTAAGAATGGATCTCAAATCATTTTGTGTTTTGAAAACAAATCTTATGTTGAATTTGAAACCATTTCTTCTTATTTTCTCTGAAAGGCCAGGAATGTAAGGAATGACGTTCAACAGATTTGGTTGTTCTTGATGGTTTTCTGTTTGTACCCGATCATCATTAGAATTTTGATTAGATATTTTTCGTTCAAAATTTGAAATTGTTCTTTCTATTAAATTTGGTGGGTAATGATTATCTAATAGAAACTCTTTAATGAAGGACATTTCATTCATTCTAATTTCAGGTGTAGATGAAATCAAAAAGGCCCTATCATAGAGTGTTTTTATAATACCAGTTTTTACATTCAATTGATGATAAGAAAAATTAAATAAAATAATTAAATAAATAATTAATTCTGTTTCAGAGACTCGAAGTGAAAACCTTCAAAGTTTAAAGAAAAGATATTTCTTCGTTTTTATGCCTTGCTAGTAATAATTATACCTTTCTTTTTACTTACTGTATCAGAAAATTGTCTTTTTTATATGCGGGTTGTTCCTCAATTTCTGTTAGAAAAGAAGATTGAAGATTCCTTGAATATTTGGAAAGGACATCCTTCGAACATATAATTTTGAAGATTCAGGGACAGTTTGAGTTTTTTCAAACTTTCAAATCACTGAATCATTAAGCTCTGAACAGTGTCAACAACAGTTCCAACAGAAGATGGTCTATCGAAAAAAGGTTCTACCGAAAAAACATTTAGACCTACTAGTAGACCTGACAGACATTGCCCTGTATGATATTTGAATAGATGAGTGAATGCATACACAAAAATTTATTGAAGTCAATCCAGCAGTTTAGTTTCAGTACAGACTATCAGATGGGCATCGAAGGCAACACCCAAATGAATGCAAAAAGTTCTTTCTAATCGGTCCAGCCGTTTGGGAGAAGTTCCTTGACATACACACGTACAGAAGAATTTTAGATTATAAAGAATATCAAACAAGCTTCAAACTATATCAAATTTAACCGTGGATTCTTCAAAAATTTTATGATGTATTTTATTCACGTCAAAATGTAAACTTTGCATACAAATAATAACATTATATAAGTCGACAAAAACGTTTATGGAACCCATCGAAGGAATAAATATTTATTTTATTGAAGGAATGTAAAACAAAACATTCCTAATTCTTCAGTAAAATAAGTCTGTATTCCTTGTCGACTACCTAATATAATGTTATTATTTCTGTGCAAAGTTTTGACAAAAAAATCTAATTCAACCTAAATAAACGATGATTCAATATTAAACAAATAAGTGAGGAGTACACAAAATCCACTGAAATCGTACCTAACATCTTTGTTATAGACAATAAGGAGTGTGCCAATAGGTACTTGACAATACTCGACATATGATGAGTGTGATGGTAGACGAAAATGTTTGTTTGATCAAATATTTGTTCAAAGTTTTAAAGACACATAAGGACTGGCCTATTCATGAAGTATGACAACAGATGTACCTGAAGATATACTAAATAGAGTCGAACTTCTAATTGGTTTGCAACAGCGTCAAAATTGAAAATTGTTTGAATTTTTCGATACGTCTAACTTTTAAAACTCTTGATACCTTAAACGAAATATTTGGGGACATATTCGATGAGTCCAATGACTTTCAAAAACTTTTTGTAGCTTGGAAGTTAGACTACGTATGCCGTAAAATCAGTGCAGTTCTTTAGTTTTACGTAATAATAGTTTTCACTATTAATAAATGTAATATAAAATTAGTAGTTGTTCTTGCCTAGATGAAAACTTAATCTAGATATAAAAATTTGAAAGTGTTTGACGAATAAAGAGAAATGTAGCTTTGAAGAATGGTGCTGAGGCAAACTTCATGTCTACCATAAAAGACAGATTTGTTCACTGTGAAATAGTCCCTGACGATTTATCTTTTATGTAAGAATTAGTATGAACAAATTGGGATCAAGATCGTGTGAACAATATTTCGATTTCTTTAATTTAATGCCACAGCATTCATCATATAATAATACATGAAAAATTTTGTGTTATTTTCATATACTCGATGTCTTTGTATTTACTTTTTTCAAATCTTGATTGGAAATAAGTATAGAAGTTCGACTGTGTCTTTGCGATTGTATAAAAATTTGTATCGTCTCTCAGGACTCAAAATTTTGGGTCGATAGAAACACAAAGTTTTATAAAAACATTTATTGGAGTGAGAGACATTGTCAGATATGGAACCTCAGGTCTAAAGTAAAAATTTTTATCGAAATTAATTAAAGCAGGCAATATTTATGCCTTTCACGTTTCACATATATTTTTCTTACTTATCTAGAACTTACTTGTAACATATAAGTATTTAAGTGTATTCGATGCTTATATTGAACTGAAATTATCAATTTTTCATTGAAAACTGTGTGCTTAGATTTGATTAATTACTAAGTCATAACATGAAGATACAGGGTTACCAAAATAAGTGTGAGTATTATACAAAATATCGTTCACAATATTCGATAATCAGTGTGTGATTATTGAAATGAATAATTAATAATTTGGGGAAAGTTGTGGACTTACAATGTTATATGTTATCTGATAAAGTATATATAATTTTACCGGAAAATCATTCGAAATTCACTTTTGAAATCTTGAATGGATAAGAACATAATTCATAGAGAAAAATATTAATGGTGAAATAATTGAGGAGAACCCGGATCGCTTATACAGAAACTGACAATAATTGATGATTATTAGACACTTATTACTGACTCCGGATAGAGAGACCCTTTTTACCCCCAAAAATTTCAGTTCTAATGGTTTTTTGTGATTATTTGTATGTGAGGTGCTCGTAAATTTATTTTAGAAGTCTATTCTATACTCAGTGATGTAAGATATAAATGAAATTTTAGTTACTATTATAAAAGAAGCGTAGCTCGAAATTAAAATGTTACAATTCAGAATTTTTATCAGAGTTTGGTTCTGAATATAGAACTATTATTCTAATTGAGGATCTATATAGAAATTGAATTTTTCCATTGCTGTTTGATTTTCTGTAGTTGTCGATACAGCATTCAGAATTGATATCATTTCATATTTCTGGATATTTATAAATAATATAATAGGACAAAATGCGTTAATTAATTTTGAAGTTGCAAGTTATGTCTTATGCAATACACTTTAAAAAAATGATGATAGGTAGGTACAGAAAAAACTTCATGACATAGAGACTTATTGATCGTTAGTTACCTTTGAAAAGCATCAATCAGTTTTAATTTTCTAATGATTTATAATCCATATTTTTTCACTATTGATATATTTTTATTTTATTCTCCAATAGGTTTGGAATTATGAGTTATACACTCTCGGTTTTGTGCGAAACATCCAATTTGAAATTATAATTAATGAATTCCCTCCACAAGAGAGAATCTGATATTTCAATGGACATAAAAATTTGGTCACTTATACACAGTGAACAATTTTCTAACGTTTGTGCTAATATTATATTTATCCTAAATAAACCTTAAAAAAAGGTCACACTTTTTTTAATTTCGTAAAAAATATCCTAAATATTATTTTTTTAAATATGAGGTTGAAGCATCATTCATAGTATGTTTGTATCTCGACGAAAAATTCCTCTCTCTGTTCTCTTCATTCTTCCTTTACAGCTTTCGAAGTCACTTTATTCGTCTTGATATAAGATTTATAGTAGAAATCTCCGAAAAGTATCAACATGAAGATGTTCTGGGATATAAAAGCAACAGCTGGAAACTTTGGGTATTTGCAGTTCGGTTGGAAAAGTGTACTGCTGAACATTACGAACAGAGCACCGAATTGTAACTGAAAAAATATTGTTGTGAATATATCAAAAAAATTTTATGTGAAATAGGAAAAATAGCAATCGTAAGTCTAGTAAATAGATAACCCAAACAAATATTGAAAGATGAAAGTATATTGCTATAACTTTTTGATTGAATAATGGTTAAAAGATTAAAACAGAGAAACACAAAACTAGTTATTTAATCAACTAGGTTATTAAAGACAGCGACTTATGGTCGAGATATTTAAAGTGTGAGCGGAGCGAACGCTTTATAGTTCGAGACCATTAGTCGCTCGATTAATAACCGAGTTGATTACAAGATTTTCCGACGATCTCAACATGAATTGTGTATGAATTCTTGATTGAAATACATTTTCATTTTGCACAAGACATACATTTTTCATAGTGAATTTCTATGTACCTATCTATGTCCAGTAGAGTTTTGACATTTCTCGTAGTGCTTCTGAATACTTTGTGGACGGTTGCCATGAGGATTGCACATTAAAATGGCTAAAAAATTGAGCATTAAAATGGGTCATTAATGCTCAATTTCATACACATTAAAATGACCTTTTATTTCGAGGTCGGCGGAAAAAGTATTTTATGTAGTCCCATTTTATATATCATTCAACATTTCATTTTTTATTAGAATGATATGAAAATGAAGGTAATACTCACCAACTGAAGTTGGGTGATGTGTTTTTTCCACCATAAGCTGTTTTTGTACTTTGAGTCCCAAGCACTTATGAGATAATAGAAATACATAACCATGTGAACAATAATGTTGAAAAGTCCAACGAAAAGACTGTGGCCTCCAGCTAAGAACTTCGTGCCAGCCCAAGATAGGAAGATCATACCAAAGTGATGATAAACGTGCAAAAAACTGATTTGTCTTTCTCTCTTTCGCAGTATGAAAAATACCTGAAATAATATATGATATTACATCTGTTTGTAGTTGATATTGGTTGTCTTCGATTGTAAATCGTTTGATCAAAAGCATGGGCACCACATATTTATATTTTGTTTTTATACTCATATCAACGACATAGGTTGGTTATCTATGTGGAATAGTTATAGATCATGAACTTTTCGGCATCAAAAACTTAGGTAGTCGTCCGTTCACGAAAGTTTAATGCATAGTTGGCGTTTGTTTATTTATCAGAAGTTGGCAGTATTTGCCATAACGTAAATAAAGTCAACGTTGCCGAATGTACCCGGCTTTGTCCGACGAGCTTGCGAGTTATCAGAGAACTCTATTGTCTCAATGCAATATTGATCACATTGCGTATCAATCTGACAAGAAAATAAACACAACCCTAAAATTTCATTATACACAGTGGATTATGCCTAATTTCCATGGTCAACCGACGGGTCAACCTTTCGTGAACGGACGTAATTTTTTGAATTTATTAATTTCGATAGGTATTGACATGGCAGGTATTGTTTGTCACAATATATTAATTTCTATAGAAGATTCAAGTCTTGAGTGTTCACCAAGTGTTCAAAATTCCGTAAAGAGAAGTTTGGTGTATTAAAAATTCTAACTCCTTTTTCTTCGGTAAATCCGTTTTATCTCAGAAATCAACGGATATCAACTTCTGTAGCTTTCAATCCGATGAAAATTCTGTAAATAGGAGTGAATCGATAAAAGATATAATGATACATAATTATGCATTAGCAAAAAGTTGGAGACATAAAAACAACTTTGTCTAATGAATGAAACAAAACTTCAATCACTTCAATCAAGATGAAAGACCCTGAAGTTTTCATTGCGATTCATATTGTTGAAGAATGATTTAGTGAAGTTTGTTCTGGAAGCTTGTCACTTCGAAAATTTCTGGCTTAACTTTCAGCTTTTATATAACTTACCGTATCGAGAAGATCAGAAATCTTAATTAGATAGTAATAATATGCTAATTCAAGGCTTAGTTTGGACATGGGACCATCCGAATAATCCACCTCAGCACAGAGCCAATTGACTTTTGTAGCCATATGCACACCCTGTGAAATAAAATAAATCAGAAACTAAAAGTACTCAGCATGAGAAAACATCATAAATGAATGATGATAAAACAATTACGAAATATTATGAAGATACTAACCTCATAGTCCGAGAGCTGGCACGAATTTTAGGGTAGGTATTTGAGGCAAGCTGAAAACTTGTCAGATACCTCTCCTATTATATCCCAACTCTTCATTAGATCTCTGAAACTGGAAGGCGAGCTGTGAAGGTTTTTGGCCAGAACAGCTCTGTAAGGGGGCACAATACCTTAAGGTCGCAGTGGACTGTACCCCTCTGTAAACTATCAATTATCAACTATATCCCAACTCGGGATTGCAGACCTGGCTGGTGAGTAGCGGGGCTAAATCAACCCCTACATTCTTAAAAATTTTTATTTTTTTTCCCAAAAATATATTTGAGGCAATACGCAATTTATATGTGGCAGTGTAATGCTTTATAAATACTGAAAAAAATAAGCCAGATAATTTATTCGGGGTTTAACATTGCCAGACGCTTGCAAAAATATTTCGCAAAAAATTATAAAAAATGTTTTTGAGGCAGCTTGAAATTTTGATGGAGTGTTATTTATAACTTAAAAATAAGATTCCCAAAAAGACAGATCATTTCGGTAGGGCTTTCTATCTGAAAAAAAATAATATTTTTAAAAATGTAGGGGTTGATTTAGCCCCGCTACTCACCAGCCAGTCTGCAATCCCGAGTTGGGATATAATAGGAGAGGTATCTGACAAGTTTTAAGCTTGCCTCAAATACCTACCCTAAATTCGTGCCAGCTCTCCTACTATCAAATGAAAGATGAATTTCGAAATGAGTATCATGTGTAGAAAACATGAATGCAAACGATATAGGTAGTTCATATCATTTGTAAAATATAGAAACCCCATTTTAGAGATCTAATCACACTCCAAGATATTATACGGTAGGTATTCTTTATGAATATGGAACAGTTGTAGATAGCTGATAAATATTAAAAGAATCGTTTGGTTTCTCTTGAAAAAGATCTATATTTGTATTGCCGTGGAGTAGGTAAGAAGCTTTTACTGATCTGAAGCAATGAGAAACATACTTACTCTCACTAAGAGATAACCATTCGCAACTATTTGAATCAAATTGAAATTATTATGGTATTCTTTAGGTCAAAGGGTGGTCTATCTTTCATGAATTTGGGACCTATGTTGAAAACGAAATAGAGATATGTTAGCATAATAGATATTGGTATCCATGGCCCCACACCCATTAGACACCAGTCGTCTGTTCGATGATCTGAAAACAAAATGATTGAATTGAAAATTTTGAATATTTCAGCAAATAACAGTTTATTTAGAATTGTTTTATGTTGCCATTTCTTTAATTTCTACTCGAAGCGAATGCTAGGCTATAATTTGATATCGTTGTAATTCCACAAATTCCACAGTTTTTTTCCTGATGAGAATAGAAAAAGTTTTCAATTTTATACCGATATTCAAACTTAGATATAATATTAGAGTATACAAGGTTTTTCAATATAAAGTTATCAAAGGCCAAATGGAGATTTCCCAGCCTATTTTGAGAAGAAAAGTTCGAATAAACATGGGTGAGAAACGGCTTCGTTACCGAAAAAAGGGATGTCAAAGTTCAGAAAATATTTTTTTGAAAATTATATATTTAGTGTACGCTTAACGCGCTAAGAAAAGTTAGAAAAGATTAAAAATTTCAAGCGAGGAATTTGTAAGTGTCAATTTATTCAATAACAAAAATCAATTTGAGTGTGTATTTCTTGAAAATAAAAAAAATTCATCAAAAACATACATTTGTTTCATTTAATGTACAAATCAGCTACCTCGATGAGAAAAAGAGGTAACAATCCACTAATTCACCCTCAAATGCAACGCTTTCCGTTTGTTTTTTCAAATTTTGATCTTTTCTCAATTTTCACAGAGCATCCAATACCAAATCATAAATTCTCAAAAATCAAAAAAAAATTGAACTTTGAAATCCTGTATCTCGGTTACGAAATCGTTTCGGATTCATGTTTATATTAAGTTTTATCTCAAAACAAATTGCGTTTCCTTAGTCGTTTGATGACGTTTTTCTGAATCACCCTGTATATGAAGCTAGTCTGAAATGAACCTCCAGAACAATAAATAATAATTAATATGGCACAATTGTTTCATTATAAGCCATTCAATTTGCAGTGGTTGGTAAACAACCTGAAAATCTCAGACAGGTTTCAATATGCAATTTTTCAAGGTGAGAAATGACGTCAAAATCTTTCCGAAACCAAAACGGTTGAATTTTGTCAATAATACGTCTACGTATCGACTAACGATTAATTTTTTGTCATATTATCTTTCAGGTTGAAGAATTACCATTAATATCATACCAAAAATCATGACAAAATTATGCTCACTTTGGATTCCTAGTTTGCACATAATACATTTTGATACAATGTGGTCGTATAAACTTTGATTAGGTAATTGAATAAACGAACAATGGGCATTTCCAGAATGTTAAAATATTGGGTTGTCTCATGTTACAGCATTAAGAGTGGTGTTGAATATATCGGGTGTCCCAAGGTGAGTGGCCTATTAGATTATTATGGAAACTATTGATAGTAAAGAATTCAAATTTTGTGGATCGATATTTGGCCATGTAAGGTACATTTTTGAAATAATTTCACATTTCCAGTGTTGCCGGATGTACGACAATTTGGCAACAACTTTGTTATTTTAAATGGGATATCCGGTATTTCTATTTTTTATGATACTCCATAAAATACTAAATATATTCACTACTACTTTTTCACACCTATCTTAAAATTCAAAATCAAATTACTCTATTTCGCTCAATCTTTGAGATTTAAGTCAGAAATTTAGCAAGTCATTAGATATTGATCTGATCTATGTCACTGCTTTTGAATTATAGTTGAGTTATACAGTATAGACCAAAAAAAATCATCATTTGCCAAGTTACAAAATCGCAAAAAACTATTTTTTTTCAAATTAGGCACCTAGTATATTTTTCAATTTCTGGAATCAATACAACACACTTTACTATTTTTCTATTCACGTCCCTATACCTATCTCAACGATTTTGTAACTTTGGAACTGACGATTTTTTTGGTCCATCCTGTACTACTGACAATTAGAATTCAAGAGCAGTGACATAGATGAGATCAATATCTGATGACTTGCTAAATTTCTGACTTAAATCTCAAATATTGAGCGATCTCGAGTCATTTTCGTAACACGCAAATTTGATCTTGAATTTCGAAAAATAAATATTTAATAACAAAATTTGAAATTTTTAGCATCAATAGAAATTGTATGTTTTCTCATTTACGGTCTAATTGACATTCCATGTAGAGTCTAATTGAGTCAATTAGACTGCAAACGAAAAACACACAATTCCGAAGATTTTACAAGTATGTCTGAAGAAGGTGTCTGATATAGACACTGAAATGTTACAATATACTTTTCATTTTTTTTCCCTTTTTTAGTTTTACCGTTAGACAACAATTTTTTCAATACCAATTTGTTCCTGACAAATCAGTGCAAAGATTTTCGCAGGAGCATTTCATTTTAATTAATATTTTTCAATTAGTTCTGTTTCAGAGACTTTGAGTGAAAACCTAAAAAGTTTTTCAGGAATGGAGAATCCTCCCAGATTATATTTCAATCTTAGACAAAGTCTAAGATTTCAATCGATATCCAAATATTTTTTGTTCTCCGAACAATCATAATAATTATGATGGAACCTATCCTTACTTTGCTCTCGAAATAGGGCAATTGAAGACAGTTATTTATTTTCGTATAACTGTACCATTATACGTACAGTAAGTTATATTATTTTCTAAGATAACTGTTACTAGTCCTTGAAATAAGTGTAAAGAAAAAACGGTAAAACTCTTTTCAAAGTGCAACCCACTTTTTTTCTGTATAGACGAGAAGTACAATAAGATCAATTACGATGATAAGTCACATTTGAATCTCCATCCATGTTGAGCATCATTCTATTCACACCATACCTGTCAAATCGAATTGTTGATGACATGAAATGATTAATGAGCAACGGAATGACGAATCAAAAATTGTTGATTGTTCTCTGATGGTTCGATCATATGAATACTCGGAAGTATGAATGAAACAGTTTTTAGGTGCTGCAGATCCGAAATTTGCAAGGTATGGATTCCACAGATCACGAACAGAAAGTCAAATTAATTAATGGAATATAATTTGGGCTATTTCCATCATTTTTGAGCGCTCGTTCTGCTAAAACAAGTGCTATAGATATCATTTTGCTCAAATGTCTATAATTTTCGAATTTTGGGCCAAAAATGGTCTCAAACGACAGGGTTCGATTTCCCGACGACGAATTCGTGGTCAAATTCAGTTCTGCTCTTGGGGCCGGCTGTCTGTCCGGTCGTTAGAAAGATAACTTTCCCAATTGCCTCGGTTAAGTTCGTTAATCAGCCAAATCATACAGGGCATTCCATAAAATATGGCTATTCGAAATTTTTGTTCCTCAATATCTCGAACAAAACAAAACCAATGAAAATGAAAATTTGCGGCCTTATGCAAGATGCTCATTATAAGCCTAATTAAAAATTTGGGGGTCATATAGTGTGAACAGAACCATGAAAAATGCAATTGGAATATTGAAAAGAAGAAATTTCATATTTCCATGAGAAGACTTCCGATTAAAGTGAATTTTTTTGTGAATAAAAATTGATATAGGTACTGAATTTTCATGCAGAATTTTATGGCCATAGTGTTGACAGAACCATAGAAAATTCAAATGGAACTCTGATGAGAAGAATCTTTATATTTCCATATCAGAATATCCGATTCGAATGAAATATTATTTCTGGAGCTCAAATTGTTTTGAGATTAATAGGCAGTTGACTAAAGGGGTTTTGGGTAATAGACATGAAAACTGCTTCCTTCAATTCTCTACTTTTCAGTTTTTGGGATATTATGGAAGCTTTACCCCATAACATCCTTTATATGGTCTTCATTCAAACCTCAGCAGGGAGATGCAAAGCTTGTTCAACATGCTCTGAATGAAGACCATTATTGGATTTTATGGGGTGAAACTTCCATATGATCGAAAGAAGAAAAACTGAACAGTATAAAATTGAAGAAAGCAGCTATCAATTCCCGAAAATTCCAGCAGTGAACTGTATGTTGATAGTATCCTCAAAGTAGGAAATAAACTTAGTTTTTACCATGAGATAGTATCTATCAAAGCCAATTTTCAAACAATATTATGTCGTTATTAATATTATTTTTATATTATCTTTTTTCAAATTGTCCTTGGCCCAAGTTGTTTTCCATAAATTTCCTGTCCGATATAACACCATAAGTTTTGTATAGTTCGAAAAGAATAATTAAGTGTAATTTATATTTCTTTATCGATAAGGCAAGTTAAGTCGGGACAGTATAGAGTGAATTTCTTATCAACTATCAAAATGGGTCTGAAATGCATTTTTTAATGTACGATTGCCAGTTTTTAAACGCCTAATGCAACTTTGTGTAAATAATATAACTATCAATATTCGCGTTATCATATTATCCTGAAAATTTGCTTATTTCGTAATGAATAATACTGGCAATGAAATTTTCAAATGATGTGAATGAACGACATGATTAGAATTTTATATTTTTTTTATGCCTTCATTTTATCAGAATACTATATCCTGTAACAATGTAACAAGGTGAATATCAACGTAATACCCTTGAAATAATTTCCCAGGATCGTTTACTTAACAGAGTCAATTTAAAAAATTTGAATCAGTGTTTAAATACTGCAAAAAACTGTGACCATCGAAATTGGATCACAAAAATTTTGATTTCTATTTGAGTGGGAGTAGGTATACTCCGTGCGCATATTATTGAGCACAAAGTAGTCTATGAAATTAGGCATGCTCCACTGTGTATATTGAAATTTTAGTTTATGTTGTTTATTTTCTTGTCAGATTGATACGCAATGTTGTCAATATTACGAAAAAGTTGCATAAATCGGGGAGTTCTCTGATCTATACTCGAAAGCCCGTCAGACGAGACCGGGTACATTATGACGTTATGAGTAAATACTGCCAACCTCAGATAAATAAACAAAGGCCTACTTTGTGCTCAATAATATGTGAACGGAGTATAGGTACATATAAGTTATTAATGACGTGACGAAAATCATTTAAAATGTATTCGAATTGAGTAATTTATTGGCTTCTGTGAAATCTTTCTTGTAATTTCTGGTGTGCCCTCGCATGTTCAATGTTATCTTTGAGTACCTATGTTAAAGAAGTAAAGAAGGCTTTAACGCAGAAGGATCTGCATACAAAGTTACGAAGGAGTTGTTTCACATTATTTTCTCGGCTCATGGAACCACACATTTTACACTGAGCCATATTCTCTATTATTTCCATAATTTTTAGGAACAGAATATATGAAATATATGAGAAGAAGACTTATTCCAGCCTTTTTCAAATACAAAATTGAACTGCGGTGACTTTACGACCCTGCTTTCGTGTAGGGTTATGATAGATCAACCTGAGTCTTCGAGTCAATAGCACCGTCCACGGGTTGGATGTTCGCGTTAGGTAAACGAACGCGTAGGTTAGGGATCAAGTTTACCCGAGTAAGTATCCGAAAACGCCTTATGAAAGTTTCAACCCATAAAATCCTTTGGTCTTCATTCAACTGGAAGGTGCTGATAACGAAGGCCATAAGATTTTATGTGGTGGTGTTTCTAAAGTATCAAAAGAAAAAAAATGAGAAGTAAAAGATTCAAAGAAGCAGCTAACCGTCCGTTGCTCTCAAAACAGTCTGAGCTCCAATAATAAGATCCAATAAATTATTCTATAACTGATCCATTCAGAAATAGATCAAAGCCAGCAATTATTGTTTTCTTATGAATGACAAAAATTTCAAACATTTTCAAAATGCTGGAAATAGCTAAGGGGAGTCCGGAAGAGTTTACCAGGGGGGAGACTATAGCCATGGCTCATAAAAACTTTGTGTCTCTATGCATTAAGAGCTGGCCCCACTTTTAATATATGTCACATGCTCACCCCGTGATTCTCACGCGACACCATTGCGTTCTTCTGTTAGATTTAGGACTGCGAAGTGATAACTTGGTTTCGCGTCTTTTAAGTGATTTTTTCCGTTTTTTAACATTTCATTGCTGTTGCTTTGTATCTATGGATTCAACTAAGTAGCTTATAGAAATAGAAAGTGTATTCATTTTGATAACACTAACAGAATAAAGTTTTCAAAAAAAGTGGCATACATTTTTTTATTTGAATAACCAACAGTGTGTGGGGGGGGGAGACATTAGTCACATGTGGGAAGGAGACTTTACCCATGGTATACCTAATCTCTCCCGCAATTCACTATCAAAAGAATATTTTCTATATATCCAGATTGATGAACAACCAGAATGCCCTTCCAGTATAAAACGAAAGATTCAACAAGAAACATGAGAATTTTGAATTTATTAGTGATAAAAAATTCTTCAGATGATACTGATAAAGGAAAATATATTAGAGGTGCTGCTCCGGAGTATGCAATAGATATAAATACTTTACGATATTATCTCAGGGATAGACAAAAATTAACTTAAATAAATGAACTAGGAAGCCAGTTCAAAACTTCCCAAATATTCCCAATAGAAGAAGAAAAGACACTTGTAAACTATCTTCTGATTTGCAGTAAGATGAATTATGGGTTGACTAGAGAAGAGACTCAGAAACTGGCTTGCGAGTATGCGAAGATTAATTCGAAAAGAGTTCCACAATCCTGGACTTCCAATAAAAGTTCTGGTAAAGATTGGTTCAGATGATTTATGCGAAGAAACCCTGAACTTAGCTTGAAAATCCCTGAGGCCTATGGGTTCCTATTTTCTTTTTTTTTGTTATACTATGTGCATTGACATAAAACATTATATTTTTTAATACAGTCAGTCTTTTAACTTGTCATTTTCCTATTTTCAAGTTCGGGTATTGTCTCCCCCATATGGAGGATAGAGTCTCCCACCCAGGTGGGACACATTAGCCAAAATTATATTTGTGAGAATTCATATATAACTTTTAAATTATTTGAAGTACGTCATTCGTCCTTAAGACAAAATGTAGGTTAATAGTGCAGCTTAAAATCAACAAGAAAAAGCTATATTTTAACACAATAAGAAATATGAGTATTTTGGTGAGAAGCGGGTCAATTTCCCCTCCAAGACTCCCCCTATGGGCCCTATATTACCTGATATAAGAGAAATTTTGTAGATTCATATCCCAAAAGAATGAACATATAGTCTCGTCCAAAGATTTTTTAAATGGAAAAATCAAATAAACTTACCAGCAAGGTCATCAAATATCCAAAAGTAGCTCTCGTAGATCCTTTTGAGCAGCAACGCCATTTTGGACTCACTCCACGACGTTGGTTTGGGTACTAAAAACTATGTTGAAATTGTTCAATTTTCGATATTAGTCTGACAATGGTTCTTGATTTGCAATTCAGATTGAAGGGAATCGTTGGCCTGTGAAATATTCTATAGAAATTACTTCTAATATGCATTCATTGGGGAATGGAGAATTGTGATATATATTTCCGTTCCTGGAAGTTTGTCGAACCCAGACATTCCCGAAAATAATTTGAATGCTCGCTCGGTTAATGAAGTTTCCATAAAAGAGGTTAAAGTACAGGGTAAGAAATTTTTTTGTCTTCTTAGGGAAACTTGTTAATAGAACGACATACGATATCGCAAAATATGGTTGCGACATACTGGTTATTTCAGAAGAGCGTCATCAAAGGCCAAAGGGAGATTGCCCAATTTTTATGGAGAAAAGTTAATATAAGCATGGGTCAAAGTTCGAAATTGTTGTTGCGCTCGTTCCACTTAAAATCAATTTCAAGCGTATAACCGGTTATCATTTCGGTTAACCAAATAATAACCGGTTAGCCGCTTGAAATTGATTCTAGTGCTTTATCGTTCTGACCAAATGTCTGTAATTTTCGCATTTTGAGGCGTAAAGGGTCTCAAACGGTAGGGTTCTACTCCGTGATGACGAAATCGTGGTAAAATTCAATTCTGTACTTGGGGCTGTCCGGCCGTCCGTTAGCACGATAACTTTCGAAAGAGAGAGATTTTCAGGGTGGTTTCGGTTTCCAAATGCCTTCGTTAATCAGACGAATCGAACAAGGTGTTCAATAATGTGGCCATTCAATATATTTGTTCCTCAATCTCTCAGACAAAACAAAGCCAATCGAAATGAAATTTTGCTGTCACATGTAGAATGCTCATAATAAGCCTCACACGAAATTTTGTGGCCAAAGTGTTAGGAGAACAATAGAAAATTCCATGGTAATATTTTTATAACAAGATATCCGATTCGAGATAAATTTAATTGTAAATGAAGATTGATATACTGAATGTTCAAGACAAATTTCAAGAAGAACGCATAATCTGAACAGTAGAAAATTCAATTGGAATATTGAAAAGAAGTCTCTCTTTATTTCCATAATGAGATTTCTGATTCAAATGAAATTCATTTTGGCATGAAGATTGATATACTGAATGTACATGCAAAATTTCAAGAGGATTGCATCATCACAAACATAGAATTCAATTTTTTCAATTGTTTTGACATATTTCAGTTCTTGAATATTTTCCAGAATATTATTTCGATCGTGCTGAGATTTGGCATTTGTATATACTATCAATCTCAAACCGTATACTAAATTTTGAGGTAATAGCCTCATTGCTCCACCAATGAACGAGCGCTAAAAAACCTCCTGCTCAGGGCTTTTTAAATTTTTTTTTCAGATTACAATATCGACTACTGCTTTTAAGATTCTTCTTTGAAATCTTTCAGTTGTTCACGTCATTTATTTTTGTGAAATAACTTGTTTCAAGCATTTTATTAGATTAAAAAATTGTGGAGTATATGGAGAAAAAGCTAGAAAGCTAGGAAGTTTAACAATTGAAAATCTTTTTTAAGTGTTTGACAATTTTCAAGTAGTTCCAAATATGCTGAAATACGAAAGTTTGAGAAAATCCTCATTTAGTCTCGAGAATCTGTGACCAAATTCAATTGCAAGAAAATCTGCACATCCTGTGTATTGATCATAGAATTCATTCAAAACTTATTATTAGTTCAATCATAAATATCTTTCCAAATCGGTAAAATATTTCGGAGCCAAAGTTGGAAATATTTGAAAATGATGTGTTCTTTCAAAACCAGTTTGATTTTCTTTCATTATAGAGGTAGGATAGGGTTGATACCAACCATAAACAATGTGATGATACCAATAAATGTACATATAGATTAATTCCACATAAATCATAATTTAATTCCTTTAAAATATGACGTTAAAGTCAATGAAAATTTAAAAAGAAATTATCAGACACATCATTGACGTAAAATCGTCATCATTTCAGCATATAATCATAATGTAAAAATCATCATTTGAATTTGAATATCTTGCGTTTCATTGTATTCATTTATTAATTCGGCTTTTAGGTTCAAATTTTGAATTAGCACTTAAAATTCCACGTTTTTATTCTTTTCAGCAGTTGGAGCGTTTACAGTAGACTGTTAAGTACCTAATGACGAATTTTCAGAAAAAAAACATGAAGTTTTCTGAGAAGAAGGTAAATAAAAACAAACAGAAGTTGTGTAGTAATCATTTTTATGACTAAAAAGATTCAATAAATAGAGTGATCTCGGACAAGTACACCGGTGCAAATCAATTTTTGTGGCGGGAAATTTGTGTCCATCATTTGAAAATCATGATTTGTTGAAATTTCAGAATCTTATTTTAAATTCATGTGTTTTTCGAAAAACTCACTTGTTCTCTTCGTGATTTATTCTGAATATTGATGAGGTACAAAATTTGGCACAAAAGATTCAATACCTTATTTTTTTGAACTATTTCTTGAAAGGATATTATCAGACTGTTAAAAAGTTGTATAAATTCTTATCTCTTTAAAGTATTAATTCTACGGCTACTTTAAGTATACTAGAGTCATCTATCCTTGATGAAAGTAAGTATTCGTATAACAGCAGGTTCCTTCAAATTGATTCATTGAAAACCAACATCACCTAGTGAATTCTCTCAGTTATGCAGTGATGACACTAGATGGGGGGCAGAGAAGGCACGAACTACACTGACTCTAACATGTTGTTGAGTCACTGTAGCACAGACCCCCTGAATTTTGGCGGCCCCCTTGACCCCCTGTTTTAAAATCTGCATTCATGAGTAAATTTTCAATCATTTAAATGAATGATAAAAACTATATCAGTACAAAACTATGGGACTTCTCTATTTGACTCTTCGTCAAACACAGAAGATCACTCGGATAGTAGTAAATCACATCATTAAAATTTTTCTTTAATTATTGATGTATAGATGACACTCTTTATTGGAAGATTGTTTAAACTACGGAAGACATATAGAATATATTCTCTACTCAAAGATGGAAGTGCTACTCATACAGGTAGAGGTTTTCCAGCTTATTTCAACGACTTCTTCACCGAGATACGGGATGTCGAAGTCCGAGAAAAATTTGTCTTTTGCTTTCGAATTTAAACTTGCTATGCGCTGAGCCAATTCAAAATTCCTTGCGAAATTTGGAAAGAAATTTCAAGTCAAGGACGTAAAATTTTCGGGGGGGAGTCTCAGTAGATTTCCACCCCTCTTTCTCAACGGAGTTGTTTTTTTGTACATTCGATAGCAAAAATCAAAAGCGTTGTAATTTTTCGACACATTTTATATCCTGCTCCAATGTGATTCTTTACCCGTTTTCAAAAAATACACACTTAAACATTGAAAACATAAATGACAGGTTTATTTCAAAAAGAATAAATGGCGACGTAACTAAAGGTGAAAGATTTAATAGTAATGACCATTATTACGCATAAGCACATATCAGCCCTTCATTGCACACTGAATTCAGCATCTGTGAAATTGCTATCTAAACCTGTTGTTTATGTTTTTCCATCTTTCAGTGTGTATTTCATTCATCGGTTAGAAATTTCTGATATGAGCAGGACATAGAATTTGTCTTTAAACAATGATAATAGAGACCTCATTAATCTAACATCAAACAGAGAAGCAATAATCATATCTATCCCACTTTTTTTAATGAGACAAATGCACCCTTTTTAAAAAAAGTGATCATATTTCTTCTTTTTGCAACCATAATGCCAACTTTTCCGAAGAATTATTCATTGCGCGTTGTTTTCTCAAGAATAAAACTCTGTTTTTATTTTTATAGGTATTCTAATTATTTTATTCACATACACATTGTAAATCACAAAATTCTAATTGCCCTTCAGTGTATCTTATCATTAACAAACATCCTTCTGAATATACAACATAGTCGTTTGCATAATAAAAGAATGAATACATATATACAAAAGTAAAACTAAAATTTCTACTGGTAGAAATATTCACTCAAGAAGAACCACGCCACAGATTGACGACATGAAATTCAGGTTTTCCTTCCACTAAAATTCCCTACTTTTGGATTTGAGCAAAAGAAAAAATTATATATGTACAATTTTTGTTTGAAACAGCTACTCTCATCGGAACAATTCCTCATTCGAATTTTTATTCATTTTTTCATTCAAGTTGGCAATTTTGATCAAACTATAGTAAATTTACAATAAAACATTGGTTGGTCCTTGATTATAAATTACATTTTGCCATTGCTTTCTTACATATGGCACTACTAATTCCGAGACTAATTCAGTAGACCAGGATTATAATTTTGGAATAAAAAAATCAAGTCGAATGAAATCTATTGGAAAAGGCGGAGACTACAACGAAAATGAAGGAAAAAATAATTTAAGGTGCATAAAAATTTAAGTTTCCATAAAATTGGGTGAATAACTTTTTTTGTGAAGGATAAAAATAAAAAACCAAGAAACATTTCGTTGTATTTTCTGCCTTTTCAATGGGTTTCACTCAAGTATATTTTTCAAAATTTTTTATCATTTTTAATAACTTCAACACTGGTCTTCAAGTTATGCTTTGTATTACTGTTGCTTTATTTTATTTTTTTATCAGCACTTGTTGGAAATGTATATCTTAATTGAATATACATATAGTTTTTTTGTAATTTTAACTGAAATGTTTGTGTGTTGTAGTCTATCTTGGTATCCTTATGTTCAATTAGAAATAGTTGATTGTTTTTCAGTGACATTTAATGTACCCGTTGTACTATTTCATACAAATATAGTTGCTCATAGAGAACGACACATACCTAATAAAATGAACATCTGAGAATGTTTTTATCAATTCCTTTGTATTTTATACAACATTTTCAATGGAAAGTAGAATGGCCAATCAGGTTATCCATGAATTGAAGAGCTTTTTTTATAGTTTTGATAACAAATAGATTATTCATAATCAAATCCACTCAGGATTACCAGCAAACAATTCGTTTAGTATTCATTGAGATGTCTCAATAAATATCGAGAACAATCCATATTTCAACAAGGAAAACGATTAAAATATTAATTGAAATCTAGTATAATTTATATTCATTTTTGAAAATAATTCATCCTTAATCTCTGCAAGATATGTCATGCTCACTAACGTATACTGCATACCTTGTATTTTCCAATATTTCATATACTTTAAGATCAATAAAATTGAAAGAATGCAA
The DNA here is from genome assembly GCA_013421045.1 of Propylea japonica. Lineage (NCBI taxonomy): Eukaryota > Metazoa > Arthropoda > Insecta > Coleoptera > Coccinellidae > Propylea > Propylea japonica. The sequence continues at coordinate 48,394,360 of CM024245.1, forward strand.
GTTATATGGTAACATCGAAAACCATGAATAGTTTTCTCAACCCTGAGAATTTTGTTCAAACGTAGATAATCTTCTTTCCTTCTCTCACTCTTAGTCTTTATATAATCGATATCACCTAATTTTAATCACTAATTTAGTTAACTTTCGTTTTTCCATTCATGGTAATTTCTTTTTTGTCTTCAATTTCTTTTGTTGTTTCCGATTCTCCAACTTCTTTTTCTTGTACAGCTAATCTTGCTTGTTGTCTTTTCAGTCGCGCTTGTTCCCATTTTTTGGCCTGGATGTAGCTTCTATGATAAAAGCTGCCGAACAGGTAAAGGAAGAAGAGTGCTTGGAATGCCAAAAGGAAAGCTATGAATTTCGGATAGTCGCATTCTCTGAAGAGGATTTGGGAGTTGTGTACGAAAATTAGGCAGAATTGGACCTGAAAAAAAAGAATTTAATGAAAATAAAATGGAATAGTTTGTCTTTCCGTCATATTTGAATATATTGTCATGATACCAAAACGTCCAGTAGTGATGTAGTTTTCCCGAAAATTCACGATGTTTGAAATTTCAATGCTTTTCAATTCGATAATGTTAGGATATTTTCAATTTTTCACTGAATGTGTAAGAAAGAAATGCAAATTCCTCCCCAATAATTCCGATTTTATTATTTTTTCTAGAACGTTAATAGACAAGATAATAAATTTAGATCATCATTTCAGTTCTAGATATCCCGTCAAGAAGTAATTTTAAAGGGAGTCGAAGCAAAGAATATTTTAAAATTCTTCAGATTATAAAATTATTGATTATAATGTGAAGATTTCATTTGAATGTGATTAGTAAATATCAATTTGGTGATCAATAATCATTCCGGGTAGGAGAAAACTTTGACCTCTGTGAATAAACTGGTTTTTTTACGATCGAACTTAAAAATTGAATATATTCTCATTCCTGCTTGAATAGCACGGTGGTAAAATTCGAGAGTCTCTCACCATCTGCAAAGCTGTAACATGTTTCTTCCACCAGAGATATTTTTGGTACTGTGGGCCCAATGATGCCAGCAAGTAGTAGGAATACATAATTATGTGAATGAAGGAATTGATGACGCCCAACAAGGTTCCATGACCGCCTGAAAAATAAAACGATTTTTGGTTATCGAGCTCGTGAATCATTGTCCTCTGCCGAGTTTTTTAGTCTGATTTTAAAATTCATAAAATTTTTCGGTCACAATGATTTATGTGATGGGAATATCAAGTTTATGTAATAACCTTTTTTTCTAGCTTGACTCCATGAATATTATATACATTGGGATGTTTTTACGTTAGATTTTTTTCAATTTCTGACACTTCACTACGTATTCAAGGAAAAAGTACAAGCAATATCAACGAAAGTGTCTGAATTGAATGAATGTTTAAATTCTGAAACAAAATCTGAAGATAATTTGCAATATTCAAAGTGTAAGCACCTTAAAATTGAATGTTTAATTTCATTTATGGGCTCGTAATGCCAAAGAACCACTAGAGATTAGAATATCAAACTGAATATTCATATATATTTAATTAAGATTTTTCAGCTTCTCATACGTAGACAAAAAGTAAAAACAGCATATAATCTGTTTTAAGCTTGCAAATTCTAGCTCCACTAACATTTCATATTTTAAAAAAAAATTCAGAAAATATGATCGAAACAAAATTTTCTATATTGAAAATTTTACACAAACCGAATAACTTGTATACATAGGTATACTTAATTAACGTCAATAAAAAATGTGATTCACATACCAGGTAAAAATCTTGTACCAATCCAGCCGCAGATAGGCATCATCGTGTGGTGATACAAATGGAGGAAAGACACCTGGTTCATTTTTTTTCTTAAAACGAAAAATACCTGCAAATTCAATGTTATTTATATGATTCAAACACTTTCGATGTTCAAGGCTTACCGTATCTACTAGCTCAATTATTTTTGTCATAAAATAAAGCCATACAGCTGTCGCCATCTGAAAACAGAAAAATGGAATAATGTAATTTTTGGAGAGAGAAGAATTTTTTTTTCTCGAAATATAATAAATTGTTTTAGTAAAGAGATATTCTTCATGTGAGACACTCTTCCTAAGCCACATTGTTTGTTTTCGTTAAGACCTTTTTTTCATAAATGAATTTAAATTATATTACATATTTTAGATATCCTGTTATACAGCCTAGTGATACATTGAGAAGTAATAAAACATCGACGGATTTCCAAAATTGAAATGAAAAGTTTTTTCTATGACGGGAAAAAATTTTGACATTTCATATCTCTTGACAGGTCACAAAATATAACTTTTCACGATATAACTTTTTTCCCTGTCAAAAAAGTGAGTATCTTTGTATCCGGGAAAAATTAATTTGGTGAGAAGTTATTTTTCTTTCACTATTAAATCGTTGTTGTGAAAAAGTGTATTAAAAACGGAAAAAATATAACTTTAGCTCTCGTTTTTTTGCCTCCCTCGTGTCGGGAGACAACATAACCTCGAGCTAAAATCTCATACATTTTTCTTTTTAAAATAAATAACTATTTAGAATAGTGTAATTTCATCAAATGATTTTTCAATGCTACATATATGAATGTTGCCACTCAAAATCAAGGTAATACAAGTTCAGGCCATGTTTTCATATAAAAGTGAAAACTTGCGAATAATGAAAGTTCTCAACAGTAATGTAAGTACTTTTTTAAAAAACTCAAAATATATAATCCATAGGAATTCCTGAATATCTCAATTTTTTTCGTCGCATATTTTACAATTTTCTGCATTACTCTCGTATTTTTTCTTGAATAAAATCTCTGAATTCCGACACAACTGAAATTCTAGTAAAAAAATTTTTCGCTAAAAAGAAATTGAAAACTCCACCGAGTATACTTTCGAATCTTTCGCAGTAAGGATGATTTTTACAGTTGAGAACTCAACCGGGATAAATATGCGAATTTTAGTCTGGAATACATAAGACCAAAATTACGTACTTATATTCATCCCACTCGATGAGAATTTTTTTGGACTTTCCCGATTTGAATATTCACAAACTTACTTACTGTCAATGCTGTTGGGTTTTCAGTGTAATCAACAGGTTGGCAAGCGAAGCTGTATCCTTTAGCCCATCCACCTTCCAGACCCTGAAATAAAACATGAAAATGATTTTTTCTTTGAACCATGTATCAATACTTATAGATAGAAACGATATTTTCTCAGATACAGAAGCATGTAACAACAAATTTGTGGAAATTTTGATTCTCGTTTGAAAGTAAGATAGTTCACGGTTAAAAATACTTGACAAATTTGATTTTACATAAATGTTTAGCCAGATTTGTTCTAGACAATTTTGACTTCTCAAATTACAGATATCATTAGATAATATAGCATCATTTCCACATGGAAATATACTACAGAAACAGTTGGCGATTTACGATTTGATGTTGAAATTGATTGACCATATAAACTTATAAACTTAGCCTACTTAGTCCCGTCTTAGTTGAACTGGCATTCGGAATTTGCTATGTTATAATGAAAGATTGTAAACAAATCCTTCTACGCATTTATAAGACAACTCGATTGTCCGATGCCTTTCATATACGTGGTTCCCAAGAATTTGATGCCTTTCAATAAAAAACGAAAAAAAGGTTGAAAATACATTCACCAAAGACAGCAAAAATAGTACAAATTTGATCTGACCTAGTTGAATTTGTATTCGTATTCTATTCTTCTTCTTCTTTTATGAAACGAATTCAGTTAAAAATTCTTCATTACACAAAATTGGAATTGAGCAAGTCAAGATGTGAAGCCGTTATCAAGCACCTATATGTAGAATTTGAACACAATCGGATGTCTGATTCTGAAAATTACTAAAAATTCAAGAGATGTTCATTCGTTATACCCCTTAAAATAATCAACCGAGATATTTTGACCCTGCATCTAGCTTGAAAATTTCAAGCATCTAATTCTACTCAAAAGTCAGACTGTTTACAGATGGCCGAGCAGATTTTTTTGTTTCGTATTATTTCAGTGATTAACTTTAAATTTTTAACAAAATTCTGCATGCTGTTTCCTTCGGAAAAACCACGACTTCCTCAATGATATTGCTTATACCTACTATCATTACTTTCGTGGAAAAACAGAAACAGTTATATTCACTTTATTGGTCGCGAATAAAAAGTTATACCTACCTATATTTTTCTTGTTTTCTTTTAAACAGCATCGAAGAAATGCATTCGCAAATTGAAGGGAATTTAATTCTTTACCGAGGATCAATTAAAAAGAGGAAAAAAGCGGTTTCGAAATATTCATGGATCACGATCCTATCACTGATGGATTTCATCAAGAAATGGTAAGTAACTTAACACAATAAAGAGTTTCTCCAGTAATGCAGAAATAGTTGCATAACGGCATAATCAGACAGATATCTAGCTAGATGGAAAGAAAATTTTTACCCTTTCACGTTTATAAATTATCTTTTGACAAATGTCGTACACTCGGTTCGAAAATCATTAACGTGAAGCCTGATAACACACGCTTGTTGCTTGATTGATCGATAATTTGAATATTATAATGCATATTTTTTTCGATATACCCGTATTATGTATGATATGTGAATTTTCACAGAAAGATTCGATTCATCCCGATATTTGAGATATGAAAATTCAACCAAATTAAAATTGTAAAAATTTTAAAATGAGCATAATTTCTGATGACCAAATTTCAAATCTCATTTCTTGGTTATCTGTGTTGTAGAATGTTTTTAGATTTTGTTTAATCCAGCCTTTGAATACTACCCTTATTTTATTAGCCCTTTTCTAAAAATTTAAGAAAGCAAAAAAAAGCACTGGCATTCAACGAACGAGTTTCAAATTTATAACTTCTGTTTTTGAAAGGCAATACTATTCAATTTTGAAAAATTGCAGAATATAACACTTCACCGGTCTGATTCAATAAAGTGCTTCATAATTTTTTCATATGAACACCGATGTAGATAAATTTTGAATATTTGTAAAAAACTTCGAAGAAATGATTTTCACCAAATTGGGGAAGCATTTGAATGTCTTCTTCAATCAGTATATTCTAAATCAATATTTAAATAACTCACCAAATAGACGAGATATACACTTAAAACTATCTGGAGTGCATTGTATGCCTGTATAGCAAGTTTCAAGTCGTATGGCTTTCGATCTCTCATGTACCTGGGTCCAGCTGATATACAAAAGTATAAATATGTGACTAGAATTGTGATTAATGGTCCTGGTGAGCTCATGAGCAGCCAGTTTGCAGTCCTGGGATCTGTAAAAATAACATATGTATTATTTCAAACTATTCCTTATGAATAAATTAGTTTTACCAAAAAAATGTATACCTAGTGAAGTCTGAAGAAATACTATCTTTGAAAATTAAATTCGAATCAGTTGTTCTGTGATGAACAGCGAATATAGATATTTCAGGATGGAAGGAATTTTTTTGTATTTTTTAGTTTTGTCTTGTTTTTTCAGCAAATATCTCTGGTATCAGGGCGTCTAAAACTTCTGAGAAACAAAGATGAACTTTGGGCTTGAATTCATAATAACCACTGCAAACGAAAACGGCCTACAACTCTTGTAAACATGATAATGACAAAGGCTAATTTAATAGGTAAAAAATATTCCATTATTTCATGATATCGATACAAAATCAAAAAAACTGTTGAGAAACGATTTTTTGGATGATTATTTTGTGTATTATTTGTATCAAATATGTGATTATACAATTTTTTATAGAATTCCAAGACAAATGAGATATTTTTGGTTTCATCCATCAATTTTGCAGAAAGATTGTTAATTTTTTCTCATATTGGTACCTAGTTATTATAATTTGGACTGCTATGTACTTCATAGTTGAAGTAAGCCTCAGGGATACTTGCATCAAGTTCTGAATTATTATATCACCATCATAAAAAACAAAATGCTACAAACTTTCTTGATAAGAAAAGCGAAAAAACTGGAGCTACATAAAAAAATTTAATTTTCATTAAGATCGTATTGGTTCTCATTTTCCATAATCAAATGAAATAATTTTCGAACCTCGGATCTAGACTTAAATCAATGATACGCTCATCGGAGGAATTGACCCAATTACTTCTTCTGAACATTATTCAATGAAATGTGAATTATCAATCACTTTCATTGATATCTAATGATCATAAATTGAAATAAGTGGGTGAACATCAGGTATGTTTCAGATATTGCAAAAGAAACCACGGGCATGATCAATATTATACTTCCTGATTCCTTCAATATCTGTCTGTAACAATCAGATGAAAGATCTTGCATTACTGCTTCCAACAATCCCCGGTCATTGCAATCAAGCAAGTTGTAGTACTCCGATTTTTAAATTTTCATGGCAACAAGGCTTTCACCTACTTCCTTATAATTAACTATGCATTTACAAAAAATTGGTATGTGTAGCAGGTTTTTCATGTCGAGTTGAATATTGGTTGAATGTTTCCTTGGAATTCATTCCAAATATGTTGCTATAGCAAAAATATTTAAGCCAACCCACGAATTACTCATACATGGTTTCTTGAGATTTGAATGGGTTTTTCGATTTTCCCCAACAATTTTGAAATAATTTTCATTCGAAATGTTCAAATTTGTTATGTTAATCAGTAGAATTAATGTTAACCAATAGTGATTCATTTTTAATAAACACCAATAAAAAACACGAGGAAGGTTTGGAAATTTCGCACGCTTTTTTATATTGATCAACTCGAAGGCCTAAATTAAACACGATAACTTCCTGGATGGATCAAAATTTCTAGATAGTGGTTTGGGCAGAAATGTTAAATTCATAAAGATATAGAATGAAACAATATACCATCAAGATATTTAAATTATCGTTCTTATATGAACAAGTGAGCAAAAGTTTCTAATACCGATATGTTCCTTTTGTATACAGAATAATCTTATTTGGATAATAAATTGAAACACCATAGATTATTATCATACTTAGTTTGACCGATAGTATTTCCAAATCCAAATTAAGCTATTAGAGTGGAACTTCCCTATAACGAAAGCGCTAAATCCGCAAAAAATTCGTTATAAAGAAATTTCTTTATGCAGAAAATTTGTTTCTATAGTCGGCAATGTCGCGGTCGACTTCACTGATAAATTTATGTTTATTATTCAAACTTAAGCACTTGCCTTCCGATATTTTCGCACAACTTTTCACACTAGCATAATGGTTAGATTGAAATCAAACAGCCAGGGGTGTATTTCAAAACTGTTTCAGAAGGATTTCTCTGCCCGCCGTAATGATTTAGTTTGAGGTCGGGATTAATTACGTACGTCCGGAAAATTTCGGAAAGAACCCACCCTTATAACTTCTTACCAATACCCATTCAAAGAGTGATGTTCTTTGAATATTTCGTTATAGAGAGAATTAACCTTGTTTTAGAGGGTTATTTAACATGGAATTTGGATTCAAGGTGCAATGTCTTGTACGAAATTCGTTATAAAGAGTAGTTAGTTATACAGACGAACGTTATAGGGAAGTTCCACTGTATTGTTTTGGTTAACAGGCTAGACAATTGTAATTTTGTATTTTGGGCCTGATCAGATTCTTGAATTCAAAAATATCAAGAAAAAAATAAGTTTTTACATATTGCTAAAGTGGAATCGGATAAAATTCATTTTAATCTCACTTTGTTTCCTAATAATCAATGATGAATGCAAACAAAATTGAGAAACTCAACTTCCGTAAAATCAACAAATCTTTGCATTGCGGATAGAAGAACAAAAGAAGAAGTTCTATTCTATAGGTGTCTGATTTTATGCAATAAGAAAAATTTCGAAAAAATTCTTTGAAAAGAGGCAAAAACGAATGATATAGTTCCTTGAACAGCTAATTTAATCTGAGTACTATAATAGGGTACAAAAGACCATTATAGGTCACGATGCATTTTTTAAATTAATTTAGACTAGAAGATTACTATAACGCAGCAAGATGGAATATTCATTTTATTATTTTTTAATTAGAATTTTATCGAGTAAAACTCGAGAATAATTAAATATACCTTGTCAATTGCCTCTCAGAAAAAAATATCGTAAACGTGTCAATACCATGAGTTTTATTTGAAATATATACTTTTTCCGCAAAAACTCATGGATGACATAAATCTTTTCCCATTATTTAAATTAGTCTAATCATATAATGAAGGTAAAAACATTACACATTTTCCCTTTAAATACTTCGCAGATGGCTGCGTTTTGAGATAGATACTTTTCAATATTGATATATAATCATATTCAAGGTTCCATCGATAATTAATAATAACTAAAATAAACAACAATTAACGAATAATGGTACACTTACCACTTTTTGTTTCCATAAAATTGTTATATACATCCATAATTGCCCGGAAGCCGTTGGTACTAGTAGCCATATTGATTTATGTCAGGTTCTGAAACAAAAAAAATTATATTTACGTAAATTCTCTAGAAAATAAACAACATTACTTCAATTTGACAGAGTTTTTTCGGGACTTGCGAAAAATCTTGAGTTTTGCGAAAAATCTTGAGTCTTTTAAAACATAATTCCAATGTTGAGATGAAATAAGACTGTGATATGGTATGGAAAGTGGGTGGGCTAGAAATGAAGCCAGAGGATCATCGGCAAGTCCTTATCAATTTCATATTAAACTCCATTGAATCTCACAATAAAAATAATTGAAAATTTATCTAATATGGTAGGTGTTCCGCATAATGGGTCGTTCACTTTGAATGCAATTTTTCCATTAAATTTTGATAATATAATTCGTCTATGCTTTCGATGAAAGGATTCATTTTCCATGTGACGGAACACCAGATATATTCCTGGATGTGTCCTTATGAAAATTAGCAATGCAGGTCTTTATTAATTTGAAAATATCAATTAGTTTGATTAGCTTTAATCGTTATATTTACGATGGAAAACGTCGTAGAGAACCAGAGTACCAGTAAAAAGTTCACACAAGACAATCAAGTAGAGTACTTTAGTCGGTTCTAGAAGTCGGGTTTTTTTTATCAGTTAAAATTGCAATTTCAGTGATCAAAAAAATTATTAATAAACATCTAAAATTTCCATGCGAAAAGTTTTGATGCTCTCTCTAGAAGTAAACATTTTTTGAAGTCGAAAGAAAAAGCATACACTCAATAACATCTTGTCAAAAAACTTTTGGGAACAAATCACCAAATTAAATATTATATTTATAATCATCTGTATACAAATGAAAACGTTTTTTTCAATTTCATAGGCATAGATATGTCGGCAACGTCGAAAGAAATGATTTTCATTGCCTTTATTGAGTTTTCGGGAATTTTTCGAAATATCGAATTGAATGATTGATGAAATGGATAACTGTTTGTGAAACTTACTATTTTAACAATTAAGAGCACGCGACACGCAGCCTTTCGTTATTTTTTTATAGATGACTTCAACACACTATTTATGAATCTAAGGTGAGGTAAGAAGTAATAAGAGGGGTGAAAAATGTATTTTTCTCCAACCATCAGAAAATGTTGACATTTTTGTACTGTTTTCAGGTACAAAAGTCATAATTTCCTTACCGTACAAAAATTACCGTTACTTTACTTGCAAACACTTTTAATCCTAGGATTAAAAAACCAATTTTATTGTAATTTTGACTTGGTTGGAGAAAAAAATAGTATATATTATTCGGACTAAAAGTGCCTATTTTAACTCGCAATTTTGCATTCGCTCGGCGGCCTCGCAAGTGCAAATATTGCTCGTAAAAAAATTATGCACTTTTAATCCTATATATAATATACTATTTGCTCCAACCATCAGAAAATGTTGACATTTTTGTACTATTTTCAGGTGCAAAAGTCATAAATTCCTTACCGTACAAAAATTCACTCGTTACTTAGCAACACTTTTAATCCTAGGATTAAAAACGCTACTTTTAATCCTTGGATTAAAAGTAAATCATTTGAAGTCTACTTGACAATCACTGTCATGATTCTGTGTTCAAATTCATAACCAAATTATGAACGATTTTTCACTAAAACCAATTTTATTGTAATTTTGACTTGGTTGGAGAAAAAATACTCCTAGTACTGTTCAAGCCCCACGACAGACACCCTTAATTATAATTTGTTTTATTCATTATTTTTCCATTTATTTTTATTATTTTGTTAAAAAAGGAACTATTCACTGATATTTTGCTAAGGGGCGTCCTGTATGTTATTATAAAGAAGTATAAATTAAAATTTAAAAGCATGGGGTTGGAAGTAATTTAAATTTTTTTCGAAGAAAATATCTAAAAACTGGATTCATATTCATACAGTTCGAAAAATTTGATTGTGATTTCAATTTGATAATTCTCTATTCTGTTTTGTTTTTTAAATTCGTATGAATTGCGCGATTTCGAAAGTTTTTTTGACGTTAACACACTTGTGTGTTTTAATTTTTCCATCGAAGAATTATTTCCAAATGCTGTTTCTCGAAATGTTTTGTGTTTTTTTGACATGAAGTATTTCCTATCAAAGTAAAATAAAGAAGGTAGTTTCAAATGACCACACAGACTGTATTGTCACACAAACTCCATCATAAATGCATATCTTATCCACTTTCCTAAATATGGCACGCTTGTTTCAATGTCGAAAACGAGAATTCAATTTGAAATAGGTATTGAAAATTTTTGGTTTCATTCTATTTACTCGTGAATTAAATTAATCCTGTTTTCAATATGAATAATCTTGCCAATTTTTTTTCTATGATTTTGAACGATAAAAATTGGGATTTTGTCACAGACAGTTCGAATTAGTCGCAATGTCTTCTAATTATCGATTTTTGACTGATTTGGTGAATTTCATAAGTATTCATGTAAATCCCGTATTCATCTTATTGTGAAAAATTTTAGGGCTTGCTCATTTCACTGGCACGTCCTGTATAATGTGACCTGATTTTGACAAGGTAATTCCAATAACCAGTTGGGCAAAATAGAATGGTTTTTTTACCCTTTAGGATATGGTGGAGACCTGTGTTTACCTCTTCCTGATTTAATGTTTCCGAACTTGAATTCTCGAAGAATGTCATAATGAAAGTGACTGGATGTTCTTGAACAGGAGCAAATGAAATTATTTCAATATCACATGTTTCTTTGAACTCAAACCTGCAGTTACATGATAAGAGATCTCCGGACTTCAATACTCCTTCCAAAATTTATTTCAATCTCACTTTGTTTTCTTATGTTCATTGATGAATCCAAACAAATTAAGAAAAATAACTTTCGTTAAATTGAAAAATCAAATTAAATTACAGACAGAAGAATAAAGAAGAGTTTTAATTCTATTGGAGTCCGACTTTAATGCAACAAGTAGAATTTCAGAAAAAAAACGTGAAAAGAAGGAAAAATGAATGATATAGTTTTTTACATCTTATTTCAAACCGAGTTAGTGTTAGGTACTATAATGAGGTACAGCAGACCGTTAGTTTTCATTAGGACAGCCTGTATAATATGACTTTAGAATTTGAAAAGGTAATTACGATAACCAGTTGCGCAAAAATCGACTGAGTTTTTTACCCTTCAGGATGGATACCTGTATTTACGTTTCTGAACTTGAATTCTTCAGGAAGGTCATGTTGAAAGTGACTGGATATTCTTGAACAGAGCAAATGGAATTATTTCAATATAACACGTTTCGTTGAACTCAAACTTGCAGTTACCATCATAAGTAGAGTCCGGTTTATATGCATTTGTGAATTTGCATATGCTTCTACATATTTCAAATATCTTCAGCGGTATTTGCATATTTTAGCTGAAATCCAGTTATGATGCATATTTTCAGTACGTATTTTCTTCCCTGCTTTCCGAATTCAATAAAAGTGCTGGATTCGAAAATTCCACAAAGCATGAGGTCTATTAAGTAATTACACTAATAATTGTGACTTTTGTCAGGTGTGCGAATCACTTTTATTGCATTCCGGAACGCAGTATTAGTAGGCGTCCGCTATATGAAAGAATCCAAATAATGAGTAAAATACGACAAATGAACTCGACATTACCATTGGCATTTCTGAAAAATCTTCAAGAAAAGTTTGAGAGGATACTGAAGGGAAATCCAGGTTTCGAAGATTGTCTCTAATCTAAAGTTTTAGTAATGGGACGGCAGAAATTTTACCTAAAACTATAAGGGAGAAAATAGGATCAAGGTTCAAATCCTCCTCAGTTACGTCCGTGGATGTGGGGCGAACCTTTTCCACATAACAAAATATCCAGAATGATCAAAGGCAAAATTAACAATTGAACATTTGGAAAATATTCAATTGTTCACAAAAATATTAAATACCATATTATTGAGAGTTGATTTTAAAATAAAAATTACTCTTCTTTTTTTGAGTTCGCAAAATTCATTATGCAATATTGAATATTCTGCATATTTTGCCTATTTCCTGCATATTTTAGGCATTTTCATGCATAACAATAACAATATTTTTATGTTGCATATAATCCGGTCTCTAGATTCATAGGAGTTCTCTGGACTTAAAACTTTACTACTCATTTCCAAGATCAGATGATACACGATACGAAGATTCTTCTTGAGCATTAAACTCTTTTGCGATGTTGGTAAAAACACGTGTATGTTAATTCTATAATCTTGTTCTAGTAGGATGTTATGGAGAAATACTCAAGGAAGATGATTCGATGATTTAAATGTCGCATAATGTAACGAAGCTATTTAACGTTTTTGACCTTGCCTGAATTAACTTTGTGAAAATAACAGTTATTTGGAGAGATGAATGATTCATTTGAATACTAGATTACCATTCAATAATGAATTATGATTTAATACTAGTTTCAACAATTAATGTCAAACTTCTATATTGAGTTGCTTAATAAACAATTTATCTTTCAGCCACGAATGATTTATGCAACTTATAAAAACTAAGTTATTGATAAGCATGGCCAACAATGTGCAGATATGAATTTCTGAATTATTGAGGGTTTTAAAGGCCCCTAGGACTTTCTTGGTTCAAGAGATGAAATGCGTTGAGTGTTTCCTAGATAGCTTATGATAGCTCGATATTCTACAAACGGCTCGAAATATTTAGACGGATTTAATAGGAAAGGTATGAAAAATGGGGTCTCCAGATGGTGAGGAGAACAACGAAATCATAAAGAAATGCGAAAGCTTCAAATATTTGAGTATCAACTACAATACTGAAGGAACAGATGACGCTGAAATCAATTCAAGAATGAATCAGACAAAAAAATAATAAATTCGCTAAATAATATTGAGGAAGAAAAACAAAAAAATAAGAATATATGATATACATTGATCAAAAGTACCCTGGTTTAGAGATCTGAAACATGGTGGTTGAAGAAACAATTGAGGAGGAGGACAAAGCCCACAGAAATGGATGCAATAAGAAGAGCATCAAGAACTTCAAGAAGAGAGAGGGTACACAATTCGATGATAAGGGAGAATATGGACATAAATGATATTGTCACGAAATATATAGAAAGGAAGCAGCCTGTATGGTATGTACATGTGCAAAGAACGGCACAGAATAGATTACAAAAGAAACTGATGAGATGGATACCACCGGAAAACAGAAAAAAGGGAAGACGAAAAACGACAGGGATTAGTAGAATTAAAAAGTCAATGGTTGAGAGGGGATTGAATGATGAAGACTGCAACAATAGAAGACACAGGCAATTGGGCATCGGACAACGTGCTATGTTTAAAAAAATAAATAATAGGAAAAAACGAATTATTGAAGCAATAGCAGAAAAGGGACAACCAAGAAGAATTAAAATTAATAAATGAATAAAGGAGAGCCTCCATATTTGAATTATAGTGATGAATTGCGAAAACTTCTGAATTCTCAGCATACAGTTGGATTGGAAAAGTTCAAATAAATAGAAAATCAATTAACTAGATTCAGACACCAAGATTCGAACCAAAGAACGGAGCAAAGGCACCGAAAATTTAAATAACTTGAACTATAAACCTAAATGTGGAAAGGATGAATACCAAATTATCATAATTCAGAAACTATTCAGCCCATCAGATTCATTAACTTGTCCTTTTCAATATAATCGATGATTTCATGATCAGAATAACCCGTTTTTTTGTAGTTTTTGGATTTTTGCATATTGAGCTGAATTTATTTTAGTCTCTCTGACAATTATAATAGAAAAAACCTGCCTCACCTTCAGTTTTGACTTAGACTCCTTTTATCACATATACACGTATTGATAATTAATTTATTTTTCATGAACGATTTGAAAACTATTCACTTTCCAATTTTACAGGCTAAGTTCTTGAAAAACTAGGGAAATTAAAACCTAAAGCAACATTTTTTTTTAAACACTAAGTGTTTCACAGATGTGGATGACACTACAGATGTGACTTCAATGGACGTGGTAATCCGTTGAGTCAGCAATAGTGCATGACGGCCATGAATTGGTATTTACCTACATTTTGTTTATGTTTAATTTGAAATTAATTAAAACAATTCAAAAGTCGAATTCACTACTCCTCCTCTTCTGAAATTTGTCTTCGAATAAGCCACCTTCTGCTCGTTGTCATTCTAATTTAAGTTCAAAAATGTTGCGCGCTTGTTTATATATGGAAAAGTGAAGTGAAAATTTGAATATCCTGAGGGCTATTGCTTTCCTTTCATGCATTCATTTATTAATTCAACTTTTATGTTCACAGCTTGACACTCTTTTGACATCTCAAGTTTTCAAGTCATTCCTTTTGGAAGTTTTTGTATATGGTAAGCTATAAGCCTGGTGTAAACACGATAACTTGCAGAAAGAACGACTTCAAAAGTCGAAATTTCCGAAATAGGTTTGAGATTTCAATAGGAATCCAAAAAGTGCAAAAACATCTGAATTCTATTATGTTGTTGAAAATATGAATTGATTCGGTTACGTCAACGATATAATCGAAAGTTTTAGATTTGTATTATTTCCCTGATGATAATATTGGCTGTAGGTACAGAAATTATGAATTTATCCATTTATTTCTTTCCAATGTGTTATTTGATACATCAATTCGATTAAACAAATTGTATATTTTCTTCTTTTGAATCAGTTAAGGGGTTTAATTCTGGTGGAATTGATTTCATAGAACCTTCACTTTGAAGGTATTTATGTCGAAGAGTTTTCAAAGAATTGAAATTTTCAGAAGAATTTTGATTTAAATAATCATTTTACCTGAGCATTGAAAAATTAATATTTCAAATCACTATAACTCGAAAACCATGTGATCGATTTTATACCATCAACGTACATAAAAAAATAAAGACCTCAAGATTCTAGGTTAAGTTGAAAAAATTTATATGAACCACTTTTCACTGGAATCTTATTCAGTTTCTACAATTATTATTTTGGGTATTTTTCCTTTTTCCCTTTCAGAGTCAAATGTGTATTCCATATGGATCAAATAAATTCAACGAAAAATATTATATGTTATTCATCAATTAATTGAAAATGAAATGAACTACCATCAACGAAACTGAAAATTTTACGATTTTGTTTAGGTGATTCATTAATATAAGTTGAAAGTGTGGGAAGACTAATCTTCGAAAAAGGTCACATTCTAAAATTAAGATAGTTGACATTGCAGTGAAAAATAAAACACCAGAAGATATGAAGGTTTTCCATTGACCAGGTCAATCATATACGATTGAGACTGGTTTTAACAATAAATAATGATCAGGCAAAAAGGAATTCCCAAGAGAAGTGACACATAATATACATGTTCTTCTATTTACTCTTTATCTCTTACAAATTGATTGAACAAGAAATGCAATTTTTCAGGTTGCGGAAATATTTAGGGGGTGATTCTTTGTCACTGCGTAGTTATACCCCCTTCGATCGCGACTGAAAAGCGGAGAAAACAGCATTAAAAAAAATATGTTGATATTTCTTTATGATTGCAAGAGGTAGACTAGGTCAACACTAGGTAAACTTTGTTTAGCATGAACTACATGCGGCCACATGCAAGATGCTCATAATAAGCCTTATGCCAAATTTTTGGCCATAGAAAATTCAATTAGAATTGTATTGAAAAGAAGAAACTTCATATTTCCATAAGAAAATCCGATTCGAGTAAAATTTACTTCGCTAAAGAAGATTGATATACTGAATGTTCATGCAAATTTTGAGGCCATGGTGTAAACCGAACCATAGAAAATTCAATTGGAATATTGAAAATAAGAATTTTTATATTTCCATAACAACATTTTCGATTCAAGTGAAATTTATTTGGTAAATGAAGACTTATATACTGAATGTTCATGCAAAATTTCAAGAGGATAGCATCATCAGAACCACATATGTATTTTATATTTTTTATTAATGTTTTCATAAATCATTTCCTGAATAATTTCCAGAATATAATTCCGATTTTGGCGAATTTCTGCGTTCATATATTTGGTAGCAATCTCAAATCCCATATAAAATTTTGAGGTAAGAGTATCATTGCTCCACAAATGAACGAGAGTTCAAAAGCTCTGCTCAGGACTTTTCTTGAATTTTTCCCTGTTCATACTTCACAATGAAAAAATTAATTTTGAGTAGCTTGATTTATTCTTCACAAATAAGGTCTCTAGTAGTGTCTTTCTTTTATTCTCGGTTTTTTAGTAGGTAAATAAGATGATAGGATTTATCTTGATAGCTTTTGTTGTAGACACTAACGAGATAAATTCTATATTATAGTAGAGAAATAAGTCCTCAAAAACCGAGGATTTGAACAAGAAACTACAAGAAACCTAATTTGTGGAGAATTGATCAAGCTAACCAAAATCAATTTTGTTATTGTTAAATATAAATATGGAAAAAATTTTCTTGCTAAACTCAGACTAGGGGTGGCTTTTCCTTCATCTTGCAATTATTTTTCGTTTCTCAAAATAAAATCAGAGCCAAAAAAACTTAAATGAAAGACCAAGCTTTCTTTGACAAGGTATCACCTGCTCAGTTTTCTCGCAACAATTCATATACACCTCGTATTTAGAACCGAAATTTCTCTTCGCCGAATATATTTCAAATGGATAGAAATGTTCGATAATAGTGGCAATATTCTGAAAATTCCTCAACCTACAGACGGAACTACATCATTCGTGCCTATTATATTCACATCAGCACTTTTAAAATGAGTTAACCAAATGTCCCATTTAAAAATTACGAAATTGTTTACTTATCTGACCTAGAACTCTATCTTCGAACAACATTAAGTCTAATATTATTGATACATTTCACGTTATGCAAATAGGAAATAGGTACATTTCTAATTGCAACAACTACGTCTATACAACTCTTATATTAGTAATGTTATTCTTAATTTTCCTCATGGCCTTATCATCCTTGAATATTCGTGATTTATTAGATAATTGAATATGACTCTAATAGCCAGAAAAAATGAATAGGACAAAAATAATTTCATATTACACCTATTCAAAAGCAATATATCAATTGATACCTATTCATATTAATGAATTCGTTTTTTACAATACCGATAAAGTAGAGAAAATTTGACGTTTATTATTCAATTTACATAGATGGGTGGCAAAATGCTCATTGTATTATTTCTCATATTAACCGAAGCGAAAATAAGTATTTAAGGAACATAATACAAACTTATGTGCAATTAAATTGATTAGGAAATATATTTGATGAAAAATTCAAATAAGCTTTTTTGTGCGAAAATGAAGAACACAATTCACTCAGGGGAAAGATTTTTGTTATGTAACGTTCAATCACGGAACTTGATATCATGTCGATATATTCATATTCTTGAATATATAATGATTTTTCAAAGCATGTTCTTAGAGTCGAGGATTGATCAAAATAAGCTCAGTTGGAAGCTGAGTTAAAAATAATTCTATCCGACCTCACTTTCGAATGGAAAGAGCTTGAGACTTGAAATTTTAAGGGTAGGCGCAGAGTCGAAATATCACGATTAATTCTGTTAATGGGCAAACTCTTTCAAATAGTTCCCAAGTTATGATTATTTGAAATTGATTTTTCTAATATTTTGAAAACTGAAAAACCAATATTGTGGTGTTCGAAATTTCGTAGGGATATCTCAAATACATGAAATAAAACTTCGACCCAAATAAATATAAAATATGATAAAGGAACCCCAAAATATTCAGGGTACACGTGAGGTAGGAATATCTCGGCTGAATTCGTTTATCAGGTTATCTTCGAGTTATTGAGATTTGAGAATTTATTTCTTGGAATTCTTATTTAGCTGCTCACTAAAGTTACAAAAACTTGTGCAAAATTTCGGGAATATTTTTGGAATAGAGAAAATTTTCTTGAAAAATTATATACACAAACGATTCGACATGTATCATTCAATAAGGGTCGATGAAATCACTTAATATAAAATAATTAAACCCTCCAGCTTGTTCTCAAGAAATAGAATTCTGTCTGTTTTATTCGGAAATAGAATATTTTGTCGATGGTATAATTGTATGTCAAAAAGTTCTTGAGTTACACCTTGCGTTGAAGTACCTATCGAAAGAAGAGAAATTGATAAACTCGAAAAAATAATATTCATTGATTCCGTAGAATTATCAGCTTTTTCAAGGTTACAATAAGAAATCGGCCAGAATTCGAAATTTAGGTGACAACTCTATTAAAACAATCCCTCTGTGACAGTTTTCAGATCGCCAAAATTTTTTGAGCATGTACGAATTTGGAGAAAACAGATAGAAGTGATGAATATGCTAAAGCTTCAAAGCAACTAAACCCCGAAATATAGTCAATTAGCTACTCTTACATTACTTTTCTTTCATCCGTAAATTATGAAGAAAATAAATTGTCCAGAATGAAAAATATGCAGTAAATTTCATAATGACTAAGTTTGAATGGATTTCTTAGCACCCTACATTTCCTGTCACGGTTCTCAAATTATGTTTTCGTACACGGTATAATTAGTTTTACTCTGTATTTTAGTATAACAAAATATTTCTTCTCGGAATTACCCGCATAGTAGTTATCTTGAGAATCTGTTGAGAAATATGTTTATTAGCGAACGAAATCGATATACAGCGAGATACAATTTATCTGTTTTTACAATCTCCTCTGTGATTTAACAATTTCGCAACCTTAGTAATATCTGCATCTGCATAATTTCTGCATCAGATTTTATTTTTTTTCGAGGTAGTCGCAAACCTATTAACTGAAAGACATTCTAAAGCAATAAATTTGTCCCGATTGTTATGTTTCTCTTTTAATATATGTTAACAGGTTTCAAATATAAATAATGCCTGCTGAAAGAGTAAATTGAACTTTAATTATGTTATGAATAAAAGTCATCGTCTGAGAATATTGAGAAATAATTAGCTTGGAAAAATCCAAATCAATTAGTCAGGTGCTAAATGAAATAGTCATAGTACAAAGTTCACCGTTGACCTGGAGAACTCCAAGAATGTAAACTCCCTAAAAATGGAATTAATACTTTGTTACTATTATAATCAGAAGGAATAATTAACCCCATTCTCAATTAGGCATTCAACTGTTTTTTTACAGGTCCAATATTTTTTTCAGATTTCCAATACTTGATATCAATTATGAGAAATAAATTTCATTTTATCATCATGTCTGAACGCTCTATAGTGCAAAAAAGTGGGTATCCGTTGATTTTGTGCATTTAAAAACCTTCAACACGATACCAATTAATCTGCCCACTAGAATATTTAGATAAATTCTCTAAATTATGCAATTTGATTTATTTTGACACGATAATTAATCGATAATTAATCATCGAAAATTAAAAAAACGTATAAAGTTAAGTTATTTTTTCGCCGACCTCGAAATGAAAGTTTATTATAATGTGTACGACATTGAACATTAATGGCCCATTTTAATGCGCAATGCTCATGGCAACCGTACACAAAGTATTCAAGAAGCACTACGAGAAATGTCAGAACTCTACTGGAACATTGAAACTCAGAAATTCCATTATGTCAAATGTATGTCTTGTTCAAAATGAGAATTTGATTTCAATCAAGAATTTCTACACAATACATGTTGAGATCGTCGGAAAAATCTTGTAATCAACTCGGTTATTAATCGTGCGACTAATGGTCTCGTACTATTAACGCTCACGCCTTGAAATATCTTGACCATTAGTCGCTGTCTTTAATAACCTAGTTGTTTAAATAACTATTATTTCGTAATTTCTAAAATTTTACATGGCAACCAGCTGATAAATTAGTGAATCTGTCGAAAAAAATTAAAAGTTCTTTTAGTTGAATAGTGCTGAAATCAAAAACACTTCGGTCACGGCATGAATGAAAACTCAATTGAAAATGGAAGGAAAAATTGCATTTTATTCGAATTTGTAATTCGACTGTAAAAGAAAATATTGTTCCTGTCATGAACGAAAAGTATCAAGAAAATATAACTGTTCATTTTTCAAAGGAAAAAGACTACCTATTGTCCTATGGTTTCATGAAAATGTATGAAAAATTCATAAAAACACTTGAATGTGCATTGGAGATTGGATTATCGTTTAAAATAGTTGATTGGGTAGATTATTTTCAATTCAGAATGATTTCTCTTTCGAAATATTATTCATTTTTTTGTTGATGAGTTTTAATGAAATACTGAGAAATTTATTCTTCTGCCTAGATGACAATAACTGTGTTTGAATTGTCGATCTCTTTAGGAATAATCGAGAAAAATTGTTCAATAAATGCAAAATCAGTAAAATTATTCAGAAGATAATAGATGATATAACTTTATAATCTGAAATTGATATTCGTATCAGGCTGTATTTGTATAAAAGCGTGTTGTATTCTTTTAAAAAGGAATGTTGGGTAGTTTTACCACTTTTTTATTATAAATTTAAATGTATCTAATCATGACATCGAGTCGCAAATATACGAGTTTTTTCAATTTTGTGAAATGCGAAAAGCAGATTAACTGGTTTCAAAACTCGAACTTGAAACATTCTTCCAATTTTTATTCGATTCTAATATTTGCTCTTTTCAGGGAGTTTGATCATTTCAATAAAATACCAGTTTTAAGAAACTTGAACTAAATTCAATATTCAGTTCATTATAATATAACTATAACGAATTTGGTGGGAATATCCCATATTGGCAACTATTTCTTCGCAGATTTATTCAGCATCTCTCGATTCAAACTGATCGCTCCTTAAGAATAGATAATAGTTATTTAATCAACTAGGTTATTAAAGACAGCGACTAATGGTCGAGATATTTCAATGCGTGAGCGGAGCGAACGCGTTAATAATTCGAGACCATTAGTCGATAAATTAATAACCGTGTTGATTACGTACAAGATTTTTCCGACGATCTCAACATGAATAGTGTATAAATTCTTGATTGAAATAAATTTCCATTTTGCACAAGACATACATTTGACATGATGGAATTTCAATGTTTCTGTGCTCCAGTAGAGTTTTGACATTTCTCGTAGAGCCTCTGAATACTTTGTGTACGGTTGCCATGAGGATTGCACATTAAAATGGCTAGAAAATTGAGCATTAAAATAGGTCATTGATGCTAAATTTCGTACACATTAAAATCACATTTTATTTCAAGGTCGGCGGAAAAGTACCTAAATATTCAAAATGATCTTTTTTCAATTGAATTGAGTGTAAGTAAGCCATATCTGTTTTGGGTATGTAGAGTAAGTTGAAGCATCTTCACTTCCTGATATATTTTGTGAATGTTATAACTTTCGAACGGAAGAAGCTACAAACTTGAAATTTTCAAAGTGGATGTAGCATTTCCGAGTTATGTATTTTTTTGATAATTTCAAAATTCTATAACTGATTGGCTCGAATTTCAAGGTGCCAAGTGTTAAATTTAAAATTTTTGTATAATTCAAAGTGTATTTATCGAATGAAAACCTGAAAGCTTCAGATTAATATAGCGTTAACATAGAGACTGTTTATGTATAGTCAGTACACATAAAATGTTGGGTACATTGAATAATTTTTTCAGAATATTTTCAGAATTAAAAAATAAAATTGAAAATCCTTCAGTTCAGAAAAATATTCAGGATTTTTTAATTCCGAAATGCTACATTTGCAATTCGAACCAAATGCGTAATAGAGCATCGAAAAAGGAAAAGAATGAGTGAATTCATAATTATATCAATACCTAATTACCGTGGAATTGTCGTTTTTTTCTAGGAATATATTTACAGTCAAAATTTGATATTCGATCAATTCAAATGTATCAATTCTATGACGTTAATGTCCTAAACATCATTCAAATCAATTTCTATTGTGTAAATCGGAAGCTCTGGCACACGAGTTCAAATTGGGAAGACGTTCATTCACATTTCACAATCCAAAATTCAGATCTGAAATTCTCAAGGTGAAATTTTTATACGAAAGTAAAGGAAAAGGATTGAAAAAAGATAAAACAATAGTTTTTAGGATATTCAAATTTGAATGACCATACCATTCTCCACTAAATTTACACAAAATATTAGACATTGAGGAAACTTTGAACGTAGATCTTCATGATGTTGAAATATCACATTTCCATAAAGAACCCTTCTACTTTACAGGTCCTTATAACCTGTACATCGGCATAAATCGTTATGGAAGAAAATTATTCTTTCTATACAGGGTGTCCGGCGAATAACTGTACATACTCTTACCAGAGATAGAGTTGTACTAGCTGACTAGTGATTGACTATAAAAAAATAATTTCTGGGCTTCCCTAGAAAACTACAGGGCGTTTTTCCAACTTCATGGAAATACTTAGACCATCATAAAATCCGAACTTATTGACGGATATTATTGAAACTTGGGTGGATATTGGCACATGCTAAGGTCGAATCAGAAATACATTGATTATTTCATTATTCCAGGGCCGGACTCATTAATCTTCATTTAAAGTGTTCAGGGTAAAAGAAACACTTTATATGTCGAATTACGAATAAGTGATTCACTTTTTAGAAAGAAGCTTAATTATGCTTCAATTTGTGGTATCGCTTAAAGTTGTCACATCAACAATTATTTTTTTATGAATTTTTGAATTCGGAAAAAGTTCGAAAAATTTAATTTATTCACCTGAACAGGACTTAGTCACCTTGTGCAGGACGAAAATAAATAATAAATTTTCTTTAAAAAGTCACTGAAAGTGAGAAAGACTATAATAATTTGTTGATTTACTGGGTGGCCACCCTAGACGCGGATCTCATTGCTATGAAGTGAATAACGATATATTGCGAAAAAAAAATTATTGGCGACATTTATAGGGTATACATAAGCATATTTCAAAATTATTCGTATGTATACCGGGTGTTCGACAACAAAGATATAGATCAAAGTGACACTTCTTCCAATGAACACCCGGTATACATACGAATAATTTTAAAATATGTTTATGTATACCCTATACATGTCGATAATAATTTTTGTTCGTAATATACCTTCATTCAATTCATCGCAATGAGATCCGCGTCTAGGGTGGCCACTCAGTATATCAACAAATTATTATAGTCTTCCTCACCTTCAGTGACTTTTTAAAGAAAATTTATTATTTATTTTCGACCTCCACAAGGGACTCAGTCCTGTTCAGGTGAATAGATTCAAATTTTCCAACTTTTTCCAAATTCAAAGATACATAAAAAAATAATTGTTGATGTGACAACTTTAAGCGATACCACAAATTGAAGCATAATTTAGCTTCTTTCTAAAAAGTGAATCAATTATTCGTAATTCGAAATACAAAGTGTTTTTTTTACCCTGAACACTTTAAATGAAGATTAATGAGTCCGGCCCTGGAATAAGGAAATATTTGATGTATTTCTGACTCGACCTTAGCATGTGCCAATAACCCCCAAGTGTCAATAATATCCGTCAATAAGTTTGGATTTTATGATGGTCTAAGTATTTCCATGAAGTTGGAAAAACACCCTGTAGTTTTCCAGGGAAATCCAGAAATTAATTTTTTATAGTCAATCAGTAGTCAGCTAGTGCAACTCTATCTCTGGTAAGAGTATGTACAGTTATTCGCCGAACACCCTGTATATTACACTCACTTTATCAGTTAATAACAAGTTATATGCAATTAAAAGAAGAATTCACTTCATTCGTAAATTAAATCAGAATCATTAGGATTTCTCTGCATGTTCTACATTAGGCTTTTATTATTTTTAATGATTCCTCAATATTAGTCAATATTGCACTATTGTTCAATATTTGAGTAAGAGATGATAATCTCACTAATATACTACTTTAACATGAAAAATCAGTAGAGCGAATAGTCTATCAACAGAAGATATCTTGAGTGTATCATGTTTTGGAAATCTATAATTATTTTTATTCAGCTTTATCTGGATCTTGATTTGACAGTGAAAAAAAACTACGATGAAAGCGGACGAATTTACATTTCAAGATGAAATTTGCATAAGGTTGCTCAGACAAGTTCAAAATGGAATATTAATTTTCATTCAAATTCAGTTAAATTTTTTGATCATCCGTAGCAGAGTTTAGGAATCTGGATTGTTATTTTAAAATTTTAAATCATGAAGAACTTGAACAATAAAACCCTTTCAGAGTGATTTAAAAGTTAAACTGTCATTATTGAGAAAAAGGGGATATCATCCCAGTGTTTCTATAAATTAAATACAATAATTAGTGTCCTTTCCATTACTCCTTAATTGATTTGGTTATTGATATGAAAAATGTACTATTTCAAAGCATGGAGTTTGCGTTGGTCATTACAAAGCTTATGCATTTCTCAACTAAATTCGAAATTTGGTTCGACGAATTTTTAAATTTTTTAAATAGTTTATTATTTTCAGTATATGACAGGTCACCTTGACCACTCTTTTATATTCCTCCTCAGAGAGCATTAAAATTTTAAGAAGCAAAACAACGTATGACCAAATAATTTATCAATGATTTTCCCGGTTTGTGGAAATATTGTTCAGAATTTAATTAGAGTAATTTCGTATTTTTTTATATTATATATATTTAGGTTCATGACAAACCTACCAAAAATATAAAATCAAGATATTTATGCACCATATCACTATTAGAAACATTTTGAAAATAATTATTCATATACTTTTTCGTTAATTGTAGAATTATTTGTTATTTTAATCAAAGTAAAAAGAACTCATTTTTTTTCTGTGACATAAAGCTTAAGCTATTATTATTGAAATTTTTCAATTTTTTCTCCTAAAAGTTCTAAGATTCAATCAAATAATCTGTGAGATAATCGGATACTTTACTGTAGAAACAACTAATATTCAATCGAAATTCATGTCTTTAGAATGTGATCGCAAATATGATTTGAATAACTGGTTATATGAATAAATATCTCGTTCAAAGCTTGACTGGTTGTTTTATTGTTTTAGCAAAATATGGTATCGTGACTGTCTTTCGGTAGTTTTTTATCGTTGAAAGAATTCTCTGGTAAAAAATTTAATGAAAATTCAATCTTAAACATGTTTCTATTTGCCAATCATTTTTGACATATAAATATTCAAAAATACGATGCACTCAAATTGAAAATGCGGTGCTGATTCATCATTCGTATATTTAAAAATATTATTATTACTACAATAGAATATTGAAGAGTATAACTCTATAATCTATGATGTCAATGCATGAATAACTTCCAATACCCAGCCTTCTACGCAAAGTGTTTTTGGATACAAAGAAATTTCATCATTTTGATAACGTATATATGTAAAAACTTTCATATATCTTCAAAATATGATTATTTTTTATTCTTATCTATCACTTAGCGAAATATAGTTTAACGTTATTCAAAGCAATTAAATACTTTCGCTTTCAATTACAACAGCAGTAATTTATTTCACCGGACGTATTTTTGAAAAAGGGAATGAGAAAATTTTTTTGGTTCAAAATTTTGAATTTGAATTGTTGTTATTAACCCATGTTGAAACTACTATAATGTGAATATTCAATTACTTCTTCTTCGAAAACTGAAAAGATATATGGTCTTCATTAGCACCATTTCAAAAGTTTTTTTATGAATAAGCAGATAAAACTTTAGTGAACCTGACGTACCAATTAAATGAATCAATTCTAAGTACACTTAAATTCATAAAAGACTATAGGAATGTTTAAATTGGATGTTATTGGCTTCCATACAATAAGACAAACGCAAGGAGAACATTTGACATACATTCTGAAACATTGGTATTTACCACATTTGTGAAATATCTGAGATTCAGATTAAAGGACAAAAGGATGTTTATAATGTTATATTTTGTTATTTGATGACTATAGCCGTAATTTTATATTTGTCTGAATATGCCTGAAGATGACCCCATTATCGAAAGGAATAAAGAATATGTATCCTTTTTGAAGAAAATTTGGAGCAGGCACAAAAAAATTCTTTAAATTCAAATCCAATTCTATTCAAAATCATTGACTTTTTTGTTTCAGTTTTTTGCCAGGGATGAGCCTCTTGATGTAACCGTAATTAGGATTATAAAATAACAAAAAAGCAAAAGCATATGCTGCAGAGAGTCCCAAACTCTCTAATGATTTCAGAATATATTCGCTAAATACAAAATTTCTTCTTACATCTTACATCTTGTAGATTTCTATTATTTTTCAGTTTTTCTGCAAAATCTAACTATACCTAATTATGCACAAAGTACGATTTTTTATTTCAATTAAATTCTAATTTTTTCATTACTTCATGGTGCAATATATTTAATGACATTAGTTAGTATTAATTTATGCTATGAATTTTGAGACAGCATGTATAAGGATTGATTCCATAAAAAGTTTTATTCGAAGCTAATGCGAAATTAATAGCATAATATCATAAATACATAATTTGAAAATATATGTATGTACACCTTTTAAAAAAGTGTACTTATTTATGAACCATAATAAAGATGGATATTCTAATTAAATAGTCCAAAAGCACTGTTGATTTAATCGAATATTCAATATTTCGATTTGAATATAATTTACTCGAGGTGACTGAAGATACAATTCTGAAAGAAAGTGTATGTGAATAATGTTTAAATATTTTTTTGAAGATTAACTTGATCCTTGATACTTATTGAGTACTTTTGGAAACTTTGTATTCAGGTTTATTGGTCATTATCGAATGAGAACTCGATCAAAATCTAAATTTTAAATTTCGTTTTGTCGCACTTACTCAATATTTTGAAAATTGAAATGTAGAATAACTCAATCGAAATTTACATGTCATAATGTATGTCAATCTAATACCGATTGCATACATTGCACTGGAACAATCAACTTACTACATGTTTAATTACTCATTATTATCCCTAATGCTAGATTGGAATCGAGGAATGCAAATGTTAGCATCCATAATTCAATCAAGAACTACTGAAATTTCGATTGAAAAGTTCAGGTCAAGTTTAAGAAGTAGACAAAAGTCTAATTCTTTGGAACTATTATGAAACGGTATATACAGGGTGTAGAGGAAAAAAGTACCATGCATAGTGCTACGCGATAAAGGGCCATAAAATATAAAAAAAACATAAATATATGCC
Organism: Propylea japonica; assembly: GCA_013421045.1. Lineage (NCBI taxonomy): Eukaryota > Metazoa > Arthropoda > Insecta > Coleoptera > Coccinellidae > Propylea > Propylea japonica. The sequence goes on from CM024245.1 coordinate 48,421,874, forward strand.
CAAAACTGTTTCCCTTAAGAAACACGGGGTGTTAAAGTTTATTTTTTGTTGTTGTTTTTTTTAATTTAAGAACAAAGAATCCAAATATCCAATCAGTTTTTAGATTACTAATAGAGAGCACCACATACAGGTTTTTATTGTAAGTAGGTTACTTTGGCGCTACTGGACAATTTACGTGCATCATAACTTTTTGATGCATTTTTACCGGAAACCGTTGGTCCTAGCGACTTCAACAAGGTATACCTTTTTGATTGAAAAAAGATGGAGGAATCGTTTTTTCGAGTCCAGAATGACATACAACGTGAGGCAAAAAAGTAAGGTTTGATTTAAATGTGTAGGAATTCTGCGCCTCTATTAGTAATATAAAAACAAATAGGACATTTGGATTCTGCGTCATACAAAGCCCACGCATATCTTATTTGTTTAATTCTCATTTCTTTGTCCAAAGTTATTTGACAAAAAGACGATTAAAAAAATTTACTTCAACAAACTGTATTCCTCAAAGGAAGCAGTTTCGGGCAAATATTCATGAAACCTTTTTTCATCTTTTATGACCCTCTATCGCGTGGCACTATGCATGGGACATTTTCCCCTCTTGAGTACAAGACAGATTCACATTTCATTTTTTTGCTCTTGTTTTCTGCGCAAAAGGAGCTATAGTTTCGACCAAATATTTGTAATTTCAAGGTAATATCCCAACTCTCAAATTACTCGGTGAAGTAATTGATGAAAAATTTTCGATCGTAAGTAATATTCTATCCATCCTTCAAACATTCGGCATTTTTCCTAATATTTTTACAATAAAGATAAATCACATTGATCAGAAATATTTTTTCGAATAAAAAATAAGGGAATTTCATAAGGGTGGGTTAGTTAACAATATGAAGTAAAAATGTTTTTCTTTTCACTTGTATCATACGTATATGTATATGATGTCTAGTGTACATTTTTCTCTAATTATGTATAGTCCATTCAAAACTGACAGCGAAGTATTCTACGAGCACTCGTATTCTATGATCAGATACTAGTAACATTAACTGGTGAATCAAATAGAGAAATTTTGTGGACGAATGAGCATAATACTAGAGCACTAGAAAGATAGGTATGCCAGACAGGCTGACTGGGTCCAACCATAGACTCGAAAATTACAGATGGTAATGTCAATTTCTCTGTTATTGTGCTCTATTGTTAGTTGCGTGTTTTTTTTTGAAGAATAGTTAATAGAAAGTATTGATTTTTTATTCAAAACAATAAAGTTGGAGACTAGACAGGTAAGCATAAGCATTTATTCGATTACAGATTTCATTTCATTCGAATTGTTCTGTAATTTTCGAGTCTGTGGTTGGACCCAGCATGGCTATCTGGTATACTCCCCTTTTCAGAGCCTTAATAATACATAAAAGGACAAAAAATTGAATTACAAAAATATTTAGTACACGACCAATTTTGACATGTCAAAATTTACTCTTTCATTCAATGGTTCATATTGAGTTTCTATACAGTCATGACAGTACCATTAAATGTAAGACTAAAATACTATAAAAAGTCATTATTTATTTGTATTCATTGAAACTATCCATATTATGAATGAATTATTAAACTACTTTTTCAATCAAGATTCCAATTCATTCACTATTAAAGAAGATTGTTATAAATTATTGCAGAATTTAAGTGGAATACCATTTGCTAGTGAATTATAGAAATATCAGATGAGTAATTTGCCGATAATACATTCTTTTCTAACTGAATATTTCATTTCCTCATGTCTTCGAGTTGATGCTTTTATTTGTTTGTTATGTAAGGTCTTGAATTGATATAAAATACTCCTGCTCATACACATACTTTTTATCGAAAGTAGGTTGGTCAGATGTTGACGTATCGTATTTTGCAACTACGATTATTAGTTCAAGAGCTAATCTGTGAGTGTTCAAAATTGATCAAATCATTATTAAAGAATAAGTCTAATATATTTCTTTTGAGTGTTATTTTCAAAACCAACCTAAATTCCTCACATCAGAAAACACTGAATGAGCTCTAACTCACTTAATTTAGAATTTTCAATGGCGCCTTGCATGTCAATTATTTTTGATATACGATAAACTTTGTAGGGTGTGTCAAAAAAAGGTAATCCCCTGTTTGGGGTAGATAGAATTTGTTTGGTAAACAAATTTCGTAGCCCCATCCGTATTCAAGATAGAGGGCGCTATTTACACGGTTCGTACCACCTTGTTATGAACATAACTTTTCAAATATTAGATTTATTTAGCAAAATTTCAAGAGAACTTCGAGATCATTTAATTTTATACCAAAAAGGTACTCTTGAAAAAACTCGATAATGTGTACCGTTTGCGAAATATTTTTGTTCCAAAATTACTTCAATGACCTCATAGCTGACTCCCAACCGTTACAGGCATCGGGTGTTACCTCATAATTTTCAAATCTAAATATTTCGAAAACGATACAAATTGTCGAGTTTTTCAAGAGTACCTCTTTGGTGTAAAATTGAATGATGTTAAAGATCACTTTAAATTTTGCTCAATAAATCTAATATTTGAGATGTTAGGGGTTAGGGGTTAGAGTTTTCTTTCAATATGTTTTTGAGGAAGTGATTAATTATGTTAATATTGAAATCAGGAAGTAGTTTTTCGATGAGATTCACTGGAAGTTTGGACATTGTAGTGCAAAATTTCTGTTTATATCTCAATTATTTCTTTATTCATAAGGAATAGTAACACATTGAAACAAACTTGCTTTTGCTGATTTTCAACATTCAAAATTTTTTTATTTACTGAACGTTAATTGGGCAAATTTTTTTCTTCGATAATATTCCATACCAATTTAATTTTCATCTTAATTACAACCCAACTTAAGTACGCAATTTTTTCTTCCTTTTTTTAAATCTCCATATTTATTCGCATAAATATTTTTATGAGTTTAATTGCTTTCATCGTAATTTTCCATGAAACAAATTACCTAAATATGAAATAGTACTCTTCAATCAATGCCTCAAATTTCATTGAAATTACCCGTTCAAAGTACTATTGCAATTAGAATAATTTGGGTACTAATAAATTATTTGTTATCGAATATTACTTATGCGTCATACTTTTTTTTAATTCACGAATTATAATCACGCCTGAGATGAAGATGATATTCCTTACTTTCTCAATATATTACTCAGGCTATAAAGTCGATGAAAAATACAATTTCCTTCGCAACAAGAAAACTATAGGTATTCAATTACAATAAAATATTTGAGTTTGGTTTCTCCTTTGATCAGTACAGAATATATGCAAAAAGCAGAAGAAATTCTGGTGTATGAAGCACCCCTAAAGCTTTTGTATGAAAATATTTCAACATGAATGTTTGGAAAAAAATATTCTCAAAAGTTCTTCCAGGTAGCAAAACAACACCTAACTAAAATTTCCGAAAATATGAAAAAATGTCGAACTTGAGAGGTAACATAACAAGTTATCAAATCTAAATTCGAGCAAAAATTTCGATTTTCAATCACGAATGAACAAAAATTGAACATATTTCCCCTTTGTAAAAAAATCAGTCCAAAAAGAAGGAGAAACTCTGCTTTGATAGACCATTCTTATAGCTATTCCATCTTGTTATGAATTTTATATTTGTACATACAGCAACATGGAAGTTTGACGAAAAATGTTTTCCTGTTTCGCCTTCAAATATTCCATAACATAAAAAAAGAAAATCTTTGGAATCAGGAGAAAAAAAATGTGCATATTTGTGATCAATCAATCTGTCACATACAATTTGAGCTAACGATCATCAAAGGTCTATTTCAATTAGTGTTTATTTTTCATGGAATATTTTTCTTGCGTCATGCATTTTTTAAATTCGCCTATCTTTCAATCAAGATCTGAGATGGAGATGGTATAATATTCTCGAATTCAAAAAAATCCTACTAATGATAGCAGAAGAGGTTATGTAGTTTCGTTTCGGAACATAAAATAAAGGGGTAGATCTTGGAAATCAGCAGACAAAACATTGCGCGTACCCCTTTAGATCAAACAAATTAAACAAATTTGTTGTCAATTAATGATATCAACAGGTAACAGTATCAAAGGTTTTTATTCATTAGTATTTATTTTCATTCGATTATTTTTCTTGCGTTAGGCACTCTTTGAATTGGAGACCCTTTCAATCAATAAAAAATTGAACTTTTTTCTATTTATGACGTTTTACTTTTTTTCAATAGGAAGAATCTGTGCGAAGGTAAGCAAAATTTTACAAAAAAAGGATCTTGAAAAATTCCATCTTGTCGAGAATTTTTCTTATGAATGTAAATCGACGCGGAGGTTTACAAAAAAAATGTTTTTTTTAATTGGTCTCTGAGGTAAGATAAATAAAAACGCAGCTGAGGGGTAACAAACAAATTCTTGAATTATAGTTTCTGGAAAGAAATATTCGCATCCAAGTACAAATGAATAGAAGGTGTTCCTTAAACCAAAATTCCTATCACGAAACATTTTTGAATGAGTGTACAAAATATTTATTAGTGGAATTGAAGAAGTGGCTTTTCGATGAACAATTAAAAACATTTCAATTTGAAAAAAAATCCAGATATATAATTTCGAAAAAAATGGGACGCCTTCAGATATTTTTAGTATAGAAGTGAAAATTTTTGAAAACCGAATAATTTCATATTGGTTTATACATTCAGACTTTATCTTATACTTATTCTGAGGATAAAGGTATATAATATATGTTGCTTATGACGAGAATAATTTCTATTATTATCATAAGTTCACAAAAAATTGTACAAACTACAGTTCAACGAATCTATGTATCATCTCAATTTCAATAAGCAGTGAACCAAGTTGGAATCGATATTTATTTTTATTGAAATTTCCCCGGACTGGGATGGAAATAATGATATTACTTCATCAATGCTTTCCTCGGGCTTTGAAGTCAATGAAAAATAAAATTTGAGCACTATAAATGAGCGCTATTCCAATTCAAGAAAATATTCGAACTTGAGTTTCCATTCACGAGTAATTTTCTGATCAGCAGATTCTGTCAAAAAAGAAAGAAGAAATTCTGATTCAAAAATCACCCTTGAAGCTATTCATTCTTGTTAAGAGAGAGGTTGAGCAAATCAGTAGACAGAAAAATTTTCTTAGCTTTTTTATTTTTTCAAATATCAGTTTTCGGAGAAACATATTCGCATTCGAGCACAATTCAGGGCAGGCGTTTCTATTGAAATATTAAACCCCTTGAAGGAATTCTTGACTTAGTATAATAATATTTATGAGAGTAATTTGAGCATGGCTTCATCGACAAAATATTGAAAAATACTCAAATCAAAAAAAAATCACAAAACTCCATAAACAACTAGCACTCAAAAGTTCCGAAGCATAAAATAAAAGAGCTTACCAATAATCTCGAAAATCAGCAACCAAAAAATTGTTCAATCAACTAATCACAGCAAGGCTCCACCATCTGAAGACGAGAAAAAAACTCAAAATACGAATTAGAGCTGTTAATATCCCGGCGTCTACTTTGTTTATATCCGCGAAATAGAAGAACTGAACAGTGGAGATGGTTGCCCGTGCACCTCTACGAAATGTTTGCCAAGCACTGGTCGTTCCTTCTGTGGCTCGCAGAACAAGTACCTTCGGTAAATACTTCACCCATGGTCAACGTGGGTCATTATAATAGGTATAAGAAATTCAAACTCACTTATGATGCTCAACCTAATTACTAACGAGTTTCGTTTTCATTGTTTGATTTGCTTCATTTCACCATTTTTAATGCAAACCTTTCGAAATTTTTGTCGCGCGTTGTGGTAGTCACATTAAAATATTTGCGATTCGGGAAGGTCGAAAATTGATGCTTTTTTGATTTGACTTTTTCCGAGAAGCAAAATTTTGATTTAAGGTTTGATTATGCTAGGAATCTTCATAACATCTTGCACAAGTCGTTGTGTTTCTTTGCTTTTGTTTAAAGCGATCAGATCTCTGAATTCAGAGATCCCAATAAACTTCTGAAGATCAAAAAGAGATTTTCAATAACCCGGTTTGGTCATCTTGCTTATGTAAGGAATCTCCACAATATTTTGCTCAGCTCGTTGTGTCACTTTACTTTTGCTACCAAATTTCGAGTGATCAGATCTCCAGTTCGAGAGATCAAAATACCGATTTCGGAGATTTTGCTCATGTTAGGAATCTTCGCAAACATTTTGCACAAGTCGTTATGTCACTTTACTTTTGGTATCAAACTTCAAGCGATCAGATCTCCGATTTCGGAGATCTGAATGAACTATTGAAGATCAAAATGAGATTTTCAATAAGCCGGTTTGTTCATTTTGCTTAGGTGAGGAATCTTCACAACATTTTGCACAAGTCGTTGTGTCACTTTACTTTTGCTGCCAAATTTCGAGTGATCAGATCTCTAGTTCGAGAGATCGAAACTCCGATTTCGGATATCCAAATGAGCTTTTGAAGGTCAAAAAGAGATTTTAAATAACCGTAACTTGAGCTTTTGGTAATTTTGCTGGGATATTTGCAATATTTTGCACAAGTCACTTCACTTTTGGTATAAGGTATAAGAAATTCAAACTCACTTATGATGCTCAACCTAATTACTAACGAGTTTCGTTTTCATTGTTTGATTTGCTTCAATTCACCATTTTTAATGCAAACCTTTCGAAATTTTTGTCGCGCGTTGTGGTAGTCACATTAAAATATTTGCGATTCGGGAACAATATGAAAATAACTCAAGGTCGAGAATTGATGCTTTTTTGATTTGACTTTTTCCGAGAAGCAAAATTTTGATTTAAGGTTTGATTATGCTAGGAACATTCATAACATCTTGCACAAGTCGTTGTGTTTCTTTACTTTTGTTTAAAGCGATCAGATCTCTGATTTCAGAGATCCCAATAAACTTTTGAAGATCAAAAAGAGATTTTCAATAACCCGGTTTGGTCATCTTGCTTATGTAGGAATCTCCACAATATTTTGCTCAGCTCGTTGTGTCACTTTACTTTTGCTACCAAATTTCGAGTGATCAGATCTCCAGTTCGAGAGATCAAAATACCGATTTCGGAGATTTTGCTCATGTTAGGAATCTTCCTATGTCACTTTACTTTTGGTATCAAACTTCAAGCGATCAGATCTCCGATTTCGGAGATCTGAATGAACTATTGAAGATCAAAATGAGATTTTCAATAAGCCGGTTTGTTAATTTTGCTTAGGTGAGGAATCTTCACAACATTTTGCACAAGTCGTTGTGTCACTTTACTTTTGCTACCAAATTTCGAGTGATCAGATCTCTAGTTCGAGAGATCGAAACTCCGATTTCGGATATCCAAATGAACTTTTGAAGGTCAAAAGGAGATTTTAGATAACGGTAACTTGAGCTTTTGGTAATTTTGCTGGAATATATGCAATATTTTGCACAAGTCACTTCACTTTTGGTATATAAGGTATAAGAAATTCAAACTCACTTATGATGCTCAACCTAATTACTAACGAGTTTCGTTTTCATTGTTTGATTTGCTTCATTTCACCATTTTTAATGCAAACCTTTCGAAATTTTTGTCGCGCGTTGTGGTAGTCACATTAAAATATTTGCGATTCGGGAACAATATGAAAATAACTCAAGGTCGAAAATTGATGCTTTTTTGATTTGGTTTTTTCTGATACGCAAAATTTTTATTTAAGTTTTGATTATGCTAGGAATCTTCATAACATCTTGCACAAGTCGTTGTGTTTCTTTTCTTTTGTTTAAAGCGATCAGATCTCTAATTTCAGAGATCCCAATAATCTTTTGATGATCAGAAAGAGATTTTCAATAACCCAGTTTGGTGATTTTGCTTATGTAAAGAATATCCACAACATTTTGCACAAGTCGTTGTGTCACTTTACTTTTGATGCTGAGTGATCAGATCTCCAGTTCGAGAGATCAAAACACCGATTTCGGAGATTTTGCTCATGTTAGGGATCTCCGCAAACATTTTTGACAAGTCGTTATGTCACTTTATTTTTGGTACTGAATTTCAAGCGAACTGATATCCGATTTTGGAGATCTAAATGAACCTTTGAACATTTTGCTTATGTGGGGAATCTCCACAACATTTTGCCGTTGTGTCACTTTACTTTTGCTACCAAACATCGAGTGATCAGATCTCTAATTCGAGAGATCAAAACACCGATTTCGGAGATCCAAATGAACTTTTGAAGATCAAAAAGTGATTGTCGATAACTGTAACTTGAGCTTTCGGAGCTTTATATAAATAAAAGAGAAAAAGCTCATAATTGATATCACAACAATTCACTATATACATGTGATTAATGTTTGTAACGGTATAAATCTATCACTTGTATATTAATTAGGTTTTTCCTGGGGTTTTCTATTTGCAATACCTCCTTCTCGTTCTTGAGCTTTTCTCAGCCACTTTTTTACATTCAGTTCTGCTCTCTTGCTGGTGCATTCCTTCGAAAGGGAAACTCAAGAAACAAATTTTAAATTTAATCAAAGAAATCAAAAAACTGTTTAACCGATACATTGAATATATTTCTCAAATTATTAGAGAAACTGAATGAAACTGGCATTTTACATATTTCAGTAGTTTCAAAAACAGAAACTCATTTTGAAATGTCACGATATTTTGAATTTACTATGGTTGTTAATTAAAATTAATAATTCTAGAGCAATCGGTTTTTACCTTAAATCTCAAATGCCTGAAATTCTCAAACTGTCAGACCGATAATGCAAGATTAACAACTGAAAATATTTAGTTTTGATTTTTTTCCGAACAAACTCATTTGAGGTCTATTTAGTGGTTATATAAAAGAGCAGAGACCAATGTGTAATTGAGAATCTACGAATTTGAATATTTTCTCTCGGAAACGAACCAAATCAAAATGTCATTAGTTTTCAACCTTGAATTATTTTCAGATTTTGCGAAAACCGAAAATATTTTAATGGTCTTCACACTTCGTGCGGCACCCATTTCGTTTAGATTAAAAATGTCCAAATATTCGTAATTTTTGAATGAATGAATTTTTGAAACTGGATTACGTTTTTACATTCCAAGTATTAACTGCAAAATCTTCTAAGGATTACTCTACAACCATAGTATCGGTTTTCATGATTTTTCCAATATTAAAAAAAACTCGGACTGAATATTATGTAATACGCAATAAAGATTATGTACACATTGAAAAATAGTAACCTGTTTTCAATTATTCTTGGGGAATAACCGTTCAATTTTTATTGTTCTATATTTTGAATATATTCTTTTGAAATTGGGAGCTAACATAATACAATACATAAAACAAAAATTAAAATCCCTAACTGAGGTTAGTGCAAAAACGGGGTACCATACTATTTTTTCGTATGATACCAGAGCTCAGGGAAAAAACCTCAGTACAAAAAAACCCTGTCTCGCCGTTCCAACAAAAATAACACTTAAAAAAACTATTCGAAATATTGAAGGATTTCTTCTTTATTTATTCCAACCGATAAACTCTCTCCCAGATGCCTTTGGAATACTGAATGAATCTGAAACAGAAAAAAAAATCGAAGCAGAAAAAAGTAATAGAAAAATCAAACTATTGAAACTCTATTAAATCGATTTGAAATTTACCACCCAATTTAAAAACAACTCTGGTACTTCATGTATAGCCCTTAAACCATCCTGAAATTTAAATATTGGACAATTATTTATCAGGTGTTCTATAGTCTCCTCTGCTTCTCCGCATTCGCAACTAGGACTCTCAACTGAATTCCACTTGAAAAGCATACTATTACAACGGCCATGACCTGTTCTTATACGATTGAGAACAGTCCAAATTTTCCTTGGAAGATCAAATCCAGGAACTTAATGGAGGGATCAGTTATTAAATCTTTGTTTTGAATATTACCTAAGTTCCACTCGCATTGCCAAATAGCTTTATCGCTTTCATTCGAGGTCAGAAAATAATTGGATCAAAATGGTTTACGTGATTTTAATCGTGGAACCTTATTATCTGGAATATAGGAAAGTATTTGATAGGAATTTGTAGAAGAATTAAATTTATTCCAAATTTTCAAAGTTAGGGCCCGCCTGCGGATATGTGGAGGAACTATGTTTGAAAGAACTGGTAACCATGGTGTTGGTGTTGATTTTATTGTTCCAGTTCCTATTCTCATGGAAAATTTTAATTGTGCATCTATCTTATGTACATGTGCACTGTTGAGCCAAACAGGGCAACAATATTCTGCAGTAGAGTACACTAAGGCTAGAGCTGCCGTACGGAGAGTTGTTGCGTCAGCACCCCATGAAGTACCAGCAAGTTTTGAATAATTTTATTTCTAGTTTTAATTTCATATGTAAATAATCCAAATTTGCATTGAAATTCATAGAAGAATCTAGTTTAACGCTTATATATTTAGGATTGAAATTATGTTTAAGAGAATTACCAAAAAGCACGTTCAATTTCCTATATTTCTGACCATTATCTGAATGGAAACACGAGACTTCAGTTTTATTACGATTTGGACATAAACGGCAGTCCAAGAAATATAGTTTTAAAACTTATAAATCTGCAGACTATTCTCTATGATTTTGAAATCTGAATGATGGAAAGCCAAAGCAATATCATCGGCGTATATGAATTTTTCAGAAGAAGTTGCAGGAATATCACATAGATATAAATTAAAAAGAAGAGGTGATAAGACCAATCCTTGTGGGAGACCATCATTCAATGTTTTAAAATTGCTACTATTATCATCAACAACACACGGAACCTTCTGTCTGACAGCATATTTTCTATCAATTTTACCATTTTTACACATTTCAGATGACTATATAGTTTAAAAATCAAACCATCTTTCCAAACAGTATCATATGCAGCAGATGAATTATATTTTGAATGAAAGGGCTGTACTATACAAGCGTCTTTGAAGTGAAAACGTCGCATTATGTCACCTGTTCACCATTTTCATCTTAGAGCTTAGAGTACATCCAGATTTCTCGATTCACTCACCAATGGAAAGGTGTTACTTTTTCGTGACTCAAAACAAAAAAAGAATATACAATATCCTCTCCAACAAAAAGAAATATCAAACACTACAGAAGATGTACATAGCGCAGAACCAGTTCATATGTTTTCATACTCTTTCGAGTATCATTACCTCAAATTGAATTAGGTATTATCATGTAGAACTTTATTCATTATGTATATGATTGAATAATTCAAAGTGAACTAACAAAATATTAACTGTAAGTTATAAATATCCATTTTTTATCATTAATCCGAATTTCATTTGATATTTTACGAACTTTACGAACTTTCCTTCAAAACAATAAATTTGAAAAAAATATAAAAGAAATTTAAGAAAAGCTCTGAGCAGGAGCTTTTGAGCGCTCGTTCTTTGGTGTAGCAATTAGACTATTACCTCAAAACTTTGTATGGGATTTGAGATCGATACCAAATATATAAATCAGAATTTCAGCACAATCGGAATTATATTCTGAAAATCATTCAAAAAATGAAATATGTAAAAATAAATAATCACAAAAATTATATTCCATCACTCTGATGATGCGATCCCCTGAAAGTTTGCACGACCATTCAGTATAAATAAAATAAATATAAATAAATTTCACTCGAATCTGATATTCTCTTATGGGAATATAAAGATTCTCCTTCCAATATTCCAATTGAATTTTCAATGTTTCTGCTAACACTATGGCCACGACATTTTGCATGTAGATTCAGTATATCAATCTTCATTCAAAGAAAGAATTTCACTCCAATCGGCTATCCTGTTATGATAATATAAAGATTTTTAATATTCAAATTGAATTTTTATGATTCTGTTGATACTATGGCCACGAAAATTTGGATGAACATTCAGAATATCGATCTCCATCCACAAAAAAATTTCATTCGAATCAGATATCATTTCATGGAAATATGAATGTTCTTTTTCTCAATACACCAAATGAATTTCTATAGTTCTTTTCACACTATAGCCACGAAATTTTGCATGAAGCTTGTTATCAGCATCTTGAATTTGACCGTAACATTGTATTCCGATTGGTTTTGTATTTTTTGAGATATTGGGGAACAAAAATATTGAATTGCCTTACTTTCTGGTACACCCTGTACGATTTGCCTGGTTAACGAACTTAACCAACCCATTTTGGACCCGAACTGACCCCGAAAATTTCAAGTCTCTAGGACAAAACCTTCGAAAGTTATTGTGCTAATGGACGGCCGGACGGTCACACGGACATAATTGAATTTAACCACGAATTTCTCATCAGGGAGTCTAACCCTATCGGTTGAGAAAATTTTCGGATCAAACTTTGAACATTACAGACATTTCGGCAAAACGATATAGGTAGCAATCGTTTAAGTAGAACAAGCGCTCGAAAACTTCCAAATTTTTCGTACTCCAAGGAAAAGGGTTTTGAGGCAATAAAGGGTAACACTATCAGATTCATCATATTTAAGAACTCGCGTGTTTGAAATTTGGTACTTAATATTTATAGAATAGAACAGAACAGAATGTGCCCAATAGTTTTCGCATTTTTTAATTAGACGGTTAAAAATAAATTCATTTAGATATGAATAAACGAATATTCATTTATTCATAACCATTCATAAAATTCGCCTGTGAGCATCAACTGCGCCATATGAGCAATAAATAGAATATTCTGTACTACTCTAACATTCAAATTTTTGACTGAATGGAGATTATTTTTTCATTGCCAAATGTCACATTCCGATTGAATGCGTATTCAAAATTCAGTTGAAAAATATTCGCAAACTGTATCACAATGACTGGTCTAATTCAGTGCTTTTGCGATTTTATTCACATCATGAATAGGATTGAATGTTTCAGTATATCTATATGGATAAACTTTCAGACTCCGCTATTGTATTCAATAATTTACGAAAATACGCACATAGTTGATGATTTTCCTGAATTCAAAATGAAACCAACTGGTCCCATAAACCAGTGTAAAGTTTTGTCTTCTCTTTTTTACAACATTTTGATTTAGGTTCCCAGTTCCCAAGGAATGTAAAATATACAGGCTTTCTACTTTTAAAGTAGACAAACTTCGACAGGTGATTATACAAGTGATTTGCAACAAAAAATGTCATATAACACATGGTCGAAATGTTGACGGTTATTCTTCAATTTAAAATTTTTTGATTTCACGAAAAATTTCGAGTTTTTTCTCTAAAAAGATCATTATTCAATTTTCCTTGCAGTCTCATCAAATTTGGCCACATATTCGAAAAGGGCAATGAATTTGCTACAAGGTGAGAGAGTCTGTGTGTAGAAAACATACTTATTGTAGGCGTGGTGAAAAGAAGAATATCACGATTCTGAAGTAAACAAAATCAGCCCTATTTTTCCAATGGTTTTTTCGATGAAATATTAATAAGTTATGCACATGCTTTTTCTTCAGTTTCCATAAAATTACACTAATATTCAGGTTCGGAATTTTTAGACTTTTTCGTTGTTATCATGTTAGCTATGATATTATAGCGGAGAAGGAGCAGCTAGCACAAAAGTTGATATGTCATTCGAAAGAAAGTACACCAAACGAGGTATTTTTTCTGAAGAGAAATCATGTGCATAATTATTAATATTTCATAGAAAAAACCGTTGGAAAAATAGAACTGATTTTGTTGATTTCAGAATAGTGATATTCTTCTCCTTAATACCACGCCTGCAATAAGAGTGTTTTCTGCACACAGACTCTCTCATCCTGTTGCAAATTTGTTGCCCTCTCCGAATATTTGTTTAGAGAAAAAACTTGAAATTTATCGTGAAATCAAGAAATGTTAAATTGAAGAATAACCGTCATTTCGGCCATGTGTTATATGACATTTTTTGTTGGAAATCAACCCTCGAAGTTTGTCCACTTTGAAAGTAGATACCCTGTATAGCCTGTATGATTTACCTGAATTCAAAATGAAACCAACTGGTTTCTTAACCCAGTGTAAAGTTCTGTCTTCTAGTCGGTTTTTTACAACATTTTGATTTAGGTTTCGAAAGAATGGGAACTATATAGCTTAAAAACATATTATTTTATGCATTTCGTATTACCTAGGTATCTGAGTAAGAGAATTGGATGTCATGAAACGTGAACTGAACTTCAAATTTGAGTCAATAATTGCAGTTTCCCCATTAGGTCATTAACGAAATGAAATTTAATATTGCAGTAGTAAAAACAAAAATTTTCATAAAAATAATTGCAGCTATGAATATAAACATATTTTATTAACAGATTGTAAAAGTGATTCTCAGCATTAAAATTGGTATGTTATCTATTACATGTACCTACATAATGTAGAAATTGACAATTTGCTCTTTCAACCAGCTTTTCTAAGATGCGCTGCAGGCAATTGAGAAATTTAAACTTGAATATCGAGCTATAAATTCTAAAATATGGACATTATAATTTCTATATTGATCGAATCCAGAAAATCGAATTATGAAATCACAATTGATTTAATCTCCTTCCCTATAATTTAATAGTGATCTGTGATTAGATTGTCATATTGGGAAATGAACTGACTATAAATGTTACAGACGAAAATTTTTACCATAAAGTACTTTCTAGTAACGCAACGAACAGTCAATGAAACAATTTCATGAAGTTTTTTCAGGCAGGTTCGAACTACAGAAGACTTGCCGGACAGTTTCCTGTCAAGCAAAGAAAACATTTTATTCATCAAAATTAATTCGTTGCTGTAACTTTTCGACATCTCTTATGTAAAACAATTAATTTTTTCCCGTACGCTCTTGAACCATATGAAAAGTTTTTAAATGAAAGCGTGAAGATTTCAGTGTTAAATGAAACATGGTTTTCTGAAACAAAGTATTGAAATAAAATTGATTTAGAGAATACATCTATCCTCTATATTATGTAGGTCTGAAACAAAATTACTCGCAAATGACCGCTTCGGCCTTGCTAACATGTGCGTACTGTTTTAACGAACACTTTATAGTTATTTAATCAACTAGGTTATTAAAGACGGCGACTAAAGGTCAAGATATTTTAACGCGGATCGAACGCGTTGATAGTTCGAGACCATTAGTCGCTCGATTAATAACCGAGTTGATTACAAGATTTCTCTGACGAACTAAATATGAATGAACTCTTGATTGAAATACATTCACATTTTGCATAAGACATACATTTGACAAAATAACATTTCTATGTATTTATGTTCCAGTAGAGTTTTGACATTTTTTGTAGTGCTCCTGAATACTTTGTGATCGGTTTCCATGAGCATTGCACATCAATTGCAGAAATGGAGCATTTAAATGGGTCATTAATGATCAATTTCGTACACATTGAAATCACCTCTCATTTTGAAGTCAACGGAAAATAAAATTATTACATGTAGTGGTATTTTATTTATCTAGCGTCTAATTTCGGCTTTCAAAGCTTCAATGTTGATTGGCATAAACCTGTAATTTCAGATAACTCCAAAGCCGTCACACTATCGACCATGATATTTTGTTCTGAACGACCCCTACGAGCTCGTACAGTGTATTGTACATCATTTACCGATTTTTTTTTATTATTTTTCTCATAGTAGATTATTCTGACCGAACATGGAATAAACTCTAACAAAATGGCCATAACTTTTACCATTTTACAGATTTGAAAATTCTCATCTGAATATATATATACGATACGATATACAATGCATTAGACAGATCATTCTTCCGTCTAGTTGCACAGATGAATAGTCGAGGTAATCAAGTGCTCGTGCTGTAACTGAATGAATTCCGTTGACTTATTGCAATAACCTAGTCTTGTCTCTCTCTTATCGCGTTATGGTAGGAAACAAGCAATACACGTATAATATAATTATTTAATTTGTCAGGCTGGCAGTAATACTCGATTCAAGTGTTTACTGTTGCCTACCATACTGAATGAATTATGCTCCTTCCAACGATAAGAGAGAGACAAGACTAGAATATTGCAATAAGACAACGGAATTCAGTGTGTTACAGCACGTGATTGTATCTACTATTCATCTGTGCAACTGGACGGAAGAATTCTCTGTCTGATACATTGTATATCGTATGTTTCAGATATGAATTTCCAAACCTGTATATTCGCTATTAATTTTTCGATCTTTTAGGGTAGAAGATTAACATAATTCCATGCACATCCTAAAATATGGAGGCCATCGCCTTTCAGGTTCACTGGTGCGCTTATGGACGCTCTGGGTGTAATTGAGTTGAATCAGCTAACTAACTATTCAACTCAGGAATGAAGTTATGGATCCATTTTTCTTCCATGTTACACACCATTCCAAAAAAATAGCTGTGAAGATCTCTTGGATCATCGACACGTTTTTCGTTGCTTCACTGTGAAAACGCGTTACAAATTTTGAAAACAGCTTTCTTATGGACAAATGTTCATGAAAAAGAATGCCAGATCTTCCTTCGACATCTTCAGAGTGGCAGCTATCTTCAAGATGTGCCAATACGGTTTTGTGGACATTTGAAGATTGTTTTTGTAGTAGGAGTTCACAAATACATTTCTGTCTTTTCTTGAAATTCGAAAATAATACTTATATTATATTGTATATGTTTCAAGAAAAACTGTAGATGTGGAAAAAATATATTTCAATAAAAACAAATAGCCATGGAGACCGAATTAGTTATTAGTTTCTCTGTGTAATATCTTATCTTGCAGGCGACAGAACAAAATGTCACCTGGAAAAGAAAAAAATTTCTTTACTTATTTGAAACCTGACTTTAATTTCTGGGATTTTATTGTATCACGACATTTGAAACCACTCTACTGGAAACTACTAATCAATAGTAATTTATGGAATTGATTATTAAAACAGTCGAATCTGATAAAAATAGGCAAAACGTGCTATTAGTATGTACGATTGCATTATTATATATTTTTTTATGCTGTCAACCGGTATCAACCCGAACATTCGATTTAATTTTATTTGTATTTCAACATTATGTATTTAAGTTGACAAAAGTATTCTATTCTTCTAACATTTTACATCAAGATATATACACGGTGTCTGTAAACAAATGCGGGGAACTTTGGGAGATGATTCCTCGATGAAAATATGCAGAGGTAGTTCATTAAAATTTTATTTTGAAATCGACCCTCCTTCCAAGACACAGCATTTGGAAGGAAATGGCGAGTTGTTAGTTTATTTTTTAGGAGTCCTAAAAACCACTGAATCATAAAACTATACATAATAAGATTTATTAAGTAGATGTTACTCACACAAAATTTTTGATTCTATAATTTTATTATTAGGAATTGAAAATAACAACCCCTTATCATTTTCCTTCAGAAATTGTTTTGTGGGATAGATTATTGGAAAATAAAATACTCTAAGGTTAAGGTTAGTATTCTCGGAAAAAATAAAGACTTACCTACAAGCAGTTATGATCACTGTCCATTCCATTTAATCATTTTTATCGTATGTTATATAGAATGAATTTGTAAGATATTGTATGCCTATGACAGGAAATGTTTTATGAATCTTTCTGGTTAGTGATAAGAACTGCTTGTAAGTTTTTTATCTTTCCGAGAAAGTATCGACTGTTTCGAAATTTCGCAGGAGACTTTTCTTCTCCACAATTGAATGGTAAAACCATAAAAAATTCTCCATTTTTTGAAAATTTATCCCACGAAAAAATTTTGAACGAAAATATTAGGGAGTTGTTATTTTCAACTACTAACAATAAAGTTATAAGATCTAAAGAAATTGTGTGTTATCGAGGAATCAACTCTCAATGTCCCTCACATTTGTTTACAGACACCCTATATAGATCTCATTCTGAATCACTTCCGTCGGTCATAATTTTGCAGGTTTTTCTCCGTCGAAATCAATACGTTTGAACCAATTTTCGACGCAGTTGTTGATTATGTCTAAGGTTCTCCAAAGGACGTAGGTAACTTGACTTTATCAACCGGTTCTTCAGGCTCCGAAAAACGTTGACCTCGTAATTTATTTGCGATCTACGTAAAAAAACAAACTCGGTGGGTGTTGAACGATGAGGAGAGACCCATCAATTTTGACTGTTACAAAACGTGTTGTTCTACCTAGTTAAAGGCATGGGTTGTTTGTTTGAAATTTACCCTTGTTATTGTTAACAATGCTCAACCTGACTACGGAACAAAAATTTTATACTCGCTATGATTCCGTGAGGTTCCATTATTTCTTAAATGAGAATGGAAATCACTGAAAATATCAATTGCAAACGTAAATCAGTAACAACAAAAAATATGAAGTAACAAGTGTTTCATTCATAATGTATTCTGGTAAGATGTTTCGTTATACCGAAAGACCTATGGAGTAGGTACTGCTCCAAAATTCCATTTTCACAGCATTAATATGTTGCCTTTTATGTCAATTTTGAAAGGTACGCTACGATTTGTTGTCTTCCAAGTAATGAGAAAAACGGCCGAAGACGAATAACTCTCGGCTCAAACAACTGCATTTGTGAACTTTGATTTAATAATATACAGTAGATTATACTGTATATTAGTGACTTGATACCAATTGACTTCATTCGATTCCCGTACGTAAAAAATAAACAGAAAGGTCAATAATTTTTCACACCTCAAGAAGAGGGTTATTCGTTCAGAACACATGGAGATATCTTAATATTGATCTGGGTATGTCTTGAAATGAAATATTTAGAAAAACTATGAAGCGATTTTCGATCATTAATAGGTATAGAAAGCGAAACCGAAGAACATATTTTATTTCATTTTTTAACATTCTGAAGAAACCGATTGTTTTGAAAATTTGAATACAGCCACAAAGAGGTAAAAATACAAAGTGAAATCATCAATAGTTTTTCAAATCTATATTTTGACAACTATCAACTATCTTTTGTTGAAATCTTCCAGTAAATGGAGCTCGTTTTATTATTTTCGTAAAACTTTCATTTCGTGTGACAAATAGTTATATGATTGATTATTAGATTGTTGTTCGCTAGTACATGTAGAAATTGTAGAACAAAAAGAGAAGAATGGAAACTTCCATACATATTCGACAGTTTCGTAATATCATTTGTTTCAGAGTTGCTGATGTGTTCCTGTTTGGAACACTAGAGTTTTTTTCACCATTTCCCTTTTCCTTTCAATCAAAAATATCATTCCGAATTGTTTGTAGCTAACATTTTAGTAGCAAAATCTGAATTATTCAAATTTCATTTCATGATTCTGTTACAATTAATTAGAACTCCAGATGCTCGAAATATTTTTTTCTGCATAACGAATGAATATATTCTTTTAAATTCTAACACAACAAAATTCGAATATTCAGGGTGAATAATTTCAAGAAGATGAGGAAATTAGAGTGCACTCGGTAAAACTTTGAAGATATAAAAATTATATTGTGATTATTGAACTAGTTATTCTTTAAATATGCCGGTCTTTCTGATTTTTTTCTTCAACTTTTACTGTTCTTCTATAGTTGCACAAACGTTGTTAGAATTATTGTTCACACTTGTAGTTGCTTGAGAAATATTGTTTAATTTCGAAAAAATAATCTGAAAGATTGAAGTTTGAGTAACTCGATTCTATCCAACTCCAAATTTTCTTCTATAATTATAGGTCTCTGCTTACCACAAGTGAAAATTGTGCATATTTTCGATGTTGAGGTGGCACAAAAGAGTTATTTTTTATACAAGGGAAAAATGTATTAGATTTTAGTTCGAGGTTATGTTGTCTCCCGACGCGAAGCGGAGGGAGACAAAAAGCCGAGAGCTAAAATCTAATATTTTTTCCGTGTTTAATACACTATTTTTTTCTGTGACAGGATAAAAGACCGTTCAATAGTGAAAGAAATATAACTGTTCACGAAATTACTTTTTTTCCCGGGAAAAAAGTGAGTACTTTTTTCCCGGCTACATAGATAGTTATTTATTATACAAGGGAAAAAAATATTAGATTTAGCTCGAGGTTGTGTTGTGTCCCGACGCGAAGCGGAGGGAGACAAAAAGCCGAGAGCTAAAATCTAATATTTTTCCCGTGTATAATACACTATTTTTTTCCGTGACAGAAAAAACGACCTTTTAATGGTAAAAGAAATATAACTCTTCACGAAATTACTTTTTTGCCCCGGGAAAAAAGTGAGTACTTTTTTCCCGGCTACATAGAGAATCATTTTTTTGACAGGGAAAAAAATAATTTCGTAAAAAGTCATATTTTGTGATCTGTCAAGAGATATAAAATGTCACATTTTTTTCCCGTCACAGAAAAACAATCATTTTTTCTCCAACCATCAAAAAATTATGACATTTTTGTACTATTTTCAGGTGCAAAAGCCATAAATTCTCTTACCGTACAAAAATTTGCTCGTTGCTTAGCTACACTTTTAATCCTAGGATTAAAAACGCTACTTTTAATTCTTGGATTAAAAGTAATTGCCTTTGACGTCAACTTGACAATCAATATTCACCAATAATACCAGATATTCCTGACTACCGACTCGCTATCGCCAAATTTATTTCAATTTTGGCTTGGTTGGAGAAAAAATAGTATATATTATAAGGATTAAAAGTGCATATTTTTTGTACGAGCAATATTTTGCAGTTGCGAGGCGGAGCCGACAAAATTGTATTTGCAGAAGATCTGCTAACATTGACAGGAGTCGATTTCTCGAAATTTCAAATGGAAATTTGAATGAAAATAAAACTCGTTGGGTTCTCATTTGAAATGGTATTGAATCAATTGTGAAATCGTTTCCCCAGTTTTCTTAGAAATTTAATTTTCTCATGAATAAATGAACAGTACTAGCCTATTTCCGTTTCATTTGAAACATTATATGAACTCCCTTTCCACAGATATTAAATCAGAGTAGGGTGATTATGGTCTCATAAAATGTTTTTGGGTGTTGAATGACAACTGACTAAATGATTTACTCATAAAATGCATCAGGTAGTATCTAAGTTGGACCTTCCCATAGTTGTAAATAACTCGTTAGTCAATGACTAATTATATTAGAATTCGTGTACATAATTTAGCTTTTTGCAATATTCATCGAGTATTTTACATAAATAAAGTTCCAAGAAATGTCCTTTTACAAGTAGGTAGAGTGCTATTTGATAATAGAGATTTTTATTTTTGAACTTTAGTGTTGATTTTCAAGACAAACGTTTTCTGTAAAAAAATTTTTTTCTAGAATGTCGAAAAAAAGTGCTCTTTGGGGTGCATTTTCTAGAAAAAAAATTCTCATATTTTTTCATGTTGACATGTGGATGACTATTGAGCCTTAACCTTTGTTTCCTAAATTTAAACCATTGAATCTCTAGATACAAAGATTTTCTCGTCGCTGCTCAGTGAACTAAAACATCGAAATTTCAAAGCTTTTCTAACCGCTAACAACAATGAGCTATGCTGTGTCTGATGTGGCGTGAGGACTCAGTAACCAAACTTACACAAAATCTCAACTGATTCTCCTTACTCGTACAGCATATGAATGTTATAATTTGAGAGCAGGATTGATCATTATAATAATAATCATAATAACAATTCAAAAATTGAGTAAAAAAATCATGACAGATACTATGATCCAATTTTGTCTGCAGCGAAATCATTAGATATGCAATAAAGTACAGTCTAGTAGAAATCAATTCGAAATTTTCTTTCAGTGGTGGCACTGACATAATACTATATTATTTATTTTTGTCTATCTTTTTCAAACCCAGCAAATTATCTTTTTGAGCACCGTTTTATTTAAACGAGTGCAATATCGATTTGCCTAAATGTCTGACATTTTCGAATTTTGAGCCAAATATGGTCTTAAACGATAGGTTAATTCTGTCTGTGGGGCCGTCCGTCCGACCGTTAGCACGAAGGGATTGTCCTAGAGACTTAAAATTTTATAGGTGGGTTTGGTTCCCAATGCTTTGAACGAGCTCGTTCACCAGCCATATCGTACAGGGTGTTTCATAAAATATGGCCATTCAAAATTTTGTTCCTCAATATCTCCGAAAATACGTAATCAATCGAAATGAAATGTTACGGCCAAATGCAAGATACTCATAGTAAGCATCATGCAAAATTTTGTGGCATTAGTTATAACAGAACCATAGAAAATTCAATTGGAACATTGAAAAGAAAAACTTTATATTTCCATAACAAAACATCCAACTCGGGTGAAATTTTGTATGTAAAGATTAATATATTGAGAGTTCATGCAAAATTTCAAGAGGATCACATAATCAGAAACATAGAATTCCATATTTTAATTTTCAAGTTCTTACAATTTTACGTATTCTAGTTTTTGATTAAATTTCCAGAAAATTATTCCGATCATACTGAGATTTTGCATTTATATATTTAGTTGCAATCTCAAGTCCTACAGAAAATTTTGAAGTAATAGTTTCTTTGCTCCACCAATGAACGAGCGCTCAAAAGCACCTGCTCAAGGAATTCTTAATTTTTTTTATACCTACATCCAGTAAGACACATAATTTCTTCTATACGGAAGTATACCTACGTCTCATGAACATATAAGAAGGAAATGGAAATCTCCACATCTTCCTATAAATATTCATCAATGTCATTTCATTTCGTTGTGAATTTATTGAAAGATTCCATCATTTAAATATAAAATGAGACACCTGTGATTAATTTATGCCATTGAATAAACGATTTAACTCCTACTAGGAGGAAATTTCGAGAATGCAGAAGATTCGATTTGGTCGAATATTCGAAATTGGCTGGAATATTCAACATTCTTCGAAACCTTGACAAAGAATATACGTTCAAACCATAGACCTTTCAAACTGGACGCGTCTAGAGCATTCATTTTCTCATGGTGGTTGTAATATCATGCTTCTCAAATAGAATTCAGTTGAGAGTCCTAGTTGCGAATGCGGAGGAGCAGAGGAGATAATAGAAAATCTGATGAATAATTGTCCCATATTTAAATTTCAGGATGGCTTAGGGCTATACATGAAGTTACCCAGTCGTTTTTGAATTGGGTTGTTAATTTTAAATCGATTTAATAGAGTTTAAATCATTTTATTTTTCTATTCCTTTATCTGTTTCAATTTTTTGATTTCAGATTCAGAACTCCGAAGGGATCTTGGAGAGGGTTTTCGGATGGACTCAATAAAGAAGAAATCCTTCAATATTCGAATAGTTTTTAAGTTTTATTTTTGTTGGAATGGCGAGACACGGTTTTTTCTACTTGGGTTTTTTCTTGAGCCCTAGTATCATATGAAAAAATAGTATGGTACCCCGATTTGCACTAACTTCAGTTAGGGATTTTTGTTTTTGTGTTATGTATTGTATTATGTTTGCTCTTGATCTCAAAATAAATTCGTTTTCTTAGTTGTCTGTAGCATGATTTACACAGTATCTGTCTGTGAGATAGTTGGTTAACCTTGTAAATATATTTTTTCTCATTTTTTCGGCTTGTATCATTGTATTGTTTGTGTAAAGCGATGACTTGATAGTCAACATTGTGTCATTTAAGAATCCTGTTGATCATAATTAAAATTATCAAACTGTCAGGAGCTAAATTATTGGTTTGGGTCTTTATCAGATGAATACCAAATACGTTAGGCCGGGTCAGGCAGGCAGACCCAAAGATAGTTTTGAAATGGTAAGTATTCTTTAAACATTTATTATTGTCATTGAACAAATAAATACAAATTTTGACCCTATCGGATCACATCTATCGAAAACATTCGGGAAATAAAATTACAAATCTCTATAAATGGAAATCCGTTAACTAATTTGACTCGTGAACAAACTGAGGCTGAAATATAGTCACATATGTACCCTGGAAATTTCAAGATTCTCTGTTATCGCGTCGTATAGTTGAAGTTTTTGGATTTTCTGTTACGGAGATCCTCACTACATTTCGCACAAATGTACCTATCATCTCTGCATACTTGAATATGAAGTTGGGAATTAATCGAATATCTAATTATCAAAAAAATATGAGAAAGGGAAAATTTCAAAGTATTTTTTCGGAATCTATATGATTGATTTTGGCCATTAGCGAACCAAGCCATTTCGACCCTGCACCTACTTTGGAAATTGTACGTTTCTTGCTCCTATACCGTTCGAAAGTTATTGTGTGTAGAATCGGACAGAATTATTTGTAATTCAAATTCTCCATCAGTGAGTCCATTCATGTTGTTTTAGGCTCAAATTCGAATGTTACATACATTTCGGCCAAATTATATCTTACTGTTTCCATTGAAGCAAGTGAGCAAAAAAGGTTTGAAACTTCTGAAGGAATATAAAATTGAAATACCTATACAACATTTTCTATTCGAAGCTGCATCAATTCCAAACTGTGATTTTGAACTGATGCGCATCACTTCTAACTGATGTTGCTTTCTGACAGAATCAGTTCAATTTTTACAATTACTTGAGTTCATCATAACAATAACATAACCTGAAATTTTGGTGAAAGTTTACAATTCACTTCTAAACATAACAGAAGGTGAATTATTATTCTCGGTTGTCATCGCTATTAATGAATAAGTCATATTACTTTTAGAATTTCCTTCCGAACTATCGTCTATATTCCTATTTGGTTGATTTCAAACATTTTGTTCATTGTCATCCGAAAAAGAAAAGTTTTATTTGATGAAATCTCTTCACTTCAAACTGAGGGATTTCGGAAATTATTTTGTCAAATAGAAAGCTAGGTATGTACTATGGCTAATAAGCCCGAAACCGGTCTGTCTCTTCCCTCATTGACAACATCTTGAATAAATCATCCCAGTCCGCATGAAGAAGGTTCTGTGAGTCTATAAATTGAAGATTGTATTCATTTTGATGATTACTATTTTCAATTTATCTATGTTTCAAAAATGTACTATGTAGGTACTCTGAAAGTGATAGTTAAGTTTAACCTTTGCAATTAGCATCAAATGAACGAACCATTCATTGAGAATACTTTGGTATTCCACTTTAAATTTGATCGCACAAACAACAGAAATTCAATATGAAAATTATTTGAAGAGTAAGGAACTTTTTTCGTAAAATTACTTCAGAGTTTATCCCAGTGTTGCAAAATGGCGAATGCGCTTGGAACGTTCGACATCAAATTGATTGAACTACATTCAAATTCCTTCCCTAAGAAAAATATTTTCGGTAAGGTCTAACAAATTGATAGTAAAATTCACATTTTAAGAGGACATAATTGGGATTAATATGGTCGAATTACTGATACTGCTATATTGAAAAATTATTTAGCTTTTGCAATAGGAAAACTATAGTTGATTAATAAAATTGAATTTCTCTGAAATTTGGACTCAATCTGTGGAGTATTAAGGTTGTCACAAATGAAACAATTGCAATACCCCTTTTGCAATAACTAAATGTTAAAAAATTGCAAAACGCAATCCAGAAATATTCATCCGCAAATAAACCTATACTGAAAGTATATATTTATACGATGATTTCTATTTCTATGCAAATGGTTTAAATTTACTAAAATATGCAATTTACATGCTCTATAGATCTCAAATTGTAACATATACCTTGAACATGTGTTTTCTGTTCTAATTCAAATACGTAGCTCATAACTAATTATGATTTGTGTTTTGCTTTCAGAAGAAAGGCTCTATACGAAAATTATCACCCATATTTCAACCCAATATAACGCCAATATTGGGAAAATATTCGGATGGAAGTTCATGGAAACCTTCCTCTTCTATTTCTATTCAGTGTGTGAAGTATTAAGAAGATTGTCACAAATAAAACAATTGCAATATTCTATTTGCAACGAATAGATGTTGAAAAATTGCAAAACACAATCCAGAAATTTTTATACGCGAATGAACCCACTGAAAGTATGTATTTATACAATGATTTCTATGTGATTGGTTAAAATTTACTAAACTATGCAATTAACATGCCCTAGATCTCAAACTGTAACATATACCACATGTGTTTCTCGTTCTAATTCAAACACGTAGCTCATAATTAATTATGATTTTTTTTGCTTTCAGAAGAATGGCGTTATACGAAAATTATCACCCTACTTGTGGAAGTTTCCGCCAAAAATTGATACATTTCGAAAAAAGGATGAACAACGTTAAGACACAGCTAGAAGTCAGTAGTAGAGTTGATGCCCTTGCAGTGAAATGACTGGGCCATGGCCATACCAAGAGTTCCGCAGAATTCCAAAATTTCAACAGTAAGGATTTGATGAAGCTTTGAATTAGGGAAAATACAGGGTGTCTGGTGAGGAATGGGACAACGTTTAGGTGGTGATGGGGGATGTCTCAAGGAGTGAGAAAATGCCATTTGAAATCATCTAGGTACATGGTTCTGATATACAGGGGGTTTTAGAAAAAATTAGGAAAGGACCCCGCACATTTTGTATGGGAATTGGCTCCTGGTGGATTTGGCTGAAAATTTGATATGATGTTCTACTAATCCTCCTGATCAATGTCTAAACAGTCACGAAGCTGAAAAATGCATACTTCTAGGAGTGTTTTAGTGATTTTTTGTATCCATTATGGCTACGTATTATGGGATTGGCTCCCGGTGGATTGGCTGAAAATTTGATATAAGTTTCTACTAATCCTTCTGATCAAATGTCTCCACAGTCGCGAGCTGAAAAATGCATCTCTTTCTAGGATTTTTTTGCGATTTTGAGTATCCATTATGGCTTACGTATTACCGTTCACACAGAAATGTTTGAAAATATTTCGAATCGACAGAATCTGCTTTCATCAATCACGAATATCTCAAACATTTCTGTGAGAACGGTAATACGTAAGCCATATGGATACAAAAAATCGCTAAAAACTCCTAGAATAATGCATTTTTCAGCTTCGGGACTGTAGAGACATTTGATCAGAAGGATTAGTAGAACATCATATCAAATTTCCAGCCAAATCCACCGAGAGCCAATTCTCATACAAAATGTGCGGGGTCCTTTCAAATGACCATAATTCAGGAAATATAAGAGCTAATCCGATGATTTTTCGTATGAACAATGATAGAGTGAGTAGAATCTGTTTGAACGAAACATTCGAAATAAAATCAGATCCGGACTCAGAAATTTCAGTTTTCTGAAATTAGGTAAAACAACACCCTTTATGCGGTTTTCAATTTTTTGACTTCAGGTTCTGAGAGAGCAGAAAAATACTTCGAACTCAACTATCATCCCGAATGGCACAAATTTTCCCTGCTTTCTATGACCCTTCGAATGTCAAACTTCCGATTTTCGCTGTCGTACAAAGACAATCACAGAGACTTTTCAGTGTTAATGTGTGGTGCGCAGTTTATGATAATAATAATTTAATAGGTCCTCATTTTTTCGAAGTAAGACTCACCGGAGAAATTATAGAGATTTCCTCATGAATATTCTTCCTAATTTTTTAGGGAATATTAATCAAAGAGGACTTATCTTCCAGCATGATGGAGCACCCCCACATTTCTCAATACTAGTGAGAAATCATTTGAAAGAGGTCTATCCAAATAGATGGATAGGTCGTGGTGGTCCAAAAACATGGCCACCTCCGTCCCCCGACATGACACCGTTAGATTATTTCCTTTGGGGACACCTTAAAACTATGGTGTACGGGCGAGAAATAAATACAAGGGAACAATTAATTCAGCGAATAATAACGCATGTGACAAATACGAAACAACCCGAATGTGATAAGGGAAGCAGTTTTGAACTCAATGAAAAGAGCAGATAAATGTGTAGAAGTTGGTGATTTCAATTTGAACAATATTTGAGAATTAATCATTAATTTTCCAAATGTTAACTATTTTTCGCATTTTTGATGATTTTTATGAAATTTTGATTCGTTTATGATCTTTTTTTTACTTATGAGTAACTATATGAGATCTCATGTTTCTGAAATGTCGAGAAAATAATATTTAAGGAGCGAAAATCGGAAGATTGACATTCGAAGGGTCATAGAAAGCAGGGAAAATTTGTGCCATTCGGGATGACAGTTGAGTTCGAAAGTATTTTTCCTGCTCTCTCAGAATCTGAAGTCAAAAAAATTGAAAACCGCATACAGGGTGTTGTTTTTACCTTATTTCAGAAAAACTGAAATTTCTGAGTCCGGATCTGTTTTTGTTTCGAATTTTTCCATTCAAACAGATTCGTACTCACTCTATCATTGGTCATATACAAATATCATCGGATTAGCTCTCATATTCCTGAATTATGGTCATTTGAAATTTCCAAATTTTTTCTAAAACCCTCTGTATATCAGGAACCATGTACCTCAGATGATTTCAAATGGCATCTTCTCACTCCTTGAGACATCCCTCATCACCACCTAAACGTTGTCCCATTCCTCACCAGACACCCTGTATATGGGAGGTTTTTGCTTTTTTGATTCCATCATTATGAGAAGTTTTTTCTTCGATTTAACATAATATTCTCATTTTCAGTAGTCAACAGTCAAAATCCAATTTAATTTCCCAGTGATAAGAAATTCGTTCGAAGAAATTTCCCTCGAAATTAAAGCAATCAATCTTGAAAAACTATATTCAAATTCAATATCACAATGCTGGTGATTTGGAAACCATTTTCTTCTTGGAATATGTAATGAAATAATGAGTTAGTTTCGACTGCTCGATAAAAGGATTAATTCTGTAACTTGATGATAATGATTTTAATATAAATGTTTAACAATCATAATATTAGTCATGAAAAATGTTCATCAATCAGTCGAAAAGTGCCTTAATTTCAGTTTATTCTGATTTCGTTATTCTTCCATTGAGTTTACAATGCTTCATTTGAAAAAATATATTTAATATTTCATATCATCATTTAGGTTGAGACTCTTATGTTCGAAGACAATATGTAATATATTGTAAGTTTTGAATTGAATTGATCAGTAACAAGATGATATGTTTTGAGAAGCTGCAACTCTGAAATTTCGATTGTCATGCCATGTAATCATTCGTTTTATATTTGAAAATTCGAGATTTCAGTTTTTGACAATTTTATCAGAAATTCTCATTCAATTAATTCTCGAAGCAACCCTATATACAACGATATTTAACATAAAAATACTTTCGAGGAAACCACTGTCCTGAGAATATCATTTGTTATCAGCTATGTTGAAATATCTAGAAAAAGCTATATCGTAAATTAAAAATTTTCTTGGAAGTAAGCTAATTATGAAAATGATGATCCTCGAATAACAAGGGTTTATAATGTGTATTTGTTTATGTTCTGCATTATGTAGAGTTTTAACTGTGATTTTATTCAAGTATATGGTATCACTTTTTTTTAAATTGTGATTCTTCCATTGCCAATAGAAGTCTCATAATTTCAAAAGAACTGTTTTTTACCATATCACGTATTCCATATCATGAATGAATTTTAACAATCCTCAAATTGATATATACTGAAAAGTATTTTGATTTTTTTATGAATCTATGAATTTTCAAGTTAATTCCAATAATTCACCAAATAATATCAATTTTTCTTCAAAGTTCACTAATTACGAAAAATATGATCCTCGAATAACTAGGGAAAAAAAATTGAGATTTCGCTGATTGTACCTCAGCGAATGAAAAGTATAGAATAAAATTTAAAATTTGGCAAAAATCAGTGTTGTATTCTCCAAATCTATTTTTTTCAAAGCCCATATGGTTAAGTACTCTATCTAATAAATTAAAGATAAAAAATAATATACTAGTACATTTAATGTAACTATTTTCTGAAAAACATAAAATACTGAATGCCGCAAGTAGCATATTATTCAATGGATTTAAAATAAATAACTGAACTGAAATGAGTACTCAATTTCGATTGAATGAAGTTATAAAAATTCAAAATTCACTCTATTATGAGATAAACAGAGTTTTATTTCGATATGAGAAAAAAAAGTATGATCACTATTAAGAAAAAATTTAAATCTAAAAACATTCAGCTCAGAATCTAGAACGTTAGATATACTATATATGAGAGTTTTGCGGTATCCTCTAGGTGTTTTCTCACATTGAAATGTTTAAAATCTTATCTGAGACACCCTGTTCATTCAAAGAGGTTATTTTTTATTTCATATTGCAAATGGACAGAATCGTTCTTAAAATTCCGGTGTCATATCCATGTAGATATTCGATTTCCATTTAATAATAATTTCAAAAAGTCGATTTATCAGATATTCAGAAACCTTGGTAGGGCGGCTTTTTCTGTAAGAATTCTTATTGGATTCATTCTCGCAGAACTCTCACATAAAACTTATTTATTCAACATGAAACTATTTTCAAGAAAGTCACATTCCTAGGAATCATATTTATTACCTGCTCAGGTAAAATTTCCGAAACTCAAATATGACAATAGGACTAACTAAAGCCTTTTTATGAGGAAATAATTGCCTTTCTCTGATTTAAGAATTGATTTCCTGAAAAACCATCAACTTTAAGAGATAACGAGTCTAATGAAACGGAAAACACAATAGCAATTTTAAAGGAGGTAGAGAAGCAATATAAAATTCATACAAAGCAATTCTTTGAATATATTCCTATAATCTTTTGAATACGTTCGTAGTCATATTATTTGTTTCAATTTCCATTTGAAAATTCGAGTAATCGATTGTTGATTCATCTTGAAAAGTTCGATTTGATCAGAAATTCTTGTTTGAAAATTTTTATGAAGAATTCCAATGAAAAACTTTTTTCAGATTAGATTATTTTCAAGAATTCCACTTTCTTAAGATGAATATTCCTTCAAACAACTTTTACAGAGAGTCTATTTTATCTGGAAGAAATTTGGATCATGATTCCGCTGCTTCAAGATGAATTATTCCTATATGTATGAACAATTTTGTTATTCTCTCATTGAAATTTTATAGGATTTGCTTTGAGTCCTTAGTTTAGCATACAGGTCCTATATTGGCAACCAATATCACGCCAATATTTAGGAAATATGCGGATGAGATAAGTGGCCTTTATTGTTTAGTTGATACTATCGCTATTTTTGGTCCAATATTGGAATCTCTTTCAATTTAACACAAATTTTTGACCTAATATGGGGAAATGTTGGGATTATTTTTATTTATTTATTATTAATACGCCGCTTTCACCTCAAGAAATTAACAATGAAAATTGGAACTCGTATAACTTGACACCGATAAATCTAAATTATTGGACAGTATTAAGTGCTTCTTATTAGAAAATTAGCAATTCCAAGAGAACTTTGAATGCATTCATTTTCTTTCCGAAATTTTGAGATGTCGGTTCTTAATAATTTTATCAGATTTCAAATTTCCTATGGAATTTTTCATTCAATACTGTTTATGTAACTGCAAAATAAAAAAACTGCTCAAGTCTGATACCCTTTCAATATGAAATGCCTAAAACTGAGATTGTCTTCAACTGAATGTCTCTCCATCACGAAGAATATACAGCACTTATACTGAAAAAACTGTGAGGAATCTGATATTTTTTATAAAAATAATTGAAAGAATATTATTTATTTTTTTTTCAGAATCAACAGGTAGTAAAGTCTACTCAAGTTGGAAAAAGGAAGAATTTTTCAAATTAGAAACCTGAAATTCATTTTTATTTTATTCCATTCAGATAAACACTAATACTGCAGCAAAATACTCTTAAAACTAGCCATGAAATTGTGTAAACCCGAAATCATACAGTGAAAACTTTTGATTGATTGATCAAATAGCATTCCAATCAATTCTTCAAATATCAAATTCTATTCTTTGATTCAATAATATCAGAAAATATTTTTTCGATGACTGTGGAATTTACTAAAAATAAAATCTATCTATAATCTAAATCGAGTGTCGTGTGTGGTTTTAGCACTGTCTTTTTCATTTAGAATCCTTGAAAAACTTTCATGTAACACAGTTAAAATTTCATTTTATGAATATGCACTGTTGCTTGAAGCATGAAACAATCAATAAAGAGGCAGCCAGCAATATTCAAATAACAAACAAAAACAATAAAAAAATTAAATGAGAAGATCAAATTAAAAATTTCGATGGAATCCATTGATATTCGTTTTTGCTTTGAAAATCATACAGTATTTTCAAATCAATAGTAAAAAATATTCTTCTATAAATAAGATTTAAAACAAAGTTTCGAAATTTTGTTATACAGTGAACTTATTTAAAAAATCAATTTCAAACTGATTAGAAATTCTTCGTCATTGTCTCTCTTTACCTGAGAAGAATCCCTTCATTGGCTCTATTGGGTCTAACACCCCCACCCTTGCCACCCTGAGGGCTCAACCTACCTGGGTTTTTCTCATAAATACAAGAAACCTGTAACAAGTTGTAATAGTTGTATCATTTTTCTTGAACATCAAGTCTCGAGTTGTCTTAAGTTGCAATATTATATTGAAGTGTCTACCAAGTATCCAACATTGTCAATAATACAGGTGAGTCTTTTTGGTAATAATTCATTAATAACGAAATTTTTTCTTTTATTTATATGTAGTAGTTCAGAAAAATAAGAATTAGTCTCTTAATTCTCTTTTTTCATGTTTTTAGTGTGAATCTTTGGAATATCTTTTTCATTAGGCATTGTATTGAAATATACGAGTTTAGAAACTCAATACTCAATTATTTATGTTTTTGAAATAACTGAGTATAATATGTGATTTTCCCTTAAAATACGTGTGTTTACTCTAGAACTTCAGTTGTATTACATTTCTGTAAAACATGTATCTTCAATTCAAATACGTATTCGATAATTAATAATGATTCGTTTCTTTGCTTTCAGATAATTGGTATTGAGCTTCCAGTCTCAAGTTGCAATATTATATTGAAGTATCTACCAAGTATCCAAACTACAAAGTGTGTGACCTAGTTCAAAATTGTTGACTTAATAGAATAGGTAAGTGTTTTTGTTGAAATTTTTTTTTATTTTTCATTTGACATCATTGTGGATTATATTATACAGGGTGTTTCAAGAAAAGGTGATCCCCTGTCTAGGGTAGATATATACTGATGGACAAAATTAGCGCACCACCTAAAATTCGTTAAATTTTAACCAATTGATATCTTCCTAATCTTTAGTCGGATTTTAACGTTTTTTTTTTTCAATTGTAGCTCTGTTATTGTCGAATTTCCTCCATTAACAGAAGTCCAAAAAATAAAATCTTCATGTTGTACAGGGCGTTTAAATAATGTCATGTTTTATAGTCAAATTTTAACTTCTTCTGTGGGTAATGCCAGATTGCTGAGGTATATAAAAACAATATAAGCGTTGTAGCCTAGTATCTCTTGAGTATTTGTTTTTTTTTAAACCATTTATCTTGAAATCGTCCAGATATTTCAACATTTTATCAACTCTTGTATTTTATGCATTAGCCAGGAATATCTTCGCAACCATTTGTCCGATTTGAATGTTTTTTTTTAGTTGTAGCTCTTTTATTGGCGAATATCATACTACAATGAGATATTAAAAAAATGCATGATGCTGTACAGGGCGTTTAAATTTTCGTTTTTTTTTTTCATTACAGTTTAACGCCTTCTGTGTTTGGGCACAATAGCCTTAGGGTCGCAGTGAACTGTAACCCCTCTTTAAACTATCACGCCTTCTGTGGGCAATACCAGATACCTGAGGCTTCTCTACTATACTATACTATACAGTGATGTAGCCTGATGTTTCCTGAGTATTTTGCTTTTTTAAAAAGCAATTTAACTTGTACCATTCCAGAGATATTCACATTTTTATAACATCTTGCTTTTTTCTGTGCCCACAGGAGGCGTTAAACTGTAATGAAAAAAAACCCG
Source organism: Propylea japonica (assembly GCA_013421045.1). Lineage (NCBI taxonomy): Eukaryota > Metazoa > Arthropoda > Insecta > Coleoptera > Coccinellidae > Propylea > Propylea japonica. The sequence continues at coordinate 48,455,582 of CM024245.1, forward strand.
AAAATTTAACGCCCTGTACAGCATGATGCATTTTTTTTTGAACATCTCATTGTAGTATGATATTCGCCAATAAAAGAGCTACAACTAAAAAACCATACAAATCGGACAAATGGTTGCGAAGATATTCATGGCTAATGCATAAAATACAAGAGTCGATAAAAAGTTGAATATCTCTGGACGACTTCAAGATAAATTGGTTCTTAAAAAAACAAAATACTCAAGAGATACTAGCGACAACACTTTATTGTTTTTATATGCCTCAGCAATCTGGCATACCCACAGAAGAAGTTAAAATTTGACTATAAAACATGACATTATTTAAACGCCCTGTACAACATGAAGATTTTATTTTTTGGACTTCTGTTCAATGGAGGGAATTCGACAATAATAGAGCTACTATTGAAAGAAAAAAACGTTGAAATCCGACTAAAGATTGGAAAGATATCAATTGTTAAAATTTAACGAAATTTTAGGTGGTGCGTTAATTTTGTCCATCAGTATATTTTTGTTTCAAAATACTTCAATGACCTCATAGCTGACTCCCAACCGTTACAGGCATCGGGTGTTACCTCATAATTTTCAAATCTGAATATTTCGAAAACGATACACATGAGTTTTCAAATGAGTTTTTTCAAAAGTATCTCTTTGGTGTGAAATTGAATGATGTTTAAGTTCACTTCAAATTTTGCTCAATAAATCTAATATTCAAAAAGTTATGTTCAATACTAGTTGGTACAATCCGTGTAAAAAGCGCCCTCTATCTTGAATACGGATGGCTCTACGAAAATTCTTCACAGAACAAAATCCAATGATTTTTCGTTTTCTTTTTATCCTAGAGAGGGGATCACCATTTTTTGAAACACCCTGTATAATTCAGTAAAATATTCCTGCAACCTCATTGAAGCGTGCGTGAACAAGTACATTCCGAAAAAATATAAATACGTTGATTTCCAAATTAAATAATAAATAACTCCAAACGATACATTACTATACCGATGACACTGCTTTGATCTTATCTTGTATTTTGTGTTATTTCTAGATTGATGAAATGTCAGTACTTCAGCATCAAAATTTAGTAGAGATAATTTGAGATTTTATCCTTTAAAATTAATGCAAGGGAAATATTCGTAAAATCATTTTCTTATTATCAGTTCTCACTTCTAAAATCATATAAATGCATTCGCCATTTTGCAACGGATAATTGTTTGACTACTCAAAAAATTATTAAAAATTCAAGCTTATATATTTGCAAACGCAAAGAAGGGTTTGAACATTTGAAATCATTTCCTATATAGTTTCTGTAGTATACAGAGTGTTTCAGAACAACCTCATCAATCGGCAAGAGCAAATTTCTCAGCTTATTTTGAAAATAAATTTTTTTATAAACGTGAATTCGGAACTGGTTCATTAACGCGATAAGAAATGTCGAAGTTCAAAAAAATTATATTTCAAAAGTGACTCTTGCTATTGAATTCAAAATTTTCATACGCTGAACAATTTTCTATATTGAAATAAATTTATATCAATAATGGTTTCTACTTTCTTTAATCTGTCAAGATAAGTCACGTCGTTGTTTATTTTTGTAAATAATATTATTACCAATTCTCGATCAGAACACCCGTTACGTTAATCTGTCTTTTATGTTTATACAGGGTTTCCCATTACTCGACGTCAACCCGGAACCGGTGAAAAGGCAAGTATGCTGGTTGTCAGAAAAATATTAAAAAAATCTAAGTTGCATGATTTTAAAATAATGCGCATTTAAAAAACACGCAAAATTCCACACCCTGTGACAGTCTTTTCGCTCCTGTTGCCGAAATATCAACTTTATCCAACTTTTTTCTTTGCTGTGTAACCTTGAATAATGCTTGTCTAAACTGTAATCAAAATTTTGATACCAGCTGCTCTAGGTTTCATAAAAATAGGGCTTACTTCTGGAAACAAAATTCGAAAAACAATTGCCTAGTTTCAACTGACTGTATTGAAAAAAAAATGTACTACGTAGGTTTGGCATTTTTTTCAAAAGTTGGCGCATTTAGTAAGGATTCCAAAATGGTATAATACTTGTTTAATTGTAGCTGCCGTAGTTCAAATTTATTTTCGATTGCCTCTGAATACACTTTTTCGTTAACTGCTTCCCAGTAATAGAGTCCAATGGGTTCAAGTCCGGTGAACGGGCCGGCCACGAGATTGGACCAGAACGTCCGATCCATCTTCCGGAAAAAATGTTACCAGAAAAAAAAATTTTCAGAGAAATTTCTAAGGAAAAATTTTTTCTGGAAAAATTATTTTCTCTGGAATTTTTTTTTTCTGATAACATTTTTTTCCGGAAGATGGATCGGACTTTCTGGTCCAATCTCGTGGCCGGCCCGTTCACCGGACTTGAATCCATTGGACTCTATTACTGGGAAGTAGTTAACGAAAAACTGTATTCAAAGGCAATCGAAAATAAATTTGAACTACGGCAGCTACAATTAAACAAGTATTATACCATTTTGGAATCCTCACTAAATGCGCCAACTTTTCAAAAAACATGCCAACCTACGTAGTACATTTTTTTTTCAATACAGTCAGTTGAAACTAGGCAATTGTTTTTTCGAATTTTTTTTCTGAGAAGTAAGCCCTATTTTTATGAAACCTAGATCAGCTGGTATCAAAATTTTGATTACAGTTTAGACAAGCATTATTCAAGTTACACAGCAAAGAAAAAGTTGAAAAAAGTTGATATTTGTGGCAACAGGAGCGAAAAGACTGTCACAAGGTGTGGAATTTTGCGTGTTTTTTTAAATGCGCATTATTTTAAAATCATGCAACTTAGATTTTTTTTTATATTTTTCTGATAACCAGCATTACTTGCCTTTTCACCCGTTCCGGGTTGACGTCGAGTATTGGGACACCCTGTATAATAAGTGTTTTTTTCTTGATTTCTGCTATTGAATGTACAAAATAGCTACACCGGTAAGAAAAAGGGGAATAATCTACTAAATTGTTAATTTTTTTCTCAATTTTCACTGAATTTAAATTCAATAGCAATAATCAATTTTGAAACATTAAATTTGATTTTGTGAATTCCTAAGCACGGTGACGAAGTCGTTTCGGACCCATGTTCATATGAACTTTTCTTCTCAAGAAATGCTGGTAAATCTCCCTTTGACGTTTGATGATGTTATTCTGAAAAAACGCTGTATGGGTATTTCCATTGAACTTTTTTCTAACGTGCTTTAGAACTTAAATAATAAGTATATTATGAAGAACTAGGTTATTCTACACATAACAGGACAAGATCAGAATGTGTCGGTAGATCTTACATTATCTGTTCTTTGAATATTATGCGATAAGTTCCTCATGTGTTCATTTTTGAGCTTTCATAGTTTATTACCTCAGCTCTAATTATACTTTTATAATAATGACTATAACAATTCAAATACGTAACTTATAACTAATTTCGATTTGTTTTATTGCTTTCAGAAAAAATGACTCTCCCAGAAGAATACGAAGAGATGCAAGAACTCTACAAACAGCTTTTGACAAAATTCCAACATGATACGGTCGAAATCAGAAGAGAGACACCCTCAATTGTGGAACTGATGCGGTTCCAAGAAGCCTATAGGAATTTACCAAGAATTCGATCCGAATACTTGGATTTCAATAAGGTGGTCTTGGAAAACCTTTCCTCAAATCGAAGAAGAAATCGCCGTGACATCAAAACAGTAAAGGAGTGTGAAGAATATTTCATTGCTCTTTACAATGTTTCAATTTTTGTTGCGGAGCAAGCAATTGAAGACTGCTTCTCGGAATTAGGACTTCCACTTATGGAGTTAGAACCCGAGGAGTAGTTTGCTTGCTCCTATATTCAGTTTTTTTTGTATATATGTATATTTAATAGTAAAATTTTCTTTGATTTATGTATAAATAGCTTAAACATACGAAAATACTGTTTTCCTCAAATTTCATGGATATTTGAATATTATGAAATTTAGAAACATTTCCTCATTGAAATTAGTGTTGAAATTATTCCTTTTCGGTCCTCATTAACGAAATGATTCTTGTTTGAAAAATACAGAAAATTAATTTCAAATTCAATTAATATTTTAATAATGAAATTGTCAATCATTTCTAACGTATCATCTATTTGATGTCGAACTAGTTTGTAAATATTATTTTGATGTGTCGATTCCATTGCAGATAAGTTCTTGAATTTTATGTGTTTGTTTATGTTTTGTATTATATAGAGTTTCAACTGTGATATTATTCAAGTATATGATACCCCTTTTTTATAAATTGCGATTCTATCATTGTCAATAAAAGTCTCGTGATTTCAAAAGTACTGTTTTTTTACCATATTTAAAGGAATTCCATGACATGAATGAATGTGAACAATCTTCAAATTCATATATACTGAAAAGTGCTTTGACTATCTTATAAATCTATGAATATTCAAGTTAATGAAAATAAACTCAATGAATAAGTATCAATTATCTAATTCAATTCATAAGTCATTATTCACTTCGTTTCAATTCATTTCCATAAGGAGTTTTTATCTGTTTGAAAATTCATAAATAGAAAAAAATTTATACCAAATTTCATATTATCAAAAAATTGAGACTGGCATAAGGTAAGTATTGTAAGTTTTCAACAATCTACTTCTGAAATATCTTCTCATATAACTAAAGATATGAAAAAAAAATTTAAAAATTTTTTAAAAAGTTTTGGAGTAGCACCAATTTTAAATTTACTTTTTTATTTTCGTTGAACCTTCCGAATAATATCGATTTCTTTGGACATAAAGGTCCTACAGATGTGAAAAAATTTTTTTCAAAGATGTTACTACCACCTTTCATTGAAGTATAACAATATAAAATCATTGAACGCCACAAAAAATTCTTCAAAAAAAAATTTGTAAAAATATGTACCGATTTTCTTAGTAAATCCGCAATGGTACAAGAACTAGCACATTGAAGTATAATTTTTTTCTCAATGATTTAACACACAAGGATATCAGCAACAAAACAACACTTACATCACAAAGACACAAGACAGGTCATCATGAAGGCCACTACCTGTCTACAGAGTAGAGGTGGCCATTTTGAGCAATTTTTTTGATTAATCTGTTTGTTTGATCATTAGAAATTTTCGAAAGTACAGTACTGAGGTTTTTTTATTTTATTAATTTTCATAAGGGTCATGTTCGAACAGCAAATACTTTCTAAATATGTAACTAACAGAAATTATGGTGGTAGCGTTTTGTAGCTAATATCTTTGCGTGTTAGCTCATTGGGAAAAAATTACACTGCAGTGTGCTAGTTCTTGTACTATTGCTAATTTACTAAGAAAATCAGTACATTTTTTTACTAAATTTTTTTGAAGGATTTTTTTATAACACTGTTAAGTTTTATGTTTTCATGTTGTTCCACTTCTATAAAAGGTGGTAGTATCATCTTTCAAAAAACATTTTTTTCACATCTGTAGGACCTTTATGTCCAAAGATATCGATATTATTAGGAAGGGTCAACTAAAATAAAAAAGTAAATTTAAAAAGGGAGCTTCTCCAAAACTGAGGGGGTAAACTCCCCAATATGGTTGTTTTTGTCGATAAAATTAGGTATATTTGATGAACTTAAATTATCGCTAAGTCATGACCAAACACACTGTATATAGATATCGATTGAAATATATTCTGGGAGGATTCTGCATTTCTTAGAAACTTTATAGGTTTTCACTCCCAGTCTCTGAAACATAAAAAATTTGTTGAACGTCATTCCTTATATTCCTGGCCTATCAGAGAAAAAAGAAGAATTGGTTCCAAATTCAACATAAGAACTGTTTTCAAACACAAAATGATTTGAGATCCATTCTAACTAGAACAAAACCAATGAATGAGACACAAAAATAAAAAATTGTGTTTACAATATTCCTTGTATATGTGGAAAATCTTATACAGGGGAGACATCAAGACCTTTAGAAATAAGAAAACAGGAACATAAGAAACATCAGGAATAGAGACATCACAAGATCACAAATTGCTGATCATATATGTTCAAATAGCGGAGATCATATGATGAACTGGAACCACACAAAGATCCTCATGACGGAACCTGATAATTATAAAAGGAAAATTAAGGAATCTACATGTATTTTGTTGGATGAAGTGAATAATTTGGCAAATTGTTCTGTTGGAATAGATCGTATTTGGATTGCGTCGGCTTAATATGCAAATCACATAAGTCCACTTTTGGGCGAATTTGAAAATTTGAGTTATGTCGAGGAGCTTCGTGCGCACCTGTGCAGAAATTCACACAACACCAAAAAATCTTATAGCTGACGAACCCCCGAACGACGTTATCTAAGAATTTTAAAAAAATCACTTACGCACATCCACAGATTCACAGTTTTTTTTCCTCTCCTCTCAACTTTGGGTTTTGGACTTATGTGATTTGCATATTAAGGTGACGATTGATTTATTGAGGAACGAAGTGACATCAGGAAATTTCAAAATCAAATAAATCAACATCTCTATAGATTGACAACTATCAATGTCAATCAGATTACAAATGAGAAAATACACAATTCTGAAGAATTTTAGAGTTTTTCTGAAGAAGGTGTCTGATATAGCCACCGAAACGTTACAATATCCTTTTAATTTGTTTCATTTTTCAGTTTTACTGTTAGGCAACAATTTTTTCAAGACCAATTTGCTCCTGACAAATAAGTGCAAAGATTTTCGCAGGAGCACTTCACCTTAATCAAACATTTTTTAATTATTTATGTTTCAGAGACTGGGAGTGAAAACCTAAAAGTTTCTAAGAAACACTGTATATACCTTTCAATACCTCTCACAGTAAATCTTTTTCATCTCGAGGACTTCAATGCTAGGCTGATATTCATTTACAATATGAAGATACATTTTCTGATAGAGGGTAGACAGATTTCGATGGTTTACATGACCCCGGAATTTTAAGACGAATCCTGAAGATCTGATAAAATTCTCAACAAACAATTTCTCAAAATTTTAAATAAAAGCTGAACGATTTAAAGTTTTTTTGGAATTGCACTGAATCAGTTTCATTTGATCTTTTAAAATTTCAGTTGTGTTTTCCGTTGCATTAGACACGTTTTCGGAAATCGAATTGAAAATAGGGATAGGCCATTATTTTTTCATAAAATAGAACATTCCATATTGAGTATTTATCGACGTTTTTTGCAATATTCTCCGTATAAGAACTGTGAACCGAGGCAAAAAACAATTATATTCGTTCTACTCACTTAAAGTTAGGTATCTGTAGTTTTATGTTTTGGTATGCACTAAATATAGATTTAGAAATTTCGTTTTCAGCGACTTGATTCTCAGGATCGCAATATTTCGGCTTAGTTTGTTGGAGGATCTTTCATATTTTCCAAGTTACAAATGCAATCTGCTCAAAAATTGAGATTTCGCTGCTCAATAACGATATGAAGACTCGTACCGCAACGAGTGAAATAATGGGTGGGCCATGTAAAATTTTAAACTTAAAAAGTCAATAAAAAAAACGGCTTGATATTTTTCAAAGGTCTAACATTTATTTGAAAGGTTGTTTTATGAAATTCATTTGTGGAAAACAATTTCGGACAAAAGACCACCACGGCTGAGTTTACAGTAGCTTATCCGATCCACCCAATTTTGGAGTACTTTCTCGATGGTTTCAGGCCTTATGGCAGCAACAGCAGCTTGAATCTCGTACTTTAGATCTTGAATTGTTTCTGAATGGTTGGCGTAACATTTATCTTTAACAGCTCCCCACAGAAAATAGTCCAACGGAGTTAAATCGCAGCTTCTGGGAGGCCAATTCACATCACCACTTTTGCTGATTATGCGATTTTCGAAGATAGGGCGTAAAAGATTGAGTGTAGCGTTTGCTGTATGGCACGTAGCGCCGTCCTGCTGGAACCAAATGTTGTCCAAGTCTTCCTCTTCAATTTGCTTGAAGAAAAATTTGGATAACATTGCGCGATATCGCTTACCATTGAAGACTCAGCACTTTGGAAAAAGTTTTCAATATTTCCCAGTTTTTCTTCTAGCGAATAGTGACCCATTTCGTAAATTTTAGACGTTTTACTGAATATCTGTCACTTTCCGAATGGTATTTGACGTTTCCAATGTCGAAATATAGATAGTTCAAATTTAAAACGCTAGATGACCCACCCGTTATATCGAATAAAATTTAAAATTTGGGAAAAAGCAGTGTTGTACCGGGTGTCCTAAATTCGTTGTCTATGGAGGGGATCTCAAAAAGCCGATGAGCTAGAACAAAATGAGTGACAAATTTTTGGGCTCGATTTTTAAAAGAATTCATTTGGTGAAACCGCAACCTCCTAAGTCAAACCGTTTTCGAGCTATTAGAGAAAATGGAAAAGGAAACTTCTTTATCACTGTTGTTATAAACATAAAACTAAATTATTATACAGGCACTTTTCTCAGTAGATTTCATTGAAGTTATTAATTTTTCTTCATTACATTCTGTTCTAGCTCATCGGTTTTCTGAGATCACCTCACTAAACAACGAATTTAAGACACCCGGTATTCTCCAAAATTATTTCTTGCAAAGCCCATACGGTTTAGTACTATATCTATTAAATTCAAAGGAATAAAACAAAAATAATATACTCTTACATATCATGCATATATATACATATCATGTTCTCGTTTTCTGAGAAACATAAAATACTGAATGACGCAAGTCACATATTAATTAATTGATTTGCAATAAATATCTGAACTGAAATGAGTACTCAATTTCGATCGATTAAATTCATTCAAAATTCACTTCCTTACGAGATAAATTGAATGTTAATTTCGGTACAAGAGAAAAGAGAATGATGACTTTTAAGAAAAAATTCAAATTTAAAAATATTCAGCTCTGAATCTAGAATGTTAGATACACTATACAGGGTGTCCTGAAAACAATGGATAAGCCTGCAACTATAGATAGACACTGTCGTGGTCTAACTTATTCCAAATTTTGACCTTCATGAAAATTCCACGGTTTCCGAGATATTCATGGTTGTCTTATTTTTAGAAAATTTCCAAGTGCCATTAGTTTTTCTAGTGCCATTTCTACAAATGGAGAGGTATTTCGATATGGTTTTTTTAATTTCACAAGAGATAGTTTCTGCTATCGGAAACAAAAAAACTTAAATTCATCAAACTAGTGTAAAAAGTTAGAAACTCGTGAATTACAAAGAAAAATTGAAAAATAAATGAAATTTCCTTCAAGTTTGATGAGCTACAGTGTAAAAAAAATGTAAGACGCCCCTGGGAGACATCATCTTAAAAAATTGCTCAATTATTGCAGATTCCAAAAAAGTTTTATAAGCCTAGGCATTCTGTAGTTTTTCATAACTACTTGATTACCAAATAGTCGAAAAATTGCCAAAAACTGTTTTTGTTGTAATCGTTATTCTGAGCTCATGTGTTAAAGTCAGGAGGCCATTCTTGTTGGAATCTAGTGGAAAATTACGAAAATTATTTTATTTTGCAAAAAGCAGTAGCATATCGTTTCTCTGGTTTGTAGAAATATGGCATTATTTGCATTCAACACCCTCGAAAACCTTGGCGGACCTAATTGTATTTGACAAAATTTCTCCTTTTCTTATATTCTGTACTATGTTAAAAGAAAAGTATCAACTGACGATCCTCATGCCGAAAAGATGGCTATTTAAATATCAACAATTTGCATAGCTGGGAAACTGAAAACCGGAATATCATGAGGGAAAATCGATCACAGAATCAATTTAAATCCAACTTGTGGACTAGAATTATTGATGGCCGGGTGATCGGGCCTTATGAACTTTCCGCCACACTAAATAGTGAGATTTATCTCGATTTTTTAGAAAATCAATTAAGCGATCTATTAGAAGATGTTCCCTTGGCTATAAGGCGGAATATGTGGCTCCAAAATGATGGGTGTCCAGCTCATTACGCAGTAAGAGTGAGAAATCACCTGAATGCGAAATAGTCTCAAAGGTGGATAGGCCGGCTTGGCCCTATTTCATGGCCCCCGAGATCACCGGACTTAAATCCCCTGGATTTTTTTATTGGGGGTGACTAAAAGATCTAGTCTACTCCAAGCCAATATCTTCGATTGAGGAGTTACGGGCTCCTATCCAAAATGCAGCAGCTCAAATTAATACGTCGCATTACGCGCGTCGCTTTAAAAGTGCGTTCATTAAAAGGTGTAGACTGTAGAGCGTGTATAAGGGCGCAAGGACGTCAAGTTGAACATTTATTATGAATAAATGTTCGATATGTATAATGAACTTATTGTTTCATTTTGCATTCTTCATTCATTTCCAATGAATAGTAATTTGGTGATAGTATTGAAGTTCTTTGAAAGATTCATACTTTTGCTATTGAAAAATAACCATAAGGTTAAACAAATCAAAATAGCTAGGTATAATCATACATTTACAGTTTTTCGAAATTTTTCGACTATTTGGTAATCAAGTTCTTACGAGAATGAAAAACTACAGAATGCCTAGGCTTATGATACCTTTTTGGAATCTGCAATAACTGAGCAAGTTTTTGAGATGATGTCTACCAGGGGCGTCCTACATTTTTTTACACTGTAGCTCATCAAATTTAAAAGAAATCTTATTTAGTTTTCAATTTTTCTTTGTAATTCACGAGTGTCTAACTTTTTACACTAGTTTGATGAATTTAAGTCTTTGTCTTTGTTTCCGATAGCAGAACTATCTGATGGGAAATTAAAAAAAACCACATCGAAATACCTCTCCATTTGTAGAAATGGCACTAGAAAAACCAATCGCACTTGGAAATTTTCTAAAAATACGAAAACCGTGAATATCTCCGAAACCGTGGAATTTTCATTAAGGTCAAAATTTGGAATAAGTTAGACCACGACAGTGTCTATCTATAGTTACAGGCTTATCCATTGTTTTCGGGACACCCTGTATATGAGAGTTTTTCGGTATCCTATATAGGTGTTTTCTATCTCACATTTAAATTCCGAATAAATGAAAGATTTCGTGTCTACTCCAAAAGCCTCAAGTTTTCTACGCCTAACGGACCTGATTCGGTTACTTTGGACAACTTTGTCTCTCATGTCGAAAATATCCTCCAATTTTTGGAGTAGACACGAAATCTTTCATTTATTCGGAATAAATAATAGCTCCAATTAATATGATGGACAACATATCTGATATCACATTTAAATGTTTGAAATCTTATCTGAGACATCCTGTTCATCCAAAGAGATTATTTCTTCATTTTATATTGCTAATGGGCAGAATCGTTCAGAAAATTCCGGTGTCACTTATGTAAACATTAGATTTCCATTTGATAATTTTAAAAAGTTTGTTTATCCGATATTCAGAAATGTTGGTAGGGCGGTTTCCTTTATGAAGAATTCTTATTAGATTCATTTTCGTGAAATTAAAAATTATTAAATTATTAAATTGAAACTCTCACATAAAACTTCTTCATTCAACATGAAACTATTTTCAAGATATCCACATTCTAGCAATCATATTTATTACTGCTCAGATAAATTTCCGATACTCAAATTGACAACATGAATAACTTGACCCTTAATATGAGAAAATAAATGGCCATTCTTGATTTATGAATTGATTTTCAGTAAAGCCATCAACTTTAAGAGATAACGTGTCTAATGAAACGGAAAACACAATAGACATTTTAAAAGAGGTAGAAAGCAATATAAATTGATGCAGAGAATTCTTTGAATACATTCACATAATCTTTTGAAAATACATATTATTTGTTTCTATCAGTGTTTTATCAGTAGATATTGAAAGGCTCAATTTAATCAGAAATTCTCATTTGAAAAATGTTATGCAGAATTCTGATGCAAAAAACTTTTTTCACATTGAATTATTTCGAAACTCCACTTTCCTCAGATGAATATTGCTTTTATCAACTTTTATCTGGAAGATCTCGCTGCTTCAAGATGAATATTCTTATATGTACGAACACTTTTGTTATTCTACTAACCTTGGCAAACATATTACGCCAATATTGGGAAAATATGCGGATGAGATATTTGCCTTTATTATAAGCAGTTAATATTATCGCTATAATTGGTTCAATTTTGGAATTCTTTTCAATTTAACACATATTTTCACCCACAATGGAGAAATTTTCGGATGGGAATATTAGCAATTCCAAGAGAAACTTTGAATGCATTAATTTTCTATTTAATTTCTATTCGAAATTCAGAGACATCGGTTCTTGATCATTCTATCAGATTTAAAATTTCTTATTGGAATTGTTTTTAAACCTTTTATCTAACTGCTAAATAAAAGAAACTGCACAAGTCTGATTCAAATTCAATATGAAATGCCTAACTTTCAGATTGCCTTCATCTAAATGTCTCTACATCACGAAGAATTTACAGCACTTATACTGAATAAAATGATAAGAATATGATATTGTTTACGAAAATAATTGAAAGAATATTTTTGTTTTTTTTCAGCATCAACAGATCGTGAAGGTTTTCTAAAACAGTCTACTTAAGACGGAAAGAGGAAGAACATCTCAAATTAGAAATTCATTTTTATTTCACATCAGTCAAATGAACAGAAATACATGCAGCGAAATACTTTAAAAAATGGCCGTGAAATTATTCAATATGAGTTTAACTGAATTCAAACAGTATAGAAACTATTGATTAATCGATTAAATAGCATTCATATCAATTCTTCAATTACCAATTCTGATACAATGATATCTTAAACAGAAAATTTCGAAATATAACTGACTTTTCGTTGCTACAATGGTGATGATGAATGACTGTGGTATTTACTAAAAATGAAATCCATCTATAATAATCTAAATCGAGTAACATGTGTTGTAGCAGCACTGTCTTGATTTAGAATTACAAAAACTTCGAAAAACTTTCATTTAACACATTTTGAATAAAACATTCAATAAAAATCCAGCCAGCAATATTAAAATTACAAACAGAAACTATATTCTATCCAAGCGTGTCTTCAAAGATCCAAAAAATTGAATGAGAAAATCAAATTAAAAATTTCGAAGAAATTCATTGATTTTTGTTTTTACTTTAAAAGTAATATAGTATTTTCAAATCAATAATCAGAATTTTTTTTCTGTAAACGCAGATTTAAAACAAAAATTCAAAAGATTTAAATGATGGCGAACCGAAATTACCATTTTCAATCAGTTGTACCAGCTCAGTTTTGAAAAAAAAATATATAAAATGAATTTCAAAATTTTGTTTTACAGTAATCTATTTTCAAAAAATCATCTTCAAACTAATGATGATGAAAGATTGTTCGAAAGTCATTGTCTCTCTTTACCTGGGAAGAATCCCTTCATTGGCCCTATTGGGTCTAACACCCCCCTCCCTTGCCACCCTGAGGGTTCAACCTACCATGGTTTTTCTTATAAATACAAGAAACCAATTACAATTTGTAATAGTTGTGTCATCGACCTTGAACTTCAAGTCTCAAGTTGTCTTAAGTCGCAGTATTATATTGAAGTGTCTACCAAGTATCCAAATTGTCAGTTGATAATACAGGTGAGTCTTTTTGGTAATAATTCATTGATTACATCTTCTCATCTTCTTTCATTTCTTCTGTAGTTATCAAGAAGGATAAAAATTAGTCTCTTAATTTTCTTTTTTCTTGTTGTTAGTGTTAATCTCTGGAAGAACTCTTTCATTAGGCATTTTATTAAAAATTTTTAAACTCAATAATAAATCTTTTGAAATAACTAATTCTAATATGTGATTGTCCCTTAAGATACGTGTTTACTAGTACAACCGCTATAAAAGTCTATAATAATCTATAATATGACTATTTTTGATAGTAGCTAACTTTGAAATTTTCATCATTGTTTTTTTCGTTTTCTAATCAATGAAATCATAATAAATAATAAATATTGTCTGGTGGCTTTGAAATGTCATCTGTCTTTTTGAATTCTGCATTTTCGTTGATCTATAAAGAATAGAAGGAGTCGAATTTTTGCGAAGAAATTTCTATAGCAGCTTTCAGTTTGTTCTGCTTCGAAATGCAGAATTTTTTTTGGTTTTCAGGGTGATTTGAAATTTTTTTTCATTGAAATCAAAATACCACTTTGGTGGAGAAAATTCAAAGAACTATTCTCATTGTTATTTTGTATAACACTTAGGTACTATCGTCATATTGTAACGGAGAAATTTCAACTATTGAACATTGAACGGGTTCGTATTGAAGCTTAAATTCAACTAAAAGTGTGTTTTAATTCGAATATGTTAGCTGATAAATAGTTATGTATTGTTTTTTTGCTTTCAAAACTGTTCCTGAACTTCAAATTGCAATATTGAAGTTTCTACCAACTATCCAAAATTGTCATTGAAAATACAGGTGAGTCTTTTTGGTGATTTATTAATGTCGAAAATTCTTCTTTCATTTCTTTTATAGTTATTAAGAGAATTAGATTAGTTTCTCAATTATCTTATTTATTGTTGATAACTTGAAGCTCTGTAATACTTTTCCTTAGGCATTGTATTAAAATATACGTATTTTGACATTCAATGCATAAGCGTAGTAATAATTGCCCTGTATAGAACGCGAAATAGTAAAACTCATGCCAATATATGTTCTTTTTGAAATAACTAAGAATAATATGTGAGTGTCCTTATGATACGTTGTGTTTGCTAGTACACCTCTATAATAAAAGAGTACAAATACACTGTGGAACAGCCCAATGGAATGAATTCGATAACAAATAGATGAGAGCGTTTTAGGAAAAACATTTGGACATGTCAATTTGTATTTTTAGATGCGCATTTTTTTCAAACAAAAAAAATTATATAGGGTGGGTCATGTGACAGTGGCCGATACCAACTTTCTCAATTTAATTACAACCCCTGTATATTATTAGTTTTATGGATTCTTCAGAAAATTCTAGACATAATTCTATAACAATGTCCCATACTTATCTTCAAGTGTTTCGGAAATATAAAGTGTTTTCAAATGTATTACAAAAATTAACATTAAAAAAATTATTTTATTTCACAAATAAAGTAAAAAAACAGAAAATATTAATTTCAATGTAAGTGATGTTCAAATGTTTGCTGCGAACGTCTTGTGAAATGAAATAATTTTCCTTTTTTATGTTGAATTATGTAATGCATCTGAAAACAAATATTTCCGAAACAGTTAAAGATAGGTATGGGACATCGTAGGTACATGAATGGTCTGTAATTTTCTGCAGAATTCAAAAAACTAATAATATTCAGGAGGTTGTATTTAAAATATGAAAGTTGGTACGGCCACTGTTACATAACACAACCGTAAATATTCATTTGTTTCTGAAAAATTGCGCATCTGAAAATACAAATCGACGTGTCCAAGCGTTTTTTCCTCCCACACGCTCTCATTTATTCGTTATCGAATTTATTCCATTTCGCTGTTCCACACTGTATATTACTTATGTCCCTATAATATGACTTTTTGGACTAATTTGATATCTCCAAGTATCTCCATGCCCCACTGTTTCAGAAAATAACTTTAAAATTTCCATTATTATTTTTCTAAGCCCAAGAATAATCAGTAAACTATGGTTTTATTGATGGTGGCCCACCACTAACGCGATGGTCATTTGAGGGTGTAAATGATGATATGTATAGTTCTTTTTTTTGTGGTGAGTGTAGGTTAACCAAAAGCACAATTCAAAATTATTTTCATATATACATGATGTTCCAATGTAACGTTACAGACCAAAGTTACACTTTTTTAAATTGTGACACTTTATATATGACCTCGAAAAAGAAAGGCAAGCTCAAAAATGATGAGTTTCTTCAGATCACTTTGTATATTGAATCTAGGAGAAAATCGTGAAAAATTAAAATATGGGGTCATTTTAAATGGTACTTTGAAGGAAACCAATTACGTAAGCGATACAGACGATGTTTTTTTGAGTAGACATATCATAGTCCCCTAAAGAGAAAAAAATTGAATTCTGGAGTGTACAGAGTGATCATAATTAATTCTCAAACATCTATTACGAATAATAGTCAAAAACTTTCTTATTTCTTCATCTCTTTGAAGGCAAAATTAATTTCGAAACTTTTTCATAAGGTCTTCGTATACCTAAAACCCATAATTTCCCAGCAAATCTCGATTTTCAATTCACTACACATTTAGAGGTATTTTATTTATTAATTTTCTAAGATTCATTCTGCAACTGTCAAATCACTTATCATAGAAATTTTTCTATGATTATCAATACATAAAATTGTTGGTTTACTAGTTTCGAATAAAAATCGAAAATTGCTGGGAAACTATCAGGTTTAGGTATAGAAAACATCATGAAAAAAGTTTCAAAATTAATTTTTGCGTTCAACGAGATGAAGAAATAACGGGTGTGCTATTTGAAATAAGATGTACATAGTGATCTGATGAAGCTCATCATAATTTGAGCTTGACTTTCCTTTTTTGAGGTCATATATAGGGTGTCACATTTGAAAAAGTGTAACTTTGGTCTGAAACTTTTTATTGGAAAACCCTTCTGCTTACACTTCACTCACCACAAAAAAAGAATTTCAAAATATCATCATTTACACCCTCAAAATTACCATCCCGGGATCCCGGTATAAAAGAGTAAATATTATCTGATGGTTTTGAAATGTCATCTCTCTTTAGAATCTGCTTTTTTGTTAATCTATAAAGACTACTGAATAAAAGGTGTTGAATTTTTGTAAGGAAATTGCCATAACAGCTTTCAGTTCTGCATCGCAATGCTGAACTCTTTGTTTATCAGGGTGCTGTAGAACATGTGTCCTGTTTTTGATATCGATTGAAATGTATTCTGAGAGAATTTTACATTTCTAAAAAATTTTATGGGCTCTCACTCTCAGTCTCTGAAACAGAAATAATTTAAAAAATTTCAATTAGGATGAAGTTTCCCTGCGCAAAACCTTTGTACTTATTGTCAGGGAATATATGAAAAGTATAATGTAACGTTCGGAGTCTATATCAGACACCTTATTCAAGCAATTGAAATTGTGTGTCATTCATTTGCATTTCAATTGACACTGAAAGTTGATTCATTTAATTTTGATATTTCCTGATGTCACCTGTCCCCTCAATAAATCAATCCAAATACGATCCATTACAATAGAACATTTGGCCAAACTATCCACTTCATCTAACAAAATACATTTGGATTCCTTGATTTTCCTCTTATAATTCAGGTTCAGGTTCAGGTTCCGTCATTAGGATCTTTGTGTTGTTCCAGTTCATCATATGATCTCCGCTATTTGAACATACATGATCAGCGATTTGTGATCTTGTAATGTCTCCCTTATTGATGTTGTTCTTATGTTTCCTTTTCTTAGCTCTAAAGGTCTTGATGTTTCTCCTGTATTTTGTTAGATGAAGTAGACAATTGGCCAATTGCTCTGCTGAAACAGATCGTATTTTGATTGATTCAATGATAAAAGAACTGACATCAGGAAACTTCGAAATTAAATGATCAACATCTCTCCATGCGTCGACAACCCTCAATGTCAATTAGACTGCAAATGAAATACACACAACTCTGAAGATTTCACAAGTTCAAATAAGTGCAAAGATTCATCAATTGAAATTTTTTCAATTATTTTCGTTTCACGAACTGCGAGTGAAAACTTATAAAGTTTTTTTAGAAATGTTCTGTTTTAGTTCAAATATGTAGCTGGTAAATAATTATCATTTTTTGCTTTCAGAAAAATGGCTATGTTCCAAAACTACCATCTTACCTGTGAAAACGTTTACCGAAGTAAATTTATTGAATTCGAAAATAAAATCAACTATGTCAGGAGATCGGATCAAGTTGTGGACTTGATGCGTTTACAGGAGGACTATTGGAACCTGCCAAGACTTTTAGCTGATTTCCAATGTTACAACTATCAGGTTATGGCGGAGCTGTCCCAACAGCCTGACACATACCGAAGAGAAATCCAGTCCTGCCTGCGGTACGAAAAATTTTTATTGGCTCATCATGACATTTTGAGGTCAATGGCGGAGCAAGTTATAACCCTTACTTTCGCAAGGCTGGGCCTTCCAGAAATGGAACTAACGGCCGAAGAATAAATAGTGTTGTGCTTTATTGTTATTGATCTCAGTTTTCTTCTCCTAGTGTTTGATGTTTTAGTAATAATGTTTTTATATTTTCAAATCTTCGTTCAGAAAGTGTAAACAATTACACTGTGATTGATTTTTCTTGTTTTTTGTATTGAATAAAAATTATTTTCATAATGATTTGTATATCGGCATGTAAATTGTAGTTCATAAAATATGTTTCTTAAATCGTAAACGAATCACCCATTATCTTGAAAATACTTTGTGATTGATTTTTCTTGTTTTTGTTTCAAATGTATATTATTTTCATGATAATTTGTGTATAGGTATATGAATTATAGTTCATGAAATATGTTTCTTAAATCGTAAATAAATCACCCATTATCTTGAAAATACTTTTTTTCATACTGATAGGTACCTTCTTCACTCCTACGCTCAATAATTCCCAATATCCTGCAAAATGAGATAATATGCCGAAAAAGCTTTGATTTCGTTATGAATATATGAAAGGTTCGATTCCTTTTAAGTCAATTCAAAAAAATTTTCATTATCTATCGAATTTCATAGGAAATAAATTATTTCCTTGCTTTTTTCATTTCATTTTCTTTAGAAATTACCATCAACTTTTCAAACAAATGTTGTCAGATAAATAATTTTCCACTGATAACAATTTATTCTTGAAACACTCTGTTCGTCGTCTATTTTATCAAAATTTTCAGAAATAATATTATTTATGGTTACAAAGTCGGTATTCTGCAGATACTTAGGTATAGCCAAAAAAATTATAATAATTGGTTCTTTAGCAGTCAATGGAAATAATCGATAAATCATAATATTATAATAGTATCTTATGCAACGAGTGTATAATGATAGAATTTATTCACGAGGTAAAATTTACGCCACGAGCGGTAGGCGAATGGCCCAAATCAATGAGTGAATAACAGCCATTATACGCGAATAGCATACTATAATTTATCCACGACTACTGAATATATTCCTTGAAGATTTTAAAATTTGACGACCAGCGGCCTATTGCAGTTATTGCACCAACAAATACTTTGCAACTTCTCCATTGCATTTTGCATTCTGACGAATTTGAAAAGTGAAAATTAACTATGTTACACAATATTCTCCCATGATTTAATTTCTGCGTAGTGTTTTTTCACATACCACTTGCGTTTCCACATTGCACTTTTCAATTATTAACTGCGTTTGGTGGCAACACATCATTCATTTTGAAAAGTGAAAAGTGCAAAGTGAAATGTTGCAAAGTTTTTGGTGCAATAGGCCCCAGGACAAGACCCTTCTCTGACAAGCGTGGAAAAAGTCAAGTTGACACATGAGAAATTTTGTAGAACTGGTCATTATACAGGGTGACTGGTGACGTAAGGGACAACGGCTAACTGGAGATAGAGGACCTCAAACTGAATGAGGATTGGGGGTTTAAATGTCCCATAAGGCTATTAGTTTCAGAGATACAGGGTGTTTTTTGCAAAAGTGCTATAACTATAAACTCCCATATCTTCGTCAATATGGCAAATTTTTCGCTAATATTTGGCAAGCTTGTTAATATACATATTCTCCATCAGATCGACAAGAAAAAATTCCCAATAATCGCAGGTCCGTATTCAAAAATTTCAATTTTCGTGTCAGTTACAAATATTACTCGGTATATGAGATAAAAAAAAATTGAATTGGAAAATTGGAATCTTCAAGAAACACTGAGTAAAAATCTGTTTTTTAGTTTAAATGGCACAAATTTTTTATAGTTTTTATGATATGTTGAAAGTCGAATATTACAATTTATTCATATTGAATTCAAAAAACATACTATTCCTGATTGAAAAAACACTGAATTTGAGATGCTTAAATAATCCTGACGCATTTTGAATATTCCTTCACATCTTGAACCCTTTTTTTTATAATTTTTTATCAATATCATAAGAAAATTAAAAAAACAATAGAAATACAAAGAGAGAAAGCAGCAGCAGCACATATGATTCATAAAAAAATCAAAAAACAAATGCTCGATATGCGCGAGCCATTCCCCTCATACACTTAATGATTCTTTTGAACAATTGAAGTACTTTTCATATCCACAAGATGAAAAGTTATACTCTTGATAGAACAGAAACACTGGATTTCAGCTCGAGAAAAGTTTGACTTTCTTCTCAGAACACCTGAACAATAATCCATCTGGTACTTATGTTTTCAACAAAATTTATTCTTCAATGAAATAATGTATGAATTTTGAGGACTTATTTTCCTCTAATATGTACTTAGGTGTAGCAACTTCATCTTCTTCTTTGAGAAGCATATGAATTTCTTTAATGCAAACAGAATATTGGGGAACAAGTGATTTTTTAAAATAAGAGGTTTATTATTCATTATAAATAAAATACATCCTACTACACAGAGTAGGCTTATTTCAAAAAATTACGTTTATATTCATACATTCATTGATTGTGAATTATTGGGAATTGTGTCGTTTGTTTATCTACTACTGAAAAATGACTTCAATTTCACGAATGAAGAATATGTAGATGATACTTGTTTTTGGATTGCGCAAAATGAACGGATATAATATTTGGTCTCAGAATAATCCTCATCTCAAAAGAGAAAGAAATCATTAGAGTTCAAGAGAGCCAATAAATGCATTGAAGCAAATTGCTCTGATTTCGAGAATTTGCTTAGTTTTTTCTTATGAATCATTGCATTATTTAATAGAAGAATAAATTTTGTTGAAAGAATAAGTATCAGATGGATTATTGTTCAGGCATTCTGAGAAGAAAGTCCAACTTTTCTCGAGCTGAAATCTAGTGTTACTGTTCTATCAAGAGTAATTTTTCATCTTGTGGATGAAACGTACTTCAATTGTTCAAAAGAGCCAATAAGTGTGTGAGGGGAATGGCTCTCGCATATCAAGCATTTGTTCATTTGATTTTTTTATGAACCATATGTGCTACTGTTAATATTTTTGTGTTTGTATTGTTTTTGAATTTTTCTTATAATATTGAAAATTTAATGAAAAAAAAGTATTTCAAGATGTGAAGGAATATTAAAATGCGTCAGGATTATTAAGCATCTCAAAATTTAGTGTTTTTTTCTTTCAGGAATAGTGTGTTTCTTGAATTCAATATGAAAAGATTGTAATATTCGACTTTCAACATATCATAAAAACTTTAAAGAATTTGTGCCATTAAAACTAAAAACAGATTTCTACTCAGTGTTTTTTGCAGATTCCAATTTCCTAATTTAATCTTTTTATTTTTCTATACCGAGTGATATTTCTCACCTGACACGGAATTGAAATTTTTGAATACGGACCTGCAATTTTGGGAATTTTTCTTGTCGATCTGATGGAGAATATGTATATTAACAAGCTTGCCAAATATTAGCGAAAAATTGCCATATTGACGAAGATATGGGAGTGTATAGTTTTTAGCACTTTTGCAAAAAACACCCTGTATCTCTGAAACTAATAGCCTTATGGGACATTTAAACCCCCAATCCTCATTCAGTTGAGGTCCTCTATCTCCAGTTAGCCGTTGTCCCTTACGTCACCAGTCACCCTGTATATCTTGTAATAAAAAAGCTTCAATTGATATAATAAAGTCCCTCGGTTGACAAGGTTTGGTCATATTTGTTAGTTGGAGTACTTTAGAATACTGATGAAATAACAATTTAAAGAATATTATATCAAAGCTAAATCTATGAAGCATCTGACAGCAGTGATTTCTAATCCCATTATTCTCTTTTGATTAATAGGTATTATTTATTGAGGCTGAGCACAGAAATGTACAATGGACGGATTTTTCAATAATCGTGGATGAAATATATTATGAAATAGGTTCAAACGTACTTATTTTTAAAACTTAACAGTGCATTCGCCATTTTGCAACAGAGAAATATTGCAGTAAAATATAATATCAATCCAAAAATTGTAAATATACCCAAAGATGTAAGGAATTCAAAAGTCAGAGGCATAGGATGCGAGTGGTATTCACCCCTTTTTCTCAATGAGGTAGGTGATCAATATTGATCAATATTTTCATAATTTTGGAAACACTCTATTTGTCGTCTATTTTATCAAAATTTTCAGAAATAATATTACTCGAAAAAAGTGATAGAAATTGGTTCTTTAGCAGTCAATGGAAATGATCAATCAAATCATATTATAATAGTATATTATGCAACGAGCGTATAATGATAGCTATTATTCGCGAGTTGACGTTTACGCCACGAGCCGTAAGCGAGTTGCCCAAATCAATGAGTGAATAACAGCCATTATACGCGAATAGCATACTATACTTTATCCACGACTACTGAATATATTTCTTGAAGATTTCAATATTTGGCGACCACGGCAGGACCCTTCTATGACAAGCGTGAAAAAAATCAAGTTGACACATGAGAAATTTTTGTAGAATTGGTCATTGTATAATTTGTAATGACAAAAGCTTTGATTGATATAATGAAAGTAGATTTGGCCCACGATTGATAAGGTTTGGCCATATTTGTTAGTTGAAGAACTTTAGAATCCAGATGAAATACCAATTTAAAGAATATTATATCGAAACTCAATCTATGAAGCATCTGACAGCAGTGATTTCTAATCTCATTATTCCCTTGTGATTAATGGGTATCATTAAGGCCGAGCACAGAGATGTACAATGGACGGATTTTACAATAATCGTGGATAAAATATATATGAAATAGGTTCGAACGTATGTATTTTTAAAACATAACAGGTGCATTCGCCATTTTGCAACAGAGAAATATTGCAATACAATATAATATCAACCCCAAAAATTGTAACTATACCCAAAGATGTGAGGATTTCAAAAGTCAGAGGCATAGAATTCGTGGTGGTTATTCACCCTTTTTTCCTCAATGTGGTAGGTGTTTTGTACATTGTATAGCACAAATGAAAATTCATTTGATCAATATTTTCAGAAATGATATTTAATAATGATTACGAAGTCAGTAATTCGTAGGTACTTGGGTTTAACAAAAAAAAAGCGAAGTCAATTCATTTTTCTACACTACAGTCTATCCAAATCCGAGAGGCCAGCGTAAACAAACTAGAAACTAATTGCGTTTTTAGTTTGTTTACGCTGGCCTCTCGGATTTGGAATAACTCAGTGAAATATATCTGTGTGAGATTAATTCGCTTTGAAACACGAGAAATTCACCATTCATTCAAGTCGAATTGCATATCTGATTGGCGGATAGTTCCTCCATCTAAAACAGATGCTAAAACATCTTGAAAAGATTGATTTTTGAATTTCAAAACATAAAGCTTGTAGTTCGATGCTACCGATCTAACATATATTTAGTGAAATGATAGATTTAGACATATTAAATGACTAGTAGGTTCAACCAGTCAGACTTCGAACATAAGAATATTCGTCATGTAACCAAATACAGTTTTGAATAAAAACGTGTACGTTTGTCTATGTAACAAAACACAGCAGAAACTGGAATATTAATATTTCATTCGTCGTGTTACAAAGTACGGACTACTTTATCCAACTGCTAGAATAACGTATCAATTTCTCGATTGCTCCCATTTTTTCTAATCAGTAATCATTTTGATGATCAATGAAACCATAATATGAAGAAACATTATGGAATAGGTTCAAACGTATTAAAAAAATAATTTTATTACATTGGTAGGTACATCTACGAAACTTAAACTCATTTTGAGAATATAAATGGTGCATTCGCCATTTTGCAACGGAGACACGTTATTGCGAAAAAATATGATATCAATCCAAAAATGTATGTATTTATATTCGAAGATGGTGAGGAATTTAAAATTACCTAGTTTCCTCTTATAGAGTTTCTTCCGTTGCGTATATATCTCTTCTACAGGACGTTTTTTTTCTTATACAGGGTTTTTTAGGAGTTTTAAAACACACTGAGTCATAAAACTATACATAATATGATTCAATAAAGAGATGGAGCACAATTTCTTGTTATCCCCTAACTTTATTATAAGGGGTTGAAAATAACAACCCCTTTTGATTTTTCTTTGAAAAATGAAATTCTCTTATGGATTCCCATTGAATTCTGGAGAAAGAAGAGGCTCTTGCAAAATTTCGATACAGCCGATACTTTTCTCAAAAAAATAAAAACTTACAAGCAGTTATGTTCATTGTTCATTCCATTTCATCGTGTGGTCCATATTCTAAGATATTATTTATGCTCAAAATTGGTTTTGACAGAAGAAAAAAGCTTTTATATGATTCTTTCTACAATTTTCAGTTTTAGATGAATTCGTTTTTTTGATAAATACTTTGCAGTAATAAAATAAATTACTCAGTTATAAAAATGGTAGTTTATTCGAATTTGCATTTGGCAGATATGCACTTTTGCTTTTATCTCCTTTCATAGACATACAACATCTTAGAATATTCATTTTATGGAACACTTATACGATAAAATGGAATGAACAGTGGTCATAATTGCTTATAAAATTTTATTTTTTCCGAGAAAAGTATTGCTGTATCGAAATTTTGCAAGAGACTTTTTTCTCAAGAATTGAATGGGAAATCATGAGAGAATTTTATTTTTCGAAAATCTATCCCACGAAAACATAAAGTTATAAGATCTAAAAAATTTGTGTGAATATTATTTATTTAGTGCTTCATATTATGTATAGTTTTATTACTCAGTGTTTTTAAGATGCCGTAAAAAAATTAAAAACTGTCAGCTCGTCATCGCCTTCCAAAGGTTGGATCTTGGAAGGGAGGTCGATTTCGGAAAAAATTCATATGAACTACCTCTGCTTATTTTCATCGATGAATCATCTCCCAAAGTCCCTCGCATTTGATTACAGTTACCTAGTATGTTTATTCCATCAATAAAAAATTTCACTCATTTTTCCGATAACGTAGTATTCAACAAAGCAATCAAATCGTTGACTTGGATTCATTTTGATGTTTAATGTCAAATAATACCGGAAATTGCATTAAAATAATGATACGTAAATAAACGTGATCGCAGTTTTGTGAACCCCATATACGAGTATATCAAAATTGATTATTGTTACCGAATTCAAAGTTTGTGGAAAGATTAGAATTTCGATTCTGACATTAAAATTTGAGAAAAGAACAATAATTTTATGTCAGGGGCGTAGAATTCGGGGAGGATATTCACCCTTTTACTTTTATTCCATCTCTTTCAATTGAGGAGTTGTAGTAGGTACCTAGTAAACTATCGAAATTTGACGACCCGGTAAATTTTTTCAATCAGAAAAAATATACTATCTAACGATGGAAAATTATATGGCGTGTCCCATTGTAAAGTATAAATTTAAGTTATAATTCGAAAACGATAGCAAAAATTATTTTCAAGATTATTTTTAGTATACGTCAAAAATATCTTTCCAAAATCGTATTTATCTTCAAAATATCTCGGAAGCTTATCGGGGTCTTACACAGTACTCCTGCAAACGTAATAACTGCAAAATCATTTTAATTTTCAAAATTAAACAAACATAAAAAAAATTGAAGTCATAGTCATAAAAGAAGCCCATAAAGTTAGAACTTCAAATTTTATATCTCCAATTTATGTCGATCGCATTATGAAATGATTGAGTATGATTTCTTGATTAAAAAACAATTTAATTTTGCACAAAACATACATTTATTTTGACATATTTATTATAAATTTCAATTTTTCAGAAGATTTGTATGACATTACTTGTATTCTTACAATTACGCATTAAAGTAGCAAAAATCAAGCATTAAAATGGACAATAATTGATCAATTACATATGCGTTGAACTGAGCTTTCATTTCGAGGTCGAGGGAAATAGTTATTCAACTAAGAACTTTATTAATGATAGCGATCAATAGTGAAAATATTTTTTATTTCTCAAGACCATTAGCTGCTATATTGATGAATGAATTGATTACAAGATTCTTCCGTCGACCTCATTATGAATTGAGTTAAATTCTCTATCGAACTAGGTACATTCTTATTTTGCACAAGACATACATTTATCATAATATGAATTGATATGTTCTAGTAAAGTTATGACATTACTCCTACTGCTTCTGGATTGCCCATGAGAATTGAACATTTATATGAGCCATTAATGTTCAATTTCGTACAGATTAAACTCGCGTTTTATTTCGAGGTAGACAAAAATATGTTTTTAATGGCATATTATAATTCAACATAACTTTAACGCCAAAGACCAAGTTGTCAAAGTTTAAACTTATAGAAAAAAATATATAATAACTAATAATAAATAACTTATTTTATTTTATTACTTTCAGTAAAATGCCTCAACAACAAAATCAAGAATTGACTCCAGAAAGGTTCCATCAAAAGCTGATAGATATTGAGGCCATGATTCATGGAATGAGAGATCAGCAGAGACTGCTGAGTGTATCAGTTGTTGATCTGATGAGTTTCCAAGAGGCATATCGTAGCCTACCTGTAATTTTAGCTGAATTCTTCGAGTTCACCAATTGGTCTTTAGTGGGCTTATTGACCCGGGGAACGTTTGCTGACAGGGATCAAAAGCTGATAGATATTGAGGCCATGATTCATGGAATGAGAGATCAGCAGAGACTGCTGAGAGTATCAGTTGTTGATCTGATGAGATTCCAAGAGGCATATCGTAGCCTACCTGTAATTTTAGCTGAATTCTTCGAGTTCACCAATTGGTCTTTAGTGGGCTTATTGACCCGGGGAACGCTTGCTGACAGGGATCAAAAGCTGATAGATATTGAGGCCATGATTCATGGAATGAGAGATCAGCAGAGACTGCTGAGAGTATCAGTTGTGGATCTGATGAGTTTTCAAGAGGCATATCGTAGCCTACCTGTAATTTTAGCTGAATTCTTCGAGTTCACCAATTGGTCTTTAGTGGGCTTATTGACCCGGGGAACGCTTGCTGACAGGGATCAAAAGCTGATAGATATTGAGGCCATGATTCATGAAATGAGAGATCAGCAGAGACTGCTGAGAGTATCAGTTGTGGATCTGATGAGATTCCAAGAGGCATATCGTAGCCTACCTGTAATTTTAGCTGAATTCTTCGAGTTCACCAATTGGTCTTTAGTGGGCTTATTGACCCGGGGAACGCTTGCTGACAGGGATCAAAAGCTGATAGATATTGAGGCCATGATTCATGAAATGAGAGATCAGCAGAACTGCTGAGAGTATCAGTGTGGATCTGATGAGATTCCAAGAGGCATATCGTAGCCTACCTGTAATTTTAGCTGAATTCTTCGAGTTCACCATTGGTCTTTAGTGGGCTTATTGACCCAGGGAACGCTTGCTGACAGGGATCAAAAGCTGATAGATATTGAGGCCATGATTCATGAAATGAGAGATCAGCAGAAACTGCTGAGAGTATCAGTTGTGGATCTGATGAGATTCCAAGAGGCATATCGTAGCCTACCTGTAATTTTAGCTGAATTCTTCGAGTTCACCAATTGGTCTTTAGTGGGCTTATTGACCCAGGGAACGCTTGCTGACAGGGATCAAAAGCTGATAGATATTGAGGCCATGATTCATGAAATGAGAGATCAGCAGAGACTGCTGAGAGTATCAGTTGTGGATCTGATGAGTTTTCAAGAGGCATATCGTAGCCTACCTGTAATTTTAGCTGAATTCTTCGAGTTCACCAATTGGTTTTTAGTGGGCTTATTGACCCGGGGAACGCTTGCTGAAAGGGATGAAAGAGAAGCGCTCCACGGCTTTGAAAAGTTTTATATGGCACATTATCAGCATTTGAGAAATATGGCGGAGGATGCAATAAAGGATTGCTTCCCAGCGCTTGGCTTACCAGTATTGGAGCTAGAGCCTGAAGAGTAATTCTTAATTATGTTTTAATTTAAGTTTTTTCACTTTTTTCTGTATCATATGTAAAGGTTAGGTTAGTTTTTTGTATAATATGTAAAGGTTAGCTTAGGTGTCAATTGGGCTTTGGTGGACTTGAATCGAGAAACAGTTGCTGATAGGGATGAAAGAAGAGCTTCCCGATTTCGAAAAATTTTATATAGCCCAATATCAGCATTTAGGGAATATGGCGGAGGGTGCAATAAAGGATTTCTTCTAAGCGCTTGACTTGGAACTAAAGCCTGAAGAGTAATTCCTGATTTTGTTTCAATTCGAGATTTTTCTGTATCATATGTAAAGGTTAGGTTAGTTTTTTTGTATTATATGTAAAGGTTAGATTAGGTGTCAATTGGGCTTTGGTGGGCTTATTGACTCGGGGAACCGTTGCTGATACAAATCAAATAGAAGCCATTCACAATGTCGAAAAATTTATACAGCCCAATATCACTATTGAAAAAATATAGCGGAGGATACAATAAAGAATTACTTCTCAGCTCTTGGCCTACCAGTAATAAAGTTAAAGCCTGAGGAGTAATTCCTAATAATGTTTCCATTTGAGTTTTTTCTGTCATATCATATGTAAAAGTAAAAGTAAGGTTAGTTTTTTATATTATATGTAAAGGTTGGATTAGTTTCTTTGTATTGTACATTAAAAGTTTTTATTAATAAATAAATTTTCATAGGTTCTAATTAAAAAAACTTTTTTTCCTAAACCCATTTGTTTTACATCGAGATAAGCTGAAATGACTGCGATTTAAGTATGATCTCATTTTGTTTCTGTGCATCACCATAATGAAGCTTTCATATTCAATATAGGTCATTTATAACGAATTAATTTATAAATTGAAGATTGAAAATACATACATGATAACCACATGATTGACGAAAATTATGATGAGATTCCATTTCCTAGAGATCTTCAAGGTGCCCACTTCTTCTCTGTGCGGTGCCTTACCGGCCGAACTGAGGCCTAGTGGCCCATTGTTCACCCGCATTGTTCCATAGAGACTCAGCTCCTCAGACACGAAGACAGAAACGTCGCGAGCCACACATGATATGTCTTTCCATTTGAAAACGGAAGTTAGATGGGGTTGTAGCTTAGGGGTAGAAGAAAAATACACATTTTATTGCCAAAAATAGTTATTTATTATACAAAGGAAAAAAGTAGTAGATTTTAGCTCGAGGTTGTGTTATCTCCCGACGCGAAAGCGGAGGGAGACAAGAAGCCGAGAGCTAAAATCTAATATTTTTCCCGTGTATAATACACTATTTTTTTCTGTGACAGGAAAAACGACCATTTAAAAGTGAAAGAAATATAACTGTCCACAAAATTACTTTTTTCCCGGCTACATAGAGAATCATTTTTTTGATAGAGAAAATAGTTATTTTTGTATTAAGTGCGTAAAATGAGTGTTTTTTTCATGGCACATGAGAGTGTCAATTTTGGCCGAGACCGCAGGTCGAGGCCAAAAATTCACTCGAATGTGCCATGAAAACACGAATTTTATACGCACGAAATACAAACAACATTTTTTGTACAACTGTGAATGTGAATTTACATCGTCTGAAATACGTATAATCATTGAAGATAATGCTTTCAGTACAATATTTAAATGAATCCAGTGATCTTTCTGTGTCGTAACTATAGAAACAGTTTGTTGAAATTGTTTTGAATCTTTGACAGTATTTGCTCGTAGTTGCTTCAATTTCGAATTATTTTAAAGAAGATGGAAGTTGAACATAATAGTGGTAGTGATACTCCCGCAGATATGACTGAAGAAGCAAATACAATTGTATCTTATATGTTACCAGCCAAATCAAAGCTAATAATATGAGAAAACGAATAACCAATTTCGAGAATGGCGCAACAAGAACAACGTAAAAAAGGTTTCTGAAAATGTGCTCACATGCTATTTCGAGGAAAAATCAAAAATTTTGAAGCCTTCCACGTTATGGAGCTCAGTGTTAAAAAAACATCGAATGTCAAGGAAAATATTGATATAAGGAATTTTTCAAAATTGGTCCCGCTTATTAAGAACAAAAGCGTCGGATACCGAGGAAAGAAATCTAAAGTGTTATGGAGGGATAATATCAATAAATTTCTCAGAGATGCTGATGACGAAACTAATTTACTTTATAAGGTACAGATACAATCATAATTTTGTGAAATAAGTTTTAATTAAAATATTCATTATTTTTAAGTTGTTCTAATTTTAGTTATCAGCAGTGAAAAAAAGACTTTTTTTAACGGTGAAAAAAAGACTTTTTTTAACGGTGAAAAAAAGTTATGCTGGATTCACAATGGACGTAACCATAAAACTCCCGTAACGTAAACGAAAAACGCAAAGTTGAACCAATGCAAATCATATGGAACTGTTCACAATAGGCTTTGTAATTTTTACGTTTACGTTGAGCTTATGGTAGTCCGTAATTCTAACGTTTAATCATAGAAATTTGTTCACATTCTGTGAGTTAAACCAACTTATAATATATTTTTGTCTTTGAGACTCACACGTCGTTTTTTCTCCTTTTAGAATTTTGCTCTTCAATTTCTTTTCTTTTTTCCAAACATTGTCTCAATAAAAACAGACTTAATACTTCATACATGACATTAATGACAACACTTCACAATAATCAATTGTCAAAAAATTCATAGAACACTTATTATAAAGTACAGAAACATCTTCTCACTCTACAAAAACGTCTGTAATTTGCTACTGCGCCCAAAGTCCATTGTGAACACCATTACGTTTACGGACAAAGTACGTTTACGTGTTCGTTATGGTTAGGGAAAGGCAGGCAAGATGGCATAGTAGGGCAAATGGCATACCATATTTACTGAATGATCCACTGCGAGTGGAATCCTAGAACTCAGTGCAAATGTTCGAATAAGTTAACAACAGTGTACGAACGTTGTTTCAAGGGATCCGTTACGGTAGTTGATGACTTAGTCGTGAAAAATTGGTATGAGCGTCTACAACTTCGACGTAAGCTCTCTCTTCTCGTCTATATTACTGTAAGTACAGATTATTTCACTAACTTTTTTATATCCGAGTAGAATTGTACTTTTATTGTGATCCTTTTCATGTATTTACCTCGACAAAAAGATGTCACAAAAACGTTGATTTAATATTCGTTTTTTTGACACGTGGTTAGGGCAAGTTGACATACATAGAGGCTGGGTAAAATGGCATGGTACTTTTTATTAACAATAAAATATTTTTTCAGATGGTCTTCAATTATCGAAGGAAAACCAACAGAGGAGAGTGGGATGAGAATAATATGTTAAAAGCTTTGGAAGCTGTAAGAAAAAAACAAATGGGATAGGCCCTTGCTAGTAAAACATTCAATGTACCTTTTTTTATTCATATGAATTATGAATATGATTTTTTTTTGTTTATATGAATATAAATAAATTTCTTTCTTGTATGATATGTTATTTATTGGAATTTTGTTTTTTTCACCTCAAAATGTTTCATATATATATGATATGCCATCTTGCCCGACACTGTGAGGCAAAATGGTTTTCGGATGTTACAGATTATCGCGATTTTTTTTTGTCTATAATTTTTTTTATTCATATCTTTTTTCAAAAATTGATAGCTAACTTGATTGGCTAGAGATTAAACTAATGCTGTGCTCTATTTTTTTTTCCTCATAAGAGATATCGATTTTCAAAAGATTGTATGCCATCTTGCCTGCCTCTCCCCTACGTCCATTGTGAATCAGCACTTATATTTTACGCATCCATAGTGATGAAGAAAAGTCAAGTTTTTTTGACAGTTGTACAAAAAAGTAATTCGTAAAAAGTCATACTTTTCAAAGAGATATAAAATGTCATATTTTTTCCTGTCACAGAAAAAATGTGAGTTATTGGACTTCAATTGAAGGGAGAGTTTTCATTCGATTTATTGGTTAAATAAATATTAATTTCATTCCAGGCTTATCACCAACCTTGTACATTCAAGTGTGTTTCATCTTCGGAAGAATTCATTTGGTGTTTCCAGTGTTTCTTTCGTGTAAATTCAGCATTCTCAATCTAACTATATCCAAGGTGTCCAGCCTCGAGTGTTCTGTACTTCAAAACTTATAGTTGTTGGAAATACGTAAATTGCTACTTCTGTTTTCTGATATATATTTTCACATTTTATTCGAAATTTCTTAATTTATTAGCCATGTGTATTGTGTATCATTTATTTCACCATAACTACCGTTTATGAATATTCCACCTGTTCAATTCAGAGACTTGATGTTTTAAGTCGGTTATCTTGTTTTCGATATCCATCAATTTTTTGCGCCTTGTTTTTGTCATTTCTTCATTCGTTTCCTTATGCGAACTTCTAAAGGCGGCCATACATTGGCGTACACGCTTGTCATACATGCATGTCATTCGTGCGTTCGTGTTCAATGATAAGACCAGGGCAGAAACCTTAAAAAATGGTAAAAAATGAAAAAAAATCAAAATATGATCAAAATGAAAGGAAAAATAAATTACGGTCGATCTGAGTTCGGGAAGTGGGAGGGGTGAGTTTTTAAGGGTGAAAAATGGTTTTCCTTGATTTCCGGCAAAACTACAAGTCCTATGGAAAAAAATTTAATGGCAAAGTTGTAGGTAATGAAAAGATCTACAACTTTTGTATCGACAATTTTTTCATATAACCTCAAAATTTAGGTGAAAAATTCAAAAAACCAAGTTTTTGGTTTTTTATTTATATCTTTTTCAAAAAAAATTTTTTTTTCGCGAAATTTCGTGAAAACTTACCTTATTATGTCCCAAATACACTGATATTTATTTGATTTAAAATATTCATGTTTTCGTCTTATTTTTACTTAATATCAAAAAAGCACCACAATTTTCAATCGAAAATTCTGACGTCAAAATATCAGCTTTTTTTAAAAAGTTCAAAGGATTTTCCTTCATTGAAATATCTACTTTCTTATGGTGTGAAAAAAATATACATTACTATAAGGAGTGTTCTCAGAATCAACGATTTATGAAACCCACCATTAGAGTAACTCAGTCCCCACTTCTCTATGAAATAACTTACAATGGGTTAAAAACTAACCAAAAGTCACTCAGGTATATGAATTATCTCAAAACAGCAATAAATAGTCATCGAAAATATTATTTAAACAAGATTATACACTTTATTAACTTATTTTTTTGTTAATTATAGAAGTATACTTATTTCAATTTGTAATTTTTTCGTTTATGAATGAAACAAGAAATCTTACATTTTTTGAGTGATTAAAGAGTAAATTTCAATAAAAACCTCAAAATTGTACATAATGATTAAAAAAAATTCGAATTTGGGTTTTTTCAATTTTTTGCATTTTCTGGGAACATTTCCAGTAATGTATTTTTTTACACCATCAGAAAGTAGATATTTCAATGAAGAAATCATTATGTACAATTTTGAGGTATTTATTAAAATTTACTCTTTAATTACTCAAAAAACGTAAGATTTCCTGTTTCATTCAGAAACGAAAAAAATACAAATTGAAATATACTTCTATAATTAACAAAAAAATAAGTTAATAAAGTTAATATTTAATGAGACATCTACAATATTTTGAAAAAGGTGTAGAATCTTGTTTAAATAATATTTTTAGATGACTATTTATTGCTGTTTTGAGATAATTCATATACCTGAGTGACTTTTGGTTAGTTTCCCATTGTAAATTAGTTCATAGAGAAGTGGGGACTGAGATACTCTAATGGTGGGTTTCATAAATCGTTTATTCTGAGAACACTCCTTATAGTAATGTATATTTTTTTCAGACCATCAGAAAGTAGATATTTCAATGAAGAAAAAGCCTTTAAACTTTTTGAAGAAAGCTGATATTTTGACGTCAGAATTTTCGATTGAAAATTGGGGTGCTTTTTTAATATTAAGTAAAAATAAGACGAAAACATAAATATTTTAAATCAATAAATTACAGTGTATTTGGGACATAATAAGGTAAGTTTTCACAAAATTTCGTGAAAAGAAAATTTTTTTTGAAAAAGATATAAATAAAAAACCAAAAACTTGGTTTTTTGAATTTTTCACCTAAATTTTGAGGTTATGTGAAAAAATTGTCGATACAAAAGTTGTAGATCCTTTCATTAGCTACAACTTTGCCTTTTAATTTTTACTTGTAGTTAGTAGTAGTAGACTTGTAGTTTTGCCGGAAATCAAGGAAAACCATTTTTCACCCTTAAAAACACACCCCCTCCCACTTCCCGGACTCGGATCGACCGTAATTTATTTTTTCTTTCATTTTGATCATATTCCCTTCCTTTTTCAATGGGTTTCATCCTACTGCATTTTTTTTTTGTTTAAAAATTATCGACCCTGGTCTAGATAGCATGTGTGTTGAGTTAAACCGGCACACTGTCGAGCGTCACCGAACGCTCATGATTTACATACATGTAAGACAAGTATGTGCGTCAGTGTATGACCGCCTTTAAAGAATTGTTCGTTCTTGAGACACTTACGAGCACTGAATGCGAATTTCAATTCCTTAGCGCTTCAACAGCTCATAACAAATATCATATGGTACAATGACATATATAAATATTCATGAAATTTTAGTTGAGATTTGTTTCTATCATAAAATAAGTATGTTTTCTTAGCCAAAATCGAAAATTGAGTCCTACAGTTTCCTATATCAGGTCAGTTTAAATATAACAAGGAAATATTTCAAAATTTCAAGAATTTTTTTTTCAGTTCGAACCCATTCTGATTTTGCAAAAAGTTAGACGAAATACTGGAGGTGAGAATTGATTATACCTGGGCATGGAACAGTTCATTTTATTGAATTTGTAGGGGCCTGATACCCGCATTTATCTGAAGTGCCAACGCATCTAATACATTTTAATATGGAGGTAAGTGTCATTGATAGGATTTTTCCATTTCATTTGAATTCGTTACGAAAATCAAAAATTAGTTCGAAAATGCATTATCAACACTCTTCATGTTAATACGTATCACTCGTTTTTCGCTTCTGAATACTTTGTGTTTGGTTACCCATGACAATTTCAGAGTAAAACAGCATACATACATTGAACGTTTAAATGGGTCATTATTGTTCAGTTTTGTATACATTAAACCCACCTTGTGTTTTCGACCGACCAAAAGGTATTTAATGACTTGTAAATAATTCAATGTAACATTAACACCACTGAACTAATTGTCGAAGATTATATACATATAGAAAATACGTCGTTTATAACTAATTTCATTTTGTTTTATTACTTTCAGAAATATAGCTCAACAACCAAATAACAAATTGACGCTAGAAAGGTTGCGACAAAAGCTCATAGATTTTGAGAACAGGTTTTATACAATGAGAGATCAGCAGAGAGTATCAGAAGCTAATATGTTGGTTCCAGTAGGCAAATCGAAGCACTGGAATTTAAGCTGAATTTTTTGAGTCAACCAATTGATCTTTGGGGAGCTTAATGACTCGCGGAACAGTTAATAGAGGAAAGTCTGATAAAATTTCGAAAAAACTTAACTATTTATTTCTCAACGAAATGATACTAATATGAGCTTAACTGAAAAATGCCAATTTTCATCATTTCAAAAATAGGTTCCCAATATTGGATAACAGAATAACGAACCTAGTGTCCTTGCCTAAATTACAAACTTAAATTTTCTTATCAATTGGCGTTGATGACATTTTTCATATTTTCCGTATATATTTTTTTCGGAAACAGTCCTTTCTTTGGCATTTCAAATTGAAAAAAATAGAAATTAACACCGAGTTCCAAAATTTATGAGCTACCTTCCCTATATCCAAAATTAGGCAACTTTCATGTTTTAGGTGAAGTAGTTAAATTAGAATAGATCCTTCGCATAAATGTTTGAATCAAATGGTTGAGCTCATTGTAGAGAAACTTAAGCTACACCAAATTTCAATATTTCACATCCACTGCTTATCTAATTTTTCATAGTTTACAATTGGAGCAATGAAAAACTAGGTACCACATGCAAACGTTAAATTTTAAATTGTCATCTAATGATGATAAATTGGACTACATAGTTTACACTGGATGAATTTAGATCAAAAACAAATAGTTTTTTGCATTCAATGCCAGAAAACTCCTGGTAGAATCCGGGGTGATGCAATATACAAAATTGGGCAACTGTCCAAAATTAGGCAACTTTCCTCTACGGGTGAAATTTTATTTTGTTTTATTACTTTCAGTAACATGGCTCAACAACAAAATCAAGAATAGAGTCCAGAAAGGTTCTATCAAAAGCTGATAGATTTTGAGACCATGATTCGTGGAATGAGAGATCAGCAGTGAGTATCAGTGGTTGATCTGATGAGGTTCCAAGAGGCAAATCGTAGCTTACCTACAGATGCTGATACGAATGAAATAGAAGACCTTCGCGATTTCGAAAAATTTTATATAGCTCAATATGAGCATTTGAGAAATATGGCGGCATATATACAATAATGGATTGCTTCTCAGATTTAGGCTCGCCAATAAAAGAGCTAGAGCCTGAGAAGTATTTATTTATTTATTTATTTATTTAAACCAGTAAATTACATCAGCGGTGCAAAATCCCACAGAGATAAACATAGTTATCTGTTATTTTAATTTGAGTTTTTTTATGTATATATCATATGTGAAGATTAGTTAAGTTTTTTTGTATTATATGTAAAGGTTCGGTTTGGTTAGGCTAGATTAAGTTAGGTTAGGTTTATAGGTTTCAATTCAACTGTTTTTTGTATTATATTCAAAGGGTTAGTCTTTTTGTATTATACATGTAAAGATTTTTCTATTAATGAATTTGTTAAAGTTTAAATTTTTCAATGAATGGGTTTTATTTTGACACAAAAAGTTTTTCTCCCTAAACCCATAGGTATTCCTTCCCTTAGATGTATTTTACATCGAAATAAGCTGAAATGTGCTACGATTTTTGTAATGAATATAGAAATACTGTAATTTGCTTCGTTTGACTCTAGAAAAATATCCATTATCGATCAAATTTCATTGAAAATTTATTGATTTCCTCGCTTTATTAATTTCGCGATTTCAACTTTTGCATAATTTGATAATTAATGAGTATCAAGGGCGGATTTACGGGGGGGGTAATGGGGGTAATTACCCCCCCCATGAATATCGAAAACCTTTGAAAAAGTTACGCAACGTGGTGCACATATTTTCATTTGTTTGTTTTTTTACTACTATTATTTTACTACTATTTTTTTCTTATTATATCATTCCTCCTAAATATTTTGATTAAATTTTTTTTTAAGTTTTGAGCCTGATTTATCGATCTTGAATCATTACTACCCCCCCCCCATGAAAAAAAGCTATATCCGCCCTTGATGAGTATAACCGGAGCTTCTTTCAGATCTTATAGTTCATACTCAGTTTTGATTGAGAAAAGCTATGTTTTAATATAGGAAACAATATCGATTCATTTTTCATTGATAAAAAAAAACTCTAATATTGACTAATTCATAAACCAATGCCGATATTGGGAAAATATTTAGAGATCGACATTGACACTTTTCATACCTATTACCGCCAATATTGGGAAAATAATGAAACAATGATTACCAATCATCACATATAGGCAGTAGGTATTGAAATAACAATTCAAAGTGAGTTAGTTTTCGATTCTGATATTCTCTTTTATCATGTTTTCATATTGCAATATTGTAATTATATTTTACCTCTGTATAATTGGCAATATTGTTACAGAGTCACCTTATGGCCGATAAAAAAATTCACATGGCTTTAAGTTGTATGATGGTAACAGTACATTTAGTGTGTGTTTGTGTTTGTGTTAAGAAATGTGAGTATTCATCTCAACAATTTCCTATTATCAATTATAAAGTTTCTTGGATGTAATATTCTTACAAGTTGAAATAAAAAGGAGACCACCATATAAGGCAAAATGACGAGAGAATTGTTGTTTATTAATATATTTGTTAACATTTTTTATTTCCTTTGATCAGAAAAAAAATGATGGTTGAATGATTACTTCATTCGACCGTTTCACGAGTCTGAAAGAAGAATTTAATGTTTATTTTTTCGCGAGATATCAGGTATTTATATTTATATATTAAAATTATAGGTAATACACGTGTTATTTTCTGTGAAATTTAGAAAATATATAAAATATTTATTCATTATTGCTTCTATTTGATATTCATTTTTCGTCAGTGCTCAATGTTAAATTGAAAAAATTCAAGATAATCAAAAAGTGAAAATCAAAAAAGCAGTTGAAGAAACAATTTCTTTTTTATTTTTCATGACAAAACGTTCTCAAAAGCGATGCCAAATATATTAATAATAAGGAGAGTGTTTTTAGCTAAGAAATATCCGGTTGTTCATTATATAGATATTATAATCAATGTTCGTGAACTAACGAGTTGAAAAGTGATATTATATCAGAATAATTTATAATCATGGAATCAAATATTTAACGCTAACAGAATATTATTCAATATTGCATATTGAAACTTTATATCTCGATTTAATTTATACTACATATTTTGAATTGTATTTAGGTATATTCAAAATATTTGAAAATGTTGAACATCTTTAGATAGACTCGATTCACAAACCTTAGCAAATTTTGCAGAATACTTTTCTGCCTACATTATTTATTGACTACTTAGTTTTGGTTCATTTGAATCATCTATTTGAAAAACGCTGAGAAATCGTATATGAATTTCGTAGCAATGGTTTTTTCTATCGTAGCTGATCTTAAACACGAGGACTTCCGAAAGGAACAACTTCAAGACGTGAAATTTTCAGGGTAGTTTTCAGTTAATTTGGACAGAAAATTCGAATGCATGAATGAATATAAGGAAACAAAGATATTCTAATTTTTTTTCCAATATACCTACTGTTTACAAATTCGAGGGTTTTTGCGAGATGATTCCTCGATGAAAATGAGCAGGGGTAGTTCAAATATTTTTTTTGAAGTCGATCATCATTTTTATAACTGAGTTATTTATTTTATTACTGCAAAGTATTTATTGAAAAAAATCGAACTCATCTGACATTGAAGATTACAGAAAGAATGATAGAAAATTTTTTTATTCTGTCTTTCGAGCATAAACAATATCTGAGAATATTCATTCTATGGAACATAATATGAAATGGAATGAACAGTGATTATAACTGCTTGTAAGTTCTTATTTTTTCCGAGAAAAGTATCGACTGTATCGAAATTTTGCAGGAGACTTTTCTTCTCCAGATTGAATGGGAAACCATAAGTGAATTTTATTTTTCGAAAATTTATCCCGCGAAAACAATTTTGAAAGGAAAATCGCAAGGGGTTGTTATTTTCAACCGCTAATAATAAAGTTATGGGATCAAAAAAAATTGTGTGAGTAACATCTACTTAATGAATCATATAATGTATAGTTTTATGACTCAGTGTTTTTAGGACTCCTGAAAAAATTTAATACTATCAACTCGTCATCTCCCGAAGGCTGTATCTTGGAAGGGACAACGATTTCAAAAAAAATTTTTTGAACTAACCCTGTTATTTTGATCGAGGAATCATCTCCCCAAGTTCCTCGCATTTTTTTACAGACACCCCGTATAAATATATGAAAAACATGCAGAAGATTCTGACTTTTATAAATTGTTATCAATAAGAATTGGTTTGATTGATGCTAACGACATCAACGGCATAAAAAATTACAACAAAGTAATAAATTAACCGAACTGTCACCTATACAGGGTGCATCTGAATAACACCGACAAAATAAATGATTTAGGTCATTTTTTGAAAAAAGGTTCCGATAAGTGTAGGCCCGGAAATGCATTTTTTCCATGACACAGGGTTCTGAAATTTTATTTAAAAGTTATGATGAAATGTTTCATTTTTACTTAAAAATTTCATTTTTCCATTTTTCAGTGTTTAAAGAAAAATCTAAGTGTAGTATAGATAAAACACTTTCGAAAAATTACGTCAAATTGCATAACACCGTGTGTTTCCACCTCTCACTTGCACTTTAACTAAAAAATTAACTAAAGCATTGTTTCAGATTTTTAATCGTTCAACGAAAAAATCAGCGTCAGTTCAGAAGATGTCTCTTCAAAGCGATTACATGGAAATCCGCCAAAGCTGCTTCAAAATGATCACAAGATTTGAAATAATAATACAAGATATAAGAAAATTGATATTTGCTAATATACTACCTAATGAAGGACACATTCTCCATCTTCAAGACGCATTGAGAATATTACCAAATGTTGCAGGAGCATATCAGAGTGTCTCAGAAGAATTCGAATTACAATCACCAGGCCATACCTATATAGCTACAAACAGGATGCATTTCGAGAATTATTACAACAGAATAATGGCAGAGCTTGAAGAGTTAATAATTATGTTAAGTGATAGTCTTTATTTGGAAGCGTTTTATATAACTAAGTAGAAAAAATGTTTTTCAAGGCTTAAACTATGAATTAATTTTCAATAGAGTCATGCCTTTGAACAGCGTTTTAACAAAGGAAATAAAAACTTTGCGCCCTGTATATATGAATTGTAATATAATACAATATATGAAGCAATGATAGATATGAGAATACATTTGGATTGATGCAATAATATGTAAGAATACCCATGTAAAATTTGAAGCATGTTTGAATGACATAAATTTCATTGATGTTTTTTTGGAAAACGAATTTTTCTTTTTCATTTTATTTGCTAACTGAAAAAAACTTTCGAATAATTTGCACCCTGTATATATGAATTGTAATATAACACAAATTATTAATGAAGTAATGTTAGATGTGAGAGTAAGAATAAAAATAGATTTGGATTGATGCAATGATATGTAAAATTTGAAGCATATTTGAATGACATAAATTTCATTGATGTTTTTCGGAAAACGAATTCCTTTTCTCATTTATTTACTTTAAAGATTTTCGAATAATTAGCGCCCAGTGTGAATGAATTATTGTAATCCAATACAATAAACGTTGTTATGATATATAATATGTGAGTAATGATAAAAATAGATTCAAAGTGATGTAGTGATATGTATAAGTAAAGTAAATAATAAATTTGAATGACATGTTAACTTATGATACTTACTTTTTTTCGATATGGTAACAAATACCTTTTATCCAAGACTATTGTATAATCCACCCCGTATACACCTATTGATCACAAGTGAATAATGAGTTATTATTTACTGCTGTAAAGCCGGTCCCAGACATGCGTGTATTTGACGAATGTTCGGC
The DNA here is from genome assembly GCA_013421045.1 of Propylea japonica. NCBI lineage: Eukaryota > Metazoa > Arthropoda > Insecta > Coleoptera > Coccinellidae > Propylea > Propylea japonica. The sequence continues at coordinate 48,496,746 of CM024245.1, forward strand.
ATTGGCGGTGCTTCGCGTAGTGTGTGGGAGCTCAACTTCGGCCCGAACACTATGGCCATTGTATAAGGAAGGATTCCTTATACAATGCTATGGCCCACACACTATGCGAAGCACCGCCAATGCCGAACATTCGTCAAATACACGCATTGTCTAGGACCGGCTTTAGATGCAGATTTGGCTGTGAATTTATATTTTTTAATTGATATTTCTTCAGTATTCTTAAGTACTCAAACTTACAAATATGGGGTGTACCTTATAGCTTATTGTCAATCGAGGACCTAATCTACTTCAATAATATCAATTAAAGCAATTTTCATTACAAAATACCTATACAAAGACAAGTTCTCCCAAAATTTTCCATGTGTCAACTTGACTTGAAATAGAAGTGTCCTGTCACAATAGCCAAATGTTAAAATCTTCAAGAAATATATTCAGTAGTCCTGGATAAAGTATAGTATGCAGGGCCGTATCTAGGGTGTGGCCAAGTGGCCCCCGCCACAGGCGCAAAGTCCGCTGGGGCGCCAAAAAATATCGAATGAAAAAAATATTTGAGCGCCCAAATAGTTATTTATGTACCAAGTGCGTTATATGAATCCTAACGCCCGGAGGGAAACATTCGGCCCGAGGGCCTTTGGCCCGAGGGATGAATGTTGCCCGATGGCGTTAGGATCAATAACGCTCGTGGTGCATACAAGATTTTATTTTTCACGAATATATCTTTTAATTTCAATAAAATTCGATTGCTCCTATGATTTTTTTTCCATTTAACTTTCAGAAGTAACCATGGCATTTGTTGATATTTTGAAGTTCGTTATTGCTGTCATCATTTTTAAGTGAATGTCATTACTGTTTTCGTTGTGAGCGGGCGTTATGATCCATAATGCCCGCTAAAATGCCCACGGGCATAATGAGTTTATTTATAGCAACCGTTTCTAAGGTAAAATAAACATATAATGTACAAGTGAAAAATAAAAATTCAAAGAATAAAATATAGAAGCGCCAACCAAATTTTGGGGTAACATATCACGGTTTTCATGTACGCCAAAAATTTTTTTCTCCTTAGGGAGTGATGTCGCGACTCCGCCAGGTAGGATGTGAAAACGGAGCGCGTGTACATAGATGCGTCCGCTGGCAAGCCGAAAAGGGCTCGTCTAGATTCTCTACCGTATAGTCCAGTCAAATTAGGAATTCACCTCGGAATTCGAGAAACTAAGCTGTAAATCTGTAAATACTTTTATATTGACACAAAGTTGTCTCAAACCCTACATAGGGTAGGGCGTGAGCAATTATTAAATTTTGAGGTCGAAGGTCACAAAAATCGATATTTTGCCTTTTTTTGTAAATATCTCATTTCCTATGGATTTTTTTTCTATTTGTAGTTATTATCAATATTGTAGAATATAAAATTATCCACAAATTTTGTTTGAAAAAAATTTCGATAAGGTGGACCGTTTTTTAGATAGAGGGCGGAGAGCGCGCGGTCACAGCATCACTTCAGGTCAACCTGCGCCTCCGGTCGAAAACACGCATTATGAATATTTGTCAATTTTTTTAACTATTATATTATATTAAATTATTTTTTTAACTATCCTATCCACTTTTTATCCCGTATCAATTTATTTAACAACACTTACCTGCCATGTACCTATTTACAGAATTGTTAATGAAAAAAAAGGGAAAAATCATTTTTGAAATTTTTTGAGAAACTGACAATTTGGATGAATAAGCTGCAGCATTTGGGGAAGAAATTTGTTCGGCCCAAAGATTATTAGAGAGTGGAATTCAAACCTTATATGACAATTTTACCACCTATTCCAGAAGATTTGCTAAATACAATTTTCTGCAACTGCAAGAGTGGTTGTGGTTCGCGATGCGGATGCAGGAAAGCGGGCTTGCAATGCTCTTTAGAGTTTAGCTTGTGGACAATGTAATCAGTAATGGGCAAGCTTGTCTCAATGCCCTACCATATCAGAGCGACATTGACGAAGATGGAACCTTTGACCGCGAAATCATGGAAGAACTTGAGACAAATGTCGTTGAAGACGATAATGAAGACCAGTTTGAAATTTACCAGCAGCCAGAAGACGACGATGAAGAGGAAGAAGATGATTAAAATTATAAATTGTAGTTTTGGCACCCTTTATTACATTTTTTTACTTTCAATGAAAATGAATGTATTGAATGATATTTTTTTACAAGAAAATTAATTTATAATTTATTTGTTTTTTTCATCATGTAACCAGTTATTAGTTTTAATTAGGTTAAAATTCAAACATAATTCTTATATTTTTCATCAACAATTCTGCAATTACATGGGCAGGTAAGTGTTGTTAAATAAATTGATAGTGAGTAAAAAGTGGATAGGTTAGGAAAAAAATGAAATATAATAAAATAGTTAAAAATTGACAAATATTCATAATAATTGATTTATCTATAGTTCATCAACTGTATGTTGCGTGTTTTCGACCGGAGGCGCCGGTTGACCTAAAGTGATGCTCTCCGCCCTCTACCTCGAAAACGGTTCACCTTATCGAAATTCTTTTCAAACAAAATTTGTAGAAAATTTTGTATTCTACAATATTGATAATAACTTCAAATAGAATAGGCACCTACGCTGGTTACATGATATACTTGAAATATTCTTGAACAAATTAATGCCAAGAAAAATAATAATCTTGCACAGTTATTGTCAACTAATATTGTTAATATCTTCTCAATGACGAAAGATGTCAGAATGCGGTTTTGACAATTCTTCGCTCATTGTCAGTGGGTAAGATGTAAGAATTATAGCATTGCATTAGAAATTCTTTAGTAAAAAGCAGAAAAAGAATCAAGCAGCTTATAACAGCCTGTAGTTTCAATGGAAACACTAGGTATATTGTTATTTATTTCTGAAATATGCTTTCCCCTTCAAATTGAACCAAATCGCAAGGAAATCAGTTCACGCATAAGGAAGTGATTTTTTTTTCGAGAAATGTATATCCGTCTCACTACTGAAGATAGAAAATATACCTAGTAGAATCGCTGAAGCGAAAGTAAATAGTAATTTCCCATTATTTAATTCTTTCTTATTTCACAAAACAGCAATTATATTTACAAGTGATATTCTTAGCCACTTTTTTAGGGTCGATTTTTTTTTCCGGGTGTTTTCGGTTTTCTGGTGGCCACCCTTAATTAATCACCCTGTAGGTGAAATAACGAACCTTATACTTTCAAAGATTTAATTACACTTTCAAATAAAATCGTTTGCATAACATTTTGTATGTATCCCAATAATTTATATTACAGGAAACACCAAACGGACAACTAGCTGCGCATATATTTATCGAACATAAAAAATAAACCATGAGAAAACTGACAGATAATATTGAACATTATTTTTGATCCTTTCAAAATTTTTCACAACTGCCAAGATGAATATATGATCTTGTGATATTTTTTTATTTTGCGAACGTGCAGAATGTTTCTTTCAAAATAATGTTTGCAAAATAGTCACGATTGTTGTTTCAGGTTTATTCCAACTTCAACATAAAAATAATGGATACAGATTTTATCTGTTCAAACAATAATTTATAGGTATATCACATATTAGGAAGCTCACATGAAACATCTAAACTGCAATATTCAATATTCTTACATTCCACACACAACATTTCGTACTGGAAAATGAAATCAAAGAAGCTGTTTTCATCTTCTAGAAACGTAATATAACGTTTCACAATTTTGTCGAGAACACTGTTGTAATCGCAACAAGAATTTTTCATGTTCATGCAGTGAATACAAACAATGCAAAAAACTGATGTTTGTACATCTGAAAAATTTAACTTGTAGTTTTTTATATAACGAGACCTCAAAGCAAACCTAATTCATATAAGACACCTGCCACAATTTTTCAACAATGTTTTCTTGTAATGTAAACATGGTTAGGTTAGGATTCTGAAAATTCGAAGCGTTATTCTGCCCCGAAAATAACATATTATGCGGCGTTCTCACGACAGTGAACCACGCTTTCGTGAAATACACTTCTGTGTGAACGCATAGTCTTTAAACTTGCTTTCGTGAGGAATGCGTTCACACAGAAGTGTATTTCACGAAAGCGTGGTTCACTGTCGTGAATAACGCCTTGTGGGAACGCCGCATTACATATGTTAAGCACAAAGGAACAATGGCACAAGGTAAAGTACATCTGTAATAGCATTGAGTTTAAAAATACTATTATTTTTAAACTCAATGGTAATAGTGAAGAATATAGCACATTTAAGAGCATTTATTTTCAATCGTCACTGTGATATTTTATTTGTATCTCGTTATATAATTCGTATTGAATTTTTACATATTATCCAAAATTCAATAAAAAACAATTGCACTATTTGCTAATGAAGTGCCTGCTTAACATATTCATCTATGTTAGCCACAACTATTACATCAATGGACAACGTCTTCCTTCAGTAAAATACATGCATATGTATAATGTATGCATAAACGAATATTTCAGAATAAATTATTCAAAATTACACCTAACCTGACATTATGGGAATGCATAACAATCCAAAGTAAAATGTGACCAATTCTTTGGTTAACATTTCAAATCCTTTCTCTATTCAAGGGGCACTTGATCAGTTATTAATGAAATTGGTAATGGAAGTAAATAATTACCAGCACTCAGTTGTTTTCTATTCCTCCATAGAAAAACTACCATTTATTCTCTTAAAATAACGTATATAATACAATATAAAGGAACCCTACGATCCGAATTCTTCCGCTTCTTCCATCGGTCGATAAGTATATTTTCCTCGTCCGTCCAAATGCAGAACGAACTCGTGATGTTTCCAAAGTGATTTTCTGTGTGAAACAGTTAATAATGTGATGCCTACTTCCCTACAATAACTATACATACTGCCCTCAACATCTACAGAAACAGCACTGGTGCATTCGTCCAAAATGGCGAATTGAGGTTTATGGTAAAAGAGACGCGCCATGGCAATTCTCTGTTTCTCTCCACCGCTCAAAACGTCTAGCCAATCTGCGACAGCATCCAATCCTCCTTCTCTTTCTAGCAGGTACTCCAAGTGGACCAAACGAAGATATCCTTCCAGTTGGTCGTCCGAACTTCCGCGCCTCAAGGCTTCCGCACCTGAATGAGGATACGTTAGCTGGTCTCTAAGAGAACCTAAGGTCATGTAAGGTCTTTGCGGAACGTAAAACAGCTTTCCACGTGGTGGTTTTGTAAGTTCGCCACCAAATAAGGGCCAGAGCTCTCCTAACACCCTGAATAAGGAAGATTTTCCTGCTCCGTTTGGACCACATACCAGAACGTTCATTCCTGATTTTATTTCGAAGGAGATCTCGTTGATCAAAATGTCGCCGTTCGGAGTGATCAAAGGCACTTTGTCGAATTTTATTAGGTTATTTTTGAATACAATTTTTCCGCCGTGAATATTGAGGTTTTCGGACCCTGCCACCATGGTCCTCTGGTATTTTCCTTCGTTGAGGTCCTTCAGAACCTCCCTGAGCTGGGTAACTCTGGACGTGAAGCCGGCCAGACGTGACAGTTCACGACCTGCCAGAACCAGTCTTCCAATTGCTTCTGCTAGCTTCACTAACATTCTTCCGTATGTATAGTACAACCTTGAACGTTCTCCATGACCAGCAGAGAAAAGAGGATGGGAATTCGAAAGGAAAGGTATTGAAACAGCTAAAAATCCTACAACACTAGCGAAATATTTCGCTATGAAATTATCTGTGACGCCCATAAGTATCTTGAACCTCAAAAACTGGTTCAGATGGTTCAGTAGCTTGTTGTAACTGGCTATGAGAGTCATTTTTTCCCTCGCATTACCATTGTAAAACGCTACCTCTTCTGAATGTGTTATGAGACGTGAATTAATATGTCTGAACTCCCCTTCTAATTTTTGTTCGCCTGCTGTCAATTTCGCAGTTGGCTTTCTCAAATGTGTCAAAACAGCACCCGATAAGAACAAATAACCTAACATCAGACCTGGTGTTCCACCCCCTACAGTCGTTGATAATTTATAAACGTAAATTCCAATATCGAGCAATGGTTTTGCAGTGTTACAATATAGATCTGCCACGCTTTCGCAAAATTTGTCAACATCATTGGTCAGTAATTGATCGACATTGGCAATTCTGTTGTCTAGGTTGGTAATCCTGTAATATGTGAAGTTGCTGAGATATTCGTCGTACAGTCTCTTGGTCATGTTTGTGCGAAGTCTTATCTTCAAATCGCCAATTGAATACTTGAGTACGTTATTTACAACAGAAATGACAGGAATTGCGAACATCAGCTTCATCAGCCTCTTCTTGAAAAGGTTGGCATCCTTGGAGACAATTGCACTGCAAAAAAACAATCCATCATGTATATGTTGATTATAAAGTTGAATTTGAATAATAATAATACAGGGTGATTGGGAATGCAACGTCGCTTGAGAGGTCATACTTTGCAACAACTACAGTTCAGTCCATTAGAGATTAGAAGTGGGTGGTTAATGAAATATGACGATTTCTTTTCCATTTGGAAAATATCTAAGTTGTTTCGGAAAAACACTATTACAAAATTCAATCAATACTTTCTCGACATCCGAAGGATGAGCGTTCATTTTAATTTGATCTATACAACAATATATTTTTACTTAATTATTCTGATAGATTTCTAATTCTATCTATACAACTTTTTCTTTTTACTTATTTATATTTATTTTATCTACCTAACAATATATTTGTACTTATTTACATTTGTTGTGGTTATATAACAATTTTAATTTGTACATTCGTGTTTTTGTTTTTTCACGCATAAATGTGTTGGTTGGAGCTCTCCCGTTCTGTTGTTCGGTTTTTCGTTTCTTATGCCGCGTTTACATTAGTCAAGTGAGTTGATCAACTTAGTTGAATTGAAAGCGAATTGAATGTGTAAACCGCCCTTTTCGTTCCACTCGATCGGCTGAATTGAACGGCTTCTCGGTAGAAGCATGCTCAACTTTGTGCAAGTCACTTGAATTCAACTGACTTGATCAACTCGCTTGACTAATGTAAACAGGCCTTTATTGTTTCGCTTCTTGTCTGTGATGATAAAGCGTCTTGCGTTTTGTGGTTACCATCATAGGGAGGTTCAATCCTCTGGATCATTGCACCGTTGGGTTCCTCTGTAGCACCGACATCTGCTTGCGTTATTGTATTTTTTTGTCATTTTTTCATATTATAATGCTTTATTAGTTGGATGAATTTTTGTGAAATTTTGTGTAACAGAGTTACTTCATCTCATTTGTGTATACTCTCATTTATTATATGTATTTGCGACAATTTTATATGTAAGTTTGTTGTCGAAACAAGTGTTCAATCACTTATCGACCTCGTTTGTTCAATGATGTTCAGATTTTAAACGTGATTATTTCCTTGTAAAGATTTCTTGAATAAACTTATTTATTATTATATTTATTTCAGAAAAGTGAATGGTTACCTGAACCTGATACGATTTCAGACATAAATGGTATTTAGTGACTTAAACTTCATTCAGACGATTTTTCCCGAAAAATAGTGTCTTGATTCATTATTTCAAGGGGAAATCGAAACCCTGCCTGTAATAATGTGGTAGATGATTTTCTGGGGGAAAGTACGAATAATGCTAATCAACCCATGATTTCGCTTCGACGGTTAGTTTATATTCACCTAATTAAGAAATAATGTTGAATGAATACACGCAATGGGCATTTCCAATGCTTTTCAGGAAAAAATATCAGTTGCGAAAAAAATCAAACCTTAAAAATTCATAACGATTAATCGTTTTTTGTTTCTCTGTCAGCCTTTCGAGAAAAAAATTATTGAAATCACCGAAATAAGCGTACAAATTCAAAAGGTCAGAATTGATGGTTGAATTAGAATTTACAAGGGTGCCAACTGACCATCCCGTTGTAATTCGCATTTTCAATACTTCATTGACAACTGATTACTTGAAATTATAAGTGAATAATTAGATAGGTATATACCTTAACACTTCTCTTGATGCTTTTACATGGAAAAAATTCTACAATTTAACATATCGTTTTTCTTGTTGTTTCATTATCGAAAGTAGTGTCGCTTCAAAAAGTGTTACTTGTAAACAATACAATCTTCAAATGACATGAAGTAGTTGTAGAAACTAAACGTCTTTCAAATGTTCGAATCAAAGAACAAAAAATTAGAGTTTACGACGATGCTAACTGACCACTTCGTTGTAAATCGCATTTTCAATACTTCATTGACAACTAATTACTTGAAATTATAAGTGAATAATTAGTTAGGTATATACTTAACACTACTGTTGATGCTTTTACATGAAAAAAACTCTACAATTTAACATATTGTTTTTCTTGTTGTTTCATTATCGAAATTAGTGTCGCTTCAAAAGGTGTTACTTGTAAAGAATACAATCTTTAAATGACATGAAGTAGTTGTAGAAACTAAACGTCTTTCAAATGTTCGAATCAAAGAACGAAAAAATTAGAGTTTACAACGATGCTAAGTGACCACTTCGTTGTGAATCGCATTTTCAATACTTCAATGAGAACTAATTACTTGAAATTATAAGTGAATAATTAGTTAGGTATATAATTAATACTACCTACTCTTGATGCTTTTACATGAAAAAAACTGTTCAAGTTAACACATTGTTTTTCTTGTTGTTTAATTATTGAAAGTAGTGTCGCTTCAAAAGGTGTTACTTTTAAACAATACAATATTTACATTACATGAAGTAGTTGTAGAAACTAAACGTCTTTCAAATGTTCGAATCAAAAACGAAAAAATTATAGTTTACAACGATGCTAACTGACCACTTCGTTGTGAATCGCATTTTCAATACTTCATTGAAAACTAATTACTTGAAATTATAAGTGAATAATTATATAGGCATATACTTAACACTACTGTTGATGCTTTTACATGAAAAACACTCTACAATTTAACATAATTGTTTTTCTTGTTGTTTCATTATCGAAATTAGTGTCGCTTCAGAAGGTGTTACTTGACATGAAGTAGTTGTAGAATCTAAACGTCTTTCAAATGTTCGAACCAAAAGACGAAAAAATTTACTCAACTTGGAAATACAGTGCAACCTTAATATAACGAACCTCAATATAACGACTTCCTCCATTTAACGAATTTTTCATAATCCCCTTGAATCCTCCATAAGAGTCAATGTAAAACATACCTCTACATTACGAAAACTTTTTACGAACAACCTCTTTATAACGATTTTTCAACTACCAAAAAGAGTGTGAATACCTCTACTTAACGAATTTCGTTAACTCAAAACCTCTATATAACGTTTTCACCAATAACCAGGTATGTATGTGATTCAGCCGGTCAGCAGGTTTCGACGCGTATTATGTAAAAAACGAAGATAGTTGATGGAAAGTAATCAGTGTTGCTCCTCACTTTTTTGCAATGGCTCAGAAACGTAAAAGGCGTTCCTTATCTGTCGCAGAAAAGCGAAGCATCATTAATTATGTTGACAAAAATCCTTCCACAAAAAATTAGACATATCTAATAAGTTCGGGATTCCCGCAAGTTCATTGGCTACAATTTTAAAATCTAAAGATAAGTTTTCCGACGAAATTGGTTTGCCTTCAAACATCAGAAGATTGAAACCGTGGGAAACAAACTACAATTTATGACTTTTTTCCAATCAAGATGAATAAAATCAGATTTAGGCTTTTATACCATTTGTTGATTTTTCACCTCTTTTTATTTTGTTCTGCGAATTTTTGAAAAAGAAAAAAACCTACCTACTCACTTTATTGTTTTGAAAAAGAAAATATAAAATAAATGAGTAATTTGATAAAAATTAGTTTTCATTTATATGAGCAAAATTAGTTCGCTATAACAAGATGAGTACGTGATGTCGAGGTGAATAAAGCCTCGGTATAACAAATTTTGGACCAACCTCACCTCAATATAACAACCTCAGTTTTACAATTACTTGATATAACGAATATTTACTGGTTCCTTCCGATTTGTTATATCGAGGTTCCACTGTACATCGAAAGAAGATCACAGGATTTTTGGGGTGAAGCTTCCATAATATCAAAAGAAGAAAAACTTAGACGTGGAAAATTGAAGGAAGCAACTTTCATGTCAGTAAACGAAAAGCCCTTCAACCGGCTGTTGATATCAAAAACTTCTGTATGCTAACAATAAGATAAAACCAAAGAAAAATTACATGAATTTTTGACAACTGAAGAAATAAAAAATTAACAAAAGCCCTGAAAAGGAGCTTTTGAGCGCCCGTCTTTTGGTGGAGCAATAAGACTATCACTTCAAAATTTTATATGGGATTTGAGATTGATACCAAATATATAAATGCAGAATCTCTGCACAATCGGAATTATATTCTGAAAATTATTCAAAAAATGAAATATGTCAAAAATTAATAATTACAAAATTTAATTCTATGGTTCTGATGATGTGATCTGATCCACTTGAAATTTAGCATGAACATTCAGTGTAGTAGTTATCATTCTCAAAATAAATTCTACTCGAATTCGGTATTCTATTATGGAAATATAAATATTCTTCCTTCAATATTCCAATTGAATATTCTATGGTTCTGTTAACACTATTGCCACAAAATATTGCATGAAGATTCAATACATTAATTTCAATTCACAAAATACAATTCACTAGAATCGGATATCCTGTAAAGAAAATAAAAAGATTTTTCTTTTCAATATTCCAATTGAATTTTCTATGGTTTTGTTGAAACTATGGCCAAGAAATTTTGGGATGACACTTCAGAATATCGATCTGCATTAAAAAAAAATTCACTCGAATCGAATATCTTTTTATGGAAATATGAAGTTTCTTTTTTTCAATATTCCAATTGATTTTTCTGTGGATGTATCCACACTACGACCAAAAATTTTGGGCATGGGCATGTGCCTGGTTATCAGCATCTTGCATTTGGCCGTAATATTACATTCCGATTGGTTTCGTATTTTCTGAGATATTAAGGAACAAAAATTTTGAATAGCCATATTTTATGGAACACCCTGTACGATTTGGCTGGTTAACGAACTTAACCGAACCATTTGGAACCCGAACTCATCCTGAACATTTTAAGCCTCTAAAACAATCCCTTCGAAAGTTATTGTGCAAACGGACAGCCGGACGGCCCCACGGAAAGAATTGAATTTGAGCACGAATTCGTCATCAGGTAGTCTAGCCCCTATCATTTGAAACCCTTTTCGACTCAAAATTCGAAAATTACAGACATTTGGACAAAACGATATAGTTTCTAAAAAACTTTTTAGGTTTTCACTCCCAGTCTCTGAAACAATTTTTTCAAACCCAATTTGCTCCTGACAAATAAGTGCAAATATTTTCGCAGGAGCACCTCATCTTAATTAAAAATTTTGTATTTTTTCTGTTTCAGAGACTGGGAGTGAAAATCTAAAAAGTTTTTTAGGAATGCAGAATCCTCCCAGATTATATTTCAATCGATAAAACGATATAGCACTCGTTTAAGTAGAACAAGCGCTCAAAAATACGTATCGATTTCTGAGAACTGTCAAAACTGAGAAGCATATTCAAAAAGTAACGAGAGTTGCTCATTTGATAGTTCAGATCTAAAGCATTTTCCTGTGAACAGCTGAAGAATACTGGCCGAAACGTTGAACAAAAGAAGTAAACATGATGGAAATAGCCCAAATAATATCTTGGTTGTGGATATTCTAATGAATGAATATTCCACAACCAAGATTATCACGTCAACAAGTTCAACCTCATTCCAATCAAGTTTCAAATCAAATCTAGAGAATTGCATCTATTTAAGCTTGCGAATAGAATGACACGATACAAAACCGAATTCAATCTTTGAGAATTTTGAATGTAAAATTCAACTTCTTCTAGCCGCATTATCCGAGAACTGAGAGCTCTTGGGAACGAGACATATCAACATTATCAACCGGTATTTTTCCTTTACGAACTATTATAACATATTTTTCTCCGCTGAGATTTATTGTCTATCAAAGTAATTTAAGAAAGATTGCATCATGAGTTTGAACGAGGTACAAACTCCAAAAATCCATAATAGCATTTCATTTTAATCGTTGTTCATAAATTAGCTCCTGAAATTATATATGATTCATTTTTTCCAAGTACATATCTCACGCTTGATTGATTCACAATATCAGTCCTTTAATTCATGAACAATTGACCTGTGGTCTGAGCTATTATCTTTATAGTTTCCAGAGCTTTAAAAATGAATTTACGATACGTCTGCATTGTGTTTGGACTCATTTCTTTATCGAAAACACCTACTTGGAGATGAAGGGGTGTAACGCACTTAATGAATATTCAAATCAATTTGATTGTTCTTAATTCATCTAGTTGTTTGATTTGGTTTGAAGATATGTCGGAATTTTTAATAATAATGAATTTACAGGTTTCTCTGCAGTACCTCCACAAATTAACCTTTCGGTCAATGAATATCTTACGATATTGTCTCATTCTTCATGGCACGGCGTGTCTGGAATAAATTAGTAATATCATAAAAATAAGACATTCATTGACCAAAAGGTTAATTTATAAAGGTACTATTTTTTTTCATGCATGGACCGTAGATACCGAAATCTGCTGAAAAATTGTTCACTTATTTCTTCTTCAATTTATCGATATCTTTCCGATAGAAAAAATATTGTATTCAGTTAATCTTAATCCAATGAACCCATTGCATAAGAGTCTTGCGGATACAAAATTGTACGATGCAACTGTCTATGTTGTTACTTCTCAGAAACTCAACTTCGAAAGGTAAAGTAACACCCGGTTCATTCGCTGATTATTATGAATGGTATTTCAAACGACTCCATAGAAATATATTCGAAGGACAACTTCCTATTGATTGTTTTAATATGAATTTAAATGAATAATGAACATACAATGACTTAATTAACAATTTCCTATAATAAGTCGAGCAATGGAATTAAAGACTAAGCATGACGTTGACAAAATCCGGAACTACAGGTTAATGACATGTTAAGACATACGAAAGTACGAGATTTATTCAAGATTTTCAGGTGAACGCGAGAACCACGGTCTTCCGTTCCTTATCATATTCAAATTTAAAAAAACCCTATGCATAAATGAGAAACTTTTGCACTTATAGTAGACAACCACGCGCCGTTCACTATTCTGATTTGTTCAGAAAAACGGAGTTCAAATGGAACAATCTCTTGACCAAATTCAGAAGCTGCACTAAATAATAGTGCAAATGGGTTATTTAAGAGACAGACGGCTACAAAATTTACATTGTTTTTAAAAAAATAATAATCTGGTCTTGGTGTGTTATTTGTGGCTAATGGACACTCGAAGCCTGCTCCCATACAACGAAGGAATAGAAATTTATATGCGATTTTTATTCGGAAATGATGGCCGGTATTACCCCATCTGTGCGGGAAATCCCGGCTATCGCATCCTTTTATTTGTGATTTCTTTTCATTTTGAAGGATTGCTTTATAAAGTTTTTCACAACTCAAGTGAGTCAAGCTTATTGTCCAGTTAAATTTTTTTCCTATTTGGGCTCTTAAAACACTTCGACCATGATTTCAATATCAAATATCCTTGAGCGGCCGCGATTCCCCGAAACCCTTTTAAGGGCCCCACTCACTTCGTTCTTCTCCGCCGTTTTTACCCGACGGTTAAAAACGTCAAGAGAACGGACGAAAATCAGGCCTCGTCTGAAATTTGCAACGTCGGGTAAGTGCGCCGTTTTTAGCCCATACACTTAGTTTTTGCGGCAGTTTTACCCGACCGTTTTTAAACCGTCGGGTAAAAACGGCGGAGAAGAACGAAGTGAGTGGGGCCCATTAGTTTGGTACTGCTTCATCAAATCTAATGATCCGAAGTGAACAAAATAAAATGTTCAACAATATTTTTTTGTTATAAGTTGTCAAATTCTTCTGATTCATTATTTGGAGGCTTCAGCTGTTCATTTTTTTGAGTATCAATGCAAGAATTTATCTGTTCACTATTTGAAGTTGTTCGTTATTAGCTTTGTTCACTATTTCGAGAGTCTACTTATGATTTCTCCGATTCAAACCTTGACTCTACCATGAAAATTACGCGTTTTGAAGTCGCTCCTTGTGGATGGAAAGAATCGTGTATTACTTACCCTAAGGCTACACAGAAATACTTTAGAAGCGATTCAACCTCACGTCTTCAAAATTTGCCTACGTTTGAGCACGTTTTTCTACTACGAACAAACGTACCAAATCGGTCTAGTTGTCCGAAGTTCTTGACATTCGAAAGGTTTAACTATTTCTCGATATTTCCGAAACTACAAATCTGATCGATTATAAATCCGAATTAATTTTGTCATAGTTAAATACACTTTTTCCGATAATCAGATATTTTTCAAAGTGTTACACCTTTAAGAGTTAGAAACAAAAATGATTTATAATTACCGTGGAACTTCTCTATAACGAAAGCCCTAAATCCGCAAGAAAATTCGTTACAAAGAAAGTTCGTTACACAGAAAATTTGTTTCTATAGTCGGCAATGTCGTGGTCGACTTCACTGATCACTTATCATTCAAACTTGAGCCATTGCTTTTAGACATGTCGCTCAATTTTTCACACTTACGTGATGGTTAGATTGAAACCAAACAGATAGGGGTCTATTTCAAACTGTTTTAGAAGGATATCTCAGCCTGCCGTAATGATTTAGTTCAAGGTCGGGATTTATTACGTACGCCCGGAAAAATTTCGGAAAAACTTACCCTTATATACCTTCTTACCAATACCCGTTCAAAGAGTGATGTTCTTAGAATATTTCGTTATAGACAGAATTCACTCGTTTTAAAGGGTGTTTTTAACATGCATGCATGGAATTCGGATTCAAGGTACATTGTCTTGAACGAAATTCATTATACGGAGAAATTCGTTATACAGACGTTCGTTATAGAAAGTTCCACTGTACGTTATTTCATTTAATTAGAGTGAAGCGGTAGTTCATATCTTTCTTTCGGAATAGAGATAGAAATAAATACAAATACAGTTTTATCTTATCGCGTTTTTTGTGCTATTCAAAAGAATATTGTCACTTATAAGCCTACATATCTCAACAGATTTCGTGTATATTTTTAAATGAGTTCTATATTTCCGCATCGAATTCTCGGTCATTACATAAAAAATCAAGAAAACCTTGACGTGAAGTAGAAAGCTTTTTTGCAGGCTTGTTTTTTGACGATTGAACAGTGTTAGGATAGTCGCAATTATAATAACATCAGGCTCATATCAAATTGAACATTATTTCAACTATAACATTTTTCATTCAGCTATAACTCAGTCTAAATGATATCATTATTACTAACTATTAATCATCTTCCTTGAAAAAATCGAATAATTAATAGAGTCGATCGATATTATACCGCAAATTTGAATTCGGAAAACGAAAACTGTCATTTTTGAATTTCTAGAATTCTTTCTTCTAAATAAAAGAACGAATGTAAAATTTATAGTCAACCTTGGATAGAATAAATTTCGCTTATTCCTAGAAATCTTTCACAGAATTAATTACTTAGAAACAAAAAACATTCGATGTAATAAACATAATCACCATGAGAACGAGGATTTTCGTACCATTCTTTTGATGTGTTCAATATTGAAGTATCCATATTCTCTCAAGAATTAGAGATACGAATATAAGCTCGAACAAGCGTGTTTTCATCATTTATAAATTGATTATTTAACGTGTATAGGCGTTTTCGGAAACTTACTCAGGGTTACTAACACATCAAATATTTTATGGATTCAATTTTTCAGTGCCAGTTTATTTTCTGATTGTCTCTAGGTTTGCTTCCATCTATTGGCTTTTGTAAAATATTTCTTATGATTTCTGGTGTGCCCTGGCATGTTCAATGTTATCTTTGAGTTCCTATGTTGAAGAAGTAAAGAAGGCTTTAGCCTTAACGCAGAAGGATCTGCATACGAAGTAATAAAGAAGTTGTTTCGCATTATTTTCTGGGCTCATGGAACCAAATTTTACACTCAGCCAAATTCTTTCTCCTTCCATAATTTTTAGGAATAGGATATATGATGCCTTCTTCAAATATAAATTGAAATTCAGTGGGCATGCGG
This sequence comes from Propylea japonica, assembly GCA_013421045.1. NCBI lineage: Eukaryota > Metazoa > Arthropoda > Insecta > Coleoptera > Coccinellidae > Propylea > Propylea japonica. Next base: position 48,512,873 of record CM024245.1, read on the forward strand.
TGACTCTACAACCTTACTCTCGTGTAGGGTTACGATAGATCAACCTGAGTCAATGATCGAGTTATTAGCACCGTACTTTCCGAACACGGCTTGGATGTTTGGGTTAGGTAAGCAAACGCGAAGGTTAGGGATCGAGTTAACCCGAGTAAGTATTCGAAAACGGCTTATGATGGTGCCTAAAAGTATTTAATGTCGATTCATTCCAAATTGCATGTAGTTTTCGATAGTTAGTTGAAAATTCAGATTTTCGATATAGAGTCAGAACAAAAATTTTCCCCTGTTCTATCCTGATTTTTATTCTTTCAGGATACTTATAAGCTCATCTTATCGTCTGAATTGAACACAATTTTATCGAATCATCGAAAAATGGTAATTTTGAAGATAGATACAGGGTGAAAAAAATTTCTAACCGTTATGTCCACATGATCAGGAGTTTTTGCTGGGGTTCTGTAGGCGCTCCAGCACATTCGTCTTTTTTAGCCCTCTACGATTTTTCATGGAGATCTCTAAAACCACATTTTCATAACAATCTTCCGAAGATTACGATCTACTTGACAACTACATTCGATTGGCTATGGCCAACATAACCAACGAAATGCTGCACACAAATGTCCGACATTTTTTAAATCGATTCACGAAGTCTAAAGAACACCATTTTCCTGATAACATCTTTGAAAATGTCGCAACACTAGACGATAAAAAAAAATAATTACAGTGGAACTTCCTATAACGAAATCACTAAATACGCAAAAATATTTCGTTATACAAAAAAAATATTTTTGTACAACTGTCAAAAAAACTTGACTTTTCTTCATCACTATGGATGCGTAAAATATTACTTTTTTTCACCGTTAAAAAAAGTCTTTTTTTCACTGCTGATAACTAAAATTAGAACAACTTAAAAATAATGAATATTTTAATTAGGTACAACTAATTTCACAAAATTATGATTGTATCTGTACCTTATGAAGTAAATTAGTTTCGTCATCAGCATCTCTGAGAAATTTATTGATATTATACCTCCATAACACTTTAGATTTTTTCCTCGTATCCGACGCTTTTGTTCTTAATAAGCGGGACCAATTTTGAAAAAATTCCTATATCAATATTTCCTTGACATTCGATGTTTTTTTTAACATTGAGCTCCATAACTTAGAAGGTTCAAACATTTTTTATTTTTCCTCGAAATAGCATGTGAGCACATTTTCAGAAACCTTTTTTACGTTGTTCTTGTTGCGCCATTCTCGAAATTGGTTATAATATGTTTTCTCATATTATTAGCTTTGATTTGGCTGGTAACATATACAATTATATTTGCTTCTTCAGTCATATCTACGGGGGTATCACTACCACTATCATGTTCAGCATTCATCTTCTTTAAAATAATTCGAAATTGAAACAACTACGAGCAAATACTGTCAAAGATTCAAACAATTTCAACAAACTGTTTCTATAGTTACGACACAGAAAGATCACTGGATTCATTTAAATATTGTACTGAAAGCATTATCTTCAATGATTATACGTATTTCAGACGATGTAAATTCACATTCACAGTTGTACAAAAAAATGTTGTTTGTATTTCGTGCGTATAAAATTCGTGTTTTCATGGCACATTCGAGTGAATTTTTGGCCTCGACCTGCGGTCTCGGCCAAAATTGACACTCTCATGTGCCATGAAAAAAACACTCATTTCACGCACTTAATACAAAAATAACTATTTTCTCCAACCATCAAAAAATGTTGACTTTTCTGTACTATTTTCAGGTGCAAAAGTCATAAATTCTCTTACCGTACAAAAATTTGCTCGTTGCTCAGCAACACTTTTAATCCTAGGATTAAAAACGCTACTTTTAATCCATGGATTAAAAGTAAATGCATTTGAAGTCTACTTGACAATCACTGTCATGATTCTGTGTTCAAATTCATAACCAAATTATGAACGATTTTTCACTAAAACCAATTTTATTGTAATTTTGACTTGGTTGGAGAAAAAATAGTACATATTATTCGGATTAAAAGTGCCTATTTTAACTCGCAATTCTGCATTTGCTCGGCTGCGCCTCGCAACTGCAAATAGTGCTCGTAAAAAAATATGCACTTTTAATCCTTATAATATAATATACTATTTTTTCTATAATGTCAAGTGTCGAGACAAGCAATATTTCCTTGCATTTTTTTATTGTGAATACATACTCATATACATAATCAAAAGTGTGTGTAAGTGCATTTCTAATAGCTTATAGGCATTTTATTTAGATACACGTATACAATACATATCTATTTACAATTTTTTGGTCAAATAATTTATAATTTTTTCTGAGTGGTACAATTAAAATACAATTCATTCTCAACAAAAACTTCGCATTTTCTCAAAGATTCAAAAAAAATTTCCGGAACCATTTCAATGGACCAGAAAGAGAGGCGAATCGTTTTAAAGGCTTGAAGTGCACGATCTGGTTTTTCGGCGATTTGCTCCTCTGAATCAACGCTATCGTACTGATCTCCAACACCGCATTTGACACATCCTTTTCAGTTGGAAGTTCATTTGTTACAGTCTCGGTTACAGTATTAACATCGACATTAACGATAATAATAAGTAATACTGTCATTATCAACATTTCCAGCTGATTCCAACATAATGGTCGGGATTTATAACCTACGTCGGCATAATTATGGAAAAACCCCACCTTTTTACCAATACCCATTCAATGAGTGATGTTCTTGGAATATTCCGTTATAGAGAGAATTTACTTCGTTTAAGAGGGCGTTTGTAACATGGATTTTGAATTCGAAGTGCAATGTCTTGAACGAATTTCGTTATACTGAGAAATTCGTTATACAGACGTTCGCTATAGGGAATCCTTCAGCTCAATGAAACACCCTTCGAATGTTTGCCGCATGTTTATCAAACATCCCTGTAGATAAAATAAAGAATATGTATTTCTACTCACCTTTCTATTGCAGTACCATTGTTGATCAACCATATATCACACGCTGATCTCGCTACCAAACTTGTCGCTACTAGTATCATTAAAAAGGATTCACGAGATGTAATTCCAGGTATCACAATTTTCAAAAGTTGTCCTAATTGTTTAAAAAATTTCCTATCGACCTGTGCTTTAACTGTGGGACTGGTCTTCTCTGCAATCATGTATTTGACTTCTTCGTCGTTGTTTTTTCCATTTTTCGTCTTTTTCTTGCTGTAATACAAAAACGGAAATGAGAAATAATTGGAAAAATTACAAATTTACATATAAAACAGTCCCAAAAACCAAAAACATTCGAAAACTTATTGAAATATGAAAATTGTGAAAGGGAGTCCTATTCGGCTCAAAATTCTAAAATTACAGACGTTTGGGCAAAACGATATAGCACTGGTTTAAGTAGAACGAGCGCTCAAAAACGATGATTAAACAGACACTTCCTTCCTCTATTACTTAATCAGATGCTCGTTCAAATGAATAACTTTGGTATGATTGATCAAATACGATATTGAGCAAAATACAACTCTATGCGACCCTAGCGGCGTTACGTAGAACTATCCCGAAACGAGTATTCCAAAACGCGGGACGGGATATGAGTGATATGACACTCGATTGTCTGTGCCTAAGAAATGAGAATGCGTGAAGAAATCTCAATTTGTATTGTGTGTTCATTATAATATTTGTCTAGTTAGTTGGTTTTTAATCTGATTTAAGATGACTAAAGAAAATACAGTGAAGAACACTAATTGTTGCTGTGTTTATGGATGAAGCTCTAAAGAGTTCTTTCACACGTCACTATTTTATAGGATTGTGGTTATGAAAAATAATATTTCATCAGTTGATCACCAGTTTGCACTAGAGGAAGCATTTCAGACGTTTAGTGCAGTCAAAATCAAGAAAACAAAGAGATTAGCCAGTTTCAGGATTCATATTTGGACTTAAAGGAGGAAATATAGTACATTATTGGATGTATTTCCAATTCACTCGTTGAAGAAAACAGATGAAGATTACTCGTTAATTGACAAAATTGTTGTGATAACTTAAGTTTTTATGAATATATGCCCTGAAATCATATCACTTGGCTAAAACTTATCTGGATGTTCTTTCAAGTTGCAGTATATCTTTTGTTTTTTATATGAGACAAGTAGAAGGTAACTGCTATATTCACTATTTTATAAAAATAGCATACACATACTTACTTTAACTCTGTATTGTAAAATTAATTATCATTTCTTATTAGATAATTAAGTTTTTGTTTATACCAGGGAATAAAATTTGTTGGTTTGTATTGAATGATAAATGCTTCACTTACGACAAAATATTAATGAATTTTTCTGATTTGTATTCAATAAAAATAGTTTTTGATGTTGTGAATAATTTAAATTAAGCTGTTTATTTTCATAAAGTCTTTCATTTCTGTAATAAAATCATCATAGAATTCAACGGCTTTCATTTCAATAACAAATATTGTCATTTTTTCTTTCTATATATTGAAGAATAAATATTATAAATATAATTTGATTCACTGCAGCAGGATTCCTTGTTTCTACTAAATAACTATCATATCAGGATACATTTTATTTTTGAAATGAGCCAAGTTAGATGGTTAAATATCTTCCTTCTGCAGTTGACAAGGGTGAATGCCCAAAACTGATATTTTTCTACATATCGTCCTCGATGTATATGATATGAACTTAATAAATCATTTCATAGGTCCATTTTCACGATTGTTCAGTCAAAAGACTAAATAAATCACTGAAACACTTGAGAAACACCAGAATCTCTCTTGTTTTGCTTTGACGTGCACGAAACAATACTCGTTTCGGGAACAGCTGATTCGGCGATTGCAGCGCCGCGTCGGTAATTATTTATCCCAATTGACCTATTTCAAATAATTCTCGTTACCTACTTCTTCAAATTCTGAACCAGGAAGATAAACAACAAATGTACATAATTATTTCGAATTCCGATGCCATCCATTTGTAGAGATAAAATTCGAAATAACAACTCATCTAACTATATTATATACATAATTATTAAATTATAAGTATTCAGACAACCGGCCAGTCAATACTTTTGGATGACCACTTTGCTCGACCTTGCAACCATATAGTTTTGATAGTTTCACAGGAAGATAAACGTGAAGTCTAGCGTGGAGAGAGGTCGTTACAATATCTCTAAGAAAAATAAGTCGAAAATTTATAAATAATAATATATTATGTACTTCCTAGCGGCTATAGCTTTCGTTATTTTCATCTATATGTATAAGTTTGTAGAGTTTTCGACTACACAAAAAAAAACCTGTTATTATTCTTCAAAACATCTTGTTTCATATTTCATTAGGCATTCGAAACGAATTCATTTTACTCTGTCTGAAGGTGATGTCCTATTTTGGTTTTTTTCGAGGTTTTTATATTGGACAAATTCTTACAGATTATCGATGTGTTCTAGCTGGTTTTTTATTCTGTCTATGAGAATATATAACTTGACTTCGCCCTGAAGAAGTTAAAATATATTTGAGAAACGTTGGCATAAGTAAAAACTGTTAATTAATTCAATATACAGGGTGTTTTCTAATTGAATGTCAATATTTATTGGGGCCAATTTACGAAAAAAACTTCAAATGAGCATTTGTCCGAAACGTCCTTTTGAGTTACAGGGTGGTTAAAGTTTACCAGTGCCGATCCAATGAACATAGCCCCAAATATTATTTAGACAGTCAGTGGCACGCCACTGACTTTTCTTAAAATGAAAAAAATGAAATCTGTATTCTGCATGGTGATATTGTCATATGTATGTATTAAGGATATTATGTATTATGATCATACAGAGAAACGGGTTTTATTTTTTTAAGCGAAAACCGTACATCGGAGTGAAAAAAGTCCAGATATCAACTATGATGAGGAATGATTGGGAATTTCAAAATAATTTTCATTTCAGGAAAAATCTGTGGCGTACCATCAATGTCTGTCAAAATAAAAATGTCAAATTACGTAGGAACGCCACTGGTGGAATTAAAAAAAAGTGATACATAAAAATGCCTCTTGATTCATAGTACATGTACAACTTATTTCATTGAAATATCTGAAGTGGTATTGTAGATATTAATAGAAAATGAATTATTTTTGAAAACTTTACCGTGTAACTCAAAAGGTAACACGTTTAGGACATATGTTCATATGAAGTTTTTTCCTAACATGGGCACAAAAATCACTCCCATAAATATTGACATTCAATTAGGAAACACTCTGTATATCGTTTCGCCCAAATGTCTGTAACTTTCGAATTTTGAGCCGAAAATGGTCTCAAACGATAAGGTTCGACTTCCTTATGGCGAATCCGTGGTCAAATTCATTTCTATTCGTGAGGCCGTCCCCCGGCCGTAAGCACGTTAACTTTCGAAGAGGTTGTCATAGAAACTTGATATTTTCAGGGTGAATTCGGTATAGGTTGTTCCATAAAATATGGTAATTCAAAATTTTTGTCCACAATATCTCAGACAAAACGATAGGTACCAATCGAAATGAATCTTTGCGGCCACATGCAAGGTGCTCATAATAAGCCACTTGCCAAATTTTATGGCCATAGTGTAAACAGAATAATATAACATTAAATTGAAATATTGAAAAGAAGAAGCTTCATATATATATTTCCATAACAAGATCTCCGATTAGACTTAAATTAATTTCGAGTATGAAGATTCATATACTGAATGTTAATGCAAGAACCTTAGAATTCGATTTTTTAATGGTCAAGTTTTCACATATTTTAGTTTTTGAATAATTGTCAAAATATTATTCCGATCGTGTTGAGATTTTGCATTTTTATAATTATTATCAATCTCAAGTCCTGTACAAAATTTGGAGGTAATAACATCATTGCTCCACCAATTAGCGCTCAAAAGCACCTACTCAGGGCTTCCTTAATTTTTTTTTATTCGTAATAGATCAATGTACCTAGTAATCGTGCGATACATTCATTAGTGAATGCAACTAATTTATCATAACAAAAACCAGCAAATACTTCTAATGAACGAGATAAAACCTGTTGTGTAATAGGTACTCAGTTGAAAGAGAAAGTGGAAGTATTAGTTTTGTATGTATGTCTGACCAATTGACTTTTACTTTCATCCAAATATTATGAGTGATATTTCAGCAGTATTCACAAATTATATGGTGTCCATTTCGGATGAGAAAGTTTCCTATTATTTTACATAATTAGGTACATAACACTTTAATACATAAATTCGATTCTCCATTAAAGGTTCATCGAAATTTGCTGACCAAAGGACTAGATTAATCTATAACCTACTGTTGTGCAAATCATTCAATTTTTGCCAATTATTGTTGAATCAATGACAACCTTGACTTTCAATCGTATTAATTTTTCATGTTTGAAACACCAACATCAAATTAAGACCAAAGATTATAGAGTTTAGGCATCATTAAAAAAGGGGCCATGAAAACCCCCCCTGCACTTGTTAGCCAGACTTGCTTTGTTGTAATAATTGGCTATATTTTCACGTATTTATTTACCTTTGGGTTCCAATATGGGCTTTCCTTCTGTTCGCCAAAATCCACAAAATGTAGACACGCCGGCTGCTGCGATGACATAATTTCTGTTTGCATATTTACTCAAACTTGGTGCCATCACATACACATCGTTTTTATCGAAATCGAAAAGAACAAAGCACTGACAGCTAATGCGAAAACAATTATCACGAAAGTTTTCACGACTGCGATAAACCACAGTCCTCTACTAACAAACACCTAACCAAGTTTACTCAACAACTGTCAGCCTGACAGCTGATCTCCAGTTATCTATTTCCATTTGTCAGATAACGTTGACCTGCGCTCGCTCACATCGCATGATGCACAGAGGCGTCTCTCACCTGGGGTATTCAGGTGTAATAAACCCGCCAACTTCTAAAATAATTTTGGAACATTTGCACCATCTTAAATATTCTTTACATACGCATATGACTTGTAAGACAACATAAAATTTTCCGGTTGGTATACAGATCACAGATTGATCCGCAAGAGGCAGGTATAGGCATATTATAAGATCACAAATAAGGGAATGAAAGTTCTTGAGGAACAAACTTGAATTTTGGCCATAAAGATGTTTGCTTAAATCTGCCTTACCGGGCAGTTCAAAAAGGGCAGAATTTGCATAATCCTTGATAGTCGTCTGGCACTTACGCAACTGATTGTCGCTGTCACAACAAGCTATTTTAGTTTGGGAACCTGTCTATCAGAATATTGAGGTAAATGAAAAAGCTAACTGCCTTGCAAAAAGAGGAGAAAACTCCCTGTTTTCTCGTACTGGGTATCACCAAGAGTAATTAGGGCAGAGGTCGATTTTTAGGCAAAAAGAGAAACACTTCTACTGAATTACCACACCAGGTCGAAAACAAATGAAATGCCTGATTGTACCTTCAAATCAAAAGGCTCAACGAGCTCTATGGTTGTCAAAAAACATGTAAATGCTGCTGACTGGGCTTCTTACAGATCACTGTTCTGTAAGATAACACCTGCACAAGATCGGTAAGAAAAACCCTGGTAAGTGTGGGTTATGTGGACCTGCCATAAAAATGACCGAGCCCATATCATGCCAATGTATTAGCGTAAGCCAGACCTACTATACTGGGTGGTGCAACCTTGACACATCAGCCGATAAAAGAGCGAAGTCTCCTATAGTAAAAATTTGAATTTTATTTAAATATAGGTAGCATCAACGCAAGAAAGTCCTAATTGGTCGCAGCCATTGTGACCATTGACCCCAATTTGAAATAAAAAAAATAGTCATTTGATGTGGCCGTAGTGTAACAGTTAATGATGATTTATCTAAATACTTTTGATTCATTTTAAAAGCCGCTACAATACACATTCAAAACGACTTAACAGAAACATCTCTAACACTCTGTATACAATTCTACTATCCGTCAAATTGGTTTGTCACTTCCACTGCTTTTGTGAAATAATTGGTCATCAACCTCGCTGAATTTAGGAACTTCGGAATTTTTCATTTACCTGCAAATATGTATACATATATGTTTAATAAAATGTATGTCTTTTCCTTTATAAAAGTTCAAATAAAGCCTTTATTCTTTCAGTACTTTCATGTATTTCAAACCAGTTGAATTTATCCAACTATTGATGTAATGCCAGCTTTTACCTGATACTCTGAAGCATGAAATATAACGCAGGTATGAAATAAATGAACGGTGAATGTACAATTTTACATATTTATGTAAGGAATGTGTGCAATATACAGGATGTCCCACAATTCACAAAGCCAGTATCTCGGCTTCCAGACTAGGTAGAAAGTTAAAACAGAAAGTAATTTGAATGGAATCAAAAACTCAATCAAAATTTCCTATTGAAATTTTGTTCCCGATTACCACCCCTGAAAAACTTTCTACCCCCTTAAATATTTCCCTTCAAACGATTCTCCGGTAAAATAAAAATACGCGAAATAGTATCATATATTATGCAACGAGCGTATTATACTGGGTGGTCAACTAAGGAATTCCGATTTGAAACCGCCACATTAGTGGTGATATTTCGATTTTCGAATGGGAATAGAGAAGTGGGGTTGGACTTAAACTAAGAAGGGGTTCTTGAAGATCATGGAGGTACCTCCACGATGGAGATGGAAATTCAGTATTTTAGCAGAAACATTTCAGTTTCAGTCGCCAACACGCCATTATCGCCATGGTTCGCTGGACGGGTGAGGAGAATTTGTTCTGTGTGAGCTTTTATTTCCAGCCCATTTTCATCTCAACGGCTATGTAAACCAACAAAATTGCCGATATTGGTCTCCAGAAAACCCAAAGAGAAACATGAAACCCAATTGCATAGTCTGAAGGTCACAGTTTGGTGTGCAATACACGCACAAGGCATTTTTCATAAAGAAAATATATGTGACATTATTGGCCCTCACTTTTTCGAAGACGGACGCTGCCGAGCAGTAACAGTAGATTCTGATCGTTATGTGGACATGTTGAACAATTTTTTTGAACCAGCCCTTCAAGACTTTGATAGATACAATCGGAACACTTGGTTTCATCAAGACGGGGCCACTTGTCACACTTCAAATCTGTCTTTATCTCTTATTCATGCGCTTTTTCCTGAAAAATTGATTACTCAGCGTGGAGACCTCTCATGGCTCCGCAGAAGCCCGGACTTGATACCTTGCGAATTTTACTTATAGGGATACCTCAAGAGTGTAATCTACCACAAGAATCCCCGCACTCTAATTGCGTTGAAGGAAAATATCCGCCAGAAAATTCAAGCCATCGGTCCAGAAACTTTGCGACTTGTTTTTCTAAATTTGGGGGTTCGACTCGAAGAGTTCCAGCAGAAAAACGGTGGACATTTGTACAGCGTAATTTTCAAGAAATGAATTCTCAAAGAGCTGAGCATTATTTGCAGAAAAAAATTAAGTTGACTTGATGAGTATTATTATGACCAAGCAAACATAGACGTAGGTAAATGGGTAGATTTTCAAATAGTAGTGGATAAACAATTTTTTCATGATTTTTCGTGAATTAAATCCTCAGAAACAATTTCTATAAATCGTGGCGCATTCACCATTTTGCGATGGATTGTGAAATAGGTGGAATTTTTTTGGTGTACCATGATATTAATTCATGGAGATAATAAACAAAAATCAACACAAAAGATTCCTTGAAACATAACTTTATTATTGAAACAATTGAATCAGGAAGTTGTCAAAATAAAATGAAGTGGGTGATGTGCCACAATTTATATAAATTATTATTTTTAAGAGTTGAATCTACATCTCGATCTACGTAAAATGACAAAAAAATTGTTAAAACATATTTTTCCTTTTACTGAGAAATTGTTGAAAGGGAAAATATGTGGGTTCAATAAACAAATAAATCCGGGGGTTGTTTATTAGGGGTTGTAATTAGAAACAAAATTTAAACGACGGATTCTGATAGAGTTTTTGCAGGTATGTAAAATTATATTTTTGTTCGAACTTTCTACAACGTCTGAGGAACCAGCCAGGCTGTATGAAACATCCTGTATATTTTAATGGAGAAAGACATTGGATTCGGTTGGCAACACTGGGATAAATCTTGCATCCTTTTCCGTCCAGATTCGCATTCTCTTCTCTTTCTCTCCCCGTTGTTTTGATGTTTTGTGTTGGTCTGCGAAGGTGTAATTTTGACGATCCGAGCTACATTCTCAGTTTTAATTGTGTTGTCGCCAATCAGAAAAACCAGCCTGCTGATATCTATCTCACAACTGAAATTGATACGATTAATTCCACGTAGTGTTCAGTGTTAATTTCTTAAAATAACTTTTGACAACACTCTGATAAGGTAAGATACAATACACTGCTAATAAGGTCAGATTTAAGGGAATTCCAAGACTTTGGTAATTAGTCGTGAAATTAGTAGTTTCTGTTTGATACCCTGTCTGTATTTTCCCGACGTCTGTTGTCCCTATAATTTTGGCTCTTTGAAACTCTTCGGACTTTCTTCAATTTATTGGAAATAATCTGCTTGACTGAATGTTATTTTTGTATTTCAGGGTATAGTTTCAAAAAATAAGGTATAATGGTGTCAGCTGGAATGATGTGCGTTAAATACCTACTATTTTGCTTCAATTTACTATTCACAGTAAGTATTACTAGATTAGAGTTTGCTTGTATTCAATTTTGCTTGTACCTATTCTATTCTTTACTTTGTCATATTCAGAATAAGAGGCATAAAGCAAACTAAACAGATTAACAGTAGGTTGCATTGACCTGTTAATTGATCCATTAGCAATTTGCTTTTATAAATTATGCCTGACATCGAATGAGTGTATTCTTTGTCATTGTTCACTGGAATGTACTTGGGTAAAAAGTTGTGGTTTGGTCATTTGTTATTTGTTTCTGCAATGTTAGTCTATTATGAATTATTCCAAAATTACCTGGTACTTTTTATCAATGATTTATAGTGATTCATGATGTAATAATCGAAGAGAAGGTTTTACTTCTCTTCTGTTATTAAAGTGTTTTTTTTTCATTTTTCAGCTTGCTGGAATTGGTATATTGACTATTGGGGTTATATTCCACCTTGTTTACTCAAACTACTCTAACTTTGTGTATCCCAGTTTTCAAATAGCACCTTTGGTTCTGATAGCAGTCGGTGTAATCATTTTATAGTTGCATTTTTGGGATGCTGTGGAGCAGCTAAAGAGAGCCAATGTATGATTTCAACTGTAAGTATGAGAGGTTCTTGAAAGCTATTTTTTATTTAAGTCGTAGTTATTTATGGATAATTATAAAGCAGGAAAAAGAATCGAAGTTTTTCCTCATGTAATTTTCAGGTGAATACATTTTCGAAATCAGTAAAATGTCTTAACCATATGAGAGAACTTTTGACTATAGTTATATCTGAAATATCTAAAATCCTTCTTCGTTTCTCGAAAATAGCTGGCCTAAAAGATGTAATCGTAATACATACACTGTGTCCGTTAAGTATGGAACAAATTCATTTTTTAAAGAATAATCCTGAAACACGTCGATTTTGAATTTTAATTTACCTTATTTTATAATAATAATCTAATATACAGGATGAATTACTTTCGAGTTTTTTAAATGGAACACCCCCATTTTGTCTCAATTTTCGGATTACTCTAGCTGAGCTGATTCCAAGAATGTATCACATGTTGATTCCAATTGGTACAGGGTGGGAAAAAATACAATAGTTTTAAGTATTTTTGATAATTTTGTTGATTTGACTAATAGAGAATGTTACGCGTTATTTCATGAGCATACACAAAAAATTGTGTTTATGTTCACCTTGTAGCAATTAGAATCAACATGTGATACATTTTTGGAATCAGGTCAGCTAGAGTAATCCGAATATTGAGACAAATGGAGGTGTTCCATTAAAAAAAATGACGGTGACGTCATAAAACGAAAGTAATTCACCCTGTATTTTAGATTATTATTTTAGAATACGGTAAATTAAAATAAAAAATCGACGTGTTTCAGGATGATTTCTTAAAATGGTCTATTTAACTAAAAGTGAATTTGTTTCATACTTTATGGAAACAGTGTATATTACTCTGTGTATCTATGAAACATAGGCTGGATTCGTTTCCTTATTCAGATAGTTAGGAAAAAAAGCTGGAAAATGTGTTATCAGTTCCTTTCTACTCACTTCAGTTCGTGAGATACCGTCAATAGAATTGCACCATTCGATATTTGTGGAAATTGAAAATATTCAAATTAGTTTGAATTGAAGTGAGGATTAAATAAACCTTTTTTTCAGTTTGCAGTTCTTCTTATTGTTATATTCATCCTGGAGATCACAGCTGGAGTTATTGGATACATCCATAGAAATGAAGTTGAGATTGTTGGAGGATAACTCAATTCAACAATTTCCGATTATTACAAAAATGATGATATTAAGCACACCTGGGATATTGCTCAGCATGAGGTAATGTTGATAGACTAGATCTCTCCGTGAATTTTACGTTAATATGTGTGAATTTAATTTTAATACTTCGTTCAATTCAGGGAGAATGTTGCGGAATCACTGGTCCCGAAGATTGGCAGAGAATAACTCACAGCAATTCTTTACCTCACACTTGTTGTCCAAACACAGCTGATGATGGTTCCTGCACTATTAATTCTGAACACTATACTGCATCTTGTTATGATAAGCTGAAAAAACTTTTTTCGAAAAATGCAACTATAATTGAAAGCGTGGGACTTGGCATTTCCCTATTGCAGGTGAGCGATTTTCCATACATTATTTTTTCATTTGTTGCGATTTCGAGATAATTTTGGTTTATAGTAATCAATCTCACTTTCGATGCATTAAAAATGAAGTAAAAGTTGATTATTGATTAAAACCAATATATCAGTTATTGTTAAAAAAGGGTTTTCCAATAAGAGGTATTATTTTGATATTCAAGAAAAATGCCATTTGTCAAACAAATGATCGGATGTTCATTTCATAATAAAGAAGAAGCTATGCCGTTAATAGAGGAAAATAACATCAGGCAAATGACGACCACGCTTACAGGACCATATCCTTTTAATGAAATTTTCCATAACCAAATGCAAAGTGGCTGCCCTATGTCCTCGATAGCCTCACGAATTCCATCTCTGAGGTCGTTATTCGACGCTGGGCTATTGGCGTAGACCTTCTCTTTCACGTGGCCCCAAAGAAGGAGTCGCAAGGTGTTAAATCCCATGATCTCGGTGGCCAATTGTGATCACCTCTTCGAGAGATAACACGGTCCGGAAACTTTTCCGCAAAAGATCAATGGTTTCGTTGCTTGTGTGTCACATAGCGCCGTCTTGTTGAAAGTAAACGTTGTCCAGATACTACTATCCAATTTCGGCCATAAAAAATCATCTCTCGATTTTATTCTCGGCTGTTCTCGAGCGACGTGAATGGGTTTTATTCTTCACATCACTAACTTGTCCGAACAGCTTCAATTATTCCACCAATTACTTTATTGCGGTCCGATAAGCTGCTCCACGAGGAACCAAAAATGTTCGAGTTTTACGAACCGTCTCTGTCAAATTTTCACCTTTTTTATAGTGAATTTTAATAATTTCAATGCGTTCTTGAAGCGTGTACAAAGATATTCTCTATGTAGAATACCTTTGAGCGTGTATCGTTCCATTTTAATCAATGATGTAGTTTCTACTTGGCAAATGTCAAAAAATGAATGTGATATTTACCGAAATAGCTGGCTATTCAAAATAACACCTCTAATTGGAGAACCCTTTAGTTGCCAAATTGTTTCTTATTTCCAAATTTGGAAAGAATAACTTCATTGCGAAATACTAATGATCAATAGACTCTGATCCTACTTTTGCAATAATGGACATTTCCAGCGATCTAGAAAAAACCGTTTCAGAAAAAGACGACCCTCGGAAAATTATAACGATTATCCGTTTTTCGTTTGGTAGTAAGATTTTCCTCGGAAATAGGACTTTGAGCAAACTAAAAGACTGCAACAATATAAGGCACTAGCAAATGGGTATCAGACAACGTCTTAGGATATTTAAAACCTAATAAATAATAAGTCAGATTTTGAAGAAAAACATTATTGAAATACCCATAGTAACCCAGAAAGATTAGAGTTGCCGGTCGAGTGTGTCGTACGCTTTATCATTCATTCCATTGATTGAATGTTGAATCACAGTTCACAACGATGCCACTCTGTTGTGAATCGTCATCCCCACTAATTATGTAATTATGCATGCTTGTACGTCATCATAGCGCGACGTTTGAACTTACGAGTATAGAAATTGCATTTTCGATATTTAATTGAAAATTAATTCTGTACTTGAAATTTTGAGTGAATCTTGGAAATCTGAACATATCATCGTAACTTATTCACAACGTTTTCAGAGCAATTCCTAATTTTTTTTATTTTTCAGGTATTTGGAATACTGTTTGCTTGCAGCCTGAGACGTGCAATTCGTCATGAATACGAAACTGTTTAAGTTACTGAGCTATTTTACTTTTTATGCACTAAATATATGACATGAATATTATTGAACCAAATAATTTCACAAATTGATATTCATGCTCACCAAATGTTCAGGCCAAATTTAGTGTATAAGTTTTACGGACTTTGTTTTTGTTTTTATTACTTGTTTTTATATCTTTTACGACTTTCTATTTACACTTTTTGATTATTAATTTATTAGTAAGTAAGGAGTTCAGATATGCAACTTATTCAGAAAAAAGAAAGTTTTGCATATTTCATTGAACCCATGTATATGAAAGTACCTATCTCCTGTACAAGTATAATCTGCATTTGTTAGAATAAAATATATATTGTTCATCACAAATATTTATATATAAACACAGGGTGTTAAAATACACATGTACCTACACAAATTGTTGACTATGTGATTTGGTAAGCTTTGGATGAGAAGCAGAGAATTAAGAAAGACTTGTATGGTATAGTAGCTCGACTTTGAGCATTTTTGCTACGAAATTTTTGAAGGAAGATAAAAATGAATGGTGGAAACTTGGCAGCTCTAATCTAATCATCCTGTATTTAGATAAAGTTTCACAGAAAATTATGAATCGATGACTGATAGTTTAGGTGAACAAAACTTTTTTCAGAATGATTGTTGTGTAACTCAAATATTATACTTTATGTCTGTAGAAATCAATTTTTCAACTTGTGTCAATGACTTGTTTTCGAAATAAAATTGTGATTCCCATATTGTTTATTCATTTCTCAGTGAAAGGGTGACAAACAAACTATGAAAATTTCTGATTTTCTGCCTTTAATAGTAGGTATATTATTCTGCTTTGAAGGTATTTTTTACCACTGTATCATAGGCTATTTTGGTGCGCATGTTCCTGAGGGAACAGCGTACTATCGTTTCGTCTAAAATATCTGTAATTTTCGAATCTGAGCCGGGAATGATCTCGGATCGATTCCCTGATGAAAAATACTAAGTCGAAAGTGATTCTGTCCAGCCTGATTTGAACTTGATAACTCTCGAAAGTTTGGGCTTTGATAGAGACCCGAATGCAGCACTTAAGTTCGTTAACGAGCCTAATAGTTAGAGGAGTTATTTGGTTCTAGAAATTTTTCATTATTTTCCCGATATTTTCAAAATGAGATAAATTCGAAAATTGATATTTAGAATATGATTTATGACGCCCTAATTCGTGCAAAATTCTGTGAGGATCATATATTTTAGGAAATTATTCGAATTGAAATAAAATGTAAAAAATTGGGCTACCTAACCAACAAATTTGTTTTTGTTCATATTCGATCACAGAATACCAACAAGACACAGAAAATAACATTTATAATTTTCTATGAAAACAACGTGTTGGTTTTGTTGAATTGAGGTTAGTTTCAAATAACCTCTTCAATTGACATCAATCTTCAACAAATAATTTTATTATAAATCAAATATTCTCCAAAGTTGGGATTGTTCATTTTGGATCAAACGTGAGCATTCATTTAGTTATATTTATCTTAATTAGTCACATTTTTCTTCAAAATTTATAATGTCTTAAGTTCAATTCAAACAGACTAGTATTTTGGGATGTATTTATTGTTATATTGACTAGTTGCAAGAATAATTTCTATCAGCTCTTCACAGTTTCACACCTTTTTATTTGGTACCTTGATTCCAAACATCTACTAATACATCTAAGAATACAGTTTGGAGTGTACTGAGTACCTACTGTGTCGAAATTTATGCAACTTCGGATGTGTGGCAGCATAAGTTTCTAGAATTGAGTTGCATGAAAAAAAAAAAATTTTGAACTTTTGGTGACCATAGTGGCTAACATTTACCCTAATTTAGTTTTATTTTTCTAGATGGGGAAGGTACGATCGACTACGGGTCCACCCCGTAAACAGGGTTTCAACCGATCTGCTCATTCAATGAATCCAGAAAGACCAACTGAAGGATTAAAAGGAGTTGCAAAAGTTCGTACAAAAGGAACTATAAAGAGGCTGCAGATGTATAGGAATTTCAAAGCAAAGCGTGATAAGACCGGTAAAATATTAACTCCAGCACCATTTCAGGTAAGTTAAACAATAACAATAGTAGTATAGTATTATTTATTTACATTTATGCACTTGGAAATACTATCAGAATTTTTTTGTAGGGATGGTTGAAATCTGGTGCTGTTGCCAGAGTTGAACCAAATCAAAAATGGTTTGGTAACAGCCGAATCATTTCTCAGAATGCCTTGCAGAAGTTTCAGACAGAAATGGGTGAAGTTATGAAAAATCCTTACAAAGTGATAATGAAACCTACTGGTTTACCTGTAACACTTTTAAATGAAAAAGCTAAAAATGCAAGAGTCCATCTTCTGGATACTGAACCTTTTGATTATGTGTTTGGACCTAAAAAGCAAAGAAAACGCCCAAAAATAGCTGCTAGAAGCGTTGAAGAATTAGTTGAACTTGCTGAAAAAAAATTAACAGAATATAAGAACGAGGATGACCCCAATATCAAACGAGATACCGGTGGTGTGAAGGATCTTCCTAGAGATTGGGTAATGGCTGCTGGACAGTCTAGAAGAATTTGGAATGAACTACATAAGGTTGTAGATAGCTCCGATGTATTATTGCAAGTTTTAGATGCAAGAGATCCTCTAGGAACCAGATCTTCCTATTTGGAGAAATATTTGAGAACAGAAAAACCTCATAAACATCTCATTTTCATTTTGAATAAAGTAGATTTGGTGCCTGTTTGGGTAACACAAAGATGGGTTGCAATCTTGAGTTCCGAATTTCCAACAGTAGCTTTTCATGCTAGTATAACCCACCCATTCGGAAAAGGATCTCTCATCAACTTGTTGAGACAGTTTGGTGAGTAACTTTTACTTTCGACAATTTCTAATGTTATAATTGATTCAAATGTGAATAATATATTGAAAATTCTTTTTTTGTAGCTAAATTGCACATCGACAAAAAACAGATCTCAGTGGGGTTCATTGGTTATCCCAATGTAGGCAAATCATCTATTATAAATACTTTGAGGAAGAAAAAAGTTTGCAAAGTAGCTCCCATAGCTGGTGAAACAAAAGTCTGGCAATATATAACACTTATGAAGAGAATATACCTTATAGATTGTCCTGGTGTCGTTTATCCCTCAGCGGAAACAGACACTGAAAAAGTTTTAAAGGGAGTGGTGAGAGTTGAACTTGTCAACAACCCTGAAGATTACATTGAGGAAGTTTTAAAAAGGGTGAAAAAAGAGTACATCCAAAAAACATACAAAATTGACAATTGGTCAGATCACATCGATTTCTTGGAACAGCTGGCTCGGAGAAGTGGGAAATTGTTGAAAAAAGGAGAACCGGATATTACCACTTCGGCAAAAATGATGTTGAATGATTGGCAAAGAGGTAAACTTCCATTTTACGTCTCACCTCCAGGTTTCGAAGAGCCACTTCCTAAAAAAGATACAGAAACAAATATTGGAGTAGCGCAAGATTTCAGGAAAATCAAGGTTAATTTAGGTTATGAGGGAGATGATGTGAAAGAATTACAACCAATGGAATTAGATGGCGATAGCTCCCAAATCGACGCCTCTTCAATTTCAGATATGACTGAATATAATGATAGTATCGACTCAGATGACGATATAAATGATTCAGCAGTGTCTGAAGACGCTGATTTGTCAACAACGTTCAATGAGTCCCAGAGCTCTATCGAAGAAACAGAACTTACCAGATATGATTCCGATTCAGATTTCAGTAATCCTTATTCGGACATGGAAGATGAACCGGAGAAAATTATTACGCAAAGTGGTTCATTTTGTGTTGATGATTTATCTGAGCAAAAACGCAAGAAACAGATTGAGGAGGTAATAGAGGTACCTAAAAAGAAGACCAGTAAACAAAAGAGGGCTATCGAGAGAGCTAATAAGAGGAAGAAAATTGGAAGTAATTTCTATGAAGTAACAAATGTGAAAAATAGAAACAAAGACAAGAAGAAAGTGATTAAAAAATCGAAATGAAAGTGTGGACTGGTTTGAAACAGTTCTTCAATAATTATGTAAATATGTGAATAAGTATGGACTGGTTTTTTAAAGAAATAAATTGACTCATGAAGTATTTATAGTTTTTTGTATCTTTATTTCATTAAATTCAAAATCCCATATCGAGAAAATCAAGTAGTAACGTGAAATTTCAAATTGTTATTTAGCGATGTTACTCTGTTGGGGCTAGGTCTAAAATCTTATCAAATTTTCAGTACACATAACTAATTATAAATTATCTGTTACCACCGTTTCCGAATTTTGGCTTTATATTTTTTAATTTAATTCGAATCGAATTTGAAATATGAAGAAGAAAACTCTATGATTGACTGTCTTAAACGGACTGACAGCTGTCCCAAAACGAAACATTTATTACCGTGGGTTGTGGTTCAGCGTGAACGAGTTTGATGCAGTCTTTCATTTTCTAATAAGAAAATTGATCGAGAACCTACCGGCAATTGTTTATACGAAATGAAAAACTATTGTTAGTTGTTCCTCGTAGTGTTTCCTTAAATAGCAGCTAGAAAAAAAGATATTAGTGAGTAATCAATTTACTTCTTATGTTTCATTCTTCATTGTGATTTCATATTCATAACATTTGAGGTAGATTTGAATCAAAGATCTCGATCGTATCAACTGGGGCCACAGTTAGATTAGATTTTCGCGAAAATTTTGCAATCAAACCATTGGAATTATTTCTCCATACCCTTTTGAAGTTTAAAATATCGGGTAGCAAGTCAAAATGGCCGTCTAGGCATATTTTTCTTTTCATTATAGAATGATTTGTAGTTGATCCTAACTGCAAGGTTGATTTAGATTGAAAGCAGGCGAATTCTTGCTAATGTGTAAGGTAATCATTGTATCATTTCAACCTTTTTTTTTTACAAGTATCAATAGATGTAGATATACTTGGAGCAGGTAAAAAAAGCTAGGGTATTATGAGTTGAAAGAGCGGTTTTCGAGCTAGAGTTGTGGTCTAATTCGTAGAATAATCAACGCGATTTTGCAGTATGCGAGGTCCCAAAAGCTTCACGAACATTTTGTTGAATTATGTGTAAAGAAACATTCCAGGAACTATAAAAGATATTTTGGTATGTTCTTTATTTGTGATTTGGTTTCAAGATACTTGTTTATCATTGCATTTGGTTTATTTTCTAACACTGAAAATTGTATTACTGTGGAAAAGTTGAGGGCGGTTGGTCAAAATAGAAACTCTTGAAGTCAACAACAAGATAGCACACTGTAATAAACTTGTGTATGAAAATATTATAAACAAGTTCACCACATTTCCTCGCATTTTTCGAATAATTCGTCTATAAATATTGTTCATAACTTGATGGCTCATGTTGCAAATGCCATTTCATGGGTGAAATAATATTTTTCTATACAATTAACGATATTTTAAATAATGGATACTCATGAAAATTATCAGAATATGTTGACATAAAGGGGACAACCTACAGAACCAAGAAATCTTGATTTTTTATGTTATTTTCTTTACTGTTAATAAGAATTGTCTTTTGAAGAGTTTTTCCATATTTCACAGTATGTATACATGAAGTTATATTCTTGGTTTTTATCAAGATTCACATTCAACTTTGTTCCATAAAATTGCAGTTATGGCTTCGGCAGGATCAAGTGGTTCAGGCAGAGGCAGGGGCCAGGCAGTTGGCGATCAAAAAGAGTCAAAAGAAACGAAGCCCAACCCCAAAATGTCGAAAGCTTTGGGTACGTCAGCTAGAAGAATTCAGAAAGAACTAGCAGAGATCACATTGGATCCACCTCCAAACTGTAGTGCAGGGCCTAAGGGGAAAATTTCTACGAATGGGTTTCGACGATCTTAGGTCCCCCAGGTTCAGTGTACGAAGGAGGGGTGTTCTTTCTCGATATTCATTTCTCCCCCGAATATCCCTTCAAACCTCCTAAGGTTACCTTCAGAACGAGGATCTATCATTGCAACATCAATAGCCAAGGAGTGATATGTTTAGATATTTTGAAAGATAATTGGTCTCCTGCTTTAACTATTTCTAAGGTGCTGCTATCTATATGTTCCCTTCTCACAGACTGCAATCCAGGTAAGTGAAGTATCGGAAAAAATATTTGTTTGATTGAAAAATTCATAAAAGTTTTTTATATGGCTTTACGAAATTTTTTGTATATCAAACATCAAAGCTTGTGTGTTTAATAGAATTAGCAGAGTAAAATGAAAACGGAGAACCATATATTTCTTTACATGATACAAAAGTCAACAAATATACTCTGCCTCCCACTCTAAGTGTATAGTCCGTTCACGAAAAGTTGAGCCGTTTGTTGGCCATGGAAATTTGGCATATTCCACTGTGTATATTGAAATTTTAGGTTATGTTGTTTATTTTCTTGTCAGATTGATAAGCAATGTTGTCAATATTGCAAAGAGTTTCTGATAACTTGCAAGCTCTTCAGACGAGGCCGGGTACATTCGGCAACGTTGACTTCATTTTACGTTATGACAGCAAATACTGCCAACTTCAGATAAATAAACAAACGCCTACTATGCGCTCAAACTTTCTTGAACTGACTATAGTGATTGGATTTGTTTAGTTTAGAGAATAAGCTGAAATATTCTTATCAGAGGGCTTCTGTTCCATTGAAACAAATTCTTTTTTAATTTCTCCTGGTCTGGCTGAATATCTTGGGAGTCTTTTCAAAAAACGTTACAAACCTGGCTTTCTATTTGTCTGAATAATTTCCAAATTCACGTCAGTTGGAAGTGAAATGAATTTGACAAATAAAACGTGACTCTTTCAAATGACAATTTGAGTTTGAAATCAGGGTACCAAATCAAAATATTTACGTTCTGAATGAATTTGAAGAATATTTTGAATTATTTAATTTGTCCAATGCATACTAAAAATAATAATTCACATTCAGTTGTGTTTTGAATTGAATAGTTAACTTCTACTAGGATATTTTCTTCTGCTAGGATATTTTAGTGTTATGATGAACTGACGTGATTGAGGGAATTAAACAGATTTTATAAGAAAGCAACATCAGGTGGAAGTGTTTTTCAAAATCACAATATGTGTTGCGCAGTTCAAAATCACAACACTGTCAAATAGAAAGGTTCTAAAGACAAAAAATGAGTAATTATTAATATAAACATCACCTCTACATCACAACCTACAGTCAAATGCGATCTGATATCCTTCAGATTCTACTTAAGCTGCTCTACAACCAGGAAGGTTTATAAAAATCTCTTCTGGTTCTCTTAGTGCTTCATAATACCGGATTATCATCTTCCATAGATTACAAGAGTAATATTTCACCCTAAATATCTACTTGAATTCAGGAATAAGAAAACAACTCATAAAGTGAACTAGATGTATATTTTCAAAAACGTCATTTTTTATAGATAGCGTTTGCTTACGAACATAACAATAATTTCAAATTGGAAACATAAATATTGCCTCAGTTCGAATTCAGTGTAATCTTGTAAATCTGCTATACCTACTTAAATATTTCAATAAACTTCATCACACAATAGACCGTTATTCGGTAGAAGTGGTGCACAAACATAAAATTTATTTTTGGTTTGAGAACGCGTTAAAATGTTAAGGTTTAAATTGAAATTGGTCACAGGTAATAAAACGGAAATATTGGGGCCAGTTTTAATTCCATTCAAATATAGAAAAGCCATTAATACTGAAGGAAACAGCGTCGAGTTTATTCGCACAGCCTGAGTTACAACGTTTTCTGTTTGTACAGGAGATTCCAAAATTGGGGTACGAACGTAAAGGGAGAGATTTGGCATAGATGGTACAATGGAAAGTGTACACCATGTGATAACTGATTTCAATCTTGGAAACGAAATGTTTGCGGTGCCATGTTTTTTTTTTATTACTCAAGCAATCTAACCTCTTCCTTTATTCCTCCAGTTTAAGAACAGTCTGTGTATACAATTTCAGTGTTTGTGGCAGGATTTTCTAGCAAATTTTCATTTTTCAAAGGCTATTGATATTCAGAATACTTTGAGGTTTTTTTTGCTCTAAATGTAATATTAAGTGTCAGTTGCAGGAACGTCCATTAAAATTTAAAGGTCCATTAAACCCTTAATCCTCCATTAGTTCCTTGTAATAATGGAGGTTTAAGAGTTTAATGGACCTTTAAATTTTAATGGACCTTTAAATTTTAATGGACGTTCCTGCAACTGAGCGTTATTTGGATAAAATATCCCATGTTTAATTTTTTTGTAGCATACAAATGATTTCTTCTTATCATATTATGGAATTTATTTTTAAATGACCATGATATGAGTGCGCGTTTTTAAAAATATTAGACTCTCTAGGTATTCTTTTGCATTTTTACATTGAAATATGTATATCAAATCAATAATGAGTTACTAGATCTTTTTCTGAATTAGCTCTTTTTTTTAAACAATACTGATTATAATCCAAGTCATCTTTGAAATGAGATACTTTTGTTGCATAGAATCAAGTTGTTATAATCAAATTACGTCAGATATCACCATTGTGGAGAAAACAATCGAACTCATATTTCGTTGATTCATATTGTTATCAATTCCTGCAATTATTTTTACAGTGGATAAGAAATAAATGGGTTCATTGAATGAACTGAGAATTGGTATCATTTGTGTTGGTGACGAATTAAACATAATCAAGGTGTCTTAAAAGTATTGGTGTTTCACCTTCCATTTATGACCACTACATTAGGGTTGGGATATTGAATGCCCAGGAGCACCATAAATTTAAATTTTCGTTTTTTTTTTAATTAAATATCTTAACCAAATGGTGAAATCTGAAGTGAAGGGAATTTTTCCCCCCATTGACTTATCAATTTATATTTCATGAACAACAATTTGCAATTGAAAACTTCAATATTTTTGTGTCTCACCTACTCGACATTCAAAGATTTTCTTTCTTCAGATTTTACATGGTGACATTAAAAAACGTTATTTGGAAACAAAGTCATGAATGCTAAATTGATAAACATTCCATGTTTATATTTCTCCTACTTCAGACGATTCAAAATCTTACGTGGCAACTGCGTAAAAACACTTACGTCAGCACTAACATCAGTGGCGTCACATTGGCGCGAAGTTTGAATTGACACATTTGCAACACCTGATGAAATATTGATTCTGTTTGATTAACGATTATTTTTTGAACTACTCTTCATGGTTTGAACTTCGAACTGATATGACTTTGTTATTTGAAAACTTGATAGTTTAATCCTAGTTAATGAGGTAGTCTATCTTAAGAATGTATCTACGACTGTTTCATAATCTATCCATTATGCGTCTGTTTGATCGACCATAATAATACCTATTAATCACAAGTGAATAATGAGTTATTATTCACTGCTGTCAAATGCTTCACAAATTTAGCTCTAAAATTATATCCATTTAATTGATATTTCTTCAGTATTGTAGAGTATTCGAACTAACTAATATGGATAAATCCTGTCAATCGAGGGCCAAATCAAGTTGTATTACATTACATTAATGCAATTTATTACAAAATATACAATGACAAGTTCTCCAAAAATTTATCATGTGTCAACTTGACATTTTTACATTTGCCATAGAAGGGTCTTGTCACGGTCGGCAAATGTAAAATCTTTGAGAAATATATTCAGTAGTCGTGGATAAGTATAGTATGCTACTCGCGTATAGTAACTGTTATTCTCTCATGAAATAGCTATCATTATACGCTCGTTGCATAATATACTAACATCATTTTGTTGGCATCAATGACTGGTTGTCTCCAGGTTAACAAAATTCTCTATCAAAATATTGTCAGATAATACAAAAAATTTGATAATTCGTAATTTTTCTGTGATTTTAAACAGTTCTTTCAAGAGATATATACGAATTTAAAAATTTTCTTTTACTTGCAGCGGATCCACTGGTTGGAAGTATAGCAACCCAATATCTACAAAATCGTGAAGAACATGACCGCATTGCAAGATTGTGGACAAAACGATATGCTACATGATTGAGCAATTTTTCTAATTTCTTCGATGTCGCTACCCTTCGCCATTTTGGCAAAGTATGGTATAATCACCCCCCCTATCATTTATTTTGTATTAGTCTACAAGTTCATGTACTAATGGTAAATAGCATACTTAAATGTGATTTAACTACTGGATATCGGTTCGTATCATCAGGAATCTTGTATCTTCATGGTCCTTTTGGCGAAACATTGATTTGAACTTTGTGTAATCCCATTATATTCAATAGAGTGAAACAATTAAATTTCAACTATCTTATACGTGTTTGTGATTTCTGTTCTGTAGAATTGACAATATAGAGTTTTTCAGTTATGTATGGGAAAATACCTAGTTTGCAGATTCGGAAATATGCAATGGAAATTCATGTGACTCATATTGGATGTTTTTCAGATTTCTAAGTTGACTGCTAGATATTTAAAATTAAACTTTATTTTATCAATTTTTTTATTTATCTAACCTAGTTCCTAAAATATTATTTATTGATATTCTAGAAGGATTTGAAACAGTTTATGATGATGTTTCTTCTCAAATAAATAATTTGTAGTTGAACAGTTTTGGAAGGATTTTATTTGAAAAGTATTTTCGATTTTTTTTCGTTATTTCTATGTGATTGATATTTCACAAGTTTATTCGAAAGATATTATAGAAAATTATTTTCTTTGATACTGGATAAGGTTATCAAATAGTAATATTAAGGGGTTTTCAGGAACTTACTCGATCACTAACCCGGGTTGAATATTGACAGATAAACAGTTCATTTGCTGTCACAATTCAGCCCGAGTAAGTTTCCAAAAACCCCTTATCCTTATGTAGTAATAATAGGTATCAATATATCTGATTTTTTTCCTCAAAGTGGTTGCGGAGTATCTTCAGATTCTGATATCGTTTCGTAGAGGTAAAATTTCGATGGGCTACTGCACTGTGTAACTTTTCCGTGAAGATGTTAAAAGACAATTCAAAAATGCGTTATAAAAATATACGCAGAGATAAAGAAATCAAACAATTCTCTAAATTTTAATGTCTAATGAAAATACCCTAGTCATAATCAATTTTTTTTCGTTATTCAAAAGCAAAAGGTTTTGAAATACAGTTATAATTTCAAATATTGTATTTTTTGGCTAAGGACAGAACTTTCTGTTTCCTTCGTCTACGCTACGTCTTTGCCATCAAAATAAAGAGAAATTTTATGTTCTATGAAGCAAGTTTCTACTCTGCTCTATGCTTATTGACATAACCTTAATTTTACACGTGAGAGTTGTTGCTGTGATTTGTGAAGAATTTTGTTGTTGAGCTGCAAAAATGCCGAAATCAAAGAGAGATAAGAAAAGTGAGTCTTGTTTAATTAGTATAATCGTTTAAATATTATTCAATATATTTCTTTCCTATAGTCTTTCAAATTTTTATGAATGACCGTTGGGAAGTTATGTGTTCCTTCAAATGAACTGAAATCATCTTCTGTTTGTTGAGAAAGTTCTTCAGAACAAATAAACCACTGAATAATTAACTTCAACTCACTATTTTCAGTTTCCTTAACGAAAACAAGCAAAAAAGGTATTGCACTCAAACAACGAATTATTGAAGACGTAAGAAGCTGCGTGGAAAAGTTTGAGAACATTTATGTATTTTCCTTCTCTAATATAAGGAATAATACGTTTAAGGAAATCAGGGAAAGTTGGAAACCTAGTCGATTTTTCTTTGGAAAAAATAGAGTTATTGGAGTGGGCTTGGGAAGAACGGTGGAAGAAGAAGTCGAGGATGGTTTACATAAGGTTAGTTTTCTTAACATGATCAGCCTTATACAAGGCATGTATAACAAATTATTTGAAGAATTTCTAGATGTATTGAATCAGCTTTATTCCAGTCAACTTCTATGATTACATCGACCAGAATAATGAAACAAAGTTTTGGTTGTTTCAAAAATATTTTATTTATTTTCAGGTATCCAAAAAATTGAAAGGAGAAAGGGCATTACTTTTCACAGATTGCACCAAAGAAGAGGTTATTGAATGGTTCAATAGCCATAAATATGAGGAATTCGCCAGAGCAGGCAACATAGCTCAAAAAACCGTTACCTTAGAAGAAGGACCGCTAGAACAGTTTTCACATGCCATTGAACCATATCTAAGGAAGTTAGGAATGCCTACAAAACTAGAAAAAGGTAGAAAAACTTTTGCTTATTCAATAAAATCTCAAAAATAGGCAACTCAAGTGTGATTGACTATGAAGCAAATGTTGTATATTTTTTTCATTTTCAGGTATTGTTACCCTCATCAAAAGCTATGATGTATGCACTGAAGGTTCGGTGTTAACTGCAGAGCAAGCTAAATTGCTAGAGCTCCTGGATATAAAAATGGCAACTTTCCAAATGTGTCTAAAAGCACACTGGAGTAAGAAAAATGGCTATGAAAAATTGTGAATCGACTATTCGAAATAATTTTTTGCTAAGAAGGTGCCAAGCAGGAAAATCCATAAAAAGTCTGCAATGCTATTCTAGCATCAGTTCAAACAAAATATTACTACAAGGATACTGAAAGAGGAAAAAGTTTGAGCATGTGGTTTGGATATTATCTTTGTACCTTGTTGAAAGCTATCATTAAATTTAAAATATATTCGTTATATTTTATGAATATAGTACTGAAAGTTGGTATTTCTCTGATGTAAGATTCAGGAGAAAATAATTTATTCATTGAATGTACATAATTAAGGATGATTGACTTCGACTATTTTTTGTAAATAAATGATATAAGTCCAAATGCTCTTGTTTAATTTTTGCATGGTTGTTTAAACGTGGTTAAATTCAATTCTGTCCAACTTTCTAAGGAAGGTCCTAGAATTTCATATCAAAATTTACTGCAAGATCGTCTTAAAGAGTCTGAATTGTTCAAGTTGAAACACTATAATCTTGATGCCGAATACTTGCTGTTCATTCTGTTTTTGTGCGACTGTTCCTAGTGGGACAGCTTGTCAAAGTTTTGTTCCGATGTATGAAAGTTTGGATATTTGAGTCAGGATTTGGTTGGACAATTCGGTTTTACTCAATGTTGAGGAATCCTAGGTCAATTCCGGCCATCTTTCAACACTCGTAACGTAACTTCCGCTTTCAAAAAATGGTACAGAAATCAGGTGTTCCTTTTTGAAATAACATTACTTTGGATCATATCTTTGTACAGTGGAACTTCCTTATAACATAATCGCTAAATCCGCAAAATAATTTCGTTATACATAAGTTTTTTTATAGTGTCAAGTATCGAAAAAATCAATTGCATTTTTATTGTGAATTCATATACATAATCAGAAAGGTGTGTAAGTGTATTTCTAATAGCTTATAGGCATTTTATGTTGGTACGTATACAATACATATCTATTCACGAGTTTTTGGGTAAATACTTCGTAATTTTTGTCTGAGTGGGAAAATTAAAAAACATTTTATTCTCATTAAGAAAACAAAATTTCTCAAAGATTCAAAATTATTTTCTGGAATCCCTTCCTCTTCACGATTTGGTTTTTGGCGAATTGCCCCTCCAAATCAACGCTGTCGGTATCATTACTGTTATCGTAGTGATCCCGAACACTGCATTCGACACTGCTCAAAATCATTGAAACATACCGCCATTATCAACATTTCCAGTTGAATCCAACTGTTCGGAAGGATCTATCCGCCCGCCGTAATGGTTTTGTTTATGGTCGGGATTTATTACCTACGTCCGGCATAATTATGGAAAAAACCCACCCTTATACCTTTTTGCCAATACCCATTCGAAGAGTGATGTTCTTGTTCTTGGATTATTTCGTTATAGAGAGTTTACTTCGTTCTAGAAGGCGTTTACAACATGGAATTTGGATTCAAGGTACAATGTCTTCAACGAAATTCGTTATACAGAGAAATTCGTTATATACAGACGTTCGATATAGGTAGGCATTGTTTAAGGAATGCTATAGAGAAGTTCTGCTACAAAGCCGAGCACGCCACTGGATTGTACGCAAAAAAATGTGGTGCATAATGGTTAAATTTCAGAGCTCTATCATCCGTATTAGCAGAGATATAAATTTTTACGAATTCGTCATTTTCCAATTATTGCTTTCAACTCGAAAACAAAGAAAATACCCAAAAATTAATTCTACTATAGTTAGTTTTTTAGATAAAGAGAACAAGAATCAGATTCTTTCTCTCCCTCCTCTGTTTTGAAAGTTGTATTGCTGAAACATCGAAATTTTCCCATCCTGTAGGTAGGACATTAAAATTTCAGCGATATATGCCGAACAGTTTTTTTTAAATTCTTTATTCTAGGAATCATCAAGAAGTCCGCAGAGGATCTTAACACAGCTAACTGGAGTGTATACCGAAATAAACCAAAGAAAAGAGGTACCTAATTTGTTTTTCGAATGTGGCCGCCGCTTGAAATAAGAGGCTACTGCTACTGCTATAAGCTTTGCGGAAGCTTGTAGATCCTTCCACTTAAACCAATATTATGACAGTCATATCGATCACTCATAATTCCTCGGAAAATTGGGGAATAAACTTTACCGAATTCAATTTAAACCGACAAAATTTGAAAGTGTGGTAGGAAGCCTAACTGAATAAATAATATGGAATAATGGGAAAACTTATTATCTTTGGAAAACAGGCCGCAAAATACTGCTTAGATGGACTAATAACGAAATTTCCTTCGTAGATGTATTAAGTTTGCTTTGGAAATTTGGTTTTTATTGAGGAATAATCACTTCTCATATATCAGTTGTTGATCTTTGGAATCATATATTATACACTAACTAGATATAGAGATAAATGAATATCTTCGAAATCAAAAACCGCGACCAATGTCGAAGAGATTCGACAAACATTTTGCGAAAATTAGCAGCACCTGATTAAGATTACGAAGCAGATTTCATACAGGTTCTTTCTTTCACAAGTTGAAAAACAGTGAATTGATTATCAAAATAACTGATTGTGATAATACTGAAAGTTTGTGTTCCAACATAAGGAAAGAAATCGATAATCCTTACATAGTCTTACTTATGTACAAGCATTGCCTTTTATATTATGGAATAGAGGACAAATACAGATATTAACCACAAACATTTGTTCTGTGCCACTCAGAAATTGACTATTATGACTATAGGTAGGTAATGTTCCGTGTTGTGGTAGGCACAGGTGGAGATATGTTCAGTTTTTACAAAGAAACAAGCAGACATTTCCTTGAAAGTGTTTTGTGCACGACCAACTTTTATTCGATTTGGCTAATATTGAAACACCCATCCAAACAGTTGACTGCAGTATTCTTTACACGAATTTTCACCTGTCACGATGATATAGTTTGAAAAAAAGGTTACAAAGGGGGTAGATATCACTGCGACCTCAAGGTCTATTGTGCCCCTTACAGAGCTGTTTCTGATTACACCCTTCACAGCTCTCCTCTTCCAGTTCCAGAGATCTGATGAAATCCAATATCTGTGAAGGCTTCAACGAGGCTAGTTCATCACTCTCACAAGTTTCTTGCCCAAGGCATTCTCTCCTTAGGCTTAGTGTCCGATAATCCCATCCTCAACAGGTGCTTCCTGAGGCGACAGTGTCCTGTAAGGCAGTGAGGAGGTGTAATTGTTTCTTACCAAGATCCAGATATCTTTTGGATCTTGTTGTTCCGAAAGAACTTAGTGAAATGATCCATCCCTGGGAGATTCCGCCAGAGCTTTTCCCTCTCGGCTCTCTCCTTCTCCAGAAACTCATTCTTATAGGTACATTTACCTATACCACAAAAGGGTTCTGGGCCAATGAGTGACATTCGTGTGTCCTCGTTGGCAAGTGTATTGGCCTCTTCGTTTCTTATATTTCTTATTCTTATTTTTCTTGCCTACCTCATTGAGTTTGTTCCGTCACTGCCAGATCATCTTTGAGTCGATGACGTAGGAGCTCAGTGCTTTAATAACAGCTTGACTATCTGAGTGTGTGGCTATATTGCACTTCTGATAGCTTCGTTCTAGATTCATATCTAGACATCTTTCAATAGCTGATATTTTCGCTTGAATGATGCTCATACACTAGCCTAGCAACAATTCACACATGGTACTTGGCCTGTATATCCCAGCGCCAGCTCCTGTAGAGGTTTTGGAACCTTAAACTATATCCCTATATACGAGTATTAGTCTAAGTGTGGAACCATCTATTCTGTATACCATTTTACGGTATTTTCTTTAAAGTAATAGTCGGTGTATTCCCGTTACCATTCCTCTCTTTTACTTAGCAATATCCTGAAATTTTCATCAGTGCTTACTTTCTTGATCATTACATCACTAGGGACGTTCGCAGATGAGATGTAGGTAGTTGTTCAGAGAGAACCAGACTCTCTGATTCTTTATTCTCTCATCACCTGTAGAATCAGAGTATCTGGTCCTCTCTGAACAACAACATCTCATCTGCGAACCTCTCTAGTGTTGTAATGATCAAGAAAGTAAGCACTGATGAAAATTTCAGGATATTGCTAAGTAAAAGAGAGGAATGGTAACGGGAATACACCGACTATTACTTTAAAGAATACTGAAATTTTCATCAGTGCTTACTTTCTTGATCATTACATCACTAGGGACGTTCGCAGATGAGATGTAGTTGTTCAGAGAGAACCAGACTCTCTGATTCTTTATTCTCTCATCACCTGTAGAATCAGAGTATCTGGTCCTCTCTGAACAACTACATCTCATCTGCGAACCTCTCTAGTGATGTAATGATCAAGAAAGTAAGCACTGATGAAAATTTCAGGACAGTAATACTATACTGCCCGATTAGCCTACGATATCAACCCCTATATCAGTATATCGTGTTACCGCTTCGATATCAACACTCCCAACTACAAAAGAAGAACAACAAACAGCAATACCCCGTTTTAATTATTGCCGAAACTCATTTAAAACCCATCACGTTTCGGCACCGGGACGCTCAACCGACGCGTAACCAGCGTCGCTAACGAGGCGAGACGTGCGGAGCGATGCGCCGCGACGCTTGCCGTCCGTTTAAAAGCAACAACTGGCGACGGCCGCGTCAGTGACGGGTGCGATGCCGTGTGCGACGTGAGCGCCGAAACTGAAATAGCGAGCGCGTTTTTCGAGAAGTTTGCGGTGCGGTGGTATATTGGGTTTTTTTGGTTTTGTTTCGTTGATTGATGGATTTTGGGAGGATGGAGTGTTGTGGTTTTTTGATGAGTCGAGGTGAGTTAAAAAAATAAAAATTGAGAATTTTGGAAACTGTGGCGGATCGACGCTTCAAAACTTTTTGGTTGCAACTATACTTCTTCAGAATCATTCAGAAGGATTTATCAATCAGAATTTGGTTTGTCTATCACACATATAAATATAAGTTATTACATCTTAGACTAAACTTCTGTCTAAGAGTTACAACTATTCAAATATAACGATTTCATTGAAATCATGATCAACAGGAAAAATAATAACTTACGAAGTATACCTACCAATATGAGGAACAAGATGTGAATCAATATTCCTTCATAAGAAAAAATCGATGAACATGATCATAAAAATTAATTAATCATGAATAGTTATTTAATCAACTAGGTTATTGAAGACAGCGACTACTGGTCGAGATATTCTAACTCGTGAGCGGAGCGAACGCATTAATAGTTCGAGACCATTAGTCGCTTGATTAATAACCGAGTTGATTACAAGATTTTTTCGACGATCTCGACATGAATTGTGTATAAATTCTTGATTGATATACATTCTCATTTTGCACAAGACATACATTTGACATAATGGAATTTCTATGTTCCAGTAGAGTTTTGACATTTCTCGAAGTGCTTCTGAAACTTTGCGTACGGTCATTAAAATCACCTTTTATTTTGAGATCGACGGAAAAAATTATTAATGATTAATATAATATGAAACAGGGCATCACGCGTTATGGAGACGTTTTCGGTGGGTTAATACATGTTTTTTTTGTTTTTGTTTCGTCGATTGATAGATGGAGTTTCCTAAAAAATTTGGAAACTGATACTATACGTTTTCCAAGGCCTTACGCTTTGAAACTTTCACCCCGGGCCCACTCTACTTCTCCAATTTCTTTTGAAAAGAATTATCCATAACAAATACAAAGTTGATTCATAAAATATAAGTTACTTCCATTCAAATATAAGAAATGCATTGAAATCAACAGAAATATGAAAATTAATTATGTCTACCTAATATCAGATACAAAATATAAATCAATATTTCTGTATACAGAAAAACAAATAATAATCTTCTTGATATCCTGTATGATTTGGCTGTTTAACCGAGGCATTTGGAAAATAACTCACCCTGAAAATTTCAAGTCTCTAGGACAATCCCTCCGAAAGTTATCGATCTAACCGACGGCCAGACGGACGGCCCAACGGACAGAATTGAATTTGACCACGGATTCGTCATCAGGGAGTCGAACCCTATCGTTTGAAACCATTTTCAGCTAATTCGAAAATTACAGACATTTGGGTAGAACGATATAAAACTCGTTCAAGTAGAAGGAGAGCTCAAAAATGTTCTTTCTGTTGACCGATGTTGTAATATGAAACAGATCGCGTTTTCGATAATTTTGCATTGAGATGGTACATCGGGATTTTTTTTATTTGATTGATGGATTTTGCTACGATGAAGTGTTGCGTTCTTTTGAAGAGACTAAGTGAGTTTAAAAAAAATTGATTTTGAGAACTGTGGCGTATCGAGGATTTCTGGGGCCTCAGTTTAATTTCAAGAATTTATGAATAATTATGAATAAATAAACGATCGAAAAAATCTTAGGTGGGTAACTATCCCGATTAACCCCCCTCTGAAACGTCCACTAGGCCCCCCTATACTTTTCAATTTCTTTCGCTAAAATTATCAATCAGAATTTGCTATTTCCATAACAAATATGAATATTTTTGGTGAAATGTTACAGTTTACGCAGATATCGAAGAAATCATGGAATTCGTTGTACAGGGTGATTGCGCGAACTTTGTGGAACTTTGGAATTTATGTGATACGCTCCAATAAATCGAATGATATTTCGAATTCAAAATTTCTGATAAATCGGTGATTGGTTCAGGAGATACAGCTAGTTGTTTAAATTCCTTTCAAATTCAAAAAAACACCCTGCTATTCAGAATCTAGAATTCTACATATGAAATGAAGGTTTTTCGGATCCTCTAGGTGTTTTCTGCATCCCATTGAAATGTTTCGCATCTTATCCGGATATCCTGTATGAAATTTCATCAGGGAATTAAACTGAGAGTCATAAAGTTGTCATTATATGACAACTTATCGATGATGTTGAATGAATGATGAATAAATCCCGTTCACGAAAGTTTGAGCGCATAGTAGGCGTTTATTTATTTATCTGAAGTTGGCAGTATTTGCTGTCATGACGTAAAATAAAGTCAACGTTGCCGAATGTACCCTACCTGGTCTGAGGAGCTTGCGACTTATCAGAGAACTCTTTACAATATTGACAACATTGCGTATCAATCTGACAAGAAAATAAAGAACATAACCTAAAATTTTAATATACCCAGTGGAATATGCAAAATTTGCATGGCCAACCGACGGCACAAACTTTCGTAAACGGACTATATGTATCGTGAGGGCATAAACGGTGGATATAAACCTTCAAATGGAGGTCTATCTGCTTCAGCTACGGCATTTCGGCAAATCGAATAAAGAAGTAACAGGACCCACGTGTACTATTTCCTTTCGCACATATACAAATCGTTATAGAGTAGCAGGTTACGCTCCATATAGGTATTCCCATCCACGATAAATCTTTATTTTATATCCAGAATTAGATTTATCTTCCAATATTTCATATCCTGAAGTCAGAATTTCGAGGTCGGCTAATATCTGCAAGTGTTGAGCTAAAGTTCGCATAACAAAGGCAGAACAAGTGGTAATTATGACCAAACAGTAAAGAGTTATGGCCCATTCTTTTGGAGATTTATCGTAGTTTATTCTTATGTGTTTTATGACATTTTCGCGATAAATATTATGTATTTTTTCAGTTCTTCATACCTGAAGGTATAAATTCTTGAAATTTATTGTGTTGTTTTCTACTCATTCATCTTTCTGTGTTAAACTATCGAATAAAGGAAGTGATAAACTATACCTAGGAATTCAGAGTAATCAAAATTAAACTATTAGGTACCGTTGTTTTTTATATTGGGACAGGAATTGTTTCTACTCTTCGCAACTTTCATTAGTATCTGCTCCGAACTGGGCTTAATGAATTGATTGTCTTTTCGAGATTTTATTATTATAAACACTTTTTGAGCGCCCGTTCTGCTTATACGAGAGCCATATCGTTTTGCCCAAATGTCTGTAATTTTCAAATTTTGAGTCGAAAATGGTCTGAAACGATAGGGTTAGATTCTATGATGACAAATTCGTGGTCAAATTCAATTCTGTCCGTGGGGCCTTCCGGTTGTCCGTTAGCACAATAACTTTCGAAGGGATTGTTCTAGAGAATTTACATTTTCAGGATGATTTTGGGTTTCAAATGGCTCGATTAAGTTCGTTAACCAGCGAAATCGTACAGGGTGTTCCATGAAAATTAGCCATTCAAAATTTTTGTTCCTCAATATCATAGAAAATACGAACCAATCGGAATGAAATATTACGGCCAAATGGCAAAATGCTGATAACAAACCCCATGCAAAAATTTGTGGCCATAGTGTGAACAGAACCATAAAAATTCAATTGGAATATTGAAAAAAAAAACTTCATATTTCCATAAAAAGATATCCGATTCGAGTGAATTTTTTTTGA
Organism: Propylea japonica; assembly: GCA_013421045.1. Classification (NCBI taxonomy): domain Eukaryota; kingdom Metazoa; phylum Arthropoda; class Insecta; order Coleoptera; family Coccinellidae; genus Propylea; species Propylea japonica. Next base: position 48,549,169 of record CM024245.1, read on the forward strand.
GATTGAAAACTACTATACTGAATGTTCGTGCAAAATTTCAAGGGGATCGCATCATCAGAACCATAGAATTTAATTTTTGTGATTATGTATTTATTTTTACATATTTAATTTTTGAATAATTTTCAAAATATAATTCCGATTCTGCTAAGATTCTGCATTTATATATTTGGTATCAACCTAAAATCCCATATAAAATTTCGAGGTAATAGTCTTATTGCTCCCTCAAAGAACGAGCGATCAAGAGCTCGAACTCAGGGATTTAATTAAATTTTTCAAAAAGAGGCTGCAATAGTGTTGATTGTTGTTAGGAAAGAAAATTAATTCAAACGACTAAGATCGATTCGCTATCGTTTTGCAAAAATTTCTGTGATTTTCGAATTTTTAGTAAAGAGTGGTCTCAAACGATTCGGTACTGGATGGAGCGATGAAGAATCCGGGAACATAAATAATTCTGTCCGGCCGAGAACACGGTAACTTTCGAACGGGCTTTGAAATGTTGGGGTTCGAATTATTGACATTTGATTTTTATGATTTTTCTGAAATCACATCACATATCCGATGAATTTGAAATTTAACATTTTGAGGGGAAAAATGACGTGGTTTCTTCTTCGAAATTTCGTAAGGATCGTGTTATTAGGAAATCTACAAAAATATTTTGGCTGTGAGATGTGAATCAGCTTATTCTGGAAACTGTAACTCTCGAACGGAACGAGTTATAGGGATTTTGAAATTCTGGAACATCCACATATCTATATGCTTTCTTAGAAGACAAAATCGGTTTACTGGTTTCGGAGTTACTCTGACTTAATATAAACTTCCTCTTTTCGATTTTTCAAAATTAACAAAATTGCAAATCCTGGCAAATTTCCTCTGAATCGAATTATAAGAAGATTGTCAGGAAATAATAAAAATTCTGCCCGGTACTGGTGGTCTGGACCCAAAGTACTCATAATTCATATTAAGGACCTGATGAATATCTCTAGTTTCACTTCGTAAGCGGGCTAAATCGGTTGGCCACTCGAAGTTCATGTTCTTTAAACTTTCTGAAACTTCTCTTCTGGTCCATTTGAATTTCAGTATTTAAATTCGAATTGCAGACTGCACAATCCACAGAAATAAGATCACATGATTGAAAAAAATGAGAAAATGAATAACCAATAACATTGTAAAAGTAGGTAGGTACTCAAAATTTTGTAAGCAGTGACCACTATCTCCACTCTGGCAAACTGTTCTGATCAGTGCTACCAATCCAAAATGAGAACTTCTTCGTTCAACCACAATGGTGTAGCATTTGCATATGAACCTCGTTCAACTCGATAGTAAAATTTTTCCGCGATTTCCCCAACCTCAATTCGCTGTGGAAAGCAATCCGAACAGAGGATTCCCGCACTCCAGTTTTATGTTTCATCCTCCTCTTCCCTTGAGTCCTGCAAATTGTAACTTTTACGACGATGAAAGGTGTTAGCTGCTCCTAGATTTCTGTTGCTGAGTGGGACATATCTCTTTTCTATACCACCCACGAAATATGGATGAGTTATATGGATCCTTATAGGGTGGAACTACTTTATGGCCATTTTCAATATTCATACCTACATTCTTCCTAAAAAATATAGTGTACAGTTTTATATGAAGGTTGACATAGATCAATACCGAATATATTTTAACGCAGAATCTCAGCACAATCGGAATTATATTCTGGAAATTATTCAGAATATAAAATATGTAAAAGATAAATAATTTAAAAAACTAATAGCTATGGTTCTGAAGATACTATCCTCTTGAAATTTCATATGAACATTCTGTATATCAGTCTTCATTTACAAAATAAATTTCACTCGAATCGGATACCTTTTTATGGAAATATAAAATTTTTTATTTTCAATATTTCAATTGAATTTTCTATGGTTTTGTGTACACTATGGCCACAAAATTTTGCATGACTCTTCTTAGGAGCATCCTGCATGTGGCTGCAACATTTCAATTCAATTGTTTCGTTTTGCCTGAGATATTGAGGAAAAAAATTTTGAATGGTCATATTTTATGGAACACCCTGTATGATTCGGCCAGTTAACGAACTTAACCGCTGCAATTGGAAGCCGAGCTCACTCTGAAAATCGCAAGTCTCTTGGACAATTTCTTCGAAAGTTATAGTGCTAACGGACGACCGGATGGCCCTAAGGACAGAATTTGACCATGAATTCGTCACCAGGGAGTCGAACCCTATCGTTTGAGACCATTTTCGGCTCAAAATTAGAAAATTACAGACATTTAGACAAAACGACAAAGCACTTGTTCAAGTAGAACGAGCGCTCAAAAATTGAAAAGTCAGAAGCTTTTGCCTCATGTTCAAATTGGAAAATATTAAATTCAAATCTTAAAGACAGTCTGCTTATTTATGAATTCTTTTTTACTTCTCAAACTTTATATTTACCTAGAATGATCCAAATTTCTAAATTTTTGTGGCGGTTATGTGAAAATGAAACAAAAAGCAAGACAGAAATAAAAATCATCGAAATCTTGCTTCTCACAATAAACAATTTTTCCTTTCGAAATCCTTAAATGGAAACATTTGAAGTGATCTGTATATTTTCATACGATCCAAACCTAAAGCGAAGAAATGGAAAAGTGTAAGGAAACAACACTCATGCTCGATGATCAATGTGAAATGTACCATCATCATTACGATATTTATGAGAAATAATTATTGGTCTTTTACGTACGATGTTTTTCTTCTATAAAGATGATCTCCTTCCCAATGAAAGTTGCACGCAATTTGGTTAAGCTTCGCTAAATATTGCAAAAGATAAAAACTCTTCAAGGAAAAATTTCTCGATAAGTCAACAAGATGTACCTTCATTTGGTGATGTGTTTAAGTGCTGTCGTGACCTTGGCTAATGCTAATTGGGTGGAGGATTTGGATTCGCCCAGAGGCTTGAATGTTGGGGGTGGATTATCCGTAGGGTTGGAAAATCATAATGTGTCAGATTAGTCTTTGTTCTTGGATAAAAACAATGAACTATGCCAACTACGAGGTGTCACTCTCGAAAAATCCGGAGAGGAATGTGATTGAGTTAGACTTGTGTCGACAGGATGTTGGAAAAGGTACGTTTTTTTATGATTTAAGCTACAGAATATTGCTCAAAGACAGCTTGAAGTTAGATAGGAGTATTTCTGAATCATCAGCCCATAAGTTAGGGATTGAAATATAAGATAGAAGTCTTCGAATTTGAATTTACTATTTAGATGTATTCACTATTTAGATATACCTACAGTGCCGGCAACCGAAAATTGAACGACTCTACTAAGCATATGGGGCATATTTTAGTTAGTTGATATCAGGATTTGATACAGAAAAATTCAGTTTTGTAGATTTGGATTGCTAGTTAATGAATATGTCAAACCCAAAAGCTTTTGCAGGTTCATGATTGAAGGAACGCGAGTGATTAGAAGTTGAGCCCCAAATTTTTTTTCAAATTTTCTTCGAATTTCGAGGCAGGTTACAATTATTTCAAAGTTCATTCATTTGAAATTATTTCAATGAATTCTGATATTGTTCTTGTCAACGGCAGTGCAATGATACAATAGGAGAAATAGTATATTATGCAATGAGCGTATAATGATAGCTATTATTACGAGGTGAAGTTTAGGCTACTAGCCGTAAATTTTGTAATAAAAAGTGCTTGAATTGATATAATAAAAGTAGATTTGGCCCTCGATTGACAAAGTATACGATATAACCATATTTGTTAGTTGGAGTATTGAAAAAATATCAATTGGACGAATATTATAATTAATCTAAATGCTAAATCTAGGAAGCATCTGAAAGTAGTGAATAATAACTCATTATTCGCTTGTGATTAATGGGTATTATTATGGCCTAGCAAAAAGACGTATTATCGATGGATTATACAATAATCGTGGATAAATTTTTTTACATTTCACTTTCCGTGACTGAGCATATATTTTTCAGCATAATGAAGACCTGTGAATAATTTTGAGAATATGCAAAATTTGTCATCACAAGACGCTTATCTGGAGTTATATTCTGTAAGTCTATTGCAATATTCCAAATATCAATCAAAGTTGAAGTCAACAATTACAAAGATAAGCAAAAAATGTTGAAGCCAGTTTGGACCATCATAATATGATGGATTTCTTCGCCAATATTTCCTGGAAAATTAATGAAGGGTTGAAAATCCCGCATACGCCAACACCGGCTGGGTTTACACAGCTGACTGCTCAATGAAATTTACGAGTTCCCAGTCAGGGATGCTTATTTATTGCAAACTTTTCATGAATAAAGAGCTTGTAAGCTCTTCCATTCGGTTTGGATAGCAGCCAATTTATTCGTTCGCCCTAACCTACTCCAATATGTATTAAATTTATAAGAGTATGAACTTTATACTCTGTAGAGGCAAATGGGAGATGAAGTGTGGCCATAGTGAATATAGAATGAATTATATGGAAAGGATTTCGTCAATTTTATGTGAGGTCGTGAAAAGTGACGAAATAGTAGGAATTTAAGTCCGGAAAATAGGGTTTTTCTGGACAAAATTCTAGGGCGAGCCGTAGGCGAGGTCTGGAAGTCTGTGTATAATGTGCAATAGCGCAACTTCCTTGATAATTCTTTGAGCGCTCTTTCAACTTAAAAGAATGCTTCATCTTTTGCCCAAATGACTGTAATTTTCGAATTTTGAGCCGAAGATGGTTTCAAACGATAGGGTTCGACTCCCTGATGACCAATTCGCGGTCAAATTCAATTCAGTCTGTGGGGCCGTCCGTAAACTCGATAACTCTAGAGAGGATTGTCTTTAGGGACTTGAAAATCCCAGGGTAGGTCGGTCCTCAACTGCCGCGGTTAAGTTCGTTTGAACCAGTACTGGCTGTTCCATAAAATATATCTCAATATCTCAGACAGAACAGAACCGATCAAAATGAAATATTTCGGCCACATGTAATATACATATTCATAAAAACTTCATTCGAAATTTTGTGGCTTTAGAGTTAACAGAACCATAGAAAATTTAATCGGAATTTTGAAAGAAAAAATCATTTTATTCCCACAACAGAATATCCGATTCGCGGAAATATATTTTGAGGGTGAAGATTTCTATAAACTAAACGTTTATGCAAAATTTCAAGAGAATCGTATAATCAGAAGCAGTGAAATTATTTTTTTTCTAAATTATCCAGAATAATTCAGACTTTGTTGATTTGATTGGGCTGAAAATTTTCAGTAAAATGTTCTTTACTTAAAATAATAACAAAACAAAAATTATTAACAGTTGCGTTAATACAACTATAGAAAAATCTATCGTAATATAAAAAAAATTATAATATTCTTATGAAAAAACTTCGAGGACGTAAATTGACGAAGTAAACGATCATGCAAACTTTCAAAAAGGAATAAGAGCCATAGAATTTTGTTATTTTTGTTACCTTTAGATTTTTTACATATTTCATTTTTTGAATAATTTCCAGAATATAATTCCGATGGTGCTGAGATTTTGCATTAATATATTTAGTATCATTTCCGAGTCCCATAAAAAATGTTGAGGTATTAGACTTATTGTTCCGCCAATAAACGAGTGTTCGCACCTGCTCAGGACTTTTCTTGAATTTTTTTTCTGGAAGTCAATGGAAATTTCGATAGCCTATTATCGAATACAACCTGGCTAGATCAGAATATGAGATTCCAAGAAATCCTGAAGGAAAAGATATCTGAACCTCTGCTAACTTTATAGGTTGGAAATTGCTTATTGATCTGAACGCTTCTAAAATCTGGATTGAAAAAGAGAGGTGTGCGAATCCGAGAAACGAATACACACAATATTCAACCCTTATGCATACACTTCTTCTTCTCAGAATGCTGGATTGTAATAACAGACAGATATTTATGCAACATTGTTCGTTCTGCCTTTTGCATTTGAAGGATTTCAAGGAAAAACAGATTGATTGTTATGAGAATAACCTCGGATATTGTGGTGACGGTGCTTTATTGTTGATAAAAGCCATATTTTTCAGTTTCCTATGTATACGAGGGAAAGGGGAAATGAATTGTTGTACCTATTCTTCCTAAATGAACCTGAAAGTGAAATTTTTGTGATCACGGAATATTTTCGGTAAGCTCAAACAGGGTGAGATGTATCGGTATTTAGGTAGCCTAGAGAAGTTCCGGGCATAGAAAAATAGTGAAAAAAGTAAACCAGAGTTACGCAATGAATTAAAAAAAGATGCCCATCAAAATTGTGAAAATCGAACATTTGGAGTATCTAGCCATCATCAAGTAGGTACCTGGATTTAAAAGGGTTAAGAGGTAAGCTTTTTTACTAAGATATGTTCAATACCCTTGGTGATCAATGTCCTTCGTATGCGACCGTAAAAAATTGGACTGCAAGCTTCAAAAGAGGTAAATTTTCCATTGAAGATGATGGACGATCGAGAAGTCCAGTTTCTGTGTCAGTCTCGGAAAATATCGATGCAGTTCATGACATGTTTTCATCAAACCGTCGAATTTGAAGCAGTTGTCTTTGATCTGAAGCACTGAATATTTACGTCAATTTGGACATTTCTGCGAAATGGATCCTCAAATGTTTGAAATTTGACTAAAAGCAGAGAAAACATAAAAAAAAGCGTGCAAGGGTAGAAGCATCGCGTTCGATCTGTACTCGATTTGAAAACAATGTGGAATTCTTGAACCGAACTGTAACTATGGATTAGACTTGGTTTTCTACGATCGATAAACAGAGCAACAATTGATGGAATGGTGACACTTTAGTTCCCCAAGACCTAAGCAGTTTCGTGTCGAAAAACCGGAGGTGAAAATTCTTGCTTCAGTTTTTTGGGATTACCATGGAATTATCTTGATTTTTTTAATTGGGGCAGAACAATAACAGGAGATTACTATTCGACCTCACTTACCACTCTACGGGGAAAAATAAAGAGAAAAGACGGGGAAAGCTATCCAAAGGTATTTGTTTTTGCAGGACAACGCTCCAGCACACAAATCTCATGTTACCATGTGAAAAATTCGTGAATAAGGGACGTATTCATAGTTCTCCCTTGAGGATGAGTGAAAGTTGAGGTCATCTTTAAGGCTAGTATTCATAAGGGCAATACAAACTCTTACTCACCCTCAAGGGCGTACGAGCCTTAGGGTTAGAATAACTTGAACACCCCCCTTATTCACCAGATTTGGCTCCGTCCAACTATCATCTCTTTCCTCAAATGAATAAAAGTTTTTAAAGGTCGTAAATTATCTTTCATCGAGGAGGTAATGAAATATTTTTTTAAAGGTCTATGGATTTTGCAGGTTCGCTGTGATAAATGTAGATATCTAATTAAGAGGAGGATATATGGAGTAAAAAAAGATTCTGACATTGAAATTTTGTTATGTTCCATGGCAGTCTAAATTTTTTGATATATCCTTGTAAAGGAAGATTTGCTGGTTGAATTATTTTGAAGGAGATGATTGAGAACATAATATCAATTTTGGAAGTTGCGCAAGTCTGAATTCACGAGATAGTGTCCCGTGTGTATGCCCATCATTTTCATTAGTTTCAATTATTTCCTGAAGAGTTCTCCGCCAAAGTCGAAGCAGTAAGAGATGAATAATTTGCCAGTATATTATTCTCCTCTTTTGTTTCCATTCTAATCTATCATCTTTTGATGACTGAATAGGTAACCGCAGAATAGCTTTGGCTCAATGAAGGGGTTATTCATCTCTATCTTCTCATTAATTTCATTGCAGTACCATTCATTATAGCCAGGCACCCATACAGGGTTGACCTGGTCCTGGTTGTTTAGTCCGAGTACATTGAGTGACAGTTTACATTCCCTGACTAGCTTCGATCATTGTACATAATGCTACTCCCGGGAAGTCAAGCACTGCTTTACTGTCAGATAATATAAATATCCTTTTGTCTGGTTGATGCAATCGTACATTGCGGTTTCGTTTGAAATACAGATGGAGAGAAGCCCATTGGTACAGCTAGTCTTCAGTCAACCTGTATTGGGACTAAATAACAGAAAAATCGTGACAACTTTTCGAATGTTATACGATATATTGTTTTTTGTGGACCACCCTATAAAAACCGGTAATTAATAATATCACTTGCTTTCTGGAACAGCCACTGTTCCAAAATCGGTCCTGAAAGCCCGAATATAGATGTGTATTCAGCGGTCATTTCAATCACCCGTCTCGAATTTCGAAAAACAAACCGCGAAACTAGAGTTATCCACTAATTGACTTTGCGTGAAACCCAATAAACCACTCGTCAAACGGAACTGATTAACGCAACGACATCTGTCACTATTCGTAGAGTAGATCGACCGCCTGTTTTGAACACACGCTGTAATTTGGTCCTTCCATTATCAGTTTACTGTCCCGCTAGCCGTAGATTGCCTTTTCGATGGAATACGACACCGTAAATTGATCAACGTGTCGAGTTTATCACGAAAAATTCGGACGAAATGAATTAGGCCTGGCTGGGAAAGCCGAATGGTCTAACGAAGATAAAATAATAAATGGTGTAGACATATTTTTGGCGAGGGTGCGTTATTAGGTTTTTCTCTCGGTTTTTCTTTAATTGCCGAAAAGGACAATTTAGTTCTACTCTACCATTCATGTCTCTTGCGTCTCTTTCTCTTGAATTGTCGAATATTTGAGTTACCTACTTGCAACATTTTCAATGATAGGATTCATCATGAAAGCCTGCTATCTGGCGCATCTCAATACAAATTTCAAAAAAATTGAGAAAACCCTGAGCAGGTGCTTTTGAGCGGTCGTCCATTGGTGAGACAATGAAGCTATTACCTCAAAGTTTTGTATAGGGCTTGAAATGGATATCTACTAAATATACAGTGTGTTTGGTCATGACCAATATACCTAATTTTATCGACAAAAACACCTATATTGGAGGGTTTACCCTCTCAGTTTTGGAGAAGCTCCCTTTTTGAACTTACTTTTTTTTATTTTAGTTGACCCTTCCTAATAATATCGATTTCTTTGGATATGAAGGTCCTATAGATGTGAAAAAAATGTTTTGTTTTTTGAAAGATGATACCGCCTTTCATTAAAGTGGAAAATTATGAAAACATATAACTCAAAAATGTTAAAAAAATTCTTTAAAGAAATTTTAGTGGAAAGATGTGCTGATTTTCTTAGTAAATTCGTAATAGTACAAGAACTAGCACATTGAAGCATAATTTCTTCTTAATTAGCTAACACGCAAGGATATTAGCTACAAAACGATACCAACATTATTTCTGTGAGTTACATATTTGGGGAAGTAATTGCTGTTCGAACATGACCCACATGAAAATTTATAAAATAAAAAAACCTCACTACTGCACTTTCGATAATTTTCAATGATCAAACAAACAAATTAATCATAAAAATTGCTCAAAATGGCCGCCTCTGCTCTGTAGACAGTCAGTGGCCTTCATGACGACCTGTCTTGTGTCTTTTGCTCACGTAGTGATCATGTTCGAACAGCAATAACTCTCAAATTATGTGACTTACAGAAATGATATAGGTGTTGTTTTGTAGCTGATATCCTCGCGTGTTGAATCATTGAAAAAAATATACTTCAATGTGCTCGTTCTTGTACTATTGCAGATTTACTAAGAAAATCAGTACATATTTTTACTAAAACTTTTTTAAAGAATTTTTTATGGCGTTTTCAAAATAAACGTTTTCATATTGTTATACTTTAATGAAAGGTGGTAGTATTATCTTTCAAAAAACATTTTTTTCACATCTGTAGGACCTTTGTGTCCAAAGAAATCGATATTATTTGGAAGGGTCAACGAAAATAGAAAAGTAAATTTAAGATGGGGGCTACTCCGAAACTAAGGGGGTAAACTTCCAAGTTTGGGTGTCTCTGTCGATAATATTAGGTATATTTGATGACCTTAAATTATCGTCATGACCAAATACACTGTGTAAATGCATAATCTCAGCATGATCGGAACAATATTCTGGAAATGATTCCAAAACTCAAAAAAAAAAAAAATTGAATTCTATTGTTCTTATTATACAACCCTCCTGAAATTTCATTCAATATATCAATTTCCATTCACAAAATTATTTTCATTTTAATCGGATATTTTGTTATGGAAGGATATTTCTTTCCAATATTACAATTGAATTTTATATGGTTCTAATAAAACTATGGCCACCCTTAAAATTTCAAGTGTCAAAGACAATCCTTTCGAAAGTTATCGTGCTTACGGCCGAAAGGCTGGCTCCACGGACATAATTGAATTCGACCACGGCTTTGTTATCATGAAGCCGAACCTTATCGTTTGAGACCATTTTCGTCTTCAAATTCGAAAAAACAAACATTTGGCAAAACGATACAGACTCCGTAGAACGAGCGCTCAAAAAGTTTCGACGTGAAAGCAGAACGCGCTTATTCAAATTAGGAAGAAGAAAATCCAAATTGAATATCATGGGGTCTATTGGTGTCATTTTATTCATTCATGAGTTTATCTTCCCTTTTCGAAGACAGAAAATTTTTGAAGTCGTCCTACAGAAGAAGTGTTTACACATGGCATACGCCCGACATTAGTCAAAGTCTAAGATATCTAAGATCATTACCCGAAGATAAAATCTTCAGATTGGCAGATTTGTAGGTAGAGACTGCTGTTGAAACTAGAATAATCAATTTGGAAAGAGTTTTAAATGCGGTAACTACCCGCTTTCAATTCCCGACCCAATCCCTTTAAATTCGAATAATATCGAACACAAGATAACCCATTTCTCTGAATGGGCGACATTCAAACGCGGAAATTACAGTCGTTCCAGGTAGAATAATTCATCTCATAAACCAAAGTCATTAAGTGGCATATTGAACTTGCCAAGAAAGTTCCTGATCGAACAGTAATGAAAAAATACGACTCGCCAAGAGAACTGGGAGATTTGTCGAACTTGAGTCACCACCTCAATAATGAGAATTCAACTTCATCATTAAAGTATCACTTCCTCAGACGAGAAAATCCTTGACATCTAGTTCTGTAGTTTGCAGACATTTGCCAAATGAATGTATGTGACGGCCGATCGTAAACACAATAACTTTGAAAGGAACAACTTGGAATTTTTCAGGTTAGTTTTAGGATTTCAATAGCAAACATGAATTCTGTGATACAATGGGAACCAAAGTTCTCAGGATTTTCAAATTTGAATAATTGTTTCCCAATGACAACAAGACAGAAAAAAATATTTTACTATTTATAATGTTTTACAATAGAAATTGGTGTGGTTAATATCACCGCTAAGTATAAAAATAATGTCACATTGAGTTCGAATAAATTAACAAAAAATTAAATTCCGGCAGATTATTTGTGGGTATTTTTGGTTGAAACTGGTAATTAATCGAGATTGGGAATTGTGTTCTTGAAATTATTGGTTTTTTACCTTCGGATATACAGGGCTGGCCGAAAGATACTAATAAAATTTATACCTTTCAAATCAGTGACTCCAAAAAAGCTGGAACACGTGAGTTGAATACCTTGCCAATATCATTTGTTTCCCTGACATTTGAGCTCTCGTTTTACTTAAAATAGTGCTATATCGTTTCTGTAATTTGCGAATTTAAAGCCGAAAAAATGGTCTCAAACGATAGGGTTCGACTCCCTGATGAAGAATCCGAGGTCAAACTCGCGATAACTTTCGAAGCGAATGTCCTAGAGACTTGATATTTTCAGGCTGAGATCGGGTTCTAAATGCCTCGATAAAGTTCGTTAACCAGCAAATCGTACAGGGTGTTTTATAAAATATGTTCCTTCAAAATTTTTGTTCCTCAATATCTTAGACGAAACGAAACCAACCGAGATGAAATGTGGGGCCACATGCAAGATGCTCATAATAAGCCCATGCAAAATTTCGTGACCATAGTGTACACAGAAATATTGCCAACAGAACCGTAGAAAATTCGATTGGAATATTAAAAAAAGGAACTTGTTATTTCCATAAATAGATATCCGATTCGAGTTAAATTGTTTGTGAATGAAGATTGATATACTGAATGTTCATGCAAAATTTTTGAGTCATATTGTTAACAGAACTATAGAAAATTCAATTGGAGTATTGAAAAAAAGAATCTTTATATTTTCATAACAGGATATCCGATTCGAGTGAAATTTTTCTTGTTAATGAAGACTGATATACTGAATTTTCATGCAACATTTTAGTGCCATAGTGTTAAGAGAACCATAGAGAATTCAATTGAAATAATGAAAAAAAATCAAGATATTTCCATAACAGGATATCCGATCCGGCGAAATTCATTTTGTGAATGAAAACTGATAATCTGAATGTAAATGCAAAATTTCCAAAGGATCGTATCATCAGTCTAGTTTTTACCTACTTCATTTTCTCGAATAATTTCCAGATATAAAATTCGAGGTAATAGTATTATTGCTCCACCAATGAACAAGCGCTCAAAAGCTCCTGCTCAGGGTTTCTCAGATTCTTTGAACAATATTTTCCTCGTCTGTTCAAACGACTCGGAATTCCGTCAAACTTAATGACGTAAAGTACCTAAACTTAATTATAATTGATCCATTCCCAGGAAACTTCTGACAATCTGGAGCCTGTCATTAAGTTTTGATGGTATCCAGAGATTGGCCGAAGTGATGTATGTGTATACAACTAAGACTTAATCGATTAATTAAATATGATATGGATAGGCTGATATAGATTCCCGTATCTATTTCAGGAATTTATTATCCTACTGGATAACGAAAATACACAAGTTAATCTCCGCTAATGCATTTATATGTAGTCCGTAATGCTGGGGATTAATTTGAAAACCCGGTCCTGATAACGTCACTAACCGGTAAAATCACACCATGTGGATAACATAAAGAGTAGGTACCTGATTGCTGTGTTGAGGAGAAGAGAAGCAAAGTTTACCGATTTCGGATTATGCATGGAACATGATAATCCTTTGAGTGATCCATATAAACTATTGAGCATACAAAGTGAGGCTTGAAGCCTATGGATGAATTTTTCCAGTTTCTGGGAATTTATGATGGCATTCTGCTTTCATCTGTAAGCCAATCTGTAACTTTTCAAAAGCTTACAGGAAAATTGCAATTCTGGACCTCTTTAAGGGATCTGTAGCTTACATAAATCGTTAAATATTTACGAGTACTCGATGGTGATCGGAAGCATTATCGAATGGCATATTGTAAAGTTACAATGAACGGTTTGTTTATTTTAGGACGAACACCAAGGTTTTAGTATAAGAAATGCATGATGAATAAAAATAATATGGCTTGTTTATTGGATTGTTATCGGCAGAAAATCATAACAGAGAAAACATTGTTCAATAATATACATGACCTGAAAATCAATCAATCAATCAATCAAGGAAAAGGTTGCGTGATCAAATGAATCCATTTGAAATGCCGGATGCCCAGAAAATGATCAGATTGAAGAAATGCCGAATGTCCAGTTTGTGAACATGTTTAGATTGAAGAACCAGTGTATTATAAACTTAAAAAATGCTCTACAGCAATTTTAACCAAGAATTTTTTTCTTTTCTGTTTTAAATTTATAACTTATAAGATAAAAGGAACAGAAGGAAACTACATTCAGATGAATGTATTTTCAAATCAAAACCATTTACTTATAATACATTAAGTTCCACGATCAAATCTTACGCTTGAAGGTTGTTTTTCGAGTCGCCAAGCTAAAGATCAATCGTACGCTATATTACTTACAGATGAAAAGCAGAACACCACCATTAATAATGTATTCTAATTTGTGGTTTTCAGCATATCTTCCATCTCAGGCGAACCTCTTATACTTCTTATCCGATAGTGACTGAAAAATCTCCCAAAAAACGTCGAAATATTTCGTTTGGGCGCGACAACTTTTGACTTACATTTGAAGCTACAACGAGCTAGTAAGAGGGGGTACTTCAACCTTTCAAATTTGAAGGGGAAAAAGGGGTTGAGTTATAAAAAGTTTTCCAATGCGTGGTGTTATTTTAATATTCAAAGAAAAATGCCATTTTTCAATATAAATGATCGGATGTTTATTTCATTATAAAGAAGAAGCTATGCCGTTAATAGTGGAAATTAACACCAGGCAAATGACCACCACGACCACGCTTACAGGACCATATCCTCTCAATGAAATTTTCCATAACCAAATCGCAAAGTGGCTGCCCTATGTCCTCGATAGTCTCACTGCAGACTTGTATGGTGTTGTTCACAAATAGAAAATTGGTTTAATGGTTATCGTCAACGGAATTTAATGGATTAATGTTACACACAGCTTGAATTGATCAATATGAATGTTAATCAATTCGTGAATATATTTTCAGAAGAATAACTATTCTATGGAAATAATTCCTTTTTTTCTGAAACTATATTCTTTCTATTCCTTTCGATGTGTAGGTACCTTTATGCATAGAATGCAAATTGGCACTTCCATTGATTTCAAGAAAAAAATCATTTCCGAAACAATGTACCCTCAGAACATCATAGCGATTATCCGTTTTTTGTTTGTAGTCAGATTTTCGAAAAAAAATTCAAGAAACGCCCTAAGCAGAAGCTTTTGAGCGCTCGTTCTTTGAAGGAGCAATATTACTATTACTTCAAAATTTAATATGGAATTTGAGATTGATATCAAATACATGAATGCAGAACCTCAGCACAATCGGAATCATATTCTGAATATTATTCATATTCTGAATATTATTCAGAAAATGAAATATGTAAAAGAGCAATAATTACAAAAATTAAATTCTATGGTTCTGATGCGATCCCCTTCAAATTTTGCATGAACATTCAGTATAGTGGTTTTTAATCTCAAACTAAATTTCACTCGAATCGGATATTCTGTTATGGAAAAATAAAGATTCTTCTTTCAATATTACAATTGAATTTTCTATGGTGCTGCTAACACTATGACAACGAAATTTTGTATGAGCATTGAGAATACCTATCTCCATCCACAAAAAAATTTCACTCGAATCGGATATCTTTTTATGGAAATATGAAGTTTCTTTTTTTTCAATATTCCAGTTGAATTTTTTATGGTTTTGTTCACACCATGGCCACAAAATTTTGCATGAGGCGTGCTATCAGCATCTTGAATTTGGCCGTAACATTTCATTTCGATTGGTTTCGTATTTTCTGAGATATTGAAAAACAAAAAATTAGAGTGGCCTCATATTTTATGGAACACCCTGTACGATTTGGCTGGTTAATGAACTCAACCGAGCCATTTGGGACCCGAACTCATCCTGGAAATTTCAAGTCTCCAAGACAATCCCAGCGAAAGTTATTGTTCTAACGGACGGCTGAACGCCCCCACGGACAGAATTGAAGTTGACCCAGAATTCGTCATCAGGGAGTCGAACCCTATCGAAAATAACATACATTTGGGCAAAACGAGATAGCACTCGTTCAAGTAAAACGAGCGCTCAAAAAGATTGTTGAATATGATTGTGACGTACACGTTAGCATTCAAAAGATTAATTAATTGAAATTTTTAATGGATCATTGTATAGTTATAATAATCATTAATACCTTCTGTCTAATGAAAAAACCATATACCTATTTCAACACACTGGTAATGCCTATTGCCCCTATTGGTTAACCGAAATTATACCCAGTTAGTCGCCCGAAACTCATTTATACATATAAAATCAAATTGATCACAATACCTACATATAAAAACTTTTCAGTGTGGAGAAATACATTTTTTTGGGTTCTATCAAGATTATCAGTCTGTTGATGCCCCTTAATTTTTCACCTCAAGTTCGAAATCACCCTGTACAGTTTCTATATCGAAGTGGTTCAGTTTTTCACTGTATAGTTATTGAGCTAGCTAATATAATATTCCAAACCAATCAAATTTCTAGTGTTTCAAATATTCAAAACATATTTTTTAAATCTCTATAACTGAAAATTATTCCATTGAGTTCATTTCATGAGAATTTTCCGTTCAAAAATTATTACACGCCATAGAAACAACCCCACAAAGGTGACAAGTGGTATAAAAAACTCATTGAGCTTTTCCATCTTCCGTAAAACCCACTCAAAGTGTCATAATGTTCATCTCATATGCAGTTATCATTTTTTTCAGACCCTCCTACCGCTGTTTACTTCCCTCCCGAATACCTGCCTGTTGATATACGACAAACAACCCATGTGCTCTTAATTGAAAAATTCTTTGAAGTCGTACGAAAACTTCCAACTTGCCCACGAATTCTCGTTTCGATGAATATAAATTATAATTGGAATTTGTTCCCCAAATTTTCCCCAGGATCAAAAAGCTTTTCCCTAAATGGATTTCGCGTGGAAAAATACACATGTCCTTATTTATGCCATGGCAGGAATAAAACGATGAAAAAGGAGACGATATTTTCCGTTTTGATGAATTTGCGACGCGTAGGAGTGAAGCCACGTGATTGCGAATTTTCCGGAAGAATAAATATTAAATATGATTATATTACCGCTTTCGCTGTGTCGATTTGAAAAGGAACCACCTTCAATATCTTGACTTCCATGCAAAATCAGAGAAAATGAAAATTGAGTTAAATTTCTGTTCGTTGGGGATATTTTGTACGGTTGACAGCAATACCTGAAATTTTTAGAAATGAGGGTAGTTAAATGACACCTTGTTATTATTATTTTAAAGGTTTCCTTGGTAGGAAATCTAACGATGTCTAGTCTGAAGAGAGTGTTGGCCATTCAAAATGCTCTAATAATATTAGGTATTCCCTCTCGATGTCTTAAATCAATAGGTTGGTTGAGTGACATCCACCCATACTTTTAAGATTTTTGGAGTCGTGTCATCACATTTTCATGGATACTACTCGATTGGAATCAACCATATAGAATCAATGAATCTCTATAGGCGTTTTCAGAAACTTACTCAGGGTTACTAACTCGATCCATTGGGTCACGTGACGAATCTACTTGGATCACGGACCCAGGTTCTGAGTTTACGAACACATCAGGTTAAGGATTTGAAGTGACAGTCGTATCAATAACATAATCGGATATCGGATTGTCTCTGGCTTTGCTTGTATTTATTGGCTTTTGTGAAATATTTCTCGAAATTCCATGCCCTTCCACGTTTAATGTTATTTTTGAGTACCTATGTTGAAGAAGTAGAAAATTCCTTTTTTTAGTTTATTTACTGATTTTCTCTAGCTTTGCTTGGATTTATTGCTTCTGTGAAATCTTTCTTCTTACAATTTCAGGTGTGACCTCGCATGTTCAATGTTATCTTTAAGTACCTATGTTGAAGAAGTAAAAAAGGCTTTAGCTTTAACGTAGAAAGATCTGCATACAAAGTTAGGAAGAAGATCACATCATTTTCTCCGCTCATGGAATCACACATGTTACACTGAGCCAAATTCTCTTCTCATTCCATAATTTTTAGGAATAGAATATATGCAATTACTAAGAAAAGAGTAAAATACTTATTCTCGTCTTTTTCAAATACAAATTTGAACTGCTGTGCGCATGCGGTGACTCTACGACCCTGCTCTCGTGCAGAGTTACGATAGATCAACCTGAGTTAATGATCAAGTTCATAGCACCGTACTTTCCGAACAAGGTTTGAATGTTCGGGTTAGGTAAGCGAACGCGAAGGTTAGGGATCGTCCGAGTAAGTATCCGAAAACGCCTTATGATGGTGCCTAAAAGTATTTAATGTCGATTCATTCTAAATTGCATGTAGTTTTCGATAGTTCGTTGAAAATTCAGATTTTCGATATAGAGTCACAACAAAATTTTTCCCTTGTTTGATCCCGATTTTGATTCTTCCAAATACCCATAAGCTTATCTTATCATCTGAATTGAACACAATTCAATTCAATTTGAGTCAGTGATCAAGTTAAAAGCATCGTACTTTCCGAACACGGGTTGCATGTTCGGGTTAGGTAAACGAACGCGAAGGTTAGGGATCGAGTTAACCTGAGTAAGTATCCGAAAACGCCTTATGAGGACCCTGATATTAACGGTGGTATCTTTTCTTTCAGAATCTGAAAACTTATAGAAATACTACTTCTGCAGTGCATATACTGAAGAAAATTATATGGAATAAAGGGAATAAAAAAATAAGAAGTTGAAACAAAATGAATAGGAACATAAATTCAGGATGTGCATAACCAAAACTATTCATTACCAAAACTAAAAGATTGAGTTTTTTAGCGGTTATCATCAACTGGATCATTTAGTACCTGTTACTTCAAATTCATATTTCACTTGCTTCATTTGAAAAATGTATACTATACGATAACATATCGACACTATAATTGAAATCAATTCGGTTCAGTTGTCGAACAAAAAAAAACGTTGATGTCTGAAGTCTAATCATTTTGACGATCTATCCAAAACTTAATTTTATCAACAATTAAAGCTGTTGGCCATTACCTAAAATAAATAATTCATAATCAATTCCAAGAGAGTCCATTATAAATTAATGACAATTCTCATCGTTATATTATCATTAATGTAAAATTTGTTTGGAAGTAGGTGGAGCATAGACTCGGACATGGAATTATAATGAAATTTAGTGCAACTGAGTATCGATCAGATGATTTATAATTCAAGGAAATCTATGTTCCATATATGCGCTATTTGCGAACAATTTGGAATTGAGTTAAGGATAGCAATAATTGATCATTATTCACCTTCATGATATAATTGAATATACACCGTGGATTCACAAGAGAAAGCAGTTTCGAGATATGGGCAATTTCAACTTTGCTCCAATGAGTTTTACATGTTTCAGTAAGATTTTACATTTATAAAGGGTTTTTCAATGAGAGATGCTATTTTGAACAGCCCGCTATTTCGGAAGATGTGACGTTAGAAGCTGTAATTTTTGGACATTTGATAAGTAGAAACTACGCCATTAATAAAAATTGAACGATACACATTTAAAGAACGCACTGGACTGATCAGAATCCACTATAAAAATAGTGAAAATTTGGCAGAGACGGTTCGTAAAACTCGAACATTTTTGGTTCGTCGTGAAGCAACTTGTCGGATCGCCATAAAGAAATTGGTGGAAAAATTCGAGCTGTTGGGACAAGTTAGTGATCTGAAGAATAAAACACGTGCACGTCGCTCAAGAACAGTCGAGAATATTGCTGCTGTAGCCGAAAGTGTTGAAGAAAACCCAGGTTTATTCATTCCTCGTCGTTCTTTGGAATAATTCATTCCACAAACGTCATTACACCGTATTTTGCATAACGATTTAGGTCTTAAGGCTTATAAAGTTCAGTTAACACAAGAACTCAAGCCGACCGATCATCAACAACGTCGTATCTATGCTGATTGGGTCGTTGAAATGCATTTGATTCAACCCTTGCGACTTCTTCCTTTGGGGTCACGTGAAAGAGAAGGTCTACGCCAATAGCCCAGCGTCGATTCAAGACCTCAAAGATAGAATTCGTGGGGCTATCGAGGACATAGGGCAGCCACTTTGAGCGATTTGGTTATGGAAAATTTCATTGAAAGGATATGGTCCTGTCAGCGTGGCCGTAATGGTCATTTTCCTGATGTTATTTCTTTTTACTGAAATAAACATCCGATCATTTATATTGAAAAATGGCATTTTTCTTTCAATATCAAAATAACATCTTTTATTGGAAAACCCTTTATTAGTGCGTGGTGTATTCTGCACAACTCGTTTAAGAAATATATATAGTTTCAGAGCTACAACAAATTTCATTTCGATCGCAATTGAAAACTTAACGAAACAATGATGAAAGAAAATACATACCTATAACACACTTCAGCGATAACGATAGCAATTACTCAAACTGTTGGATCAGTCTAATGTCAAATGAAAAAGAGCAGGAATGACATCTCGATCATTGGCCCATGAACAATTCAAGCTGAAATCTGATGGCGAAACACTTCCAGTATACGAAAAGCTTCCCTTAAAGTGAAGCACGGATAATATTGCTCTTTCCACTTCTGATTCCAGTCTTGTCTGGCCAACGTTCACAATGTAAGAAGAAACGAGCACATGTTCCCAACTTGACCGAAATGAACTGTTTTTCACATATGTAGCGGAAAAATTATGTCTTATGAGTGCCAGGGTTTCAGCTCGAGTATACTTTGTAGCCAATTGAACCATTTTCTTCGATAGGCCAAGCAATAGAGATATTTCCTTGACAAAAATACTACCTGGAAGCCACCTGTGCCATTCCGAGCAGGACAGTCCGTAGTTTATTCCCACCATGTTTTAAACACGAAAATGCCATTTTTTTATTTGTTATTAACAAAAAACAACAAAAATACGCGTTCTTTTTAGTTTTTTCGTTGTAGAATGGAAACTATTGATGCAGTGATAACGTTGCAATGGGATGAATTGTAGAGAATTACATTGTGAAGAGAATGATGGGTCAAACGATCCGATCGAATAATTAAAACTGGAGAAAAGAGGAAAAAACCGGAAAATTGCGTGTTTTCTTTTAACTCAAACTCTGCCATTTTGCAATATTAAGAACTGAAACTTCACACGATATTAGCTATTGACGTGCAATGCATGTGTGCCAAAATTGGATTCGGTCGGATAAATAGTTTTCACATAATTCCCATTTGAATTTTTTTTGGACATATTTTCACGGAGAGCTGGATGCGTTTGAGGTCGTCCGATCGAAATTGAAAAAATTGATTTGGAAAGAAGACGTGATCAGTAACAAAACGTCTATTCTGATTTTTCACTAAAATGCGTTTAAATGTGTTAAAAAATAGTGAGAACATGAGGGAAAACGACCGACCAAGCGAGAGTGGTCGAGTGGTGAGGGAATGAACGAATCGAGGGAAAACGCCGCGGAAGCCAACGGTCGCAGAGCGCACCAAATGTTGTACACATATACGTTTCCCCTCGATTCGCTTATTTCCTCTCCACTCGACCGCTCTCGCTCGGTCGGCCGTTTTCCCTCATGTTCTCACTAGTTTTTAACACACTTAAACGCGTTTTATTGAAAAATCAGAATAGACGTTTTGTTACTGATCACGTCTTCTTTCCAAATCAATTTTTTTAATTTCGATCGGACGACCTCAAACGCATCCAGCTCTCCGCGAAAATATGTCCAAAAAAAATTCAAATGGGAATTATGTGAAAACTATTTATCCGACCAAATCTATTTTGGCACACATGAATTGCACGTCAATAGCTACTATCATGTGAAGTTTCAGTTCTTAATATTGCAAAATGGCAGAGTTATGAGTTAAAAGAAAAAACACGCAATTTTCCGGTTTTTTCCTCTTTTCTCCAGTTTCAATTATTCGATCGGATCGTTTGACCCATCATTCTCTTCACAATGTAATTCTCTACAATTCATCCCATTGCAACGTTATCACTGCATCAATAGTTTCCATTCTACAACGAAAAAAAAACTAAAAAGAACGCGTATTTTTGTGGTTTTTTGTTAAGAACAATTAAAAAAATGGCATTTTCGTGTTGAAAACATGGTGGGAATAAACTACGGACTGTCCTGCACGGAATGGCACAGGTGGCGTCCAGGTAGTATTTTTGTCAAAAAACTAATCATTTGTAGCTCTGTTGCTTGGCGTACGATAGCGTGGGCACTACTGGTGTGTCTATGTATGGTGGTCACATACTTTAATGTTGCAGCAAAATCATTTTCGTTAGAATTGGAAAAAGAATGTACCGAAATATTGTTTCAATATAATTTTTTCGAACGGATAGTTCAAAGAAAGAATGCAATAACTCAAAATGGAAAAACTGAAGACCAGAAATTAGCTTTTAATAACGTAAATTTTCAGGCTATAAATTCAACTTTCGTTTTTATTATACATATACTACGTTTGGACTCATTGAAAACTCTCGAAAATGGAATTTCATTATAATCTTTGTATTGTTTTTTATTTTGTGGTTGTGAGAAGAAACAAAAAAATTCTTGAGAAATAGTTATTATTATAGAAGAAAAATCTAATATTTTTCCCATGTATAATACTGTATTTTGTTCTGTGACAGGAATAACGACCATTAACCGTGAAAAGAAAAATATGACTTTACATGAAATTACTTTTTTCCCCGGGAAAAAAGTACTCACTTTTTTCCCGGATACATAGAAACTCATTTTTTTGACAGGGAAAAAGTTATTTCGTAAAAAGTTATATTTTGTGACCTGTCAAGAGATAAAAAATGTCGAATTTTTTTCCCGTCACAGAAAAAATTAAATGATAGGTAGTTTCTCAACGATTAATTTGAAATAAAAAAGTTTAAACTGTGAATTGACTTTCAATTGATGGATATTTTTTCTACGTACGTTTTTTTGGAATCAAAACATTTTATCGAAAAGTTTCAACTTCAGTAGAAACGTACTTATAAACATACTTCTTAAGATCATAGCTGAGGCACAGTGTTTCACACATTCTAATTTTTCACGTGAGGGGGTTGAAAGTTGTGCATCAACAAAACTGTAATGGTCGACTTTCATTCGGTGACAAATTTCATCAGGTACCAAGGTAAATAAGTAATGACAACGCGCACATACTGAAAACCTTATTGAACTAACTAATTTTCCAAAGAAAATTTTTTTCATGGAAATTTCTGCATACTTGTGTAAAAGATACGAAGACCTTGCCAAAAAAGTACCACATGACCCACTTTCCTCATTGAAAAAATTTAGAAGGGTTGATCTTCAAAAATGCATAAAAATTTGGTAAGTGTGAAACAAAATTGATCTGTTTCAGTATTTGTTGCCAAATATTCTTCTTCTGAGAAAATGAATTTTTTCTCTAATTTGACTAGCACTGTATATCTGATAAATCTATTTTGAGAATATGCTGAGGTCTGTAATGACCAGAAGAAAACCGAAGATGTACCTACCTCGATAAAATATTACTGTGGAAAAATACATTTATCTACTTTTTCAACATCTTGTATCTTTTTCCGCAGCACTATTCTATTGAGTCCTATTTTGGTACAACAACTTTACATATTATACAGGTTGTCCCGGAAAATGTGGAAAATCTGTCGGATTCAGATAGAACATAAAAAATAAGATGACAAATCAAATTAAATCGAGTAGTTTAAAACTTATTCCACTAAAATGTATTTTCAGTGGCGTCATTTAGGAGGTCGTATCTACGTAGGAGGGGCCGCTAGGAAAAAAAATATGGGAACTTGTCCTCTTAATTTTTATGTTCTATCTGAATCCGAGAGATTTCTCACATTTTCCGGACAACCCTGTATAATCCAATAAAAATGGAAAATATGCCATGATCATTTTTTGGTGCCATGAGACCAAAATTAAACAGATATCTTCATCGAATTCATCTAATGATGTAATACCTATTTTGTATACAGATAATGACTTTCTATGTTGATGTAAAGGCTCTGTAACCCCTTTAACATGTCACACATAATGTTATTGCCGATGTTTCATGTACTACTGTCAAAGCACTCCAATTACCCTTTCAAAAGACGAATTCTGTAATGAAATCTACAGATGCATTAAATCAAAGCCCAAACCACTATCTATCTAACATCATAGAACATCACATCCGTAGTACGTTGAGCTGGAATTTCCCCATTTGAATTACCTCTGTTTACAGTCATTATTAGGATTGTAAGCAGACGTAATACTGTGTACTATGACAGATGGATGTAAACTGATTTAAAACGAATGGCATTATTGGGTTTTTTGCTTATGCGAACTATTTCTCTTAGAAACTTTATAGGTTTTCACTCCCAGTCTCTGAAACATAAATAATTAAAACATGTTTAATAATATTCCCTGTATATGTGGAAAATCTTATACAGGGGACATCAAGACCTTTAGAAATAAGAAAACGGGAACATAAGAATAACATCAGGAATAGAGACATCACAAGATCACAAATTGCTGATCATATATGTTCAGATAGCGGAGATCATATGATGAACTGGAACCACACAAAGATCCTCATGACGGAACCTGTTAATTATAAAAGGAAAATTAAGGAATCTACATGTATTTTGTTGGATGAAGTGAATAATTTGGCCAATTGTTCTGTTGGAATAGATCGTATTTGGATTGATTTATTGAGGAAGGAAGTGACATCAGGAATTTCAAAATCAAATAAATCAACATCTTTATAGATTGACAACTATCAATGTCAATCAGATTACAAATGAGAAAATACACAATTCTGAAGAATTTTAGAGTTTGTCTGAAGAAGGTGTCACCGAAACGTTACAATATCCTTTTAATTTGTTTCATTTTTCAGTTTTACTGTTAGGCAACAATTTTTTTCAAAACCAATTTGCTCCTGACAAATAAGTGCAAAGATTTTCGCAGGAGCACTTCACCTTAATTAAACATTTTTAATTATTTATGTTTCAGAGAGACTGGGAGTGAAAACCTATAAAGTTTCTAAGAAATGCAGAATCCTCCCAGAATATATTTCAAATTTCATCGAGAACTATTTCTCGGTTTGTGAACTTTTCGTCATTTCGAAAGTTTTAGCAT
Source organism: Propylea japonica (assembly GCA_013421045.1). Classification (NCBI taxonomy): domain Eukaryota; kingdom Metazoa; phylum Arthropoda; class Insecta; order Coleoptera; family Coccinellidae; genus Propylea; species Propylea japonica. The sequence continues at coordinate 48,573,645 of CM024245.1, forward strand.
AAGAACTTCCTTTTCAATAACATTTTTTTCTTTCTGATGCAACGAGAGCAAGATTTCGAAATACTATTCTTAGGAATGACTGAAGGGCTCCCTGATGACGAATTCGTGGTCAAATTCAATCCTTGGGGCTGTCCGGCCGTCCGTTAGTACAATAACGGTCGAAAGGATTGACGTAGAGACTTGAAATCAGGATGATTTCTAGTCCCAAATGGCTCGTTTGAGTTCGTTAACCATCCAAATCGTACAGGGTGTTCCTTAAAATATGGTCATTAAAATTTTTGTTTCTAAATATTTCAGACAAAAGCAATCAATCGGAATAATATTTTGTGGTTACATGCAAGATCAATAATCATCAATATATAAAAAAACGAACTAATCTATATAAAATATTACGGCCAAATGCAAGATGCTCATAACAAACTTCATGATAAATTTTGGAATATTGAAAAGAAGAAACTTCCATATTTTCATAAGAAGGTATTCGATTCAAGTGAAATTCTTTTGTGAATGGAGACACAAATTTGAATCAAATATAATAATCCTTCTCAAATTTATGGAACGCCTGCTTCTACATCACTTTTTTTCTTAATTTTTTTTCCAAGGATAAATCGTTCAAATTTAATCTTTTTTTTGCACGTATTCAGCTAAACATAGTTGTTCAAAACAACTCACAAAGCAATAATACTAAATCGACATATAACTTAATTTATATCATACGATTTTAATAGTGTTTATAGTACGTTCACAACACGACAAGCAATTTAATCCACCGATTCTCGTTCATCTCCAATTCAATCACCATGGTTTACGAGACCACTTTTGTTTACGATGTGGTGGTGTATCAAGAATGTAAGGGTTAAACTGCCTTTTATTAACCCTTTGTAGACCGCACCTAATTCATATCTATGTCTACGGCAATTAGTTTAGTCTGTAATTAATGCGATACTACGGAGTTTGCTAATATGTGGAAGAGCCCTAGTATTTGGCCTAAATTGCCTGAATATTCCCTGCTATCTGATAGATGGGGGTGAATTCTCTAAGGGTGTAGTTTCTGTAGGTCCCTTACCCCTTTGTGAAGTTCTAGAAATTATTGTGGTTGACCATAACAAGGATACATTGGGTAGAACCGGAGAACGTCTAGGTCTAGACAAAGTGAAATTGTGTAAATTAAAACATTTAGGATGATATGGGTCATGTTATTATGCTGACTTTATTGAAGAAGTAAATTATTTCAGCTTTTTGTCGTTGGAAAACTGTGATCGGTCATTTTCAGAAAGAGCTCTCCACCTTCAGTGTCGGGCTCTTGTTCCGAAAACGAACTCATGCAGTTTTTTCACAGCTCTCTTTCATGCAGAATTGTTGGTAATTTTGTTGAACTTTCAAAGAAATACAGAAAATTTCCAAAAGAAACAATTTCGAAAATTATAATTTTAAGGAGAGGATTGAGATTCAGAGCAGAAAAAGGAATTAAGCGGAAGATAAGATATTTCTGAGGATATGAATTAGGAAGCAAAAGTCTCAAGGAGTTCTTCAAAGTTTCGATATTTCTAACTGTGAGGATAAGAAACCTTTTGACTTGCATTTGAGTGCAATATGAAACTGGTCATGAAGATGGTAACTTCCGAATGGAATACCTTGAAAATTTCAGGCTGTCTTACAGGTTTGAACGAGTTCAAAATAAGAATATGTTGAATGAGACCATTTTATTTCAAGGGAAACAAATTTGAATTAAGTATATCCTTCTCAAATTTATGGAACGCCTGCTTCCACATCACGTTTTTTCTGAAATTATCGTCCAAATTTAATCTTATTTTCGCACGTATTCAGCTGGATATAGTTGTCCAAACAACTCACAAAGCAATTATATTAAATCGACATATAACTTAATTTATATCATACGATTTTAATAGTGTTTATAGCACGTTCACAGCACGACAAGCAATTTAATCTACCGATTCTCGTCCGTCTCCAATTCAATCACCATAGTTTACGAGACAACTCTTGTTCACGATGTGGTGGTGTATCAAGAATGTAAGGGTTAAACTGTCTTTTATTAACCCTTTCCTGACCGCCCTTAATTCATATCTATGTCTCCGGCAATTAGTTTAGTCTGTGATTAATGCGATACTACGGAGTTTGCTAATATGTGGAAGAGCCCTAGTATTTGGCCTAAATTGCCTGAATATTCCATGCTATTTGAGAGATGGGGGTGAATTCTCTAAGGGTGTAGTTTCTGTGGGTCCCTTACCCCTTTGTGAAGTTCTAGAAATGATAGTGGTTGACCATAACGAGGATACATTGGGGAGAACGTCTAGACAAAGTGAAATTGTATTATTAAAACATTTAGGATGATATGGGTCATGTTATTATGCTGACATTATTGAAGAAGTAAATTATTTCAGCTTTTTGTCGTTGGAAAACTGCGATCGGTCATTTTCAGAAAGAGTTCTCCACCTTCAGTGTCGGGCTCTTTTTCCGAAAACGAACTCATGCAGTTTTTTCACAACTATCTTTCATGCAAAATTGTCGGTAATTTTGTTGAACTTTTAAAAGAAATACAGAAAATTTACAAAAGAAACAACTTCAAAGATTATAATTTTCAGGAGAGGATTGAGATTCAGAGCAGAAAAATGAATTAAGCGAAATATATGATATTTTTGAGGATATGAATTAGGAAGCAAAAGTCTCAAGGAGTTCTTCAAAGTTTCGATATTTCTAAATGTGAGGATAAGAAACCTTTTGACTTGCATTTGAGTGCAATATGAAATTGGTCATGGAGATGATAACTTCCGAATTGAATACCTTGAAAATTTCAGGCAGTCTCGAAGGTTTGAACTAGTTCCAAATAAGAATATGTTGAATGAGACCATTTTATTTCAAAAGAAACAAAATTGAAATAAGTATATCCTTCTCAAATGTGTGGAACGCCTGCTTCCACATCACGTTTTTTCTGAAATTATCGACAAATTTAATCTTATTTTTGCACGTATTTAGCGGAACATAGTTGTCCAAACAACGCACAAAGCAATAATATTAAATCGACATATAACTTAATTCATATCATACGATTTTAATAGTGTTTATAGGACGTTCATAGCACGATAAGCAATTTGATCTACAGATACTCGTCCATCTCCAATTCAATCACCATAGTTTACTAGACCACTCTTGTTTACGATGTGGTGGTGTATCAAGAATGTAAGGGTTAAACTGTCTTTTATTAACCCTTTCCTGGCCGCTCCTAATTCATATCTATGTCTACGGCAATTAGTTTAGTCTGTGATTAATGCGATACTACGGAATTTGCTTATATGTGGAGTAGACCTAGTATTTGGCCTAAATTGCCTGAATATTCCATGCTATTTGAAAGATGGGGGTGAATTCTCTAAGGGTGTAGTTTCTGTGGGTCCCTTACCCCTTTGTGAAGTTCTAGAAATTATAGTGGTTGACCATAACGAGGATACATTGGGGAGAGCGTCGGAGACAAAGTGAAATAAACATTGTGTAAATTAAAATATTTAGGAAGATATAGGTCATGTTATTATGCTGATCTTATTGAAGATATGTAAATTATTTCAGCTTGTTGTCGTTGGAAAACTGCAATCGGTTATTTTCAGGAAGAGCTCTCCACCTTCAGTGTCGGGCTCTTTATGCGAAAACGAACTCATGCAGTTTTTTCACAACACTCTTTTATAAAAAATTGTCGGTAATTAGGTTGAACTTTTAAAATAATTATAGAAAATTTCCAAAAGAAACAACTTCAAAGATTGTAATTTGCAGGAAAGGATTAATATTCAGAGCAGAGCATGAATTAAGCGATATCACTACATAGTATAAAACATAGTCCCTTTCTCTGTCCCTATGTCCCTTTGTATGCTTAGATCTTTGAAACAACGCAACGGATTTTGATGCGTTTTTTTAAATAGATAGAGTGATTCAAGAGGAAGGTTTATATGTATAATAACATCCATTAAATAGTGGAGAAGTACTGTTATTTTTGAGGTTTCTAATGTGATGTCGTAAATAATTTCATTTTTTCCGCTTACATTGCAAACGCAGGCTGAACCCTACGAGTTTTATCAAAATAATGTACCAAGTATTATACACGTTGAAAAGGTCTACAGAAAAGTCCGTGATGGTATATGTCTATCTCTTATGGATAACCCACAATAACTTTTTTTGTCATTTACTTTTAACGACACATAATGGCTGATTTTCGAAGCGATTTTAACCAATACAGCATTAATCCTTAACCAATTAAATACCTTGAATACATTGTTCATTTAATATAGATCTATATGGCCCTTTACACCGTATGATTTAAGTGAATATTTTTGAAGATATTACAGATTTAAGAATTGCGGGACGTAGCGTTAGTATCAGCATTGCACCGTGCGAAGCCGGGACGGGTCGCTAGAATATGATATTTCTGATGATATGAATGAGGAAGCAAAAGTCTCAAGGAGTTCTTCAAAGTTTCAATATTTCTAACTGTGAGGATAACAAACCTTTTGACTTGCATTTGAGTGCAATATGAAATTGGTCATGAAGATGATACCTTGAATCGAGTATATCCTCCCAAATTCATGGAACGCCTGCTTCCACAATTTTGTCTGAAATTTCTCCAAGGATAAATCTTCCAAATTTAATCTCATTTTTGCACTTATTCAACTGAACATAGCTGTCCAAACAACTCACAAAGCAATAATATTAGATCAACTTATAATTTAATTTATATCATACGATTTTAATAGTGTTCACATCACGACAAGCAATTTAATCCAACGATTGTTATCCATCTCCTATTCAATCACCAAGTGTACGAGACCACTCTTGTTAACGATGTGGTGGTGTATCAAGAATGTAAGGGTTAAACTGTCTTTTATTAACCCTTTCCTGGCCGCTCCTAATTCATATCTATGTCTACGGCAATTAGTTTAGTCTGTGATTAATGCGATACTACGAGTTTGGTAATATGTGGAATTGGCCTAGTATTTGGCCTAAATTGCCTGAATATTCCCTGCTATCTGAGAGATGGGGGTGAGTTCTCTAAGGGTGTAGTTTCTGTGGGTCGTATACCCCTTTGTGAAGTTGTAGGAATTATGGTGGTTGACCGTAACAAGGATTCATTGGGGAGAACGTCGAGACAAAGTGGAATAAAAATAATTGTGTAAATTACAGCATTCTGGATGATATGGGTCATATTACTATGCTGACCTAAATGAAGGTATGCAAATTAATCTTAAACTGCTTTCTACACTGAACTAAGTTCAAACAACTTATTTCGTTTCATTTTTGAAATTCGGAAGATTTTCTTGACCACGGAATTTGGGAACAAATACATTCCTTTCTAATTATACTGGATCTTCGTCAGTGCCAAACTGCTATTTCGCTATTTCATAATGACACAAATTTCTTGGTAGTAAAGTCATAAATGTTTGCGTGATTGTTCATATTGAGAAAAAAAACTTTCAAATTTTGAGTTTAAGTGTAAGTTCCCACAGCCAATATCTCGAAGAGAAAATTAAAACAAAGAATATTATATAAAGCAAAAACTTCATCAGAATGTGCCGTCAAAATGTTGTTCCTGATTACAACCCCTAAAAAAACTAGAGCCGGATATTTCTTATGACTTCCGTCCTCATAATTTTTCCGCTTTTTTAGAAAAGAAAAATTTTTGTAATTTTCCATCATTTTCACATTAATTCAACACTTGAACATAATAGCTATAAATTGTATAAATTGTATAGCGATTTAGGGTGAAATATTTTTGGTACCTACTCCAAGATACAACAAACAACTCAATAATTGGAACAATTAAATCGAATAAGGTATCAAAATGAAACGAAGAGGATATATCACAAATTGTAATAATTATTCTTAAGATTTTAAAAATACTTAAAATGTTTTCACATAGTATTTTTTTCAATATAAGGTTGCAATCAGAAAAAAAATACGGGGATTGTTTTTTAGGGGACTTAATAAGAAACAAAATTTAGACACTGATTCCGATAGAGTTTTTGCTGCCAATCAAAATACTTTTCGTTTGAACTCTCTACCATGAGTGACTGTGAGATATATGGAACTTTCTGTATATTCAAATTTTACTGAACTGTAATTAAAATAATAATTGACTAAGTTACCTTCTGATAATTCATTATGAAATATTTTCTAATTCGGTTGTAGGCACTGTGACAGAAAAGTATAAGAACGATGTTGAATATTCTCAACGAAAACTCACCTAATAATCTCACCTCGAATGTTCTACATTCAGTCAAAACTTACCTAATAAAAGGACCATAAATATCTTTCACTACGACCCTACTAGAATAAAACATTCTGTGAGCATAAGAGTAATGTAATGTAAAAACGACACGGTGATTCGAGACAAAAGTCATGATTTAACATTCTCGCTCGGAACGAAGTGAGCAGTCGCATAGTTAGAGTGTACATAACCTGACGGTAAGACACCGTAATTTTAAGTGCGATCGCATATGGCCATCCGAATACAAAGAAACGAAGAGGACCGCGATCTCGCTGTACGGGGAGACTCAAGACAGGCGGCGATCCGATATACCGACACTGAACGCTTCATTCATATATGATCGTATTAACTTGGAACACAATCGCATGAACCCCAAACGTAGCAGCGACGATTTACCGTAAGGACACATGTCTATCACTGCCGGGTAGGATTCGAACCTACCAGCTTCAGTACTAGACTTCTTTCGTTTAAGAATTCCATCTAGGTGAAGCCAGCATGACCATTCTCCATCCCCTTCCTTTAGTGTTTCGAGAGCAGGGGGAGACCTTCCAGAAAACGCCTACCCACGAACTGGTATGCTTTACCCACGAACTGGTATGCTTAGAGCAGACGATCAGAGAATCGATGCTGTGCGAGATAGGGTTACGCAGTTCGTGTCAGATAGGGCTACGCGGTTCGCACTAAACACGATGCACTGCGCGACGACTTTACTGTAAGGAGAGAACGATCGAACGACAAAGTCATTTTTCATCACACTCGTCAGAAATATCTCTCGAACGTAAAAAATCAAACTGGCACATAAATAACGATCGAAATACGTAATCCGGTACAATCGTTCGAAAAAAAAAACGGGTTTTCAAGCGAAATTTTTTTTCTTCAGAATTAATTCGAAAAAAAAAAAGTTCTATCGGTTCGACGATCTGTAATCGATCACCGAAACGCCCCCATCATCATCAAAAACCTACCGTCATCCTTCAAAAAAAAAAAAACGGCGATTTTCTATAAGGTCCGCGCTGAGCTCACGTTCGCTGTTAATGGCATTTTAGCTTGCGGTCAGGGTTTTATTTACCCTGAGAATGGAATTATTGTTTAGACTTTAGATGACTGATGACCTTAAGGAAAAGGAAGCTGAAGGGAATGACACAACATAGCTTAGAGAAACGGTAGTAGAATGCTCGGACCTGTTTTATTTATATTCAAAACAGTGGACTGTTCTTTAAATGTTATCGTTCAATTATTGTTGCAGTTTTCTTAGTTGATTAATGATGGAATTTTTAACTAAGTTTAGAGGCGCATTTTAATCTCATCAAGAAAGGTAATTGTTTTCCAGCAGCCAAATAACTAATAGGAATCACTTAAGAATAAGGTTCCTCAATGAAATAGTTCGTTTTTGAAACGAACACTGACCGGCAAAATAATCGGTCCACTCAGAAAAATGGATAAAGTTTGTTAATTCAGAAATAAGTTATTTCATGTCCGACTCAAATGAATTTTTTTTCAATTGTAGGTATGTTCATCCTTAATCAATCGCCAATTTTGAATTTCAAGAAGACTTGGGGTACTTAATTTTATACATGGTGAAACAAAATCTGTTTATTACCCTAACTTCAGAATCACCCCTGGCGTGTTCCAGTAATTCTATCGTGTCATTTCAATTTGACATTTAATTCTTCATTGATAGCAATAGCTCAATTTTCGTTAAAGGTACCGGGGTCTTCAATGAAACATTAAATTTCGCTGAGGCTACAATAGTACTTCAACGAATTCAACCTAAGATTATGACCTAATTAAAACAAATGAAAACTTCCAGTCTCTGAAACAGAAATAATTAAAAAAATTAATTAAGATGAAGTGTGCCTGCGAAAATCTTTGCACTAATTTGTCAGGAGCAAATTGGTTGTCACACATAAAGGTGTTGATTTATTCAATTTAGAAATTTCCTGATGTAATTCCTTTTTTCAATAAATCAATCCAAATACAATCTATTTAACAGAGCAATTGGCCCAATTATCTACTTCATTTAACAAAATACATGTGGAGACCTTAATTTTCCCTTTATAATATCAGGTTCTGTCATTAAGATCTTTGCGTTGTTCCAGTCATCATAATATGGTCTCCGCTATTTGAACATTTGATGTTGTTCTTATGTTCCCGTTTTCTTATCTATAAAGGTCTTGATGTCTCTCCTGTATAAGATCCACATATACAGGGTGTCCCGTAATTAGACCGACAATCTTCTAGTGGACATTATAGATCATATTTTAGACAGATTCGACCCAAATCATATAATGCAAAATTGCTTCGTTAAGGAGCTAGTGCCCTTTGAAGACGACGTCCTGTCCACACTTTTTGCCACATATTCGCAAAACGGAGTCACATAAAGTGCTGAAACTTACACATTGGCTAAAATTTCAAATCTATTTATTTCGGAAATGGTGCATCTGGGCGTTATTATACAAGAGCATCTTTTTTCAAAAGAAAAATCAGAGTTTATGAATATGATGTAAATCTCGAAAATAATGAAAGTTAAAAAAGTTGGACAGGACGTCATCTTCAAAGGGCATAGGTCCTTAACGAAGCAATTTTGCATTATATGATTTGGGTGGAATCTGTCTAAAATACAATCTATAATGTCCACAAGAAGTTTGTCGGTCTAATTACGGGAACACCCTGTGTTGGGAATATTGTAAACACAATTTTTTTATTTTTGTGTCTCGTGTGTCTCTGGTTAGAATGGATCTCAAATTATTTTGTGTTTTGAGTTCTTATGTTGAATTTGGAACCAATTCTTCTAATTTTGATTAGATAATTTTCTTTCTAAAGTTGGAATTGTTCTTTTTATAAAATTTGGTGGGTATTCATAAACTAGTAGAAACTCTTTAATGAAGGCAATTTCATTATTTCTAATTTAAGGTATAGATGAAATCAAAAAAGGTTTTTACAATACCTGTTTTTACATTCAATTGAAGATTAGAATAAAAATTAGATACCTATTGGTGGGAGTTTGTTTTCGAAATACACTTATTTAAAATGATCTATAAATTTCTTATTAGAACATCTAGAAAAAAAACAGAATCACTTTTGACCTGAGAATTGCTATCAATCAATTTCCTCTTATTAATTTAAAATTCTGAAATCTAAATTATCAATGGGTTTTCAAAAGAGTATCAAAGGAGCTGAAAAAAACATATTCAAAACAATTTATGTAGTTTGATTTCCAGATGCAATTCCAGCAGGAATATCCTCAGAACAACATTGTTCGATATTCCCTTTCATGAAATTGTGCAGTACGTATTAGAGAATTCTGATTACGTCAAATTGAGGCTCTGAATCTCCACGAATAGGATACGGGTATTATATGTATAGAATATTCCCTGGTACGCAGTGACTAATAAGTTCAATAAGGATATTCATGTTGGAAATGTACCCATCTGAATTATGCAAGGTGTGATTCGCAATCCTGTAAAGGTGATGTAGGAAGCATGATTGAGAGAAATTCGTATAACACCTGCATCCTGGATTGTCCCATATAATGCGTTCGGAGGTAGGTTTGAAAGCTATATCGATAATAACGGAGTTCTAGACTAGACTGAAGAGGACCAAATATTGAAATGCGAACTTGGTGTAATTATCGATCCTAAAGGATTGTGTCAGTGACAGATAAGTATGGGTGATAATCATTTCTGAAATGACATCGTGAAAGCCACCAAAATTTTCCATCAATCGGAAAATAGACTTTTGAGATATGACCTTACAAAATTTATCGTATATCAAACAATATAGTATATAACATTACTAGCAAGGTAAGAGGGTTTTTACTGGCGAATGGAGGATATAATTGAAGAGCGCAGGCGAGTCAGTTACCTCCTTGAGCCAGTAAAACCCGTTACCTTGCGTGTATTGTATGCATATCGTTTTTTAATACTTTTATAACATTTATTACCAAAAATATTTGTTCCAGAAACGATGAAATTAGAAACATAAATGAAATTAGAAGCAAGTACGTGAAAAGGAAAGCGAATAGATACGAATATAACAAGGTACGGATATCGTTTTTGAATAGTTTGAGAACGTTTATTGAGAAATACATTTGTTCCAGGAACTCTGAGATTAGAAGAATAAATTAAATTAGAAGCAAGTACTTGACAACTTTCAATGTAAATAATACTACTAACTTGTAAAAGTTTTACAAGTTAACTGTCAATTTTACAAGTTAGTGACTTGAAAAAATAAACTTCCTTGATTAATATTGTGTTTTTGGAATCTGACGTTACAAATGAGAAACAAATAAAAACATTTGCCTTATACAGAGTTCGCAGAGGAAAATTCAGAAGAGGTACTAGGTATTTAATATGATTTAATAGTAGTAATAACTTCTGCTCAACTTCCGATTCTGTTATAATTTGTTGATAATAAAAAATCAAGAAAAGCATGAGCAGAAGCTTTTGAGCACTCGTTCTTTGGTGAGACTATAACTTGAAATTTTATATGGGACTTGAGATTGATACAAATATATCAATTATATTCTGTGAATTATTCAAAACATGAAATATGTAAAAATGAATAATTACAAAATTGAATTCTATGGTTCTGATGATGCGATCCCCTCAAAAATTTACATGAACATTCAGTATATCAGTTTTGATTCACAAATAAATATCACTTCAATCGGTTATTTTTATGGAATATAGAGATTCTTCTTTTCAATATTCTAATGAATTTTCTATTGTTCTGTTGAATGTTAAATTCATGAATGGATAGAGTGAAATCTATAGCTCTCAGGATATAAATCTTGATCGTTTTTCCAATGTGTTTCGTTCGATCATTCGATGTTAACAACAGAAATTGATATGGAAAATGTCAACAAGGACATCAACGTCACAGAATCAAAAATAGCTCGAATTGATGAAACTGTTGCCTGAATTTGAAATTTTTGACCATTGAGTTAACGATTTACTATTTATTTTCATCATGGATCAGAAAATATTAGGAAACTACTTTTGCACGCATTTGAGTAAAACTATGCTATGCTGTTCGCCTAGGAACAAGTTGGCAAAGATTGATTTCATTAACGTCCAAGCAAACTTGGAATAACGGTCCAGTCTGTTTTACTCCATCACAAATGAATGAACAATGAATATTAATCAATTCTACCTATTCGAGAACTTACTCAGGCACTAGCTAGAGTTGCCCCTAACAGCTGAATTGACAGTCATTGTTCACCTACCTTTACTCCGTTCACATATTATTGAGCGCAAAGTAGGCGTTTGTTTATTTATCTGAGATTGGCAGTATTTGCTGTCATAATAATGAACAAAGTCAACGTTGTCAAATGCACCCGGCCTCGTCCGACGAGCTTCCAAGTTATCAGAGAACTCTATGACCTATTAACAACGTTTCGTATCAATCTGTCAAAGAAATAAACAACATAACCTAAAATTATAAAATACACAGTGAAGTGTGCAAAATGGTCATGGTCAACCGACAGCTCAAAGTTTTGTTAACGGACTAACCCGAGTACGATTCAAAAAGTTGTATTACATTATATTGTTATGTATAATCAAACGAATATAATTATTAGATGCATGAAAAGTATATTAAGATAGATCAAGAAAAATAGTTATTCTTGTCTTCACTCAAGTTAACTTGCACAATTACGAATTGTGAGAATTTAACGCAAAAAAAAATTTAAAGTAAAATGCTCATGCAGTATTGAATATATGTTGATCCCACTGTTATATTCTATTGTCTAAAGTTGTTTCAATCTCACGATAAGCGATCTGCACGAAATTCCCCTTTGAGCAAACAACGACCTTGATTGAATTCAATATACCTACCATCGATAAACACTTGATAGAGCTACATTGGCAAAAACTTAATTAAGTCCATCGATGCACTGCTGCTGAAATAATAATCAACGTCCGAAGTTGTTGAAAATTATCGCACGAAAATCTTAAATATTTCATTCCAAATTTTGGGTAAGGTACTCAAGCAACACAAATAACGCTTACATGTCAATGTTTTCAGCAAATAAAGAGAGTTGTAATATTGGGAATATTGCATTATAAATATGAACCATTGTCGAAGCGCCAGATTAAATGGAACTAATAACTGTTCCTCTTCGCAAAAAAATTAAGGATATCGGGATGATAACGCCCTACCACACGAAGGGTTCAAACCATTTTTCAAAACAACAGCATTTCTACAATTCCTGAATATAATACAACATTTAAGTAAATTTTCCTTAGCTAAAATTATCGGAATAGCCTTAAGCAACAATAAATTGCCACCAAATCAGTAGAATTCAGTTTATGAACGTCACACGAAATGAAAACATAAACACATCGCATCCAGAAACTGAACACTACCACACGATGTTGCCAAACTGACAGAATGTCTGTAACAGACGCAAGACGTTAGTATCAGAATAGGGGAGCGGTAGACTAATTATCCCAATACGGAATAAACATACGCCACGAGTTCGCAACGCCGGAACATTGTTCGCGCGTATAAACAGATTCTACTTGGCTGCGTAAAAAATGCGCGAAGGCATCCCTAGGTTCACTTTTACTCTGAGGTTTGGGATAACTAAGGGAGAGCAATAACCAATAGCCTAAACCAACCTTTAACTTTTCAGGTAATGAGGTTAGCTCTTCGTTGGATGCCTACAAGGGTATGGGACAGTTGGTTATAAGAAAAGTTGCTAATACGGACTATTGAGTTTATATTCAATATTAGAATAAACAAAATTAATCAACAGTAAAAACATAAGAGCTTTTTTTATCGGATAAATTTCTCTTTGCAACGAAACAGTTTTGCTAATCACTAATTTACGAGAAGAAACTGACATGATAAAATCGCGACACCGAAGGTGGAGCGATTTTATCTGATGTCAGTTTTTCGAGCAAATTTAGTGATTGGCAAAACTTGAGTTGAAGAGAAATTTATCTGATAAAAGAAAAGCTCGAGTGTTTTTTGGCAAATAAATTAACGACAGAATAAATGGATATGAACAACAACAATAATTAAAACGATACATCTTTGGGTTCTATATCAACAAAGTTAAATAATTACCACACCGATTCAAAATGAAAGCACTATTTGTTCAAAATTAAAAAATCTGACAGACTTAATTGACATATTGAGGAAGAGAAGTTTTTATCCGATAAAAAAGGATGTACCTTTTTTTTATCGATGTCAAAGTGACACTAGGTCTATGATATTTAATATTGAAGTTAATTTATCAACAGTAAAAACACAAGAGCTTTTTTTATCGGATAAATTTCTCTTTGCAACGAAACAGTTTTGCTAATCACTAATTTTACGACAAAAACTGACATGATAAAATCGTGACACCGAAGGTGGAGCGATTTTATCTGATGTAGGTTTTTCGAGCAATTTAGTGATGGCAAAACTGTTTCGTTGCAAGAGAAATTTATCTGATAAAAGAAAAGCTCGAGTGTTTTTTGGCAAGATAAATTAACGACAGAATATATGGATGAACAACAATAATTAAAACGATTCATCTTTTGGGTTCTTATATCAACAAAGTTAAATAATACCACACCGATTCAAAATGAAAGCACTATAATATGTTCAAAATTCAAAAATCTGACAGACTAATTGACATATTGAGGAAGAGAAGTTTTGTCCGATAAAAAAGGATGCACCTTTTTATCGATGTCAAAGTGACAATAACATTTCCAGGTCTATGATATTTAATATTGAAGTTAATTTATCGAAAATTCAAAATCAATAAGTTTAGATTTTTCTCATTTTTCCTATTTTGATTCATCCTGCATAAAGAGTAAACCATAAAAGTGTTCTATCAACAGTTGAAACAGTGAATGTCCCAGAACATAGACTGTTTATGCTTGAAAAACTTAGAGAGGCCAACTCTCTTGAAGATATGTGTATAGTCCGTTCACGAAAATTTGAGCCGACAGTTGGCCATGACAATTTGCATATTTCACTTTGTTTATTAAAATTTTAGGTTATATTGTATTCTTGTCAGATTGATATGCAATGTTGTCAATATTACATAGTTCTCTGATAACTCGCAAGCTCGTCGGACGAGGCCGGGTACATTCGGCAACGTTGACTTTATTTTACGTTATGACAGCAAATACTGCCAACTTCAGATAAATGAACAAACGCCTATTATGCCGACTTTCGTGAAGGGACTATATGTAAAAAATCCACGATAAAATGAAATGTTCTATTCGAATGTCTTGAAATGCTTGCTCTGAAACATTATACCAATTCATTTAATGAATATAAGATCTTTCAGTACGTTAATCAATAAAATAACGCCCGAACGAGGCAGACAGTCAAACTGATAGTAAAATATGCAATTGACCTATTTCTGCAATAACACTTTATCAAATAGCTCTAAAGCGTTTACATTGTTGCTAACGGTTTAACATTTATTCAATAAAATTTCGTTCACTTAGTCGTTCCTGTTCTTTCCTTTGTTCCAGTCTGGATGAAGCGGATCATTCCAGGAAATGGATGGCTGAATTAAAGCTCAGTCTTCACTGTCTTCAAGTTACCATCTCGATCGTAATTCTTGAGCTCCGTCGAGGCGTGCTTGGCAATAAACTTGATGAAGTCCTCAGTGGTGCGATCTCCCTGGAAAGCATATGATAAATCAGGAAATTCGGGAATATAAAATTAGGAGGGCATCGACCCTTTGCTATGAGGCATCAACTGATTTATTTCCAATTTCAAAGTAGATTATTCTTCTCATTCATGGCATTTGCAGTATGTTGAAATATAGAGTTTTATTCATGTGACAACATTAAGAGCAGTGTCTTATATTCAGGGTGTTCTAAAAAACGCAGCTATATTGAAAGGAGTGATTCAAAACAACTACAATTTTCAATTCTTCGTTCAATATTAGTGCCAAAAAACCACTCCTGCCCTTTTCTCGTAAAACAATAGAACACCTGACATACATACATTCATGAAATGATCTTAGGAATCAATACCTAAATATTGACGCGTCTATTTGAGCGCTCGTTCTATTTAAACGAGTGCTATATTGTTTCGGCAGAAAAGTCTGTATTTTTAGAATTTTTAACCGAAAATGATAGGGTTCTACTCGTTGATGACGAATTCGTGGTCAAATTCAAATCTGTCTGTGCAACTAACGGCTAGTTCAATAACATTCGAAGGGATTGTCCTAGAGACTTGAAATTCTCAGGGTGAGTTGGGTCCATAACTGGGTTAGCTAGATTCGTTAAACAGCCAAATCGTACAGGGTGTTCCATAAAATATGATCATTAAAAATATTTGTTTCTCAACAACTCAGACAAAACGAAACCCATCGAAATGAAATGTTGCGGCCATATACAAGAGGCTCATAATAAGAATCATGGAAAATTTTGTGGCCATAGTGTGAAAAAAACCATAGAAAATTCAATTGGAATATTGAAAAGAAGAAACTTCATATTTCCATAACAAAATATCCGATTCGAATAAGATTTATTATGTAAATAAAGATTGATACACTGAATATTTACGCGAAATTTCGTGGTCATAGTGTCAACAAAACAATAAAAAATTCAATTGAATATTGAAAAGAAGAATCTCTATATTTTCATAACAGAATAACCGATTTGAATAATATCTACTCATTCTTTCAGTCAAGACTGATATCTATACTGAAAGTTTGTGCAAAATTTCAAGAGGATAGCATCATTAGAAACAAAGAACGTTTTTAAATAGGTATTTATTTTTTACATATTAAATTATTATTTTTGAAAGATTTCTAGAATATAATTCCGATTGTGCTGAGATTCTGTATTTATATATTTGGTATCAATCTCAAATCGCATATAAATTCGAGGTAATAGTCTTATCGCTCCACCAAAGAACGAGCGCTCGAAAGCTCCTGATCAGGGTTTTTCTGAATTTTTCAAAAATACTGTATACCTATCCAGTCATTCACTTGAACTTTCAATTATTTCATTTTCAATTAAATACTGTCCATGCCAATTTTATATTTTTAAGTTTAAACGTGGCGTCATGATGACGTACAAGCAAGCGTAATAAGTGCGGATGACGATTCACAACAATGGTCAGTTCGCGTCGTTGTAAACTGTGATTCAATATTCAATCAATGAATGAATGATAACGTGAACGTCAAATTCAACCGCCAATTTTTATCGTTTGAATTCGCTAGCTTATTTCGGTGATTTCAAAACCAGGCTATGAAAAAAAAACGATTGATCGCTATGATTATGGGGTTCACTATTTCTGGAATGAATTCTTTCGGAATCACTAAAAATGTCCGTAATTTCCGTAATTTCTACATTGTCAAGAATTTTTCGAAGCTACTGAGAATTTTGATGCCTGCATTCTGCTACTTCAGAGAAAGAGTAGTGTTCAACCATTGTTTTCTGGATAGGTTGAGAAACATTCCAATGGAAGACAGAAAACAGCTAGAGGATCCCGAAAAATCCCCATTTGTAGTGTGAAGAAGTTTTTGAATTTAACTGGAAATCAAACCCACTGTATATCCCGACCAGAATTACCAATATATCCAAAATTTAAAATGAAGATAGATTTCTTGAGGTTTCAGAAAACTGCAATCAAATATAATTCGATTCGCAGGACTGATCTTACATAAATTTGGACAGTTTTAAAAAGTTTCCTGCTTCTGTATCGATATTTAACATCCTATTTATCTCGTAACGAAGTGAATTAAAATTTTTTCATTCTTGCTGATTGAATGACTTAAAACTGAATAATAAGAGATTCCTCCTCGAATTAAGCTTAAAAAACCTGGGATATTCCATCAAATGAAAACTGAATGTAACAAAAATTCAAAATTCACAAAATTGTTACGAGATGAATTTGTTGGCAACCTGTGTGCCATACATTATTATTTGGCGAAAAGAATAAATAAATGTTACAGATAAAGCAGTTATTACTTAACTCCAAATTCCAAATAATAATAATTGTAGGCGGTGAGAATAATATGTTGTACATGTACTGCCTCAATTCCATATGTATGTGCAATATACATGGACACAAATTGGGCTCTATGGCTACGACAATACCAATTGATCATAAATAGGACAACACGGTCCTGAACAGGGCTACCAGACGAGAAAATCGATTTATCACTCCAGAATGGATACCACGCAGATAATTTGATTTATTTATTCAAATTGCCAATTAACGAATACATATGCATTATTTATTTATTTTGATGGCAGTTCGAAGGTCGATATTTTCAGCTACCTACTCTTCCATTCACAAATTTTAGTACCTATATGTAAAATTACATTATCTGTTTTTCGGTCAAATCAATTCGTTGAATTTAATTTAGAAAAATAGTGGAATTTATGTTTCGAATTTATTCAATCATTGATCAGAACTGCATATTTATTAATGAACAGTTTGTTTATCAATTATGTTGATCAATATTAGGTATAGATATAGAGGGGAACAACTTTTAACTCTTTGTATTCAAAAGAGGATTTCACTATTGATATTTGATTCAGTAAAGTTTAATTGGATATCCGAGGAATATAGATTAATCTTCAATGATGTCTAACAGAATATTATAAAAGGCATTGAATCGAGTTATTAGAAATATTCCGTTCAATACTGAAAATTGTTACTTGATAGCATAGGAATAATGATCTGCTCATGATTCAAAATAATAATAGTAGCCCATTGATTATTTCGGATTAATTTTTTGAAACTGCAGTTCAAAATAGAAAATAAAATTCGAAACATACTCTTGCCTTAGTTAATCGAGTTGAAATATAAAGCTAGATTTACACATATAAGTGAAAGGAATGAATTCCATTAGTAGAAAATGCATAATATTGAACATGAAGAATTTAGTTAACGAAACCATGATTTCTTACGTAAACTTCACTTCTCTAAAACAATGTGAAGTTCTAAGCCTTGCGTCTTGCAGCAAAGCTACAAAAAATAAAAAAATAAGCGGAAAACATGACCACTATTTTCGAAAAGCTGTTTTGATCAATCAGATTTTCTGTCGGAATTCTACTGAATTTTCTGACTATTTAATGGTTATCATGAGAGTTTAACCTAATCTCAATGGTTTCTTTTCGGAACAGAATTTCAATGTTGAACGAAGTAACATTACCAGTTAGTTATTTCCAAACTATCATCTTAAATAAATAACGTCTTCGCAATTATGAAAACAAACTTATTCTAAGTGAATTGAATAACGATTTCATGGTAACTGTGCTTAATTCTATGTGAATTCGAACATAATTTTTGTATAAACAATACTATTCGCTCCCTTAGTTTACATTTTATATCAACAAAAACAATGTGAATAGATGTTGATCAATTTACCTATTTTCATTATCTTTTATAGCTGTTTGTAATAGGTACTTATATTTTGTATTAAGATTTATGGAAAGCATAGACAAATTTTATAGGATTTTCACTAGATTCCTTCAAATAACGTTTACATTCTGTATTCTTACCTCATACAAAATAGGACTCATTCTATTATCCTTGGTGGTCCAAAAAATAGTGGGGTATCCCTTCGGAGTGTAAGGAAGTGGAACGTCATTTTCTGTACCATCTATCTCAACAAAAGTAATGTTCTCATGGCGCATCTGAAATTGGAAATGATTTTCATATGTTTCAGCAATTAATTGAATGAGTGAAGAAATATTTAATTGCTTCTTCAAAATCGTTAGACTCAATAATTTTAATAGTGCTTCAGTCACATATATTGATAGTATCTCTGAACCCTATAGCGTCCACCATTATTGATGGCCAGAATTTCTTTAAATATGTAGAGGTTACAGGATTTGTCCATTCTATTTTTAAGTACTTTAGAATAAAGGGGTAATATTGAATAAGTGTGAATAGTTCCTCATGCAAAAAGAATCAACATATCTCATCTGAAATCTACGAATTCAAAAGACATTGATATCTCAGGTTATCTTAGAATCGATACAAATTGAACGAAGTCATAAAAATTTAATAAAAGCCCTGAGTAGAAGCTTCTGAGCGCTCGTTCATTGGTGGGTAGAAAAGACTATAATCTCAAGAGTTTATATGCGTCTTGAGAATGATAGCAAATATATAAATGCAGCATCTACGTTTTTGATGATACGATCCTCTTGAAATTTTGCATGAACATTAAGTATATCAGATTTCATTCACAAAAGAAATTTCACTCGAATCAGATACCCTGTTATGGAAATATAAAAATTCTAATTTTCAATATTTCAATTGTATTTTCTATGGTTCTGTTAACACTATGACCACGAAATTTTGGACGAACATTCAGTATATCGATGTCCACTCCGAAAATAAATTTCACTATAATCGGATAGTCTGTTATAAGAAAAAAAAAATTATGACGACGAAATTTCGGTTGAACTTTCAGTATATCGATCTCCATACACAAAATAAATTCCACTTGAATCGGATATCTTTTTATGGAAATATTAGGTTTCTTCTTCTCAAATTTTGCATGAGGCTTGTTATCAGCATCTTGCATTTGGCGGTTACATTTCATTCCGATTGGTTCAGAATTTTCTGAGATATTGAGGAACAAATAGGACAATCCCTTCGGCCTGACAACCCCACGGACAGAATTGAATTTGACCACGAATTTGTCATCAGGGAGACTAACCCTATCGTTTAAAACCATTTTCGGCCCAAAATTCAAAAATTGCAGATATTTGGGCAAACGATATAGCACTCGTTTAAGTAGAACGAGCGCTCAAAAAAAAGTTGAAACAGGGTTGAATACTTATGGCTCTTTAAGTTTATGCAAAACGTTGGTAACTCACAATTTTTGGTTGAAAATAAAATCGATGACCACTCACCATTTTGGCCAGTTTCTTATACGTTGGATAAAGACTTCTGCAATGACCACACCACTCAGCGAAAATCTTCACCATGACATCGTTCTCACCCCTTATAGCAATATCGTAAAAAGTGGAACCAACAGCAACCACGACATGGGAATCATTCTTCTCTGGCGGTTTCTGGGATTTCAAATAAGGATTCATAGTTTTGCGCTGTATATTACGCAAAAAATGTCGAGGTTTTCCACAGAAAAATTTTCGCTCAGTATGTATTTTTCGTTGGTTTCCTTCAAGATGACGACAATGGGTTTGTCACCAGATAGATTTTCTATGTTCAATTCTCGTAGATAGTCTAGGAATTCCGTCTTAGAGCTTATGGCAAAGTTGAAAACATCCTTGTATTTTGCAGCTATTTGGAGTATTCTGTTACGCCAGTAGCCAGTTAATTTAGGGTTTTTGTCGAAATCGATATTGTAATAAGCTGTTACGAGGGGAAAATCAAACTCGTTTTTGTTGGAGAAAGTTCTGATCCCGACTAACCCGTGGTAGTTTTTCAGAATGAAGTTTTCAATGGATGCAACTGATTCTTCGCCACTATATTCTACGAAATGGTCTTCGAATTTATTCCATAGCTTAGAGTGTCGATACAATTTTATCCAAGTGTACCCTTCTACTGTCTCACAGTACAAGAACGTGATTTTTCTCCGCATTTTTTCTGCTATTTTGAAGAATATTTCTTTCAATTCAGTATCTTCTTTAAGGTTAGCTACGACACAAACTCTGTTCTCACTTTTTAAATCATCTTCGAGATTCTTGAAATCAGACAGCTTTCTTGCGACTGGAGATGATTCAATCCTCATAAAATCAACTATATCATCAACTTCCCTGCTTCCTTCGAATTTTCCGTATTCCTTCCCTTTCAGGAATGATTTCAAAATGGGAAAACCTCCAATATTGTATCTATCGCATGTGGCTTTACCTTCTGTTTCGCAGTTGACAGTTATAATAGGGACAGGCTGAGGTAACTGTTGCATTTTCAGATCTATATCTTTTAATTTACTCATGAGTTTCACACATTGTCCACACCAGGGAGCATGGAAAACTACTAGAGCAGTATTGAATTTGCCGATTTCTGTCTGGAAATTTTCATCACTCAGTTTGATGATTTCTGCTTTCAGAACGTGAAATATTGCGAGGTATGAGATTATAAAACTCAGAAATTGGTGCATATTCAACAGATTTTGAAATATTTAGATTTTCTATGTGTCAGATTTTTGTATCTTGTCATATATCAAAATAGTGTGGTTTTTGTGAATGAGTATTTCTCGTATCTATGGTGTATTGAATTGCTTTCAAATGATTCTGGTTTTTCTTGGAACTTTGGCAATCAAATACATGATATTAAAAGGTGTTTTCTGTTGTTCAATTCAATTCTATACGTTTTTCAGATCTTCAAATTCTTTATCAAACCAATTGAAATTCTACGAAGTAAATAGAGGTATCACATCTATCTATACTTTCGGCTCAAAGTGGATTTAAGAAATTCCTGCAATATCTCAAAATTTTTTATCAGGAGAGAATGTTTATTGTTTTTTATGTTGCCGAGTGATGATATGGATGATGTCCATAGAGAGTATATTCGATAGCTTGCTTCATGCTAATTCAGAATGAATTCATGGATTATTGAAACTGAAACTGCGAATCAGTGGAAGTAAAAAAGAATTTTGAAAGCTCTTTTTTGACTTACTAAAATTGGATAAATCATCTTATTTTTCGTTGGTTCGAAACTCTTTTCACTAGATCTTCTTAGCATTGCTTCAGTGAATAAACTATAATATCTAGTATTTAAGCAGAATCAGTTCAGTATACATAGGTACATGGTGTCTGTAAACAAATGCTATGAAAATAAGCAGGGGTAGTTCATATAAACTTTTCTCGAAATCAACCTCCCTTCCAAAATACAGCCTTTGGAAGGCGATTACGAGTTGACAGTTTTTAATTTTTTTTTGGTACCCTGAAAAACAAATTCAAGAGTTTAATTAAGGAATATTTGTGTAGAAAATGTTACTATTCTCTGGATGAGTATCTGTCGGATGATGTCTCCGATATTTTGTGTTATATTCAGTATATTTTTTTGTTATCTATGTATCCTTGTTTATAAAAGAATGGCTGTATGACGTATGTAAACACTATGTGTATTAGCATGAATAAACTATTCTATTCTATTCTAATGAAACATAAAACTACACATAATATGATTCATTAATTGGATGTTACTCACACAATTTTTTTATCCCATAACTTCATTATTAGGGGTTGAAAATAACAGCGCCTTATGATTTTTCTTCAGAAATTGTTTTCGTGGAATAGATTCATTCAATTCTGAAGAAAAAAGTCTCTTGCAGAATTTCGAGAATTTTTGAACGAAAATCATGAAGAGTTGTTATTTTCAACCATTATAAAGTTATGTGAGTAACATCTATTTAGCGCTTCATATTATGTATTGTTTTATGACTCAGTGTTTTTAAGAAACCGTAAAAAAATTAAAAACTGACAATTCGTCATGGCCTCCCAAAGGCTGTATCTTGGAATTGGGTTAATTTCGAAAAAAATTTGTATGAACAACTCCTGCTTATTTTCATCGAGGAATCATATTACAAAGTCCCTCACATTTGTTTACACACACCCCGTATGTGTTCTATTACAAGTAGGAATATGTATTAAGTAAAAAATCTCCCAATCAACAACATTATCAGAAATGTGAATAAGAGACTTACGATTAACATCGAACGTGATAATGCAGAATATGAGATGCTTAGGTTCATTTCCAATTTTACCACAAATACGTGAGCTTTCAATTATTCGTAGGTTCGTTGTCATCTGCATATCATATATGATCAAACAATGATGTAGAACCTTCAATGGATAAATAGGAAGGGGAACATTACCGATTCATTTGTTTGAGAGTTGATACCTATAAGGAAGAGTTAAGTGGAAAACATGAATTGAAAAACACTAACTGAAAAAGGATTTCCGGCTACAGACTTATTGGACCGATTTCAGCATTCTTAGAAAATAAGGAATGGGTTTTCCATAAATGGTCTTATTTTCTTCAATGTACAGATAGAGTTGAAAGAGTGCATTTTTTGTTACAATTAAAACAACTGAGATTCGTACCTTTACTTTCTTCATTTGATTGTGTTCTTATATTGTTAGTTAGATTTTTTGATTACGTTAGAAACTCGTTCGTTTGTTATCATCTTGCAGAGTGAAATCGTGCAAAAAATATCTTAGTTGCACATACATTTGATATGAAATTGAATTATTGTGTTGATGATTGTGTCTCGGATCTATTATCTATCTAGTGATTCCTACATGAATCTTTTCTGTCAACTAAAATTGTTCAATGCAGGAATTACCTAACAATATTCGTGGAAATGCTGTGTGGAACTTTTCTATAGCGAACGTTTTTATGTAACGAATTTCTCTGTATAACGAATATCGTATAAGACATTGCACCTTGAATCCAAATACCAAATTGAAAACCTCTCTTAAACGCAGTATATTTCTCTCTATAATGAAATATTCCATATCACTTCAAATGGGTAACTAAGAAGGTATAAATGTGGGTTTTGTTTATTATGCCGGACGTAGGTAAAAAATCCATTAAATACACAACGGCGGCGAGAGTTCTTTCCTTCTGAAAGAGTTTTAAATGCACCCTTGGCTTCCCAGTTTATTTAGTTTCGACCTAACCAACAAATTGAAAATATATTGTACATATACCTACATAAAATTCCTATAAAGCTATCAGAAAAGCAGCGACATACATATTTGGTTATGTATATGCATTCAAATAAAAAAAATGCAAAGAAACGTTGCTTATTTCGACACTTTCAATATCTTTCGCTTTTTTATCATGGAATACTTTTGTGCGTTTCAATTCAGTGACCCAAAATCATTGTCTGTCTTGAAATAAATGGAACTATTACAGTTTTGTAGCCTATTTCTAAAATTGCTTTCTTATATTTCTCCATATAAAAAAGATATCACGTTCTAAAAAATAAGCAGACCACACAGAAAAAATTGATTATTTATCGTTCCATAATTGACTAACTCATCATTTCTACCATTTTCTACCCAGCCAGACCACATACTAGTGAAAATATGGCGAAATGGCTCATCTATTTTCATTTCCAGCAAGAACATCCGCCGGGCAACCATTTTGTTTCCTCTGAAACTCCGATAAATCACTTCATTTTCAGTACTTTTCTCTCTCATAGTTTTTTCCTTCCGCCCTGTCTAATATTTCATAGTCGGACCATTCGCAAATCCGATTTTTTCCATTCATCCGATTTGATTTGTGCGGATATGTTATTCTATTCTGAAATGGAGAAAAGCGGTGTTCTAATCGAAGATTACGTTTTCAAGCTATCTACCAGGCAGTTGAAAATGATGGATCAGAAGGGCTTTCGTGATGTTTTGCCTTTTTTCATTTCCCAGATTAATTTGGGTATTATCTTCTCGAAATTGTTAGCGATAACGCTCATTTTGAACTGACAGTTGAAGAATTGTGCTGGTTTTGAAATGGGCTAAGGCTTAGGGATGGCGCAGAAGAAAATAGTAATATTTGTATTTCTAAAAAACTTTTTAGGTTTTCACTCCCAGTCTCTGGAACAGAAATAATTAGAAAATGTTTAATTAAGATGAAGAAAACATCTAAAATAAGACATTACAAGATCACAAATCGCTGATCATTTATGTTCAAATAGAGGAGATCATATGATGAACTGGAACAACCACAAAGATCCTAATGACGGAACCTGATAATTACAAAAGGAGAATCAAGGAATCCTTAGGGTATTTTGTTCGATAAAGTAGATACTTTGGCCAATTGTTCTGTTGAAATAGATCGAAATTAAATAAATCAACATTTCTATTTGTTGAGAATTTTCAATGTCAATTAGACTGCAAATGAAAAAACACACAATTCCGAAGATTTTACATGTTTGTCTGAAGAAGGTGTCTGATATGGACACCGAAACGTTACATTATCTTTTCATTCATTTCCTTTTTTAGTTTTACTGTTAGGCAACAATTTTTTTTTAATCAATTTGCTCCTGATAAATAGTGCAAAGATTTTTGCAAGAGCATTTCATCTTAATTGAATATTTTTTAATTATTATGTTTCAGAGACTGGGATTGAAAACATAAAAAGGTTTTTTCCTTCCAGATTATATTTAAATCAATATCTGGTAAATATCTGTGTTTTTCTTTACGAGCAAAATAATCTGCCATAGAAACAAAAGTTCTCGACAGAATAGAAGCAAGAATACCTAAAGCATCCACTTTCTTATGAAAAGTAAAATCATTAGTCAGAGGTGAATTTGGGTGCACCTTTTTTTGAAAATTTAAATCACCAATTAATTTTATGTTTAATATTTATAACACTGAAGCTGAGAAGTGTGATGTGACTAAGGCTCTGAAAAGGGAGTAGGTATACCAGACAGCCATGCTGGGTCCAACCACAGACTCGAAAATTACAGAACAATTCGAATGAAATGAAATCTGTAATCGAATAAATGCTTATGCTTACCTGCCTATCTCAAACTTTATTGTTTTGAATAAAAAATCAATACTTCTCTTACTTTTCTTCAAAAAAAGCACGCAACTAACAATAAAGCACAATAACTGAGAAATTGACAGTACCATCTGTAATTTTCGAGTCTATGGTTGGACCCAGTCAGCCTGTCTGGCATACCTATCTTTCTAGTGCTCTAATGTAACTGTAGATTCATAGAAGAAGTAGTAGGAATATACAGGGTGGCTCCTAGTCGTGGTAAGTTAACCGTGTACGGAAAATGGAAAGCAAGAAGTTGTTGAAAATTTGATATGTTGGTCCAGTAGTTTTCAGATCTCAAAGCTAAGGTATTGGCGTTATATCAAGAAGTTTACTTATAACATTGAAACTTGATATAATACAAAGCATTGTTGATGCACAATTAAACTTTTCCATCAGAATAGAAACTGGATCAATAAAATCAACACTTATACATGGTTAGCAGTTTTTTTTCAAACATGTTCAAACTTGAATATTTGGAATAAATTTATTTCTTCTAACAAATTCCATTCAATTACTTTCCTATATTCCAGATAATAAGATTCCTCGATTAAAATCACGTAAACTATTTGGTTCATTATTTCCTGACCTCCTATAAAGCGATTAAGCAATTTGGCAATCCGAATGGAACACCTTTAATATTCAAACAAAGATTTAATAACTGATCCCCCTAGGCCCCTACAAGTTCCTGCATTTGATCTTCCAAGGAAAATTTTCGACTGCTCTTGATCTTATAATAACATCTCAAGGCCGATGTATAGCATCTTTTTAAGTGGAATTCAGTTGATAGTCCTAGTTGCGAATGTTAGAAGCAGAGGAGACAATAGAACATCCGATGAATAATTGTCCCATATTTAAATTTCAGGATGGCTTAAGGGCTATACATGAAAGTTACAATGTCGTTTTTTAACTGAGTTGCTGACTTTACATCGATTTGATAGAGTTTCAATCATTTTATTTTCTGCTTCGATTTTTTGTTTCAGATTCAGAATTCCGAAGGCATCTTGTAGAGGGTTATCGGTTGGACTCAATAAAGAAGAAATCCTTCAATATTCAAATAGTTTTTAAGTGTTATTTTTGTTTTGAACGGCGAGACAGGGTTTTTTCTACTGAAGTTTTTCCCTGAGCTCTGGTATCATGCGAAAAAATAGTTTGGCACCCGTTTTGCACTAACCTCAGTTAGGGATTTTTGTTTTTGTTTTATGTATTGTATATGTAAGCTCTTGATTCCAAAAGAAATATATTTATATATTGGTAGGTAACTAAGTAGAATAAATGAACCAATATTATCTCCAGTACCACATTTATTTCAACATTTCATGACATTAGAAACGAGCTAAATTCCCATTCTACATATCCAGGTTGAGTACGTTCTGACTCAAATTCAATCCACATTCCCAAAGATACCCATAAAAAAGTGCAAGTACCAAAATGGACAAGGCTACCATCCAAATATTATAGAATAAATTCATTGCGCAGCACATATCCATTTTTGATTTGGTTTATGATCTTCGAACTTTGATTTTGTGAAGGAAGTCCTTCGGCTAGTACATTATGGTAGACATTATTTAACGATTTTTGTACTTCACGTAGTACACTAAGGCACCTAGCATAAAAAGGACGAAAAGAAAATGGAAGATGCCACACTGTTTAACACATAGTACAGGATCTTTCGTTCTTTGGATTTGATACGTCATACGTATGTTGAAGGTACTGACTTTGACAATAAAATTGTCAGGTTTTAAGGTCTCATTGTGACAAAAAGATAGATACTTCTATGACTAACGAAGTGAGCTGAAATATTGAGCAATGATGGGAATAGTATATTATGAAACGAGCGAATAATAGCCATTATACGCGAGTAGCATACTATACTTTATCCACACTACTGAATATATTTCTTGAAAATTTGAACATTTGGCGACCGCGACAGACCCTTCTATGACAAGCGTGGAAAAAGTCAAGTTGGTACATGAGAAATTTTTGGAGAACTGTTCCTCGATTGACAAGGTATGCCCATATTTGTTAGTTGGAGTACTTTGGGATACTGAAGAAATACCAATATAATGCTGAATCTATGAAGCATCTGACAGCAGTGAATTATATCTCAAAAACCATAAACAATATTTTCTATATTCATTCTATGGAACAGAAGATGAAATGGAATCAACGTTGATCATAACTGCCTGTAAGTTTTTATTTTTTCCGAGAAAATTATCGACTGTATCGAAATTTTTCTGAAGAATTGAATGGGAAACCATAAGAGAATTTTATTTTTCGAAAGTATCTATATCCAACGAAAACAATTTCTGAAGAAAAATCAAAAGGGGTTGTTATTTTCAACCCCCCTTAAAAAAGTATGGGATCAAAATGAATTATGTAAGTAACATCTATTCGATTAATCATATTATGTACAGTTTCATGGCTCAGTGTTTTTTGGGACTCCTAAAAAAATTAGAAACTGTCAACTCGTCATTGCCTTCCGAAGGCTGTTGGAGGTTGATTTGCGAAAATATTTAAATGAACTACCCCTGCTCATTTTCATCGAGGAATAATCTCCCAGAGTCCCTTGCATTTGTTTACAGACAACCTGTAGATGTGAAGTATCTTGTGAGCATTATAAAGGCTCATGTCATTCAACTTCTTACGATTCGCCAAAGTCATTATTTTGAACCTCTGTCCGGCCAAGGTGTATTCATAGTTCAATATTGGAAAATTATTTTCATGACTCAAAAACCTCAAAAGCTTATGCTCCACACTTTTCAATCTATTAATGTAGCACTCAGAATCATCAAAGTGTTATCTCTTTTGAAGAACTTACAATTACGCAGAGTGAATTCGAGCGCCCTGTTTGCTGCAGTAATAACATTATCAATATGATCCTCAAAAGTTTGCTCGAATCTAAAATTACACCCAGGTCCCGTATGCTGTAAACTTTTCGTATCTGATAATGATTGTTTCCATTATTGAAACAATATTTTCATTTCTGGTGAATACAATTTGAAAGCACTTATCGAAATTTGAAAAAGAAAATTATATCGGTAGTATTGCCAGAGTCGTTGCAAGTCCTCCTGAAACCTAACACATTTACAGCATACAGAGGCGTAACATTATGAGCAACAAGAGTAATATATCAACGTGTGAACAGCAAATCTCCGTGGATGTGTGAAGTCCTTGTAACATATTTTCTTCCAACTACCACCTTCATTTCCTCATTAATCATTCCTCCAGCAAATTCCGCAAACATGTTCTAAACCTACCCTCCCCTCTGGACCAATTCCAAAAGCACGCTTGCTCTCGAACCTACATTTCCATAAGAAAGTGACAAATTGATGACATCAATTTCACCGAAGAATTCCCATTAGATTGGTTCGCCGGCACCACTGACACCCTCAGGAGAATTTTCATCTCTTCATTTCCTGCGCCCCATATCAAATTGATGCCTGGAAGGTCCAATATATTATATCAAAAGGAGGACTACTCCTTTGAAATTTCGACTCCAAGTATTCAATATTTGCTGATATATTGACGCTGTTTGTCCAGATAGTTGAGATTTATGAACTCGGATTCGTGGAACTGTCGAATATTTCTGAGAATAATATGTCAAACTTGGGGAGATGTAGCTGAGGGTATATTGATATTTGTTATGGCGTTCTCGTGTCTAGTACAGTTTGAGACCACTTGAAGGACGGAGGAACGATAAAATAAATATTTCCATCGAAAAATTCAGAGTTGCATAGATTTCAATCGTAGATATGGCGGTGCTATATCTGGCATTGAATAAAGAATATTTTTTATTCGACGATATCTGGATTGTTTACTCGAGCAGAATTGATATGAATTTGAAACGAAACAAGAAGGAAATAATTCCATGTCTTCTTGCACGATTGTATCTTGGGATATAACGTAATATGGTTATGCCCAAATATCAGTTCTCATTTGAACTCACTGAGAAATAATCCAGATTGTTGATTTTTGAGGCGTTTACATTCACTGTTTCCATAGAGATAGAATAGTATAGAGTTGCCATCATTGAAATAAACGTGGTATCAGATCCGCCATATTACTACCACCTTAACGTCAAATTTGTCAATCGTTTAATTTTCTAGAGGAATTGTGATTCATGCGCCTTTTCCTGGTTAAATTGTGATTTTTTTAGCTTAATAATATACAATCAAACAGTGTCGTGTACTGTAAGGCTTTCTTCAAGCAGTGAAGAGACATATAAGAAAAAAATTAGAGGAAAAATATATCACAGGTAGGGATGAGTATTGAACATTTCCGCATTCGAAATTATTGAAAATCTGTCTTGGTAGTCTGATATTTTTAATATGTGTTTTATCGCTTGAAGAAAAATTGTTTATTCGATTTTCAATTGAACTTATTTGAACAGGTTTCCTAAAGACGCAACACGTCGTAATTTCTTGGTGAAATTTGTGAACAGAAAGAACTGGCAACTTAATTCAACGCTGAAGTTTCCGCCATATTAGTCCCCGACTTAGCCCCGCCCAGCGGTACTATTTTTCTTTACTCAATTGTATGTCATACCGTCTCTTCTCTGTTATATCTCGATGACTGTGCCCCTATTTGCTGTTTTCTCAATTGCGCCAAATTTCGACCTCTAGTTGCAGAGCTCTAATGAACCCCAGTATCTTAAAGGGCTTCGAGGAGATTCCTTGCACAGGCTCGCAGCTGAGTAACCAGAGTTTGCTCCAGCCACAGAACATACACTCGTCATTTTCTGTGCAGCTAATTCTCATCATATACTTGCTAAGGTGACAATGTTCTGTGATAAAGCCAGTGATGAGGTGTAACTTATTCTTGCTAATATCCAAAAACCTTTTAGACCTTGCAGAATCAAAGTTCTGAAAGAATTTTTCTGAATAATCAATTTCCAAAAGGTTCCTCTAGAGTGCTTCTTTTTCAATTTCTTTTTCCTCCAATAACTCAGTAAGTGGCGTTAGTGCTCCCTTTCTGGCTTATTTGTAATAGTACAGTAAATATAGCATTTATTTTTCAAAGAATGACCTACAGAAATTTGACTTGATAAATCGATAAAGGGGATATAAAATAATGATAATGCCGGATTTCAGAAGGCAACCCCTCCTGGTTTTGAGAAAATCTAAAAATTTTGAAATGCATTTTTCTTGGAATTCATGGGTTTTAGAGAAAAGTATATTCAACAAAAATGTGGAGGACATTGCTATCTACAATTTATCACATTGGAGCGAAGTCGTCCGACAAATACAAAAAGTAGGTGGCGCTAAAGTATCAAAAAAGGGTTTTTTTTGCATTTTCGTTAAAAATAAATATTTTTTTGTAGTAATGTGAACAGGAAAGTTGTTCGTCACAAAATTATCTAAATTTTTTGTATGATTAATTTTTTTGTAAAACTTACCGTTATCGAGCAGGAGCTTGTCGAAGTGTAAAAGTTGTACATTGTGTGCCGCGCCGATGCGTGTATTCCATACACGGCTCGGCGAAAGTGAAAAGAACCGTTACGAGAACTTTAACTATGCTGCGCCGCATCTTTTCGCCTACAGCTCGGTAACGGTAAGTTTTACAGAAAAATGTAGATAATTTTGTGACAAACAACTTTCCCATTTACATTATAACAAAAACTATTTTTTTCTGAGAAAATGTCAGAAAACCACTCCTTTGATACTTTCGCGCCACCTACTTTTTGTATTACAAGTCAGACGACTTCACTCCAATGAGATAAAATGTAGACAACAATGTCCTCTATATTTTTTTTGAAATAAACTTTTATCTGAAACCCATAGATTTCGATAGAAAAACGTCTTTTTGGGTTATCTCAAAACCACCTCGGAAATCTGGCATTAACATTTTTTTTATGTCCCCCCATCGATTTATGAAATCAAATTCGTGTAGGTCATTTTTCGAAAAATTCGTATTTTTTCGTGCTATATCTACTCTACCATAAGCTTCTTCATATCCTTCGATCCTGAGTGACCAAAAACCCAAACCAAAGACCCTGCTTCATTGAGCTTTCTTCGGTTTTGAGTCGATGACTTATACTTAATTATTACGACTTCAGTGTTTTCATGTGTACAGGGTATCCCATTTTGGGCACTTTTACGGGATATCTCCGTTATTTTTAACGTTAGCAGGATGCGGTTTTCGCGACAGTGTGCTACTTTTTTGTGAAACTAAAGATGGCGCAATCAGTTTTTGTATAGCTCTCTTAGTTTTTGCTCTACAGGGCGGAAATGAAAAGTATCACTTTTTAATCACCTCCCGTATCAGTTGTGCTTAAACTTGGAGAAATGGTTGAAACGCATTCCTATAGATTTTTTTCCGTAGAATCCAGTGGCGTAGTCAGTTTTTCAATTAAACTTTCGGTTTTTGAGTTATTAGGCAAACATATGTTTTTTAAATTGGACACCCTGTATATTATTTTTTATTATTATCAAGCACAATCTCAGCTTTTCAAAAACATATTATTTTATGCATTTATTTTCAAAACCAAGCTCAGAATTCAAGATTTTGTAATTCAATTGTGAATAACTAAGTAGTAGGCTCTATGACTGTTTATTAAAAACAAAAAAAATGTCAAAGCTTTGTCGGTTGGTTTAAAAGTTTACAGTTCTCTCAGTTTTTATTATTTATTATATCATATTATGATTCAGTTTTAAGTTTTTCTCATTACGGCTGCTTACGAAAATTACGAGAAATATGACATGCTTGTTTGTGATCTAGATATTATGTTAACATTATTTTCGATTTCTAACGAAATCTTGACATTTATTTTTTGTTTTAATAAACAGTCATAGCCTACTACTTGATTATTGACAATTTAATTACAAAATCTTGAATTCTGAGTTTGGTTTTGAAAATAAATGCATAAAATAATATGTTTTTGAAGAGCTGAGATTGTGCTTGATGAGAATGAAAAATAATATACAGGGTGTCCAATTAAAAAAACGTATGTTTGCTCAATAACTCAGAAACGGAAAGTTTAATTGAAAAACTGACTACGCCACTGGATTCTACGGAAAAAAATCTATAGGAATGCGTTTCAACTATTTCTCCAAGTTTAAGCACAACTGAGATACGAGGGGTGATTAAAAAGTGATACTTTTCATTTCCGCCCTGTAGAGCAAAAACTAAGAGAGCTATGCAAAAACTGATTGCGCCATCTTTAGTTTCACAAAAAAGAAGCACACTGTCGCGAAAACCGCATCCCGCTAACGTTAAAAATAACGGAGATATCCCGTAAAAGTGCCCAAAATGGGATACCCTGTACAGCGAGTCGTCAAGCCGGGCTTGAACACGATAACTTCCTGAAATAACGACTGCGAAACGTCATAATTCAAGAGTTGTTAATGTAAATAGAAATTTTCGTTTCGACATCTTCGAATTGAATATTTCATGAGGCGATTTCCTCTGATGAATTATTTTGCCTTTAAAAAATGGGTTTCAACTCAAAAAACCCCTGTAAGATCTCGAAACCTCACCTTCCTTTGTACGAAAGAAAATATCAAAGAATCCGATCTAAATTGAAATCCCTCAATGCGTTCCCAGCACTTACAGGAAAAAATAAGTAGATTCTTGACGCTCTTAACAAAATTGCCATTCTGCAAGATATTCGATTCTTCCTCTAAAAGCCCACGACTCTATTTAATGGCTGTATCATTCAATTCGCGATTTCTCTCTTTATTTACCTAAATAGAATTTTGGCAAAGCCGGGGGATGGAGAGCAGCAGACAGCCACCGAAAGAAAAATATTTTTCCCTCAGGAAAGGTCTATTCGATAAGAGTCTCTTTGTGGTGTAATGGTTCCAATGTCCCTGGATCATGAAAGAACGATTTCACGCTTGTCATAACACGTTGGCGCAATATCGGTAAATCTTTTTATTACTCCAAACGAATCGCTCCATTTCGTCCTCTGGCAGGTTTAGTGACCCCTCCAATCTTAACCCTTGTCTGGGTTTGTGAAAAACTGGCTATTCGAATGTTTTTAATACAGTTGTGTTCTTACATAGGTGCATTTTTAAAGGTTTTTAAGTGAAGATAGCTTGCACAACAGGTGTTTCCATTAAAAGATTTTATAGTGTACTTGCTACTTTGGACAGTGGCGACTCGTGACTTGGGGTAGTGCTAGAGAGCATTTATTTTATATCAAGAATATTCTTGGATATCGATTGTAATATAATCTGGGAGGATTCTGCATTTCTGAAAAACTTTTTAGGTTTCCATTTCCAGTCTCTGAAACAGAAATAATTAAAAAAAATCAATTAAGATTAAATGCTCCTCCGAAAATCTTTGCACTAATTTGTAACGAGCAAATTGGTTTTGAAAAAATTGTTGCCTAACAGTAGAACTAAAAAAGGAAATAAATGAAAAGGATAATGCAACGTTTCGGTGTCTATATCAAACACCCCTTTCAGACAAACTAAGTAAATTTTACGGAATTGTGTTTTTTTTTCATTTGCAGTCTAATTGACATTGAAGGTTGTTAACACATAGAGATGTTGATTTATTAAATTTTAAAATTTCCTGATGTCATTTCTTCCTTCAATAAATCAGTCCAAAGCGATCTATTCCAACAGAACAATTGGCCAAATTATCTACTTCATCTAACAAAATACATGTGGATTTCTTAATTTTCTTTTTATAATTATCAGGTTTCGTCATTAGGATCTTTGTGTTGTTCCAGTCATTATATGAACCCCGCTATTTGAATATACATGATCAGCGATTTGTAATCTTGTAATGTCTCTATTTTTGATGTTGTTCTTATGTTCCCGTTTTCTTATCTCTAAAGGTCTTTGTGTCTCTCCTGTATAAGATTTTCCACATATACAGGGAATATTGTAAACACAGTTTTATTATTTTCGTGTCTCATCATTCGTTGGTTTCGTTCTGATTAGAATGGATCTCAATCTCAATCATCGTGACTTTAACGTCGAGCTCAAAAAAACTTCAGAACTTTTTGGCTTATAAAATTTTGGGTTAAAGTGAACTGTTTTAAGTGAGTTTTTCGTTATGAATAACGATTTTCCTTCAATCTGAATTGTTTTACTGTTTTTGCATTGTTAATGTTAAATGGGGCTTCGATGTTGGTTAGTGATTTGTTAAACAAGGTTTCCC
Source organism: Propylea japonica (assembly GCA_013421045.1). Taxonomy (NCBI): domain Eukaryota; kingdom Metazoa; phylum Arthropoda; class Insecta; order Coleoptera; family Coccinellidae; genus Propylea; species Propylea japonica. The sequence goes on from CM024245.1 coordinate 48,608,467, forward strand.
AATATTTTCCAGACAGTCAATATCTAAACTATAAGACAAGGTTGAAAGTTCGAACAAAAAAAACTTCAAATAAAAGCAGAAACTCTATAAGAATCTGCTTTTGATTATTACCACTGGAGACTACCCTCGGATATTTTTTTTGAATTGCACTTTCATATTTTTCCCTTCAAACGATTTTGCAGTAAAAAAATTATGAACTTTCAGAAAAAATGCAATAAATTGTTGAGCATTCACCATTTTTGTGACTCATAGTGAAATATTTTTTGTGAATGAAAACATTCAAAACAGACAATAAACAAAACATACATTCGAAATACGCCTTGTAACTGAGTGAAAAAATGGATAATTAAAACGACTAAATTATCAAAAGTGTTAAAATAAAAGAAGTGGCTATGCCACATTTCATAATCATTAATTTTCAGGGTTGAATCTACGAAAAATGATAAAAAAAATTTAACATATTTTTCCATTCACTAGGAATCTTTCAAAGGGAAAAATATATCTGAGGTTTGTCTTTTATTGGGTTGGTAATCAGCAACAGAATTTTAACAGTTTCTGATAAAGTGCTTGCTCATATTTGAAATAATTTTTGTTCGAACTTTGGATCATATCTGAGGGCTGAGATAAAGATCTTGGTACACCTTATATACTTATATTATGATGAATTATGAGATTTTGCGAAAAGAATCCTTATATTTTGTAGGACGAGTCTGAGAAGTTGTTTTCATGAAATTAAGTCAAAAACGATTGCATGTAAAACCGAATTTGAAAGCTAGGATTTAATATCCCAACACACAGAGATTTCTTAGCTATTTATTGATGAAAAAGACAAAAATATTCACGTTGTAAATGTTGAAATACTCGGTATATAACTCAAAAAAAATGTTTTTTGCCTTATAGTGTATGCTTCATGCACTTTGTTGATAAGGTTCAACTACGAGATCTATTCATTAGAGTATGTTAATAAAGACTTAATTAGAATTTCAAGTGTTTATTCAGCTTAATTCAAAGCTTCATGAAGCTAGTATTGTTTTGTTTCAAAGCTAATACCCTTCACAAAGGTTTCATTATATTTCTCGTTTCATAAGGAACTAATTAAGCGCAGTAATTTTAATCATTTATTTCAAGAGAAGGCAATAAATATACCCCATGAGGAATCTAGATTGAAGGGTTGTTATACACAGGGGTTGAAATCATGCCTCTTTGGAATTTTCATTTTATATGTGAAAAATAACAAATTCCACAAACCTTTCGGATATACAGTGCACGTCAAAATTATGGAACAACTTATTTTGTCAGAAGAAAAATGTTTGACAACATAATTATTTGTTACACTTTTACCATTTCCTTTCATTTTTGAGGGATTTTTATTGCACCCTGTGCCATCCCCATCAACCCTTTGAATTTTTTGGATTGAGAAAGTTTGTCATGTGGTGCCCTTTTGGCAAGGTCATTGTATCTTCTTTACAAGCGTGCAACAATTTTCAAGAAGATTTTTTTTGGATAAGTAAGTTTGAAGAGGTTTTCCTCAAATTAAAGGGTTGATGAAGATGGGACAGCGTGCAAGAAAAATCCTCTCAAAATACATAAAAATCTTGTGAAAATGAAACGACATTGACTCGTTTAAGGATTTTGTTGCCAAAAATTCTTTTTTTGAGAAAACTCATTTATTTCATAATTTGGACGTGCACTGTATAATGTTCTCTGAATAATATAATTACTGCAAAGTTATCGATGCAATCGTAATTCTAACGGTAAAGGGTAAATTCTGTCGACCCTCGGTCTCTACATTGAAAGGAAATCCTTGTCCAAAAAGTATTATCAACGACCAAATTCGCATATACTTTTCAGCCTTTCCTAAACGCACAGTGTAAGCGAAAATTCAATCAGAGGAAATAAAACGAATTTTGGAACAAGTTTCGCATCCTCACATAAAGCTCCAGTTGTACACTTTCCGCTCGTAAAATCAACGAAATAGCCTCAATCTGAAATGGGGTAGGTATTTATTCGAGAGGGTATCTATTCGACTTGAATGCATTTCCGGATAGAATCTTATCTCGTGGGATTTTCAGCTTGGTGTTGGGCAGAAGAATTTATTTCGTTTGGGAAGAAGTGTTTAGTAAAGAATGTAGATCGTTTAAAAACCGAAGGAACCAAAGGCTGAATAAATAAGAGTCTGTTGTATAGAAAAGAATTAACTAAATTATTTAATTGAATTATAAATTGTCTCATATCCACTTTTTTCTTCGACACCTATTTTATTATTAAGTTGTTTCATTATATTTAAAGCTGTTTTTTGTTTGGTTATTTTGTTTATTTCTATATTAAATATTTTGGGGTAACAAAAATATTTTACTACATGTTACAAAATGGCGAATGCGCGACAATTTAAAGCTATAATGTTGAAGGGTTGATATTACGCGTGATGAATGAAAAATTGTTTTAACATATCTTTTATTTTAATGAGAAATTGTTCAAAGGGTAGATTAACCAGTAACCCAGCAATCACCGAAGGATTGAAAGCCGAAATAAGACGAACACCACAACATGTATTCAATAACATTATTGAAAATTTCATGTATATTTGCCTAATGAAGTTAATATATCAATGAATTGCTATAGAAACCCATGAAATTTACGCATGTTTTGAGCACTCGTTCAACTCAAACGAATGCTATATCGATTTGCCCAAATGTCTGTAATTTTCGAATATTGAGCCGAAAATATTCTCAAACTATATATAATTAGACTCCCTGATGACGAATTCGTGGTCAAATTCAATTCTGCCCGTGAGGCCATGCGGTCATACGTTAGCTCAATAACTTTAGAAGAGATTGTCCTAGAGACTTGAGATTTTCGGGATGAGTATTCGGGTCCCAAATGGCTCGTTTCAGTTCGTTAACCAGCCAAATCGTACAGGGTGTTCCATAAAATATTGCCATTCAAAATATTTTTCTTTAATATCTCAGAAAAAACGAGACCAATCGAAATTTAATTTTACGGCCAAATGCAAGATACTCATAACAAGCCTCATGCAAAATATTGTGCCCTAGTGTAAACAGAACCATCGAAAATTAAATTGGAATATTGAAAAAAGAAACTTCATATTTCCATAAAAAGATATCCGATTCAGATGAAATTTATTTTATAAATGAAGATTTATACTCAGTATGTTCATGCAGAATTTTGTGAACATAATATTAATAGAACGATAGAAAATTCCATTGGAATATTTAAAAGAAAAATCTATATATTTCCATAACAGAATATCCGATTCGAGTGAAATTTATTTTGAGAACGAAGACTGAATGTCCATGCAAAGTTTCAAGGGGATCACATCATCAAAACCATAGAATTTAATTTTTGTAATTATTTATTTTTATATATTTCAATTTTTGAATAATTTCCGGAATTAATTCCGATTGTGCTGAATTTCTGCTTTTATATATTTGTTATCAATCTCAAATCCTATATAAAATTTCGAGGTAAATGTCTCATTGCTCCATCAAAGAACGAGCACTCAAAAGCTCCTGCTCAGGACTTTTTTTTTGAAATCTTGAAATATAAAACCTTCGTGTAAACGTTAACGGAGGTGTGAAATAATTAATTCAATGTTTGGGGAGTAGAGGATTTTTCGATATTCTAACAAAATATGAAGATGTTGGAAATCATCAAGCTTTACTCAAGGAAACTGTGCCAAGCAATGATTAATAGCATTACAATAATATTGATTAACATACTACTAAACTATCGTTCAGTCAACCATGTAACCAATTAATTTTGGTTACACCAGGCTTTCGCGTTATAGATCTCGACACGACAGTGTTCATTTTGTGTTGACAAACTTATTATCACATCACAATGGAATGTAGAAATGAGATATGAGCTACAAGATTGCTCGCCTACATAGTTTGTAGAGTAATGTCTCAAGCAATTAATTCAGCAAAGAGGTCTTTGTAGTTCGGGAAGCATATACGGTATATTCGTTTGCATCAGTATTAATTAATTGGATTTATACTATGAGGGGATGGAATGCGGTTAGATGAATTCTATTTGAGTGTTTCGAGGGTAGATTTATTGGTATTTGTACCAATTATAGGAAAAGTTTCTCTATTTATAGTCAGAGATCTTAGTTAATTTGATATTCTAAGACTTAAGGGCTTGAGGTTGATGGTCATAAACGATAGCTATAAATGAATTTTATTGTTATTTATGAACATCCGGACGTATATCGATGATGAGTTTGAAATGGCGTGATTTTGTATCTAAATCATGGCATACTGCCACAATGAAGAAAAAAATAAATACAATTGAATGAACATAAAACACGCTGCAGGTCGCTGATGGTATGAAATAAAAAAAAAATGTTATTCAGAAGAAACATTCCCAACTAAATTATCTTTCGAATGACTTAATAAGAAACAGAGAAGAAACTTTGATAGCGCCGCTACTTCGTCCAATTTCTTTTCTTCGTCAACATTGACTTGTACCAATACTGTCAACAGAATGAAATAATAAAAATAAAATAAAAATATTCATCCTTTTTCGAGAAAAATTAGGCTACCAAGAAAAGTGAACCACTCCGTACAATGTTCCTCTAATTGAAAGGTAAGGTTCACGAATAGGTAGTTTTCATACCAAGAAACTATCAAAGAATATGCTTCGACGAAAACATATTCAGGGAGCTTGGAATATTTTGAAAATGCAGGGAATTAAATATAAAATTTTTAAGTTGTTAGTATTCGTAAAGGTCTACGATAACATAGATTGTGTGCCACCCTGTATACTTCGTATTCTCATACATAATTAATGGATATGGTTATAACACGCTTTTTCAATTCACTCCTCCTTTTTTCAGTCTCCATACTCTAACCTGAGGCGAAGCATATCCAATCAACGAGAAAGTTGTGATTACGTACATTTTTCACGAGCTTTCCTATGAGTCAACAAATGAAGCTGTAGGGAATGGGAACGGGAATCCACCGAACAAAACCTCAAAGAAAATAACGTAAAATGGTATACAGATGGTTCCAAAACCTCTACAGGAGCTGGCACGGGGATATACGGCCAAGTACCAAATTTGCACTGTCGCTGGGCTGCTGTAGGAGCGTCTATTGAGCGTAAATCTTATCTATCGAAAGATATCTAGAAGAAGAAATCAGAAGTGTGGTATATCCATACACACAGATAGTCAAGCTGCTATTAAAGCACTGAGCTCCTATGTCATCGACTCAAAGATGACGGAACAAACTGAATGAGGTAGGCAAGAAAAATAAGGTCTTTTTAATCTGTGTTCCCGGCCATTCGGGAATCAAAGGAAACGAAGGCCAATACACTTGCCAAAGAGGGCTCACGAATGTCACTCATTGTACCAGACCCTTTCTGTAGTATATGTAAATGTACCTATAGGAGGGAGTTTCTGGATAAGGAGGAAGCCGAGAGGAAAAAACTGGCAGAATCTCCCAGGGATGGATCATTCCACTGAGTTCCTTTGGAACTTTGAGACAGCTGGATCCAAAAGATATCTGGATCTTGGAAAGAGTTAATTACACCTCCTCACTGGCTTTCTAACAGGACATTGTCGCCTCAGGAAGTACTTGTTGAGGATGGGAGTAAGCTGCTATTAAAGCACTGAGCTCCTACGTATTCTACTCAAAGATTATTTGGGGGTGACGGAACAAACTGAATGGGGTAGGCAATAAAAATAAGGTCTTTTTAATCTGGTTTCGGCCATTCGGGAATCAAAGGAAACGAAGATGTCATTACACTCGCCAACGACAGCGCAGAATCTTATTCATTGGCCCAGAAACCTTCTGCGGTATAGGTAAATGTACCTAAGAGGAGGAATTTCTGGAGAAGGAGAAAGCCGAGATGGAAAAATTCTGGCGTATCTCTCACGGATGGATCATTCCACTAAGTTCCTTGCAACAGCAAGATCCTACATATCTGGATCTTGGTAAAAAATAATTACACCTCACTGGCTTTCTTACAGGTCACTGTCGCATAAGGAAGCACCTGTTGAGGATGGAATTATCGGACACTGACGAGTGTAGGTTCTGTGGGGAGGAGGAAGAAACCCACATTCACCTAGTCACGTAATGCTTTGCCATTGCGAGCTTAAGGAAGAATCCCTTGGGTGAGAAACTTGTAAGAGTGAGGAACTAGCCTCATTGAAGCCTTCACAGATATTAGATTTCATCAGATCTCTGGAACTGCAAGGCGAGCTGTGAAGGGTGTGGTGAGAACAGCTCTGTGAGAAGGCACAATAGACCTTGAGGTAGCAGTGAACCGTAACCCCTTTTAAACTAGAAACAACAATAACTATTGTAGTATTTTGAAAATTCAGGGAATTAAATATAAAATTTTCGAGTTGTTTGTACTTTAGATACAACCGTTATTATTAGAGTTCCGAAAATATTTCAGATTCGAAAGAACTATGCAAATTTGCAATGGATTCGCACTTCTCTTTCTCCGTAACGTCTGCGATATTATCGACTGTGTGCCACCCTGTATACTTCGTATTCTCATACATAATTAATGGATATAGTCAAAACATGCTTTTTCAATCCACTCCTTCATTTTTCAGACCCCATACTCCAACCTGAGGCGAAGCATATCCAATCAACGAGAAACTTGTGATTACGTACATTTTTCACGAGCTTTCCTATGAGTCAACAAATGAGGCTGTACCAAACAGCTCAATCCAGCACAATGTCAAACGAAAGTTATTATAGGAATTGGAAGAGATCAATGCCGATAGGATCGTCAATGAGAGCAAACTCTTGTTGGAAAAATATGTACAGAACAGGGCTATAGATGAGCCGGCTTACACAACACTCATTGTTATGTATGGGATACTTATTGTTGTTGGGGCTCTTGGAAATACGTTAGTGGTGAGTAGTTTTTTCTAGTATTGATATTTTTCATCATAAATTCGAGGATTTCAGAAAAGAAAATACACCCAAAAAATCTATGAAGTTTGTTCATTCATAAATATGCTATTTCAAGGCCTATTCGATTTTTAAATTGTAGGTATATTCATTCCTAATCAATCAACAGTTTTGAATTCCAAGAAAACTCGGAGTATGTCATTTTATACAGAATGAAACAAGATATGTTTTTTTAACATAACTCTAGAACCACCATTGGTGTGTTCCATTTTTTCAAACGTGTGATTTCTCAAATCCGAACGTTATGAAAATAAACTGAAAACTGAGTGAAATCATAAATCAAGAGAAGTTTCAGAGCAATATGTTGTTCCGTATGCACCGTTTATTGGAGACAATTTCGTGCTAATGCTCTATAATGCTCAACCGCATGTGGCTAGGATTGTCAGACAGTATTAGCAGAGGTTGATATCCAATAATTCCAACTGGCCTGCTCTAAGCCCAGATTTGAACCCAATTGGGCATGTTCGGAAGCTCTTGGGAGGAAAATTCGATCTCGCGTACCAACTCCTGAGAATTTGTAGCAGCTCAGTGATGATCTAATTCTAATTGATTCAAAATCTCAATGGGGACATGCCGAAATGAATGTCACCTGTTATCTGCATCTGGGCGGAAAACACATTATATTTTCGACTCAATTAGGTCAGAATTTAAGGTTGAATTTGTTGTAGCGTTTGCGAAATTTGATGTTTAACTGAAAACCCTGTATCTTTAACAAAACTTGAGCTATTGTTATGAATGAAGAATTAAATTGCCAAGAAAAGATGTGTCTTGATGATGAAATAAGAAATCACACGGAGAAACAACTGGAACACACCCAGGGTGTGTGTTAGGGTAGAAAATGAAATTTTGTTTCACCCTGTATAAAATTACGTTCGCCGAGTTTTCCTGGAATTCACAACTGGTTATTGATTAAAAATGAATATACCTTCAATTGAAAAAATGATTCAATCGAAGCGGGCTTGAAATAACATATTTATGAATCAAAAAACTTCATCGATATTTTGAGTGAATGAATTATTTTGCCGGTAGGTGTAGTTTTTCAAAAATCTCCAGGAATGTTAGACTCTTTATACTTGGTAAAAAATACTATTCTTCAAGACTAATCTATAAAAGGATATTATGCAACGAGCGTATAATGATAGCTAACAAGGGCGTAGCCAGGAATTAATTTCGGGGGGGGGTTTTGACATTTTGGCAATTGACTTTGTAGGTGCCGGGAATTGTGAGGGTCGCTTTCTGTAGCAAGTATTTGTTGTTTTTAAGAATTCAATAATCCTTTTCCTACTTCGGAAACAATATTCAACATAGATATTCTTGGTTAGGTTAGGTGAACCTATTTTTCAAATATGCTTCAGAATTTAATTTTTATTCACTCAAACAAAAACTTAAAAAACAATATTTATTTCCCAAACAATACTTACAGGATGAATCAATATGAAATTAGTGTGGATGTGTGCTTTCATTGAAACTAAATAGAGTTTTTCAATGTTTTACTCCAAAATAGTGCCAACAACATATGAATAGGTATTAAAAATGAAACAGTGAGAAAACACAAACAATATTTTTTATGGTGAATTCCTTCAGTTAAAGTCTATCCGTCTTTTCTTTTTAGAGAATTGGTCAACCACTTCATTTCCATCAATTTCCACACTATAATGAATATTCATAAGCTCCAATCCATTCAATCTAGTTTCGCTAGAAGAATTGCGCAGGTATTTTTTAATTCTCCTGAAGCTGGAAAAACTTCTTTCTGGAGTAGCAGTAGATAGCTACTGGAATCGTAGCTAAAATTTGTAGTAGGATGTAGATGTTCGAATACATTATTCTGATTGCACTCATCTAAGCACTCTAATGCCGATTTTGAAATGGAGTTCATTGACATTTTCCATATCTCAAATTCTGCTTTATTTACGTTTTTATTTTTTTTCTGGGAGTAGTGAAGAATACATCGATAATGCGTCTTCTAATTCATATTCTGTGTTAAAATTCTGGGGTAGCAAACCAGATAAGGCTGATATTAATTTTCGGTGTTTAGAAAATCTATCAGTTAATTGTTGGATTTGGATAGTATGTTCTAGAAATGGAATGAAACTTTAATATCATCCATATTGCTGATATGAATATTCGTTGAACGTTCGAGAAGAACAGACGTGTATTATCAGTTTCTATGCAATTCGCTCATTATCAGTTATTCGCAAGTTGAAATTGAACAATTCAATTTCATAAATGTAAGTCTTTTTACACTTAAGTTGGGTTCACCTTATATTTATCAGATTTGATACTTTTTTCAAAATTTTATGAAATAATTCATTGCTTTTGTTTATATTTCACTTTTCTCGTACACTCGAACAGCTGACGAATATACATAACCGGTTGACCTTGACAAGTCCCTTCCTCTTCTGCATGTCGCATCGCTTCGCTTGGCGATTTCGGCAGCAGTTGCACTCTGGTCGTCGGGGATATAGTTGACGACTTTGTTTCTTCAACCTAAAAATTTTCGTGCATTCCCAATATCTACTGTTTCCCACCTGAGTTCCTTTCGATCGTGGCCATCCGAATCTGTTTTAAGTCTTCATTAGCGGCCCATTGAAGTGAAGAGTCTAACTGTCATCCCTATTCCTTCTTCCTAGGTTTCCTTCATAATGTCGCAGGTAATACCTCTAGCTCTCGTCATCAGTTAGCTCAGCAGGCTTCGTCCGATAATGGTAACATGCCAATCACAGCTCAGCATTTCAATACCCTTCTAGAAAACATTCAAAAGGTCGCAGCAAGTGTGGAACGCATCGAAAAGCGTCAGGACGACCTTTTTAATCAACTTTCAATTTGCACCGCAAAAATCGCAGAGCATAGCGAAATAATATCCGAACATCAAAGCGCAATTGAAACTTGTCAATCAGAAATTGTGAACTTACATCAAGCTAACTTAGCATTAAGCGATGAAATTGATACAGTTTCCTCAAAATTAGATAATCTTTCATCTGCTTCTAGCACCTCCCATCTTTCAATTCAAGATGATATGGTAGAAATTCTGAATCGCGTAAAAAAATCTCACAATATCATTATATGCAATCTACCTGAGAAAGACAACTTGTCTGATGTTGCTACCGTTCGAGATATTGTTGAATACATTCAGCAGGGTGCCAGTGAGACCCTCAACAGTTCAACTCGGTTACCATCCAACAAAGATAGTAGCAAACCAAGGTGGATACGAGCCACTTTCACATCGCCTGATTTTGTATTGACCATTCTTAGAAATAAATCCAAATTAAAGGATCATCATAGCTTCCGCGATATAACCATATATGACGATAAGACGAGAAAACAAGTTTCCGCCCTTAACTTTCTTCGTGCTGAGTTGAAGAACCGTCAAAACGCTGGTGAATCTAATCTTACTATCAAGTATTTACAAGGTGTCCCAACTATAGTATGTTCGACCCAAAAACTTCATGACTCCCCTAAAATCTGAATAATCTCCATGTTTGGCCACTGCTTCACTCTACTATACAACCACTATCCTCCAAATTTTCTGATATTTTGTTTATAGTTCAACTACAAAATTCTGTTTTTCACACTGATAACTGAGACCTGGCTACATCCGCCCATTTCAAACAGCTCATAAGATATACATCATTATATTTTTTCCTCGATGATTACTCGTCGAGCACTTCATACTCTCTTCAGTACATACAAGGTATTCCACTTTCCTCTCAACCAGAATAGAGGACACTGCTACAACCTTGCGAAGGATAATCTCAGGACAACTGCCAGTAGCCAATTTCTTCACACACTGGATGAATCGTTTGGCCAGCTTTGAAGATTAACCACTACTCGAAGTTTAATTTCTTTTGACTTTTTTGTATAGCTTCTCGAATATTTCCATTTTTCTTTTGTATTTGAGTTTATAGGTTTAACCTCAACTCTTGTTATTATTTAATAAATAAATAAATAAATGAATTGATAATTTTTACTAGATTTTCGGAGATAAGTTGATTTAAGTGCAAAATGAAAGATTATTTTTGCAACAAAAAATAACTCTGAAACATTCTGACTACGCCCTTGATAGCTAATATTCACGAGGTAAAGTTTAGTTATTATTTGAATGATTGATGCGTTAGGAACTTGTACCTAATACAGGCTGATTCTATGAAGTTGTGAGAACCTCAATCAGAATGAATCATCCTACCGTAAATCTTCAAATGATGACCGAATATATTTAGAACCAAATTCATCATGATAGTAAACATTAATTCATTACATGGTCAGTAGCCGATGCTAGGCATGAGGTCTGGATTATAATACAGTATGGAAAGTGAATTGTGTGTCATCAATAAATTCATTCTTTATTATTGAAACCAAATATGCTCAACAAACCAAATAAATGCTACTATCGATCACAGGCCTGACAGTATAATATGTACTTATCACTCACCAACACCCACTCTTGGTAAATATATCAGGATAATGAAAATTAATACAGTTGGGAAATAGGGGGAACTGCACGATACGTTTGGATTCAGAACAATATCATGAAACTACTGGAAATGACATATTATACAGGGACGAATACCTAGATTTAAGTGGGTAATTTTTGAAACCATTCAAAATAAAAAATCACATGACCTTCTCAACTGAAAATTTCAGCTTCAAATGACAGATTAACAGTGTCAACTAACACAATGAACTCTAGTACACCGTCATAGAACTCAAATCAACCATATTTCGGAAGATTGACGGTAATTCTTCAGAGATATCTCAACTTTTGAATCTCACCTCAACGCAATCTCTTCCCACTCTTTTAATCCTCCACTGAATCGCCCACATGATTGGTGAGGATCAGCGCTTACTCAGAATTTCCTCGCAGATTTCCCGGATCACTCAGCAACCGGAAAATCGTAGCGGTGCGAAATGTGTCAATCTCACTCGCGCAAATGTTCATTTACAGCCCCAACCACATAAAACCTACATCCCGGACTTGTTCGAGATGAAATTGAATCATTTATTTCCATTTACGGTTTTCCTTTACCTACTTTCATTTTCCAACCGTTCTGTATACGTAAAACCCAGCTTTGAAGGATCGTTGGGCATACCGACAATGGAAAATAGCTTTGGTTTTCCTGAAATTATTCCTTCGAATCAAACATCAACGCAATATCTTCCCCCTCTTTTAATCCATTGCTGAATCGTAAACATGATTGGTGAAAATCAGCGCTTTCTCAGAATTTCCTCGCGGATTTCCCGGATCACTCAGCAACCGGAAAATCGTAGCGGTGCGGAATGTGTCAATCCCACTCGTGTAAATGTTCATTTACAGCCCCAACCACATACGACCATCATCCTGGACTTGTTCGGGACGAAATTGAATCATTTATTTCCATTTACGGTTTTCCTTTACTTCATTTTCCAACCGTTCTGCATACGTAAAACCCAGATTTAAAGGCTCGTTGGCTACGCCGACAATGGAAAATAACTTTGGTTTCCCTGCATGAATACTGGGATGAGTGGATTAGGGATACAATTGTATGGGGAGATTTCGTGTGATTTTTTTGCGATTATATATTTTGAAGCGGTTAGTATGTAACCGATGAATAATGACAATACTCTCGAAGTAGCTCTCATCCAGTATGGTATGAAAGAGACAAAGGGGATGCTAAATTCCCGAAAACAAAATTTTTTGAAAACACTCGGAATTTGTAAGAAAATTTTATTCATCTGTCAAATTCGACAGACAACAATGTTCCGACTGATTTTTTATTGTTGTTTAGCCAATGAGCATACAATTAGGCGAAAATTTTGCATTAGTGCAAATTATCGATAATTCGCACTTGTGCAAAATTATCGGGTCCTTTAAAATAAATGCAGACGTAATTATGAACGTTTATTACTTATAGAGTAACAAGAAAACTGACAGCAACTTACAGCGACACAATACGATTTGATGGATTCACAAAATTTTCTTATTAAATTTAACTCTTGCAATGAAAATGAATCGATAATTTTTGACAAATCTGCTCTCATGCAAGTTAAACTGTAAAAGGCGCTCGAGCGCTCCGCGCACTCGTGCTCTTTTTCAACTTAACTTGCATTCGAGCAATTTTTCCCAAAAATTTTCGATAATTTTCATTGCACTAGTTAAATTACAACTGATAATTTATAAAATTTTTAACTGTATTCTATGAAGACAATAATAATAATCAAGGATTGGCCACCCCATCGGTTAAAATTGAACGACAATGGAAAATAATTTTGGTTTTCCTGCATGAACGCGGAGAATAACTGGAAAAACAAACAATTGTATGGGGATATTTCGTGTGATTTTTTTTTCGATTATAAATATATTTTGAAATGGCTAGTAAAGTATGTTACCAAATCCTGATGACAATACTTTCGAAGTGGCTTTATCCAGTATAGTTTAGAAAAGACAGAGAAGATAATATAGCACACGAAAGCGAGTTTTTGAACTCATTTTATGCAAATGTAACAAGATTCATCAAATGTCTCTCTCCGAATGAAAATAATACTAAATGTTTCAATGAAAGTGCAAGATATTCGACACTCATTATGTCACACGTTTATGATGTGATAAGACAGACATGTGGGAGTTAGTGAACATAAACCACTGCACGGTAGAACAACGCAATCTGCGGAAAGTTTAATTTCCATTTTCCGGAAGTGATTGAAAGATTGTACTTAGTTTGATTTTTTCTTTTCCTGTTCACTAAAAGCTTTTTTCATATTGTCTCTAATTAATACCCATATAGATATAATAACAGATGACCCGATCAGAATGGAAATGTATAAAGAATGATTCATGCTGCATTGGGTTCAGTGTCCATTTGCCATAAATCAATTCGAAAAACGATGAAATGTTTTTTACGCCCTGAATGTGATAAGAGTGGATCCATTCTGTTTGCCCCCATTACGAAATTTCATGGAACTCTTTGCCAGAGGATGTAGTGAGTGCGGAAAGTGTTAACTCCTTCAAAAACCGACTAGACTCTTTATCTTTGTTAGAATAGTTTTCAGTTTGTTTATGTCTAAAGTGTCATTTATGTATAGGATTCATAGGCTTCGGCCTCGTCCTTTTATCTGGAATAATAATAATAATAATAAATGTGCGAATAGCACTTCATGTGCGACGATATCGAACGTTATTTTGGTTTGGGGTTGGTGAGAAAATATTACAAACAATTCGAATCATTATTCGAAAATCAGGGTAGGCTTATTTATACAACACGAACATATCAACATTCATTGAAAATATTTAGAGTTCATATATTCTTTTCATTTCAGTGTATTTTTTCAAAATAACTACTGATTTGAAAGTTACAGGTTTTAGTATCAGCAGAACTATTACTGAGGTTTGAAAGTTTTCCTTTTTTACATAGCCTATCTAAGGAGCATTTTCCTCCGTAAGAAGTTCACAATTTTTGAAATATTCCTTTCACCCAATGGAGTTCTTAGAAATATCCCAAAGTGCCATAATTTCTTTCACTGATCAGAGATAAGATAAAGGAATGTATCATTGTATTGGCAGGACAACATCTTCATCGTACCATAAGAATACAATCTGACAGTTGTTTTGTCGATTCATATCAACTGAATAGATCTATATACAGGAATTCTATAAAAGACTATAATACCCCTGTATTCAGCAGCAAGATGCCAATTACTAGATTCTAAACATATACCTAAGTTCATACGATGATACTAAAAACTCTAAGGTGGTTACAGAAATGATGAACAGCAAAGGTCTCAGATAAGATCCCTGCGGAACTCCAGAGGGTGTAAATGGAAAACACTTACTTATTTGCGTGAACGATTAGGAAACATACACTACGCAAAAAAATTAACTCACATCCTGAAAATCTCAATTTCAATGAAAGTTAACTCTACATTGACTTTATAACTTATTTTTTATGTTCTCTCGGGAAGGTTTTGAACGAAACAAGACACATTAAATGGAAATAAAATTCAGGATTTCACCGAATCTTATATGAAAGAAAAGAAATGAACAATTTTCAAAATACTGGAATGCTGATAAGTGATTTAATACTTGATATTTCCACCCCTTGCATAAATTACAACTCGGAAACGAAGGTTCATACTCAAAATGAGTGATCTTAAAATGTTCTGATCTAATCCTTCCCAGATTTCTCTGAGTTGAATTCCTAACTAATTAAGAGTACCTGAATGATATTTTGAACTTCTCAGCCTTTTATTGAGGCTGTCCCAAACCTGCTCAATCGAATTGAGATCTGGACTTCTTGCTGGCCATTCCATTCGAGAGACTTCAACCTCTTCAAGGTACTCCTGAACGATGCGCGCACGATGCAGTTTGCCATTATCGTCAATAAAAATAAAATTTTCACCAACGTATGGTGCAAATGGCACTACATGCTCTTCAAGAATGATCCTTATATACCATTCATAGCTCCATTATCAACGACCACTAGGTCTGTGCGAGCAGTCAACGATATTCCACCCCATACTATATAATCGATTCTTCCCTGAAACTGGTAGTATTCAGGAAATTGCACTGAGCATATCTTTCATGTGGACTTCTGTATACAAGGGAACGTTGATCACAATGGTAGAAGCAGAATCTAGACTCATCTGTGAAGAGAACTCTTTTCTAATCAGCCTCTTCCCAATGGATATGCTCTCTCGCAAAATCCAAACGCGCCCTTCGATGGGCTGGGGTAAGAGCTGGGCCTCTTGCCGCGAGACGAGGCCTTAAATCATATTCTCCGAGGCGATTTCTTATTGTCTGAGTGCTAATTTGTACCCCATGAGTTTGCTCAAGCTGATTTTGAAGGAGGCGAGCGGTTGCAAACCGTTGTCTCAACGAAGAAACTCTCAAGTAACATTCTTGAATAGCAGTTGTTACCCCTGGTTGTATGGAAAACTCCAAACCTTTCTACAATTCTTGTGTATGCCCACCCTTCCTCTCGCAAAACTACCGCTTGGGCACATTCCTCTTGGGTCAAATTGTGTGTGTCGCGTTGCATAGCAATCGAGTGTAGAAAATTAAACGAAAGAAAACTATTGATCACTAGAATTGATCGATAACAACTGATTTCAGAATGGAGCCAATACATTCAAAATCTGACAATCTCATATTTTTTTATTCCTTCCTTCTGGGAAAAAACATTTGCATTGAAGAAAAACGTTGAATGTGGATAACATATGCATGCATAATTCTGATGAAAATGATTATCATTGAGAACACCTTCAGTTGTAGAATAAATTTGAGATTTCCATAATGTGCGTTAATTTTTTTGTGCAGTATATATTCGTGCAGATCTTCTATCTATATGTTAATAAGAAAAAACTTTAGTAGAAAGTTTAAAATTCAGCTACAAACAAGGTAATTGATTATAACGCCATCTTCCTGAAACTACAAACCCATAAATTCCAAAACCCTTCCCAATTAATTTCCAAACTAACGTCAGAGGGCGTTTACTTCGATGGATTCATGTGACTAACGACCTACCTGTCGTATTATTTTCCATATGGTTTTTCCTCTATGAACGCACATTCGTGATCATCAGATGCAAATAATTCCACGGCAGATGTCGTGTTTCTGCGGAAATTACAATAAACGAAATGAGAGTTGTGAGTCGCAGGGGGCGGACATATCGCTAAATAACCTTTGTTATTTTACACCGGTGTGTACCTGTTTTCGTGATGTCTGTACGTCATTAGGAAAATATGAAGGAAAACTGGGTGTGGGAATACTACGTGAAGTTATACATTTTACGAGTTTGAACCTTTCTACGAGCGTTGACAAACAGAAGTTATGAATGGATTATGATATCCATCTTTATTATGCACAGTAAAAAATTTGACGGAGTAGGTAAATTTGTACACTTCAGAGCTACAGTACAGAGCTATTGGTCATATCAATTTCAAGCGGATAACCGGTTATCATTTCGATTAACCAATTGCATTAAAGCGGTTTTGGTTATTTTTGGTTCAAAGTAATGATGTCATAAATTAGCCCTTCGACGTCATTGATTTAAACCGCAAATGACCAGACTCAAGAGCTGGGTTAAACTTCTGGTTATTAGAAAAGTATGGTTGTACGCAGCAAATTTCAAAAGTTGTTGACTGACGAAGCATACTTGAAGAAGATATGTATTCGTGTGCTTAGCCATGTTACGATTTATATCGATAAAACTATTTCAACAGTACCAATTATCGGCTTGGTTTCATTCATTTAGGAATTAAACTTATCTATTGAAAAGGTTCTGACTTGTTACTATTATTTAAAATAGAATTGTCCGAAGTTCTTGAAGATTGCTGATATTGTTTGAGTATAACAAAACATTCTTTCTTTACTTTGATAATGGAAAAAGCTTTGTATTACAATAAATAGCTCCCGACTGTTCAAAAAATTATGAATTTGTGTTGAAGTTCCCAAAAACAGTTTTATAAATAGCAAACTTTACTGTGACGAGTGAGATGTAGCCAAATAGCACAGCGATATCAATACATGTGAATTGAAATCTTTTGGATAGTGTCCTCCTGTATATTTTAGGTTAATATTTTGTCTTCGAATCATTTCAGTCAGAACAAATTTTTTTTGTCAAGCGGAACATTCTGAAAAACTATGTTCATCGTTACATTGAATGCACGTCTATATCCATGAAGAATTGAATCCACGTTTCAAACATTAATATTTTGGATGCATGGAGTTGAACTTGAAGCATAATAATGTACATTTGCTAATCGAATGTTGTTTTTATTGCATAAAACATAAAAAATTTAAATATAACCTATAATGACAATTGACAAGTAACCAGAAACCGCATTCAAGCGACGAGAGCCGAGTGGCCGGTTATTCGTTCTAGGACAAAAAGGGAATAACCAAGGGCTGAACCAATGATAACCGCAGTTATTATTGGTTATCCGGTTGAAATTGATTATAGAATGATATTAACTTTGACACCATTGACAGTGGTGCAACTGAAAAAATCTGTTTTATATGGTTCAATACTGGCTCAAAGACATTGTCATTTTTTAACATCATTTGGTGTCAACATTGAATCCGTAAGTGGTTGATTCATCATCGTACCACATAATTTAAGGCGTTCAAAAATTAAGACGCCAAACTAACGCTTGTCTCCAGTTCCGCCATAAGTTCGTTTTGTTGCGGCGTGTCTAGACTCGTCTAACCCATTCAAGCCCGAAATAAGTATATAGTTTATAAATTCATATTCATTTACTAAATTATCGGTCACCGGTGAAGTGTGTTTCCCTTCAAAATGATGAATCGATTAAAAAAGAGTGTTATAACATCCAAAAATTGATTTTTATCATTAAAAATTCAGATATCAGGGATTTATTCTGATGAGTGAGAATAATGATAATTTCGTCACTTTCAAATGGCCGTTGTGAGTTAGATATATGTGTTTGAGGTCTTAAAAAATTATACCGATTGTAACGTTATTATTTTTGAATTTGTCATAAAATGTAGTTTTGCCATCTTTTTCTAGAAATTATTAGTTAGTAAACTTATTGGGATGGTTCATTTTCTAAATTTCCTTATTGTTGTAATTATTCACTTCGTTTACCTACCTTTTTGAATTGTTTTCCTTCAGAAAACGGTTTGTTTATTATTGTTTAAAATTGTGAGGTTAGTGGTGTTGTCATTTTTTTTGGTTAGTTCAAGAGTTTGGATTATTTGGCCTCAGTAAAGTACTTCGGAAAATCGTGGAAGAATTATAGAAATGGATTTATAGAGACCCTCCTCTGTTATAAACTGCGTAAATTATTAGTAACGTAACGATTCCTTTATATTTTGGTTTTGATGTGTTTTTCTTCTTCTTCGCTATGACAACCATGACAACTGATAGACTCTGTGAACTTTGAGTGTCCGGAAATTTCTGTGTGACTGTCAAAGCCGACATTTTGTTAATGTGAAATTCGTTGTGAAAGTTAAGACACTTTTTCGAAGATAAATTTTGAATCTAGATTCATCCTCGTTGTGAGGGATTATAACTTCGAGTGTCATTATTCCCTGGAGAGTATTTTGGAACATTTTGGGAAAATACGTTTTATACGTGATCATAAACTTTTCCACAGGAAATTCGTTAGGTTGTTGTGTAGCGAATATTATTGGAATTATTTCGAACAAATTCTCGACTGAATTGGAGGTTGAACCTATCTCCCTCGAACAACAGAGGGTCCACCCACCAGGGTTATCCACGTAGTTCCATATACTGGGGTAGTTCCACGTACCAGGGTGCAGGTTATTCACGTCCCTGAGTTCCATGTGACAGGTGTTGAGTACAGTTATTCCACGTGCCTGGCAAGACTTAGGTACTAACGAAGCTGTCCGTTGGAGGTGACCTGTCAATTGTTCTACGTACCTGGCGTTATTGGGGGTAACCTGTCAGTTTTCCACGTGCCTGGCAAGACTTAGGTACTAACGAAGCTGTCAGTTAGAGGTGGCCACGATTGGCATCCCCTTGCCGGTTATCTTGGAGGTATCTGCGTCCCTGCCTGTTATTGGTTGGAGCTATCTACGTTCTGGAGTAGTTTGTGAAGGTAACCAGTGTGTAGCACTGGCTTTAATATTGTAAATTGTTGGTTTTCTATTTGATAATTTGTGATATTGTTTTGTAAGGTAATGTTATATATAGTTGTGAGCAATTATAATGAGGCACTTCATAAGTTGCGTTGGGTACCAACCAGGGTGCTCGTGTATCCCTTCAGGATTTTGTGATAAGATAATTGATCGGTGTTCCCTTCAGGAACCATTGTTTATGTAAAATAGTTGTTGATTAGGTTGGTTTCTATTGTTAGCTCAGATGATTCGTTTTCATATAATGTAGTGTATTAGTAAGTTTTCCTTCTGACTACCCCTTGGGGGAGATTATTTTTGTGCTTAGATTTGGTGTATTTGGTTGTTTTCCTTCTGACTACCCCTTGGGGGAAAATATTTATCCGTATTGTATCAACCACTGCACATATATTCCTGTTTTGGTAATAAATAATTGTGACTTTAATTTTTGAGGGATTTTTATTATCTGTTACTCTGGTAGAGGAGTAAGCAGTTCATTTACCTTGAGTAGGCAGGCATTACTCTACCTGGCGCCCATTTTATTCTATCATATATAACTCACTCCCTTCTCCACTGAGTGTGGCCGCGAGCCTTTCATGCATTGAAACCGGCTTTCCCCAAAGTCAACGTTTCACGATGTGAACCGGGCTTAAGGGATAGCTATTTCCATCCTATTTTCATTTATGACAGTCTGCTATACGTAATGTACCTTATGATGTCTACCAAAATAACTGTTCGAGAACTTTTTTAGCACCATTTTACGTACAATATTTCATTAGTTGTCTGAATAATTCGAAAAATTCTTTGTAGCGTATATGATCTCCTGAAGTGAAGTTTCATTATCATGTTGTATCATAGAATTCCCTGTGAAATTCCAAACGAAATACAGTCGAAAAGAATATAAAATATTCTCATTTTGATGTCGTTTCATACCCGAAATGAAAAATGCCAGCAGTATAAAATCGTCGAAGAATTATAATTAATCCGCATTTTATCAAACCGGTATTATACGAAAATATCCCATTCATTTCTCAGAATTGTGTCAAACACCGCAATCTACTGAATTTTCCAGTTCTTTTCATAAATGAGAATATTGAGGAATTTTTCATCTACTACCTACTTCTCTTCGGTGAAGATCTGATCGATATCACAGTGGAACGTCTGGAAAAATTTTAATGAGTTTCTCATGATGTATATTCTGAACGTTCTGCCCTGTGAACAAAGTGTTACAATGATGACATACAAAAAATGTCGTAAATTCACGCTCATGCTTTTGCTGTTTATCTGTATTTTAAATATGTCATTATAGTAGATCGGGTCACTGTGAAATTTTAATGAAAAATTCTTCATTTCAAGAAGTTCTACTTCTCCTTCAGATATCATTATTAACAGGGTCTCTATAAATGATCATAACAGCGCAGTTTGCGTTGAATTATTATAAATATTTATATTCTGGTGTAAATTCTAATTTGAATAAACGCTACTGTGAGTTTGGGCTAGTAATTTTGAAAGAAATTGAATAATGTGACTGGAATTATAACCTTGTGTAAGAAAAAGTAAGATAATTTTTTTTTGCTTTAGTGTTTCTGTCCGTGGGGCCGGCCGTCCGTACGTTTGCAAGATAATTGTCCTAGAGACTTGAGATTTTCAGGGTTAGTTTCGTTCCCAAATGCCTCGTTAACCAGCCAAATCGTACAGGGTGTTCCACAAAATAAAGCTGTTCAAAATTTTAATACCTCAATATCTCAGACAAAACGAGACCAATCGAAATGAAATGTTGCGGGCACATGCAAGAGGCTCATAATAAGGCTCATTCAGAATTTAATGGCCATGATGTACACAGAACCAGAAAAAATTCAATAAATTTATTGAAGGAAAAAAACTTCATATTTCCATAAAAAGATATCCGATTCGAATGAAATTTATTGTACGTATGAAGATTAATACACTGAATGTTCATGCAAGATTTTGTGGCCATGGTGTTAACAGAACCAGAGAAAATTCAATTGGAATATTGAAAAGAAGAATCTTCAAGTCTGCATAACGCGACATTATTTTTGATATATTTAACTTCCTGGATAATTTTCAGAATATTATTCCGAGAGTGCTGAAATTCTGCATTTATATATTCGGTATCAATCTCAAGTCCTATATAAAATTTCGTGGTAATAGTCTTATTCCTCCACCAATGAACGAGCACTCGAAAGCTTCTGCTCAGGGATTTTCTTAAATTTCTTTCAATATTTACTTAGCTACAAATGCGAACGGCTCAAAAAGTTCTCATTAATGATTCCGTGAATTCCGTGAGGATACTTCGAGTAGAAAATAAACATATAAAGACTTTTCAGGGTTGGATCAAAATATCTCGGTTAGGTTTTCTGATAGAGTTCTTGAGTAATTAGAACATAGGTGAGCAAAATTTTAAATTCGATTAGGTCGAAATTTTATATTAAGCTGCTAACAGCTACTTTTTGATCTTTATAAGAAATATTAAAAAAAATCTTCAGAAACATTTCTTTAATTCAAACCTATAGAACGGCGATATAATAAGGAAAATGCAGCGTTTTTTTAATTCTGAAAGGTAGAACTCCATATTTGAAAATTTTTTAGATACCCATAGTACGTTCCCGAAAGTTTGGGCCGTCGGTTGGCCATGACAATTTGGCATATTACACTGTGTATATTGTAATTTTAGGATATGTTGTTTATTTTCTTGTCAGATTGATACGCAATGTTGTCAATATTGCATAGAGTTCTCCAATAACTCGCAAGCTCGTCGGACTAGGCCGGGTACATTCGGAAACGTTGACTTAATTTCACGTTATGACAGCAAATACTGCCCACTTCAGATAAATAAACAAACGCCCCCTTTGCGCTCGAACTTTCGTGAACGGACTATAAGTTCAAAGTTGAATTATCGTTTTCCGAATACGAATAAAAACGCGAAAGCTCGTTACACACTTCAGGGCTGTTCAATTTTTTACGTTTACTATTATTACTTTGAATCGGTATTTTTCTGGACCTAACAAAAGAGTAGTTTTTTTCCAATATTCAATTGAATGATCTGTAACGATAGATTTCGTCCTCCATTTACCATCGCGATAGGGAATCATCAATCTTGCTAAGAATTATAAAGAAGGCAGCAAGCTGTAACTTTCAGTCCGGTGTAGTTTTGTTGGATCCGTAGAATCTTTTCATCCCTATCGACGGACAAAGGATCGAAGTTTCTTGGAAAGAGGTAATAATTCCTATGTGTCAAAGTTGAACAAAAGATATTTCGCCTCTGCGCTTATCGACAGGGTATAGAAGTGGAACTCTACTTGTGAAGGCATATCTGAAAGGTCGACTTCAAGTGGGACTAGAACATTTCCGACAGGAATGACAGAAAAACACCTTCACTTATTTAACGTTTGTTCCAATAGGGATGGTACAAGAAAATAAAAAACATGAATTTGTTCAGCGAGTGTGTTTTCAATAACATCATTCAAATGACCATCAATACTTACTGCATTCTGCAATTTGTTTGCTGTATTAAACTATAGTACGTTCAATTTTGATATTTATTCGCTTAATTTTCATAGAATTATTAGTGTAAACTTGTGACTTGATAAAAGGTTTTCCAATAAGAGGTGTTATTTTGACATTCAAAGAAAAGTGCCATTTTTCAATATAAATGATCGGAGGTTTATTTCATTATAAAGAAGAAGCTATGCCGTTAATAGTGGAAAATTACATCAGGCAAATGACCACCACGACGACGTTTACAGGACCATATCCTTTTAATGAAATTTTCCATAACCAAATTGCAAAGTGGCTGCCTTATGTCTTCGATAGACTCGTCATCCTTGAGGTCATAGCTGGGCTATTGGCGTAGACCTTCTCTTTCACGTGGCCACAAAGGAAGTAGTCGCAAGGTGAATAACAATATCTCGGTGGCTAATTGTGATCACCTCTTCGAGAGATTACACGGTCCGGAAACTTTTCCCGCAACAGATCGATGGTTTCTTTGCTTGTGTGATACGTAGCGCCGTCTTGTTGAAAGTAACCGTCCATATCAATATTATTCAATTTCGGCCATAAAAAATCATTAATCATCTCTCGAAGCGCAAACCATTCAACTGTTACTTCAGCCTCATTTTCGAAAAAGTGAAGTCCAATGACTCCGCTGGACCATAAACCGCACCAAACAGTCATACGTTGAGGATAGAGGGGCTTTTCAACAGTAACTCTAGGGTTTTCCAAGCCCCAGATGACACAATTCTGCTTGTTGAGGAAGCCACCGAGGTGGAAATCATCATCACTCAAAATGATTTTTCGATGGAATTCCGGATCATTTTCTTGAATTTTAACGACCCAATCAGCAGAGACACCCTGTGTTGATATTGATCAGCTTGAGTTCTTATGTTAACCGAACTTTACAAGCCTTAAGACACAAATCTTATGCATAATGGGGTGTAATGACGTTTGTGGAATGCCCAATTCCAAAGAACTACGAGGAATGGACAAACCTGTGTGTGCACGGGTTTTATTCTTCGCATCACTAACTTGTGCCAACAGCGTTTAACTGAAGAAGCGATTGATTCGTCCCAGTATGCATGTTCTGGAGATCTTGAAGAAGTGGTTGATGATTTCAGAATACCTATATGTTCTAGAGATACCTATATTAAAGTATCAAAAATGCTTTGACTTTCGTTTCATTGCAGTAATGTATGAATTGTTATGGTGAATATTTTGAAAAACAATAGCGAGATTTTCGATTAATGATATTTGATTTTTTATTCAAAATAAATGAAAGATTTCGTGTCTACTCCAAAAATTGGTTTAATCGAACTGTGCTACATATCTGATATTTGATTTTGTTCTCTATTCCTGAAATACGAAAGACAACTCTCGTGTTCACATGAACACTACCGATTTATTGTAGGGAAAGAGAAAAACAGAAAGACAGGAGAATATTTTTTCATTTTCATGCTATTTTTGTCACGTAAACAATGAACAGAGAGGTCAACGTTTTTCAACACCCGAAGAAGTAGTTGATGCGTTCAGAATGCATGTTCTAGAGATACCTCGATTAAAGTATCAAAACCGCTTCGACTTTCGTTTCATTGCAGAGATTTATAGATTTTTCCGCCGACCTCGGAATAAAACGTAATTTTATTGTGTACGAAATTGAGAATTAATGACCCATTTTAATACCCAATTTATGCTATATTTTGATGTGCAATCCTCATGGCAACAGTACACAAAGTGTGAACACAATTCATGTTGAGATCATCGGAAAAATCTTGTAATCAACTCGGCTATCAATCGAGCGACTAATGGTCTAGAACTATTAACGCATTCGCTTTGCTCACGCATTAAAATATGTTGACCATTAGTGAATAGAGAGATTTTCGATTAATGATTTATTCTCTATTCCTGGAACACGAAAGGCAACGCTTTTGCTCACATGAAAACTACCCATCTTTTTAAGGGAAACAGAAATACAGGGAAACAGCAGAACATTTTTTCATTTCCATGCTATTTTTGTCACGTGGAATCCAGTTGTCACAATCGAATCATAGCAGTAATTGCAAGACCGCTCAGTGTTCCGGAAAATCATGCGGCTCTGCATATGAACATTTTTCGAGCAATTTGAATGAAACTGAAATGACTGAAAATTCGCAGAAATTTAGTTCGGAAGATGTAGGCGACAGGATAATATACCCTAAGATTACCTATCTGGTTGGAGAAGCGTGAAATTGGAAAATTGAATCAGGCGAAATTGAGTTTCCGATAGAATAAACTGACCTGGAATTCTAAAATCTTTCGGAGGGAATGCTTCAATTCATTCACACTGTTGAAAGTAAATCAAAGTTATGGCATGTATAGTTACACTGAATACAAATGTGCTACTTATAATTGATTAATGTTGTTGAAATACAATTAGGGGAAGTTGAAGATATTTAATTGTGATCGATTTCATCATTAATTGAATGAAAATATGAAATTGTGACTGCGTGGTCCTGTAATTCTGTAAGATATCTGGGAAAATGTAGAAATGGTCGCCCCTTCATTTAAACTCTATTCAGTAAGATGAATGTACCAACGAAATCCCGAAAATGGTATTAGATTTTTGATTTTCAACAAACTAATACAGGTGACAATATTATTATTGTCTTCATCGTTTAGAGATCTATATCTGGCACACAATATAAAAAAATTAAGAAAAGATCTGAGCAGGAGCTTTAGTGCACTCGTTCATTGGTGGAACAATAAAACTATTACCTCGAAATTTGGTAAAAGACTTGAGATTCATGCTTAGTACGGGATCTTTATAAATGATTGTAATAGCACAGTTGGCTTTGAATTATTTTCTCATAATTCTACTCCCCAATCTGCGTAACAGAGTAATATAATAAATAATTAATCCAAAGCCAACTGCGCTGTTACAATCATTTATTGAGACCCTATGAATGCAAAATCTCAGAACGATTTGATTCACATTCTGAAAAATATTAAAAAATGAAATACATATGTAAAAAATTAATAATTAGAAAAATAAATTCTATGGTTCAGATGATGCGATCCTCTCGAAATTCAGCATAAACATTCGGTATATCAATCTTCATTCACAAAATAAATTCCAGTCTAATCGGATATGTTGTTATGCGAATAAAAAAATTCTTGTTTTCAATATTCCAATTGAATTTCAATGGTTTTGTTAACACAAGGGGCCACAATATTCTGCATGAGGCTTATTATGAGCATCTTTAATAAGGCCACAACATTTTATTTCGATGGGTTTCGTTTTGTCTGAGATATTGATGAGCAAAAATAATGAATGGCTATGTTTTATGGAAGACCCTGTACGATTTGGCTGTGGCATCTGGGAAGCGAACTCACCATGAAAATCTCAAAGACAAACCCTTCGAAATTTATCGTGCTCACGGCCGGACGGCCCCACGGACAGAATTCACTTCTACAACGGATCATCAGGGAGTCAAACGCTATCAATTTTTTGCTCAAAATTCTAAAATTACAGACATTTGGAAAAAAAGATAACGCGCTCCTTTAAGTAGAATGAGCGCTCAAAAATATGAAGAAAAAATTAAAAATGAATTCATGATAATCGATTCTGAAATTTTCTCTGAACTCTGTAGGAACATTTAACTCTTTCATTATCAATTGACATAACCAATGTCAGCCAATGACATAAGGAATGTCAAAATAATACGCAGTATTGCCATTTTCTAAATGATCATTCCCTAGACTTTGTGAGGAGAAATTAATTCGATAACTTGAATATTTCATGAAAAAATATTCAAGGAGTCTTTTTGCAGTTCAGTTCGATAGGTTTTTCTCCATTACGAAAAAATAAACCGAAATGGTGAGCAAGCGAAGATTTGCATATGGGAGTTTATTTTACTGGCAAACCAGAAACCCTCCGATAAATTAATTCTCATTTACACCCACTGCAACTCCGTTGAACCTAACCAAACATGAAATCGACTCATTACATCTTGATGTTTCAGTCTCATGAAATATGCAAGGTGTAGGTGCCTACCGAAATTGGTAATTTAAATTTGTCGGATACCTATTCCGATACGATACCTATTTCTGTATAAAAAGTACTTCAATAATGATGTGAGGAACTTGTATAGTTGATTCGCATCCACCTCAAATATTTCTTTTATCTCGATGTAGGGGAAAGTGGGGCAGATTCATACACGGGGCACTATCATACACTACCGATATCTGTTGTTAGCCGCACATCAAAGGAACGACTTGAACATGTATACGTAGCTTATCTATGTGTGTGATGACTCACTAAGTTTGAAAACAGTTGATGTCAAACGCTCGAAGAGGTGACACGGCAAGTGATTTGGCATCGCCAAAGTAATTTTTGAACCTCACTTTGAACCCATTTTTATCGATAGAAACTGTTTTTTAGATTATTCAGAATTATTTCATTTGAAAGATAATGGGGTCAAGTTTGTGAATTGATATGAGAATAATGATACATATGTTTGGTTTTTTTTCAAAATTATTTCTAGTTCATTTTCTCGTGATGGGGTAGGTTCATACAGTCGTGAGAGGGGTACATTCATACTCTCTAACAGAAAGTCGCACAAGAGTATTTATACAAATCACATATTTCTAATATATGGCCAGATAGTGAAACTATTAGTTTGTGATGAATTGATAGAGATATTGATAACAGAAAAAATTCTATAGGATAAAGTAAGAAAACTGTATGGAGGTACCCCATCTTCCCCTACAGGGTGATTCACTTATCTGGTGTAACCTACCTTTTTTATTGTGTCACTCGGAAGATAATTTAATTCTACATACCATTTTTCTCTATTTCTTCCCGTCAGATACCTACAGCGTATTTCATGTTAATTCTATTCCATTTATTTTTTCTGTATGGGGACAATATGCTTTGATTTAGAGATATAAATATGATTTTGTTTAATTTTATCGAAAAGACTTCATTGCAAACGATTTCTCAATCATTATATTCATCAATATCATATTTTATACCAATAAATATTTTTTTAATAACAAACGAAACAAGTCAAATCATATGATACTGGCCATTATGATCCATACATAGATTATATCTTTTCCTTATTTCATTATACTTCGGCCAAAATATTAGGGTTAACTTGGAGAAAGTATCTTACAATGAACTAAGAAAAAGATATAATTTATGTATGTGGATCATAACGACCGCTATATGGAACATATGATTTGACATGTTGTGCATATAATATCAAAAAAATGTTTATTATTATGAAATATAATATTTGATGTATACAGGGTGTCCAGAAACTCGACGTCACCCGGAACCGGGTGAAAAGGCAAGTAATGCTGGTTGTCAGAAAAATATAAAAAAAAATCTAAATTGCATGATTCTAAAATAATGGGCATTTAAAAAAACACGTAAATTCCACATCCTGTGACAGTCTTTTCGCTCCTGTGCCACAAATATCAACTTTTTCCAACTTTTTTTTTTGCTGTGTAACCTTGAATAATGCTTGTCCACACTGTAATCAAAATTTAGATACCAGCTACTCTAGGTTTCATAAAATGGGGCTTGCTTCTCAGAAAAAAAAACAAAATAAACAATTGCCTAGTTTTCAACTGACCGTATTGAAAAAAAAATGTACTACGCAAGTTTGGCAAGTGTTGTCAAAATTGGGGGCGCATTTAGTAAGGATTCTAAAATGTTATAATACTTTTTAAACTGTAGCTACCGTAGTTCAAATTATTTTTGATTGCCTTTGAATACACTTTTTCTTAAACTGCTTCCCAGTAAAAAGTCCAATGGATTCAAGTCCGGTGAACGGGCCGGCCACGAGATTAGACCAGAACGTCCGATACATCATCCGGGAAAATATGTTACCAGAAAAAAAATTTCCAGAGAAAATAATTTTTCCAGAAAAAAAATTTCCAGAGAAATTTCTCTGGAAATTTTTTTTTCTGGTAACATTTTTTCCCGGAAGATGGATCGGACGTTCTGGTCCAATCTCGTGGCCGGCCCGTTCACCGGACTTGAATCCATTAGCTTTTTCCCAGTAAAAAGTCCAATGGATTCAAGTCCGGTGAACGAGCCGGCCACGAGATTGGACCAGAACTTCCGATCCATCTTCTGGGAAAAAATGTTACCAGAAGAAAAAGTTTCCAGAGAAAATATTTTTTCCAGAAAAAATTTTCCTGAGAAATTTCTCTGGAATTTTTTTTTCTGGTAACATTTTTTCCCGGAAGATAGATCGGACGTTCTGGTCCAATCTCGTGGCCGACCTGTTCACCGGACTTGAACCCATTGGACTTTTTACTGAGAAGCAGTTTAAGAAAAAGTGTATTCAAAGGCAATCAAAAAGAAATTTGAACTACGGTAGCTACAGTTTAACAAGTATTATAACATTTTAGAATCCTTACTAAATGCGCCAACTTTGACAAAACTTGCCAAACTTGCGTAGTACATTTTTTTTTTTCAATCCTACAGTCAGTTGAAACTAGGCAATGTTTATTTTGATTTTTTTCTGAGAAGCAAGCCCTATTTTTATGAAACCTAGAGCAGCTGGTATCCAAATTTTGATTACAGTTTAGACAAGCATTATTCAAGGTTACACAGCAAAAAAAAAGTTGGAAAAAGTTGATATTTTGGCAACAGGAGCGAAAAGACTGTCACAGGGTGTGGAATTTTGCGTGTTTTTTCAAATGCCCATTATTTTAGAATCATGCAACTTGGACTTCTTTATATTTTTCTGATAACCAGCATTACTTGCCTTTTCACCCGGTTCCGGGTTGACGTCGAGTTTTGGGACACCCTGTATAATTATCTAGAAATAGTTTGCTACAAAGTCTCTCTGATTTTAAGATACACAATCATACCTATCTCTCTAAATCAAGGCATCCTGTCACCCTACAGAAAAAATACCTAAATGAATAGAATTAACATAGAATACGCTGCAGGTGCTGACGGTAAAGAAATAGAAAAAAATTATTTCGAAGGAACATTCAGAATTGAATTATCTTTCGAATTATACTATAAAATGGGTATGTTCCTGGAAAAAAAATTTGATAGCTCCGCGACATCTGGATACTCAATTCTTTTCTCTGACTTTTAAGCACATCTCTAGTCAACATTGACTTATCCAAATACCGTCAACAGAATAAAAAATATCCCTCCCTTTTCGAAAAAATTAGGTGACCAAGATAAGTGAATCCCCCTGTACGGTCAGCCAATTCGACATCGACAATCATATTTCAAACAAAGATAGACAAAAAATAATGATGGTGTCTGAGGGTCAGTTGTATGGAAAACGTAACGGAATACCTTTGTTCGTTTCTTTATTACTTTGTGGTTTCTCGAAAATGTGCATTTGCGAAATACCCCTCCTGTAACTTTTCTTTTGAAGAGAATT
Source organism: Propylea japonica (assembly GCA_013421045.1). NCBI lineage: Eukaryota > Metazoa > Arthropoda > Insecta > Coleoptera > Coccinellidae > Propylea > Propylea japonica. Next base: position 48,638,901 of record CM024245.1, read on the forward strand.
TTTCATTTCCGTGCAAATATTATCTCGGGAACTATATATCGTAAAATTCAATGTGATGTAATTGGATTTTACATGAAAAGTTCCCGAAATGATTTTTTCACAAAATAAAACGGAAATGAAACGGTCAGGGTCGACCATTTGGTGTCGAGTCAGTGCTTTATATACAGGATGTTCGTGAACAACAAACGATAAAGGTAATTCTGTATATAAAAGTACATTTTGTTGTATAACTTTTGTCTTCAAATTCGAATAATATTTGATGGTTAGTTATTATTTCATGTTGATCATAATACGGGTAATGATCTCAATAAAAAAAGTGATAAGCCACAGAAGTATTTCAAACTTACAACCATTTTTGAATTCTTCGTTCAATTTGTGACAAAAAATCCCTACTGCTTTTTTGTATGGATAAAAATAAAACATCTGAACGTAGCATCACTACAACATAATGTGTTGAAGAAGTAACGACAAATACTCATAAATATTAATTTTTCTTTCATAAAAGCAGCAACCCATACGAAAAAAGGGCAAGAAAAATTTTTTTGTCACTAAGATCTCAGAAATGATTGCTAATTTGAAATATCTCACTAGCGTAGTATTATTTTCAGTCAGTTCTTGTGTACCTTGAACTTCAACACCTCATGTCTCGGAAAACGAATCATTTGCGGACAAACGTTATATAGCATAATATAATTTCTTTCATGCGAAATCTCCTCCTGAAGTTTGTTGAACTTATTCACAAACACCTTGTATAAATAGTGTTTTTTAAAAACCAACGCAATCATCGAAGAAAAATTTTTCTGCTTTTCAGTTTATTCAATGAATATTCACTGAATCCGATGTAGTGAATGTATTCATCCCATTTGGCTTTTCCACACTTTATATAGCGAATTTATCAGGATAAAATGCGTGTATCAGCTTAGTATAAAAGTGTTCCATTTCATTAATCCGTTCATCGATGTTGGTGGCATGTAAAATTGTGTTTCATTTCAGCAAGGAAATAGAGAATGAACAATCCATCTCTGTTTTTATAAAACTATTCATTTTTGTCAATCTCTCCAGCAATGCAGGTGACATGCAATCAATTCCATGTTATGAATCTCATTCTCCTGATAACATGATGGAGTTATTGTATTATGTTGTTGAATGTGTGTGTTCTATTGAGAGCTATTCGAACATTACAAAGCTATGGTTATTCAATCGAATTCAAAACACAAAAGATTCCAGAAAGTGAATACTGGTATTTTGGAGTTCAGCATTTCAGTCTGGCATAGAATCTGATATGTTTTATCCATATACTTTACCGGCCTTTTCAACGGACAAAATCAACTGAAATTTTGTAACAGTTTTCATTCATTGTTCGATCCCAGAATTCAATATGTTCCAAAATTCTTCATCCACTCAAGACTGCAAAGAAAATTTAATAATTTCAATTCTAACAGAAAACCTTATCAAGTTTTCAGTCAGCTTGAACATTTTCTGAGATGAATTTTAGGTATTTAAGTCACAAAAAAATTGGTGAATTTTTCAGATGAGGTTATCATTGTATTATCGGAAAAATTGTATATTTCTTTTTGCTATGATAAATTACTCTCTCAGATGAAATTATCATTGTATTATCGGCAAAATTTGATAGTTCCTTTCGCAGTGAAAAATTACAATTGAATTTTATACCCTTAAATGAACCATGGAATATTACTTCTTCGTATTAGTTGAATAATCGCTATCTAGTATACTTCTTTCAAGATTCATCTTGATTTCAAATCCTTGTGAGGCTCGGCTGGAAAAGAGTTCAATTCAAAAAAAATATAATCATAGTGATAAATTCCACCAAAAGAGGAAAGTGTTTGATAAATCGAATATGACCTTCAGCATTAGTAATTGTAGATTATTTTGTAGTTTTGAAACTTCGAAAGAACTTTTTGAAATGATCCTTTTCCGAAAATTCCTCCAAAGTGTCACTCTTTCAGTTTCTCCTTCTCCAAAAACCTCTTTCTCATAGGTGTATTTGACTTTATCACAGAAGGGATGTGGGACAGTTAGTGGCGTTTGTGCTACATTTCTGCCAGGTGTGTAAGCCTTTTCATTTCCTTTGATTCCTGAGTGTCTAGAAATTCAGACTGAAGAGACATTGTTGTTCTTGCCTACTTTATTGAATTTTCTTTGACACTGCCATATTAGCTTTGATCTATGTCATCGTCAAAATAATCGATCCACTCAAAAAATCGATGAAGTTGGTTAATTCATAAATATGTTATTTCCGATTCGAATAGTTTTATTTTCAATTGTAGGTATGTTTTTCCTCAATCAATCACATGTTTTGAATTTCAAGAAAACACGGTAGACGTCATTTCATACAGCATGAAACAAAATCTGTTTTTTCACCATAACTTTAGAACCACCCCCGGTGTGTTTCAGTTGTTTCACCATGTGATTTCTTATTTCATCATCAAAATACATCTTTTCTTGACAATTTTATTTTGCATTCATTACAATAGCTCAATTTTTGTTAAAGATATAGGTTTTTTAGTGAAACATTAAATTTCACTAAGGCTGCAACAGTACTTCAACAAATGCAACCTAAAATTCTGATCTAATGAAACTACACTGAAAAATAAGTTGCCCAGACGTGGATAACAGGTGCAATTCGTCTCGGCATGTCCTCATTAAGGTTTTGTATCAATTAGAGCATCACTGAGCTGCTGTAAATGTTCAGGAGTTGGTACACGAGATCGAATTTTCATCCCAAGAGCATCCAAACATGCCCAAATTCAGATCTGGGCTTAGAGCAGGACAGTTGAATTTTCGATATCAACCTCTGCTAAATACTTCATGGCAATCCTAGCCACACGCGGTTGATGCGGTCGGGCATTATAAAGCATTGGCACGAAATCGTCTCCAATAAACGATGCATAAGGAACAATATGTAAGGACTAAAACTTCTTTCGTTTCATTTTTTCACTCAGTTTTCAATTTATTTTCATAAAATTCGAATTTAAGGTTAAATCTGTGAAATTACTTTCATAGCCGTAGCGAAATTGTGGAGTTTAATGTTGCTCTGAAAACCCTGTATCTTTAACAAAAATTGAGCTATTGTTATACATAAACATTAAATTGTCAAGAGAAAATGTGTTTTGTTGATGAAATAAGAAATCGCACGATGAAACAACTGGACACACCAGGGGTGGTTCTAAAGTTAGGGTAAGATAACCCTTTACGTCCGCCGAGTTATCTTGTGATTCAAAACTGATGTTTGATTAAGGATGAACATATCTACAATTGAAAAAATTCAATCGAATCGGACTTGAAATAACTATTTATGATAAACAAACTTCATCGATTTTTGAGTGAATCGATTATTTTGCCGGTGAGTGTACCTATATACGCAACTTCCTATTTGAAATATTTCTGCATGGAAAAAAAAGTAGTTAAAAATGATTAATTATGAAATTTAGAATAAATTTCCCAATATCCCTTAATTCCACCCGTTTTTTACGGTAACGCCGAGAACAGATTGTAATATCGATGATCAATGCATATGCAAATTGAGGCCATTGGTCTCATTAATTTTTTAAAATCGAATTTTCATGCAAATTTCCCCAGATTCATATACGAGTGTCCATTCGATATGTGCCAAATTTGCCCAACATAAAATATTCAAACTCGAAATTGATGAACGCAATTTTGCAATGGCTGCACTAATGGTTGAAACAATGTATAGATTATTTGGATTTATCTAGCGATGAATTTGAGTGTACAATTGATGTGAATTAGGAAACTTTTGCTCTTCTCTATAAGTTTTCAAGTGACTGATGAAAATGTTATGTTTCATTGTTTCAATAATGCAGACCTGTCAATCTGATTATGAAATAATAGATAATATAAAAATTTCGGTGACCAGCAGACATCGACCAGATTTGGGTGTCATTGCATTTATTTCAACTTTTCTATTTGACGCCGCATCACTTCCAAACTGATGCAAAATCAGTAACGCAGCGTTCCTATTGGTAAATTCGATCGAAGTGAAGTGATTTCTTCAGTTAATCAGTCCAATTGAGTCTTCATGAACAACATAAGTGAAATTAACAGATGGGTCTGTCTTAGTTTAGAAAATATGGACCCATAAAGTTCCAAAGATATTCCATCGTCACTTTTTTCAACTGTAAAACACAAGAGCTTTTTTTTATCGAATAATTTCTCTTTGCAACGAAACAGTTTTGCTTGTCACTAATTTTACGAGAAAAACTGATATGATAAAATCGCGACACCCGAAGGTGGAGCGATTTTACTGATGACTGATGTCAGTTTTTCGAGCAAATTTAGTGATTGGCAAAACTTTGAGTTGAAGAGGATTTTATCTGATAAAAGAAAAGCTCGAGTGTTTTTTGGCAAGATAAATTAACGACAGAAATAATAATAATTTCTCAGTCGAAACTTCACCAAACGATTCATCTTTTGTGTTCTTATATCACAAAGTTAAATATTTACCACACCGATTCAAAATGAAAGCACTATACATGTATGTTCAAAATCAAAAATCGACAGACTAATTGGCATGTTGAGGAAGAGAAGTTTTTATCCGATAAAAAAGGATGCACCTTTTTTATCGATGTCAAAGTGACAATAACATTTCCAGGTCTATGATATTTAATATGAAGTTAATTTATCACATAAAAAACACAAACTCACTGCTCCAATTTTAGTCTATGAATCACCTCCCAACGTTCAAATAACTGTTCGATTAGTTTCATTTCAGGTATATTCATTGATAATCAATACAGAAATATCGAAATTCTAAAGAAAGCCCGCCGTTTTTAATGGTAGAATTGGCACTGCCGCAGAATCATTCGCGCGAATATGTACGATGCCTTCCCGTAATTCCCGCCATCATTTGATATGTCTCGCCGAAGGACGGAGCAGTAGTGCCAAACTTACCGTGCAGAACGGCGGGATTCCTTAGACTTTATGTATGTTCCTGCATTAATTATTGAATATACCTGAAATGAATCTAATCGAATGGTTATTGAAAGCTCGAAGGTGATTTAAAAGATTAAATTGGAGTGAATTTGTGGTTTTATAAGAAAAGCGACATGAAGATGGAACATAGGGAAAGGTGAGGTATAATGATCCCCTTTAAGGGAAAATTTCAATTGTGGCTATAGTTGAAGGCAAAACCGCAAGATTTCAATTGTTGAAGGTAGTGAATTTACTTAAACTTTGTATCTGCCCACTTATTTTTCATTTCATCTATGTAGTTTTTTTGTATTAGAAATTTTTTTTAAAGTTTAGTAAAGGATCATTTTATACACCCCTGTTGGATAAAATGATCCCTGGGGTAGTGGCAAAATGATCCAGGGACCATTTTGTTACTATGAGTTAATAAATATCAAATAAAAATGAAATAAAAAAACTCTGCTGTTTATTTAAATTTAATATGTATTGTTCATACAATTTAAGTATGTAAGCAAGTAACACAAAACAAAATATTCGATGGGTTGAAAAATAATATTTTTCTTGGGCTTTTCTCAAAGTCGAGAGAAATTCTCCACCCACATTTTTATTAAAACCTCGCGCACGCATTGTGATGTCTGGATGTCTACGTCTAAATCCACGAAGCCATTCAAGTCGAGCTTTTCCTTTAGCTTTGGAAAATTGATATGCGGTAATTTATTTCTTTCTGCCATTTTTTGATCAGCTGCGGTAGGAATCCTGAGTGGTCAGCACCGTATATTATTCTGGACTCCATGTCAACAAGTTCCAGTTCTGTTCCATGCTGAACACTGTTTGTTTGCTTCCTAACTTTTTAGCTGAGCCTATAGCTATTTTATTTTTAACCTTTGGCTCTTCTTTCTATTACCATCACAGGGACCTCAAATTCTCTCTCTCTCGCGGTTTTGTAACCCATACCATCTCTAATGCCTTTTGCATTTGTTTCTTCAGGCCTCTTTTGGCGATTAGTTATACGTTTATAAATTCTCGGCATGATCTGTAAACAGAAACTATTAGGGGTAAAATGATTCCAGGGATCATTTTAGACACACAGAAGGGCTCTTTTCACCCCAAATACAAAAATTACAAAATATCGATCAAAACAAAACATTCACATACCGCGTGCGATGATCGAACATTGCTTAAATATTAGCTAACTGCTACTAATACCCGCAAATAAAACAACATTTCAGTAAACACTTACATGTAAAAAAAACGAAAGTTCAAAAACATGCTTACCTTAGATCAGAGCCACACTTTTGATTATTTTTAATAAAATCACGCCAAGCACTCGCACCGCATTGACATTTTACAGGTAACTCGCAGGGTGAAGGGGAACATGTTTCATCTGTATTTGGATGGATGGTACAAGCTGTTTCTGATTTACGGCAGGGGATCATTTGATCCTTAGGGATCGTATTACCTCACTTCCCCTATATTTGGAATTTTGGGGGCCTATATTTCTGAACTGCAACAGACCGCCACTTCTTGGTTTCACTAATGTTGTTCAGGAGTCTCAATGAATACAATGACACCAAAATCTGATCAATATCTGCTGGTCACCGAAGTTCGATTTTCACAAAAAAATGCAATAGAATTCACATTTATCAATCCTTATTCCTTTTGTTTCAGATAATCTCAGTAGTGAGAAAAGCAGCCATGAGGACCCCAAGAACCATGTTCATACTGAACTTGGCTGTATCCGATCTTCTTTTATGCACGATCACGATGCCGCTCACTTTGATGGAGATATTGACAAAGTATTTTCCTCTAGGGGACAACGAATTCATCTGCAAAATAATTGGCACACTCAAGCCATGAGCACGTTCGTTCTCTACAATTTCGATAACAGCAATAGCCTTGGATAGATATCAGGTGAGATTTATAGATAAAAACATCAAATTATAATAAAAATATGTAGAAGAATCGCTTTCAAAGGTGGGTCTTTTTTGACGTGTGATAGATCAAATAAATTGAATCATTGATCAAAATAATTATTGATTGTTCGAATTGAAATTGAGCAACAACGGTAAATAACTTGAAAACTTGAAACCTACAAGTTATATGAGATTTCATGAACTTCATCATCAACCGTCTACTCAGAAAATACACTGCCCAAAAAAACTAACCCACATTATGGAAATCTCAAATTATTCTACAACTGAAAGTGTTCTCAATGATTATTATTTTTATCAGAATTATGCATGCATACGTTATCCAATTTCGAAGTTTTTCTTCAATACAGATGTTTTTTCCCAGCAGGAATAACAAAAATGAGATTATCAGATTTTAATGTATTGGCTCCATTCTCAAATCGGTTTTCTCGATCAATTCTAGTGATAAATAGTTTTTCTTTCGTTTGATTTTCTACACTCGATCGCTATGCAACGCGAAACACGCAATTCGAACCAAGAGGAATGTGCCCCAGCGGTAGTTTTGCGAGAAGAAGGGTGGACATACACAAGAAATGCAGAAAGGTTTGGAGTTTCCCATACAAGTGTGTCCAGAATGTAGCAGCAATTCAGGGAGACAGGTATGAATGTCCGAAGACCAGGACAGGGTAGACCCAGGTAACAACTGCTATTCAAGACGTTACTTGAGAGTTTCTCTTTCGTTGAGACAACGGTTTGAAACCGCTCGCCTCCTTCAAAATCAGCTTGAGTAAACTCATGGGGTGCAAATTAGCACTCAGACAATAAGAAATCGCCACAGAGAATATGATTAAAGCCTCGTGTCGCGGCAAGAGGCCCAGCTCTTACCCCAGCCCATCGAAGGGCGGCGTTTGGATTTTGCAAGAGAGCATATCCATTGGTAAGATGCTGATTGAGAAAGAGTCTCTTCACAGATGAGTCTGGATTTTGTCTCCACCATTGTGACGCTCCCTTGTATACAACGTCCACATGAAAGATATGATCAGTGCAATTTCCTGAATACTACTGATTTCAGAAGAAGATCGATTATGGTATGGGGTGGAATATCTTTGACTGCTCGCACAGACCTAGTGGTCGTTGATAATGGAGCTATGGATGCTGATAGGTATATAAGGAAAATTCTTGAAGAGCATGTAGTGCCATTTGCCCCATACCTACATTGCTGAAAATTCCATTTTCATGGACGATAATGCCAGACCCCATCGTGCGCGCATCGTTCTGGAGTATCTCAATCCAATTGAGCACGTTTGGGACAACCTCAATAGAAGGCTGAGAAGTTCATCCAGCTACTTTAATGACTTAGGAATCCAACTCAGAGAAATCTGGGAAGGATTAGATCAGAACATTTTAAGATCACACATTTTGAGTATGAACCGTCGATGCCGAGCTGTAATTAACGAAGGGATGGAAATACCTAGTATTTAATCACTTACCAGCGTTCCAGTATTTTGAAAATTATTTATTTCTCTTCTTTCACATCATTCGGTGAAATCCTGAATTTTTTTCCATTTAATGTGTTTTGTTTCGTTCGATCGAAACTTCCCGAGAGAACATAAACAATGTCAATGTACAGTTAACTTTCATTAAAATGGAGATTTTTAGAAAGTGCGTTAATTTTTTTTGCGCAGTGTATAAGTCCAGTCTTTTGTGCATAACATAGCGAGAAACTACTTTGTATAAAAAAAGGGACCTCTTATGAAGATTCAATTTCCATTTGCGACTACGAATATTCCACTGAAATAATAATCTGTATTATTTCCAAAATACCGCAGCTTTCAGGTTGAATGCATATTTGGTACGTTCCGTCTATTCCTGTAAAGTTGAATGAATGTAAAAATGCCACCATTAGAGAAAACATGAAAGCTCTGAGCGCCTGGCTGCTTCTATAAACTAGCTAGGAATATGATATAAAAATCCCCGCTATTTGTACCCTAAGCGGAATTAAAATATCAGAGAATGTAGCTTTCCATACAAGGAAACAAGGTTTCGCTATGCATGAACTGAAATCCTATTGTATAAAATTCTTTGATATCTGTCGCAGTATGCGAATACTGTCATTATGGTAATGAATACCTTATAGCCTTAGTAGTCAACCCGAGTAGTGTATTAGGAACAAAGCTTATATTTTGCAGCTTAATGTTGGAATAATGGTGGAATAAGGCTGAGGTTTCAATGGCAACGTTAACATTCTCAGATTTTAAGAGAATATTCGAGGCCTAATGAATGTATTGTGAACTTTCAAGGGAAGCGCTGCCAAATTGTTTCATTGATTGTTGAAATTCACGAAGAACAAAAATGAAACGTGTTGAGTATACACATATTCATTTGTAATATCTACCACCAAGGATGGAATTTTGCCGGCAAAATTTTCTCGATAGTATCAGAGATGTAGCGTTCCATACAAGAAAACAAGGATTATCTATGCACGAACTGAAATCCTATTGTATAAAATTCTTTCTTATCTGTCAAAGGTAGGTATATTGTAATTATGGTGATGAATACGAATACACTTACCGGCAAAATAATCGATCCCTTCAAAAAAATCTGTGAAATTTGTTAATTCATAAATATGAAATATGTTTGGGTGAAGGGAGGAGAGATGGACCATAATTTACAAAAAGCAATATAATCACTTGATTAATCAGAGAAAAAATCTGCAAAGTCGTTCATAAAATAGCTTAACTTAGGTATCCTCTTTGGAATAGTTACAAATAAAAGAATATTTATCATTCGAAAGAAAAAGTATAAAAATAAAAATCTTAAACTTCTCAAAGGTCCATCTATCCTACACTATGGAGGTGAGATGGACCATAGCAGGTAGGTGAGATGGACCATAGAAAATAACAAGGATGAACATCACTATTTTCTTTTTTTCAGAAGATACGTTGCCATAATTCTGACAAAAGTTAATAAAAGTGTTATATGTGTTGTGCAACCAGCGCTTGCACAAAAGACACTGTAACCATTCATCTTTTTTTTGTTATTCGATAATCTTCACTGCAGCCAACGCACTCATTTCTATATCGCTGAAATGTTCATCCGCACTGGAATCGTCATCTAATGTGACATCCTCTGCTTCTTCTTCATAAGATGAAAATTTACCCCATTGATTATTTCTTGCTTTTTTCTATTTATCATTGCCAAATTGGAACACGGTTTTGTTTTCGCGCTTTTCTTTTTCTTTTCCTCAGTAAATTCGGGTGAGGTTATATCTCCTGATATTCTTTTTACGAACTCTTTTTATAGCCATAGATATGATAATACAGGGGCCACTTCATCCAGAGCTTTTCCGGGAGTAACAGCTTCAGTAGCTGTTGATTTGTCAGAAGTGGTTTGTTGATTTATAGACCAAAGGTACTTGATTGAGGAGATTTTGAACCTGCTTGCGCTGTTTCATTCGTCATTGGCCATTGATAGAGCAAACAGGAACATTTCTCTTACGTATGTACTTATTAGGCATTATACTCAAACAAAAAGAAATTGGTCCGACTCACCTCCCTCGTATTGGTCCTTCTATCCTCAAATGGGAGGATAGACGGGCCATTCGACAACAGCTTAACGTTTCAAGATAGATTCCGTATTTAAGTCCTACGAGGCACTAATACACATATTCATAGTTCCAGTATTGAAAAAAACATCAGAAACTTTCCTACAGGGGTTAAAATCACAATATATAACTTTAAATATAATTTTCACACCACCAAAATTTGTTTTCTTAAAATAAATCAATTAAATGCGTGAAAACTGTGACCTCCTCTATGTCTCAAAGTGATCAGTTCGAAACGCACCACGTACGCGGTCAATCGGAGTGTTGCTGTCGTTCCTTGCAGAATATTCCGATGGTCCGTCTATCCTCCTGGTCCATCTAACCTCCCTTTACCCTATTTCGAGTTCGATTCGATATAATTATTTTCCAATGTAGGTGTATTATTATATCTTTAATCAATCATTAGTTTTGATATTCAAGAAAACTCGGCGTACGTCATTTTATACAGAGTGAAACACAATCTGTTTTTTCACCCTAGATTTAGAACCACCATTCGTGTATTACAGTTGTTTCACCATATGATATCTTATTTCATCATCAAGACACATCCTCTCTTGATAATTAAATTCTTCATCATAACAGTACCTCAATTTTATTGAAGATACAGGGTTTTCAGTAAAACATCAAATTTCGATAAGCCTCCACAGTACTTGAACAAATTAACCTAAAATTCTGACCTAATGAAAAAAAACTGAAAACTAAGTCAAAAATATAACGTGTTTTCCGCCCATTCGCGGATAACAGGTGCAATTCATCTCGGCATGTCCTCATTAAGATTTTGAATCAATTAGAACATCACCTTCATACAAAAAATCAAGGCAAAATTTTCGCGAATGTATCATCAGAGTTATGAAACAGAGAAAAATTGAAAATAGTAATCATCGAAATGAATACAATTTTCAATTTATAGTCTCACAGAACCTTATTCAGGCGGACTGGGATGATTTATTCAAGATGTTGTCAATGAGGGAAGAGACCGGTTTCGGCCTCCTTTATCTTAAAATCATCAGAGTCAGTTGCTCGACAAATTTTTCTGCTTCTGTAGTGAATCCTCCACTATATCCAATGTTGTGGGGCAGAAAGCTGCTATTATAATTGTATAATTCCTTATATAATGCTAGTATAGATATTTTCGTTTCGCACCAATCTAAAAAATGACTCGAATTCACTATCGAAATGGAAACAACTGCAAATTTCGAAAATATCTTGTGTCAGTTCTCTCAGGGCTATTTTCATTACCAACCTGAATTTTCCAAATCAAAGTATGGGCTATTAACAACTTAATATCGATTTTTCACAACCCCCTTGGATGTCAATCATTCTCGAATGGACTACAGTGTTTTTGACATTCTAATCACAAAGTGAAACACGATCACAGTTTCGTTATTCTCTGATTGCCTACATAACAACCCTTATTCCATGAATGCTTTTTGCGATGGCAAATTAAAGGCTTTTGCAACCCTTGTCAAACATTTCCAGTCGGATGGTAATCAATCTTGTCTGCAATGAATCGAAACGATAAGACCTAAATACCCTCGTGTAAACGATATCCCTAATTATGGTGTAAGACAATGCTCGAGTCAATCTAACGATTATACGATATATAGTTTATTCCAATTAGGAACAGAGCACAAGCTTGAAACATAAGCAAACGGAATGAAATCTTTGTCAAAATTCCCATACAGCTTATGTCCGTTCTGTCAGTGTCATTACCCTTAGTGCTGATTCACAATGGACGTAACCATAACGAACACGTAAACATACTTTGTCCGTAAACGTAATGGTGTTCAGAATGGACTTTTGGGCGCAGTAGCAAATTATAGACTAAAAAGATTTCATAGCTTAAACAATTGTTACTTGCGTTACAAATTATACTCACCCAACTGAAATACAATATAAATGCCCAAACTTGTCGCTGGCCCCAAACTATTTTATTATTGTCTTGTCTTTTTACGTCATTTTGACGTATTGGGCTCACAACTCACAGAATGTGAACAAATTTCTAAAATTACGGACTACCATAAGCTCAACGTAAACGTAAAATTACAGAGCCTATTGTGAACAGTTCCATATGATTTGCATTGGTTCAACTTTGCGTTTTTCGTTTACGTTGCGGGAGTTTTATGGTTACGTCCATTGTGAATCCAGCATTACTGAGATGAATTTCCCAAGTCAAAATATGGGCTATTAAAAACTTGATTTCAATTTTTCACAACCGCTCGGAATACAATCATTTTTGGTATTGTTTCTGTATTGAAATTTGTCAGTTAAATGTAAAAAAATGCAGAATCTTGTTTTTTCACAGGTACTGAAACGAAAAATATATATATAGCTCCTTTAGGAACTGAGATCGATAGAAATTTTTTCAAGAAATAGTCGAATCCATCTTATGGCTATTAGCGACGGTAAATTATCAAACTAATTATAGGTTTACAGAATGAGAAAAATATAATTAAATGAATACCTACTTCCCTTAATCAACCCACGCTTCTGTAGTCAACTCATTTGGAATGCTACTGTTTGTGAACAATAATGTTTTCTATATATGTTGCACAAACACATTTATCGACATTTTTCGAAACAAATGTACTTCAAATTCACTGCTGGGCACATTGAAATGTAAAATCACTAAAACTGGCGCAAATATAATGAAAATAATAAGAATACCCGAAGTTAGGTAATGTTCGGAAATCTTAGCTATTGAAAGATGTCTAGATACAAATCTGGAAAGAAACTATCAGAAGTGCGATATAGCCATACACTCAGATAGTCAAGCTGCTATTAAAGCACTGATCTCTTATGTCATCTACTCAAAGATGATCTGGGAGTGTCGCAATAAACTCAATGAAGTAGGCAAGAAAAATAAGTTCTTTTTAATCGTTTCCCGGCCATTCGGGAATCGAAGGAAATGAGGAGGCTGATACACTTGCCAAAGAAAGCGTACGAATGTCACTCATTGACCCAGAACCCTTCTGTGGTATAGGTAAATGTACCTATAAGAAGGAGTTTCTGCAGACGGAGAAAGCCGAGAGGGACAAACTCTGGCGAAATCTTCCAGGGATGGATCATACCACCAAGTAACTTCGGAACTTTGAAGCAGCAAGAACCAAAAGATATCTGGATCTTGTTAAGAAAAATCAGACCTCCTTACTGGCTTTCTTACAGAACACTGTCACCTTAGGAAGCACGTCCTGTTGAGGATGGAATTGTCGGACACTGAAGAGTGTAGGTTCTGTGGGGAGGAGGAAGTAATCCCTATTCACCTAGTCACGGAATGCTTTGCCATTGCGACCCTTAGGAGAGAACGCCTTGGGCGAGTAACTTGTAAGAGTGAGGAACGCTCCTCATTGAAGCCTTGACAGATATTGGATTTCATCAGATCTCTGGAACTGGAAGTTGAACTGTGAAGGGTGTGAGTAGAACAGCTCTGTAAAGGGACACAACAGACCTTGAGGTCGCAGTGAACTGTAAATCTTTTTTGAACTATAACTATAATACTACTAGGTTAATGTTCATAATCAGCAAGGGATGAATAAAAACATTGAGATTTGTTCTTCTTTTTTGCCTCTGTTTACTCCTGACAGGGCATATCTATGTTCTTTATCGATCCAAGCCCATAACCCTTATTCCATGAATATGCTTTTTGCGATGGCAAATTAAAGGCTTTGCAACCCTTGTCAAACCTTTCCAGTCAGATGGAAATCAGTATTCACCTGGTAATTAATCTTGTCTGCAATGATTCGAAACGATAAGACCTAAATACCCTCGTGTAAACGATATCCCTAATCATGGCGAGAGACAATGGTCGAATCAATCTAACGATTATACGACTAATTTATTCCAATTAAGGACCGAACACAAGCTAGAACAAACTTCAGCAGAGGTTTGTTTATCCTTGAATTGGATTTGTGTGTAAGGGTGCTTTTACTCGGAAGTCATGGATTGTATGTGCCCAATTAATTATGGTATTGTATGGAATGTAGAAGGATTTGTTTAATGAATGAAACATGATATATCTGAATGTGAACATTAATTTTGATATTTGCTTCCTCTGAATGATATTATCGTTTTTGTGGAGTCCCTACTTGGATATTTCGAAACAGATATATTGATAATTCTACTTATAATTGCTGAACATATTCCTCGATTATCAATTTTTTACATTCTTCGTTTTCTGGAGTATAATCAAATGTTTATCTGAGCTAATATACCATCAGAATTTTGAGTTTTTTTTTGAAATGGGATAACAAAATATTTCGTCGATAATTCGACATTTTATCATTTTTCTTCTGAAAAACTTTTTAGGTTTTCACTCCCAGTCTCTGAAACAGAAAAAGTTGAAAAATTTTTGATTAAGATGAAGTGCTTCTGTGAAAATCTTTGCACCTATTTGTCAGGATCAATTGGTTCTGTAAAATTGTTGCCTAACAGTAAAACTTAAAAAGGAATGAAGGAAGAGGAAATGGTAACGTTTCGGTGTTTATATCAGACACTTTCTTCTGACAAACTTGTTAAATCTACGGAATTGTATGTTTTTTTCGAAGATTTCACAAGTTTGTCTGGAGAAGGTGTCTGATATGGACACCGAAGCGTTACATTTTTTTTTCTATTTATTTCCTTTTTTAGTTTTACTGTTAGGCAACATTTTTTTCTGAACCAATTCGCTGCTGTCAAATAAGTGCAAAGATTTTCGCAGGGGCACTCAATCTTAAGTAAAATTTTTTTAATTATTTCTGTTTCAGAGACCTTGAGTGAAAACCTAAAAAATTTTGTAGAAATGCAGAATCCTCCCAGATTTATTTCAGTCGATGTTTTATCATCTATTGATTTGAAGTATCAAAATTAGGAACTAGATTTCGATTCGGAATCATCATAGCAGATTTAAAAATATACAATCAATTTCTTGAAAACTTCGATCTTTTATCCATTCATAAATACATTCAACATTTCGAAAATAATATTGTTCATTTTAAGTGTATTTGATCAAAAATTTTATAAAAATTTTCAGGGTAATCAGAGGACTTAATTATGTTGTTTCAATCTTTCATGATTTTATGATAAAAATAGTGCTCCTTTCATTTGAGAAATGAAAAATTCTGATGAATCAGTAAGATTTTCAGTCTCAAAATTCCAAAATTATTTACTACCTTGTGTAAGAAAATCGACAATTTAATTCTATATTATCGCATACCGTTATATTTCTTAAATTTTCTTTAGACATATCTTTTCAACAGAAGTTTCAAGAACCTATTTTTTTTTTCGAGATAATTTTATTCAGTTTTTTGAGCAGAAGGATAATGTGGTGTTCCTTGAAATGAAAAATCAGCGAACGCTCAATCACACTGTATTAAGTTGTTCTCAAGGGAAGCATTGTGATTTTCACGACAAACCCGATAAAAATGTCTCAGTCGATAACGATAAACGTAGGGTTTTCTCGAATAACATAAACGAAATATCCTATTTTCCTACATTTATTAGATTCTTCACATCAAACATAATAGTAGATTTAATACCCGAAACCATAATCTCATTGAGGACCCATCTTTTCCTTCTTTGAAGTAACTACCGTTAGAGATAAAACCTTATGACCCAGAATTCCCCCAGTTATATAGAAACCAATGCGCATTTCAGAGGAAATAAAGATTTTTATGAGCTATTCTTCTTCGTCTGCTTGTGGCTGACGATTATGTGATAAATCATCATGAACACACACTTTCCATTTCAGGCAGGGGGTGAAAAGAAGCTAGAAAAGTAAAACACACGTACGTGTCGCCGGCAACCTGTACAGGGTATCTGTAACAAAGGCGAGGATTTTTGTGAGATGATTCCTCGATAAAATAAGCAGGGATATTTCATATATTTTTTTTCGCGTCATAAAACGATACATAATTCAATCACAAGTAGATGTTTACTCACACAATTTTTTAGATGTCATAACTTTTCTTAAAGGTTGATAATAACAACCCCCTATGATTTCCGTTCAAAAATTGTTTTCGCGAGAAAGGTAGTTTTTCATTCAATTCTGGAGAAAAAAAGACTCATGTAGAATTTCGATACACTCGATACTTTTCTCAGGAAAATGCTATTTCATCAGAGAATCATGAAATTCTTTGGTTACTTCCAAAATCGTATAGACACAGATTGAGGCTGCTCAGTGCCTTCATTTTAATTATTTGTAGCAGAATATTTTTTATATTTGTATATTCGTCGCAGGTGAAAAACTCAGAATATCATTCTCACTGGTAGTTATAGGGTTATTACCATGATACACAAACACCGGTATGCCGACGCGCATCGAGAGAATTGATTAGAATTTGTTCCTTATATTCACCCAATGACGTAGATGCTCGCGCCGGACGAGTTTAGACCACGAATCTGGCATACCGGTGTTTGTGTATCGTGGTTATTACAGAATTAATTTCAAATTTGAAAAAAAGCATCACGGTATTAAAAATAGTAAAAAACCTAATGAAAATGTTTAAAAAAAAATTATTTTATCCACGACTTTTGAAAAACCGTCCATTTTACGTCTCTGTGCTCGGCCATAATAATACCCAATAATCACAGAGAAATGATGAGATATAAATCACTGCTGTGCGATTATTCATCGATTAAGCTTTGAAATAATATTCCTTAAATTGGTATTTCTTGAGTATTCTGAAGTACTCCAACTAACAAATATGGGTATACATTGTCAATTGAGGGCCAAACCTTCTTTATATTATATTAATTAAAGCATTTTTTACTACAAAATATAAAATGACCAGTTCTTCAAAAATTCCCCATGTGTCAACTTATCTTTTTCCACGATTGTCACAGAAGGGTCTTGTAGCCGTCTTAAAATGTTAAAATCTTCAAGAAATATATTCAGTAGTCGTGGAAAAAGTATAGTATGCTACTCGCGTATAATGGCTGTTATTCACTCGGCGATTTGGGCCACTCGCCTACGGCTCGTAGTCTAAACTTCACAGTTCACCTCGTGAATAAAAGCTTTCATTACACGCTCGTTGCATAATATACTATTCTACTCGAAACATTTCCTTAAAACCATTCAAAGGTGATCTAAGTCCAATGATTCAATTGAGATTTTCCTTGATCTTAGCCGCATAAACCAACAATGTTGATGTAAGCTTTCAATATTGGAAATACCACCCTATTTTTTCGAATCATTATAATACGCTCGTTGCATAATATGCTAATGTACGTATTTTTATTTTACCAGAGAATCGTCTGAAGGGAAATTGTAGAAAGTCTTTCAGGGGTGGTAATCAGGAACAAAATTTCAACAGGAACTTTTGATTCGGTTTTTGATGCCATTCAAATTAGTTTCTGTTTGAACTTTATACCTAGTCAGCGAGCCGAGATCTGGCTGTATTATGAGACATCCTGTATATAGTATGCTACTCGCGTATAATGGCTGTTATTCACTGATTTGGCCCACTCGCCTACGTCTCGTGTCCTAAACTTCTCTTCATGAATAATAGCTATCATTATACGCTCGTTGCATAATATACTATATAGAATGTTAAAATGTCATTTTCATCAGTGTTGCCAGGATTTAGTAGACATGAATCACTTCTTATATTCTATGTTCTGTGATTCCAGGTCATCGTCTATCCCACACAAGTCAGCCTACAAATATACGGAGCAGGAATTGTGCTACTCCTTATTTGGATTATTGCTTTGGTTTTGGCCTTACCTCTCTTCATCTACAAGAAGTTGGAGCACCAGAACATAACCCTCACTGATGACATTGATGGTTTGAACTTCTGCATTGAGAACTGGCCGAACGAGCATGGCAGGGCTTATTACTCCATTTTCTCCCTCACGTTCTTGTATATATTACCCATCACCATTATATCGGTAAGAAAATATATTGAAGTGAATATCTTAAAGTAGAACGATGAGAGAACCACTAGTTTTTGCTGTATATTGTCCTGTTTCACCACTCTTTATATAACAGCTGTGAAGTTGAATGTGTATACAAAATGTATCTTTGATCGTTGATGAGATTCGCTCCAAAGTATGAATTTAATATCTGATTATTTGATTCGATTAAGAATATTTTCTATTCGTGTGTTCATCTTTCGAAATAATAACACTGGGAGCCATACATTTTCTGCTATAATTGTTTGAAAAAAGTTGTTAGAATTTCAGAATTAGGTACTCTCTATAATTGGTAAAAAAAGGAAAAAAATAATATTAGCAAATCTGGAGCGAAGTTTTCAAATAACAAACTCAGATTGAACCTCTGATGAAATTACACAGAAAAGTTACGAAAGCTCAGGTGTTTCGATAAAGAGTAACCTTTAAAATGCTTCCTATACCCGGAATGCTTCCTTTACCCGAAAACCAACTAATATTACAATTAAGTTATACAGTGTGTCTGTAAATAAAGACGAGGGACTTTGAGAGATGATCCTTCGATCAAAATAAGCAGGAGTAGTTGCTATAATTTTTTTTCGAAATCGAGCCCCTTTCCAAGATACATCCTTTGGAAGGCGATGATGAGTACTTTAAATTTTTTACGGCTTCTTAAAAACACTGAGTCATAAAACTATGCATAATATGAACTCACACATTTTTTTCAGATCTCATAACAGTGTCATTAGGGGTTGAAAATAACAACCCCCTTTGATTTCCGTCAAAAATTGTTTTCGTGGGGTAGATTTACGAAAATAAATTTCTCTTATGGTTTTCCATTCAATTCTGGGAAAAAGTCTCCCGCAAAATTTTGATACAGTCGCGACTTTTCTCGAAAAAATAAAAAGTTACAATCAGTTATGATCACTGTTCACTCCATTTCATCGTATAAGTGTTCGATAGAATGAATATTCTAAGATATTTTATGTCTATGATACAAGATAAAGATGTTCTATAAATATTTCTGAAAGGTTAATTACTAATTTCTTGAAGAAAATTATATCCGTAATATTTTGATTTCACAAATAGACCTTTGTTTCGATTAACAAGCATAATTGACGAAACCAATTTTGAGCATAAACAATATTTTAGAATATTCATTCTATGGAAAATACTATGAAATGTAATGAACAGTGATCATAACTGCTTGTGAGTTTTTATTTATTTCGATAAAATTATCGAATGTTCTCCAGAATTGAATGGAAAACCATAAGAGAATTTCTAAAATCTATCTGTTATTTTCAACACATAATAATAAAATAATGGTACCAACAAAATTGTGTGTGTAACATCTACTTAATGAGGCATATTATATATAGTTTTATGACTCAGTGTTTTTTAGGACTCCTAAAAAAACTTCTTTCGCATTTGTTTACAGACACCCTGTATAATCCAAGATGTGCTCTGTATAGGTAGATTTTCATACAGAGCTAGTAGTATCGCAATCATTTGATATTCTCATAATCTGTTCAGCTTAGTCAAGGTAATCGAGTCATAATGTGAAATCCTGAACAAGCTAGCTGTATACACGAATGTTATCAATGGTAATTAATTATAGTCAAAATTAGAGCGATAATTCTTCTACAATCTGTACGCTGGAGCACAACAAACATGAACTTCAAAGATGATATAGGTGGTTACAACTTCGGCTAAGATAACTTGCCTAGCAAATACGATATACCATACCCAGGAGGAAATGTTGTATGGCATTTCTGTGTATACCACCCATCACTGTCATAACAATAAGATCATTAAATCAGGAACTGTTTTGCACAAACAATGTATATGTTTTGGAAAGGTATTGGTGTGGTACAGAGACGGCTTCAGAATACTGAGAAATGCTGCCAGGAATATTATTATCAAAGCTGGGAAAGGAAGTAAAATATAAAAATATTTCTCTGTTTATGTGGAAACATTCTATTTCGAAATAATAGAAAGATAATTATATAGTGTAAAAAACTGTAACCATTAACAGACAGTTCTATTTTTGATATGTCGTTCGAATTATTTGAAACGAATCTTTCGTTAAGTTCAATATTAGACAAAACAACTAGAACTCGTAAGTTGGGATTCAAAACAGCCAGATCACGTTGATGAATACATTCACTGGAAAAATAATCGATCCACTCTGAAATACGATGAAGTTTGTTGATTCATAACTATGTTATTTCAAGTCCGATTCGATAGAATTTTTTTTCAATTGGAGGTTTGTTTATTCTTGATCAACTACCAGTTTTAAATTTCAAGAAAACTAGGTGTATGTCATTTCAAACAGCATGAAACAAACTATGCTTTTTTACTCACTTACTCAGAACCACCTCTGGTATGTTCCAGTTGTTACACCGGGTGATTTCTCATCCCATCATGAAGAAACATCTTCTCTTGAAAATTTAATTCTTCATTTATAACCATAGGTCTATTTTTGTTAAAGAGTCAAACTTTCCAGTAAAACTTTATATTTCGCTTAGGTTCCAACATTACATCAACAAATTCAACCTTGAATTCTAACCTAATAAAAAAAAACTGAAAAGTAAGTTAAAAACGTAATGTATTTTCCACCCAGACGCAGATAACAGGTGTAATTCGTCTCGGCATGTCCTCATTAAGGTTTTGAATCAATTACAGCTACACTGGGCTGCTGCGAATTTTCAGGAGTTGGTACGCGAGATCGAATTTTCCTCCCAAGAGCATCCAAACATGTCCAATTGGGTTCGAATTTGGGCTAAGAGCCGGCCAGTTGAATTCTTGGACATAAACCTCTGCTAAACACTCCTTGGCAATCCTAGCCACATGTGGTTGTTGCGGTGGGGCATTATAAAGCATTAGCACGAAATCGTCTTCAATAAACGGTGCACACGGAACAACATGTCACGCTAAAGGTTCTCTTGTTTTATGTTTTCACTTATCCTTTCTTAAAGTTCAATTGGCATGGTCAACCGATTACTAAGTATTCAGAAGCAAAACAAGGAATGTTACAATTCTAGAGTGTAATAAAAACATAAATATTTATATTATGTCAAATGTGTCTTGTGCCGAATACAAATCCATTCCAATCAATAATTTAAACTGAATCGTAATGCGTTCGAAGAAAATCTTGTTATCAACTCGTTCATTATTCTAGCTATTTATGATCTCGAATTATTAACGGGTCGTACCGCTCAAGTTTTAAAATATATCAGACCTTCAATCGCTGTCTTCAATAAACAAGTTGATTAAATTACGATTTCCCAAAGGAAATTCAATGTAGACTTCACTGACCACTCAATTAAAAATGATGAGTAAAAGGTAGGCTGACAGAAATACACTCTGTAACCGTTGAAAAACTTTGATTTGATCGAATCAGAGAAAAGCAATGGAACGATCAATTCGATGGAGTTCAAAGATTGAAATAAATTATTGATGCAAAATGGCGGATGAGCCAGTCACAGCATGTAAAGTTAATACGGGAAATTTTTGTGATTTTAAATTGATATTTGCCTAAGTTTTTGTTTGATTGAATTTCTGAATCTCTACTTATATAGGTATGGTAATTCGTTGTGAGGATTTTTATAAAGAATAGGCTGAAACAGGACTTTTCTTTATTGAAACAATTCAATGTACGTTTTCATTGAAACACAATTAGGTAACTATCCCAGCGTCAACCAAGACATTGTTAACGACGCAACACCCTCAACCGCTGTTGAACCATTGTCAACATAAACTTTTCTTCACATTGCGAATGCCGACAATAAGGAGGAAAACGTGAAAAGTGTACTCGAAGCGTAGGGAGAATTTTCATAACTTCATTACGAAGCAAGCGGTGCGGTTACGACTTCAGAAGGTATTGCTTTCACAGAATTGGAATAAGGGAAATTTTGTTGCCGAATGCGATTAAATATGGTAAAATTTCACGCAGCCGAACTGAATTAATTAATTATTTCGCTCTATAGCCTCAGCATTCCAATTGAAACCAAGTTGAAAATTTACTATATATCAGGATAAGCCGTGGAATTGAAATTGAGTTAAAATATTCAGGAGGCGAATTTGGCATCTGCGACATTACTTAGATGGAAATTATTCGCAGAAATGTTCGTTGCCTCCTAACTTCAGAGCGGATGTTTTTAAAACGCATTGCTAGAAGAAAAGTCCACGTCTACGACTACCGATCAATGGGTGATGCCCTGTTATCCTAGCAAATAACAACAAGATTTTTATGGATGCCTAGTAGAATAATCATTACTTCGATAGATTCGAAGAATTAGAGTTCAAAAGTAATAATTCTGTCCTGCTATTCGTCGGAAACACTATTTCAACTTTCAAACAGAACGATCAAAGAGACTTGAAACATTAAGGTTAGGCGTAATGTCGAAAAAACTGGTTATTGAGACACATCGGTGAAAAAGTTAGGTAATAATGATTTGAAGTTTTGATTTTCGATGATTTTCGGAATTGTGAACCGATCAAGCTGAAAATACTCATTTGACTACATCATACCAATGCGGAGGCCTGAGCAGAATTGCTTTATGATTCTTGATATACTTCAGAATTTGTTCGACATTTGCGTATTTGAATATGCTTACCATTATTAAATTCAGTTTGTTTATTCATCAATTCGAATTTCTTGTATATTCTCAAGATGATATTCCTTTCAGAGGTTATCGTGTTTATGGACGGTCGCAATCCTGTATAGAAAGAGTATGAAATAGTATTCTTTAAATATCAGGAAGAAATTCATAAAAACCGATAACTGTAGAAAAAGGAACTGAGTAGCTATCGATTAGAACAGGGGTCTCCAAACATTTCAGTCTAAGGGCCACAATGTTTACTGCAGCAAATGCGAAGGGTCAAAATATTTAGCCGTTTGATTCAGTAGCTTTGGAGCTCGCCCATAAGTTGATAAGCTAAAATGAGCTTTCGTGGTCCGGATTTTTGAAACTGACAGGCCAGATTTGGCCAGCGGGCCGTAGTTTGGAGACCGTTGGATTAGAAAATAATCTGGAAGGATTCTGCATTTCTAGACAGCTTTTTTAGGTTTACACTCCCAGTCTCTAATTCAGAATCAATTAAATTTTTTTTAATTAAAATGAAATTTTTTTGCGTAAATCCCTGCACTTATTTGTCAGGAGCAATTTGTTTCTGGAGAAAATTGCTACTTTTCAGTCAAATTAAAGAAGGAAATAAATGAAAAGGATAACGTAACGTTTCGGTGTCTATATCAGACTCGTTCTTCAGACAAACTTGAAAAATCTTTGGAATTGTGTCTTTTTTTGTCTGTAGTCTAATTGACATTGAAAGTTGTCAAAACGTAGAGGAAAAACCTAAAAATTTTTTCTCAAAACTGAAAAGAACACTGAAGAAATAAGAAACACATACTTTTTTCTAAAAAAAGATGATTAAACGTTAAACATACTGAGAATTATTATTAGTTTGAGATGAAGATAGAAAAAAATCAGAAAAGCAGATGTACAGATAGTACAATATCTGTTTGTTAATCACAGAGTCCTTTGGGTGTCAAAAAGCCGAAATACATTCCCGGTGCAAAATGGCGAAGGAGCCGGTTTATTTCAGAAATCAAGATAATATGGAAAAGTTTTTATAATTGTGAATTAATACTGAGTTCTGCTAGAAGTCATTCTCTCATTCGAATGTTTCGATTATGAGTTAAATTCATTGTTGTATAATTACGTATATATATAAGCTTCCAGCTTAAGGATTATCCTAAGTGAAAGCTGTTGCAATACCTATTATAGTAAATTATATATTTATTATCATAGCGCTTTGCTGGACTTTGGATAAGCCTAGCATCCTGCATATTCCAAATAGATCAAATCAATACAATAACAGATTATCAGAATCCTTGATTCAACCATACTCTAAAGCCACCATTAGTGCTATTGAGAGAATTAGAGAATTACTCTGACTGCTTCCAATAATCTGCTCGAAGATTTCCAACGAAATAATTTTCCAACTACGTAGTGAGTTATGGATCGTTGACCAATACTGTTCTATCCCAGAACGCATTATCGTTTAATAAGTACTCTGGATATCGATCTTTTATTACTTTTATCGTCCTTATTATCATCAGAGTTTGATGTACAAACGATATAAATTGCGTAAAATTGGACGAGGGAAAGTCCAATATCACAGATATTAAAGAACAAGAGAGCGAGATAGAATTTGAGATTTTTTATAGATGAAAGCTGAAAAAAAACTCATTCATCATCATAAAATCGAACTCGATCATTTTTATGAACTGTGATTTTTCAGGGGTAGATTATTGAATCATTCGATCGACTTTTTTATATTAGGGAGAAATTGAAGAGTGAATAATAAACCTGTTCACACCTACACAATATCAGTAAGGAAAAGTCCGATATGTGTAGGTTGACGAAAGAATCGATATCATATTACATATTCCAATGCATGTGATGACTCAAACAAGACTTGCCTACTGGAAGCGAAGGTTACATTTCTTGTAAAAGTTAGCTGGTAATGCATAAACAGCCTAATAAGAAACTAGCCGTTCAGAAATAAAATCCAATCGAACACGATCTAATAATAATTATGATGATGATAATAAGAATCTCTTCTTCAATATTGTTCGCAATCACGTAGATATTTGATAAAGAAGAGTTAATAAACCAAGAAAATTTATTCGTCTTATTGAAAAAACAATAATTTTCGAATCGTTGTATATAAAAAAAAGAAGACGCTCTGAAAAAACTAGACACTTTTTAGGTCTAATTTGACCGGACTATATGTAGACTTTGGCTACTCCTGATTTGGTGTTTAATTGGTGATTAGATTCAAAATGAAAGTACTGTCCTGTACCTATTGGCTTTCAATGAATAGTGGTTGTTGTTGGATTTCCTAGGTGTGTTGACCTTAACCTATTAAGGTTCCCACAGTTGAATAAAATATGCTCAACCGTTTCATCAGTACTCCTGCACCACCGCCATAGGGAGCAGCTCGTCAATCCCATTCTCTTCAAATGCTTGTTAACACAGGTGACCAGTCAATGCACCAGTCACCAGACCGAGTTGTCGCGACCTCAGATCGCGAGGACGGTCCTCAATGAGAATCGTCGACCACCTCAGGCCCACCCCTGCGCTCCATTCCGAGAAAAATTCCCTGTTCACCAGTTCCTGAAGAAACTTCTGACAGATTTGCGACAGATTGGCAGCGCAGGTTCCGGACCAACAAATGCTAATCCGGCTGCCGCCTAGCCAGATCATCTGCCTCAACGCTACCAGGTATATCCGCATGAGCCGGACACCAGATTACTTTCAAAAGTTATCAGAGCCCAGCCCACGCAGAGCTTTCCTGCATTTTCTACCAAAAGAGAATCAACCCTAACATCGGATAGAGATTGCAGAGTTCCCTGGCTGTCGCAACATATTATGTAAATGTGCTGGCCAGAGTATCCCCTGCGAATATTTTTTAGTGCGCAAGCAAGAGAACCGCAAATAGCTCAGCCTGCACAATGGAACAGTCCTTCCCCAGAGGGATAGCCTGATTGATGTGAGGACCCACGATTCCGGCACCAGACCCTGTTGCTGTTACAGAGCCATCAGTGAACCAGGTGGGACCATCTGGACTAAGAAGCCTGTTTGATGAAGACCATTATAGGTCTCTGTCAGGAACAATTACCCTGTAGGGTTCGTCGAAGTAGAACTGGTGCCCGCACGGTCACCTCTTTGGAGAAGGGGAGCGTGAGCATCCTTAACCATTTTGAGGGCCCTTGCGTGCCCAGTGAAGAGTCCTCCATCGCGCCATTGTCCCCGTTCCCAGATTCTTCATAGCCACCTCCTTCACAACTAGGTGCAAAGGAGGGAGACCCAGCAGACATTCCATCGCTGCTGTAGGGGTAGACCTCAGAGCGCCTGTAATACTTAAACAAGCTTTCCTCTGGCATTTAGTCATAATGTTCTGGTTGACGGCCCTGTCCATAGAAGGCCACCACACCATAGAGGCATAGGTTAAGATAGGCCTCACCACGGCAGTATACAACCAGTGCATAACGTGCGGTTTGAAGCCCCATTCATTACCCAGCACCCTCCGAGTAGACCAGAATATAACATTGGCCTTATTCGTTTGAGTCTCACGTGTTTGTTCCACAAAAGTTTGCGGTCCAATATCATCCCGAGATGACGAACTTCGGATAGAGTGAGCCCAACTCCACACAGACTGGGAAGTCGTAAGTTGCTAGGCACCCTCTTTCTAGTAAGAGAAATAGTGGATTTTGAAATATACCATTCTATTTATGCACAAGCACATGTAGGAAAAAACATGTTATTTCCTTCAAATTCCAGGGTGAACTTTATGAAACCTTCAATGTTTTTTCAACCGTCTGTTGATATCAAAAACATCTTGGCTTCGATAATAATAATACTCTAACCTCGAAAAGATCAATTTTTTTTCACGACTGAATAAATCAATGGTACATTAAAATCATCAAATATGACTAACATTTTTGAAGAGTAACGAAAGTTGCTATCCTATAGTTAAGAGTCTGAATTGAAATGAAGCGTTTCCTGAATCGAAGTAAATGAAGAATCGAAGATATAACGTGACTGAAGACGTGAAATTCTTGATAATTCAATGTTATATTATTCCGGCTATTTTCTTTGTATTTACACTCTCTCTTCAACGTTTCTGCCAGCGAATAATTTCAAAAAGTAACGAAAGTTTGAAAGTTCAGAGTGTCAAATTAGTCTTGCCGACGGTTGCGAATGCTGGCCGAAACGTTGAACAGAAGAAGTAAATATGAAGGAAGAAACCCAAATAACTTTTATCTTCGAGAAATTCAAGTCAACAGTTCGCTGATATGTTTTCCTTCAGACAGAAATATTTCTAACTATCTTACGAAAAATCCATATAAACTGACATTCAATAAAACACGACTCTCCGTGGTCAAGTTTAATTAACTCTCCAAACCAATATTCCCGTTCACCAGGAAGTATCTCCACAATTCCTGCCAACTTCCAATCTGTCTACAATCTAAGACAATACCTCACTCGGATATCCTGTTGACACTTCCTGTTCCTCGGCTCTCCATTGAACGAGCTCGCGTAAATAGAAGCCACTAACTCTACGAGGATGGCCCCCATTTGGAGGCAGGGTATGCATTATGTAGCTCAACCAGGGGGCCAGTGATTGGAGAACAATCGAAGTAACCCAACAAATTTAATCATTTATTCTGGCCGACATGTGCGAGCAAGATTGGTAATCGAATGGATTTTCTCTATGGTGTGGTGATGGTTTTCAGTGGTTGTTCGTATTCAGTAGATCATTTTGGTCGTTTGGAAGGGTTCTATAGCTTGGATATATCGTTTGTTCCTATATAAATGGCCTTCAGGTTATGAGGGTGATGAATCTCTTGGAATGCAAAAGAGAATGTTGAACTTAAGACATGGGAATATTGCAAGTCGACTAGGGGTCACAAGATATCGTAATATTATTCTAGAGGACCCTTTGAAACAGATAGACCCACCAATAGGATTATTCGACCAAAAGACTCTGCAGCATCATGACATTTGGTTATAAATTCGCCTTTATGGATAAGTTTATAATTTTGAAATTTCAACTCGTGAGAAAGACATTGTGTAACTGAATTTGAGTTTATGACAGGTAGCACTCCAAAACTATTTTTAACAATATCAATTGATCTCAGTAATGATTTGTTGAAAGTTCATCGAGTTAATTATAATACACCAGAAATTTTTCCTGAACAAAATCAATCGTTTTCATGATATTTTCTATTTATTCTTCTTGATGCTTCTTCAGTTTAGAAATTCCAATGTGGGTCCACTGGAATATCCTGTCGAGATTTCCTGTTCCTTGCCTGCATTGAACGACCCCGCGTAAATAAAGCCACTAGCTCGACGAGGATGGCCCCTATTTGGAGGCATTATGTAGCGCAACCAGGGTGCCAGTGATTGGAGAACAATCGGAGTAACCCAACAAATTTAATCATTCATTCTGGTCAACATGTGCTAGCAAGATTGGTAATCGAATGGATTTTCTCTATGGTGTGCTGATGGCTTTCAGTGGTTGTTGGCATTCAACGGATCATTTTGGTCATTTGGAAGGGTTCTATAGCTTAGATATATCGTTGGTTTCTATATAAATGGCCTTCAGTTTATGAAGGTCATGATGAATAGGTACTTCGAATCTGTTGAAATGCATGAGACAATGTTGAACTTGAGACATGAGGACATTGTAAGTCGAATAAAGAGCATCAGAAATCGAAATATTATTCTAGTAGTGCCTTTGAAAGGGCAGATCCACCAATAGGATTATTCGACCAAAAGCTCTGCAGCATCATGATATTTGGTTAAAAGTCACCTGTGTGTATATCGTGAAAAAAAACTCAATTTGAGTTTGTTGGCACATCAGAAATATCTGTAACAATATCAATTGAACTAAATATTGATTTGTTAAAAAAGCATCGAGTTCATTAAAATACACCAGAAGTTTTTGTGAACGAATTAAATAGTTTCCAAGATATTTTATATGATTTTTTTCGGTTTTCTCTCAGTCCTGAAATTTTAAGGTGGGCTCATTCAGCTTTCTGTTGGAACTGACTTCCAATAAAATAAGGTTCTCCTTGGTCAAGTTCAATTAACTCTCCAAGGAAGTATCTCCACAATTCCTGCCAACTTCCAATCTGTCTACAATCTAAAACAAATACCTCACTCGGATATTCTGTTGACACTTCCTGTTCCTTGCCTGCTCCATTGAACGACCTTACGTAAATAAAGCCACTAACTCGATGAGGATGGCCCCCATTTGGAGGCACGAGTGATGCATTATGTAGCGCAACCAGGGTGCCTGTGATTGAGAACAATCGGAGTAACCCAACAAATTTAATCATTTATTCTGGTCGACATGTGCGAGCAAGATCGGTAATCGAATGGATTTTCTCAATGGTGTGCTGATGGCTCTCAGTGGTTGTTGGTATTCAAGGTATCATTTTGGTCATTTGGAAGGGTTCTATAGCTCAGACAGATCGTTCATTCCTATATAATGGCCTTCAGGTTATGAGGGTTGTGATCGATAGGAACTCGGAATCTGTGAAATACATGAGAGAATGTGGAACTTAAGATATGAGAACATTGTAAATCGAATAAGGGACATTAACAATCGTAATATTATTGCAGTGGTGCTTTTGAAACGGCAAGATCCACCAATAGGATCATTCTACCAAAAGGCTCTACAGCATCATGATATTGAGTTATAAAGTCGCCTTTTGCGTAAATCGTGAGAAAGTCATTATGGATTTGAGTTTGTGACAGTTGGCACATCAGAAATATCTCTAACAATATCAATTGAACTCAATATTGATTTGTTTAAAAGCATCGAGTGAATTGAAATACATCAGAAGTTCTTTGTGGATGAATTCAATAGTTTCCAGGATATTTTTCTCGATCTTTTTCGTTGGTTTTTCAGTCCTGAAATTTTAGAGTGGGCTAACTCGGCTTTCTGTTGACACTGACATAAAATAAATACGGTTCTTCTTGGTCAAGCTTAATTAACTCTCCAAGCTAATATTCCCTTTCTCCTGGAAGTATCTCCACAATTCCTGCCATCTTTCAATCTGTCTACAATCTAAGACAAATACCTCACTCGGATATTCTGTTGCAACTTCCTGTTCCATTGATTGACCTAACGTAAATAAAAGCCACTAACTCGATGACGATGGCCCCCATTTGGAGGCACGAGTGATGAATTATGTAGCGCAACCAGGGAGCCAGTGATTGGAAAACAATGGGAGTAACCTACGAAATTTAATCATTTATTCTGGTCGACATGTGCGAGCAAGATTGGTAATCGAATGGATTTTCTGTATGGTGTGCTGATGGCTGTCAGTGGTTGTTCGTATTCAATGGATCATTTTGGTCGTTTGGAAGGGTTCAATAGCTTGAACATATCGTTTATTCCTATATAAAAATAAATGACCAGATTATGAGGGTAATGATGAATAGGTCCTTGGAATCTGTTGAAATGCATGAGAGAATGTTGAACTTAAGACATGGGAATATTGCAAGTCGACTAAGGGTCATCAGAAATCGTAATATTATTCTAGTATGAACCCTTTGAAACAGATAGATCCACCAATAGGATTATTCGACCAAAACAATCTGCAGCATCATGCCATTTGGTTATAAATTCGTTTTGTGGACAAGTAAATAATTTTGAGGTTTTCAACTCGTGATGAAGACAGTGTGTAACTGAATCAGAGTTTGTGGCAGGTAGCATTCTCGAGTTATCTTTAACAATATCCATTGAACTCAATAATGATTCGTTGAAAGTGCATCGAGTTAATTATAATACATCAGAAGTTTTTCCTTAACGAAAACAATCATTCCCAGGATATTTTCTTTTTCATTTTCTTGTAGCTTTTACAGTTTTGAAATTTCAATGTGAGTTTACCGGGATATCCTGTTGACACTTCCTGTTAGTCGACTGTTCCATTAAATAACCTCAAAAAACCGTGAAAAAGCCACTTACTCGACGAGGATGGTCTCCATTTGGAGGCAGGAATGATGCATTATGTAGCGCAACCAGGGAGCCAGTGATTGGAAAACAATGGGAGTAACCTACGAAATTTAATAATCATTTATTCTGGCCGACATGTGCGAGCAAGATTGGTAATCGAATGGATTTTCTCTATGGTGTGCTGATGGCTTTCAGTGGTTGTTCGTATTCAATGGATCATTTTGGTCGTTTGGAAGGGTTCTGTAGCTTAGATATATCGTTTGTTCCTATATAAATGGCCTTCAGGTTATGAGGGTGATGATGAATAGGTAATTGGAATCTGTTGAAATGCATGAGGGAATGTTGAACTTGGACATGGACATTGGACACACTGTGAGTCGAATGACAAATTCCGAAATCGTAGGTTATATTATTCCGGTGGTCCCTCTGAAATGGAGGGATCTCTGTCGAAAGGCTCTGTTTTCATGATATTCGGCTTCAAAGTCACTTCTTTAGACAAGTATATAATTTTCATTTTCAGTTTCTTCAGTTTTAGAATTTAAACGAAGCTCAGTAATTCTCTAGGCTAGTCCAACAGGTTGCTTAAGAGAAAGCAAAACATTTCTTTAGGATTCAAAAATGTCATAACACAAATCAAATTTCATATGAATCGTTCAAAAGGAGATAAAGATACAGAACCCAGCCAAAAGTCAAACAGAAACAGCACAAGCGATAAGCAATGTGAGACCTTATGCTGAAGAGTTATGTGAAAATATTTCAAGAACTGAAAATAAAATACGTACGTACGTAAAAAAACGTAGAAAATTGTAGAAAGTAGCTTTCATATCGATAACTGAACACCCTATCATATACATAGAAGTTCTAAAGTATCGAACTTTTCACGATTCATGTCGAGTATTGTATCGTTACCTATTTATCAGCCATATATGAGATTTAGACTCAATCGAATTTTTAGTGTGTTTGTTCATAACTAGCGATAATTTAAGGGCATCAATATACCTGATATTTTCGACAAAAACACCCACATTGGGAAGTTCACCCTCTTAGTTTTGGAGTAGCCCCATTTCAAATTTACTTCTTTAATTTCGTTGAGCCTTCCGAATAAAATCGATTTCTTCGAACATAAAGGTCCTACAGATGTGAAAACTTCAAAAAAATTTAGTAAAAATTGTACTGATTTTCTTATTATTATATTAGTGAATCCCCCATAGTACAAGAACTAGCACACTGAAGTATGATTTTTTTTCAATGATTTAACACGCATTTGAGAGTTTTGCTATTCGAACATGACCACTACGAGAGAGCCCCAAACTTATTTTTATAGCTACAAGTTGTCAGGAGGGACCACTGCCTGTCTACAAAGTAGAGGCGGCCATTTTGAGCATACTTTATGATTAATTTGTTGTTTGATCATTGAAAATTATCGAAAGTACAGTACTTTGTTTTACATTATTTTATCATTGTATTAGGGTCATGTTCGAATAGCAATTACTTTCTAATTAAGTAACTTACAGAATTATGTTGGTATCGTTTGTAGCTAACATCCTTGAATGTTGTCTCATTGAAAAAAAATTATACTTCAATTTTTTCAAGAATTTCTTTCTGACATTTTAAGTTGAGTGTTTTCATATTATTCCATTTCAATAAAATGTGGTGGTATCATCTTTTAAAAAGCTTTTTTTCACATCTGTAGGATCTTTATATCCAAAGAAATCGATATTATTTAGAAGTGTCAACTCAAATAAGAAAATAAATTTAAAATGGGGGCCACTCTTAAACTGTGGGGGTAAAATTCCCAATGTGGGTGTTCTCGTCGATAAATAAGGTATATTTGATGCCCTTAAATTATCGCTAAGTCATGACCAAACACACTGTATAGTTTCAGATATCTATTATCAACTCAAGAACATCGATTTGAGCCATTATGTTAGCCGAGATATTTTGACTCCATATATAATTATTTTGAAATTTCAAGTTTTCCAGCTCATTTCAGTCATTTCGATATAAAGTTGATATTTTCAAATTTCAGATTTAGGAAATCATTTCAAAGATTTGTTTATGTCACCATTGAACAGCAGGATGAAATCGTATTATAGATTCTGAAATATTAAGGTTTATTCAACGATACACAATACTAATTCTTCTGACAATTTGTTACAAACATGTAGCAATACATTAGTTTATGCTAGCGTAGGATTATTTCGAAATTGCATCTAAATCAGTTCGTAAACAACCAAAAGATATGACTCTTTCTGCTCGAAAGTAATTGGATCAGATACTATCTTCAATAGCGAATCTCTACTTTAATCTCCTGATATCTACAGCGTACAGCAAACTCGAATTTATTATTGATGATCCAATAATTTATGAAAACAGAATACATTTCCTTTACAAGATAAATCACATATTTTCCCATTTCATTCTCTCAGAGTTCTCATCATCTCCAAATTGGCGTAGTCAGAAAATCCTAATACAAAAAGATATTCTGTTTTCTAGACCGAGACGGAAATATTAAATGGATGTCGAGAAATATGAACTGAAGTTGGAAGTGCACCTTCCTTCCGTAATAAGAGTATTTTGCAGAATGTCGTTTCATGCGATATCTCAGACAATTTTCTGTATGTACCAGATTCAGTTCAGATTACTCCACTCCAGCACTTTGGTTTTTCCTGGATATCTAAAAAGTTTCATTTTAGAGCGGGAAAATAATAATGGAATTACTAGACAGCAACCTTAGTTTTTCATAAGACAGCATGGAAGAGTAAACATATTATCTTCTGCTGTTTATGGTGGCTCGACATTATACGGAGTGTGCTACGAACAGAATATTTTGGATAATGATGAAACGATGATTCTGAAGATGCCTGAACAAAAAATCTATAACTTTGCGCATTCTAGTCTCACATGACGTTCATTGAAACAGGAGAAGTTCGAATCATAAGTGAATAGAATTAAATCAATAGCCCTCATGATATCCTCTATGAATTAGAAGTATCGTTCTGCAAATGAATATGGAAGAAAAAACTTTTGACTTTTTTATTCATTGTTCATCATAGGAAATGATTTGGATATTATTAACTGTATATAGGCCATGATAGTATACTATGAATGAACGTGTAATGAAAGCTATTATTCACGAGGTGAAGTTTAGGCTACTAGCCGTAGGCGAGTGGCCTTAATCACAGAGCAAATAAAACCATTATACAGAAGTAGCATACTATACTTTATCCACTCCTACTGCATATATTTTTGAATATTTAACATTTTGCGACCGTGACAAGACCTTCTCTTACAAGGGTGGAAGAAGTCAATTTGACACATGAAAAATTTTCGGAAGACTTGTCATCACCTATTTTGTAATGAACATTGCTTCAATTGATGAAATAAAAGTAGATTTTGCCCTCGATTGACAAGGTATACCCACATTAGTTATTTGGAGTGCTTTTATACTGGAGGACTATCAATTTAAGAAATATAATATAAACTAATACAAAAAGATATTCTGTTTTTGAAACACAGACGGAAATATTGAATGGATGTCGAGAAAAGTGCACATTCCTTCCGTAATAGGAGTAGTTGCAGAATGTCATTTCATGCAATATCTCAGACTATTTTCTGTATGAACCAAATTCACTTCAGATTACTCCACTCCAGCACTTGGTTTTTCCTGGATTTCTGAAAAGTCTCATTGTAGACCGGAAAAATAATAATGGAATTACTAGACAGCACCTTGGTTCTTCAAAAGACAACATGAAGGGTAAACATTTTATCTTTTGTTGTTTATGGTGGTTCAATATTATATGGAGTGATGCATGCTATATGGACACAATATTTTGCATAATGATGAAGCGATAACTCTGAAGATTTCCGAAGAAATACTATAACTTTTGCATTTTCTGTTCTCGAATGCGTTAATAGAAACAGAAAATTTCAAATCATAGGTGAAAATAATGAAACCAATAGCCTCTATGATATTCAAATTCGAAGAATTGTTCTCCAAATATGGGAGAAAATGCTTTTATATTTTCATTTTGTTCAAAATAGGAAATGATTTGGATATCATTCACTATACGTTTTAAGAAAAAAATTTGATATGAACATATGTCCTAAATGTCTTACCTTTTGAGTTACAGGGTGGTGAAGTTTTCAAAAATAAATATTTTTTCCACTTCAGATATTCCAATGAAAGGACCCCGCACATTTTGTATGGGAATTGGCTCCCGGTGGATTTGGCTGAAAATTTGATATGATGTTCTACTAATCCTTCTGATCAAATATCTAAACAGTCACGAAGCTGAAAAATGCATACTTCTAGGAGTTTTAGTGATTTTTTGTATCCATTATGTCTTACGTATATGGGAATTGGCTCCGGTGGATTTGGCTGAAAATTTGATATGATGTTCTACTAATCGTTCTGATCAAATGTCTCCACATCACAAAGCTGAAAAATGCATACTTTCAGGAGTTTTAGCGAAATATTCTCAAACATTTCTGTGTGAACGGTAATACGTAAGCCATAATGGATACAGAAAATCGCTAAAAACTCCTAGAAGTATGCATTTTTCAGCTTCCTGACTGTAGAGACATTTGATCAGAAGGATTAGTAGAACATCATATCAATTTTCAGCCAAATCCACCGGGAGCCTATTCTCATACAAATGTGCGGGGTCCTTTGTCCTCATGTACTATGGATCAAAAGGCATTTTTTAATGTATCACTTTTTTAAATTCCACCAGTGGAGTTCGTTTAATTTGATCTTTTTATTTTGACAGACATTGATGATACACCTCTGATTTTTCCCGAAAAAATAATATATACCATTTTTCTCCAACTAAATCAAAATTACAATAAAATTGGTTTTAATCAAAAATCGTTAATAATTTGGTTATAAATTTGAACACATCCTAATCATGACAGTGATTGTAAGTCGACGTCAAATGCAATTATAGTCCGTTCACGAAAGGTTGAGCGCATAGTAGGCGTTTCTTTATTTATCTGAAGTTGGCAGTATTTACTGTCATAAAGTAAAATAAAGTCAACGTTGCCGAATGTACCCGGCCTCGTCCGACGAGCTTGCTTGTTATCAGAGAACTCTATGCAATATTGACAAAATTGCGTATCAATCTGACAAAAATAAAGGACATAACCTAAAATTTTAATATACACAGTGGAATATGCCAAATTTCCATGGCCAACCGACGGCTCAACCTTCCGTGAACGGAGTATACTTTTTTCTCCTAGGACTAAAAGTAACGAGTGAATTTTTGTACGGTAAGGGAATTGGTGGCTTTTGCACCTGAAAATAATACAAAAATGTCAACATTTTTGATGGTTGGAGAAAAAATCATTTTTGAAATTTATATCATTGCTCACCAGAGTTGATCTTTTAACTTTTCACTCCGATGCATGGTTTTTGCTTAAACAAATGAAAACCGTTTCTCCGTATTATCATAACAATATCATCAATACATACATATGAAAATTACCATGCAGCAAACAGATTTCATTGTTTTTATTTCAAGAAACAAAAATCAGTGGCGTACCACTGACTTAAGATATTTGGGGCTATGTTAATTGGGTCGGCACTAGTTAACACTAACCATCTTGTAAAACTTAAAAGGTAAGACGTTTAGATCATTATGAAGTTTTTTTCTTGAAATTTGCCCAGAAGTTACCCCCATAAATATTACATTCAATTGGGAAACACTTGTATAAACGCCATAAAATATTATTACATAAGTTTGCAAACTGCCACTCAAATATAAAAATTTTTGGCCGATTATGCCACTAAGCGAATAATAGTTTCCTTCGTTTCGCAAAATCTGCACTCGTCAGTTTCTCTTGAGCCTGTCCGCATCATATGCTATCAGTTTTTTCCTTCCCCAAAACTTATTTCTTATGGGTGCATTTGTCTATTCTACACCACAAAAGAGTTCTGGGCCAGTAAGTAGCGTTCGTGCGCCCTTTTTGGCTGTGTATATAAGCTCTCCGTTCCCTTTGATTCCTGATTGATCAGGAACCCAAACTAAAGAGACCTTGTTGTTCTTAAATACCTTATTGAGTTTTCTTCGGCACGGCCATATTAGCTTTGAGTCGATGGTATAAGAGTTCAGTGCTGAAAACTATACTATGTAGCACTCTTGATAGTTTCTCCATCTTAGGACTGCAAATATTTCTGCCTGAAAAACACTCGAATATGAACATAACGATAGTGTTCGCTAAGTTCTTTGTCCGTATACTCTAGGGTCAGCATTATCTTGTTGTGAAAAGTTCCTCAAATATCACTGATACAATAGCTATTTTTCCCCTAATAAATCACTACCCTCTCCTTGGCTGCCAAACTCATAAATCGATACAAACGAAGCTAACCTTCAGTATATAAACCCCAACAACACTTCTGATGTATTTTCGGACCTGTTGAAAATATTGTGATCAATCTTCATTATATCCTAATAAGACCATATTTCATCGAGAATCATCCAACTGTTGGATGATTGTATCAAACAGCTTCCTCTCCGATTCCATTTCAACTGTGCTCAGATGCTCATTCAATTGGAAAGGGACTTATTGGCATTATCTGAAATTTCTCACTTGAAAATTATATTAAATCGGGTTATTCTCACTTCTCTGAACTTATTATGTTATGAAGTGCTTTTTGGATGATGATAGTTGATTCCTATGAAATCTTGAAGTTTTCACTCGAATTAGAGACGATGAAGTTTATGATCTTTCATTGTATTCACGTGTAAGTGGGATATACAGAATTCGTCTGAGAGTAATATTTCGACAAATAATTATAAAGAGTCTTCTATATATTTAGAGATTTCCTCAGTGGAAACTATCCCCCATAGGACACTGCGCTATCCGTCGGTAGTGTGCAGAACACATAAGGTTTGGATAGGTCCAGGCAGGCTAGAGCGTCTCAATTTCGCCCGGTGCTGGGAGGTGTAATGTTCGGTCTCCGTAACTCTATTTTCTAATCCTGTATAAAGCAAGGAGTATAAAACAGCTATTTTTCATTAAATACACTCACAGGCAAAATAATCGATCCACACAAAAAATCCATGATATTTGTTTATTCAAAAATATGTTATTTCAGGTCCGATTCGATCGAATTTTTTTTAATTGTAGGTATGTTCTTCCTTAATGAATCACCAGTTTTGAATTTCAAGAAAACTTGGTGTACGTCATTTTATACAGGGTGAAACAAAATCTGCTTTTTTTACCCTAGAACCACCCCTGGTGTGTTTCAGTTGTTCCACCGTTTCTTATTTTATCATAGAGATACATCTTCTCTAGATGATTCAGTTCTTTATTTACAAAAATCCCTCAGTTTTTGTTAGAGTTACAGGGTTTTCAGTGCAACATTAAACCCCACAATGGCTATGAAAGTACTTCCACACAGTTAACTCGCCCGACCGCATACCCCCATGTGGCTAGGATTGCCAGGGAATATTTAGCAGAAGTTGATATCTAAGAATTCAATAGGCCTTCTCTGAGGCCAGATTTGAATCCAATTGGATATGTTTGGATGCTCTTGGGAGGAAAAGTCAATCTCGCGTATCAACTCCTGAAAATTTGCAGCAGCTAATTGATCCAAAACTTTAATGAGGACATGCTGAGACGAATTGCACAGATTATCCGAGCCTGGGCTGAAAATACGTTAAATTTTTGACTAAGTTTTCAGTATACTTTCACAAGGGCAAAATTTCAGATTGAATCCATCGAAGTACTGTTGTACCTAGCCCTAGCGAAAATTAATGTTTTACTGAAAACCTTGTATCTTCAACAAAAATTGAGCTACTGTTATAATGAAGAATTGAATTGCCAAGAGAAGATGTGTCTTGAGGATGGAATAAGAGCATAAGAAATCATACGGTGGAACAACTGGAACACACCAGAGGTGGTTATAAAGTTCGGGTAAAAAAAACAGGTATTGTTTCACCCTGTATAAAATAACGTACGCCAAGTTTTCTTGAAATTCAAAACTGACGATGGATTAAGGATGGACATACCATTATTTGGTATATTCAATCGAATCGGACTTGAAATAACATAATTATGAATTAACAAACTTCATAGATTTTTTTGAGTGGATCGATTATTTTGCCGGTGAGAGTATATTACAGCTCGAATAAAGCTACATATTCATCTTATTTCGAACACATAGATTGTTCATAATCTACATTAGAAATCTAGAGGTGATCAAGACAATTGACGATATGTGTTCTCTCATTATATTCCACCTTAATTGAATACCATATTCAATTGACAATTTCTGCGAAGCGTGTAATTGTGCAATAAAGTAATCTAAAAATAAAATGGGCAAAAAACTTGAGCATCAGCTCAGCGAAGAAAAACGCAAATTCCTGGAAAAAGCTTGTATCGGAAAAAGATCCACGTATATCACTTACGTCTACGTCAGATAAATATTCTTTCCACCTAGATGTAACTCGAGGGAGACTTGATCGCTTCGTTCAACTCTCGTCACGGGACCTCAACTATACTATTAAAAACATCTTTTCCCTAGTCTAGTAGCATATCCTGCCCAGTAGTAGCGAAAGCCCTTCGAATACACCTGGCGGAAATGCTCTTTACTACCAAAAGGAATTATTTAGCAGTAAAATATACACTTTTCACTGAAGTTGTCTTGTCACGTTTCTTAGATGTCCCATATTTTTCAGTTTGGAAATTGTTCATGCGTTCACATTTTCCTTTCCTCCTTTTATTCGAAGAATTATTCAAATGAGGGGATGAATCGACATCATCCACTTTCTTGATCTCCAACTGAATAATTAAGTATCAGTTGTCAGAGCCAGGGAACTCTGAAATCTCTATCTGATGTTAGAGTTGATTCTCTTTTGGTAGAAGAAAGCAGGAAAGCTCTGCGTGGGCTGGGCTCTGATAACTTTTGGAAGTAATCTGGTGTCCGGCTCATGCGGATATACCTGGTAACGTCAAGGCAGATGAACTGGCTAGGCGGGGAGCCGGGTTAGCATTTGTTGGTCCGGAGCCTTCGCTGCCAATCCGTCGCACATCTGTCAGAAGTTTCTTCAGGAACTGGCTGAACAGGGTATTTTCCTCGGAATGGAGCGCAGGGGTGGCCTGAGGTGGTCGAGGATTCTCATTGAGAGACCGTCCTTGCGATCTGAGGTCAATAGGCTTCTGCTGCTGGAGAGGAAACAACTCGGTCTGGTGACTGGTGCATTGACTGGTCACCTGTTCAACAAGCATTTGAAGAGAATGGGATTGACGAGCTGCTCCTTATGCCGGTGGTGCAGGAGTACTGATGAAACGGTTGAGCATATTTTGTTCAACTGTGGAAACCTTACTGAGTTAAGGTCAACACATCTAGGAAATCCAACACCTTCTATTCCTATGGTGAGAGGGACCACTCCTGGCAGGCTCGCGACATTTCTGTTTTCGTGTCTGAGGAGCTGAGTCTCTATAGAACG
Source organism: Propylea japonica (assembly GCA_013421045.1). Taxonomy (NCBI): domain Eukaryota; kingdom Metazoa; phylum Arthropoda; class Insecta; order Coleoptera; family Coccinellidae; genus Propylea; species Propylea japonica. The sequence continues at coordinate 48,679,226 of CM024245.1, forward strand.
ATGCGGGTGAACAATGGGCCACTAGGCCTCAGTTCGGCCGGTAAGGCAACGCACAGAGAAGAAGAAGAAGAAGATCAGTTGTCAGAATACGAGTTTGAACAAATTGTTCGTATTTTGGCTGTGTGAGTTTGCACATATCGTCAAAAGTCTTGCCAATGCCCTTCCCGCACTATCAACTGCCACTTGTTGGATATGTGGAAACACAATAAACCGGCAAAAAAGCTTATGCGGTAGTAAATGGTTGCGAATGACAACAACCAATTTCAGATGACAATTACAAGATTGAGCAATTTACAGAATGAATATAAATAAATAAATAATCAGTTTTAACAGAAGAACAGATGAAATTGAAATGGGTGCTCATGGTGAAGATGATGAATTTTTCGAATTATTAATACCTCAAGTTTGATCACTTTTCAAATCAGATCGCACAGTTGGATACTTGGAGAAAATTTTTAATTAATGGCGATGTTTGTTTACCGATCGGGTTCATTCCGCGGCCGCAGGTGGCGCCATCAATCGGTACAATTTACTCCAAGAGCTAGGGAACATTCACGACTGAATAGGTAGAACGCAGGTGTATTCGAAGTTAATCAATTTAAGCGAATAATGGGAGTTGTGACATTGGAAATTTTCCGTGAAAAATGCCAGGGCAACCAATTTTTCAGCTTGACCTGTCAAGAAGAGTAGGGGAGACCGGTGCTAGTTGGCTCATTTTTTTTAACTTTATATTTTCTTGATTATATGAATTGCATAAGCTTGGTGAGCAAAAGTTAGTTACCATTCTTCGGGTTGCGGCTTCTCTAATATACATCAGAACAAATCATATCCTTATATTTTCGAAGTAATAATTATGCGATTATGTCGAATGGGCCAGCTAACTTTATTTTTTTCTCTTATATGTAAGCATTTTGGTCTGAAAGATTAAAAACCTTACATTTCGGGGATGCAGTTGATTGAAAGAAGTGGTGGTTATAGAGGCTAATGATTTTGGATTCAGTTATAGAATAAGTAAAGGGTTTTCCAATAAGAGGTGTAATTTTGAATAGCCCGCTATTTTGGTAGATGTGACGTTTGAAGCTTTTATTTTTTGACATTTGACAAATAAAAACTACTTCATTAATAAAATTGGACTGATACACGCTTCAAGAACTCATTTAAATTATTGAAATTCACTATAAAAATGGTGAGAATTTGGCAGAGACGGTTCGTTAAACTCGAACATTTTTGGATCGTCGTGAAGAACCTTGTCGGGCCGCAATAAAGAAATTCGAGCTGTTGGACAAGTTAGTGATGTGAAGAATAAATAAAACTTATGCACGTCGCCCAAGAACAGCCGAGAAAAATGGGGCTGGAGCCACAGTAACGTTGATTTGATTGCGCTATCGAGAGATTTTTAATAATTTTTTATGACCGAAATGGGATGGTATTGATCTGGACAACGTTAACTTTCAACAAGACAGCGCTACGTGCTACACAAGCAACGGAACAATTTATCTTTTGCGGGAAAAGATTCCAAACCGTGTTATAACTGGAAGAAATGATCAGAATTGGCCACCCAGATCTTGTGATTTTACACCTTGCGACTTCTTCTTTTGGGGCGACGTGAAAGAGAAGGTCAATGCGAATAGCCCAGCGTCGATTCAAGACCTCAAGGAATTCGTGATGGCTATGAAGGACATAGGGCAGCCACTCTGCGATTTGGTTATGGAAAATTTTATTGAAGCGATATGGTCCTGTAAGCATGATCGTGATGGTCATTTGCCTAATGTTATTTTTCATTATTAACGGAATAGCTTCTTATTTTAATGAAATAAACATCCGATCATTTATATTGAAAAATGGCATTTCTCTTTCAATATCCAAAAACACCTCTTAGTGGAAAACCCTTTATAATCAATAAAAAATGATAATAATCGATAAATTTGAAATTTTTCTCATTTTTTTTCTTATCTCATCCTGCGAAGAATACCAAACGAAGATTTTCCATCAAATATATTACAGTTCAGGAGAATAATCATTCCATTTTCAGAACAAATTTCGTTATTTTCTCAAGAAACCTTCGGAGCCGAGAATTCTGACGCATTTTGAATTCTCACACCAAGACAATACAATTTCCAGCTGAAAGTTAACACGCTCATTTCTCGAAACCTGCGCACAAAAATAATCACACTATATCCACCCACAAAAAAGGGTGAAAAGTGTTCCCAACTCTCAAATACAATTCTTTCGAACTAATCCCAACTTTTTCTCCTTGTTTCAGGTTGTCTACGCTCGCATATGCTGCAAACTTCGATACCGCTTCGACCGCGGTTTCACAAGCGAAGAAAACACACAAAACAACAGGCGCCAGATGCGTGGAAGGCGACTCCACAGAACTAACCTACTCCTAAGTTCGATCTCCCTCGTTTTCTGCATCAGCTGGATGCCCCTAAACTTGTTCAACTTAATTGCTGACCTCTATTCCAACTCGCAAGAAGTAAACTTCACATCTCAGAAGATGATAGTAGTTTACGCTATGTGTCATCTCATGGGGATGTCTTCAGCCTGTTCAAATCCTGTCCTTTATGGGTGCTTGAATGACAACTTCATGAAGGAGTTCAAGGACATCCTTGGGACAGCTACGTGCCAGGGCAAGGACGGAGATGGTCATCAAAGGCTGTCCAAGAAGTTGAAGAAGGATGGAAGGGAACTGATGACAGCTGCTACTGATTATCAACACTGCAACACCGTAAGCACAGAAATGAGTGTTCTGACGAGATGCTAGCTAAAAAGTAGACTTGCACTAGTGAAAAAGCAGGGAACGAACGAAGTTATATTGTGAATAGTGATCAAAGAGATAACCTAGTTTTGATAACGAGCTGCACAATAAGTTGATTTTTTTATTTTATAATGATAGAATCAATCACTGTTTCATTTGTAATAGTTTTTGGTTTTGTGGAGGAATGTTTTTAGAATAGATTCTGGCTTTCTTCAAATATGCATAAAGTGAAACGAGGGTTATGGATATGACTTGGTTCAAGTGGGTGGATCATTCATCTGCATATTTGAGCTTTAGAAAAACAAAATTTAGCAACCAGCATTCTGAACTTCAGGTGAAAATCATCTGTAGATACCAAAATTTCTAGGAACCAAACTGAGATCAAATTAATTCAAGCCATTACTGCTGTGGTCTAATCAACTAATTCCAATTAGTTGAAATCTCAGATCGATAAATAACATAGATATGCCCTCAGCGCGGTATCAGAGGACTGAATTTGTGGATCAGATATAGGTACGAAGCCAATGTTTGTTATTGTTTCGAAATTTGCAAGTTTAATATGAATAAGGCAAGTAGAGTAGTATTTTTTTGGATCTCGTTCTCCTCAAACGAGTGCTATATCGTTTTGCCCAAATGTCTGTAATTTTCGAATTTTGAGCCGAAAACCGTCCAAAACAATGGGGTTCTACTCCCTGATGACGAATTCGTGGTCAAAATCAATTCTGTCCAAGGAACCGTCCGGCCGTTAGCACAATAAATTTCAAAGGGATTGTCCTTGAGACTTGAAATTTTCAGGGTATGTTCAGTTCACAAATGGCTCGGTAAAGTTCGTTAACCAGCCAAATCGTACAGGGTGTTCCATAAAATAAGCCATTCAAAATTTTTGTTCTTCAATATCTCAGACGTAACAGAACCTATATAAATGGAATGTTGCGGCCATATGCAAGATGCTCATAATAAGCTTCTAGCAAAATTTGGTGCCCATAGTGTAAACAGAACCATAGGAAATTGGTTTGGAATATTGAAAAGAAGAAACTTCAAATTTCCATAAAAAATATTCGATGCAGATGAAATTTATTTTATGAATGAAAATTGCTACACTGAATGTTCATGAATTTTGTGGTTATTGTGGTAAGAGAACTATTGAAAATTCAACTGCAATATTGAAAAGAAGAATCTTTATATTTCCATAACAGGATATCCGATTCAAATGAAATTTTTTTGTGAATGAAGACTGTTATACTCAATTTTCGTGAAGAATTTATTGGTCATAGTGTCAACAGAACCATAAAAAATTCAATTGAAATATCGAGAAGTTCATGCAAAATTTTGAGAGGATCGTATCATCAGAACCATAGAATTTAGTTTTTGTAATTATTTATTTTATACATATTTCAGTTTTTAATAATTTCCAGAATATAATTATGATTGTAGTGAGATTTTGCGTTGGTATATTTGGTGTCAATCTCAAGTCCCATAGAAAATTTTAAGTTAATAGTTTTATCGCTTCACCAAAGAACGAGCGCTCAAAAGCTCCTGCTAAGGGCTTTTCTTCATTTTTTAGAGACACTGAAACGAAATAAATATAATTTCTTCAAAATTTTAAATTCAAAAGATTTTTTTTAGAAATAAATTGCATTCACCTTATAGCTATTAGAAACGGTAAGTTATCTAACTGATTAGAGGTTCACAGAATAAGAGACACATTTCTAAATTAACACCTACAACACTTAATCAATGTACCGGGTTTTTCACTATAATTTGACCCCCCCTTTAACTTTGTTACTAAAGGAGATACAAAATAATGTTTCGTATAAAAGTTTCACGAAATCAACTGAGGTTTTTTGATATGAGTCTAGAAACTGAAATATATATAGGGTGGGCAACATATTTATGGCAACTTCATTTTTTCAAATGGAACACCCTGTATATTTTTTCATGTTTGGCTAGCTCTTTTTCACCTGATTTTGAATATGTAACATATGTTGGTCTATTTCTTTTATTCTGAGAACCACAGAGTTTCAAATTTTAAGAACCACCTGCCAAGATCGGTAATCATTTTACAAGTGGCAGAGTGCGTTCACTGAAAATGCTCATTTTTGGAGTTATAATAACGTCAAAAGGAAGATATACAGGGTGAACAACATTGAATGCAACTATATTTTTCAAATGGGACACCCTGTCCTATATATTTTTCTTTTTTTGATAGGCTATTTCCTACTGATCTCGAATATAAATGCGTATGTGGACGTGTCTCTTCAATTTTCAGAGTTTCAAAGTTTTGAAATGATGACACCGAATAAAAAAATATGTGAAATACCTACGAAATTCTTTATATCCAAACAATCTACTTAAAAGTATTATTATTGAATACTTAACAATTACTTAAGCAATGAAAAATGATAAACTATGGTAGTATGGTAAGAATAACATCAACTAAAGAAATTGCTCAAAATGACCACCTTCATTCAATACACATAGTTTATATAGTTGTCTCAAGTTGTTTAGACTATTTTAGATAGCATTATTATGGCTCTGATTCAAGTTTTTAAAGCTTCAAAATTTGTTTCTAATCATTACAATTTTATCATTATTCTTTGTGCCATGACGGGAGTAGTTCCGAATTATGGGTTTAATATTGTTGATTTTATATCATTAATATTATTCTCCGCTTTCATTGATTGTCATTATTGCTGAAGTAAATTTTTTCCTTCAGGAACGGCTATAAAAACGCGTCCAACGGTGTTAAATCGGGACTATTTGGTGGCCATGAAATGGGTGCGTCATTACCAATTCAAAGATTAAATTGGCCACTTAAATATTCACGAACTCCCAAAACGCTATGCCAGATGGTTATTGAAATTTGAAACTCTGTGGTGCTCAGAATAAGAAAGATAGCCCAACATATGTTAAATATTCGAAATCAGGGGAAAAAGAGCTAACCAAATATGGAAAAATATATAGGGTGTTCCATTTGGAAAAATGAAGTTGCCATCAATATGTTGGCCACCCTGTATATATTTCAGTTTCTGGACTCATACCAAAAAACCTCAGTTGATTTCGTGAAACTTTTATACGAAACATTTTTTTGTATCTCCTTTAGTAACAAAGTTAAAGGGGGGGTCAAATTATAGTGAAAAACCCGGTACGTTACTGTACCCATCTCTGGAAAGTTACTGTGTGTTGTAAACAATGATGTTTTTCACATGTCTTGCAAATTAAAGCATTTTGGATTTTCTCTGGAGTGATTAAAATAGACGAACCTTCAATGTGAGTGGGAAGAATTGGATAATGGTTCACTATTTTAATCTAAATGAGAGAAACATGAACCTGAAAATATGAAAAGGCTTGAGCTGAATTGAATTATGAGTAGGGGCGTGAATAATTAACTACATACCTGAAACCGTATTCATATAATTCACGTCAGGATAAATGCACCTGGAAATGTGAATAATGGCTGTTTATTGCTTCAACTCTTGATTATTGCCCGCTTGTTTGTAGGGCAATAGTGTGTTATTGTTTTGCCCAAATATCTGCAATTAAATGTTCTAACTTTTAGCGGAACTGGATATTAAATGGATATGTTCGACAATTTCGATAGTGAAAGTAATTATGTCCGATCGGACGAACAGAAAGCTATTGGATCTTTTAGGGTAATACCTATAGATCTGGTTACCATTTTAACATTTGCATTAATATTTTTCAGAGTTTAAATCCTATCATTTCGAAATTTCATATAAAGCAGTGACTCGCAAAAAGTTCAAGGAATTTCTCTTGCACCAGAAAAATATTTTTACAATCTAAATTTCAACATTCGAAGGCAGTTAAACTTTTAAAAAATCTCATTTTTGTATATTTTCAAGGGTCTCTATGTTCCTCTGCTAGATCTACGTATTCTTTTCAAGAGAAAAAACTTGGTTCTGATCTTCTTATTCAACCCGAAAACTCCTGTTTTTACAAAATTCAATAGAAAATGACACATATTGAATGGAAAAGAATGAGCATATTTATATTCAAGCAAAAATTTCGGCTACAAACTGATGTGGAAATATAATTAGTTATTTATTCAACTAATTTTTTGGTCACTTGATCAGTGAACGAGTTAATAACAACCATTACAAGATTATAAATTAAGTATAAGTATAAGTATATAAGTAGAGTATTAATTCTTGATTGAATTAAAATTTCAATTTTCATGAGAGATACATTCCACATAATATAAATTTCTCTGTTTCTAAATATTTCCGAAGAGTTGTGATATACCTCGTATTGCTTCTGAATACTCTGTGTTCAGTTGCCTATGGAAATGGCATGAATTGAACATTAACATGGGTCATTATTGTTGAATTTCATACTAGTTGAACCCAAAATCTATTTTGAGGTCGACGAAAAAGTATGTTATTCAACTAGATTTAATGAAGGTCATAACCCACGCAGATAAAGTTCACAACATACAAGTACAGAGAAAGAAGTATGAAATTTTTTGGGAAATGAATTCTGTATGGGGTAACATAAGCTGCTTATCTAATTCACTCACACTATCTTTTCGATTCATTTTTGAATATAGGGGATACAAGGGGTGTTAAACTACAGTTAGGGGGATGTTTTCACCAACTCTATTTTTGGAATTCTTCGTAATTTTGAATTCAATAACTACTATCTCTCTTATTATAATCTCTTCGAATACACACTAAAATACACTATAAATGAAATCAATAGGAATTTGTATCTTTCGAAATATGAAAAATTTCGTGAAGGAGAGATGACTTGTATTCATTTTAAAATTCACGCTTCAGTAATTCTATTAAGGGGCTCTCTACAATCTTCACTTCGTTGTGAATTCACGAATTATCGTTTAATCGAAATTCATTTTCACAAGTGATTTTCAACAGTTGTAATCAATAAATTCTTCGAATCTTTCGCCTAATTCGATTTAAATTGTGATAAATTACAGTGAATTGTTCGGTGCGGATATTTACCACTTCATAGCGAAGCACTGGGGTGAATTTTGAAGATTTTCACGCTTCTTTTCGTTGGGAGACGGCAAATTGAAATTTGAATATTCTGTTTATTGGACACTATCGAATTTCTTGAATTTTAAAGTAGAATTATTCAGGCTATCAACAGGACGGTCCAACTCATGAATGAAGAATGATAACCCTAGTTTTGAGGATATTCAGCTCTGTATTAACATATTGTATAATTGATCAGCTGCATTCCTTCTATTCAACAGTTTTTGGCCTTAGAATTAAACGAGAAATACCTACTAAATCACTTCGAATGAATTTCTGTGCATAATGAAATACATAATAGAAGTACAAAACAAAATAATGACAGTTAAGAATATTCGAATAACGATTCCTTCTCAGCGTGAAAGAAAACATCAAATTCTAACTCAATCCGTTTGTAAGCTACTGAACTTACATTTTGTACCAGGTGTTTCGTTTAAGATGTGAAATATTTTGATGAGAGGCAGAAAACACTTAGAGGGTCGCAGAAAACCTTATTTGTAGTATCTAGGAAATCTATATTCTGATATACCGGGTGTTTATTAACTGTGAATGGAAATAAACTCCACTGTATCTCCTGAACGGAATCACCGAATTATCCGTAATTTTGAATATAGATAGCTTCCATGTGGTTTCAGCAAACTGCAATAAAATATCATTCGATTTGCAGGACCGTATCACATAAATTTTTCAGAACTGAAGAGTTCGCGATGTACAATTGATTTCATAATATCTGCGGTATCTGCGTAAATTATTACATTCATTCATTTAATTTGCCAATTGATATTGTATTCATCTATCAGGATGCTGAGGACTGGTTATGTTCTTGATAGTGACAATGTGAAGTGAAAATTGAATCTTTATGAATTAATCCATGGTATTCACCACATTGAATGTTACTTTCAGGTTTTCATTCAATAGAATACATCAGTTTTTCGAACTGTAATTCAAGGATGGTTCTAAAATAATTATTTATTTTCAAGTAATTTAATTAGGCCGATGTTTTCACGATTCATACCAAACAGAAGAATAATATCCTCATATTCTTGATGTGTGCCCACATATGTTCTTATATTACGCATCAGAATTATTCCATAGACTAGAAATTTGAATGAACATTCAGTAATATACTTATATTCAATTGATTGAATTCATAAAAATTTAAAATATACCTTTTTTGTTACGAAATGAATGAAATATTGATTATCGGTACAAGAGGGAAAATTTCATCATGTATGGATGGTTCCATACAAAAATTTGTGAAATTGGTAAAATGAATGTTACAGTTTAGGCTTTTGCAGAAATCAATAAATTCATTTATCCGTCGATCTCCGAATAAAAAGTGACTTCAATATTTCCGAAATGGATCATAAATTTATGCCCAATTTCTGCTATTTTAATGTGCAATCCTCATGGCAACCGTTCATAAAGTATTCAGAAGCTTTTCGAGAAATGTCAAAAATCAACTGAAACAAAGTTACAAGAAATTTTATTATGTCAAATGTAAGTCTTGTGCAAAATGATGATGTATTTCAATCGAGAATACAAACACAATTTATATTGGGATATTAGGAAAATCTTGTAATCAATTCTGATATTGATCGAGCGACTAATGGTCTCGAACTATTAACGCGTGAGCCGAGCGAACGCTTTAAAATATTATTATCTTGACCATAAGTCGCTGTCTTGAATAACATAGTTGATTGAAAAACTGATAATGACTGATTTCTCAAACTGTTTAAAACTATATAAATCATCTAAATTTCTGTGAATAGCTCCTGTAACTCGAAAGATAAGTAGTTGATTACAGTTTTCTGCTGAATCCAAATTCGGATGATTCCGTGCACGGATTTTAATTTCCATTCAAATTAAACGAACACCCTGTAAATCCGAGCCCAAAATTCTTGTGTACTACAAATGGTGTTTTTTGTCTCACATTAAAATGTTTGCTATCTTATCCGTGAAATCTGTATTTCATTAAAGGCAACTGTTTAAGAAGAATATTTCTCAGTATTCCGTTTTCCGTATGTTGTAGAACATTTAAGTGCTTTCCAGAACGGCCTGCACTGTCACCAAACCTCCGATAAGGGTAGATATTGATGAAATTTTGCCAACCCTTCCTCAATTAAGTTATATCTCGGTTTGAGCTGATCGTCGGTCCACATAAGAGCTTCCCTAATTTCAACTTCTACACCGTTTTCGCCTAGGGCATACAGTAAATTATTCCGAAACGTAAGCCGTGAAACCTTTTTCTCGAAATATTCGGCATGAAGAATACTCTGGATTTCGTTCAAATTGCGTATATTCGGTATTATGAACTTTATCAAATGTGTTGGATGCTTTTTATTCAGCTTCTCTCTTAATTAAATCGAATGAAAAGCTGTCAACGTGGTCGTATGAAGTATTTATTAGATTGAATGTAAAAGTCAGGCCAAAATTGAAATATTCATTTGATACTGCGGAAAATAAAATGATTTATTGCCTGCATATTCGACATGCTCGATATTACAGGTAGCCATAATTAAATCGAACTTTTGAAAACTGATCACAATAATTGAATGAGATCATTTATTCATGAATATAACCAATCGGGCACTGAACAATAATAAATACGGAATTTCTGAATATCTACTTATATTATTATCATTTAGAGTCGAATAATTCGAAGTTGAAGTCAAGTTGAAATATATTTGGTCGTTCATAAGTCGAACCTTAATAAATAGAATTGCCAAAATTGTGAATCAGTGAAATTTTTATTCTATTTCAGAATATTTGGACAAACCTGATGAAATATTCACTCGCATATTTCAAAAGTCGAATGAGGGCTATTGTTTTTTTTCGATATTCAGAACATTATTTGAAAATTCACATAATGGATTAATTGGCTTATTTCCTTTGATTAATTTTTTTAAATGAATTTTATTGAAACTTTTGCTTGAAACTGATAGTCGATTCTTCTGGGTAATTTCTTATACTAACGGGATATGAATGAACCAAAAAACGTGAATGCATATTGAATTAATGACAGTATTTAATATACTATTAAAATATTTTGTTTGTTTCAATTTTTAGGTTTTAAAGAAAAATACGAAGTCAAGAGAGTATACAGTCAACAACAACTCATTGTAATTTCAGTTAGCGAAACTTTTCCATAAAGGTATATACAAGGTGTTTCAGAATAAGGTGCCAAAATTAGGGATCTTCGTCTTTATTTGATTTCATGACATGAAGTCTCTTTAAACTCTGGGTCTCGTATTGTTTCTGAGATACAGGGTGTTAAAAATAAAGAAATTGGTTTCTCGAAAATATTTTTGACACCCTACACGAATTTTGTTTACCTTTTGGTAGGTGACGACTAACTAAACATCAAAACACAATTTGGTCAATTCAAAATTTTTGTAATATCCATCGAATATCCGACAAATTTGGTGAAAAAAATGGAACGCCAATAGTTTTTTCTGAATTTAATATTATTTTCGTAATGATTACATTAATCGGAGTAAGAATGGTATATCTTGAGTCTTTTACTGAGGATGAAGATTCCGAATTTAGGTAACCTTATTCTGAAACAACCTGTAGAGTATAAGTGAAACGCCGAGTTCACTGTAGTATTTTGCAGCAATAGGCAGCTTATTATTAGAAATCCTTAACTTTCAGACGATTCATTTGGAAAGTTGTGGGATCTTTGGGCTAAAATGATTTTTTTATCGCTAAACTGTAAGGTATTTTGCGAACATTCCATGGAATAAAAATTTCTCTTTAGGAAAAACTTGACAATGTTATTTCGTATGCTACAATAAGCATGACAGAAGCAAATGGAAATCTAGATGGACAGAAAAGCACAGAGATGAAAAACTCACTTATACCCGTAAAGATATTTCAGTTCTCGGAAAACACGTTGTTAAATTTATATAAAGGGGCTTTTTATTGGAAAAAAATCCTCTTTTCATCGCATGTAAGTTGACACAATCATCTAAAAATGATACAACCAACTGAGGGAAAAACAGATGGTTTCAATTATCGTGTTATTTTTATGTTGAAAATAAAGATTCACCCAAGAAAATTCATCTAGATTGTTTCATTTTATGCATTATCTTTCAGCGAGAGTTTTGATGGAAATTTTTTATTTGTGTTCATCTTATGTTGCACATATCAATCACATTTCGCTATGAATATATAGTTATTCTTCCATACAGAAATTTTCCTAGTATTTTGCCAGTTCATTTGTACAAAAAATTTGTATTTCATGAAGTATGAATAACAAATTCTAAATGTAGAATCTGATCGAAATATAATTTTCCTAGTATTTTTCCTAATTCATTTGTACAAAAAATTTTAATTTCATGAAGTATAAATAACAAATTCTAAATGTAGAATCTGATCGAAGAATATGAATATAAATGAGATTGAGGATAGAAATTCCGCTAAATTAATGCATGGAATATTTTGTGAATATCGGGTGAGAAAAGAATACTAAAGTACGGTCTATCATTTTCAGCACAAACCCAACGCAAACTGCATGTCAATTCCTCGTCAATACATCGAAGAGTCCCCGATGTTATGACCAATCAAGGAATGCCTTGAGTTCGTGCTGACTGACAGTTATTTGTTGTCCAAAGTTAACTTGATTAGAGGAGTTTATGTAAGTGGAGTTCTGACACTCTTTTTGTAAATAGTGAGAAATTGTTTCTTGTTATGTGATATTTTTACTTAGGATTATATTGAGATTCATTGAAATCTTTTTCAATACACATACTGTATGATCCTGAGTGTATCAACTGTTTTATGATTGTATCCTGTGAAGAAATTATGGATCTGTTTGTGATATAGCTTGGAACTTACAGAGTTTGTCTACACATTGTGAGTTATGTTTTAATCAATTAATATCAAACGACCGTTCCAAATCAGTTGTTCAGAGTGTTTTAAATGATGTGATTTCAAAGTTGTTTATTCTGGGTAGAATGTGTCGTAAGTTTATGTGATGAATAAGAATATTAAATATTATGTTTTTATATTAATGCGTTTTTCTTATGTGACCTAACTAGAAAACTCACTTTTGCGGCAAAGAGCGAACCACAGTTTGCTCAACTGTCTGTAAGACTCTTATTTCTCACCGAGAAGGGTATTAAACTACTTACATTTTTAATGGTTGAAAATTTGAAGTCAAACCCATTTCTTTCTAGCTGCCTGTCAGTGAACGAACACTCATTTCTTGACCAAATTAATCGAATAGTTTGCGAGTTATAATGACTCTACAATTTTTTCCAGATTCGATCGGTTTTCAAATTTCAACTTCAGAAAGGTGCTCAATAACAACACAGATACTTGTGCAGAAATTCGAAACCATCTATCGAATAGAATTATTGAATTTTCCATGACATTCATGCCGTTCACATCAACCAAATCAATTCCTATAATGGGTCTCCAATACGAGGTATTATTTTGATATTCAAGGAAAAATGCCATTTTTCAATAAACATTAATGATCGGATGTTTATTTCATTATAAAGAAGAAGCTATGCCGTTAATAGTGGAAAAAACATCAAGCAAATGACCACCATAACCAAATCGCAAAGTAGCTGTCCTATGTCGTCGATAGCCTCACGAATTTCATCTTTGAGGCCTTGAATTGACGCTGTGCTATTGGCGTAGACCTTCTCTTTCACGTGACCCCAAAGAAAGAAATCGCAAGCTGGTAAATCACAAGATCTCGGTGGCCAATTGTCATCACCTCTTCGAGAGATAACACGATCCGGAAACTTTTCCCGCAAAAGATCAATAGCTTTGTTGCTTGTGTAGCACGTAGAGCTATCTTTTTGAAAGTTGAAAGGTTGTCCAGATCAATACTATCCAATTTCGGCCATAACAAAATACCATTAATTATCTCTCGATAGAGCAATCCATTCACCGTAACTGCTCTTCAACACTTTCGGCTACAGTAGCAATATTCTCGGCTGTTCTTCAACAACGTGCACGGGTTTTATTTTTCACATCGCTAGCTTGTCCCAACAGCTTGAATTTTTTCACCAATTTCTCTATTGCGGTCCGACAAGCTGCTTCACGACAACCCAAAAATGTTCTAGTTTAACGTCTCTGCCGAATTTTCACCATTTCTATAGTGAATTTTAATAATTTCAATGCTTTCTTAAAGCGTGTATCGTTGTATTTTATTTATGACCTAGCTCTATGTGTCAAATGTCAAAAAATGACAGCTTCAAACGTGACATCTACCAAAATAGCAGGCTATTCAACATAACACCTCTTATTGGAAAACACTCCCCAACATTATGGAAGTCAGAACCGTCTGAACGCTCATTCACTATGGGAAAATGATAATTAAAATTTTAATAACCTCATCAGATCTTTTGGTTTCATTCTTTACATTCATAAATGAAGCTTTCCCACGCCAGACCGTGAGTATAACTCCTAAAAGAAAGAGCTGAAATTTTCTGAGAAGTTCAAGATTTCAAAGAAAAAGTTGGATTGATGAATGAATAGAACTGTACTCATAACTCACAGAGTATTTGAATTAAAATTTTCTTTCCAGTACGAACAAACAGTCAAATATTTCTGCCTTCACGTAGAGGCTTCCTTGAATTAATGCGTTGTCTGAAGCTGATGGTAGATAATCAGTCGAGATAATGAAAATAGCGCAAGAAATTAATGGAAACGTTCTATTCATCAATCAATAGAAGTTGGAAGAATGTCCAAGAAATGAACTCGATTTTTTGACATCAATGAATGGATGATACAAATTTTCAGCCGTGCTCAACAGCGTAAAGATTCTTAGATAAGATCCTTTCATCTATTGTTCAGACGATTCTCGTCTGATTAATTTAATAAATTTTGTTGTCTCATATAGAAGAACATTTTCTGTAGTTGACAAATGCCTTTCAACATGGGAAGACATGAAGAGTTCCGAGGTTTTTTAACAGTCATCGGCGTATATATGCTGACCTTTGCAGTACCTCTAGGTCTGAGGAAGAGGTTAGTGTTCAAACACCCAAAGCTGATCCTAATAATGACTGCTATTACATCAATATTATCAATTTCTTGCTTTTTCATAACTGCATACACTGATGCCAATATATACGTATCTTTAGACTTGGACTTGATACTATACAAATACTCACATGATTTCACGTCAAATGCATTCTCACTCTATTCATTCTATCCGATTCTATGGTGTTTCTTCTTATTTCACCAGAAAGAATGGAAAAAACTGTACCGAGTATTCAGCTATAATTTCAGTGGATCATCTAAGTGTAGAATTTCGACGATAGCGTATATATTTCTATACGCTTGTCCGATGAAATTGGCACTTGAAATAGCAGACCTGCTCATTCAGTGTATATGGAAAAGAAAAAAGTTCCTCAGAATTATAGAGCATGATTATTTGATATTTTTGAGACAGATATTTAAACTTATAGTGGACTGGAATAAATTTGTTCTGGCTTTCATTATCATCACAGGTCTCAACATACTTCGTAGTCACTTGAGAACATTGGGAAAAATGGTTGATGATATCAGAAAGGAAAATATAGAATATGGTGGTATATGTGCATTGTATAGGTTAACCAATAAAAGACGTATAGAGAAGTTGAATTTTGTGGCGAATTATTATAGAATGCTTTGTGATGGAGTAATATGTTTCAATAGAATATTTGCGAAGACCCTTTTCTTACTAACCACTGCTACAAGTTTGATTATGGTGACTACTCTTCATTGTTTACTGACTAAGAAAACTTATTCTTTATCTCGAAATATTCTTTTTATATCATCACCTACTGCAGATACCATGGTAAGTATCCCTTATGAAATTCATCAATTTGTTTATCAGATTTTGCTGTTTGAACTTTCGTTCAACTGTGTCGGCTCAACTTCTGCAGAGTCAAGTCTAAAAACAATTTTAGTAATAATAATAATAACGACTACGCTAATAGGCTCAAGTCGTATAATAATAATTATTATTGATATTCATGTTAAGGAACACTATTATTTCAGTAGAATCATTTTGAATTTCGAAATATTCCCCATTAGGTACGATAGCATTGTACACTTCAAAATTAATTAACACCTTAAGCAGATAATGGTATATTATGCAACGAGCGTATAATGATAGCTATTGTTCACGAGGTGGAGTTTAGGCTACTAGGCGTTGGCAAAACGCCCAAATAACCGAGTGGATAACAGCCATTATACGCGAGTAGCATACTATACCTTATTCACGACTACTATAGTTATTTTTGTATCTAGCGCGCGAAATGCTACTTTGGTGATCGAGAATTGATTTTTTTAACGAGGCGCAGCCGAGTTAAAAAAATAGTCGAGATCACCAAAGTATTTCGCGCATGAGATGCAAACAAAATTTTTTCTACAAACGCTTAGCTTAATATGAAAAAAATATTGAACTGTTTTGAACTGTTTTTCCAAATCAAGTAATTAGGTATTATAACTATGGGCAATATATTCTATGTTGAAAGCAACACTCAATGTTAAAGAAAACGTGGATTTCAAGAAATTTACCAAGTTAAAATATATAAATCCCATATAGTTTACATGCAGTGTGCGAAGTAAGTATTTCGCACACTACTTCGTGCACGGTGTCATAGTAACAAAGGAAAATGAAAAAAAGGGTCACTTCGCATATTGTTGCCAATGCGCGAACCTTGTCATTTTTTGACGTTTGTAGAAAATAGTTATTTTCCTAACAAGTGCGGAAAGTGATATTTTCCCGCACGAAAGTGCTCCGCTTCGCGTCGTTTGGGTAAGCAGTTGAGTTGAGTTGAGTTGAGTTGAGTGCGGAAAAACACTTTCCGCACGAGTTAGGAACAATATTTTTTCTACAAGCGCTTATACGAGATCGATTACAACACACAGATCAAATGTGAATTGATCATTCTAAATACACATGAATGAAAAAAGTCTCTGACAAGTCTTATTCACATGCCGTTTCCATAGTAACTTCGTCGGTGGCATAGAGATATATCATTATTCAGTTTATTCTTTAGAAAAAGCGTGCGAGAAAAACCCTTGCTAATCCATTACCACACGCATTTGCGTGCGGTAATGGAATAGCAGGGGTTTTTCCCACACTGTTTGGCAATGTGACCCTTTACGAATTCTACGCTTGTAGAAAAAATATATTTCTTGGTGACTGTGACAAGTCCCTTCTATTACAAGTGTTGAAAAAGTCAAGTTGAAAACTTGTTAATTTAGGTATATTTTGTAATGAAAATTGCTTTGATTGATGTCATTCGACAAGGGATACCCATATTTGTTAGGTGGAGTACTTTAGAATACTGAAGAACTATGGATTTGGAGAATATAATATTTAACCAAAATCTATGAAGCATTTGACAGCAGTGATTGTGGGTATTAGTATGGCCGAGTAAAAAGACGTATAATAGGTGTTTTATGCAAAAGTCGTGGATAAAAATTTTTTGCGCAACATCTTGCCCAAAGCTTAGTTGACATTTGTATTTCTGTACTTTTAAAATTTCATTTATCTTATATTTCCCTTTTAATAATTGAATAATCATTCAGCTGTTTAGCATATTTGGTACGCGACGCCCAAAGCTATGAGTTTTCACGCACTTGTCTCGAATGAAGTAAATGTGGTAGTCAATCAAAAAACATCAATGAAATTATTATGTTTCAGATACTGGTGTTAATAATTCTAATTTGCGATGATCTCAGAGAAGAAAATTCGAAATTTCTTCATTCCTGCTGGAGATTACAAGAATTACAGGTTTTTTACTACAAGAGTGAAATACCCATTTTGAGGAGACTTATCAAGGAAACGAAACGAAACCAAATAAGAATAAGCGTAGGTTTCTTCTGGATCGACAGAACTCTTATTTTGCGGATTTGGAGCGCTGTTACAACATATCTCATTTTGCTGCTACAACTGAAGAGAGAACCTTATTAGTAAATCATTAAAATTATAGATTGAAGTAGATAAACTTATTCAATGAATGTACTCGAAGCTCTGTATCTTCTTTAAATGTTGTTTAATGTGTTATTGGAGAGAATTCATTTTAGTTCAAATCACAGAATACAGAAAATAACATCCAGAAATTATTGATAATATAATGTTCGATTTTACCCTTCAATGGGGTCGATATTAACCTTCCGGTAGACATAACCCGATTTTTTTCTTAAATTTTATATACTGTTTCAAGGAAAAACTATACATATTTTTGCAGAATCAAGAGAAGCTTTCATAATAAAAGAAGTAATCAAACAATTTGTCTGTTCTGAATGTAATAATACAAAGATTAGAGGGTGATATTTTGATTAGATATTTTCCAACTCTCCCCTACTGAAAAGCGCATTGAGATGACGGGAAATCATTTCACCTCTGATTTTATGAATTACTCAACTAATCATTTTTGTTCAGTTTTTCAAACTACAGTCGCTTTTCTATCAAAGCAACGAGATCAGATTTACAGGTAAGGCTATTCGTATCAAATACCCACAATTAACATGTGTTGTTCTTTCAGAATTGTCGACATTGTACATTATTAATATTATATTATTTGATCCAGATTGATAACCTGCACTTATTTCGTTTCAAGAGCTATTTAAAATTTCTAGTTTGAAATTGAAAGCGAGCAAAGCCTGATGTGGTAGTGCTATGTATTTTAATTATTTGTTCGTTGTAATGGAATGGGGTATTTATCATTTCAAGAATATGCATTTGGGATATTTTCGCAACGGATTATTGTGTAAAAGATATGAGTTCGGATTAATTCGACTTTTCATCTCTAGTTCTCAACCATCCAAATATAAATCTATCGAGAAAGAAAACAGGTGAGGAAATGTTGATCCTGAACTCGAAGTTTCATTTCTGCATAAATATGTAGGTTTTCAAGCGTCAGTCCGTTCTAATCCGCTAACAAGCGAAATAAATTCCGAAAAATCTCAATTACAAATGTAAACAGATGCTCGAAAATATTATTCATTAGCTCTTTTATAAGAATTATAAGACGAAGCTGGGAGTAACTGTTAGAAAAATTTATAATGCTGTGAGCTGGGGTCTAACAGAACATTACCAATTCGGATAGTATTCATAAAATCTTGGAATATGCATATGAGATCTGAGAAACAAGAGTATCTCATCGCTTATTCAGAATAATCAAATGTTAAGTTATTCTAGAGTGGACCAAATTTACTCATAAAATTAATTATATTCTTGTAGGTTTAGTTTTTTCACTTCATTGTTAAATCAAATTCAGATTAATTCTATCAATTTAACCGTTTTTGGAATCTCTTGGTTCCCATCATTCAAACAGTAAATTGACAGGATTTCTACAGTATGAGTGAATTGCAAATTATTAGGTTAGGTTCATAAAGAAATGTCTTCATTTGAATAACCTTTATTCTGTTGACAATTTTGATTCGACACGTGTATCTATGAGTGATCATCAGCATTACTACGAGATGCAAAAAACTCAATTTCACAATTTCCCTCATCAAAACTGTTTTCGCTACTGTGCTACAGCTCTCCATCTGGTTCGAGAGCCTCAATGAACTCTAGAATATGAGAGGGCCCAAAAAGGCTAGATTCTCCAAGAGGCTAGCTTTGAGTCGATGACGTTGAAATTCTGTGCTTGAATAGCAGCTTGAATATCACACACCCCTGATAGTTTACAAGTATTTGAAAAACCAGAATACAATTTTATTCATTCAGTTGATTTCCTTCACATACCCAGAGCAACACAATATTTACCACGAAATCAAGTAAACTTAAAATTTTCAGGTAAGTTGAATTCAAGAATGAATTCGCACTTCTAAAGGGAAACCGTTACTAAACTTGATTTTCCTCAAATTGAGTTATCAATAACATTTCTTTATATAACAATCGCGTATTCTATCGAATACGCGACTCTTTTGTCGAGGTTCCTCATAACAAGCTAGATGGCGTTGTTACAAAACCGATCTTGAATGTTCAGCTGAGTGCAAAACCGTAACTATACCAATTGCACTGCGCTTGTTGAAGCGAAGTTACGAAAGTTTGAAAGAAAAGTGTGTTTATTTCAATCAAACCTCGGATCTGAAAAGTTTGATTGATAAAACTATAATTCTACAGACGTGTGCATTGCTTTCTACATATAACAACATTTCAAATCAATAGGTAATTTATAAACAATTGACATTGGTTTGTTCTCATTTTGTTAAAACTTGAGATTATGTTAATTTTTTGAATAGGTCTTTCTTTTTGAATGTTGTTCTGTAACTTTGTATAAGTACTATAAAACCGAATGATAACTCAAATTTTTTTATAATTCTAAACAATTCATTATCAGTAAAAGGGAAATTTTTGATTTAGTGATAAAAATACCCAAAAATAACCAATTCAATGTTCGATTACCAAGTCATAGTTCACCTCATTATATTATTGATATATTTTTGTTTAGCTGAGTTTTTCACATTGTGATTTTAACGGATCTATTTAATTGAACAGAAAAAATAGAGATGAAGTGTAACTATTATATTCAAAAGTTATTAAAAATGATTATTCAATTAACATTAGAAAAAAGTCTCTATTGAATTTGATGACATGAATATATTGATATATTGATCCCTAAAATAAGTTTTTAATTTCGTGGACTCAAATGTAATAGAGCAAAATGATGCATATATCTTCATTTTTCGTCCTCCTGTAAAGTTGGAAACTTTTGTTTAGTAACAGTTTACTTTTAAAGGTGCGAATTGTTCTCAACAGATTCAAATATGTATTATTATTATTCTCCTAATATAAAGCAGTGCGTAAAAGGTTAACTCAGATCATTCGTCAATTTTCTTTTCATGGAATCTTCATCATCATGTGGGTTTCACAAAAAGCATTCCATTACCGGTAGCAAATTCGCCAATGTAAGAAATTCAACACAATCCATAACTAATGCCTAATGGAGGCAGGCACTCAGGCAATGAATATTTCATTCTATTAGATTACTATACCGGATCTCCGAAAAAATTACTGTCTGAGAGTTCAATTTATTACTGACGAAGAAGAGAAAGTTGCCAAGGTCAGACTTCATCTCAATATCCACATGGTAATTCCAGAAACTGATTTTTGTGGACCGAATCACCGTTACAGGCACACTTTCAGTAGGAGATCTGTCGTACGGAAGAGTCCGTAATTGAATCATCATTTCATTTTAAAATCGATATCGAGTTGGTTTGGACTTGATGAAGGAACGATATTGATGCAGTGATATCGTTGAAAATAAAATATGATCAGTTGATGGAAGTTAGATGAAAGAATAAGCCCAGAATCTGCAGTGTGTCGTACAGTTTTTCAGAATTGTTCTCACTAATTTTGCAATATCGTTTTCCACCACTCATTCAAGAAAGTGTACGGGGTGATCAAAACATCCTGGATACCATAATTATTAGGAAAATAGTCAAATTAATGCTGAGGGACAAACTAGTTGAAATAGATAATATTTGTGCTTATTTTAATCATTTTTGCTTATTGTATTCAACATTTCGATCAGCTGTCGTTAGGAAAACATTGAAAGACTTGTAATTTTCAGAAAAGTAACTTTCGTCAATCTTCGAAAATGTCAATTCTGGAGAGAAACAGTCTCTTACAAAATTTCAATAGAGTCGATACTTTTCTCGGAAGAAATAAAAACTTACAAACAGTTATGATCACTGTTCATTCCAATTCATCGTATGTCCCATAGAATGAATATCCTTAGATATTGTTTATGCTCTAAATTGGTTTTGTCAATTATGCTTATTGATCGAAATAAAGTTCTATTTGTGGAATTAAAATATTGCGGATATAATTTTCCTCCAGAAATTAGTAATTAAACCTTCTAAAAGATTTATACAACATCTTTATCTCCGGTCATAGACATACAATATCTTAGAATATTCATTCTATGGAACACTTATTTATACGATGAAATGGAATGAACAGTGATCATAACTGCTTGTAAGTTTTTATTTTTTCCGAGAAAAGTATCGACTATCAAAAATTTGCAGGAGACTTTTTTTCTCCAGAATTGAATGGGATGCTATAAGAAAGTTTCACTTTTCGAAAATCTATCCCACGAAAACAATTTTTGAACGTAAACCATGGGGGTTGTTGTTTTCAACCCCTAATGATGAAGTTCTGAGATCTAAAAATTTGTGTGAGTAACACGTCATATTATGTATGTGTGTATGCCGCAAAAGAAATTAAAAACTGGAAGAGGGTTCGATTTCGAAAAAAAATTATATGACCTGCTTATTTTCATCGGGGTATCATCTACCAAAGTCCTTCGCATTTGTTCACAGACACCCTGGATATCAAAGAAATGTTTCTGAAAAATCTATCTATTCTATATTTCTGCTTATTCTTCAGATAAGGTAAGTGTTTGTCAATTCCAAAAGGAGCTTTCATCTAAAAGTTAGATATCGATTGAAATATATTCTGGGAGGATTCTGCATTTCTTAGAAAAGATTTTCGCAGGAGCACTTCACCTTAATCAAACATTTTTTAATCATTTATGTTTCAGAGACTGGGAGTGAAAATCTATAAAGTTTCTAAGAAATCTAAAAGTTAACTGATTCTCAGCGAATGGTTCTAAGTCGTTTATCGCCTTCAATAAGTTCCAAGAAAAATCATCGTAAATAAAAGATGTGTAATTGATTTGAAATTGTCCATTCATATAAAATTTTACTGCATTCAAGTACAAATCCTGCAATGCTTAATTGAATAAAGGTAGAAATATTTTATGATATCCGCAAACAGGATTAAATTTTAATAATTAATCAAAATAGGGAAATATTAGTTAACCACCAAACCAAGGAAAGCATAAAATATTCACTTCAGCTTGAATTAAAAGCCAAAAAATACACAAAAGATAATTGACCTTTTAATTTCTTGTTTTGTGAGATCCTTTTTCGTTGGAAACGGTGGAAGGATTGAGTAGTAAAATTCTGAAATGTAATAAACGAAAAAACTCGGCTGATATAGCAGGAGGTGAAGCTTTTTGTGGCTGAATAACTTGGAGTTTTATAGGCAATTTGTTCCCTGAAGGTACAATATATTAAACAAGCTGAGGACCATTTCGTATATTATGAGGTCATAGCAAAAAGTGAACATTTCTGAAAAAACGAGTGTGCTCTGAAGAAAAAAGATTTGATAAGTTCATGACGAATTCGTGGATTACCAACGATACGATATTCGTGGAAATGAAATTTTGGTGATGGAACTTTTGATATAAAATACATTTCCGGGGAATTTTGATCATATTTATTTCTTCTGTAAACACTTTGAACTCATTATTCTCGAAAAAAAACTTTCGCCACTAAGCGGAAAATGCATCTTTTTTGATAGTTCTCAGAAATCAAATGATAGCTTTTGATCTACGTTTGATTTATTCAGTGGTCAAAAATTTTTGGAGAATATACGTTTTCGGAATCGGGTGAAATATCTTAATTTCGGACATCTGGTTATTAGATATTCTACTGTCATCTTCTATCTGTCAAGTTCGAGATGAAACCTTCGATAGGTATTTTACAAATGAACTCTTCCATAGTATGTTCTCTCGAGATCAAGAAATGTAAAATAAAATAAAACACACTATTATTGTTTATTAAAATCTTCGGCTATCGATTTCGGAATTATTCCATCATCAGTCCAGTGTCTTGAATTAAAATGAACAGAAACTGTTTAAAAGCATTAAAAATATTAAAAACGGTTCTCCTCTGTCAGAATTGTTAAAATTTTTTGAATTTTAGTCAACCTTTATTATCGATATATCTTTCTTGTGGGAATGTCAACTTCGATAGGTATATTTTTGAGCGCCCAAATATCTGTAATTTTCTAATTCTCAGCCGAAAAAGGTCTCAAACTATAAGGATGAATCCGTGGTCAAATTCAATTCTGTCAGTGGGGTCGTGCGCCCATCAAGCCGGCCGGCCGTTAGCACGATAACTTTCTAAAATATTGTCTTACAAACTTGAGATTTTCAGGGTAAATTTGGTTTACAAATGCCGAAGTTAAGTTCGGTAACCATAAAATATGGCCATTCAAAATTTTTGTTTCTCAATATCTCAGACAAAATTTAGCCTCGAAAATAGTCGTGACAAAATGATAGGAAATTCAATTCGAGTATTGAGAAAAAGAATCTTTTTATTTCCATAACAAGATATCAGATTCGAGTGAAATTCATTTTTTGAATATTGACTGATATACTTAATGTTTATATAAAATTTCAGGAGGATTTCATCACCTTACCATAGAGTTAAATTTTTTTGATTACTGATTTTTTACATACCTATTCCAACTTTTGAATAATTTTCCGACAATAATACCGATCGTGTTGAGATTTTGCATTTTATTATTAGCATGAATCTGAAGTCTATTATTGCTCCACCAATGAACGAGCTCTTAAATATTTAAAACTTCTTCTTCTGTTGCCAATGTTGCCATATAAAAAAGCCCTATATTGGAACATACTGAAAACTAGTTCTATTCTCCTGAGAATATCTGCATCAAACATAATTCAGAATACTTATATCATCCTATTATCACTGGAGCAAATCAGATGGGAGTAAAATTGAGTTCCTAATTTGATTCGAGCAGAATAGAAATTCGTCATTTTATTTGTGATGCTGCGATGCAGTTTCTGAGGAATCAGAAATGGCAATAATTGTTTTCACCTCAAGGAAAGTTTGGTCTCATTATAAGTTTGAAATTGAATCCCCAATTTTCTTAATCACACTCATTTTCGGAGACAGTGCATATAGCGGAACACAAATAATTGCATTATGTTCCAAGCAGAGTGTTGTCTATTTTCGACAATGCAATTATGAATGTATGTTCAGAACTAGTCATGTCGACCGAAAAATATAGAGATGAACGAGTAGGGTTGAGAATGGTAGGTACCAAGTGAATATCTTTCGATCAGAAAAGACAGTATTCATGAAATTTTGCAGTTGATTACATTTGCACACAAATGCATCTGTATTTTGTTGAATATATTTCTCCGGTTGAAACGGCAATACTCTCAACTTTTTCATTCCTAGTATTTATAGAGTTTTTACTTCGAACCAGCTGTGGTTCCAAGCTCCTTCAACATTTGAAAATATAAACAGAGGTTCCATATAAATTGAAAATAGTTGAGGGAATTTCCGGTTCAACCTACAAAGTAAAGTATTACAATGGTTGTACATCCAATGTATTTGCACCTTTGCACTTATCTGCAATATTTCATAAAAACTTCAAAAGTTATTTCATTGATCCTACGTCAAATTTCGAAAATGTTGTTTTTTTCCTTCGAAAGATTTTCACTTGGTTTCCTACTCTATCCCAACCCTGCATTCTTCTTTTTGTCTTTTACAAGACAAGCTGAAAATTACGTTTATATTCCAGGAACGTATGATTATGGAAAGAAGAATATTTTCAAAGTGAAGTGTGTGACCTTTATTTAAAAACGGTTTATTCCTTAGACTATGGTTTATGTTATTATTGAAGTTATGATCCATAAAAAATTCGTATGATAATAACAAAAAACGTCTTTATTTGAAAAAAGTTTGTATTTTCAGAATCTCTACTGAACGTGTATTCTTGATTAAGCGCTCAAAAGCTCCTGGCTTCACGTTTGGGCTCTATCGAATTCCCTCAACTTTCTTGCACTGAGTTTCGAAAAGATATAAAATCACCTTCAGATTTTCTTATCTTTTCGCAACTAAACCGCAAAAGTGAACTAGGTTTATGCACATTTATTTGCACGCTTGTTCGTATTGGTAAAACTACAAATTCCCGGCCACTCGAGAATCAAAGGAAACGAAGAGGCTAATACACTTGCCAAAGAGGTGCACGAATGTCATTCAGTGGCCCAGAACCCTTCTGTGGCATACGTAAATGTACCTATAGTAAGGAGTTTCTGGAGAAGAAGAAAGCCGAGAGGGAAAAACTCTGGTGGAATCTCCCAAGGATGGATCATTTTACTAAGTTCCTTCGGAACTTTGAAACAGCAAGATCCAAAAGATATCTGGATCTTAGTAAGAAACAATTACACCTCCACACTAACTTTCCTACAGGACACTGTCGCTTCAGGAAGCACCTGTTGAGGATGGGATTATCCGACACTGACGAGTGTAGGTTCTGTGGGGAGTAGGAAGAAACCCCCATTCATCTAGTTCCGGAATGTTTGGCATTGCGAGCCTAGGGAGAGAATGCCTTGGGCGAGAAACTTGTAAGAGTGAGGAACCAGCCTCGTTGAAGTCTTTACAGATATTGGATTTCATCAGATCTCTGGAACAGCAACTGCAACTGTAAACCCTTTTCAAACTGTAACTAAAACTATCTACTTGCTGCAGTACAATAATTACATGTATCTTCCAATAACTTTAATTCCAAGCTCAAATCGTGAGTTTTGTTACCTTATAATTGTAATTATATTATTACATCTTTGTAATTTTAGGGACTCCTGATGAAGGACAATATAGTCTCAAAAGCTCGACGTAAAAAAAAATCTTCTAATTTTGGACCGACTACTATCTATTCATATATATGAAATAATCGTGTTTAAGGTGAGCTGTGAGCCAAGTGTATTTAAAACCTTCAGCTAATGAGCCCCAGAAAGGTGAAATACTTCCTCCAATTTTCTGACATTTTCGCAACTACACCACAGAAGTGAACCAGGTTTATGCACATTTCGGAGCATCAATCTCTTCCTTACTTCCTCAAAAATTCACTTTTCAATTAAATTTCCCCGTCGTCAACAAATCGGAGCACGTATGTGATCGTTTATAGATCGCAAGAAAGTCGTAACATAGTATCAAGAAAAATATTTCCTTTATATTTGAAAGAACTTTATGACGAAACGTCATATGGAAACTTGAAATTTTCAGAAGCATGTGTTTTCAGAATCTCTTCTGAACATTTATTCGATATAAACCAGCGCTCAAATCTCCTGGCTTCACGTTTAGGTTCAATTCAATTCCCTCAACTGAGGACTTTCTTGTACTGAGATTCAAACAGATATAAAATCACATTCAGACTTTATTATCTTTTCGCAATTAAACCTCAAAAGTGAAGCAGGTTTATTCACATTTATTTGCACGCTTGTTCGCATTGGGAAAACCACAATTCAAATTCGAATATTCATTCAGCTTATCCATTTTCATCTATATAGTCATCAGTGTTTATGGTAAGCTGTGGGCTGAGTGTGCAGGGTAGGCAAAATTGGTGCTACATGAACTGAAACTTTTAAACCTGAGCAGATAGAGGAAAATGAAAAGCGCCTTATAGTCTTCTTCTCTTAACAGTTTCTAGAAAAAGAGGACTATAAGATGCCATTCATTTTTCTTCTCGGGTTAAAAAGTTTTAGTTCATGTAGCTCCAATTTTGCCTACCCTGTACTTAGTACCTTCTGCTAATAAGACCCAGAAAGGTGAAATATCTAATTTCAAAGTGAACCAGGCTTATGCACATTTCGGAGCATCAATCTCTTCCTTACTTCCTCAAAGATTCACTTTCCAATTAAATTTCCCAGTCGTCAACAAATCGGAGCACGTATGTGATCGTTTATACAGGGTGTCCAGAAAGGGTATCGGGTATTTGTAAGTTCAATAAAACAAAAAATATTGTGAATAATGAAGAAGTTTATTGTTTATTATTAACATATGAATTGGAGAATTATTTGAAAAAGATAATGTTATCCAAATGATGACCGTTGCGTTGCTGGCACTCTTCTAAACGGGAACGAAGATTGGCGATAACACGTTGACACATAGCTATTGATATTGCTCCCATTTCTGACCTGATGTTTTGCTTCATCTGGTTTCGATTATTTTGATAGAGCTTACTATTAAGGTATCCCTATGCAAAATAGTCAAACGGGCTAAGGTCGGGGCTTCTGGGAGACCAGTTGATGTTACCCCTTCGCGAAATGATTTGTTGAATCGCTGCAGCATTTCGTTCGGAAAATCAGTCGATTAGCATAGTCCGCATCCTTCAATTCTTGAATCAATTGAATTTTATAGGTTTTAAGATGTAAGTCTTTCTCTACAATCGAAAGTAAAGACGATTTTTAGATGTTCAACGCTTGGCTTCGCTTTCGGATGGATAAAAACGGATTTTGACGAACCGACGCCCCAACTTCTTCAATTGTTTCTTCATCGCGTAGTAAACGAGGACGACCAGAGTTTTGAATTTTTATTGTCGCACCTGTATTCTCGAACATCCTGATCCATTTCCTAATGCTATCGTCATTTGGCGCGTGACGTGTAGATATTCCGCACGATAGAGACGTTGGGCAGTCACTATTGAACCACCATTACGATAATACGCTCATACGCAAAATGCGGGATGCGTTCCGAGTACTGTTCCATCGTGACTAAAACTCCACAAAATTGTGGACGCCACGAACCCCTTCTCGCTCCTTTTAGACGTCCCGTTCTGAATATGGCGCGAAAACAAATACCCGATACCCTTTCTGGACACCCTGTAGATCGCAAGAAAGTCGTAAACTCACAGCGTAATAATCTATCTCATCATGGTGTCGTGTAGATGATCACCTAGTACCAAGAAAAATATTCCTTTATATTTGAAAGAACTTTATGACGTAATGTCATATAAAGACTTGAAATTTTTAGGAGCATGTGATTTTAGAATCTCTTCTGAACATTTATTTGCTATTAACTAGTTCTCAAAAGCTCCTGGCTTCACGTTTAGGCTCTTTTTAATTTCCTCAACTGAGGACTTTTTTGCACTGAGTTCCAAACAGGTATAAAATCACCTTCAGACTTTCTTATCTTTTCGCAACTAAACCACAAAAGTGAAGCAGGTTTACGCTCATTTATTTGTAGGCTTCTTCGTATTGGGATAACCACAAATTATAATATTTCGTTAGCTCATCTATTCATACTCAATGAGGTAGGAAGAAAAGTAAGGTCTTTTTAGCCTGATTTCCGGCCATTCGGAAATCAAAGGAAACGAAGAGGCCAATACACTCGTCAAAGAGGGCGCACGAAAGTCACTCAGTGGCCCAGAATCCTTCTGTGGTTTAGGTAAATGTAACTATGAGAAGGAGTTTCTGGAGAAGGAGAAAGCCGAGAGGGATCTCCCAGAAATGAATTTTCTGTCATTTGCTCAACTACACCGCAAAAGTGAACCAGGTTTATGCACATTTCGGAGCATCAATCTCTTCCTTACTTCCTCAAAAATTCACTTTCCAATTAAATTTCCCCGTCGTCAACAAATCGGAGCACGTATGTGATCGTTTATAGATCGCAAGAAAGTCGTAAACCCACAGCGTAATAATCTCTTCATGGTGTCGTGTAGATGATCACCGAGTACCAAGACTGGGCAGCGTCGACGTTGCGGACCAGTGACCCCTTGGCCTGAATACCTGGTGTCCATGCAAGAATACACAGTGCCTCTTAGACGGGCTGATATCGGCCCGAAGTCACCTCAAGAAGTCAGTGTACCTTGCCGCAAGTATCGTGAAAGTCGTCTTCGCATCGACCATCGACAGCTAACTGTGCACGTGCTTGTTTGTTCAATATGTTTGTCTTCCGGTTCTATGGTTGTTAGGTGTTAAGCTATATTTATGATTGTGGTTCCTGCAGCCGGACTTACAGACAGCCAGGATACAACTTTGTGCAAGGTTAGTTAGGTGAATTAGACTGCTACTGGGGGTCAAGTTCAAAATTGGCGAACTTGTATGGGTCAGGCTATTATGAACGAATATGAACTGAAGGACTGTCATCTTTTTACATATAAGCAGTGAATGACGATTATCGGACTTAGTAATTCAGCTTCTTATTGGATGAAATATTATTTACTTTACCAGTATCTGAATTACAAACTGAAGAATTCCATCTTCAGCTGTTGATAATATGCACACATCGTCGAAAGTCTTGGACCCTAGGTTTGTGTTCTGAAGCTGGTATGAGCATTTCCCCTATTTTAACTGCAATACATTCGACAGAAAATCCTTGTTCGTGTTTCTTTGATTTATGCAGGACGAGAAAAATTTGAATTTATCTATTGATAACCCACTTCCTGAAGGGCTAAACTCAATTCCTGAAAAGTTGGAGGTGGGTTTTGGGGTTTGGATGTTCTTATACCTAAGTGATCACACATACGTGATCAAGTGAATCAATGTCTCGTGTTGTTTTACTGGTCATTCATTCTCTGATTCTGTACACTTGAAGAAGGTTTAGAAACCTTCGTGGTGCGTTACCATCCATTAAATTAACCCCAAATTTATAGGGCAGAGGAACACTGGTTCATCGATGTGTTCTGAGTAGAAGGCACCAGTAATTGTTCGTTTAAGAAAATAAGAGGAGCACATTACATCCCCAGCACAGTTTCAATCAGCCTCTTAAGGGTACAACATAGCAGGCGGAATTGAGTCGATGTGGTCTGCCTGTGATTCTCGTTGACTACCACTTTGTGAAACGATTCGTACTCGTCCGAGAAAAGTACGTTGTGCCAATGTGGTAGGAGCCAGTAGTTTTTTGTCCTTTGCAGACGAGTAGTTCTATAGCCAGATGATAACCAAGATACTCTTGAAATTCTTTTTGATCTCAATTTGAGAACTGCAACCGCATCCATGTGGTACCGGTTCAGTCCGTGACAAATTACTTCGAAGGTCTGTTACAGATATCTTTCAATTCCTTCCAGTTAAATTTGCAATATAATGATCTTCCCTTGCAAGTGTTATTCTGGGTTGACAAAGAACCGGCCTTCAAACAACACTATGGTTTTCAGAAAAAGGGGCCACTATACGCCTAACTGAAGTCCGTGAAATATTCAAACGTTGCGCAATCTAGTATCAAGACAAAACTTCTCGATGTAAGGCTTTTGCCTTGTAGAACTGAGAAATTAGATAGATGTCCGGGCATTTTCCACGGAATATTCCCAACATAACAACTGCCGATATTTTTGCTGAAAAGTGATTTAGCTAGGATACACTTGTACTCTGCCGAACAAGAAACATTTTTGCTGACTTATTGTCTTTAGTTGAGCGAAACGATTGTGAAGATTCTACACATAAAAAAGTCATGTTACAATAAACAAGTGGGGAGTAAATGGGGGAACTTACACTTTAGACGGTGTGTATTTTTCAATGAAAATTTTCATTAGACTAGTAAAATTAATAGTTCGTTTTAGTTATTCAGATATATCATTCTGACTACGAAAAGCAAATGCTTGATATACAACAAGGTAGGCTGTAGACTACTGCTGATTCAAGTTCAAGGTTGCCGACCTCGTACGGGCTAGGCTATTAAAACCATATTTGAACTGACTTACAGTCATATTTTTCCCTATAAGTAGTATATGACGATTGTCGGATTAGGTATGTATGCTTCCAATTCGTATTGGCTGAAATCATATCGGGTGTCCCAAGATAAGTGGCCTATTCTCTTTCCTTTGTCTAAAGGCCTATCAGATTATTATGGAAACTATTGATGGAAAGATTTCCAATTTTGTGGATCGATATTTGACCATGTAAGGTACATATTCAAAATAATTTCACATTTCCAGTTGATTGCGGTGTTGTTACATTTGACAACATCTTTGTTAATTCAAATGGGACATCCGGTATTTCTATCTTTTATGATACTGCATAAAATATCAAATCTATTCGCCCTTACTTTTTCATACCTATCTTTAACAATTTATGAGTTATCAATTATTTCTCGAAATTTTAGATCAAATTGGCGTGTTACGAAAATGACCCAAGTTTGCTCAATTAGAGATTTAAGTCACAATTTAGCAAGTCATTAGATATTGATCTGACCTATGTCACTGCTTTTGAGTTATAGTTGTCAGTTATACACGATGGACCAAAAAAAAACATCATTTGCCAAGTTACGAAATCGTAAAAAATCTGCTTTTCAAACTACACACCTAGTATATTTTTCAATATTTGGAATCAGTACAACACACTCTACAAAATTTTCTATTCACGTCTAATTTGAAAAAAAAAACAGACTTTTTCACGATTTTGTAATTTGGCGAATGATGATTTTTTTTGGTCCATCCCGTTTAACTGACAATTATAATGAACACAGTGACATAGATCAGATCAATATCTAATGACTTGCTAAATTTTTGACTTGAATCTCAAATATTGAGCGAACACAGTCATTTTCGGAACACACGCCAATTGGATCTGAAATCTCGAAAAATAATCAATTACTAATGAATATATAATAAAATAGAAATACTGGATGTCCCATTTAAAATATCAAAGTTGTTGCCAAATTGTGGTGCATTATTTAAGAATGTACCTGATATTGCCAAATATCGATCTACAAAATTTGAAATCTTTAACATCAATTATTTCCGTAATAATCTTATAGACCACCCACCTTGGGACACCCGATATATTACACCAGTATCTGAGATTATTGATAAAAACATTAGAAGAACTCATAAGTTATCAATATGTTCAATGTCAAAGGTAGGAGTACCTAACAGAAACAGAAACCATAAGTCCGTTTTGTGTTTTATTCAGTTATTTTGCTCAAGATTATTATATTCGGAACAATCTGGGTACCCCACATTCTCAACGTTAACCACATTATTGGATGAAGGTCGATATCGCAACCCCTCGAGTTATTCACTTGTTATTTCCTATAACCATAAAGTTATCTACGTGAGGCCATCCATGAAAGCTGCAGGCTCTGAACATATTATATTGCGGTATTACATGCTGGATAAATCTGAACTTAATTTTCACATCACCTCCAATCGATATTGTTACAAGGTTAAGCTGAGACCTGGTTTTGATGTAAATAATTGTGTAGAAAATAGTTTGCTCGATTTTTGTGGTGAATTATATCAATTGTTCAACGATTCAGAACGTTGTATTGAAGAATAATCAATTCTTCATCGGATTCTTCGGTAATTTGGTCCAGTTATATGAGCAAGAGAACTATGAGAAACTTTTTTATGCCTGTCCTACACTGTAGATCCTAGTGAGATAACCAATTCTGAAAACAGTAAACAAATTCATAATGAAGTCAGGATCCTCAATTTTTATTTGAGTAACATTTGCGATTCGGAAATATAAATGAAAAAATAACGAATAAAGAGAACCATGCTCTAGCTGCTACAGTCATTTTTGCAAGAAATCACATGTGCACAGTAATGGTAATATATCGACAAAACGAAAAATACATTGTGGAGTTCTACAGAGATCAATACTAGGACCTATTCTCTTCCTAAGTTTCGATGGCATGAACTTTCAGCATTGTACAGCTTAAGCTCTTGAGAGAAGTTGAATAGTGGTCTGAAATACCTCAATACGAAAAGAATAATATTGCTGAGATTTGGAACACACAATCGTTTCTATGGCCGAAATTGGATATTATTGATCTGGACAACGTTTACTTTCAACAAGACGGCGCTAAACGTGCCACAGAAGCAACGAAATCATTGATCTTTTGCGGGAAAAGTTTTCGGACCGTGTTATCTCTAGAAGAGGTGATCACAATTTGGCCACCGAGGTCTTGTGATTTAACACCTTGCGTCTTTGTCCTTTGGGGCCACGTGGAAGAGAAGGTCTACGCCAATAGCCCAGCGTCGATTCAAGATCTTGAAGATGGAATTCGTGAGGCTATCCAGGAGAGACAGCCACTTTGCTATTTGGTTATGGAAAATTTCATTAAAAGGATATGGTCCTGTGAGCGTGGTCGTGCTGGTTATTTGCCTGATGTTATTTTCCACAATTAACGGCATAGGTTCTTCTTTAAAATGAAATAAATATCCGAACATTTATATTGAAAAATGGCATTTTTCTTTGAATATCAAAATAACAGCTCTTATTAAAAAACCCTTTAGTATACTGTGTTGGTCATCTCATATGAAAAAATATGAATCTTCTGAGATACTCAATGAAGTAGGCTAGTCTGATGGGTTCCTGGTCATACTGGAATAAAAGAAACAAGCAAGAAAGGGAGTGCAAATTCCACATACTGGCCCAGAACCCTTCTGTGTTATATGCAAATACACCTATAAGAATAGATTTGTGGAAAAGAAAGAAACTGAGAGTGGAGCACTTCCGAGGAAACTCCTGGTAATAAATCTTTTCAAGATATTCTTTTGTAGTTTTACAGAACCTTGGTCTGAAAAGTACTGATATCTCAATAAGAGTAAGTTACGTATCCTAACTGGCTTTCTAACAAGACATTGTTCCATATGATAAGAATTGGATCAACAGAAACTGACGAATGTAGATTCTGTCAGGAAAAGGAGAAAACTTCTGTTCCTTTAGTTACAGAATGCCTTCGAGAGAGAGTCTATAAAAAGAATATTTAAATCAAGAATTACAAAAGAAACTCGGATCTAGCGAATATTTAATACCATAGGATAAAGGTGGATTTAGCCTTATTGAAGTCCTCTCAGAAGCTGGAGTTCATTGAAGTTCTGGAACTGTAGAGTGAGATGAAGCGCAATTGCCAAAACGGCTCTGATGAGAGGCAGAATAGACTTCGAGGTGTCAGTGAAAAGTAACTGCCTTAACAATCCATAATCCATCTTCTGGAGGAGTTTAAAAATGTGGTAATAACGAAGTATGGAGACAGGTACCTACGGCATCATTATGATAAAACTTTTCTAACTATTTCAGAATCAAGATGTTTAATTAAATAAATTACCATCGGTAATAATACTTTTTCAGGAAGAATACTTTGATATAACTTAGGGTAAAACCAGATAAATCATTAAGTACATATTACATGTCAAATTAGAGAACACAAGTATTTCATTCAACTACTCCATCTCCACCAGACAAGAACGAAACGAATTTGGTGACCGATTTTTTAGAGATCTTCAATTGATATAATTTTTCACGGCAGAATCATGCCGTGTTTTTCGAGTCCCAAATTGAGATGTGATTGCTTGATGTTTGATAATCTGCACTTTCTAAAAACTCCAAATATAAGTGGAAAGTAGATATCCACTTGTAAGTTATATCATTAAAACTTCAGAAGAAGTTTGGAATATACCTACTCATTACTGTCTTTCCGATAGAACATCTCAGTTGTTCGTTAACGTGAAATTCTTAATGATGGAATGTTTTCTGTTCCGGAAAAAGGGGAATTTTTCTGGAACAGAATAATGGAAAACCATGGAAATACTCCGGAAATAATACAACAAGTATTCGTTAGAAGTAATTTTTTTTTCAATGATTTAACTGATAATTCGCGATAAAGTTCTGCGTTAAACAGGAAAACATTAAATCAAAGTATCAAGATAAAAGAACAAAAACGCAAATTGATCATCGAAAATAGCTTTATTGTTCTTCAAGACATTTCTCATAGGGATCTACAATACAGGGTTGGGATAAGTATGGAATTGAGTAAATATATTTTGAAAGAAAAGAAAATTATTTATGGAATTATGTAGGTCAGTGCAATGGTGCAAAATGAATCTGATGAACATTTTTCTGTTGATGATATACTTCCGGTTGAACCAGAAATACACTCAATACTTTAAGTTTATACGAGACCTCCTGTATATCTTCGCAAATGCGGCAAGAGTTCGGCATTATGAATGCGCACATACTTGGTTTTGTATAGAAAATCTATAAAAACGTGAAAAAAACTTTTGTTACCCCTAAAATAGATGAATTTATTCACTGCAGACAAATAAGACCGACGTTTTAAACATAATTGGGTCGAATGTTCAAAATGCCTGCCGTTCACTTCCTGACAATGTGCCATCCTATATTAACAAATCCTTTAGTGACTCTTTCCAAGATCTCTCCAGGTATCAGTACACATTCATCAATAATTCTTCGTCTCAATTCCTGCTAGCATGTTGGTTGTGAACACGTGATTTCAGATTACCCCAAAAAAAGCTAACGAGCTAAGATCCAGAGAACGAGCACTCTCTGAATCCTTTGGGGCTTTCACTGATTTATCTGAACGTTGTTCTTACAGTTTTTACATCACTGTAAAAAATCGAATGAAGTTGATTAACCTGCGATAATTCCTCGTACCCCAGTATGTAAGTATTCCAAATTACAAGCTTCGTCAAGGCTATTTCCGGTTCACCCAGAAGTATATTAGCAACAAAAAAATATACCGGGTGTCCTAACTCGTTGTCTGGCGAATAAATTATCTGGTGAAGGGATCTCAGAAACCCGATGAGCAAGAACAAAATGAGTGGCACATTTTCGGGCTCGATTTTCGGGAGAATTTATTTTATGAAAACCGCAATCTTTCCAAGTCAAACCGTTTTCCAGCTACTAGAGAAAATTGAAAATGGCGTCAAATGAAAAGTTCTCATATGTTCTCTATTACTGAAGTTATAAACATGAAACTAAAATATTATACAGGCACTTTTTTCAGTAGAATTAATTGAAGTTATCAATTTTTCTTTATTACATTTAGTTCTAGCTCATCGGGCTTCTGAGATCACTAGACAACGGATTCAGGACACCCGGTACATAATATGTATTTTATGCCATTCCCCTTACCTGCCAATTCCAGGAATTTTCTCCTTTTCCTCAAAAAGATCAAGCACAATGACTCGCCAAATCTACGTTTTAACAAATTTTGAGGGATCTCACGGAGAAAATTTTCAGTCAAAAAGACATGCAATATATTGAATTATGCGGGTCCCAGTAATGCCGAAAGTTGTCCCAATCTCATTGAAGGTCACTTGCTGATCTTTAAGTAGGTATTAGTTCCCGCATATCATCAAAATGGTTTCCGGAACAACAATTGACTTCGGAAGACGTTTTAGAACGTCCTATGACATCGAATGATTTAATTATTATAGTTCCAATGGTAACCTATGAAAGTTCTGTGAAAAACAGGAACAATGATGAGATTGACACACTAGAGGGTTGTCCAATGCCGAAATGTAAAAGATAACTCTCGTATAGATGCACTGTAGAGAAGAACTAAGGGTTTTACAATAAGAGGTGTTATTTTGAATAACCCGCTATTTCGGTAGATGTCACGTTTGAAGCTGTGATTTTTTGACATTTGACGAGTAAAAACTACGCCATTAATAATAATGGAACGATGCGCTTTCAGAACGCATTGAAATTATTTTAATTCACTTTAAAAATGGTGAAAATTTGGCAATGACAGTTCGTAAAACTCGAACATTCTTGAGTCGTCGTGAAACAACTTGACGGACCGCAAAAAAAAATTGTGAAAAAATTCGAGTTGTTGGGACAATTCAGTGAGGTGAAGAATAAAACATGTGAACGTCGCTCAAGAATAGCCGAGAAAATGGCTGCTTATTCGAAAGTGTTGAAGAAAACTCAGGTTTGTCCATTCCTCGCCGTTCCTTGGAATAAGGCATTCCACAAACCTTATTACACCGTATTTTGCATAAATATTTGGGTCTTAAGGTTTATAAAGTTCAGTTTATACAAGAACTCAAGCCAGCCGATCATCAACAGCGTCGTGTCTTTGCTCCTTTGCAAGAAAAGTTTCAGGACCGTGTTATCTCTCGAAGAGGTGATCCCAATTGGCCACCGAGATCTTGTGACTTAAACCTTGCGACTTGTCGATTCAAGACCTAAAGATGGAATTCGTGAGGCTATCGAGGACATAGGGCAGCCACTTTGCGATTTGGTTATGGAAAATTTTCTTAAAAGGATATGGTCCTGTAAGCGTGATCGTGGTGGTCATTTGCCTGATGTTTTTTCACTATTAATGGCATAGCTTTTTCTTTATAATGAAATAATCATCCGATCATTTGTATTGAAAAATGGCATTTTTCTTTAAATATCCAAATAACACCTCTTATTGGAAAACCCTTTATATCCATCGAATATTCTTCTCATTTGCAGGCGTATATGCTATATTCTTGGGGAAAATTCCACTGGTTATGATGGCTTGAATAAAAATCTCATGAAATAAGCTGAGTGTATAGTGAAGTGAGATCATTTGAATAAACACCACTCTTATTTGCTTCAATTAGCTCCGGCAAATACCCAGTAAACAAGAGCTGCAGCTAGAACTTTCTATTCATCCTATTTAATGAAAGTGTCCGAAGTATTAATTCAGACGGTTTTTCCTTTACAATTATACAGAGTGCGAGTGGCAATAACCATTAAGATTTGCTTTCCACCTTGGCACCCTCAATTTGTTCAGCATGATGTTTATTCATTATTTCAGCAGGAAAACACGCTAAAGTTGATGAAAAGGAAACATTTTTCAACATCGGAATGTTCATTTCATAAATGAATAGTAAATAAAAAAGAATTGAGTTAGAGTGCACTAGTGAATATAATTCACTAAAAAATTGAAGAAAATCCCTGAGCTTTTGAGCGCTCGTTCTTTGGTGGAGCAATAGGACTATAACCTCAGAATTTTATATGGGATTTGAAATTGATACCAAATATATAAATGAAGAATCCCAGCACAATCGGAATTATCTTCCGGAGATTATTCAAAAAATGAAATATATAAAAAATGAATAATAACAAAATTAATTTATATGATTCTGATGATGTGATTCTCTTGAAATTTTGCCTGAACATTCAGTATATTAGCTTTGATTCACATAAAAATTTTTCAGGCTAATCGGTTATTTGTTATGAAAATATAGGAATTTTTCTTTTCAATATTTCAAATGAATTTTCTATGGTTCTGTTGACACAATGGCTACAATATTTTACATGAAAATTTAGTATAATAGTCTTCATTCACAAAAAAATTCCTTCGAATCAGATATCCTGTTATGGAAATATATTCAATATTGCAGTAAAATTTTCTATGGTTCTGTTAACACTATGGCCACAAAATTCTGCATGTACATTCAGTGTATCAATCTTCATTTATAAAAAAAATCTCATTCGAATCGGATATTTTTTCATGGAACTATGAAGTTTCTTCTTTTCAATATTCCAATTGAATTTTTTATGGTTTTGTTTACACTATATCCAAAAAATTTTGCGTGAAGGTTACTATCACCATCTCAAATATGGCCGCAACATTTCATTTTGCTGGGTTTCGTTTTGTCTGAGATATTGAGGAACAAATATTTTGAATGGCCATATCTTATGGAACACCCTGTACGATTTGGCTGATTAACAAATTTAACCGATCCATTCCGAAACCGAAATCACCCTGAAAATTTCAAGTCTTAAGGATTATCCCTTCGAAAGTTATTGTGCTAACGGCCGGACGTTCCTACGGACAGAATTGAAATTGACCACGGACTCTTCATCAGGGAGTAGAACCCTGTCGTTTAAGACCATTTTCGACTTAAAATCAGAAAATTACAGACATTTGGACAGAACGATGTAGCACTCGTTTAATGTCTGAAGGTAATAAAAGTACTAAAATCAGAATTTTTTTTACCATGTTCACATACTTATATATGCATTGTAGCAACTAATTGAAATAGAGGCCCAATATCCTTGAATATTGAGTAAAGAAAGTATAAAGAGGAATAAAAACTATCCGATGATACTTTGAAGAGACAATAACGATCTCCAGTTTTCAAAGGAAAGCGATATCTCACACTCAATTTGAACAATAGTAGGTACTACATACATATTTCATGAAATAAGTAACACAATAGAACAAATGTATCAGCTTTCAAAAAAATACAAAATTATTGGCTGACTTCAGTTAGTGCGCAGGTAATTTTTCACTGTTTTAAAACCTGAATGATTTCTTGGAACACATTTTTATTTCCAGAACTCAGGTCAATAAATGAAATATTGAATTATACCGTGAATACCTAACGAATTCGGACGGAATTGTGAAGCTATGCCATTCAAAGTATTTCCTCGGACTTCAAAGTCAACTTCATTTCCGCCAGGAAACTTTTTACAAGAGCTTGAGAAACTTTTCTAATCAACCTTTCATTTTTCCCTCCACTTGCCTGCTGACCAGATTTAGCATTCGTTATTTAGTTTCTCAAGAAGATTAAATAAATATTCAGGCCCTCAAAGTTTCGCGTTTCACGAACCTATAAATCCTCATGAAAATCAACAGAATATTCTGTTACAACCTTTATAAGATTATTTTTCGATATTTCGGAATTTCTTTAAGGCATGACCTCGTTTTTTCAGGTACGTTGTAATATAATAAATAAGGCAAATGTTTCATTATATTCAAGACATTGAAGAAGCGCTTGTCTCACAGAGCTAATAATGAAGATGTTTAATTTTTTATGGTTGGAACTCATCACTGAGTAAATGAATGTACTTCTTGAATAGATTGGCGAACATTTATTATGATAACACATGGAAAAGGTTAAATCAAACCGGGTTGACTGAATCACTGAACATATTCAAAATGATCGAATTTCCGAAAAAATTCGTGAATGATATCTGTTCTTGATCCTTAATGCATTTGTTTCTTCAATGTTGTATTGAAATCAACCATACATTCTATCACATAGTTCATCAGGCAAGAAAAACATTGAATTCGTTTTCCGCTCATGGCCAGGTGATATATATATACAGGGCGTTCATAGATTCTGGTTTAGACATATTCTTACCCTAAAAATTTGTGAATTCGAAGTACTTGTTTTTTTGTTCTAGAATCGATGACAATTTAAAATTCAAGTTCTAGAATAATTCACTGTTCTAGAATAATTCACTGAAATTTTGTGAATATTTAATTCCATCCAGAGTTTATCGAAATTCTCTCAAAGTGTCCACTATTTGGCTATTTCTCAGAGATGTCGAGCCTGAGAAACAGGAGCTAATGGATATTGTGAGTAATAACTTCCTCAGACTCAATCGTAGAAAAAAAAATAACAGAAGTGCTAATTTTCCTAAGGTCAGAAAAATGTATAACTGAAAAAAAGTTTTTTTTTATTAAGTTTAAGCAGAAACAGAATATTGCTTGATGGCAATCGAAAAATAGTAGTCAGTTTACAATTTATGAAGATTACAAGATCTT
This sequence comes from Propylea japonica, assembly GCA_013421045.1. Taxonomy (NCBI): domain Eukaryota; kingdom Metazoa; phylum Arthropoda; class Insecta; order Coleoptera; family Coccinellidae; genus Propylea; species Propylea japonica. The sequence continues at coordinate 48,719,855 of CM024245.1, forward strand.
CTTGTGGTATTGTTACAATAATAACCAATGCAAATGTTTTTTCAATGATGAAAAATACAATCTGACCCATATAAATAAAATTGTAAACCAATAAATATAATTGAGAATTCTAAAACTGAATCTTTTTAACCTTAGTCACACAATCACAAGTGAACGGCACGACTGATTTCATTATTCCTTTTTTTGTTGTGTTGTAATTGTCGAAATATGGTTCTTATTGAAGGAAGAATCAATTTACGCTGAAAATTAGAAAAACTTGAGAATAATTCACCACCATAAATTAAATTTTATTATCTAAGCTGACTTTAGCTCTGAAAAACGTAAAAAACAGAATAATGTTGTTTATCGTGAAGTATAAATCAGGAACAAATTTTTTCCTCATTAGATAAGTTTGTAAGGTCAGCAACTTCTCTATAAAAATCCAAATGAATTCTTTTCATCCTGTTGCCGCGAAATGTGAGAGGATCATTTGAAACAAATAATTTCAAAATGGAACGTCAGTTACAAGAATATGGGGTAAATTTCAATGATATCAAATGCTTTCAGACGAAACAGTAGACCCCAAGTAATTTTATATTGCAAGGTTCTGCTCGAACGAAGACCAACTATGTAACACCAGATGGTATAAATTTTTTTCCACTTAAAATCAACAACTATGAAACTTTTTAGCCTTCTCTCCATATAACAATACTGAACCAAAATTAATTATATATTTTAATAAGGTGAATAAACGGTTTACTTCATCGATGATAGAGGCATCATTCACAAAGATTGCTACCTATTCAAAATAGATGTTATAACTCACAGTTATGTTTACGGGTTTGTGGGTGGGTAATTTTACTCGACCAGAACCATATAGTTAGTTACACATATATGACCTCATAAAACTGTAATAACTTCGGCAAACCAACAAAATTGAATGTATAATTTGAATCGGCATGCAAATGTGAGTTTAAGCGTCTATTGAACATCTTCTTATTTCTGGAATTTAACAATGTCATTAGCAATAAGATTTGTGGTAGGTCACGAACAGATACTCACATTAGGAGAAAAATAATGAATGGATCTATTCCCGAATATGAATGAGTTACATTCGTTTAAGATAATATCTGATGGACTCATCTGAAAAGTATAAAAATAAATTATTATACATACACCCACTAAACGGTAATGAAATGAGGAAACAGACGATCAAAAATAATTATTTAATCAACTAGGTTATTAAAGACAGCAACTAATGGTCCAAATTTTTCAAGGCGTGAAGAGAGCGAACGCGTTAATAGTTCGAGACCTTTAGTCGCTCGATTGATAACCGAGTTGATTATAAGATTTTTCTGACGATCTCAATATGAATTGTGTATAAATTCTTGACTGAAATCAATCATGATTCAGCACAAGACATACATTTGACATAATACAGTTTCTATGTTCCAGTAGGGTTTTAACATTCTCGTAGTGCTTCTGAATACTTTGTGAACGGTTGCCATGAGGATTGCACATTAAAATAGCATAAATGGAATAATGGGGCATTAATGTTCAATTTTGTACACATTAAAATCACCTTTTATTTTGAGATCGACCAAAAAACATCAATAATGATTAACTAAAATGTCAAATCACTATTTTTTAAAATGTTTTCCTGAGAATCTGGTATCAACTCGACTTCCTGGTATCCTTAATTTTTTAAGTCTATCTTTCAAATTTGAGTGTCTTTGGTTATAGTACGTATTGGTATATTAGATGTCCTTCAGAGAAAATGTTCCATTTGATATTATACTTTTTCAATGATGAATAGTTATAATTTGCCTCCCTCTATTTCTTTCTTCTTTAAAATGTGACATATAACCGGCTTTTCTTCGGGAATATTTATTTTTAAGCAGTTCTGTATTTTTTTAATCTTCTGTTTGGAAATTTCCTGCTTAAATTTATTTAACTGATAGGATGATAACGCAAAGGCTTCAACATTACTAAGATAATTTGAAAGGATGTCCCCTGTTATAGGAGTCCCCCTATTTGAAGCTTATATTCTTATTATTTGACTCAGTATGATATTCTATTCTAATAAGTGTTGAGCCTCGACTCATTTTAAGAAAGTCACCAGTAAAAGTACTACAAAATTCGGGTCACTATAATCTTCACTAAAAATAGTGGTAGTAAAGTCATTCACAATATCCAATAAAAAATCTATTTCAATTCAACGGACTACCCTATTAATTATGAGACAAATGATAGGAAACGAAGGATGTGTCTTTATCTTGAAACGATTATGAGGTTGTCTCACGTGACAGCATGAAAAGTAGCATTAATAATGTTATTGAATTCTCACGCGCAATCTGATTGTTCCAATTCGTTACCTTATTTAGGTGCGATCTCAATGAATTTCTCTCGCAAAACAGAAAAAAGGATAATTGCTATGATTTTCTGAATAGCCATTTTATTTTTGAATTATTCTTTATGATTTTTTTGGAAATCAATAGAATTACCCATTTATAATGGACATATGCATGACATGAATGTAATGCGACTCACGATACACTTACACCGGTATGCCGACGCGCATCGAGATGTGACGTCACTGCGGAGCATTTCCATTGCATTTGCGGGATGGAAGTGTTAGAACTCAAGAGAATGATTGGAATAATGCAATTAATCGCAAGTTTCATTGAAAATTCAATTAATTAACAATTTCAAATGAAATTTCTCCGATATCTTTGTTTGTTTATTTTAAAATATAACAATGACATTGTATAAATATGGATGGAAGTGAAAAGTATTTATTTGTTAATACAAAATAAATTATTAAAGGTTCATTAAAAAACTTCCAGTAAATGAAAATATTTTTCATTCATTTTTAGGGAAATTTCAATGAATTTCACTCATAATTCGTGAATTTGAAAAGTTTTTTGTCCACTTTTTTCTTCATATTCTGAAAATTGATCTTCTTATTCAGATCCCTGTCCTAAGTTGGTGAGGATTGTGCTCAAGCAAAGAATAACATCGAATGGAATCTGAAAGTCATTTTTCAGTTTTGCAACCGTGTTATCTTCTAACACTTTATTGAAATATTTTTTCCTCAGATAACGAAGTACTGACGGGATACTTCCGACTTCGGAAAGCAAAAGTACCTTATTCGGTTCACTTTTAACTCTTCTCTAATTCTTACAGCCAAACACTGCGCAATTAGGCATGAATGCAGGTTTTATAACAATAATAATATAACTCCATTTTATCTCTGCTCCTCAATGACGTAGATGAGCGTGCCGGACGAGTTTAGACTCCGAATCTGGCAAACCGGTGTGAGTGTATTGATACACACACACCGGTATGCCGACGCACATCGAGAGTGACGTCAGTGCGGAGCATTTCCATTGCATTTGCGGAATAGAAGTGTTAGAACTCGAGAGAATGATTGGAATTTCTTTCTAATATTCCCGCAATGACGTAGATGCTCGCGCCGGACGGGTTTAGACCCCGAATCTGGCATACCGGTGTTTGTGTATCGGGGGAATTACATAAAAGTGTTAGAAATCCGCAACAGAAAAATTGTGCTTAGGTCGTCTGTCTACAAAGCTATAATATGAATTATAAAATAAAGACATTTTTGAATGTGAGCATTTTCATGTAATTCGTATATCTCAACTCAACGAATTACGTTACATTCATGTTATGCCATTGAAAAGAATATGTAAAAGTATGCCATTGTAATTCATGTTATGCCATTGAAAAGAATATGTAAAAGTATGCCATTGTAATTTGGCCTGTGTCTCAAGACTGTGAAGGGTGTAGAGGAATCATTTATGCTTTCTTCACTCTCAATTCTGCAAATATCGCAGTTTCGTATGAATGAGCCAGATACTCATAATGATCTTTCTCAAAAATAACTGGTCAGACAAAAGGTTTCGTTCACGAATTCTCTATCAGTGACTATCTAATACAATCTCTACAGACTCAAATTTCGCAAAATAATCATCTCATCTAGTAGACCAGGGTCGATATTTTTGAAACAAAAAAAATTGCAGTAGGATGAAACCAATTGAAAAAGGAGGGGAATATGATCAAAATGAAAGAAAAAATAAATTACGGTCGATCCGAGTCCGGGAAGTGGGAGGGGGGGTTGTTTTAAGGTGAAAAATGGTTTTCCTTGATTTCCGGCAAAACTACAAGTCCTATGGAAAAAAATTAAATGGCAAAGTTGTAGGTAATAAAAAGATCTACAATTTTGTATCGACAATTTTTTCACATAACCTCAAAATTTAGGTGAAAAATTCAGAAAACCAAATTTTTTGGTTTTTTATTTATATCTTTTTCAAAAAAAAACTTTTTTTTACGAAATTTTGTGAAAACTTACCTTATTATGTCCCAAATACACTGTAATTTATTTGATTCAAAATATTTATGTTTTCGTCTTATTTTACTTAATATCAAAAAAGCACCCCAATTTTCAATCGAGAATTCTGACGTCAAAATATCAGCTTTTTTCAAAAGTTTAAAGGCTTTTTCTTCATTGAAATATCTACTTTCTGATGGTGTGAAAAAAATATACATTACTATAAGGAGTGTTCTCAGAATCAACGATTTATGAAACCCACCATTAGAGTAACTTCTCTATGAAATAACTCACAATGGGTTAAAAACTAACCAAAAGTCACTCAGGTATATGAATTATCTCAAAACAGCAATAAATAGTCATCTAAAAATATTATTTAAACAAGATTCTACACCTTTTTCAAAATATTGTAGATGTCTTATTAACAGGGCCGGCGCTAGTAAATTTGGCGCCTGAAGCAAGGAATTTTCGGGCGCCCCTAGCCCTACCATACCCTAAATACGAAAACTCAGCTTGCGAAAAATGCCGCCCCTAGAAGCTGGCGCCCTGAAACATTTGCTTCACTGTTTCACCCCTAGCGCCGGCCCTACTTATTATTAATATTAACTTTATTAACTTATTTTTTTGTTAATTATAGAAGTATATTTCAATTTGTAATTTTTTCGTTTTTGAATGAAACAGAAATCTTACGTTTTTTGAGTAATTAAAGAGTAAATTTTAATAAATACCTCAAAATTGTACATAATGATTTCTTCATTGAAATATCTACTTTCTGATGGTGTAAAAAAATATACATTACTAGAAATGTTCTCAGAAAATGCAAAAAATTGAAAAAACCCAAATTCGAAATTTTTTTTTTCATTATGTACAATTTTGAAATTTTTATCAAAATTTACTCTTTAATTACTCAAAAACGTAAGATTTCCTGTTTTATTCTAAACGAAAAATTACAAATTGAAATATACTTCTATAATTAACAAAAAAATAAGTTAATAAAGTTATTTTACAAATGAATTCTTCCATAGTATGTTCTTCCGAGATTAAGATATAAAAAATAATATAAAACACACTATTATTGTTTATTAAAATCTTCGGCTATCGATTTCGGAATTATTCCATCATCAGGCCAGCTGAAAGTATACAAATGTAGAACCAGAGCCGGAACTAGGATTCTAGCGCCTGTGGCAACTTTCAAAATGCGCCCTTGAAGAAATTTATTTTTCAATACATATATGATTTTTATAATTGACATTTACCGATTATAAGGGGTTTTCCAATAAAAGGTATTATTTTGACATTAAAAGAAAAAAGCCATTTTTCAATAAAATGATTGGATGTTTATTTCATTATGAAGAAGAAGCTATGCCGTTAATAGTGAAAAATAACATAAAGCAAATGACGACCACGCTTACAGGACCATATCCTTTTAATGAAATTTTCCATAACCAAATCGCAAAGTGGCGCTCCTATGTCCACGATAGCCTCATGAATTCCATCTTTGAGATTTGAATCGACGCTGGGCTACTGGCGTAGACCTTCTTTTTCCCGAAATCGCAAGGTGTTAAATCACAAGATCGCGGTGGCCAATTGTAATCACCTCTTCGAGAGATAACACGGTTCGGAAACTTTTCCGCAAAAGAACAATGGTTTCGTTGCTTTGGGGCACGTAACGCCGTCTTGTTGAATGTAAACGTTGTCCAGATCAGTACTATCCAATTTCGGCCATAAAAAATCATTGATCATCTCTCGATAGGGCAATCCATTCACCGTAACAGTTGCTCCAGCCTCATTTTCCGAAAAGTAAGGTCAATGACTCTGCCGGACCATGAACCGCACCAAACAGTCACACGTTGAGGATAGAGAGGCTTTTCAACAATAACTCTGGGTTTTCCAAGCCCCAGATGCGACAATTTTGCTTGTTGACGAAGCGAGGAGGAAATGGGCCTCATCACTCAAGATGATTTTTCGACGGAATCTGGATCATTTCATGCATTACAACGACCCAATCAGCAAAGACACGTCGTTGTTGATGATCGGCCGGCTTGAGTTCTGTGTTAACTGAACTTATAAGCCATAAGACCCAAATCTTTATGCAAAATACGGTGTAATGACGTTTGTGGTATGCCTTATTCCAAAGAACGACGAGGAATGGTCAAATCTGGGTTTTCTTTAACACTTTCGGCGGCAGCAGCATTATTTTGGCTGTTCTCGAGTGACGTGTACGGGTTTTATTCTTCACATCACTAACTTGTCCCAAGAACTCGACTTTTTCCACCAATTTCTTCATTGCGGTTTGACAAGGTGCTTCCGACGACCCACATTTTCCACCATTTTCATAGTGAATTTTAATGATTTCAATACGTTCTTGAAGGGTGTATCGTTCCATTTTTATTAATGACGTAGTTTCTACTTGTCCAATGTCAAAAATTGACAGCTTCAAACGTGATATCTACCGAAATAGCGGGCTATTCGAAATAACACCTCTTTTTGGAAAACCCTTTATTTTGAAGAACCTTTTATTGACAATAATCGCCCATATTTTAAGGTAATTTTCTAGCATTTTGTTCCGTTTTGGTAGTGTTCGTTAACTACGTGTTTTTGTGAACTGTTAAATTCGCCACTTTGAAATATAGAGCTTGTTGTCAATCTTGATTTAAAATGGAATACATATATCATATTTCACATTTTGCGCCCCTAGGTCGTTTGCGCCCGTGGCAAATGCCTCTCTCGCCACGCCCACGGTCCGGCTCTGTGTAGAACATGTATTTATTTAGGCGAGAGTATGCAACTTAATATTAATAAAGTTAATATTTAATAAGACATCTACAATATTTTGAAAAAGCTGTAGAATCTTGTTTAAATAATATTTTTAGATGACTATTTATTGCTGTTTTGAGATAATTCATATACCTGAGTGACTTTCGGTTAGTTTTTAACCCATTGTAAGTTATTGCATAGAGAAGTGGGGACTGAGTTACTCTAATGGTGGGTTTCATAAATCGTTGATTCTGAGACACTCCTTATAGTAATGTATATTTTTTCACACCATCAGAAAGTAGATATTTTAATGAAGAAAAAGCCTTTAAAACTTTTTGAAAAAAGCTGATATTTTGACGTCAGAATTCTCGATTGAAAATTGGGGTGCTTTTTTGATATTAAGTAAAAATAAAACGAAAACATGAATATTTTAAATCAAATAAATTACAGTGTATTTGGGACATAATAAGGTAAATTTTCACAAAATTTCGTAAAAAAAAGTTTTTTTTTGAAAAAGATATAAATAAAAAACCAAAAAATTTGGTTTTTTGAATTTTTCACCTAAATTTTGAGGTTATGTGAAAAAATTGTTGATACAAAAGTTGTAGATCTTTTTATTACCTACAACTTTGCCATTTAATTTTTTTCCATAGGACTTGTAGTTTTGCCGGAAATCAAGGAAAACCATTTTTCACCCTTAAAAACTCACCCCTCCCACTTCCCGAACTCAGATCGACCGTAATTTATTTTTCCTTTCATTTTGATCATATTTCCCTCCTTTTCTAATGGGTTTCATCCTACTGCGATTTTTTTTTCATTTTTTACCATTTTTTAAGGTTTCGGCCCTGGTCTATAGGTGAAATACGGTGCTCTGGACTGGGCTAATAAAAACCTAACCGTAATACAAAATGAACTACCTTGCGGAACATTTACTTATAACACAAATGGATGTAAACATGTCATCAAAGTGGAATAAGTGGAGAATGCATGTCAGATAACTCTAGAATGGCGCTCCTGCAAACATTCGACTCAACTTTGTATTCAAAGCACGGGACAAAGCGAATAAGGTGAGATACGACGTGACATCCAGGCTCTTTTTGAAGACAACTTCTGAAAGCGTCACCAATAGTTAATTCGCCAAGTTGTCAACAAATTCAACTCGGAATCTATTTATCCTAGCCAATTCCAAGAAAGATAAAGCAACGATTTAGGGTTGGATAATTCCTTCTGAATCGGATAAACTTCGCAATAATGTTACAGTTGCAAATGAGAGAAAACTTACTTGAAGTATAGAGTAGCAAGAAAAGATTGCAGCAGATGTTTGAATTGAATTTACATTTTCTCGTCGGAAGTTTGGTCTATAAATCTTTTCAGAACTCAAGTCGTTTTCGCAGGAGAGTACTGTTTACAATTCATTCAGATTTAGGGAGTGTGTAAGTTAATTTCCTCTGTTGAGTGTATTTTGAGGAAATTCAAACAAATGGAGTCTCTTCTTCGATTTCTGGAAATGAGTTTAGTTAGTGATTATCGGAGTTTACTTGAAAGTTGAAAAGAAAATAATTCTTCTTATTCCATCATTACTAAATTTGTGTGCGACATGACCTATTGTTTTTGATATCTCTAGAATCGCACTTCTAAAAACATTATCATCCATTCATCGCAACTTTGTATTCAAAGCCCGAGGCAAAGTAAATAGGTGAGATACAACGTGACATCCTGGCTCTTTTTGAAGTCTCGAAACTTCTGGAAGCGTTACCAATAGTTAATTTGCTAAGTTGTCAACAATTTCAACTCGAAATCTATTTATTCTAGCCAATTCCAAGAGATAAAGCAACGATTTAGGGTTGGATAATTCCTTCTGAATCGGATAAACTTCGCAATAATGTTACAGTTGCAAATGAGAGAAAACTTATTTGAAGTATAGAGTAGCCAAGAAAAGATTGCAGCAGATGTTTGAATTGAATTTACATTTTCTCGTCGGAAGTTTGGTCTATAAATCTTTTCAGAACTCAAGTCGTTTTCGCAGGAGAGTACTGTTTACAATTCATTCAGATTTAGGGAGTGTGTAAGTTAATTTCCTCTGTTGAGTGTATTCCAAGGAAATTCAAACAAATGGAGTCTCTTCTTCGATTTCTGGAAATGAGTTTAATTAGTGATTATTATCGGAGTTTAGTTAAAAGTTGAAAAGATAATCATTCTTCTTATTCCATCATTACTAAATTTGTGTGCGACATGACCTATCGTTTCAGATATCTCTAGAATGGCACTTCTGCAAACATTATCATCCATTCATCGCAACTTTGTATTCAAAGCACGAGGCAAAGCGAATAAGGTGAGATACAACGTGACATCAAGGCTCTTTTTGAAGACCCCAAACTTCTGAAAGCGTCACCAAGAGTTAGTTTGCTAAGTTGTCTACAATTTCAATTCAAAATCTATTTAGTCTAGTCAATTCCAAGAGAGATAAAGCATCGATTTAGGGTTGGATAATTCCTTCTGAATCGGATAAACTTCGCAATAATGCTACAGTTGCAAATGAGAGAAAACTTTGGAGTATATAGTAGCCAGGAAAGGATTTAAGTGGATGTTTTAATTGAATTTACATTTTCTCGTCAGAAGTTTGGTCTATAAATCGTTTCAGAACCCAAGTTTTTTTCGCAGGAGAGTACTAAGTATTTACAATTCATTTCGACCTTGGGAGAATGTAAGTTTTTTTCTGTTAGTATATTCTGAGGAGAATCAAACAGAGTTAGTCGTCTTCTCTTGGATTTCTGATGGAAATGAGTTTAGTTCTGATTATCGGAGTGTACTCAAAACTAAAAGGGAATGTTTATTCTTTTCATTTCATCATTATTCATTTCGTATGCGACACGACATACAGATTTTTCTACGAACTGAAGCTTGTCAGATATCTGTAGAATTATTGAATTTATATTTTCTTGGCAGAAGTTTGGTTTATAAATCTTATCAAAACTCAAGGAGGAAATTCAAACAGAGTGAGCTTCTTGTTAGATTTCTGGATATACCTAAGTTTATTTAGTGATCATCGGAGTTTACTTGAAACTCAAATAACAATGTTTCAAAATTGATCATCTTTATTCCATTTTTCATTTCATATGCTACCTCCAGTTTTTGATACTTTTACAAAAGGATCCACTTACTATGGTTTCAATGAAATATCTACAAGGTTGAGCCGAGATTTGTCTAGTCAGACTCAATGATGATTCCAATGGATCAACAGGAGGAGTAAAAATTAAGAAATAGTTTATTTCGAATAGTCTTGTGTACACAAATTTTTGAGGATGAGTTATTGGAAATCCTTAGTGAAACCTGTCGATTGTGAGATGACTAACCTGAACAATATAATACCTACTAATATATTTCGGTGTTTATGTGATACATAAATACAAAATTTAATTCGCACAATAAATATTAGAAAACTCGTCAATTTTAACGAAAGAGTAATTAATTAAAATAACATGGAGCGCACAACAAAACAGTTCAAAATCTGAATTGAAATCACTGGCGTTTTTCTCCATGACGAGATACTCTTCGAGTACATTGAAAGTTGCCAAGCAGAAACCTCTCCACTAATCCACGAGAAGACCTCTCTGGTAGCCTTCTCACATTACTCGGTAGTTTATTTTATGGTTTGGTCCCCAAACATCGACGTAAATTGTATTTCCTGCTATAAAGTGAAAAGGAATTGAAAGCTTCCCCTTATTCCTGGTTTTGTATGCAAAAAGAGTGAACAGTTGTTTTAACCAACATTCTTCATTCAAAAAATCATTAAACGATATTTACGAAAAAACTCAAATTAATTGAAGAAATTCACTGAATTATAGAAGAAAATAAATGAAACAGATACATAATGCTCATCTTTTTATTTGTTCACTAGAAAACTTGCCCATTCGTGTCTCGATTGAATTTTGAACTGAATATATAAAATGAAGATGCCTTAAGGACTTGTAATGATATATTCTCCATGTTCCCACGTAGGCACGCCAAATTTTAGTGAGATGTGGGTGAATTATCATAAATCAGAATCGAATAAGCATAACAACATTCCCTTTTCTATGTAGGTTATAGGGTCATCTCCTTATTATCTACGACACATTCGACTTCGAAAAAAGTAGGTTTGTTTGCAGTACCAACAAGTCGAGTGAAATGTTGGGAGAAATCATAACTTTTTATGATCTCTGCAAATTCCGGTATCGGTTATCTTTCTCACTGAGATTTCATCTCTTTTGGAAAAGAAAGTGAAGGTTTGTTTCTGAAATATCGTCAACATTTATTTTATACACATATTCTAGGAGTGGTCACAAATTCCTGATGTGTTGCAATGAGTTTTTGTCACGGAAAAACTTTTTTGGCAACTGTTCGAGACGTGGGTACTACCTGGACTCTTTTTCTTTGAGAAACAAGCATCTTTTGGCATAGTCAGAAAAGTACGTAGTTCCCGGAGCATGCCGGGAAATAAATATGATTTTGAATGATGCAGTTATCATAGCAACTATATAAAGGTTAGCAATTTAATATGGAAATTAGCTGCGATAGAATTATTCTTCACGGTTGTCGAAAAAGTATTGTACGAAACACTCCTCGAAATATTTTTTTGACGTGTTACGTAAATTACTATTCATTCATTTCATTTTCAGCAATCAATTCCATTTTTGTATCATTTTCTCTGAAACTATCTCAAAAACTAGTACAAGTACCTACCTATCTATTATTCAGAACGTTATACTGGGTTTTTTTTAAGTTGGCCTTATAGACGTTTTTGGAGAACTAGCGAATATTTCATTCTGAAATTTTAGGTCTTGCCTTGAGGATGAAGGAACTCTTCGCCTTAAATATTTTCAAGTCAACAGTGTTGCCACTACAAGATATTTTTATTTATGTATTGCTTCAATACCAAATTCGCAGTATAATCTACTGAAAAAATTTATGAGCCATGCACTGTTGCCAAGTTATGCACACTTTCTTGAAATTTTTGACATCTGCATTGAAAGTTTGGAAATACAATATCTCGATTATTTTCTATCCCAACAAAACCAAACTCAGCAGTCTCATAGAAGAGAATCCATGCAATCGTGTAGTATATTCAGTATTTTGACACATCGTAAGGTTCTCCGAAAATTTTGATCCAAAATATATAACTTAAAATTGAACTATTTCGATATTTTCGAATGGCAACCCCATATTTATCTCATATATCCTTTTTTATTTCAGATATCTAATGGCATGTTCCTCCTAACATGGAAGAAATATTTAAACCATTCCGAAGTGTGTTCTTATGATATGCGTGATGTGTTGCGTAACATCCATAAGAAGCTGCACGAATAGTGGCGAGAGACCTGATGAACTCCAAGAATCCTCGTTACAAAAAGAACTGAAAAACTACATAGACAAAGTCTTCAACATAGACGATTACTACATAATGCCAGGAGTAAGCATAGAAAAAGTGACCAACAACACAGATCGACTGGATAATAATGCCGATGTGTCCTGTGAAACCCAAAGAGCCAGACGTTCCTTACAAGATTACCTCGAAGAAAGACTGGACCGATATACGAAAACCCACGTTTTATCTGTTAGGATGCCACAAACCGCCAGGTTGTTTTTTGCACGTAAGTCGTCTTTGTGAAATATCTCTCCAGGAAGTTTCCTACTGGTGGAAAAATAGTTATTTATTATACAAGGGAAAAAAGTATTAGATTTTAGCTCGAGGTTGTGTTGTCTCCCGACGCGAAGCGGAGGGAGACAAAAAGCCGAGAGCTAAAATCTAATATTTTTCCCGTGTATAATACACTATTTTTTTCTGTGAGAGGAAAAACGACCATTTAATCGTGAAAGAAATTAACTGTCCACGAAATTACTTTTTTTCCCCGGGAAAAAGTGAGTACTTTTTTCCCGGCTACATAGAGAATCATTTTTTTGACAGGGAAAAAAGTAATTTCGTAAAAAGTCATACTTTGTGACCTGCCAAGAGATATAAAATGTCACATTTTTTTCCCGTCACAGAAAAAACTCTTTTTCTTGATAACTAGAGACCGAATTATATGCATTTGCATATTTGCATGCGCTATTGCATATTTAAGAACTCCTCAGCGGTATTTGCTCATTTTAGCTAAGATCTAGTTATTATGCATATTTTTGGTACTAATTTACTTCCCTGCGTTTCAAAATGCGATGAAAGCAATGAATCAGACCGAGTTCTACAAAATATGGGGTCTATTGAGTAATAATACTAATAATTGTGACTTTTATCAGATTTGAAAATCACTTTCATCGCATTTCGGAAAGCAGAATTAGTAGACGCCCACTACAAAAGTATCCAAAAAATGAGTTAAATACGCCAAATGAACTTCCCGTTGCCATTGGCATTTCCAAATTAAATTCAAGAGAAGTTCGAAAGGATATCAAAAGGAAATCCAGGTTTCAAAGAATGGTCTCTTATCGAGAGTTTTATTAATGGGACAGCAGTTGTTTTACCTGAAACTAAAAGGGAAAATATATAGTCCGTTCACGAAAAGTTGAGCACATAGTAGGCGTTCCTTTATTTATCTGAAGTTGGCAGTATTTCCTGTCATAAAGTAAAATATAGTCAACGTTGCCGAATGTACTCGGCCTCGTCCGACGAGCTTGCGAGTCATCAGCGAACTCCATGCAATATTGACAACATTGCGTATCAATCTGACAAGAAAATAAACTACATAACCTAAAATTTTAATGTACACAGTGGAATATGCCAAATTGCCATGGCTATTCGACGGCTCAACCTTTCGTGAATGGATTATCTCATCAAGGTTCAAATTCTCCCCAGTTACGTCCATGGATGTGGAGCGAACCTTTTTCACATAAAAAATCATTCAAAATTTAACAATTGAACATTTGGAACAATATTTGATAGAAAACGTTTGAAAATATTTTATTGAATTTCAATACCATAATATCAAGAATTTTCGATATGTTGATTCTGAAATGAAAATAACTTTTTTTTTCGTGCATATCTTGCCTATTTTTGTGCATATTTCAAGCATTTTTCATACATATTTGCATGCCTATAACAACGTTTTAATTTTGCATATAATCCGGTCTCTAATAATCAATAACTATTCAATATGAAGCTACTGAAGAATATGCGCATTCTAGCACCAATGCTGAAATCATTATTATGATTACCAACATTTTTGGTTGAAATAGCCTCCTAGAAAGAACTGATGAAGCCTTTTAGTGACACTGATGTCTAAAAATTAATACCCCTATAATTTTTCGAGAAAAACTAAAATATAAGGTTCGAACTCAAAAGAACTGTGTTTTCGATCGAAATTTTCTCTCAGAAATGACCTAAAATAGTTAATACGAAAATTATTGATGTTTATATAGAGAGCTGTATATCGAAGAACCTATTTACACTGTAGAGATACTTGAGCACCAATCAAATTCGAAATGAATCATAAAATCAGGACACATTATTATACAGGGTGTTTCAAAAAAAGATGATAGCGTCTCTGAGCTATTGGATGCATCAGCTTTCAAAACTTCGTATATAATTTCATCACAATGCTGCCAGAAAAAATCTCCAAAATTTCTATTCATCTCAGAGACGAAACAGTTATTTCTTGGATAATGCTGTGTTATTTCCCAGGTTTTTCAGAGAACAACATCTCATAGTACTATTTACTGGGTGTCACTAATTTCATAAGACAAAGAGTGGGGGGTGATTGCTGGTATAAAATCAGAGGCTTTATGTAACAAAATTTCTTCGCACCATTTCTAACCGAGATATCTTTCCTAAATAGTAATGACTTATATTCAGTTTTTTTTTTCTTTCCTAAAACTCTGAATAAGCTAGAAACTTGAAATTTTGCAATTTTCATTTCAAAACTTTCTGTGAGAAGTTTCATGAAATAAAATTATAGGAATTGAACTCTTTTTTTTCACGATTTTAATTTTTTTCCTGAAACCAATAGTTGAAGGGAAAAACCTTATTTTTATTATTTCAATAAATTGAGTGGAAAACAGTAAATATGTAAAATGTGGACGAATTTATAATAAATGCTGGAAATGACCACCTTTATTTTGTTTTAAAGAAGGGACTGTCACCATGTTTACTTAAGCATAGACATAGCGATATCGGGAGAGCAATACCCACATGAAATAAGTCACCACCTTTTAGGGATGCGATATCTCGGAAATGGGTGGGCTGAGGAAATTTTGTTATAGGAAAAATCCAACCTTATTTCATACGAGCAATCACCTTCTATAAAAATACGTTGTTTTCAATTCTATGAATATTGATTCATACAAATATTCCGGTTCAATCAGCTGTTTCAAAACAAAATCACCGAAGTAGATAAAACTTTTTGTTTTGATAAAAGAAATAGCAATTTCATTCTACACGTTCGTGGGTACTGTAAACAAGAATGAAACCTACCATTTAATTCGAATGTTAGTAGTTTTCTGTCTGTCAGATTGCTGGGTATTTCGCAAGGAAGCAATGTTTTGAGGAAAATGAGAAATTAAGTGATTGGATTCCTATTTTGTTTTGTAATGACAAAGATATTAAATCTCTCATCAACTGTACTCGTAGCCGACATATAACAAACTATCTCATATAATTTCATTGCTTTCGATCTTGTTGATTCATTGTTAGAGATCACATGCAAAAATGGTCCTCTTCTGGTATCATCTGAACAACTTTAAGCAATTAACATATTCAATTGGCGGCGAATGCTTGAGGTAAAAGTGGGCGATGGATTATTTATACACGACCTGGATGAGTAATCGCGCTTGACACCAATTCATCAACTCTTTTGTTCGAATTAATCGGCATTCGAACAAGCTGTAAACACACTCCTACAATTAAATTGAACTGTAGTAGGTCACTTACAAATGTGAGCATAAATTTGAGGATACACGGTGATCGGTCTGCAGTATTTTACGATAGTAAAATTACACTGATAGTTTTAATTCCTTAATAACTCAATACCAATATAGTATCCATATTTTTTTGTATATATTATTCACGGATGGCTCTAATAGTGCGTTGTTCAGCCTACATAGACTGTACTACGATGGTTCGATTTTTACTTGATTACAGATGAGATATACTATGCTTACATTTATCATGAACTGGTGATTTATTTCATTTCAAATTTTTTTCAAATTGACTTGATCTTAATTATTTGAACATAATATTACTGTAAACAAAATGTGAATAACACTGGCAGATAGCAAGTCGTTGGCCATTTGCCAAGCAATAAATATACTCTCTCATTTATCATTAACTGGTGATTTGTTTCATTTTTCTGTTTGTGTTCTTTATTCAATATTTTCAGTATTTTCAATCCCTCACACATTTCTTACAAATTACCGAGAATCTGGTAGATTATTTTCATTTCATATGATGTACGAAATTTTATTTATTAAAGGTGTTACATTTCACTGCGACCTCAAGGTGGCCCATATAAGGACTGTTTTTGCAACTACGCCCTAGTTTCAGAGTTTCTATGAACTCCAGAATCTGAGAGGGTTTCAAGGAGGCTAGATCTGCATCTCCTGTAATTCTCCTGTCGAAGAATTCTTCGCAGAGGCTCGTAATGACTTCTGTTACTTAGTGAACAGGACATTTTTTTCTATTACCAGAAAATCAACACTCTTCAGTTTCTGTTGAGCCAATCTGCATCATATGCTTTCTGAAGGTAAAATGTCTTGTTTGAAAGCCATTTAGGAGACGTAACTTATTCTAGCTGAGATCCAAATATTTTTTGGACCTTGACGTTTTTTCTTCGAAAGAACTTTTTGGAGTGATCCATTGTCAAAAGATTTCTGCAGTTTCTTCAGTTTTTCAAAAACTCTTCCTTATTGGTGCATCTGCCTATATCACTTAAGGTTATTAGCTTCTTTATTTCCTGTGATTCCCGAGTAATCACGAACCAAGACTGAAGAGACATTGTTGTTCTTGCCTACTTTATTGAGTTTATCTCGACACTAGAATATTAACTTTGAGTCAATGACATAGAAGAAGAATGGATCACTATGCAAAAACCATGATAGATTCTTTCCAGGTTTATATTCATGCATCTTTCGATCATAAGTATAACAGCGACAAAAGCACTCCAATTTTTCATTTAAATTATTTTCCCAAACTTAACTTTCATCTACTACAATATAGCAGGAGTAATATTTTCTAAAATTTCAGTCGAACTTTTCATATAAATGATCTCAAATAAATCCTGCCCAAATACTCTAACTAATATTATCTATAGTTTATCCGTTATTATTCTGTTATTATATGAAACGAAAAGGCAACGACACAAGTTTATACGACAGATATATGAGTCCAAGAACACATATTTTCATGATACACAGTTGAATGTGGCAAACTTTTATAAGCTGCTGACTCATTTTATGGAACTGAAAGTATAATGTGGTATAGTATCCACACATTTCCGCTGAGTTATATTTTAATATCGAATAAAAGTTCTAAGTTCCCTTTCTATAGTAGAACGCCAACTTTACCGAGATTTCCACTTCGCTGTTCTGTGGAAACTTCTAACAGAAAAACACGCGTTTCTTTCGGAGAACCCTAAAGTTATAACGGTAAGGTCGAAGAGGGTTATATCCTTTCTTTCCAGAAATATAAAATTTTACAATTTTGTTACCTTCGTGAATTCGCTTTCGAAGCATATAAGGCATACAAGACACGTGCACAACAGTGGCAATAAATTTCCCTAGTGCATATATACCGATATTTATTTCTATGTCACCAAGCACATGGTATTTCAGTACGGATATTAGTTTCCATGCTGATTTATTTTATTTCGGAGAAAGTATGGATGGACAGTTCGGAATGAATAATATGTTCAATCCAGGTGCCATACCCTATGATTTGAATTTGGAATCACGCTAAATCTGAATTCCTGCAATTTCCGAATGCCCTTGTTAAGCTGTCAAAGGAAAATTGGGTCTCTTTCAATTGGATTGAATTCCTTCAAAATTGCACAATTTGACAGCCATATGATATTGCTGGACATTGGAAATGGGCTTAAAGGAACTTTATTTCTGGATCCAAAAAAATATTTAACTTGTGGCTTATACTGGGTGCTCGTGAATAAATGAGACAAACTTCAGAAGTGATTCTGCATAGAACAATAATAACATTATGCTGTTATTTAGTTTTTTCTGCAAATGCTTTGTTTTCCGAGATACGAGTTGTTAAAGTTTTATTTAAAAACTGACTACAAAAATTCAAAGTCTTCCACAATTCCTGCCGTCGCGTCGTCTCAAATTCAATTCTTTTTCTACCAAATAAGTTGACTTCCTAAGTTTTTATTGAACATCAATTAAACGATGTCTTCTATTCAGCTTCTTCTTGGTCAGCCCCTTTTTCTTATCTCTAGTGTATTTCTTTCTAATTCCTTTGTTAGTTACTTATCAGAGCTTATTCGCTTCACATTACAAAACCATGTTATAACTAACTTTATTTTTCGTCTTAATGCTTATTCTTTCCATTTTAATCTTTTCAACTTTCTTGAAATATAAGGAAGAGAATTGAAGAGTATTTTCTGGTCAAAATGCGATGTCTCGACTTTTTTTTTTACTTGACTCGGTGTTGTATAGTGGGGATAAACGTGCATGCTTCCTTGATGTTTTTTTCAATTTTGAACATAAAAATATGCCTAATAATCGATCTCCGTTTCGAGCACACATATTCCTATGATACATAGTTGAAAGTAGTTAACTTCAACATCCAGATGAGTCATATTATGGAACTGAAAGTATATAAGTTATATTTAATATCGAATAAAATTTCTATGCTCCCTTTCTAAAGTAGTAGCCAACTTTACCAAGATTTCCACTTCCTTATTTTGCGGAAGCTTCTAACAAGAAAACAGGCGTTTCTTTCTGAGAACTTTAAAGTTACATATAACAGTAAGGTCGAAGAGTGTTATATCCTTTCTCCAAGAAATATAAAATTTTACAATTTTGTTACCTTCGTGAATTCGCTTTCGAAGCATATAAGGCATACAAGACACGTGCACAACAGTGGCAATAAATTTCCCTAGTGCATATACCGATATTTATTTCTATGTCACCAAGCACATGGTATTTCAGTACGGATATTAGTTTCCATGCTGATTTATTTGATTTCGGAGAAAGTATGGACGGACAGTTCGGAATTAATAATAATATGTTCAATCCAGGTGCCTTACCCTATGATTTGAATATAGAATCACGGTAGATCTAAATTCCTGTGATTTGTCCAAATGCCCTTGTTAAACATTCAAAGGGAAGTTAGGTCTCTTTCAATAGGATTGAATCCTTACAAATTTTCACAATTTGACAGCCATATAATATTGATTGACATTGGAAATGGCCCTGAAAAGAACTGGATTCAAAAAAGTATTCAACATGTGGCTTATACAGGGTGCTAGTAAATAAGTGAGACAAACTTCAGAAGTGATTCTGTTCAGATTAATTATGACATTAGGCTGTTATATAATTTTTTCGGCAAATGCTTCGTTTTTGAAATTTTATTTAGAAACTGACTACAAAAATGGGTACGCCACTGAGATACTTCAAACTAACAATCACTCGCACTTCTTTCACAACTAGTGCAGTCGCGTCGTCTTAAACTTTATTCTTTTTCTATCAAATATGTCGTCTTCCTCTTAGTTTTTCTTGAACATCAATTGAACGATGTGTTCTATCCAGCTTCTTGGTCAACCCTTCTAATCTCTAGTGTATTTCTTTCTAGTACTTTTCTGAGTTACCTATCAAAGTTTATTCGCTTCACATAACCAAACCTTGTTATAACTAACTTTACTTTTCGTCTGAATGCTTATTCTTTCCATTTGCTTCTTCATTTCTCACTCCTTTGAAGTGCAGGAAAGAAGATTTGAATAGTATTTTCTGGTCGCAATGTGATGTCTTGGCCTTTTTAACAACTTCACACGATCACTACGGCACGTGGAAATATGCCTTATCATCGATCTCCGTTTCAAGCACACATATTTTTATAATACACAGTTGAAGGTGGCAAACTTCTACATCCTGACGACTCATTTCTCGAAACTGAAAGTATATTAGTTACCTATATTTTAATATCGAATGAAAGTTCTATGCTCTCTTTCTAAAGTTGTTTAGTCTGGTCTAGTTTAAAAAGGGGTTACAGTTCACTGTGACCTCAAGGTCCAGTGTACCCCTTTAGAGAGCTGTTCTGAGCACACCCTTCACAACTCACTTTCCTGTTCCAGTGATCTGATGAAATACAATATCAGTGAAGGCTTCAACGAGGCAAGTTCCTCACTCTTACAAGTTTTTAGCCCAAAGCATTATCTCCTCAGGCTCGCAATGCCAATGCATTCCGTGACCAGGTGAATGGGGGTTTCTTTCTCCTCCCCACAGAACCTACACTCGTCAGTGTACGACAATCCCATCCTTAACAGGTACTTCCTGAGGCTACAGTGTCCTGTAAGAATGCCAGTGAGAAGGTGTAATTATTTCTTACCAAGTTCCAGATATCTTTTGGATCTTGCTGTTTAAAAGTTTCGAAGGAACTAAGTGGAATGATCCACCCCTGGGAGATTTCACCAGAGTTTTTTCCTATCGGCTTTCTCCTTCTCCGGACACTTCTTCCTATAGGTACATTTACCGATACATCAGAAGGGTTCGGGGCCAATGAGTGACATGCGTGCTCCCTCTTTAGCAAGTGTATTGGCCTCTTCGTTTCCTTTAATTCCCGAATAACCGGGAACCCAGATTAAAAATGCCTTATTTTTCTTGTCTACCTCATTGAGTTTGTGCCAGCGCTCCCAGATCATCTTTGAGTCGATGACGTAGCAGCTCAGTGCTTTAATAGCAGCTTGACTATCTGAGTTTATGGCTATATCGCACTTCTGATAGTTTCTATCTAGATTCATATCTAGACATCTTTCAGTAGCTAAGATTTCCACTTGAAAGATGCTCAAACATGAGCCTAGTGACAGTGCACAACGGTACTTGGTCCGTATATCCCAGCGCCAGCTCCTGTAGAGGTTTTGGAACCATCTGTAAACCGTTTTACGGTATTTTCTTTGAGGTTTTTGGCGGTGTATTCCCGTTCCTGTTTCCTCTTTCACTTAGCAATGCCCTGTAGTTTTTCTATAGTAGAACGCCCACAAGATTTTCAGTTCGTTATTCTGTGGAATCTTCTAACAAAAAACACGTATTTCTTTCTGAAAACTTTAAAGCTATAACAGTAATGTCGAAGAGGGTTATATCCGTCCTTTTCAAGAAATATAAAATTTTACAATTTTGTTACCTTCGTGAATTCGCTTTCGAAGCATGTAAGGCATGCAGGACACGTGCACAATAGTGGCAATAAATTTCCCTAGTGCATATACCGATATTTATTTCTATGTCACCAAGCACATGGTATTTCAGTACGGATATTAGTTTCCATACTGATTTATTTGATTTCGGAGAAAGTATGGACGGACAGTTCGGAATGAATAATATGTTCAATCCAGGTGCCATACCCTATGATTTGAATTTGGAATCACGCTAGATCTGAATTCCTGCAATTTGTCCAAATGCCCTTGTTAAGCATTCAAAGGGAAATTGGGTCTCTCTCAATAGGATTGAATTCTTTCAAAATTGCACAATTTGACAGCCATATAATACTGATTGACATTGGACATGGCTCTGAAGAGAACTTTATTTCTGGATCAAAAAATGTATCTAACATGTGGCTTATACAGGGTGCTAGTGAATAAGCGAGACAAACTTCAGAAATGATTCTGTATAGAAGAATAATGATATTGTGCTGTTATTTATTTTTTTTCTGCAAATGCATCGTTTTCCGAGATACAATTATTGAAGTTGCACGCCACTGGGATACTAACAATAACTCGCACTTCTTCCACAATTGCTGCCGTCGTGTCCTCCCAAATTTCATTTTTTTATCAAATATGTCGTCTTCCTCTAGGTTTTTCTTGAATATCAGTTGAACGATGTTTTCTATTCAGCTTCATTTTGGTCAGCACCTCTTTGTTACCTCTAATGTATTTCTGTCTAGTACCTTCTGAGTTATTATCAAATTTTACTCGCTTCACATTAGAGAACCATGTTATAACTATTTTTACTTTTCGTCTGAATGCTTATTCTTCCCTTTTGCATCTTTATCTCTCATTTCCTTGCAGTATAGGGAAGAATAATTGAATAGTATTTTCTGGTGACAATGAACACATATTTTCATAATACAGTTGAATGTGGCAAATTTCTACATCCTGCTGACTCATATCATGAATTTGAAACTATATTAGTTAGCTTTATTTTAATATCGAATGAAAATTCTATGCTCCCTTTCTATAGTAGTTTAGTTTAGTTTGAAAGAGGATTACAGTTCACTGTGAACTCAAGGTCCATTGTACCCCTTTACAGAGCTGTTCTGATCACTCCTTTCACAACTCGCTTTCCAGTTCCAAGGATCTGATAAAATCCAATATCTGTGAAGGCTCCAACGAGGCTTATTCCTTACTTTTGCAAGTTTCTTGACCAACGCATTCTCTCCTTAGGATCGTAATGCCAAAGCATTCCATGAGTAGGTGAATGTTGGTTTCTTCCTCCTCCCCACACAGAACCCACACTCGTCAGTGTCCGATAATCCCATCTCAACAGATGCTTTCTGAGGAGACAGTGTCCTGTAAGAAAGTCAGTGAGGAGGTGTAATTGTTTCTTACCAAGATCCAGATATCTTTTGGATCTTCCTGTTTCAAAGTTTCGGAGGAACTTAATGGAATGATCTACCCCTGGGAATTTCGCCAGAGTTTTTTCCTCTCGGCTGTCTCCTTCTCCAGAAACTCCTTCTTATAGGTACACTTTAGCAAGTGTATTGTCCTCTTCGTTTTCTTTGATTCCATGGCCGAAACCTAGATTAAAAATGCCTTATTTTTCTTGCCTACTTCATTGAGTTTGTTCCGGCACTTCCAGATCATCTTTGAGTCGATGACGTAGGAGCTCATTGCTTTAATTGCAGCTTGACTATCTGAGTGTATGGCTATACCGCACTTCTGATAGTTTCTTTCTGAATTTATATCTAAGGTTGTTCCAACAGCTGACTTTTGTACGGTAATTTGACGGTCACGAAACTGTTAGTAATCGATCTTATGCGCATGTCTAAACTTTGACCGTACAAGAACCGACGAAGATGTTTGGAAGGGTTGGAACGAATTTTGACTGTTTGTTGACCATACCATATGCGTTAGATGGAACCATAGATAAATAAAGTTCATTTATCTATGGATGGAACCATTTTGTTTTCTCTTTGCGAAACAAGCCGGTGGAAGTACCTATAATCAGAGTCTCTGCTATATACTTATTTTTTGAAAAAACAAAATGAATCAAACAATAAACGCATGAAATTGTTAAGTTCTAAAAGTCTACCTAAATAATTTTCATTCATGACTTTATTTTCATGCGGCATTAGGTCATCATCTTCTGAACTTGAATCAGTGAATTCTACATCACTAATTCCCTCATCATCCATGTTGAAATTTTAATACCTGCAATTTAACTACGAATTAATACTAATAAAATACTTCCAGAACACAAACCCCTTACCGATAGAAATTTTTGATCGAATATGGGAAAACGGATAACAAAATTGTACTTTACAAACAAATTATTTGGAATTGTGTGCTTATTCTAGAGACACTGCTTGCTGTTCACATAGAGAAAGAATTTGTTCTATGGCTGTTTAATCTGAAACACGTGCTTACGTGACGGTCTTTTAAATCAAAAGCACACAGGACTGCGCATGACAGTCCAAACAGTACTTGCTCCAGACCAGGGATCGAAATGACGATCACAAAACCGTTCCACTCACGGTCCCGAAGCAGGATGGAACAAAAACGAAACCGTTCTCAAACGATACATTTTCAGTTGGAACACATTTTTATCTATTGCGCAGAATCCTGACGATCATTGTACGGTCAATTCTTGAGTTGGAACAAACCTCTAGACATCTTTCAATAGCTAAGATTTACTCTTGAAAGACGCTCATACAGGAGCCTAGTGACAGTGCACACTCGGTACTTGGACCGTATATTCCAACGCCAGCTCCTGTTGAGGTTTTAAAACCATCTGTATACCATTTTACGGTATTTTCTTCGAGGTTATAGTCGGTGTATTCCTGTTCCCATTCATCTCTTTTACTTAGCAATGTCCTGAAGTTTTTCTATAGTAGAACGCCAATAAGATTTCCAGTTCGTTGTTCTGTGGAACCTTCTAACAGAAAAACAGGAGTTTCTTTCTGAGAACCTTAAAGTTATAACAGTAACGTCGAAGAGGGTTAGGTCCGTCCTTTCCAAGAAATATAAAATTTTACAATTTTGTCACCTTCGATAGTTCGCTTTCGAAGCGTATAAGGCATGCAGGACACGTGCACAATAGTGGCAATAAATTTCCCTAGTGCATATACCGATATTTATTTCTATGTCACCAAGCACATGGTATTTCAGTACGGATATTAGTTTCCATGCTGATTTATTTGATTTCGGAGAAAGTATGGACGGACAGTTCGGAATGAATAATATGTTAAATCCAGGTGCCATACCCTATGATTTGAATTTGGAATCACCCTGGATCTGAATTCCTGCAATTTGTCCAAAGGTCGTTGTACAGGATTGAAGGGAAATTGGGCCTCTTCGAATTCTTTCACAATTGCAGAATTTGAGAGCCATAGAATATTGATTGACATCAGAGAAGGGTCTGAAAGCAACTTTATTTCGTGTCCCTGAAAAGTATCTAACATTTCAGTGGTTTGACCTATAGAAATGTATTGGGTTTTTAAATTTCCTTAGCAGGTGATTGAAATTGTTGAGTCCGAAATTGTTTTTTATTTTGAATACGCAGACAGTAAATTTGCAGAAGGTATATATTTTTTTTATTTGTTGTATCCTGAATTCTCGAAACTTTATGAAAGCGGACCTTCTTTTAATGAAAAATGCTTAGGAATGCTTTCGAGAATTATAGAAAAATTTGTAGAGAACATCATTCAACACTACAGGGTGGACCAGATCGTAATCAAGAAATTTCAACCATATTCTACATCAAAAATAAGCCCTAGTTTGTCATATTAACATATGTCGAGAAATGTTTCCTCTCCTAGAAACGGGGTGTTGAAATTATAGAAAAAAATATTTTTTATTGATAACTTTCACACGAAATATTCTCATGAAATTTGAGACGTTGATTTTTGGCGTCAAGGAGCACATTTTGCATGATATCATTACTTTTCTATTCTACCAGTTGCGTCCCTACTGCAGCGAGACTGAATATTTTCGGATGAAAAAATAATACGCCACTGGTTTTTCCGATAATAAAAATTACTATTTAAATCCGTATTCAATTTGGAGCAAATTCGGTCTCTTGACTTTTTGCTGTACGAGGCATCGTTTCCGGTAAAAAAATCTCAACACCTTGTATCTCGGAAAGAAAACATTTCTCGACATACGACTACCTGATGAATTTGAGTTCAAATTCAATTCTGTCCATGAATTCGTTAGTAAGCGAAATAGTACAGGGTGTTTCAAATAAAAATCGAAATCTCTGTTACTCAATATCTCAGATAGAACAAAACCTATCGAAATCAAATTTTGCGGTCACACCCAAGATACTCATGAAAAGCCCCATACGAAATTTTGTTACCAAAGTGCTTTCACAAATTTTAGAAGTTATAGCCTTATCGCTTCACCAATAAACAAGCGCTCACAATTACCTGTTCAGGGTTTTTCTAATTTTTTTTATCAACTCACTAGCCATTTGTAGCATTTCTTCAAATCGAGTTGGCACTCTCATTTGTCAATAGATCTAAAATAATCCATTCCTTCGTTAGTTTATGTGTTATATGGCACTGTACCTCTAGAAGCAAGCGCACAAAAATACGTTCAATTCACGAATCGCAAAAGTGGGGAGTATGTTTTTGACGGAATTTGTCCTGTAGCATGATATTTGAGAGGATGATAAATAGATAAGACGAGGAAACTTAGGCATCATTAACTAAGAATATGTAGGAGTAATCCGATCATTAAGTTATACAAATCGTTGCTTCTTCTGAAACATAATACTATTTACATGAACTGTGTACACAGGTATTTTCAGGAAACTCAAGATTGATGGTTGAACAGAAATCGAATTACATACTGACAATAATGAAATTTCGATGAGCTTGAATTTCCCTATGGGTTATGTTCTGGAAGATATAATTTAATCCTTGCAGTTAAAAGTCAGGTATTGATTACCAGACGTTCTGCTACATTACTGTGATGCTTCTCCAGTGTTCATTGTGAGATCCTCAGGCTATAGATAGGCACTTCGTAATTTCTTCACTAATCAGAGTAGCCTTTTCGATAAATGTCTATTTGATACAAAACTGATAGTCAATAATTGCATTATCAGTGCAAATGTTTAATATTACAATTGACGCAGAACTAATTCAGAAATTCAGTTAAAAAAACGTTTGCGAATATCGATTTAAAATATATTTCTCCATTCGAGTACAACATTTCATGTTTATTTAACACAGTTTTGAAGATGATATCTGGAAAATGGCGTCTTTTTTTCAACACTGGGTTAATTGATTTCGGGAATGTAGTACAATTCTATACAGCATTTTTTTTGGTATGCAGGATATAGAAAAACGAATATTGTTCTTCAAGTAGACCATCAACTCAAACAAGACTGTTGTAATTCTATTCAATAGAAAAAGAAACCATTCCGACATAAAAACATTATATTTGGACGGAAATTAAATACCTAGGAATAACACTAGATAGAAAACTTGTTATAGCATGTTGATACTGCTATTGTCATAGCTAAAGGGGCTTCAATGGCGTCCAGACGTCTATGCGGCAAAAATTGCGGTTGTAACCCGAAAATACTGGGATGGATGTACGTCATGATTGTGAGACCTATAATCACATATGGGGCAGTCAGGTAAGTACGATGAAAAGGCCCGATAAAGTACAGAGGCTCGCCTCTGTGTGCATCACTGGAGCTATGAGAACGTGATCTAGAAAGTAAGCACTGAGAAAATTTTCAGAATATTGCTGAGTGAAGGAAAGGAAGGGCAACGGGAAATCACCGACTATTACCTCAAAGAAAATACCGGAAAATGGTATACAGATGGTCTACAGGAGCTGGCGCTGGGATATACGGGCCAAGTACCAAGTGTGCACTGTCGCTAGGCTCCTGTATGAGCGTCTTTCTAGCAGAAATCTTAGCTATTGAAAGATGTCTAGATATAAATCTAAAGAGAAACTATCAGAAGTGCGATATAGCCATACACTCAGATAGTCAAGCTGCTATTAAAGCACTGAGCTCCTACGACATCGACTCAAAGATGATCTGGGGGAGTGCCGAAACAAACTCAATGAGGTAGGCAAAACAATAAGGTATCTTTAATCTGAGTTCCCGGTTATTCGGGAATCAAAGGAAACGAAGAGGAGTTTCTGGAGAAGGAGAAAGCCAAGAGGAAAAAACACTGGCGGAATCTTCCAAGGATGGATCATTCCACTAAGTGCCTTCGGAACTTTGATACACTGTCGCCTCAGGAAGCACCTGTTTAGGATGGAATTATCGGATTTTCTTCCTGGGCTTCTTTGGGGTCTTCAGCGCTCCAGCACCTTCGCCTGATTTAGTTCCTTGCGGTTTTTTCTGAAACGATATCAAAATCATAAATTATATGTTCACAACGATCTCCCAGGACTCTGATCCACTATAATAATAGTATTCGTTAAAATAATTCGAAAAAGTAAAAAAAAATAGAATCTGATCCTATATTTGATGTAAACGGAACAGTTGAGTTTATGAATCAATAAAATGAAACCAAGAAATATCTGGATGTTCAAAATTTTCCTCTTACCAACAAACATGTTCACGATAGAAATCTATTGAAGAATTGTCGAAAATGTGATCCCCATCCCATTGAACATTATCGATTGAAAATATATTCTGGGAGGATTCTGCATTTCTTAGAAACTATAGGTTTCACTCCCAGTCTCTGAAACATATATAATTAAAAAATGTTTGATTAAGGTGAAGTGCCCCTGCGAAAATCTTTGCACTCATTTGTCAGGAGCAAATTGGTCTTGAAAAAATTGTTGCCTAACAGTAAAACTGAAAAATAAAACACAATTAAAAGGATATTGTAACGTTTCGGTGGCTATATCAGACACCTTCTTCAGACAAACTCTAAAATTCTTCAGAATTGTGTATTTTCTCATTGGTAATCTAACTAGAACAAAACCAATGAATGAGACACAAAATAAAAAAAATTGTGTTTACAATATTCCCTTTTCAACATAAGAAGTTTTCAAAACACAAAAATTATTTGAGATCCATTCTAACTAGAACAAACCAAGAATGAGACACAAAAATCAAAAAATTGTGTTTACAATATCCCTGTATATGTGGAAAATCTTATACAGGAGAGACATCAAGACTTTAGAAATAAGAAAACGGGAACATAAGAAAACATCAACAATAGAGAATCACAAGAATCACAAATTGCTGATCATATATGTTCAAATAGCGGAGATCATATGATGAACTGGGACCCCACAAAGATCCTCATGACGGAACCTGATAATTATAAAAGTGAAATTAAGGAATCTACATGTATTTTGTTAGATGAAGTAAATAATTTGGCCAATTGTTCTGTGGAATAGATCGTATTTGGATTGATTTATTGAGGAAAGAAGTGACATCAGAAATTTCAAAATCAAATAAATCAACTCTCTATAGATTGACAACTTTCAATGTCAATCAGATTACAAATGAGAAAATACACAATTCTGAAGAATTTTAGAGTTTGTCTGAAGAAGAAGAAGGTTGTTGATATAGCCACCGAAACGTTACAATATCCTTTAAAGTTGTTTTATTTTTCAGTTTTACTGTAGGCAACAATTTTTTTCAAGACCAATTTGCTCCTGACAAATAAGTGCAAAGATTTTCGCAGGAGCACTTCACCTTAATCAAACATCTTTTAATTATTATGTTTCAGAGGGACTATATTACTGTTCTACCTTTTAAATTATTTTCTCTACTTAAGTTGTTCATGTAATTTTGCTGAAATTAGCGTAACAAAAATTCACACCTACTACACATCAAATCATTCAGATGAGTAGTTTCAGAAATATCGTTAAACATTCCAGTAACAACAACTTTTGAACCAATCAACCGATTTGGCGATTTGACTTCTAAGTCGTTTGCATGATCAATATTTAAATTCCCATTCAAACTCGAGGAGCTCCAATTTTTGTTCATTTCACATTTTCCTTCCATTTTAACTCCTTGTACTTCCGCAGCTGCTGAAGCGGGGAAGAGCTCCTTCCTCGCCGGATTCGGAATGGGATTTTTAGCATTCGCACTCAAGAAATTGCTGTTACCAGTTTTCATCGGTGCTCAATTGCTCAAGTCAGTCATGATAGCCATGTTTCTACCATCCATAATCGGAGGACTGGGTAAGTTCCTAGGCAAAGGCCTGTCCACTTTCTCTGGGATATCCACTGCGTCCACTGGATTCAGTCCTCATCAACAGCAGCCCGAAGAGTTCGAATTTAAGGATACCAATCCATACAACACGAATGCAGATGATGGTCTGGAAGATTTCATGCCAGCTGGAGAAGCATCGAATACGAACGTGATGAGTATTAATGTGGTTTCAGCTTCGTCGGAGGCTACTCCCAGTGCGAATAGCAGGTAAGCACCATACTTTTCAGAGATGATTCATCTAGTACTAATTTATGACTGAACGGAGTATTTGACATATTCATCGATGTAAAATAATGAAATCATCACCAGGTCACGTATTCTGGACAAGTCATGTTTCAAAGCGTATACAAACTTCATTGCGCGAATCTCTCTTTACCTGCGAAAATGCACCACACCAAATGAAGTTCTTATTCGCTTTGAAAGATTGTCGAGAATACGGCACCAGAACGGAGTTCCTCAAAATTATTTTAATTTGAAATTAGTACCTGAAAGGTTTTTCAGTTACAAGAAACAGTTCATATAAAGGGGTTCCAATAAAAAGTGTTATTTTGAAAAGCCCGCTATTTCGGTAGATGTCACGTTTGAAGCTTGTAGAAACTACGCCATTAATGAAAATAGAACGATACACGCTTCAAGATTGCATTGAAAGTATTAGAATTCACTATAAAAATGGTGAAAATTTGGCAGATACTAAGTGCCACACAAGCAACGAAACCATTGATCTTTTGCGGAAAAAGTTTCCGGACCTTGTTATCTTTCCAAAAAATAATCACACTTGGCCACAGAGATCTTGTGATTTAACTCCTTGCGACGTTTTCCTTTGGGGCCACGTGAAAGAAGAAGGTCTCCGCCAATAGCCCAGCGTCGATTTAAGACCTCAAAGAAGGAATTCGTGAGGCTATCGAGGACATAGGGCAGCCACTTTGCGATTTGGTTATGGAAAATTTCATTAAAAGGATATAGTCCTGTGAGCGTGGTCGTGATGGTCATTTGCCTGATGATATTTTCCACTATTAACGGCATAGGTTCTTCTTCACAATGAAATAAACATCTGATCATTTATATTCAAAGATGGCATTTTTCTTTTGATATCAAAATAACACTTCTTATTGGAAAACTCAACACAATGTAACACAAACTATGGGTAAAGATAAAATAAATGAAATATAAAATAATCTGGAAACTTTCAAAAACAAGTAAGCAATATTACAATTACTGAATAATAAACAAATTATTATATTTCAAAATACACTACAATAAATATTAATTTGAATAACTATTCAAAATCGTAAGTGTTCATTTTTTCCCTTTTTATTGAAAAATATTTAAATATACAAACAAAGTTCTGATCCTTTCATGGTGGCATTTCGTTTGAAATAAAAATTGACTCAGATAACTTCAACAATACAAACATTCAAAATCATTGTCAAATAAAGGTAGAATCAATTGAAATGTCACAGACGTAAGGATTGTCCTAAAGACTTGAAATCTACAGGGTAAGATGCCGCGGATAAGTTTGTCAATCAGCCAAATCTTATAGGCTTTTCCATAAAATTTAGGCATTCAAAACTTTTGTTCTTCAATATCTCAGACAAAACGAAACCAATCGAAATGAAATTTGGCGACCACATACAAAATGCCCATAATGAACCTCGTGCAGAATTTTTGTGGCCAAAGTGTTATTAGAACCATAAAAAATCGAATTGGAATATTGAAAAGAGAAATTTTCATATTTTATAACATAATATCCTGTTTAAGTGGAACTCATATTGTCAATGAAGATTGATATACTGAATTTTCGTGAGTTATCAAAATCACATAATTTAATTTCTTTAAATTTTTGATTTTTTACATATTTCATTTTTTGATAATTCTCAGAATATTACTCTGATCGTGATAAGAATTCGCATTCATATACTTATCCTGAATTTCAAGTCCTATACACAATTTTGAGGTAATAGTATTATTGCTCTATTAACGAATGAGCGCTCAAAAGCTTTTATCAACTTTTTTGTCATAACTTGACTCTATTCTGCGAAAGTGTATTTCTAATCTATGTATAATAGGGGTAGCTTTGCAAGCTTTCTTCATGTTTTTATCAGTGTTGTACATGGAAATCTGCCATTCTCGAAAATAATTGGTGGTGAATGAATTTGAATTAAAATTTTATCTTTTTCAATATGTCGAAAAGTTGCATATCTCTGTTTTTTACTACGTTTTTTTTCGGGAGAATAGGTGGTATATCTATTTATTCAGTAGTATTTCACTAGAATAAACTAACAGTAATTTCTTGTTCCATTCTAAAAAATACACAACCATCATATGGATGAACTGATAGTAACATATAGAACAAGTCAGTCGAAAATCTCTGCATAGGAAACGCGAAAACTCCAAACGCTTCCGCAAATGCGACAGAATGTGTATATAGATAAACCAACAAAGAAACGAAGCATAAAGCAATCTATTTCTAACGACGTAGACCGAAAAGCGAGTTATCTCTTTCGGTTGAGAACAAACGACGCAAAGGCTCGATCCGCTGCAGTGCGAACCTCAAAAGGGTGGTCCAGCAAAACTGATTCAATCTATCAAATAGTGGAATTCAGTACATTCCCTATCGGAGCGTACAATTGAAAACAAATGGAAAAATTATACGGCATCGGTGTTCTGACCATTCCGTGTGTCCGGTTGAAAATAGAAAAGTTTTTGGATGCAGGAAATGCTGGTTTCTATTATTTTTACGAGGATGAACCTGGATGTTGCATTCATGAATATGGAAAAACACGAATGCATGCGAATATTTCTTCTTGTTCAAAAGAAAAGGGGAGCTCGTTTTGTTTTTGTCATAGAGTTGCTGAAAGTTCTGAATTTATCTGCCATCAGATGTATGGAAATAGGTGTATGTGGGATGCAGGTACAGAATGTTTACGTACCTATTTTATGTTTTATGTTTTTATTTCTCATCGCTTTATCTGTATTCTATGGAATCTGTATATTTTCACGAATATGCAGAAATTTTTAGTGAAATTCCGAACCAGTTACAGATTGTTAAATGGTTACATTCCACTGTTACCTGGAGGTCTATTGTGCCCCTCATCGAAGCCCTTTTTGTAACTATCCTACAGTTTACACTCTTGTTCCAGAGCTTTAATGAATTTCAGTATATGAAAAAGCTTCAGTGAGGCTGAATACAAGTTCTTCCTGTTCAAGACATTCTTTGAGCAGGCTCAAAATGGCAATTCATTCTGTAACTTAGTGAAAAGAACTTAACTCGTCTTCTCCACATAATCTACACTCGTCAGTGTCTGTGAAGTGAATTCTCATCATATTCTTTCTATGGTGACAATGAGGAAATTTTCAGGACATTACTGTCTGAAAGGGGGTAATGGGAACGAGAATACACCGACTATAGCCTCAAAGGAAATACAGTAAAATAGTATACACATGGTTTCAAAACCTCCACAGGTGCTGGCGCTGGGATATACGGGCCAAGTACCAAGTGTGCAATGTCGATAGGCTCCTGTATGAGAGTCTTTCAAGCGGAAATCTTAGCTTTTGAAGATGTCTAGATATGAATCTAGAAAGAAACTTTCAGAAATGTGATATACTCATACACTCAGATAGTCAAGCTGCTAGTAAAGCCCTGAGCTTCTACGTCATCGACTCAAAGATGATCTGGAAGTGCTGGAAAAAACTCAATAAGGTAGGCAAAAAAATAGGGTCTTTTCAGTCTGTGTTCTCAGCCCGACACTGATCAAAGAAAATGAAGAGGCCAAATCACTTGCCAAAGAGGAAGCACGAATGTCACTCATTGGTCCAGAGCCTTTCTGTTTTATAGGTAAATGTACCTATAAGAAGTAGTTTCTGGAGAAGAAGAAATAACTCTGGCGGAATCTCCTAGAGGTGGATCATTTCACTAAGTTCGGAACTTTGAAACAGCAAGATCGCGAAGATATCTAGATCGTGGTAAGAAAAAATTACACCTCCTCACTTGGTTTCTTACAGGACACTGTCGTCTTAGGAAGTACCTGTAGAGGATGGGATTACCGGACACTGACGAGTGTAGGTTTTGTGAGGAGGAGGAAGAAACCTCCATTCACTTGATTTCGCGATGTTTTGGCATAGCGAGCCTAGGAAGAGAGTGCCTTGAGCAAGAAATTCGTTAGAGTGAGGAACTCTTGAAGCCTTCACAGATATAGGATTTCATCAGACTGCTGGAACTAGAAGGTGAGCTGTGAAGGTTGTGGTATGAACAGCTCTGTAAGGTAGCACAAAAGAACTTGAGGTCGCAGTGAGCTGTAACCTATAACTGAGGTGACAACATCTTGTGAGAAAGCCGGTGAGGTAACTGGTTCATCCAAATAGTTTTTGGAATTCGTAGAGTCATACCTAGTTTGATAACCCTTTGTGGTGTCGGAGCAACTTTTGGCTATAAATTAATTCCGATACAATTTGATTCTGGTGCAGAAAACCGAAAATCATCTGATCTTGAACTATGATTCATTTTCTCTGACTCAATGAAAAAAGATTAAGATTGGCAAGTCTCGATATGTTAAATGGAGTAAGGATTTATTTTCAACAATAATGAATCAATGATTTCTGTTTCTCCAGTATATCCTTACTCACACAATATTATTTTCGAAAAGACGATAAATTGCATTAGAAATATTTAGGGTGACGAAAAATGAGTTTATGAGAAACTATTGATTTTCTTGAAGGACAAAATTTTGTAAAGATGAGTATATCCTCAGAGACCGTTTGCAACACAATTACCCCAGAAAATATGACTAATAATGCATAATATAAATAATAGATTGATTTTTCTGCTATTTGTAATGCGCGATGCAGAATGGCGAATGCGCCGGTGTAGTATATGATTATTATCGACTATCGATTATTTTTCGACAAATTCAGAAACTTCTACATAAATCACTGAAGCTTTACAAGATAGGTAGATTATATCTGATATGTTAAAATTATTTCCTCCATCTTCTACGAAAAAAAATATTCGATATTATATTTGGTCCAAAAGGAAAAATGCATTATTCTGTAATAAACTGATAGTTCTGGATGTATGATTACTATCAAATTCTACATATTATCACATAACAAAAGTGACAGAATGATCAAAGAACAGATTCTTAATTTCCTTTGAATCTTTGGTTTCAACAAGAATATGGTGATGAATTGAACGGAATTTGGTATTTGGGTGATTGCTGAAATTGAAACTATTTGTGACAATATTCTTTCACGTTCATACCGCTGTCCGAATTCCTTCATATTGTAAATAACTGCATACAAACAGAAACATTTAAACGCTTGTTTATATTGTATATTTACTCTATTCATTCATTGATTCAGTTTTTCTGTTGAAATCTCAAACCTTTCTTGAGAATCTCAACACGGGAATACGATAATGAGTAGAATGACTCCAATAATTCTCATAATATTCGAACTTCAATGATCGTTCAAGGATTCTTTTCAATTTTATATTCAAGATATGACACCGGCATTTTATTATTATTGACATAAGAATAGGAAATTTCAACTCCTATAGTATGAGAAAATCTGATTTGCTAATTAATCTTCACAATTATTCTTTACTTTCACAGGTTTGGTATGTCAAACAAGCGCATCCACTACGTAGCTCCAACAACGAACGACAACTACTACATGAGAAAACCTCACAAAAAGGCGGATTACAAAGTCTTTCACAAGATTCCCTCGTCTTCCCTACTACTCACCAGCTACGATCCTTTCTACAGTCCGCTTTTATCCAGATTGGACGCTGTCTTCCAACAGTTGGGACTGGGAAACGACAAATCTCCAAAAACCGAACTATGTAGGGAGAGACTGGTCTGTATGATGTACGCCAATCCTGCCAAATATGCACCTTATAGCAATTTGGTATCTGCGCAGCTGAGCAGGTTAGTATCTGAGGAGAATGTTGATTAGACATGTTCGTATAGAATAATTTATTTATGGAGCACCCAGATAATTAGTTGAGCAGAGTATATGTATACAGGGTGTCCCGAAAAATGTGGAAAATCTCTCGGATTCAGATAGAACATAAGAGATGAAGATGACAAATTCCCATAATTTTTTTCTAGCGGCCCTTCCTACGAAGATACGACCATCTAAATGACGCCATTGGAAATCCATTTTAGTGGAATAAGTTTCAAACTACTTAATATAATTTGATGAAAATTTGATATGATTAATAGTATTGAGGACCTCTTAAATCACCGCACTCAAATTTCTATTGGCTTGTTCAGTTCACCAGGGGCGGACTGGGTTGTACATTTTAATGCTTACATTTTTTAACAGCCTGTGTGATAAGGTGCTAAGAAAAACAAATGTGGATACCTTGAACATTAAGCTGAAGAAAAGATACTCGTGTTCAGTGTCGATAAAATGAACCGTTTTCGAAAAGATAATAATGAAAGAAGTGAGTAATTGAAATTTATTCCACTGAAATGAATTTCCTGTGGCGTCATGTAGGAGGTCGTATCTATCTTCGTCGAGAGGCCGCTAGGAAAAAAAAATTGGGAACTCTGAATCCGAGAGATTTCCCACATGTTCTGGGACGCCTGTTTATCCATAAAGTTCATTTTTAAACTATTACTCATTGGCTTACCTAAATTTCATTTTCAGTTGCGTTTTTCGTATTTATGCGAATCATATAATATTCAATTTACTAGCATTAGTCTTTTTCCACGATGCGCTACAAAATGGCGAATGCTCTGGGTAATTTGAACTCACAATAACGTATAGAGGATTTGTATTTGTAGATTAAAAACTTTCATACCGTTGGTTAGATAGATCAACTTACCAACTTTTTTGTAGTATACATAGTTTGCTACAGTAAACTCTTAACCACCCATTCATTACGCTTTCAGAATCCATGAAAAAGTCAGTTTCTCTTAGTTTTCGAAATTATTGCTAACTCCTAACTCTTCTCCCTGAATAATTAAACATTAATATGGGTCAGATTAACTTATACAGAGTTTCTATAAATGATGGCTTTGGAGTATTTTCATTTTGCCGCTTCCTATGCAGAGTCAACACATTTATGATTCCAAGTACAGAATTCGACCGTCTTACCCATAGAAATATACTATAATATAGTATATTTACTATAATAAAGTAAATTTATATGGTCTAACTTGTGAAACATTGTAATTATTTTATGAACTGGTGGTGTGAAATAGTTTGGTACCCTTATTCTATAGCGGCAAAGAATAATCCAAAGCCAACTGATCTGATAAAACCATTTATGAAGACCCTGTATAAAACCGACGACTGAGTGAGTTCTTATGAAAAATAGCAACAAAAAAGATAATCTACCAATTCAAATATTTCTTAAATGTTTCATTACAAGATCAGCGATAAAGGATAGTTTCTTCACGTGATTGTCTCAGACTATTCTTCCTAGATTTTCTAAAAAAAAATTATGAAGTGACGTCTTTCTTGAAGCCGTGATAATGCAAAAATAGGTTCTGCTAACCGTTAGCCATTACATTGTGAGCCGGGTGAAATAATCAAGTGAAAATTCAGGAATAATTCTTCGGCATTTCTACCAATGAATGAATATAATAAAATACAATTTTCACTTACCTAACTAGAGAGCCTATAGAATGAATAAACGTATGATATAAGATTTCTTTTTGGTCTTACACCTG
Organism: Propylea japonica; assembly: GCA_013421045.1. Classification (NCBI taxonomy): domain Eukaryota; kingdom Metazoa; phylum Arthropoda; class Insecta; order Coleoptera; family Coccinellidae; genus Propylea; species Propylea japonica. The sequence goes on from CM024245.1 coordinate 48,757,163, forward strand.
GGTCGCCAAGTATGAACAGATTTTTTGGTCCTAGTTATTTTTACTTTCTCGTTCAATCTTTAAATAACCATAAAATAACTGTTTTATTGTAAACACAATCATTTAGAGTTGTTTTACAGAAATCCATCATGAATGACGGAATAATTAGCCGAAAAAAGTAGAAACCTACATTTGCTCGATATTGAATGACTAAAAATGATTAACTATTTGTATCCATTGAGTAGAGTAGTGAAGGTCGCTTTTCATTTTTGAATTATTATTTGAACTAAAAATTAATCTTAAATGAATTGAATTTATGTCTAGAAGTATAAACAGAGCAATTTACTAAAGCGGACTTGATAGAAAACAAAGATTATGTACAACCCTTTTGGAACGTCACTATCTATCCATCAACGTATACTGTGAAATGTGAATATGACTAGAAATATAAACGTATAAGAAGGGCTAGAAAGCGACATCTTGACGGCTCACAATTTAACTGGCATTAAAGGTTTTGCGGGACATATTATCCGAGTCTTGCCAGATCACAAAGGGCGCACTGGTTCATTCGAAGCGCCTCAGGAGTTTCGGAAACATACACCACAAGCCTGAGGGTTAATGTTTAACTTGACAGACGGCGCAAGGAAGCGAAAGCCAATTAAGATCACATCGAGTTCTTTGCTGTTCAATTGGGAAACACTGCAGATATACATTTAATGGCATTAGAAGGGTGTAGCAGGTTAAGCTGCAATTAGTTAATTTCAACTATAGTTTCATTTCGTCAAAGAAGTATTTTTTTAACGGGTGTCCAAAATAAGTTGTCAAGTGAGAGGATCTCAGAAACCCGATTGGCCTGAACAAAATGTAATGAAGAAAAATTGATTAATTAAATGTATTCTACTGAAAAAACTGCCTGTATAATGTTTTAGTTTCATGTTCATAACTTCAGTAATGAAGAAGTAACGAGAATTTTTCATTGGACGCCATTTTCCAGTTTTCTCTAATAACTCGAAAACGGTTCAACTTAGAATGTTGTGGTTTTCACCGAAAGAATTCCTTCAAAAATCGAGCCCAAAAATGGGCCACATATTTCGTTCTTGCTCTTTGGGTTTTGAGATCCCCTCACTAGACAACGAATTTCAGACACCCGGTACAACTGCTATTGAAGGTGATACTTTCAACGACAGCAATAGTATTAAAAGTGGTTGCTTTTATGAAATGTCTTACAATAGTATATTACGAGTGTATAACGATAGCCATTATACGCGAGTAGCATAGTATACTTTATTCACGACTACTGAATATATTCCTTGAAGATTGTGAGATTGTGAATTTTTGTAATAAAAATGCAATCGATGTAATAAAAGTAGATTAGGTTCTCGATTGACAAGGTAAAACCATATTTGTTTGTTGAAGTACTTAAAAATACTGAAGGAATACCAATTTGAGGGATATAATTTTAGAACTGAATCTATTAATCATCCGACAGCAGTCAATAATTATTCATTATTCACTTGTGATTAATGGATATAATTATGGCCGAGCAAACATAAGTATAATAGGTGACTCATATAAAAGTCGTGGATAAAGTATTTTTTTATAAGTGCTATTGACAGCCAACATAATTAAAAGTGGTTGCTTACGGGAAAGCATCTTCAGAATTTTTAACACTACATTATTTTAGGATGAGGTCGAATGAAATTATGATTTCCATTTGTTTATGTATTTCGATGCAGAGAAAATGTGTTAAAAGTTTGGTAATTATTAATTAACTAATTAACTGAAGAAGTGGTATTTTAAACTAATAATTTTTCAAGCAAGATCTCTCCTGTCATTTCTTCGTGTGAGCGAGAAAATTGTAAAACTCGATGTGTGTGTGGTGACCCAATTCTTCAAATATTGAAGAACTATTTAAAGGTACGAACTACACTCAGAATTACATGATTGAGTCAACACTCAGAAGAATTGTTTCCCAAATTAGATTAAGACAATATATCCATAAAAATTCAAGAACATACCGTCAGGGCGCCGGACCTTCGTTTGCATCCTGTGTAGTTTTACGACGCGTCAAAAGTGTTGGTACACAGGAGTACCGTCGGGCAGTAAAGGGTTAAATTTCGATACATTGAGTGAACTGAGTCCTCCGCACAAAAAATTTCGATCCGATTCTTGATAATCCAATTTGATTGAAAATTGCACAAAATAACAGATTCTTGAGTATTGCACCAAAATGACTTTTTCAATAGTTGAAAAATTTCGTATTTTCAATTCAGCAATTTTTTCAGGGAGCTGAACGAGTTGAGAAAGCCTGCCTCTGATAACCCGGAGATTTTGAGATTCTTCAGGTATATGAAAGCAGCTAAAGATGGTCAAGATGGAGAAGAATGTCTTGCACATGGAGGATGTCCATCCTTGGTTGCGAACCATGCTAGTCCAGCAATTTTAACCACGTTCAATGATATTAACAAATTAGTACAAGCAAGAAACTTGTAGTTGTAATTCTGATAACTAGGTGTTTCCGATAACCGAAGAATCAGTTCAATATTGATTATTTCCAAAAAAGTTTGATTAAATCTTGAAGCAATATTATCATTCTCTAATGACGCAACTTTTTTCAGAGTAACAGAGTTTATTATTCAAAAACTGTTAGGAAAGCATTCATTTTCGTGGTATTGATTTTCTCACTTTTAAGACTCAAACTAGCTAGTAACATTATGCTTTCAAAGGTGTAGCAAAATATGACGAAAATGGTTGAATGGTGAATGTCAAAAGTAAATATTGACTGATTCTTTGAATTATCGTCATTTTAAGTCTTGTTCCTCCTACATTTCGCTCAAATCATTATTACTATAGACATGTATATTTTACACTAAACCACAAGCATATTCTGTCGATGTGTTTTAGAGCCATTTTAGGAAAATTTTACAAAGGGTTTGGGATACAAGGGTATATTTATTTTACATTTTCATCAATATTTCAGTTTTTTTGTTTTCTTCAAGAATTTTCATGATTTTATCACTGTTTACTGAAAGTTTTTAACTTCATATGTTAATAATGTTTCATCTTCTGAGGGTTCATATTTTCTTCGCATAGGTAGGAATTAAGTTATTTATTGAATATTTATTTATAACTTATTTATTTATTTTAATATTAAACTAGAGTTTCAACTCTTATTTATATTTTATCATCAAGTCAAATTATGGATTATTAGATATCTGCATCTACCTATTTGCAATAGATATGATGAATTGTGATAGATTTTCTACTCCCAATGTGGGGTATAGATCAATTACTTTGAATTTAATTTTAAGGATAATAAAATGTTCAGAATTAGAGTTGCTTGTTTATTTCATGGAAATGCCTGAATTTAAGTTTCAAGATACCATTATGTGTGCGCAATCTCATGTTTTAAGAATTATATATTTGAAGTAATATTTGTGTGAAAGTTTCTTCCGTTTTTTTTTCGAAGAAAATTTAAATATTTGATCGATTTTAGTATTTTTTTACTTGAATTTAATTGTTTCCTCTCATGTTGAATAGTCATTAAACGAATAATGAAGGACTCTTCATTTGAATAGAGCATGCGTTTGCGTGCGGGAATGGATTAGCAGGAGGTTTTTTCACACTGTTTGGCAATGTTACCCTTTACGAATTGAAATGCTTGCGGGAAAAGGGTTGAAAGCGCACTCTTGTATGAACATTTTTTTTCGAATGATTTTATGCTAAAAAGCAAACTTTCAATATAATTTTGCAACCAGGAAGGACCCTACAAAATTTTTTCGATTATAGAATAATGACAGATAGCTACGAGCCACAACAATAGATTGAGTGGGTGTATTCAGTGTGAGAACCGGATCTCGTACTTTCTCCATGTAGAAATGAATCACCTATTATCTCATACATTATGTAAACGATGTAGATAGTATGACCTTACTTCCGAATTGAGAAAAGGTGATATTTATGGGGAAATTAAAAGTTTTGAATTTTCTATTCGAAATTATCCCCCAAATTTTCAATTCTATTTCTATATCGAATGTTCTGATAGAAACACGTGTTTCAATACTATACATTTTGTAATAAAACTTGATATAAACTGTGAGATTATTCATTATAGCAGCTTTGAAATTTTCAATGTTAGTTTCGAAGGATGACAATAATCGTTTTCGTACCCACATTTAATACACTGAGAAGAATATGAGAATATCAATGAATCCATGTCATATTCCTCTTCTGATGGAACAGAATTGACGATAATATTCTCAAATTCATTATCTCAAATGATATACTTATTGCTAGTTAAATACAGTGGAACTTCCCTATAACGAAAGCGCTAAATCCGCAAAAAAAATTGTTAAAAAGAAATTTCGTTGTACTGAAAATTTGTTTCTATAGTCGGCAATGTTGCGATCGACTCACTGATGAATTAAAGTTTATTATTCAAACTCAAGCAATTGCTTTTAGACATTTTCGTACAACTCTTTCACACTGGCGTAATGGTTAGATTGAAACCAACCAGCGAGTTATGTGTTTAAAACTGTTTTTTAGGGATCTCTCTCTGCTCGCCGTAATGATTTAGTTCAAGGTTTATTACGTAAACCGGAAATTTTTCTGAAAAAATCCACCCTTATACCTTTTTACCAATACCCATTCAAAGAGTGATGTTCTTTGAATATTTCGTTCTAGAGAGAATTTACTTCGTTTTAGAGGGTGTTTTCAACAAGAAATTTGGATTGAAGGTGCAATGTCTTGTGCGAAATTCATTATACACAAAAATTCATTATACAGACGTTCGTTATAGGGAAGTTTCACTGTAATCATAATAACTATGAAAATAAGGTACCTATATTTCGCAATCTTGCGATGACTTGAACATTTTTATACTGCATTAAGGAAATATAACTTATGAATGAGTCCAGTAGTTTAGAGGACATTCAATATCCTAATAGGTTGACGAAAGTCGAACTAATGAATGAAGCAAATTTTTACTTTAAAATTATTTTAAAATGAGCGAATATGCAAGAATCCAATGATAAATGACCTCTTAACCAGCTCAATTATCGTATTTAAATCCCCTTAAAGTCCGATATTCTGGCTCTATCGATATGAATGTGAGTGCCTTCAACCACGTTCATCACCAATAAGTCCGAACCCAGTCTTTTGAGAACACTTCAGGCGAAAAACTTCAAAGTTGAAGATATTTTGGGTAACAATGATAGGGCAATTTTCTCATAGGAAAAAACGCAAAAAAATCTACGACCACTTCTCTTCCACCATTCTCACAGAAACAAAAGACACTCAACCACAAATTCGCGAAACTCCGCATTCGTCAAGAAGTCGACCCCATTTCTCCACATTCTCCGAAACGCATAAAATCAAAATACAAAATAACCAACCGGCGTATTTTCCAAAGTGCTCTCAGAACTTACATAACCGTCAGTTCTCGGATGCAGTTCAGTCGTTCACTCGATGTTAATCATACGAATTGCGAAACTTTCACCAAATGGGCCACCTTAGTCGTCAAAAAGGATCTTTAAATTACTTCATACTCCAGATGGAAACTCCGACGTTACAGCACCCTATTATGCATTCATTACGGTATAAAACACAACAACAATACCCTATTCGTGCAGTACCAAAACGCTCCTTCTGGCACACGAGCTAAAGAAATGCTAATCTGAGCTACGTGGAGAGATAACTAAGTTGCGTCTCCCGTATCATACACGGACTTCTTAACGGTCAATTTACAGTTAGCCGCAAGATATTCTTGGATATTTCCTTCCTAACCTCGAAATAATTTTATTTGGTACGGTGAAGTGACCGACGAAAATTTTATTAGGTTGGTGATTCGATTTTCCTGTGATAATGCTTGCGTTTTCCAAATGGATTTGTCTCGTGTCGATGGTGTCCCTTGTGGTGATTGAGTCTATGGGCCAGAGGCAGTATAGGGAGGTTCCCAACGAAGAGAAGAAGATATTCGAAGGTGCTGAGGATAGACAAGGTAAGAGGAATTATTTTACGGAAAAACGGAAGAGAGAAAAAGAGAACGGTTTTGATGTTTGTGGTTAGGTTTCGGATGTTTTGATTTTGGTGATTTCCTTGTTTTTTGAGCGCTAGTTTTACTTGATCGAGTGCTGTATCGTTGGGCCGAAATGTCTGTAATTTTTTAATTTTGAGCCGATAAGGTTCGACTCACTGATGACAAAACTGAGGTCGAATTTGATTATGTTCGTAGCACCGTCCGTGAACACGATAACTCCCCAAGGGATTGTCCTAGAGATTTGAAATTTTTAGGGTAGGTCGGTACCTAGATGCCGCCCTTCAATCATACAGGATATTACATGAAATATGGCCATGTGCAATTTTTGCTCCTCAATATCTCAAACACAGTGAAACCCATCGAAATTAAATTTGCCAGCCCCATGCAAGATACTCCTAAGAAGCTTCATACGAAATTTGGATGCTTTATTGTTAACAGAACCAAAGACAATTCATTTGAATATATTAAGAACAAATATTTTATATTTCCACAACAAAATATCCTAGATTAGAGGAAACTTATTTTACAGTGAAGATTCTTATAGTTACTTGTGCATAAAAAATTTCGAGAGGATGGCTTTTTCAAAATCATACAATTTAATTTTTAAATCACTTATTTTGCAGTGAAATGTTCAATACTTACTCATGAATTAAGAGCCGCACGCAAAAATTTTTGGGAATTTCATTAACACAAAGTGAGAATTTCAAGTTAGTCCCTCCATTTTTTCTCTCAAAATGTTCGTATTTTAATGGGGGTAAAGCTATTCGCGTCCGTGATATAATGTCACACGTGCCTTCAGGGTAATTCTGAATGAAAGCAACAACGAATACCATACTATCTCCGGATCTCCTAGTGAACACATTGCCATTTCAAAAATGCCAATTCAACGAAATTAGTAATTGGACTATTGAAGGTATAAATAAGCTGCAGTTGATGTTAATACATACATAGTGGAAGACTCCTTATGAATGCAAGACTCAAGAAGAATTAGATTATCATTCTAAAAATATAGCAATGTGTAAATTCAAACGAATATATACAGTGTGTTTGGTCATGACTTAGCGATAATCAAGGGTCATCAAATATACGTAATATTATCGACAAAAACACCCAAATTTGGAAGTTTATCCCCTTAGTTTTGGAGTAGGCCCCATTTTAAATCTACTTTTTTATTTTTGTTGACCCTAACATCGATTTCTTTGGACATAAAGGTCCTACAGATGTGAAAAAATGTTTGTTGGAAGATGATACTACCACCTTTAACAATATAAAAACATTCAACTTGAAAACGCCATAAAAAAATTCTTCAAAAAAGTTTAAAGTAAAAATATGTACTGATTTTCTCAGTGAATCTGCAATACTACAAGAACTAGCTCATTGAAGTATAATTTTTTTTCAATGATTTAATAGGCAAAGACACAAGCTACGAAAAAACACACACATCATTTCTGTAAGTTACATAATTTGAGAGTTATTGCTGTTCGAACAAGACCCTTATGAAATTGATTAAAAATCACTACAATTGCTGTACTTTCGATAATTCTCAATGTTCAAACAAATGAATTAATCATAAAAATTGTTCAAAATGGCCGCCTCTGCTCTGTAGACATGGTGGCCTTCATGACGACCTGTCTTGTGTCTTTTGTTCGCGTAGTGATCATGTACGAGCAGCAAAAACTCTCAAATTATGTAACACTCAGATATGATGTGAGTGTTGTCTTGTAGCTAATACCCTTGCGTGTTAAATCATTAAAAAAATATATACTTCAATGTGCTAGTTCTTGTACTATTGCGGATTTACTAAGAAAATCGGTAAAAAATATTGGCAATAAAATGAAAAACTTTCCACAATTTGCTAGATGTGAAGTAGCACCTATGGCACCTATTTCGGAATGGTCCCGTTAAACTTTGTTCATCAAAATTTGCATTTGAAAGCACTCCTTAACGCAATGGACCAGTTCTAATACTATACTATTAACCAGCTGAATTCATGCGAAAAATGTTCAACGATATTCAACATTTAAGTTCCTCTGTAGCCTTTCATTTCAAGTGGAATGTAATTTTATTCGTTCGATTATATCTGGAATTCTGAAGATCGAAAAACATTTAACCATTTCATTTCTGAGCATCACATTCTTCATCCACAGTTACGTCAATGGGGTTTTTCAATGGAACTTCATCATTCAGAAAAATTTGGTCAAACTATGGGTCTATCTTCTAATTTTTGTTATGTATAGGTACAATGGCTAAGTTGATATCAATATCAAAAAAACTGTCGCGGAAATGTTTTGTCCCCTGGTAACTAAAATTTGAAAAATAGGTTGGAAATATGAGCACCGCCCAGAGATTTTTGCAGAGTTTTTTAACTTCAATTGGAGTCGTTGGTCGGGAAAAGGAAACCTCTGAACGGTTTATAGGGTGGTTGAGTATTCCAATCTGAATTAAAATGTTTCATTTCGAGTACAAATAACAGTTCTTTTGTATAAATAAACATGTAAAAGTTTTGAATATGATAAGTATCATTACTTGCGCATTCATATTTCAAGTTTGGAGTAATGAAATGAAAAAACTAGCTAAAATTTCATAGGAAAATTATTTGTAGTCTGAACATTTTAGTTTACGATCTTCAAATTTGGCAACATCACATAAATCAATAAATTAATAATTAACCTCTATTTCTCTGCCTTTATCATCCAATCCTTGCTGGAAACAGCAGCTACTTCGTGAAGAGAGAATATTTTTCCCTTTGAAAATTGTATTTGTGGGATTTCAGCCTCAGTTAACAGGCCTCTTCATTACCTTACGCAGAATAGAGAAGTTATAATCGAATACCGTAATTGAATCCCTATTTCAATTCATGATATTGGCTAATTTGTTACCGATTATCGTTTGGGATCTCCCAATTCAATTTATTAATGGTATGGGGGTCGAAATGTTGAACCTCAATTAATAAATTGTGACCATAAATTCGCCCCAGTTATATAACCGCTTTATTCTATTATGCTGAAGGATCTAATTATAATCTCTCTATCACTATCATTAACAGAAATTAGTGTTTCTCGTTGAGAAATACCTAATAGTTCATGAGAGTTTTTCAATCTTGTCCTTAAAAAATGATCGCAACAAACAAAAGTTACTCCAAGAATGTCAATTTTCCTGGGTTAAATTGATTTATGTCCAGTCGATTGAATTGAAATGATTTTAATTCAACACCCTCATGAAGGTTCGTCGAAATGAGTCAATTGTAAATTTTACTTTAAATACATGGTGTACCGTTATTAGACCGACAAATTTCTAGTGGACATTATAGATCGTATTTTAGACAGATTCGACCCAAATCATATAATGCAAAATTGCTTCGTTAAGGAGCTAGTGCCCTTTGAAGATGACGTCCTGTCCACACTTTTTGTCACATATTCGCAAAACGGAGTAACATAAAGTGCTGAAAGTTTACACATTGGCTAATATCGAAAAACGCATCGATTAGATTGAGTGCATTTCTTTCGTGTCAAGCACAATCGTATCATTGGGGGGGCGAGGGGTATTTTAGTTGAAACTTTTTTAACTTTCATTATTTCGCAAGATTTAAATCATATTCATTAATTCTGATATTTTTTCTTGGAAAAAGACGCCGTTCTCCCTTTTCAATAAGTACTCAATGTTCACTTTTGTCTCGAATTGCATCTGGGCGTTATTATACAAGAGCATTTTTTTCAAGAAAAACGTCAGAGTTAATGAATATGATGTAAATCTTGCGAAAGAATGAAGTTAGAAAAATTTCAACTAAAAATACCCTTCGCCCCCCCCTAAATGATACGATTGTGCTTAACATAAAAGAAATGCACTCAATCTAATCGATGCGTATTTTTGATATTAGCCAATGTGGTAAACTTTCAGCACTTTATGTGACTCCAATTTGCGATTATGTGGCAAAAAGTGTGGACAGGACGTCATCTTCAAAGGGCACTAGCTCCTTAACGAAGCAATTTTGCATTATATGATTTGGGTCGAATCTGTCTAAAATACGATCTATAATGTCCACTAGAAGTTTGTCGTTCTAATTACGGGAAACCCTGTATATTGTATCTGCTATTCGAATATATGAATAAAATTTCTTGAAATAAACATCAAGATATAATGTAGGTACATCGTACAATTTCTGAAGTAGAATTTTTCTGACGAAAATTGATATCAATATTCTTTTCCAAGGATCTATAAGGCGTTTTGCACAAATATTTGTATAGTTATTAAGCAGTTCAATATAAAATTTCATTCCGATTGGATATATAGTTCGAAAAATATGGATGGGAGAAATGCAATTATAAATTCAAACAAAGGGATATTCTTACCACACATAAACCTTGAAATTTAAAACTTTACAACTTGGTCACAAATCTTTATATCATATAGAGTGAGTGTCAAATTTATGGAACGAATTCATTTTCTCAGAAGAAAAATATTTGGCATCAAAATCCTGAAACATTTCTAAGCATTTTTTTTGCACCTTGTGCCATCCCGATCAACCCTCTAATTTTTTTGAATTGGGTACATTGGGTCATGTGGTACTTTTTCGGCAAGCTCTTTGTATATTCTTTATAGAAGTGCGGACCTTTTTCGAATTAGTTAATTCAAAGAGGTTTTCAGTATGTGCACTTGGTCATGGCACATTTATTACTTTGAGACGATGGTACCTGATGAAATTTTTCACCGAATGAAAGTCGGCCATTACAGATTTGTTCAAGCACAACTTTCAACCCCCTCACATGAGAAATTAGAGAATTGATGAAATTGCGTTGTCAGAAATCTTTCTTTCAATTGAAACATTTCATCGAAATGTTTCAACTTTAGCAGAAACGTACTAATAACATACCTACTTCAGATCATAACTGAAGCGCAGTGTTTCACACATTCTAATTTATCACGTCAGGTGGTTAAAAGGGGTTGATAGTTGTTCATGAACAAAACTGTGCGAATGAAAAATATTTCCTCTGGAAACAGGGCTAACTATGTTACGTTGTTTCTTCAGAAACGAGCTCAAGAACACAGATATCTTTTCTCAACCTTTCTCCTGATCCTTTTCTGAGAAAGTAAAATCAGAAATTTGAGAGAAATCTGGTGAAATCGTTCTATAACTTGAAGACTCACTCTGTAAACGTGAATCCGTGCATTGCGGCCATTCACTGAGAGCTTTAAAATTATGAGCTTTCAATAAAATACAATAACTTACAGGAAGAAATCTTCTGGATTGGATAGGCCTAGGCACAGGACCCAATACTGATCCCTATCATGCAAGGACAAATGCGAATTGTTTGAATGGTGACTTAGCAGAGTGCTTTAAGTCTAGAGCTCTCTCATCATTCGAAGAATTTTTCAGTAATGTGAGTACCTATACTTTTCTATCAATGCTAAGAAAAGCTAGTTCAAAATATCGAAGATACTTCTGCATGAGAATATGTGCTTTTTATCACGTTATTCTGTTTTTGTTTAGGTGTATATTTTTTCACTTCGAATGCACGGACGTGTATTTTCACTCCTCTTTTGAATTTTCAATTTGTGAGCTGGGCTTTCTTACATATTTTATCGTGAAGTTTGAAATATTTTTTTCCGTTGATCTCAAAATAAAAGGTGATTTCAATGTGTACCAAATTGATCGTTAATGACCCATTTCAATGCTCAATTTATGCTATTTTGCTGTGCGATCTTCATTGCAACCGTTCACAAAGTATTCAGGAGCACTACGAGAAGTGTCAACACTGTACTAGAACATAGATGAAGTCCGTTCATGAAAGGTTGAGCCGTCAACTGGCTATGGAAATTTGGCATATTCCACTGTGTATATTGAAATTTTAGGTTATGTTGTTCATTTTCTTGTCAGATTGATACGCAATGTTGTCAATATTGTATAGAGTTCTCTGATAACTCGCAAGCTCGTCGGACGAGGTCGGATACATTCGGCAACTTTCACTTTATTTTACGTTATGACAGCAAATACTGCTAACTTCAGATAAATGAACAAACGCCTACTATGCGCTGAAACTTTCGTGAACAGACTATACATAAAAACTTCATCATGTCAAATGTAAGTCTTGTGCAAAATGAAAATGTATTTCAATCTAGAATTCAAATACTATTAATATTGAGATGATCGAAAATCTTGTAATCAACTCGGTTATTAATAGAGCGACTAATGGTCTCGAACTATTAACGTCAACAATAGGGAATATCTGTCAACAATAGGAAATAAACGGTTATAAACTCCAAGGATGAAGTCTATAACACACATCGAACTATATTCGCAACGGAGTTGAATGTCATTTTCAAATATTCAGGAGAGAACCTCTGTATCCAAATAAAATCATCCAAGGGAAATGGAAATTTCCTTTGAAACAATCTAAAATACAAGAAAGCATACAGTAACAATCTCAATATGAGGAAATATTGCAGGAAATTACATTTCTATCGGGATATTATGGTAGTCTTTTCCATCTACGAAGTATATCGAGGATACGAATCCTGATATTATATATTCTGTTTCGATTTTCTTAATAGCAAAAGCACTCCAGTTCCAACTTCAAGTTCTGTATTCAACTAGAGTTACTGGAAAAAATTTCCTGAGCATTCATCGAGTGTGGGAAGGAAGTAGGTCCTTTCAAACAAAATTGAATCGCACTCAGTTCATTTTACATTGAAAGCAACAACAACAGTTCAAGTTTTCCGAAGTATTCACGTTTGCTTTTCATTCGAATATTTTCAATAAATTGATATTGGATGTCTCGATGAAACATCTCAAAACTTCCAACGAGTAATTAGCAAAGTTTCATCTAAGAATAAACATTTATCACGAATATTATTTCTCTTCTTTTGAGACATCGAAATGATTTCACTAAAATTGAGCAGCATACATTAAAACGGACAAAATTTTCGGACACGATCGATGATTCGGGTATATTCGTAAATCGGCTACTCCGAGTTCTGTAGAAACTGCAACTGAGAGATCATCATCTGTTTACATTTTCGTCAGCGTCAGATGTCAACTTCACATTTGAAAACATTTCGGGTTTTACTCATTTTAAACGCTATTTAGAGCTTGAAATTATGGAATTCTCAATTAAAATTCAAGTAAGAGGAGATTATTGTACGCATTTGCTTTAGATGGAATCATTTCATTCTCGATGATGATGAAAATCGGCAATGATGACTTTGCTACTTGAAGGTAACTTTATCCCTAATTTTCATTATTGAGAATCTCTTCAAGTATTGATATTATTTCAGGTTTCATCTTTTCCAGCAAACCAGGAAAATGTGCCATCAATAAAGAGCCTGAGTAATGGCTCTCAAAAAGAAACGAACATGCACATAAAAATTGATAGTTTTCTATCTGTCTACACAACATAGACTTCCTTCAGCATCTATTATCACAATTGTTTCAATTTTATCTTCCATTTTTCAGTTAGTTATTAAAAAAATTAAGATCAAGCGAAGTTACTCTACTACAGATCTACTGACAAAAAAATATTATGCCATGAATTGTGATCTATATTTCCTCCTGCTTTGTGAAGATTTCATCAATAATTACTAGTTTTGTTCTATATCAGTTTACCCTGTTTTATTTCTGTTTGTTTCAGTGAATTCCTTCAGCATATGTACAATAGTACCTTTAATCGTAAACACATTGTACTTGCCAACATTAATATTTTCAACAATTGAGGACACTGAAAGATTATACCAATATTACAATTGAATTATATATAAATCAACTTCGACTAATCAAAGCATGGTTAGTACCCAACTTAAGTTCCATGTAAAACGTAGACTCTGAATCAGGTTTATAGAATTCACACGTTTCTGAAACAATCAACTTATTTGTTGTGGGTTAAAATGAAAATATTGTTATCGACTTCGATCCACTTTTCGAAAAGAATATCAAAATATCTAGTACCTGTTCATCAAGATACCAGGCCAAATCAATATGAACAATAGATTCCGAATATTCCTGTTCATTTTTCAGGACAAGAAGGTGATACTGTTCTTTCTTTTAAATAAATATTAGATAGTGATTCAAATAATGTTTTTTCGTTTTCATACATCAGTTTTCTCATTCATTCATTTCAATTACGCCCCATAGAAATTGTATGCAGTAACACTTTCAATCGTGATCAGCAATCGTTCACTTATCCTATGAAAATAAAACTTGAGGTGCTTTATTCACATTCATACTTTCCAGTCATCTGAAGACACAAACAAAGTGCTGATATTATACCCAATTCTGTAAAAATAAACCACAAACAAATCCATCGTAACAACTTATTCATTTATATCTTGTAAGATCAGAACATGATTGGATATCACAAGTTAAGTAATTACTCTTTATTCTAGACAATGTAAAAATCAAGTTAATTCAATTTCCACCATATTATTCTTTTACACATACTGAAGAAAAACCAGACATCAAATGCCGAGTCAAATGACTATACACCGAAGTTCTTCAGCCCTCATCGAACTATTTTCTCTATTTGTGAATCATGTAGATATAGGTCCATCAATTAAATTTTGTCTTGATACATGGATTTCTCTCATTCTTTATTGGCAATTGGAATAAAAGAATACATTTTTGGAACCAATTTGATGGCTCAAACAATTTCCAAAGTACATCATTCCTTTATTTTAAATTTGTATTGATGGCACTTTTTTCCTGACATACTGGACAAATAAGATGAAATCTGAAAATGAAATCAACACTTGAAAAAATAATCAATAATTGATATTAGGGATAGTTACCTTTCAAAAGCAAAGTCATCCTTGCCCATTTTCAATATATTCATACCATAATCGAAAGCGATATAATAACTACGACAAATGGGTACAACAATCTCCTTTTACTTGAGTTTTAATTGGAAATCCCATAATTTCAAGCTACAAATAACTGTAAAATAAGCGAAAACCCATGTTTCGAAATGTGAATCTGATATCTGACGAAAATGTAAACAGATTCTGTCTGTCAAAATCCCGCTCCTTTCAATGTAGTCTGGGCGTACTGTATCATATCAGCTTCGGGTCCGAAAATTTTGTCCGTTTTAATGTATGCTAAATTGAGCAAAATTTGATGAATATCTTAGTCATAAAGGAGGAACAACATGTCTCCATCAATAATAACATTTCCATCGATAGCTTTTTTCCCAAGTATGAGTTCGCAGCATTCCTAGACTCGTCAAAGTATAAAGAGCATACAAGGTGGTATATCATCCAAAGCCTCCACAACATGCTGTGTCTCTTTAGGGCTCGTCAGTATGGAGATAACTCAGAATGATATAAGTCACTGTGGTAGTATTGCTTCTGGTACTATGACAGAATCAACGCCATCTAGAAGAACACTTACGAATGTATGAACCTCGAACGAAGTAACGAGACGTTTTTGCTATTGTCGTTCGGAAAAACGTTAAACTGCTGTTAGACGAAATTTAACCGTTAGTCAATAACGTGCAATCGTTCGGCTTAACCCTTTCAGACCTACGGTGCACAATTGAGGACATTACGTTCTCTGTGAATTCTCATATCAAAATTAAAATTTACATAGTTGAAAACTGTTGTCGTCGCTTGAGAACATTACGAATTACTAAAAACGATACCCCTGGCGTCATCTATTGCTTTCTATGAGCACTAATCGGCTAATGTCGGTCAGTAATCAGTGCAACTTTGATGTGTGCAGGTAAGCGTTTTGTTCATTTCGAAATCTCAAGTTTTTCAGTTAGGAAACGGCTTGAAATAAATATGTATAGATAAGGTATGCGATGTAGACCAAGAATAACATATTTCATATATAATTGTTCTGTTATATGTATAAAAACCGGAAATATTCGTTATGTCTACAAAAGTGGACAATCGGTTTGAGTAGAAATTTTTTGTCGAATCTTCTTAGGCGCGCAATAATTGAATAGTAGGAACTTTTTCTGGAATGCGAGTTATAAATATACAGGATTTGGCTTCGTATGATGAATTAAACGTTTTTTCAGCCAAAATGTTCACGCGGGATGCATTGAAATACCTGCAAGAACATTCCATGTATCATTCTGACTTGGAGTTGTCTTCAGATGATGAGGATTTGGAGAATGCGAGTAATGTTTCTCATAAGAGACAAACTCGTTTAGGTGCTGATGTTATAGCACAAAATCAAAGCGAGTACGCACCACCCGACCTGTCTGAATCTGAAGATGAAAGTGATTTCGAACCTGGAATCAAGGATCCAGGAGAGCTGGCTATTGAGGAGGGCGAGGAGGAAACATCCGAGTCGAATGGAGAGATTTTCGATTATCTTACACCGAGAGAGAATATCAAGTGGAGACACAGACAAATAGAAAATACAATACCAATGAATTTTTTCCCACCACTTGCTTTTGATATCAATGTGCAAGATCCTCTTGATTACTATTATAAATATATTCCTGAAGGGCTTTTTCATCAGATGGCTGAAATGACAAACTTATATGCCGTACAATCAGAAAAAACCAGATTCAAACCAACATCCAGCAAAGAAATTGAAATATTATTCGGCTTACACATGGCGACAGGAGTATTCAACTATCCGGTTCTGAAAATGTACTGGGAGATCCACGTTGGCATTCCTCTTTTCACTGAAAATATGGCAAGGGATAGATTCTTTAAGCTTCGTAACAATTTACATCTTGTTGATAATATGGAAAAGCCCTCAAATTGCAAAGATGTATTTTATAAAGTACGACCAATTTATGATGCAATCCGATGCCGATGCTTAGAATACCTTTGGAAAAGGAACTGTGTGTTGATGAACAAATAGTTCCTTTACAGGAAAGCATTCTGCTAAGCAATATGTAAAAGGGAAACCTTGCCCTTGGGGCATCAAATTGTTCTTCTTGTGTGGGAAAAATGGACGTGCATATGATTTTATAATCTATCAAAGTTCTGCTCCTGAATTAGACAAAACATTGATAAAAAAGTTGGCTTTGGTGCAGCAGTAGTTTTGCATCTAACAAAAAGAGTCAAAGAGAATAGTGGCCATGAGCTATACTGCGACAATTACTTCTCCTCATATCACATGCTGCAAATATTGAAACACAGAGGCATAATGGCAACCTGTACAGCTCGTGTAAATAGATTTGCGAAGCCTCCATTGCTTAGTGATAAGGATATAAAAAAAAAATCAGGGGATTTTCTCAAGAGGTTACTAGTGCAGATAGAGATATTACTATGGTCAAATGGTTAGATAACAAGCCAGCCAATTTAGCATCGAATTTTATTGGCATAGGGGAAAAGGATATAGTGAAGAGGTGGTCCAAAACTGAGAAGAAGTTCATAGAAATTGAGAGGCCTGAAATAGTGAAGAAGTACAATCACGCTATGGGAGGGGTTGATCTACTTGATCAACTTATGAGCTATTATAGGACCTTCATTAAATCAAAGAAGTGGACTCTACGTATGATTTTCCACACATCAGATCTGGCAGTGGTTCAAGCTTTCCGGGAATACGATATTGATAACGATTTACTCGGAATACCAAAAGCAAAACGGCTCACACTCCTTCAGTTCCGTCGACAACTAGCTCAGAACTTAGTATGCCGAAATAAAATTTCATCCGCAAAAAAAGGGTCGCCCAAGTAGCAGTCCCTTATCAGTAATTGTTCCAAGAAGGGCTGGAGAAGTGCGCCCTCCAAGTGCAATAGCTCGAGATGGTGTTGGTCATTTTCCTACTCATGATGATGGGTCTGGAACACGTTGCAAGTTGATGGGATGTAAAGGAAAATCCCGCATCAAGTGCATAAAAATGCAAAGTACACTTGTGCCTTACCAAAGAAAAAATTGTTTTTTGCGTTTCCATACGAATAACTGAAGTTCCTGCAATCAGTATTCTGTTCGAATATTTATTTATTTTTTTGTTGTATCAGAAGTTTATTTTTCGTTATAACTAATGAAGATGTATTTTATATTTTTTCAATAAAAATGTTATGAATCTGTGAATATTTAATCATACTAACGAACAGCCCATACATCAGTTGTAACTTCAACATAATCCGAATGTGCGTTTTTGAGTACATAAAGAAAATACAGATTTTCTCGGAAATAAGTCTAGATGGATCAGTTTTCTGTCTTTTCCTTGCTCGAAAGTGTCTGATTTAATGGGATAAATTGTTAGTTACATTCTGCGAAAGAAAAAAATCAGGTCTGAAAGGGTTAAGTCGTAATGATATAAATACGAATAGTTTCAATTCAGCAAACGCAGGTAAAATATGAAAGTGAAGAAAACATTCGAACTCATACAAAGTATAACTTTATTATATCTTGAGTTTATCGAATAGTATTGTTCTGTAATTTCTTGTATGATTTTTCTTGCATTTTCCTTTCCAAAATTTTTCGTTTTTTTATTAGACTTCCACTGAAGTCTTTGAGTTAAATATTAATGTATATTTTTCCACAGTCTTTGTACGAACTCAGTGACAATGCAAGAGTTCGAAGAATGCCAACAACACAACTAAGGCAGCTTTCTGACGAACCCTTTGAATTTTCCGAAGAACCTAGAGCAGAGGATTCAGAATGGGATCAACTAGTCAAATTTGCATCCAGAAAGGTATGTTTAGAACCTTGTTATAGATTTTCATTTTTAGAACGAATAATTTTCAAATATTCATCATAATTGCTATATGTTCGAAATGAGAGAGTTGAAAGTTTGTTTTGATGAAAGCGAAAGTCTTTCTATGCTTTTGAAAAACGTTTCATTGGAATCAAATGACACAATAAGGTCCAAATATTTCAAACAGAAAAAATATTGACAAAAGCAATAATGCTACATTATTAGTACAAGCATTATCTCATCATTCACTACTGGTTTATATTTTCCCCAATTCATTCTGTGCTATGGCAACCTTTCTTAAGAACTCAAATCTGATGTGACCAGGGCCGGCGCTAGGGCTGAAACAGTGAAGCAAATGTTTCAGGGCGCCAGCTTTCTGGGGGCGGCATTTTTCGCCAGCTGACTTTTCGTATTTAGGGTATGGTAGGGCTAGGGGCGCCCGAAAATTCCTTGCTTCAGGCGCCAAATTTACTAGCGCCGGCCCTGGATGTGACCTCATCATACTAGACATTCTGATATGATGTTTCAGTGTCTTCAAGACTCAGCCCATAGTTCACTAATTTATCTCTATCAGGCGCAAAGTCTCCTAGATTACCATTCGAAATATATCCGTATATTCTAATCCTGACTGTCTAAGTCAAGAGGAGTATACTGTAAAATTCATTGAAAGTGTTTTTACCTAATTTTTCTCTGAAAAAATCTGTATTTTGACTCAATTCGTACGAAAAAGTTCCGTTTTTTCGAGTCAACGTGTGGAAGTTTTCTCATCTTAACTCCAAACACTAAAACAATAAACCAATTTATTCATGTCATAATATTTTCTCCCCATCTATTTCCTTTCTTCAATGAGGTATAAAGGTTGACGCTCACTTGGACGAGACGAGGCGAGACTAAGCGACGCGTTAGTTCGCCTGGGACCGCGCACTTGGACGAAGCGATGCGACGATCAGCCATCGGAAGAAATTCCCCCTATTTTTGGGCCGCAATAAATTTTTATTACCCATGCTGACTACCCGAATGAACAAGGGTAGAGCTATTGTTCGAATCGTGTTTTTGGTCATAATCTTATACCGCTTACCTGTATAAGCTTCAAATCAGACTAATTTATATTCAATTATTCTGAATATACTTTTGCCGGGGCGGTAAAATCTCTGGCGCTGTCCCTGGTATTTTGGGTATGGTCAGCCACAAGGCCGTAGCTAGAAAAAAATGACAGAATGACAATTTTTCTAGTCCTGTACTTCAGAAAAATTTCGGGTCCAATGGGGTCCGGACCCCCCCCGCTCGCTACGGCCTTGGTCAGCCATGAAACATTTGTAAGAATCGTGTTTGGTCATGATCATGTTTTAATTGGAATTTCCAATGAACACCTCGTAGTTCTTCATCCAGGAATACAATTAAATATAAATAATTGATACGAAATGCTTATTTTCTCTTTAACCGATTAAAAAAAAAACAAAGCAAGTAGTAATCGAAAGTTCAATGTTTGCATATCATATATCCCTCAAAGGAATTATTCCACAGTTTTCCAATTCTATCAGATATTTTAATTTCTTCGGAAGAAGGGTTCCTCAATATTTTGTTGTATTTACATAATAAAATACCTATCTTCAGACGATTTGAATTCACATTAACAGTTGTACAAAATACATTAATGTTGTTGGTTGTATATAAATTTCGTTTTTCCAGATCTCAATCGAGAAAATTCTAACCAACACTCTCATGAGCCATTTAAAACAAACTCATTTCACACAAATTCAAAAATAACTGTGTATTTCCCCATTGACAAAATTCGAGTACAAAATTGGAAATACAGCGCGCCGTCGGATACCGACTTGCCGCCTCGAGAAATTTCGCTCACATGCCCCAAAGATCTTCCTGGCGACCAACGACTCGCCGCCTCGCTGATCCTTGCTTCGCGTCTTCTAGGTGCGTGTCTACCCATTTATTTCAATGCAAAAAATCCCAGCGGAAAACGACGCGTTCCTTCCGACCGCTTCGCTTCGTCCAAGTGCGAGTCTAATCTGCCTCGCGCCTAACGATTCTGATCTTCGCTTCGCGCCTCCCAAGTGAGCGTCTACCCATTTGATTCAGTGCAAATCGTGCCTGCGGAAAACAACTCTTCGCTTAGTCTCGTCTCGTCTCGTCCAAGTGAGCGTCAACCTTAAAACTCCCTTATGGAAATGAGGTATATCCTCGAGAACCCCAGACATTTGTCTTCCCCAAATAGCCCTAATAAAATCAAATCAACTGTTGCTGGAAGGGAATGAACTCCACAAAAACTCTGATATATTGCCATGCTTTCACCAAAGTTACTATTATATGATGCCTAATACTTTATAGAAGTAGATTGTAAACCTCAATAAAATGTGAAAAAAAAATGATGCCTAAAAGGAGAACATCATACTCTGGGTTGCATGATGTTCTCTTTTATCGGGAAAATGGTCTAAAACCCGAAGTTTTCCACGAATAAACATGAAGTTATTATCGGAAAACTGTCCTGCTTGATTCGCGTATGACGCATGTTATTTCTGAAAAATGTTTCGTGAAATTTTATATGAGATCCTTCATCATTTGTCTTGTGTAAGGTAACATAAATTACCAGGAGGATTGGGAGTAAGTATCTTATATTCGAAAGCCCTGATGAATGGCCCAGTTAGTTAAAACTACGTGTTTTCGAGAAAAAATACATGATGTGAGAAAAATTCAACAGTAGTCATATCGGGAAGATGTCGCAAATCTTCATATCAAGCGGACGTCAGAAGTGTTGTCCTTCCTATCAACTCTCAACTTGTTGAATAAACATGAAGATTTTTTGTGCGTAAAATCTTTGCTATCTCGTTGTTTCTTGTTCGAGAGGAAGTCTTCTCGAAATAAATCAAATTTTAGCTGATAACGCGAGTTGTAATATTCAGAATATTCCGGAGAAAATGCCAGGACATTCAATTTTTCAGTTTGACCTGCTAAGAATAGTACGTAGCCCCACATCAAGAAGCTTTTCCGAACCACAAGTATAAGGTTCCAGGAAAGTTTCAGTACCGTTTTTTCCCTTGAAAATTGAAGGTATTCGAATAGAATTTGTACGAACAAAAAACCTTTTCATCGCCTCAACGTGTGGAAGTTTTCTCATCTAAACTCCAAACACAAAAACAACAAATTTATTCATGTCATATTATTTTCTCCCCATCTTCAATGAGGTATAAAACTCCCTTATGCAAATGAGGTATATCCTCGAGAACCCCAGACATTTGTCTTCCCCAAATACCCCTAATAAAATCAACTGTTGCCGGAAGGGAATAAACTCCACAAAAACTCTGATATATTGCCATGCTTTCAGCAAAGTTACTATCATATGATGCCTAAAAGGAGAACATCATAATCCGGGAAGCATGATGTTATCTTTTATCGGGAAAATGGTATGAAACCTGAAGTTTTCCACGAATAAACATGAAGTTATTATCGGAAAACTGTCCAGCTAGATTAGCATATGACGCATGTTATTCTTGAACATGTTTCGTCAATTTTTATATGAGATCCGTCATCATTTGTCTTGTGTAAGGTTACATAAAATATCAGGAGGATTGGGTGTAAGTATCTTGTATTCGAAGACACTGATGAATGGCCCAGTTAGTTAAAACCACTGTTTTTCGAGAAAAATACATGACGTGAGAAAAATTCAACAGTAGTGATATCGGAAAGATGTATTAAGCGGATGTCAGATGTTTTGTCCTTCCCTATCAACTCTCAAGTTGTTAAATGTAACATGACAATTTTTGTGTGTAAAATCTTCTGTTCTTGTTTTTTCTTGTTCGATAGAAAGTTTTCTAAAAATTGATCAGTTTTCATCGAATAACGCAAAATGTAATATTCAGAATATTCCTCGAAAATGTTAGGACATCCAATTTTTCAGTTTGACCTGGCAAGAATAGTAGCCCTACATCAGGAAGCTTTTTCGAACCAGCAGTATTCAGTTCGATGAAAGTTGCAGCAACCGTTTTTTTCTTGAAAAAGTATTCGAATAGAATTGGTGCAAACAAAAAACCTTTTCATCGCCTCAACGTATGGAAGTTTTCTCATCTAAACTCCAAACACAAAAACAACAGATTTATTCATGTCATATTATTTTCTCCCCATCTTCAATGAGGTATAAAACTCCCTTATGCAAATGAGGTATATCCTCGAGAACCCCAGACATTTGTCTTCCCCAAATAGCACTAATAAAATCAAATCAACTGTTGCCGGAAGGGAATAAACTCCACAAAAACTCTGATATATTGCCATGCTTTCACCAAAGTTACTATCATATGATGCCTAAAAGGAGAACATCATACTCCGGGTAGCATGATGTTCTCTTTTATCGGGAAAATGGTCTGAAATCCGAAGTTTTCCACGAATAAACATGAAGTTATTATCGGAAAACTGTCCTGTCTGATTCGCGTATGACGCATGTTGTTCTTGCACAATGTTTCGTGAAATTTTTTATGAGATCCCTCATCATTTGTCTTGTGTGAGGTATACTGCAGAGTGGGATATATCATAAATCAACAGGAGGATTGGGTGTAGATATCTTGTATTCGAAGATACTGATGAATGATCCAGTTAGATAATAGGACCACATGTTTTCGAGGAAAAAGCTTGATGTAAGAAAAATATTGTATACAGACAAAAGTCACGATATCCCCTATCAACTCCCAACTTGTTGAATGTGACATGACTTGATTGACCCATAGTTTTTCTGCGCAACGAATTGAAATCAAAGAAAATTATGGAATGTTCAATTCATATTCTAATAATTTTGATTCATTTTCCTTTAGGCTCTACCACAAGCGATGAAATTTTCCTGCGAAACTTCATTTTGTTATATGGGAGTTTATTGCTTGTCAAAAATACGAATGACAATTGTATCGACATCACGAGTAGTGAGGCAGGGGCATCTGGAAAAAATAGTGCGAGATCACTGAAAAGCAATGAAAAAAATAATTTGATGAGACCCTGAGCAGGGGCTTTCGGGCGCTCGTTCATTAGTAGAGCAATAGGCCTATTACCTCGAAATTTTGTGTTCTTGACTTAAGATTGATACTGAATATATAAATGCAAAATCTCAGCACGATCGAATAATATTCTGGAACCTATTCAAAAACTGAAATATATAAAATTTCACAAAAATTAAATGGTATGGTTCCGATGATGCGATCCTCTTGAAATTTTGCGTGAACACTCAATACATCAATCTTCAAACACAGAATGAATTTCACTCGAATCGGACATCTGGTTATGGCAATATAGGCTTTCTTCTTCTCAATATTTCAATCGAATTGTCTATGGTTTTGCTTGAACTATGGCCACAATATTCTGTATGTGGCCGCAAAATTTCATTTCGATTGGTTCCGTTTCGTCTGAGATATTGAGAAAAAAAATTGGAATGGCCATATTTCTCGAAACACCTTGGTTAACGAATCCACCCTGAAAATCCCAAGTCTCTAGGAAAATTCTTTCGAAGGTAAATATTTCGTGTTTCATAAGGTATAAATTCATGGGGCACTCTTAAACGTTCATCAAACTGAAAAAATATTTTCTGCATAGTTTTTCCCCCACGAAGAATGAATACATTTTATCTTTCTCAGTGAAAGCACGTCTCATATACTGTTTTCCCATTTCAGGTGGAAAAGTTCATAAAATCTACCGGACTGGAATTGGATTTCAGCAACGAAGTTACAGAGCAAGGACGATACTCGCCTCGTTTTGTTGATGAAATTGTGGACGAAATCGATGTGATAGAGGACAAGAAAGATTCGATTTTCCGTAAGTATTGCGAAAACAATCGCGCCCTGCGGTAAAAGAGTTGGTTCGATACGAGGGTTAATATTTGAGATTTGAGAAAGGCCAACAGTAATGAATCAGTGGCGCAGCCAGGTTTTTGAGAGAATAAAGAAAGAGTGTACTAGAAAAGTCTGTGAAAAACCGAAAACTGAAATATTTTAGTTAAACAGAAAAACCATTCTGTAATTGAAATATCAAACTGAAGGTCGAAAAAATAAACGAATAAAGTAAATACTAAATCAAATTGGAATGAAAAGAAAAAAGCTAGATCTTTTTAGGATGATTATAGTAATTTCAATACATTTTTTATGTCTAGGTAACTCAAAACCACATGCAATTCAATTTGTCTCTCTTATCTGAAGGAGCCGCTTGTTTTGAAAACGTCAGAACACGAGACATAAACTTTCAATAATAGTAATTTATTCACAAGTATTGTATAATTCATCCATTATACGTCTGCTTGATCAGCCATAATAAGACCCATTAATCACTAGTGAATAATGAGTTATCATTCACTGCAGTCAGATGCCTCATGGATTCAGCTATTATAATCTTAAAATTGATATTTCTTTAGTATTCTAAGGCACTCGAACTACCATACCTTGTCTATCGAGGACCAAACCTTTTTTAATTACATGAATTAAAGCAACTTTCATTACAAAATATACAATGATAAGTTTTTCAAAAATTTCTCATGTGTCAACTTGACTTTTTCCGCACTAGAAAAGTCTTATCGCGCTTGCCAAATGTTAAAATCTCCCACAAATCATCTTGGATAAAATGAAGTAGGCTACTAGCGTATAATGGCCGTTATTCACTTTGTGATTTGGGCTAACCTTCACCTCATGAATGAAAGCTTTCATTATACGCTCGTTGCATAATATACTGTTATGCTTTATGCGTCAAATCATTTATATCCAGGGGACAGATTCTACATACATATACGTATATTTCTATTGAGCTCATTTTGAGTAACTCAATGTTGATATTTATTTCTGCTTTTGAAATCAATGATGAATATTTGACGGGGAGTTCTGGAAAATTTCGAATAGTTTTCATACTGGATTTTCCGGGTAGGAAAATACAGGGTGGCCATTTGAAAACGAAACAGACGAGATTACAGACGAAATAAATTTTTTCGATAGAAATGCTCGGACAGGTCGATTTCTGTTTCGAGGGGGACAACTTAAGATGTAGGTTACGGACGCATAGCGCTTCAACCCTTGCTACTACAACCCTCACCCCCATTTTTGAATAGGGAAGATGGGGTGAGTGATACCTCATTTGAAAGGTATTTTTATACTGATTTCAGCACAGTAATTGTTTTTTCATTTATATGCATTAGTTCTCGAAATATTCTTAACTAAGTATTTGAAAATGAAGTGGTGTTTTCATGGCACTTGTAGTGTAAGATTTGGCAAGTAGGTTAACAATATTAATATCATTATTCCCTGAAAATTTCATCCACTTGCAAAGGGATCCATGGGTTAAAACGCCCCCCTTAACATAGAAAAATTCATATCTCCGAAAATATTCGCCGGCGCATAATAAGATTTGGCACGTAGGTTAACAATATTAATATCATTATCCCTGAAAATTTCATCCACTTGCAAAGGGATCCAGGGGGTTAAAACGCCCCCCTTAACATAGAAAAATTCTTATCTCCGAAAATACTCGCCGGCGCATAATAAGATTTGGTACGTAGGTTAAAAGTATTAATAACATTATTCCCTGAAAATTTCATTCACTTGCAAAGGGATCCAGGGGGTTAAAACGCCCCCCTTAACATGGAAAAATTCATATCTCCGAAAATATTCGCCGGCGCATAATAAGATTTGGCAAGTAGGTTAACAATATTAATATCATTATTCCCTGAAAATTTCATCCACTTGCAAAGGGATCCAGGGGGTTAAAACGCCCCCCTTAACATAGAAAAATTCATATCTCCGAAAATATTCGCCAACGACAACGACATTTAGATAAACATAGTTGTTTTGAAGCTCAAAATGTCGATTTTTCACAAAAAAAACACTACAAGTGCCATGAAAACACCACTTCATTTTCAAATACTTAGTTGAGAATATTTCGAGAACTAATGCATAAAATGAAAAAACAATTACTGTGCTGAAATCAGTATAAAAATACCTTTCAAATGAGGTATCACTCACCCCATCTTTCCTATTCAAAAATTGGGGGTGAGGTTGTAGTAGCAAGGGTTGAAGCGCTATGCGTCCGTAACCTACATATTAAGTTGTCCCCCTCGAAACAGAAATCGACCTGTCCGAGCATTTCTATCGAAAAAATTTATTTCGTCTGTAATCTCGTCTGTTTCGTTTTCAAATGGCCACCCTGTATATCTGGAACACTGTGAAGAGCAAAAGTGAATACAGGAATGTGGCTTTTCCTACAAGATGGACAGACTAATTTTCCAAAAATCCATTAATATTCTACAAATATTGATTAATGTCGAATAAAATCGCGAACAACTTCATTCTAAATAAATGGTTCTCTCAAATTCGCAATAAAATAACTTGGGTTTCAGAGGAACCGTATTGAAGTTGAATTGTTAAACTTGACGCATATAAATTTGATTGCTGGTGTGCTCGAACTGTTCTCGAAAGTAAAAAGATATGATGAAATTTCCATTTCTGATCTCATCCAGAGGTAATTAAAGCAGTGAATATTGCTTCCTTAAATTTATTGCCGAAGAATTCAGGTGAAAAGTAGGTACGGATATTCATATAAAGATTTCATGTATTTTATCCACCATAATACAAATCATGAGCTTATTCACCCTAGATCTCACTGGAAAAACAATATTTCTTATTGTTTCTCTACTCGAATCGTAAACCTAGCATGAACATTTTGAAGTTGTTCTTTTCAGAGGCCTAAAAACGAATGATTCTAGTAATTATATTAACAGAAAAACGGAAAAAAACTTCAATATTTCAAGACAAAAAATTTACTCCTTAAAATATTTATAATCTCGAGTAGTAAGCAGTCCACATGACTATTTCACGAGAAAAATTATGTTTTTTATTCGAAAACCATTTATTTTCTGAGCCATTTAGAAAGTTGTACTGACAAAATTTTCCCAACATTAAACCTTCGTCACTGTGAAAACTTAATTTCAAACGAGTCGAATTATCACTACTTGAGTAATCGTTTTCAATTTGAATCTGTAACCATTTCCACTGAGATGCCATTTGAAGATGAAAAGTAGTAATGAAGAATATTTAATATTTGCACTCTTTTTTACTGCAAATTAGTTGAACCAATAACGCCAAATTTCAATCAGCAGTATAAACCACTTAGGACTCCGAGTAATCAACGCTTCTTCATTTTCAAATATTCATTTCCCATCTTCTTTCAAGTCTATAACTTGAGACTACATCTTAATTCGAAATTCGGTTTATTTCAGTAAATCAACCTTGGAACATTTCGTTTTGATGGATCCTTATCAAATGTTAAGGAATTACGAGCAAGGTTACGCAGACGATAGCATTTTATTCTTTCCCTTTGGATTTTAGAACGATGAAAAGCTATCTGCGTTTGAACATTGATATCCACTCTCTTTATATATTCCCTTTTGAACGAAGGAATAACGATAACGTTGATTTCACTGCTTTTTCTTTTATTTCCGTCCAAATGACGAGTAGGTGGGTTGGTATAGGATTTATTTCTCAGATTTTTTTTCGTATTCGGGGTCAAACAGGGAGAATAGGTGAGACAAACTTCAGGATGTTGTAGCTCGTCTAATATGAAGGGTTTTCCAATAAAAGGTGTTATTTTGATATCAAAAGAAAAATGCAATTTTTCAATTTCAATGATCGGATGTTTATTTCGTTATAAATAATAAGCTATGCCGTTAATAGTGGAAAATAACATCGTGCAAATGACCACCACAACTATGCTTACAGGTTCATATCCTTTCAATGAAATTTTTCATAACCAAATCTCAGAGTGGCTGCCCTATGTCCTCGATAGCTTCACGAATTCCATCTTTGAGGTCTTGAATCGACGCTGAGCTATTGGCGTAGACCTTCTCTTTCACATGGACCCAAAAGAAGAAGTCGCAAGGTGTTAAATCACAAGATCTCGATGGCCAATAGTGATTACCTCTCAAGAGATAACAGAGTCCGGAACTTTTCCCGAAAAAGATCAATGGTTTAGTTGAATTTGTGGAACGTAGGGCCGCATTGTTGAAAGTAATGTTGTCCAGATCAATACTCTCTAATTTCGGATATAAAAATCAATAATCATCTCTCGATAGTGCAATTCATTCACCGTAACTGTTGATCCAGCCCCATTTTCGAAAAAGTAAGGTCCAATGACTCCACCGGACCATAAACCATACCAAACAGTCACACGTTGAGGATAGAGAAGCTTTTCAACAATAACTCTTAGGTTTTCCGAGCCCCAGATGATTTTTCTATGGAATTTCGTATCATTTTCATGCTTTTCAACGACCCAATCTGCAAAGACACGACGTTGTGGATGATCAGCCGCCTTGAGTTCATGTGTTAACTGAACTTTATGAGATTTAAGACCCAAATCTTTATGCAAAATACGTTGTAATGACGTTTGTGGAATGCCTCATTCCAAAGAACGACAAGGAATGTACAAACCTGGGTTTTCTTCAACACAACGGCTACAGCAGTAATATTCCGGCTGTTTTTATTGCGGTTCGACAAGGTGCTTCACGACGACCCAAAAATGTTCGAGTTGTACGAACCGTCTCCGCCAAATTTTCATCATTTTTATAGTGAATTTTGATAATTTTAAAAGCGTTGTTTCTTCTTGTCAAATATCAAAAAATGACGCGATATCTACGAAATAACACCTCTTATTAGAAAACGCTTCATGAACGAAAGATTTAATTTACTTACCATTTGAAAATTTATGTTTTCTGAAATTGAAATAAAATCTGTTTTTGCGAATGTCTCCGGAATCTTTTATCGTACAGATTACGGCTTCCGTGAGCATTTTCTAATCATTACGAGTTTTTCGGGGATTTTTGTGGTGAATGTTTGAAGGGTAAGTGGGTGTGAGTTCCCAAGCTTCTAGGCCGTGAAGTGCGTACAGAGAAAAAGCCGAAAATAGTATAAATAATAGTTATTATTCGCGAGGTGAAGTCGAAGACGAGTGGCCCAAATCACCGAGTGAATAACAGCCATTACAAGCGAATAGCATACTATACCTACTTTATCCAGGACTACTGAATATATTTCTTGAAGATTTTCACATTTGGCGACCGCGACAAGACCCTTTTATGACAAGCATGGAAAAAGTCAAATTGAGACATGAGAAATTTTTGCAGAACTGGTCATTGTATATTTTGTAATAAAAAAAGCTTTAATTGATATAATGAAAGTAGATTTGGCCCTCGGTTGACAAGGTATGCCCATATTTGTTAGTAGCAGTACTTTAGTTTAGAATACTGAATAAATACCAATTTAAAGAATATTATATGAAAGCTAAATCTAGGAAGCATATGACAGCAGTGAATTAAAATCTCATTATTCCCTTGTATTAATGGGTATCATTAAGGCCGAGCACAGAGACGTACAATGGACGGATTTCACAATAGTCGTGAATAAACGATTTTTTTCAATCTCAAAACTCATAGGAACGGTAATTTCAGAAATAAGTTGATTGAATCTTCCGTCAACATTTTTGGACGAGCTACAACATCCTAAAATTTGTCGCACTCATTCACTAACACCCTATTCTTTTTTGAGTGAAGTAACGATAAAATCGTTGATTCCACTGCTTTTTCGTGCATGTTTCGTTCAAACAACGAGTAGGTGTATTCGTAGAGGATTTATACCTCACATTTTTTTTCGTATTCGAGGTAACATTGAAATCCTGGAATCCTGGAACGCCCAAAGTAAAATCCCCAAAAGCTCAATCAATTAACTTCACCAGCTGAGCCCAATGAAGGCCTGGATTATCTCCAGTTCCAGATTACTGGAAATAATATTAATTTAGTTGGAGATTAAAGAATGAATTTCCTTTCTACGAAATTTTCCTACAGGACATTCTGAAATTGAATTATAATACTTTTGAACAATGAGTTACGATTCAACTTCAATCGGCTTTAATGAAATTCGTTTTAATTTTCATTTAGGAAATTGAATAAGTGAATTAATATGAAATCCTTTCTAATATTCCAGTTTGATCATTCAATACAAAAACTTCAGACCTACAATTTTTTCATTGAAAAGATGTCAAAAAAACATGTTTTTTCGTTAAAACCAATTATTTTTTTTACGGTTTATCAAAAACACTGAGTCATAAAACTATACATAGTATGATTCATGAGTAGATGTTACTCACACATTTTTTTTGATCCCATACTTCATTATTAATGGTTGAAAATAACAATCCCCCATAATTTTTGTTCAAAAATTTTTTTCGTGTGATTTTCGAAACTTTGAATTCTATTGTGGTTTTCCATTCAATTCTGGAGAAAAAAAAATTCATGCAAAATTTCGATATAGTCGATACTTTTTTCCGAAAAATTTAAAACTTAGGGGAAGGTGAGGTATAATGATCCCCTTAAGGGAAAATTTTAATTGTGGATAAAGTTGAAGGCAAAAGCGCAAGATTTCAATTGTTGAAGGTAGTGAATTAACTTAACTTTGTATCTGCCTACTTATTTTTCATTTCATCTATGTAGTTTTTTTGTATTAGAAATTTTTGTAAAAGTTTAGTAAAGGATCATTTTATACACCCCTGTGGATAAAATGATTCCTGGGGTAGGGGCAAAATGATCCCAGGGATCATTTTGTACTATAAGTTAATAAATATCAAATAAAAATGAAATAAAAAACTCTGCTGTTTATTTAAATGATAATATGTATTTTTCATAACAATTTAAGTATGTAAGCAAGTTACACAAAACAAAAATATTCGGTTTTGTTAGCCATACCATCTCTAATACCTTTTGCATATATTCTTCAGGCCTCTTTTGGCGATTAGTTTTACGTTTATAAATTCTCGGCATTATCTATAAACAAAAACTGTTAATAGGGTAAAATGATTCCAGGGATCATTTTAGACGCACAGAAGGGATCATTTCACCCCAATTACCAAATTACAAAATATCGATCAAAACAAAACCTTCACATACCGCGTGCGATGATCGAACATTGCTTAAATATTAGCTAACTGCTACTAATACCCTCAAATAAAACAACATTTCAGTAAACACTTACATGTAAAAAAAACGAAAGTCCAAAAACATGCTTACCTCAGATCAGAGCCACACTTTTTGATTATTTTTTAATAAAATCACGCCAAGCACTCGCACCGCATTGAAATTTTACAGGTAACTCGCAGGGGCGCAGGGGAACATGTTTTAAGTGTATTTGGACAGATGGTACAAGCTGTTTCTGATTTACGGCAGGGGATCATTTGACCCTTAGGGATCGTATTACCTCACTTTCCCCTACTAGCAGTAATGATTACTGTTCATTCTAATTCATCGTATGTTTCATAGAATGAATGATCTTAAATAATGGTTTTGTCAATTATGCTTATTAATGGAATTAAAATATCATGGATATGATTTTCTTCCGGAAAGATTTATAGAATACTTGTCTTTTCTCTCCTGTCAGAGACATACAATGTCTCAGAATATTCATTTTTGAAATACTTATACGATGAAAGGAATAGGAAATGAACAGTGATCATAACTGCCTGAAAGTTTTTATTTTTTCGTGAAAAGTATCGACTGTATCCAATTTTTGCATACAATGTTCCAGAATTGAATGAGAAAACATAAAAGAATTTCATATTTCGAAAACCTATACCGCGAAAACAATTTCTGAACGAAAATCATAGAGAGTTGTTATTTTCAACCCCTAATAATAAAGTTATGAGATCTTGAAAATTTGTGTGAGTACCATCTACTCAGTGCTTCATATCATGTATAATTTCATGACTCAGTATTTTTAAGAAGCCGTAAAAAAAATTAAAAAGTGTCAACTCGTCCTTGCCTGCCAAGGATTGTGTCTTGGAAGGGAAGTAGATTTCGAAAAAAAATTATATGAACTACCACTTTTTATTTTCATCGAGGAATCATCTTACAAAGTCCCTCGCATTTGTTCACAGACACCCTGTATGATCGACAATATTTAATGGTGTTGCTGTAGTCTCCGATTCGATCCATAATTCATTAATCTATATAATAATACCTAACGATACATAAGAAATAAAGCGGCAATAAAGTAAACTTAGGCTAATTGTTCTTCAATCGCGCATCAACTCTGTTTGCTTTTTATCAATTTTAAACCATTACTTTCCAACAACTCAGTTCAATCCATACATTTCACGCATTTCTCTGTCAATACAATGCAGATTTGCAGAATGGGAATGACATTGT
This sequence comes from Propylea japonica, assembly GCA_013421045.1. Classification (NCBI taxonomy): domain Eukaryota; kingdom Metazoa; phylum Arthropoda; class Insecta; order Coleoptera; family Coccinellidae; genus Propylea; species Propylea japonica. The sequence continues at coordinate 48,789,986 of CM024245.1, forward strand.
GTTCTGATGATTTTTTCATTACTATCAAGCTACCATTCTACTTTAAAAACACCTTCTTAAACTTTTTCTTCATTTACAGGACGCAAACAACTGAAGAAACTATTCATCCCTCTCCTCCTGGTACTGAAGATATTCAAACTGAAGCTACTCCTTTTCCTGCCTCTCATCCTTGGACTTGCCTCATTCAAAAAATTCCTAGGATTCTTGGCCATTCTCGTACCTGGAGCCATAGCGTTCTTCAAATTCTGCAAACCAAATATCCATTCGAATTTCGGAAGCCCTGGAGGTTTCTACAGTGGACCTCAATATTCACCTGCTGGCATAGCCTTCCAGTCGCACCCATCTGAATACGGTGGACAATCACTTTATGGTGGACATAACGGTGGAGGTGTCCATTTCAGAGACGACAACCATGCTCAGCAATTGGCTTACAATGGTTGGAATCAGTATAGAAGTGGAAGTTCTGATATTGAAGCCGAAACTACATCTAAGAAGTCAATATTACCTGATTCATGAAATGCTCAATTTTTCTAGAATGTATATAATTTTTTTCAATGTTAGTTTGTATATATTTATTGAGAGCTAATTAAGTCCAAATGTGTCATGTTATGTCTTTCATTTCATTTTTGTAAGAATATTTTAAGTGATAATATAAAACTAAGAATTTACAATTTCATTTATTGATGAGCTATGGAGGACTACAAGCGAAGTTTTTGGAGTTCAGCTTACTATGGCGCGCTTGTTTCTAGAGCAGAAGACAAAACTTTGATTTTCTTATAAGGAATGCAAAAACATTGGAGGCGATTAAGTCTCACTCTGATTCCAAACACAGAAACTTCTGGATGTTCCAATTCAAAAGTGATTTGAAAAAGGGTGGAAACATTTGAGTTTTCACGATATTTCAGTTCCTCACACCATTATGCTCTCTAAATTTAGAATTAAGATAAGTATAAGCAAAGTATTACCTACTACTACTAGAAATTTTCATTGATTTTGAATGGGAATCAAACAAGAAAGTGATAAATGGAAATTTTAATCCAGATCAGTAACTTTTAGAACTAGAATAAGTTACTTATTTTAGTATATAGTCCGTTCACGAAAGGTTGAGCCATCGGTTGGCCATGGGAATTTGGCATATTTCACTGTGTATATTGAAAGTTTAGGTTATGTTGTATATTTTCTTGTCAAATTGATAAGCAGTGTTGTCAGTATTGCATAGAGTTCACTGATAACTCGCAAGCTCATCGGACGAGGCCGGGTACATTCGGCAACTTTGATTTTATTTTACGTTATGACAGCAAATACTGCCAACTTCAGGTAAATAAACAAACGCCTTATATAATAATAATAATAATAATAATATTTATTAATCCTCTTAGACATAAACAATGTATGTATAGGACAAGTCAAAAAAAGAAAGAAAACTCAAAGGTAATTCAAACATATTCAAAATTAGCTGAAAAGTATTCATTAACACTATAAAAACATTTTTCTATAAGTAAAGCTTTTACAACTTTCTTAAACCTAATGATATTAAGTGACTTAATATATTACGGGGGAGATGATTGAAAATTTTAATACTCTGATACCTGGGTGACATTTCAAATTTGGTAGTTTTATGTTTAGGAATATATAAAGTTTCCTTATTTCTAGTATCATGTGAATGGAAACTAGATAGTTTCAAAATACCTCCCTCATTCTCTTTTACATAAAGCAGGCATCTGAAGATGAATATAGAGGACAGTGTAAGGATGTATTTTGGTGAATATCGGTCTACAGGAGGATCGCAAGCCTACATTGAAAATCAAACGCAGAATTCTCTTTTGAATTATGAAAACTCTACCAACATCGGAAGAATTTCCCCAAAGCAAGATGTTATATGTAAGGTGGCTGTACACTAAGCTGTAATATACATCAATAAGAGAATTCAAAGGAAGCGAATTTTTCACTCTGCTTAATGCATAGTAAGAGCTGTATAGCTTTTTACATACTTCGTCGATATGTATGTCCCATCTCAGATACCTATATCGATGTGGATACCTAGGAATTTCGTGCTTACATTTGATGAGATGACAGTATCAAAATATCTAGTTTTAAAGGTATTGTTGTTATTCGACATTGTGAAGCATATGCACTCTGTCTTATCAATATTTATCATTATGGCATTAGCTTTGCACCATTCGACAAATCACTGAATGATCGCATATCCTCTGTAATTCCTCTATGGAGGACGCTCAAACTTTCGTGAATGGACTATAAGTGATATCTATTGGGAATGCTCAACTTATAGAAGTGTCATCTGTGTTCAGCATATCCATTGAATAATTGTAACTGTAGGTGCTACATTCACAAGTATTAATTATGTACAAATCAGATTCAAGCACCAAAAATAACTAACCTCAAGGATATAATGTAGCAGATGTCAAATGTCCAACATACTTTGAATAATGACCTTAAGATTGTATTGGGTAAAGCTTTCATACCTAATATAAAAAAAGTTACGTTTACAATTCAAGGAACCCCAACAATAAGCCATCCTGAAGAAGATCAAACGAATTTTTTGACAACTGCATAAATCAAAAATCGAATCATTGTTTCCTGAGAACTCCCAAAAATGAAAAATATCATTATAGTGTGACGAAAGTTGCTTCTCTGAAAGTTAAAAGTCGACGGCTGTATGTTTGAATGTTTTGTTTGCTCTTTCCTGAAAGCGAATACAGCATCAGATCAACTTAATCATATAGAATCTATTACACCCATCCAGTCTCAAAACCAAAGGTAAAACGTCCATTATATTCAGGAAAACTGAGGTTTAATAAACATATATTGACGGAATGAGAACTCAGTTTTCATAGGGGTATAATGGATTTTATTAGATTATAAACGCTTTATAGCTGGATTTAAAACGGGTAAAAGCTTTTACACCTGAACTTAGTAGCAATGGTAGGGATTAGCATCCCTCATCTAAACCATTTGCCAAATACTTAGGAAGCTACACACGATAGTCAGAATGCTCTTTTACGACTTTTTAAAAATACGGCCATTAGATTTTTCTCGGTCGTATATTGTTACGGCTGATTTCATATGGAATTTCTCGTTTTATGATCGTGTTCGTTTTTCTTTTATGAGTTATATAATGAATACGTTGAAATATTCGATTTGGAGAAATAATGCAGTATCAACTATCAATGGTTTATGATTTTCAGAATGTTTCGAATGTGAAAATGGAATGCAAATTTTTGGTTTCGTTATTTCAAATGCCTGCTTCATGAGGACATATCATATCATAAAAATATAAAGGCTTGAGCGAAATTATGGAATATTGATGATTAAGGATAGCGACTGCACATAATTGCCTATATTTTTCGATTTTCTTTTGTTTCATATTCGTTATTGATCTTCTGTTTTTGAAAGGTTTCAAGGAATATTTGATATGTGTTAGTAAACCCCTCCATGATTTATATCAGGTGTCCCAAGGTGAGTGGTCTATTAGATTTTGTAACTTGGCAAATGATGATTTTTTTTGGTCCTTTGTGTATAACTACAACTATAATTTAAAAGCAGTGACATAGATCAGATCAATATCTAATGACGTGCTAAATTTCTGACTTAAATCTCGAATATTGAGCGAACTAGAGTTATTTTCGCAGCACGCCAATTTGATTTAATAGGCCACTCTCCTTGGGACACCCGATATATCAAGGTTAAATCCTATATCAATCACTGTTCGTTGTGATTTTATTGTCAGTTATTGATATATAGTTCAACCCTAATATATAAATAATTGAAGGGTTCACTTACATCAATTAAATATTCCTTGGAACCTTCCAAAGACTAAAAAACTTTTCACGAATATGAAACAAACCAAAATCGTAAAATATACGCAATTGAGTGCAGTCGCTATCCATAAGTATACTCTAACATAAACACTTATTGACACTACTGCAAAATCTCGAGCTAAATTCTAATGATGCCGTTTTCAGGATGATAACTTGAGGAAATTGAACCAAATAGAAATATTCTGAAATAGTTGGAGACAGATGAAAACATCCTAGATAGCTTTAATAGTTTATTACATCGGTATACAGATATGGATATTAATATCTGAAACATACGATATAAAATGAACCAGACAGAGAATTCTTCCGTTCAGTTGCACAGATGAATAGTCGCAACAGTGACTTGCTGTAACACACTGAATTTCCTTCTTTTATTGCAATAGTCTAGTCTTTCTCTCTCTTATCGTTGAGAGGAACGTAATCCATTCAGTATGGTAGGCAACAGTAAATACTTGAATCGAGTATTACGGGCAGCCTGACAAATTTAATAATTCTATAGTGTACTGCAGGTTCCCTACCATACTGCCATAAGAGAGAGACAAGACTAGATTATTGCAATAAGACAACGGAATTCATTCAGTTACAGCACGTGATTATCTCGACTATTCATCTGTACAACTGGAGAAAAGAATTCTCTGTCTGATGCGTTACATATCGTATGTTTTCAAGAGAGAATTTCCAAATCTGTATATGTACACAGTGTCAATCACTATGCAGGGTGTCAACAACTGAACCTTTCACTTCATGTCACAGATTGAATTTTTTAGTAGAAAATAAGGAAAACGTTTGTATTGGATCTGGATATTTTGAGCATTGAATGAATAGTGATTCGATTGTTTTATCAATACGGATATTATTGAATTCATTAAATGAATTTACGAATAATACTTCCATATTCTTTCGAAGTTTTCTGACAATTGTCGAACGAAAGTAGTTACACAAATCGTTCTTTTGAGAACCCACTATATACAATGCAATTTAGCATGATCCTCAAATCCTCTAAAATATTGGTCAAATCATATTCATTTATGATTTTAAATTTTCAAGTAAAATCTTAAATCTATCCTGAAATTTACAAGTTCAGGAGAAGTTCGCAAACTCCGTTAGAAACAACTTCAACTCGAAGTTTTCGGGAAGCCTCAAAGATTTGAAGAGGCAAGTTCGTTCCTAAATATGAGGGATGAAACGAATACACCACGTGGAAAATCATCTGACCTGTTCATGATGAAAATTGATTTGGGTAATGTCAACGACATTAACGTTATAGAATATTGATGCAGGCAGTTTGAAATCATGGAATGTTCAACACTATAATAACTCTAATTATTCCCGCAAATTTTTTCGAGATTATAATTATTTTTAGAAAATAACGAGAAAACACTACCAGATTACATTTGACCTTGTTTGGTATTCGATAAAAAAATCCGCACAAATCAAATCATTATATGTCATTAGACATTCAATTCATTCCGTTGAAATTCATCATAAAAGTAAAAATTCCCATATAATTCAGTGTTGGGTGTCCACCAGAAAAAATTTTCAGTATAGTTCAATCGCTGCGATCTTGAGTTTTCAAGAATACACGTTTTGGCCATAGACATATAAAAGAATGGACAGGACGTGTGAGAGAGAATATTGACTTCAGACAAGGATAGAATAATATTAGTGCGAAGTCGATGGTTTTGACTGGTTAAAAATTACAGGTGTGGAATTGACACCTGAATAAAGAACTATAGTGTCAAAACTCTAAGCCAACATAAAGCGTTTTCCATAAGAGGTGTTATTTTGAATAGCCCGCTATTTCGGTAGATGTCATTTTTTGACATTTGAAAAGTAGAAATGAAACAATACGTGCTTCAAGAACGCATTGAAATCATTAAAATACTTTATAAATATGATGAAAATTTGGCATAGACGGTTCGTAAAACTCGAAAATTTTTTGGTCATCGCAAAGCACCTTTTCGGACAGCAATACAAAAATGGGTGAAAAAATTCGAGATGTTGGGACAAGTTAGTGATGTGAAGAATGAAATTCAAGCATGTCGTTCAAGAAAGCCGAGAAAATTGCTGCTGTATCCGAAAGTGTTGAAGAAAACCCAAGTTTTTCCATTCCTCTTTGAAATTAGGCATTCCACAAACGTCATTACACCGTGTATTTTGCATAAAGATTTGGGTCTTAAGGCTTATAAAGTTTAGTGCTACGGTACGTGCCACACAAGCAACGAAACCATTGTTTTTTTGCGGCAAAAGTGTCCGGACTGTGCTATCTCTCGAAGAGGTGATCACAATTGAACACCGAGATCTTGTGATTTAACACCTTGCGACTTCTTCCTTTGGGGTCACGTGAAAGAGAAGGTCTACGCCAATAGCCCAGCGCCGATTCAAGACCTCCAAGATGGAATTCGTGACGCTATCGAGAACATAGGGCAGCCACTTTGCTATTTAGTCATGGAAAATTTCATTAAAAGAATATAGTCCTGTAAGCGTGGTCGTGGTGGTCATTTGCCTAATGTTATTTTCCACTATTAACGGCATAGCTTCTTCTTTATAATAGAATCCGCGATCATGTTTATTGAAAAATGCCATTTTTCTGTGAATATCAAAATAACACCTCTCATTGGAAAACTCTTCATATGACAAATTCCGATATTCAAGTTTTACACCCACCCTGACAATTTTGAAGTCGTTCTCCTATACTTTCCTTAACTTTGAGTAGGTACTTAGAGATGGTCAGTCAAAACTGTCTTGGACTTCCTCATCAATGAGACCAGAAGCGTCGTTTGAGAAACACTTTGCTAAACTTCGAAACTAAAATAAATTCTTGAAGAATTATGTTACGACCATCCTCCAAAAACAAGAACAAAATAAAATAGAAAAACAATTCAAAAATGTATATATACCCAACTTTAATCATTTCGCCTACATAATCCATTATTTTTATTCGAAGGTGTGACCTGAAGACGAATATATGTACAAACATTTCCATTTCGGGTTGAAAAAAGGTCACGAGTTTCGATGTTTGTAGGTGAGAGCATCCGTTAGTTGTGAACCATTGTAAAAGCATTAATTACAATATAATTCAGTACCTCCTGCAGCATAATTAATAATTGGCTGGATGATAGTTTAGAGAAACGGACCAGATGTGTATCGGAAGTTGTATAGCATTAAGATTCATATAATTATTATTGATACTCCGTTTCACGAATTATTCTGTTCTCAGCATTTTGGAGCATCGTTGCGGGTCTATTTGGTTTCAAAGGAACTAGAACAAAATTATGCAGAATTAAGTGAATGCTTGGATCTTTTGAGGACATTCTCTGGGATTTCAGAGATTGAGATTATCATATCTGAAAATTAATTAGTCTTTTTATATGGAAATAATACGACCATTTTGTGCTGTTATGATATCGATCTTTAGGATATTAAGGGAAGTCGCGAGTGGGGTAAAATATCTATTCAGTAATAGATATTAATATCACAAACAATACAAATAAGTGTAAAAACTTTCAATAGTTACAATTGATATTATTGTTTTCTTATTTAAAAACGAGTTTATTGGAAGGTATTTCCAACAACTGTAATATGTATTTAGTGAATATTTTAGATTGAAAAACATTCTTTTTTGAGCAATAGATAGAGTCAACATAAAATAAATCCCTTCATTTCTATATTTCAGTATATTTGTAACACTTTTCGTTTTACTTCTGAATATTTTATATTCGGTTGCTCATGACAATCATACATTGAAATCAAAAAAAGCTTTTGAGCTCTCGTTCTTTGGCGCAATCCAGACTATTGATTCAAAATTTGATATGAGATTTGAGATTGATACTAATTATATAAATGCAGAATCTCAACACAATCGGAATTATATTCTGTAAATTATTCGAAAAATTTAATATGTAAAAAATAAATAATTACAAAAATAAAATTCCATGGTTTTGATGATGCCATACCTACCCCTAAAATTTTGCATGAACATTCAGTATAGTATAATTTCATAGAATCCCATGTTGAAGTGTTGATGATACTCAGGAAGGAAAGGGTCTCAAAACACTTCTATTTGTGGAACCTTTATTGCATCATCTTGGTTTTATGTTTCGGCGATTCCGCCATTATCAAACCAAAGATTCTGAAAGTTCACAGTTTTAAGTAGAAACAACATAACATGTCTGATGAAATGTGAACTCTTGTTAAGTTAAAAGATATAAGTAATATAATTATAATGTACGATGGTAGATTTTGATGTTTAGTGTGGTAAAAAATTTTTGTTTATAAACTTACGATTATTCGGTTCCAAAGTCATATGATAAAACCATTATCTCAGGTCAAAAGGTTTAAAATTAAAAAATGTAGAGGACAGAAACACAATAACACATTAAAATGAATAAATAAATAAATAGGGATAAAAGTATAGTAGTTTCATTCTCAAAATATATTTCACTCGAATCGGATATTCTGTTATGGAAATATAAAGATTTTTCTTTCAATATTCCAACTGAATTTCCTATAGTTCTATTAACACTATGGCCAAAAAAATTAGCATGGGGCTTGTTATCAGCACCTTGCATTTGGCCGTAACATTTGATTTGAATTATTTTCCTATTTTTTAGGATATTTTAAAACAAAAATTTTGAATGGCCATATTTTATGTAACACACTCTACTCTAAATTATTCAAAAAAACCGAGGCATTTGGGACCCAAACTCATCCTGAAAATTTCAATTCTCTAGGTAATCTCTTCGAAAGTTATTGTGCTAAGGGACGGTCAGACGGCTCCACGAAAAGAATTGAATTTTGGGCAAAAAGCACTCAAAAATGATAACAAAATGAATGTTCAAGTCCATTCAAACATAATATGATAGATCTTATGGGTGAAATTTGAAAAAAACCTATTCAGAACACTGAATTTGAAAATTCTCAGTATAGGTATGTAATAGGGGCCTCTGACTCAAAATGTATACCCTGTTTTTTTCAATCATTCTTGAGACAACTAGCTATATTGAAAATAAAGAATTTTTAAAAATTTCCGTAATTTTTGGAAATAGGTAAATATTATTAGATTTTTCCCTCGAATGTTATTGATTTGCACTATATTTTACCCAAGTCGATATAGATTCAGTGGACATAACCTAAATATTGAAACAATTTTTACAACATTCAGAAATTTCAGATCACTGCGGATTGACGACGGTATTGTTCCTAAGTATAAACACGCGAAATCTACTATCTAATTCTATATCAATATTCAACCACCTAGAAATAGCATGTTACACAAAGATTCAACGATAGTCCGTTTCTCCTGGTCCAAAAATTCATTGGTTCGGCTTTCTCATAGTGTTTGTTCGTCCAATTTCATATAGGTCCACTATTCTTTTTTTATTATTTACAGACCGTAACTGAAACAACATTAATTAGACTGATTAAACTAGGTACAGCTCTTTGTAAACATTTATTAGTCATGGACATGAAGATAGTCACACAGTTACGGTAAGCTGAATATACAGGTGAAACATTAATTTACATTCAAATCATCTTCAAACCCTATTTTATCTCACCGATGCGAATGAATGTTAAGTCGAATAACTTTATAATACTTATTTGATCAACTAGGTTATCAAAGACAGCGACTAATAGTCAAGATATTTTAACGGGCGAGCGGAGCGAATTAGGAGCTCGATTAATAACCGAGTTGATTACAAGATTTTTCCGACGATTTAAATATGAATTGTGTATGAATTCTTTATTGAAATACATTCTCATTTTGTATTTCTGAATACTTTGTGAACGGTTGCCATGAGGATTGCACATTAAAATAATTAATGATCAAATTAGTACTCATTAAAATCACCTTTTATTTTGAGATCGACGAAAATGATTTTTTATTCAGATTAAAGCAATAATTCTTCATTGTTGCAAGCAATCTGAGCATATCTGAGTGAGGAGGATAATGATGAATAAATAAGTACTTTTTCCACCGACCTCGAAATAAAAGGTGATTTTGATGTGTACGAAATTGAGCATTAATGACCCATTTTAATGCTCAATTTTTTTTAGCAATTTCAATGTGCAATTCTTATGGCAACCGTTCACAAAGTACTCAGAAGCACTACGAGAAATGTCAAAACTCTATTGGAACATAGATACATAGACATTTCACAATGACAAATGTATGTCTTGTGCAAAATGAAAATGTATTTCAATCAAGAATTCATAAACATTCATATTGAGATCGTCGGAAAAATCCTGTAATCAACTCGGTTATTAATCGCGCGACTAATGGTCTCGAACTATTAAAGCGTGTGCGGAGCGAAAATATCTTGACCATTAGTCGCTGTCTAACCTAGTTGATTAAATAACTACATATTATGAAAAAGTCAGTCCCCATATATAGTCCGTTCACGAAAGGTTGAGCCGTCGGTAGGCCATGATAATTTGACATATTCCACTGTGTATATTAAAATTTTAGGTTATGATGTTTATTTTCTTGTCAGATTGATACGCAATGTTGTCAATATTGCATAGAGTTGCCTGATAACTCGCAAGCTCGTCGGAAGAGGGCGGGTACATTCGGCAACATTGAATTTATTTTACGTTATGACAGCAAATACTGCCAACTTCAGATAAATAAAGAAACGCCTACTATGTGCTCAACCTTTCGTGAACGGAGTATAAATAACTGTGGATGTCAAGAAACTGGCTATGACAAATATGAGTGAATCTGTAACTGAAACCTTGACAGAACAAAATGTAATATATTTTTATTTTGAGAAATATTGACTACAAAACTACACGATTTTCTTTATTTTCTTCGAGTAAAGATGAGTTTGTTATGTGTTATGAAATATGAATAGAAGCGAGTTTAATTCAACCAAGAGAATCAAATCCCTCGCAGATATTTGGTAGGAATAATGCTATTCTCTTAAGAATTTCAGCATTACCAGGTCCATTTCTATGACCTCTTCCTGCTTCATTCATGAACAACTTGTGTCTGAGAGTCCTGAAAGGATTTGGAGCTGAGAGAATGAAAAGAAGACAAACTGTAAGTAAAAAGGAAACTGCACGTCATATGAATAATTAACAAGATGAAATGAACAGTTTATTCGCTCTTGTTGTGCTAAGAGGAAATTCACAGCGCAGAGATTCCATGTCTTAATTCTATCCTACAACCAGCTACAGTCGGAGTTGGATTTCTAACCCTTAATTATGATGCTACATTGGATAATTAAACAAATTATTTCTCTGACATTACAAGGTTTCGCATGGAAAATTTGGCGAGACCTGATGAGAGCTTCATGATAGTTCAAGAATTTGTTCTCTTCGTAGTAATCCAAGTACCTCTTCATTAGTAAAAGAACGAATCCGAATGCAAAAACTTTCTTCAACTAAATTCTGGATATATTTTCTGAAAATTGAAAAGTATTTGCAATAAGAATTTTAAAGAAAAGCCTTAAGCAGGAGCTTCTAAGCGCTCATACTTTGGTGGGGCAATTAGACTATTATCTCAAAATTCAATATGGAATTTGAGATTGATACCAAATATATGTATAAATGCAGAATCCCAGCACAATAGGAATTATAGGTTTTGGAAATTATTCTAATAATGGAATAAGTAAAAATTAAATGATTAGAAATTTAAATTCTATGGTTTTGATGAAGCGATCCTCTTGAAATTTTGCATGAACATTCAGTATATCAGTCATGATTATCAAAATAGATTTCACTTGAATACGTTTTAAGGAAATATAGAGGTTCTTCTTTTCAACATTTAAATTTATTCAATTTTATTCAAATTTTTTATGGTTCTATTTACACTATGACCACAAAACTCCGCATGAACATTTAGTGTATCAATCTTAATTTATAATTTTGGTGATGCATTTTGTTCGAATCGGATATTTTCTTTGCTTCTGTTCACACTATGGCCACAAAATTTTGCATATGGCCGCAACATTTCATTTCGATGGGGTTAGTTTTTTCTGAGATATTGAGGAACAAAATATTTTGAATGGCCATATTTTATGGAATAACCTGTACGATTTAGCTGGTAAACAAACTAAACAGAGCCATTTGGAAATCGAACTCACCCTGAAAATTTCCAGTTTTCAGGAAAAAAGTTATTGTGCCAACGGACGCCCCATGGACAGAATTGAATTTGAACACGAATTCGTCATCACGAAGTCTAAACCTATCGTGTGAGGCCATTTTCGGCCCAAAATTCTAAAATTACAGACATTTGGACAAAACGATAATGCACTCGTTTCAAGAGAACGAGCGCTCGAAAATTTATGCTTTTGAGCATTGGTATCAAATAAGGCTAATACCTAAAATTTAGTAATCGTACATGAGATTGATACTAAATACATACATGAATATAAAATCTCAGCATGATCATTATTATATTCTGTAAATTTTTCAAAAAATTCCTTGAACGAAGTAAATTACCTCGAAAAAAGTTATTTTACCGTCGATGTCCAACCGTTATTTTTTCTCAACAATATGACAATGCAAAATTTATATCTAAACTTATTTCCCTTCAACTCATCTCACATGTGTGAGCATGATATGGAATGAACGCCTAATAAATAAGTTATATCCACATAATCAAATTTCGGTTTCCATATTCATAAGTCGAAAATTGTCTGCGTTCCTGTCCAATTTGCATCAAACCCTTAATGGGCCCTCAAACTCATGAAACCAAAATTTAATAACAACTCGAACTTCTGAATGATGTCGGTAATAGACTGCAGAAATAACTTACATGAGCTGGATAGTCTCTACAATGTAGGAGCAGTGAAAACAAGTGGGTAGGTCAATAGAATACGAATCTGGTCTCGGATGAGACTGATCCAACAACATTACTTCACCTACTTTGTTTGTATAACGAAGATGCACTTGCTCTACAGGAAATAGACGAGTGTATTTCTCGTTTGTCACCGATTTGCATCAGGAAAGTTCTCGATTAAAAATACTAATTCTTTGAAAGAGTTCAAAGAGGAGAACAAGCTCCAAAATCATGATAAATCAGTGAACAGTGATATCTGCATACCAAGAACTTTACAAGGTGTCTGTAAATAAATGCGAGGGACTTTGGGAGATGATTCCTCGATGAAAATTAGCAGGGGTAGTTTATATAATTTTTTTTCGAAATCGACCCCCTCCCAAGTACAGCCTTTGTAAGGCGATGAGGAGTAGACAGTTTAAAATTTTTTTTCGGTTCCTTAAAAACACAGAGTCATGAAACTATACATAACATGAAGCACTGAGTAGATGTTATACACACAATTTTTTTAGCTCACATAACTTTATTATTAGGGGTTGAAAATAACCAACCTCTATAATTTTCGTACAAAAATTGTTTTCGTGGGATTAATATTCAAAAAATAAAATTCTCTTTTTGTTTCCTATTCCATTCTGGAGAAAAAAAATCTCCTGCAAAATTTTGATTCAGTCGATTTTTTCTCGGGAAAAATAAAACCGACAAACAGTAATGATTAGGTATTGTTTATTCCATTTCGTCGCATGTGTTTCATAAAATGAATATTCCAAAATATCGTATGTCTATGACAAGAGATAAAGATGTTCCTTAAATCTTTCTGTAGGTTTAATTACTTATTTCTGGAAGAAAATTATATCCGTAATATTTTAATTTCGCAAAAAAAATTTCCTTTCGATGAATGGAATAATTGACAAAACCAAATTTGAGCATAAAAAATATCTCAGAATATACATTCTATGGAACATACGATGAAATAGAATGAACAGTGATCATAACTGCTTGTAAGTTTTTATTTTTTCCGGCAAAAATAACGACTAAATCGAAATTTGCATATGAGACTTTCTTTCTCCAGAATTGAATAGAAATCCATAAAAAAATTTAATTTTTCGAAAATTTGTCTCACGAAAACAATTTTTGAAGGAAAATCATAAGGGGTTGTTGTTTTCAACCCCCAATAATGAAGTATGGGATCAAAAAAAATTGTGTGAGTAACGTCTACTTAATGAATCATATTATTTATAGTTTTATGACTCAGTGTTTTTTATGACTATTAAAAAAAATTTGAAAATTCAAAACTGTCACCTCATCATCGCTTTCGAAAGGCTGTATCTTGGAAGGGAAGTCGATTTCCAAAATAAAATTTAAATTAACTAACCCTGCTTATTTTATTCGAGGAATCATCTCCCTATATCCCTCACATTTGTTCACAGACATCTTGTATTCTATTGAGATAGTTTTGCGTTTAGTTTTTTTTATGATATACAAGGCATGCCGTTTGAAAAAACGCACTTGTTATTGTTTTCGTATGTCATCGCAATACCTTGGATTTTGGACGATCTATATGATCAAAACATTTATTTATTTCACATAAATGATACACAATATAATATATTGATGATCTGTAACGGTAATGTAAGTTTTCTCTGATGATGAGTACCTAACGAAGTAACGATTGTTCAGTGCCTCAAAACCGGTATAAAAAGTTATAGGAATTAAAACAAAAGGAACTGAAAATCTACGAGAAATCGTGAAATGCTAAATATCTTACATTCAATTTCAGCTTTGTAGGTACATTTCATGTAACAGACAACAACGGAGTTCTGAAAATATTTCAAATTGAAATTGTGGTAATTCTTTTTTAAGAAACCAAAGTTTCGATCACTTCGTAAACATAAAGTATATGAGTATAGTCTCCCTAAGAACGAATTGACATAGAAGTAAGCCCTGAAAATCCAAGCGGAGCTTTATTTTTGATTCCAAAAGATCAACTAAGAGAGAGGGAGCAACACAAAGATGGGTCTTCGTGGAAAATAAATACCCAACAGAGTGTATAGCTTTTTTCCAAGATTGTATACATATTGGATAAATAGAATATTTTCATTTGAATTTTTCCATTATAATCAACTTCGTCATTCCAATAGTTGAATAAAGTAACCGGAATATCGTTCTTTGTAATCGGAACCAGTAGGTACATGACATCATGTAGGGTAAAACCCGGATAGATGCCTCAGTTGGATAGATGCCCCATTTTCAAAATACCTAAATTCCGAAACATGTATCAAAAAATTAATTTTATAAGTAGCTGCTACAGTCACCCTGGACCTTAGTTTTGTAAGGGTTATTGTAAAGTGAAGCCGTTTTTCGCTAGTGTGTGCGATCATCTGCGCAACGAACTTCACGCCAAAGTTTCAGAGGTAAGTATTTGCCGCTGTATAACTTTTGAAGTGGTAATAAATTCATTAATTTTTTGTATTACGTCAATACAGTGTTTCATTGAGTGAACATCTGAGTACAAATAGTTTTTGTTTTCTTCTTAATTTATTAAAAAAATTCATGGGCATCTATCTCTATTAAAAAGGATAGTTGCCCTGATTTTTTGAGGTATAGGTGCCCCTTAGGACATCTAAACTAAAACCATATCTTCTTAGCAGATTTTCGATTCATTGTGTTATTTTGATTTTAAACTTGATTCCTGATCATTTTTATTGAGACTTATTATTTCATTAATTTATCATGAATGTGTGGAATAATGCTTTATGTTAATATGAAGAATGCAACTTTTCGTTTAATAAATGATTTTAAATTTCAATTAAAAACGCACAATTGTTGTTAATTCGATCCATGTTGCGTAGATAAAGTTGCTGTTTTAAGCATAGAGAATCTCATTGTATTTAGTTGGGTTTTTGGTTCACACAGTATGAAGGGCATCTATCCCTTCCAGTATTTTCATGGTGGGGCAACTATCCATACTTGTAGGCATCTATCCCAAAAAAAAAGGGTTCTACAAAAATCAAATTCTTGTGAAATTTGGAATTGCTATATCAGAGAAAAGTCTGAGTATTTCAAATCAAATAATGGGGCTTTCTACACTCATAGAAATTACACATATAAAATAAATATTTTCAAAAATATGAGGCAAATTTAAAAAGTGGGGCATCTATCTGGGTTTTCCCCTACTGAAAAACTCGTACTATATGGAGTAACAGGGGATCACAGATCAATTCGAATCTGAAATTCAAATACCTACCTTCCTATAATTTGATGCATTCAAGTTTTGCCATGGGGCTAAAGTCATCATCTATTCGGTATTCATCCCATGCAAAACTTAAATTTATTCACACTATTTTACATAATGTATTGGGCTGGTAACTTAGTTAGACACATGTTATATGTATCGGTGACAATTCTGATATATTTTTAATTTAATCATTAATATTCATGGAGCTTTCACTTGTTGGAGGCTTCGTTTATGATTTTTTTTATAAATGAGAAACATCGAATTTTAAGATTTGGTATAGGAATGAGCATTTCCAGTAGGTATGCCCAAATCAAGCGATTTCTTATGTGACAGCATCATGAGTTATGTTGAAAGAATCAACTCTAAAACATAAAATTTTGTAGGTGAAAAAGCAGAAAATTTAATTAATGAATAAATAGAATGAAACCAATTGCTCTCAGGACTCTCAAATTTGAATAATCGTTTCCAATATAAACAAGCAAGTAGTCTTCTGCGAATTCCGAAAGAATTGATGGAGAAATTATCAGTTATTTGTGAAAATTAGAGAACAAATAATAAACAAAGATTCTCAAAATTTTTTGAATTCCATAAGATCAAATTTTTCGTACTTGATTTGTCTTCCTGTATTTGAATGCCTATTCTTTTTCTCAATTACTCAATTTATTGTGAACAGAAGATAGGAAATCATTCTGTTATGATGAAATCATTTATCCACGACTATTGTAAAACAAGTCCATTGTACACCTGGGTGCTCGGCCTTAATAATATCCATTAATCACAAGGGAATAATGAGATTTTAATTCACTGAAGTCAGATGCTTCATAGATTTAGCTTTGATATGATATTTTTTAAATTGGTATTTCTTCAGTGTACTCCAACTAACAAATATGGGCATACCTCGTCAATCGAAGACCAAATCTACTTCCATTATATCAATTAAAGTTTTTTTTATCACAAAATATACAATCACCAGTTCTCCAAAAATTTCTCATGTGTCAACCTGATTTTTTCCACGCTTGTCATAGAATGGTCTTGTCGTGGTCGCTAAATGTTAAAATCTTCAAGGAATATATTGAAAAAACGTGTATAAAGTATAGCATGCTACTCGCGTATGGTGGCTGTTATTCACACATTGATTTGGGCTACTTGCCTACGGTTCCTGGCCTAAACTTCACCTCGCGAATCATAGCTATCATTAAAGGCTTGTTGCATAACATACTATTATACACGTTTTTTCAATGTGTTTCAATATCACTATAAAAATTGTACCATTCAGGTATGACTACATGTTTGGAATTGAACCCGGTTGATTTATTTTCCAGATACCTATGAAAATTCATAAGTGGTTGAGAAATTCAGAAACAAACTCATTGAAGCGGTATTTTCTGAAATTTGTTATGCTGATGAGTTCTTCGCCCAAAAACAAGAACAAAGAAATCCTGAGTTCACCAACTTTCATAAAAGAAATTTCCATTTGAATAATAACCCCTTTTCTTAGATGCGTCTATACCCAGAAAAATTTCATTACAATAATGAATATAAACACAATGAGATGCGAACAGCACTGAATGAATGTATTATTGCCCCTGAGAAGATGGTATGTAGGAAAACCAAAACATCAAAGGAGTAACAAGATAAAAAGAATGTTCCGTAATTAGGAGTTTCTCAATGGAACGCTCACTATTCACAAAATCTCCAAGACTTTAATGATTTCGTTGTATTAAATGCATAATTTTTCCACTTTGAGGTCATAATTGGCTTTCATCGTTAGGAGAAAGACGCTGGGAAACCTTGCACTGGAGTGAATGCAGAAAAAGGAGATCAAGAATATCATTCTAGTTTATACAGAATCATTGTTTTATCAGCTGAATTAAAACAGTACACAGAGTTCAAGGAGAATCTGTGATACAGACTTCCTTTTTAATATTACATGACCTTTCCAAAAACATCATTCAAATATTTATCCGGATAACTCTGCAACTCAAGATTTTTCAGTTTCTATTTCGACATAGCTTTCTGAAGCTATATTAAAAATAACGAAGTGACTCTAATAAGAATGAATAGGAAAAATTCCATATTCATAAGTCTACACTTAGTTTGTATAACCAAGATGCACTTGCTCTACAGGAAGTAGACGAGTGTATTTCTCGCTTGTCACTGATTTGCGTTAGAGAAGTCCTCAATTGAAAATACTAATTCTTTGAATCAGTTCAAAAAAGAGAACAAGTTCCAAATCATGATGAATCAGTGAACAGTACCTACCGAAGTTACGATTGTTCAATTGATGGATATTTACACGGAAACGAGAGAACAAAATCAATGCTTCAAAACCAAGATGCACTTGCTCTACCGGTATAAAAAGGTATAAGAATTAAAACAAAAAAAACTAGAAATCTACCAGTAATTGTAAAATGCTAAATAAACAGTATCTTACATTTCATTTCAAATTTGTAGGTACGTTTTATGTAACAGACAACACTGGAGGTCTGAATATTTTCAAATTGATAGAGCAGAAATTCTTTTCCAAGAACCAAATTGTCAATAACTTCCTTTTTTCTGAAAATCTAGGCGGATCTTTATTTTTGATTTCGAAAGAGTAACTAAATACATAGACATAAAGTATTCTTATTCACTATTCACAAAATCTACAAGACTTTAATGATTTCGTTGTATTAAATGCATATTTTTGAAAAACAGAATTGGCTTTCATCGTTAGGAGAAAGACGCTGGGAAATCTTGCACTGGAAAGAATGCAGAATAAAGAGATCAAGAATATCATTTTAGTTTCTACAGAATCATTGTTTTATTAGCTTTACTAAAACAGAACAAAGAGTTCAAGGAGAATCTGTAATACAGACTTCTTCCTTAATATTACATGAACCTTTCCAAAAACAGTCATTCCAATTTATATATCTCCGCAACTCAAGATTTTTCAGTTTCAATTTACTTTCTGAAGCTATATTAAAAATAACGAAGCGACTCTAATGAGAATAAATTGGAAAAATCCCGTATTTCATCTTATATTGTTTCTTTAGGTACGTTTCACGAATGAACTCGGCATTATTTTCTTTGACGGTCGTCTGATACAGCCATCAATTAAATTGCACATTCTTATTTGAAAATCTTCCGCTAACAAAGATAATATTCTGTAACTAGGAAAAAATATAAATAATATTCATAATACAAAGTTTTTCCAAATTCTGATCTGTGTATTTTGGCTCTGCACTAGATTTTGACACCGATGGGTGTGTATATCAGTGCATTTGAATAGGAAAAACGTCCAATTCCTTCATTTGTTCAAGTCTATTCTATAATCTACCAATTAAATGTCTATTAACTCGGCCGTAATAATACCCATGAATCACAAGTGAATAATGAGTCATTACTCGCTGTTCTCAGCTGCTTCATGTATTTAGCTATAATATTTTGTTGTTGAAACTGATACTTTTTTTAAATTCCCTAACTGATGGAGATAGGTTGAAATTCCTTTTCAATTGAGGGCCAAATCTACTCTAAATATAATTAAAATTTATTAGCGAATATAAAATGACCAATTCATCAAAAAATTAGTTATATGTCAACTTTTTTTACACTACTAATCGAAGGGGCATATTACGGCCACCAAATGTTGAAAACTCCAAGAAAAATATTCAGTACTCGTGGATGAAGTATATTTTCTATTCGGCTATTATACACTCGGTATTTAGGCCGCTCGGCATTGGCGTAACCTAAACTTCAACTTGTGAATAATAGCAATCATTATACGCTCGTTTCATTATATACTCTCATATTTGTAATGTCTTCAAATTTTCATCATAAAATACATGAATGTCTTCAAAATTTTAATAGCAAAAGCTAGATTCTTAAAGTATGAACTATGAATTACATTTATCGTTTGAAAACTGGACTTTTTCACATCTATGACAAATTATTCAATATATAGGGTTTGTGAAATATTCTTACAGTTCCTAGAGTACTTTCTGCATCAACATCTCCTTCAGTACTAGTGGGATTAATGAATTCACATTTTTTCAGTATATTTTAATTACAAATATAGAGTGATTTATCGTTTTGCCAAATTGTCTGAAATTTTCTAATTTTGAGTCAAAAATGGTTTCAAACGATATGGTTAGACTCTCTGATGACGAATTCGTAGTCAAATTCAATTCTGTCAGTGAGGCCGTCCGTCCTGCCGTAAGCACTATAACTTTCGAAGAGATTATCCTAGAGACTTGAAAACCAGCAAAATCGTACAGGGCGTTCCATAAAATATGACCATTTGAAATTTTTGCCCCTCAATATCTCAGAAAATACTAAACCAATCAAAATGAAATGTTACGGCCTGATGCGAGACGCTGATAACAAGCCTCATGCAGAATTTCGTCGCCATAATGTGAACAGAACCATGACAATTTCAATTGGAATAATGAAAAAAATTACCTTATATTTTCATAATTGATTTTTGATTTAATTTCGATTCAAGTGATATTTATTTTGTGAATGGTGATCGATATTCTGGATGTTCATCCACAATTTCGTGGCCATAGTTTCAACAGAACCAAAGAAAATTCAATTGGAAATTGAGAAGAAATTTCTATATATTTCCATAACAGGATATCCGATTCAAGTGAAATTTTTTTTGTGAATGAAGATTGATATACTGAATCTTGATAAAATTTTGTGGCCATAGTGTGAACAGAACCGTAAAGAATTTATTTGGAATATTGAAAGAAGAATCTTGATATTTCCATAACACTATCTTCGATTCGGGTAAAATTTATTTTGTGAAACAAAACTGATATACCGAATGTTCATGCAAAATTCAAACAGGATCACATAATCAGAACCATGGAATTTAATTTTTGTAATTATTCATTTTTTTCACGATTAATTTTTTGAATAATTTCCAGAATTTATTTCCGATTGTTCTGAGATTCTGCATTTATATATTTGGTATGAATCTCAAATCCCATATAAAATTCTGAGGTAATAATCTTCTTGCTCAACCAAAGAACGAGCACTCAAAAGCTCTTGCTCAGGGCTTTCCTAAATTTTTTTAATTCAATTCGTTGTTCAAGTCATCTTTATGTACTCTTTTTCAACTCCGCAATGGATTTCGACAGTGAACCTCCGGCCACTCTTTTATAGAGACTCGAAAGAACTTTGATGAATTCCAGAACCATCTTTACTGTAGACAGGATATTACATCGACATCTTAAGATTTTCTCCGGAGAAAATATTAATAATCTTTCAATATAAGGGTGAATAACCCTCGACTGTTCTTGAAGTATCAGACTGTTTGAAAAAAGGCCCTACAAAGGCATATCTCCCAAACAGGTTATCAATATCCAGGATACGGCAAAAACTGCTGAAAATATATTGTTACCCCAGCAAGTTCCTGAAAAAATACTCGGTTATATCCTTATCCTCCTAAATCCCTTATAACCAGAAAAAGTGGGTAATTACAGATTGTTGTGGAATAAATCTCCCGGCAGTACGTGATACGGAGCTCAAATCTTTTATACCTACGTATGAAATATGACGTAGTTGCCATATTTTTTGTTCAGAAACCTTTTCACGTTTTAGGGTTTTACCCAAAAACAAGGGTTGTTTCTCATCAACTGATATTATGAATGATATAATGTCATTGAACCCGGAAGAAAGATGAAGGTAGGATTAGTAGACAGCGATATAATGAAATGAAAGACTTTAGCATTCTTCGGAAATATCTTGCATCAATCTGATAGTGGGTAAGTTCCCCTGAAAATATTAGGTACATTTCTTAGCTGAAATAAAGATATTTCAGCAAGTTTTTAAAATGAAAATTGAAGTTGAGAGTTTAGAATCAGGACAAATAACAGTAACTTTCATATAATAGAATTGCTTTGGGTTGTGTTTTTTCATTATTTGATTCATAAATAGAATGCAAAAACTCCTTGAACTGCCTCTTAAGTTACCGAAAGAAGAAGGAATGACTATCACTTATCTGTAGGTAATATCGTTATTTAACGATAGGTACCTATACCTTTTCGGTCATGAAAAAATATATTCTTATTTCATTGGTTTATTATTTTATTATACCTAATAATAAAAAATTGAACTATTTCCTACTACTCAGGTAAAAGCTATGGAAAATTGTACAAATAAGTTAATTTACTCAGCTTGGTATCTTGAAGTGAGACTGAAGTGCAGTTGTGCCAGTCCAACTATGCAGCAGATAGATGTATGTCAGATTCCGCTTACATATAAATCTTACATCTAGTAATACTGTGTATTTTCATCTCAGATCTTCCTTGAGAATTTCATTCAATTTTATGCACCCAGTAGGTATGGAACAAGTATTGGCCTGACCTTGAACTTGTTTCCTGCATGAAATTCTTTCTCAGAATCCGAAGTCCATTGGGGCGGAATTTTTAATTATATTAATAAGTGATTCTTCTGCAATTTTTACCAAATCTATCATTCAAAATGAAAAACAACTGAATATTTCCTTAAGCTAACAAGCCAAAAGATTAATTTTATCAATGCTTCATATGGACAGTTCAAATTATTTTTATTACTAAACAATGAACAGGTTTGAAACCAACTCTATAAAAACTCTTACAGATTTGACACCATATTCCAGCAACGACAAATTTTGAGAAATTGTTTGTTATTTCTTCCAAACAACATGAAAAATCGTAACGAAAAATTCAGAATGAAGTATTCTGAGGATATTCATGAATTTAGTTCAAATTTTGATATCGATGTTGGGAAACCTAATATAATATTTTGCTATGATGGAATTTTTCTTTTCCAAATTTTCCTAAACATTCAAACTTGTGTGACACAACAACCAATTTGGCGCAAACTTAGACGAGGTCAAGTTTTTAGATTTTCTATCGAAAGAATCTCCACGCCATTTTGCGCAGAAGTCGTTTTTTCATTTTAGAGCCACTAAATATAAAACCAGTATTAAATCGAGTTTTTGTTTTGAATATAATCCAAAAATTAAATTTGAAATCGTTACAACTGGAGAACTTTTCTTCATAACCATTCGTTCTAACTGCCGAGATAATTGGATCAAATTAACCTATCTGCGTCATATGAAATATGTAACCCCTTAATTCCTAATAGTCCAGTTAAATTGTGCTTTAAGCAGAAAAGTTTTGGGGTAGTTTTGATTTCTTTCATTTTTTATGTTTTTTGGAGTGCTGAATCCGAATCTGAGGTTTACGAAATTTCGTGGCGTGAAAATATTAGACAATGAACAACATTTCAGGAAAAGGAACATTTTAGAAATGATACATATTAACATTAACAACTCTGTTAGTTTTAGATCTGATACTGAACACTTGAGCAAACTTTACAATTTTTTCTTGATCAAATATGTGAATGATAATTCATTTTGTGTTTGACAACCTTGATATTGTTTTACTGTATTTGTTTGTTTTGTTTTCAGGTTATGTTTTCCTGTGATTGATTTCGGGTGTTAATATTCTAGAATTTTCCGAAAAAATTTTAACTGAACTTTGAGTCTTTTAAGCAGTTGATTGTGTTTGAAGAAGTATATATGTTTGATGCCGTCGTATTCAAATTTTACTTCTTAATCTCTTATTTATAGTATATGGGTAGGTACTTTATTCATTTTATTCTGTAAGTATTTCGTATGTCATTTTTAATTATACGAGAGTTTGCGAAACGTTGATAAATATATTTGAGATCATTTGAGAATTTGTCCTTATCCAGCAAAGTACAGTAATAAATTAAAATCTTTAAAATTAATTTTTGAGATCCTTGATATAAAATCGTGCTTAGGTCCAAACAGAGAGTTTTCCTACAAATGAATTCACAGGTGATTCGAACTCGTAGCAAGAATGAATCTGAAACCAACCGGACATACCACTTCTTTTCATAGCGGACTGTCGAGAAAGCTTTATCTTTTTTTTATCGACAAAATCTCGAGTAGAAAGTGGAATAACTGCACAAAGATATATTTGAAATACGCTACGAACACTATCAGCTCATACGCCTTAATTATATGGTCGAAAAGAGATTTCAGATGCTTGCTCTCAATGAATGAACGTGAATCTCACTATCCTTTTTCATTCAGTCAAATCTTGAAGGATACTACGTTGTATGCATGAATTGTTACTACAAATAGATTCTATCAGCCTACTTCAGGTAGGTATTTGAACGTGGTGATTCGAAAGACGTATACTATTTTGGATATCGACTGAAATATAATCTGGGAGGATTCTGCATTACTGAAAATCTTTTTAGGTTTTCACTCTCAGTCTCTAAAACAGAAATAATTAAAAAAAGAATTTACAGATATTTGGGCGCATTTATGGCACCATGTTCACCTAGCTTTGAACATGGAAAATGTGAAATTTTTTGTGTGCATGATAGTTCTTAGTTTCCTCAAATATTTCTACTTCTTCCTCTGAGGTTGCGGCCGTATGCAAGATGCTCATAATAAACCTTTTGCATAATCTTGTGGCCATAGTGTAAACAGAACCATAGAAAATTACATTGGAATATTGAAAGGAAGAAATTGGATATTTCTATGAAGAAATATACGATTCGAATGAAATTTATTTTATTAATATACAGGGTGTTTCCTAAACATGCGGCAAAAATTCAGGGGGTTGTTCCTTGGACTATTTTAAGCATGTTTTGTCCTTTGATGATTTTTGAAAAACCTCTTTGTTTCGAATATACAGGGCGAACAAAATTTTTTATATTTTTAAAATTAATAATAGTTTAAATAAAAATGCATACCGCACTGTGTTTACTAAGTAGGTACAATTTATTTTTAAATTTGTTTAACAACATTCCAATTACTAAAAACGGCCAGTTTTCTGACTTAAAATTGATAAGTTCAGATGGTGAAGGAATACAGATTAAACACGGTTTTCATTTGAATTCGTTTTGTGATGTATTAGCAATTAACATTTTATCTTTGACTATTATGAATCGCTATAATTTTCAACAGTTTTTGTAGGTTAAGTTAAATTTTCATGTAATTTTTCATAATAAAATGTTATTATCTAAAATTTTGTTTTCCCCGTATCTTCGAAACAAAGAGGTTTTTCAAAAATCATCAAAAGACAAAATATTCTTAGAATAGTCCAAGGAACAATCCCCTGAATTTTTGCCGCATGTTTAGGAAACACCCTGTAGATTGATACACTGAACGTTCATGCAAAATTTTGTGGCCATAATAATGACAGAACCATGGAAAATTCAATTGGAATATAAAAAAAAGAATCCTCATATTTTCATAACAGGATATCCGATTCATATGGGATATTTTTGTGAATGAAGACTGTCATACTGAATTTTTATGCGAAATTTCGTGGCCATGGTGTCAACAGACCCATAGAAAATTCATTTGGAATATTGAAAAAAAACTCTACATTTCCATAACAGAATAATCGATTCAAATGAAATTTATTTTGTTAATCAAGACTGATATACAGGGTGTTTCATTGAGAAAGGGAAATACTTCACAGGTGCATAGGTGGCACCAAGACGGTTCTAGAGATACCCCATTTATTGGGTCTCACTGTCTTCGTAGCCGAGATACAGGGTGTTTTATGAATTTTGTCCGTTTCTTCCTGAGGCCCTACCAGCCGAACCACCCGGTAAATTTTCTTCATATTTGGCAAATATGTTCCTAATTGAGAGCCCAAACATATCATGCAATAACCGCCTCGAAAATCCAGGTCCGGGTTAACAAAAAATTATGAATCGTTTGAATACTCGAAACAACACCCTGTACATCGGAATTTTGAAAATCTGTTTTGATATTCAAAAACACCACTAAAAACTAAACTAAGATGTTTACTTCAAATTTTCGCGCAGAAAGTTTTACTGTACAAATTTTCAGGGTAAAAGTGAAGTTTTTATGAACTTGGATACCGAAAGTTGTTTGAAGTGACTTTAACAATGAATTATCAACAATATTAAATCCATAATTATTTCAACATTACTCTGTAATTCATTTTCACATTGGTTTTCTTTTCTATAGCTGTATTCTTGAAAATCCAGGTCTGGGTTAACGGAAATTATGAATCGTTTGAATCCTCGAAACAACACCCTGTACATCGGAATTTTGAAAATTGGTTTTAAATTTCGAAAATACAACAAAAACTGAACTGAAACTTACACTTCAATTTTCGCGCAGATACTTTCAATGCACAAATTTTCAACGTAAAAGTGATGTTTTTAAGAACTTGGATACCTGAAAGGGGTTTGAAGTGACTTTTAACAATGAATTATCAAAATATTGGAGTCCATAATTATTATACGTTATAATACAACTCACTTCTCAATGAATGAAAAAAATGTGGAAATGAATTACAAAGTAATGTTGAAATAATTATGGATATTCAATATTGTTGATATTTCATTGTTAAAAGTCACTTCAAACCCCTTTCAGGTATCCAAGTTCTTAAAAACATCACTTTTACGTTGAAAATTTGTGCATTGAAACTATCTGCGCGAAAATTTGAAGTGTAAGTTTCAGTTCAGTTTTTGTTGTATTTTCGAAATTTAAAACCAATTTTCAAAATTCCGATGTACAGGGTGTTGTTTCGAGGATTCAAACGATTCATAATTTTCGTTAACCCAGACCTGGATTTTCAAGAATACAGCTATAAAAAAGAAAACCAATGTGAAAATGAATTACAGGGTAATGTTGAAATAATTATGGATTTGATATTGTTGATAATTCATTGTAAAAGTCACTTCAAATCACTTTCGGGTATCCAAGTTCCTAAAAACTTCACTTTTACCCTGAAAATTTGTACAGTAAAACTTTCTGCGCGAAAATTTGAAGTATACGTCTCAGTTAAGTTTTAGTGGTGTTTTGAATATAAAACAGATTTTCAAAATTCCGATGTACAGGGTGTTGTTTCGAGTATTCAAACGATTCATAATTTTTTGTTAACCCGGACCTGGATTTTCGAGGCGGTTATTGCATGATATGTTTGGGCTCTCAATTAGGAACATATTTGCCAATATGAAGAAAATATACCGGGTGGTTCGTCTGGTACGGCCTCAGAAGAAGAGAAACGGACAAAATTCATAAAACACCCTGTATCTCGGCTACGAAGACAGTGAGACCCAATAAATGGGGTATCTCTAGAACCGTCTTGGTGCCACCTATGCACCTGTGAAGTATTCCCTTTCCCAATGAAACACCCTGTATACTTAATAATGTTCGTGCGAAATTTCAAGAGAATCGCATCACCAGAACCAAAGAATTAATTTTGTGTATTATTTATTTTTTCCAAATTTCTTTTTTTGAATAATTGCTAGAATATAATTCTGATTTTGCCGAGTTTCTACATTTGAATATTTGGTATCCATCTCAAATCGCATATAAAATTTGAGGTAATAGCTTTACTGCTCCAATGGAGAACGAGTGCTCTTAAGCTTTTGCACACGGCTTTTCTCAAATTCATCAGCTCAACATTAGAAAATTACAGACATTTGGTTTGGGTATAACTATATAGCTGTACTCGTTTGAGTAGAACGAGCGCTCAAAAATGGAGTGACAAAAATATACCTTATTGGTTCCTGCTTCGTTTAATGAAAAAATCTCATTCACATTCATTCCCAAGAAATATTAAGACCGAGAACCACCTGACACGTGGATTTTTCCGTTTTTTTCTAATTATCCGTTCATTAATACCTCAGAGTGCAAAGTTTGCATGTTTGAACTTCATTTCCTGGTACACCAGTTCGCGATGGAATTCTGCCAAACCTTTCAGAAATATATTTTACGATAATTCCCTAACTAATAACCTCAGAATCGAACCTGGACCTAACTATGGAAACATGAATAATGGAAGCTTTTAACCTTCCTCAAGCCATTATGGATAGAGAAAATCGCTTTTGTCAAGTTAGGCACTTTGTAAGCTGGCGAACTTAGGACAGCTTTAAATATGGCTTTAGAAGACAAGCTTCAATAAAATAATCGAATTATGCTCATCGAGAAATAGCAATGTGGAAATATTCCAGTTATAATGGAAAACGCAATATAATGGCGAGAAAGATTTAAACCCTTCAAAATCATTCACGTTTTCATGTTTGAAAATTCATTGCAGAACTTAAATCTTCAATGTACGATGGATGTATACCCCGTTCTGATATTATTGAGCACAAAGTAGCCATGAAAATTCGGCATGTTCTACTGTGTATATAAAAATTTTAGGTTATGTTGTTTATTTTCTTGTCGGCTTGACACGCAATGTTGCCAATATCACGAAAAAGTTGCATGAATCGCGGATTTCTCACAATATCAATTCACATATGAAAATTGACAAATTGATAACGCAATTCAGACAGTTCTAAATACCTAACGACAGAGGATTGAAATTTTGTATTACAGATTTATTACTTGAATAAAAAAATATCATTATTTTAACAATGGAAACTAATGGTGTTGTACATGTTGTCGAGAATTATTATCATTTTCATTAGTCAGTTAGAATTCTCTGATATAAACTCGAAAGCTCGTCGTTGACTCTATTTTACGTTATGACAGTAAATACTGCCAACCTCAGATAAATAAACAGAGGCCTACTTTGTGCTCAATAATATCCGAACAGATATTAACTGAGATTATGTGGATCGGGCATAGAAATATTAAATATTTTTCATATCGTTCTCATCTGCTAATTTTCATTTTAGATAACATTATGCAATTCAGAAATCTCCACTCCTGTTTATATTGAGGAAGATAAGTCAAAGTGGAATATCCTGAGGGTTATTCGAGGGATTTTATTTATTTATGAATTGAGGTTTCACAAACAACTCTACACCCACATTGAAATTAATCGAAGGAAGGAATCACGAATCGATATTTTCAGTAGTGGTTTAAGATTCGCATAGGAAAATTCTTCTTCATTACTGAATAGAATCAAACCAATTCCTCTCAAGACATTCTAATCTGTATGATCGTTTTTCCAATATAGAAAAGCGCGGAAAAGTTTCCGAATTAATATCAGTGCTTTCTACAATTTGCAGAATGGAAAAGCCCGATTTCAGAATGAGCATTCCAAAGAAGTGAACACAATTCCGGAAAAAATATACCCATCATAAAAATAAATCCATATGCAGAACATTAATAGTTATTTAATCAACTAGGTTATTAAAGACAGCGACTAATGGTCTCCATCTCCAACTATTAACGCGTTCGCTCCGCTCACGAGTTTAAATATCTTGACCATTAGTCGCTCGATCAATAACCGAGTGGATTACAAGATTATTCCGACGATATCAATATGAATTGTGTATGAATTCTTGATTGAAATACCTACATTCTCACTTTGCAAAAGACTTACATTTGACATAATAAAATTTCTATGTATCTATGTTCCACTTAAATTTTGACATTTCTCGTAATTCTTCTGAATACTTTGTGAACGGTTGCCCTGAGAATTGCAAATGAAAATAGCATAAACTGAGCATTAAAATGGGTTATAAATGATCAATTTCGGACACATCAAAATCACCTTTTAGTTTGAGATCGACTGAAAAAATATTTTGTTGTGTAGTGCTCATCAAACTTTTTTTATATACAATCAAAATAAGCTTTACGAACGCTTTGTCATCCATACTAATATTATAAATGCGAAAGTAACTCTGTCTGTCTGTCTGTTACTCTTTCACGCTCAAACGGCTGAACGGATTTTGATGAAATTTGGTATGGTGATAGATGATAACTTAGAAATGGTCATAGGCTATAAATAATCACGCCATCGTTCTTAGGGGGTAGGCAGTAGGCAGATAACTAAATTGAGTTAGTGATTTTTAGTCGTTTTTGTTGGGACTTTTGCTCTTTCACTTCTAAACGGCTGAACAGATTTTGATTAAATTTAGTAAGGTAAGATATGGTTACCTAAAAACGGATATAAGATCAAAATGATCACGTCATCGTACTTATGGGGTAGGAAGTAGGCAGAAAACTGAATTAAGTTGAGTGATTTTCTTATGGTTTTTGCTGGGAGTTTTGCTCTATCATGCCTAAACGGCTAGGTAAGGTTAGGTTAGCCGGCATTAATTTAGAAAAGAGTTGTTTTTCTCACGGACAATTATACGTGGCTTGCTCACGTGTTTCAAGTAGACAGAATCTCCATGTGTTGGCCAGAGAGGGAAAAACAAAGAACATATTTCACAAAAATGTACTACAGTAATAAGGCCTCTTATTTTTAGCTTCCTACATTATTATACTACTTATTATTAAGTTAGTACTTCCTACGCAGACGATGTTGCGGATGTCACACTGTCTAACATCGGGGGTTGGCAGGTAGGTAGTTAGTAGTATTTTAAACCGATTTAGGTACATAATTTACTTTTTATATTTACTAAGGAAACATTCGGAGCTATCCATTATGTAGCTTAGGTTGCTTTTGAACAAATTTTGATGTGAAGTTGAGGACTAAAACACGATAGTGGGACATTGTTGCAGGGGGACTTACAGCCGGGAGAAAACAAAAAACTTAGGTATGCGGACGACGTCGCGGGTAGAAGCTAGTATCCAATATATTTGTTACTAAAAGTTAACGATCTACTACTCAAAATGAATCAATATTACTACAGAAAAAATTTTTTTTGTGAATCTTCATCTTAAAACAGCCATTATTGTTGAGTTTCTAACTCCTAATCCTATGACTGGTATCGATTCATGTTGTCATTTCGTTTTCAATATTATATTTCATTTCGTAACTTTCCACTCGATGAATATTTCCTTTCTGCAATTACTCAAGTTATAATGAACTTGAACTTGTTCTAGTAATGATTACGACTCAATCCATACAAGATTTAGAGGAAGCAATTACGGGCTTCGTTAGTTGAAGGATAAATATGTACACACATGTATAATAAGAAGAATACTTGTTACACTCGATGATTAATCGAAAGTTCTTCGATGGTGGTCAGTTATGAGATCATGCAATTTTGTTTACGGGTTACAGTTGAATTTTAATTTTTTTTATCATAGTTTCTACACTCCTCGAGATAGTCACAATTTTAAGTTTATCTTTAGGTTATTAGACCGTATTTTCATGACAATTTGGATTTTTCTAATTATTTCGAAAGAATAGTTCAAAGCTCTCGAAATCGAAAGGAGAAACAAAGACCTATCATAAAGTCTGGCACAATGGCAAATATTTTTCAACAATATTTCAAACTAACAGTGGCTCACCAAAAACAAGTTCTTCTGGAAAAAAGTCGATAGTATTTCCAGAAAAATATTTCCCTACAGATTTGCAACCAATGTCACATAGCTTCATCTTTAAATTTGAATGGGTAACTTTAGTTGATAATCTTATGAATGGCAGTTACTATGAAAATTATGAAACTTCATGTCTTCATTTCGAAAACATGAGATTTGGGGTTCATCTTTCTCGAAATTATTTTCAATTTAGGAGCACATTGTATACTCCTATAGCCTCATGAGGTCGAACTTTTTCTATTTGCTTTTCTTGTCTTGTTTTTGTGATTTGTGCATTTTTTCTCAGCTCAAATTTTACGGATGTCAATAAATCAAGTTGAAATAATCGATTATTTCGATTTGTTTATATTTTGCAAGTGAGTCCTACAGTTTTCAGTACTTTTAGTCCGCATAATGTACGAATGCCATTTCTTGTTCCGAGAAAAGATTTCTTCTTCATAAATCGCTTGAAAATTTGGATATTCCTGACAACATTTCCCGGAGAGAAAGCGGAGAAAAAGTCAAAACTTCTTCAGTCAAAAAAATATCATTTCCTTACTATAAAGAAATAATATTTAATTCCTTAGGGTTTTTAATATATAAAACGTTTATAGGAATTTTCGTACTTTTCTCCTGATTCATTGCCACTGGAAGAGCCCCAGGACTGTAATTTATCATAATTTATTTTTTCGAGAACACCAAAAATTGAAGTCATAAACGCCAATTCAACCTTTATACATTTCAATTGCAATCCAAGTAATTTCGCTGGGACTTTCAAGGCACCATTTATTTGTGCCTAAAATTATTCGAGAGATTTTCAAAATTAATTGAAAATCAATGAAGAAAATCAAGGTAGAGTATATTAGCTTTCATTTCAAAATAAGTTTCGCTCGAATCGAATGTTTTTTTATGGAAATCTAAAGATTATTATATCAATATTCCAATTGAATTTTTTATGGTTCTGTTAACACTATTGCCACAATATTCAAATGGAAATTCAGTATATGAAAAATTTTCTGTTATGGAAATATAAAGATTTCTCTTTTCAATATTCAAATTGAATTTTCTCTGGTTTTGTTAAAACAATGGCCACGAAAATCTGGATGAGCATTCAGAATCGATCTCCATTCACAAAAAAAATTCGCTCGAATCGGATATCTTTGTATGGAAATATGAAGTTCTCTTTGTCAATATTCGAATTGAATATTAATCT
The DNA here is from genome assembly GCA_013421045.1 of Propylea japonica. Lineage (NCBI taxonomy): Eukaryota > Metazoa > Arthropoda > Insecta > Coleoptera > Coccinellidae > Propylea > Propylea japonica. The sequence continues at coordinate 48,822,263 of CM024245.1, forward strand.
ATGGCTCTGTTCACACTTTAGCCACAAAATTTTGCATGAGGCCTGCTATAAGCATCTTGCATTAGGCCGTAGCATTTCATTTCGATTGGTTTCGTATTTTCTGAGATATTGAGAACAGAAATTTCGAATGACCATATTTTATGGAACATCCTATACAATTTGGCTGGTTAACGAACTTAACAGAGCAAACTAGGATCCAACGTCATCCCGAAAATTTCAAATCACAATCCCTCCGAAAGTTATCATGCTAACGGAAGGACGCACGGCCTCACGGACAGAATTGAATTTGACCATGGATTCGTCATTAGGGAGTCCAACCCTATCGTGTGAGACCCATTTCGGCTCAAAATCCGAAAAGTAAAGACGTTTAGGCAAAACGATTTAGCACTTGTTTTACTAAAACGAGCGCTCAATAAGCATATATACGATATTTACTTATTTCAGTGAAAAGAACTTATTGCATTTTCAACTGAATGAGATGAAAATGATTCACAGATTAATTACTTCGCTTCGACTTTCCTAAACTACCCACAAAAATTACCAGCACGAAAACCCTGCGTGCAGAAAGATCATAAAACGAGAGTTTATCAAGAGATACTTAGACGCTCATTTTTAAAAGATAGTGAAACCATAAAAAAACACTTCGCACATCTTCATCACCAGCACGCAACCTAACGTTAATTGAATGAATAAACACAGTGGCACATCAAGCATAGAAGTGTGAAAAACTGCTAATCATAGGCACATTCCGCATCATAAACCAATCATTGACAAATTAATACACCATAAACCACATCTTGTGGTGAAATAATTCGAGTAAATGCAACAGCCCGTAACTCCACTTGGTCCACTACAAGCTACCATTGTGATTCAACTGAGTTGGGTCCCGTCATGGTAGCGTCTGCAAGAACGTTAGACTGAAGTCTGAAGTGGAAGAAATTATAAATTGGCGACTGTATATTTTCACTGTCGATGGAACTAGTGATAGGAGGATGAGAGATTGTTTTGCACCAAACAAAGAAGGTGTATATCTATTTCCCTCCATCCTAAACAGATTCAGTAACCCTAATTCCTGAAGCGAACTGGTCCAACTGACATACATAGAAAAGAAGATATAAAATCTTCCTACTTTCCTGTGATCTTCATTCGATTTGCAACCTCGGACATGTACAAAGTTTTTTAAAATCCATATCGTTGGTCATTTGTTGTTCAGTTGTTTCTTTGCGATTGTGATAATGAACTCTAAAGTGATTTGTGCTGTGCTTGCACTTGGCCTTGTCGCCTTGGCTGCTGGAGGACCTGTTGTTGACAATAACAAGGGCCATGTGGATAACTTAGTAAGGCTTCACCATTATAAGATTTAAACTCATAAAAATTTTCCAGGGAATTTCCGAAAATTTCCAAATTTTTCCTAAAACGCAATCAATGGTTTTTAACTCTGAAAAAGGAAACAAAACATATTTCTTGTAACTGAGGCTTACTCAATTCATCGGAAAATAAATTAAAAAAATATATTTTCCTCTCAGGTTGAATATTAAGAAAAATTATTATGGGTTCATTTTTTAGAATTTTAATTATTTTACTTCTTAATTGAACTAAATTTTTAAAGTAAAAATATCGAAAAATTATTAATGAAATCAAATTTCAAAAGAATAATTCACTTCGTGTTTAAATTCAGATTACTCAATGCAAAATAAATGGAAATTTCCAATAAAATTATAAGCGGGAGTGATTGTCAACAAAAATTCATTCTACTGGGCATTTTGAAAAACTTTCATGAATTGAAATTTATTGTGAAAAAAACAAAAATTTATGAATTTACAGAGGAAAACAATATATTGATTGCTTGGATGAATCTATGTAAAAATTACTCAACATTAATTGTCTTGAATTCATCTCAAAGTTGAACTTTTCTTTAAATCATTATTAGGCGATGTAGAAGAGTTTGCGAGGATTATTAAAATCTTAGATTATTTTAGCTCCTCTTACAATATCTACGTAACTTAAAATATGATCAAATGAAAATGCTGAATTGCCACTTTCAGTCAATTCAAGCTTGTTTTGTTTTTTCGAAATTGTTTTGAGCATTTTCTTCAGAAATTCCACATAATTACTTATACATTTCTTACGAAGATTCAATAGTAACATTGATTAATTTTTTGTTGAGTGGAAAATAACCCTTCACCTTATTTTCGTGTTGAGTTTTTCTAGCAACCAAAACTTCTCTAGGCTAAAGAGCTATAATAGTTCTATTTTTTTCATTATTCATCTTCCGAAAATCTGGGATAAAAATCTTATATTTGAAAAATTATGATAACCAATTATTAAAAACTCTTTTTGTCTAGGTCAACACCAACGAATACACAACGGTCGAATCATCTTTACTCAAAAAACTCAACACCAAATGTTCATCAAGGGATATCAGCGCCTGCATGATGCTAAAACTAGTCACCTATTTCAATAAGATGCTGAAAAAATCATCTATTGAATACGGTGATATAGAAATTACACAGACATCAACTGAAACAGTCAGTGAAGAAACTTCAAGAAGCCTGAATGATGTAGAAAATATGTCCGAGGAAGAACAAATCAGCGAGGTCGTTACAGACAAACTTTCAAAATTCATCAGGACTAGATCTCTGAAATGGAAGGTGAGTAGATGAAATGGAGTTCATCAAAATGCCCATTTAACTCATCTTCTTTGGAAGAAACTGGAACAGTCCAGACATTCAAAATTCAATTTGAATACGTTGGTTATATTTGAAAGTATTTTTTTCTGCTTCTGAATCATGCTAAAAAACACATGGATTCACTCAATCATATCCTAACATCTCTGAAGGACTTCTTTTTAATGAAAAGAGAATTAACCTGCCTTATAAATATTATAAACACTCAAATTTCTCCATAGCTCGATCTCTCAATGGATGTTTAGTTTAGTCCAAATCGAGTCAAGATTTTGAAAGGAAAACATCACAGTTGAATTGTTCCATAACACAGTAATATTTACATAATGATTGATATGCTAATAGAAGCTCTGAAAATTCTGTTGTCTACATTGACTAGCTAACATTTACACTGCTTGAATATATTAGCATAAGCGTCTGAAGGAAATTGCATAGGTAAACACCCTAAATTATAATATCGTTACAAGTAAGATGTGTTCATTAATGGATTGAATGCCTTCTGAAATATTTTGAAATGTCAGAAATTCCTCAAAAAATAGGATTTTTCTTCTTGGAGCAAGTATAGCGGCCAATTTATGTTATTGTTCATTTCGCGAAAGAAACCAAATATGCTTGGTAAATGTTAGTTCTAGTTCTAGATAATTCAATAAAATTTTGTGTAAATTATGAATGATATATCTCATTGAGATTCCGCGGTATTAATTTTCTATAAGTACCTATTATTCCATGATAAATAATAAAAGAAATGAAATATCTACATCAAACCGTTCCAGCATAGAATGATGTATTTTCTGTAGGTTCTACGTCAAAATAATATTTTTATTAGTCGACACTGAAAAATGTTCAGAAATAAATTACTGAAAAATAAGATACCTATACTGAAAAATTAGTCAACTTATTCACGGAAATCTTTTGACTATTCAGAGGAACTCATTCGTAGCAAATAATTTGTTGCAGAAATATGGTATCCAATTATATGAAATATTCCTGAAACATAATTATAATGAATGAAGAGATGAATTTGAAATTCAAAATCATTGACAAAAAAATAACACTTAACCAGGACTCCAAACTAAATGGCTAACTTTAGTATTCTTGACACAGTGAAAATTGTCTGAATGAACAGTCAGAATCATTTCGACCTTAAATCATTTGAATCAATTTTCAGAAAATTGAGAGAATGGATAATAATTCTTTTATAGACAAAGGCGTCTTTATAACATTAACTTAGGACATTGAAGATCTGACATAACATAAGTTTTTTCTGCATATTCTTTAAAATGAAGTTAAGCGGAGTTAAAAATATCGAATTTGACCTCCAAATTGTTCAAATATCCCTTGTACTATTAGATTTCTGAAAAGAACATATATTATAAGAGTTTGATTTGATCGAAAAAAAATGAGTGACTCAAGTAACGCTAAAATTTATTCAATATTTATAAAAACATTTATATTTTTTAGTTTGCTACGTATCGATGAATATCGGTATCCGTATGAAATACCTCATTTTCATGTATGCCAATTGAAAAGTCAAGGTGTAGTTATTTTCTTCGTTGTAGTTACTTCAACAACTAATTATTACAAAAAAATTAAAATCCATTGTAGCTCAGTACTTATCCATTTTTGACCCCTATTCTGTGCTGACCCCTCATTCGACCTTCTAAAGAACCTGTACAGAACAAGATATTCAAGAAATCATTCCAAAATCATATGCGGAATCTTCTCACCACACCATACGAAACATGCGATACAAAACCTCGAGGAATTCGACCCAATAGTCATGAGAAGTAGTGATTGACCTCAAAATGCTGAACTCTACCAGCAATTAGACACCAACTTACCTCGCGGGTCGAGATTATACACGACTCTAACGCGTTGCACTTTCTTATAATTCTGAATAAAGCGAATTAAAGGTTTCTGTCTCCTGAAGATCACGGTCACGATTCTATTCAAATCTCTCGACAAGACGTTTTTTGCTGGATAGCTACTTTCTTCTTACCTTTCGTTTTCTCTCCGCAGAATTTCACGAGATTTGCAACAGATTAATTTAATGTCTTGACCTTCATTTTGGTCATTAGTCACATTTGATTATCCATGGATTATTATTAATTTATTCTACTTGTCGCTGGGACATTAATTGTGACTTCATAATGAACTTCTTCATCTCTAGGGTAATTTATTGGTCTCATTCACATCAAATTATATCATTATTGTCATAAATCTGTTGAGTTGTTATAAACCTTCATTTGAATTATGATTGCTCTAGGAGAAATTCGAGGTAAGCACTGATTTGAGTTCTGGTGAGTTCGGTTCCACATTCTAGGATCCTCACAGCTTGGAGTTGATCGTTCTGTTGATATTTCTCATCTGAAATTTTGATCTATTTTGAAACGCAGTTGTAACCCTACTAATCAGATCAATTTTGAATCTAATTAGTCTTGGTATGCCCAATCATTATTCTCATGTTATATACCAATAGAAATGAAATTCTGTCGGCAAAATTCATCGATTGTAAATATTCGAGATAAAACTTTCAACTGAAAAAATGTTTCCTTCAATGCTATTTGACTTTACTTTTTCACGAGAAATAGTTCAAAAAGTGACGTGTATTATGTTCGAGAAAAGGCATATAAACAGCACTTCTGATGACAATATCTGGATTTCTATCTGATTAACATTTATTTTCTCAGGTCCAGAAATTTTTAGAATAACGAGTTATAGTTATCATATATCAAGGTTAAACTACTAGTTAAGACTGGAACACAAAAAAATATATTCCAATCAATCAGTTACATCAGTTATCAATATTCGCTGTAATTCATTTTCAGTGAAATTTTCAAATGAATAAAGAACTTTCGATCTCTAGTTCCAAAAAGGTGACACTGGATGAAAAATCCATTTAGCTTCTTTTTGATATTTGATTTGAACAAGAAAGAAAAAGGGTCAGACGTAGAAATTCAATGTCCCAAGATGATTTTAATTGTATGATTGCACAATTCTGATTCGAGACAGAAATGTAATTTGTATTCCACAAGTTCTATTTGGCCACTACAGACTGAATATTGGTATTCAAGACCAAGTAATTGAAGTCAAATATTAGAGTAGGTGTTATAATTGTTCCCGTACAATTACACCTCTTTCAACAACGTCTGAAACCACATTTCGAAGACACGTTTTCAGTAGCAAATATTAGTTATGGGAGTACGATCTGAGAATTTAAAATCCGTTTCTTAAGTGGAGTCGAACACTTAAATATTTTTCACAACACAAAAATCTGAATACTTACTTCATGGAAGCATTGTGTATTGAAACTTGTACATTTTATTATAATTCACGTTCTACAGTTTTCACTAGAGCTGTTATTTTTTCATATAATTATTATGGTTTTTCACCTAAATAAAAATTCTAAACCATAATTCGTTCAATCATACTCCTTAATCATTCCCCTCGAGCGAGGAAGTTATTCTATTTGCCAACTTTTTCATCCGATGAATACTTCATTATCTTCTTCAAATTCCTTCTCCAATATTCTAATTATGTGGCTATCGACCATAAAATTAACTCCAAAGCTGTTTGTCTTGGAGTGTAGTAGTCCACTGATCCAGATAATGTGAAGGAATTCATAGCAAGACATTACCATAGGTCATCGCGAACTTTATAGTCCGTATCATCGGCTATTATCTATTAGTTCAGTAAACATCTGTTAGATAGGATGAGAGAATGATGTTCTACGAATGAGGAAAATATAAATTTAATTCATTGAATTGCAGACCGTTAGCTTATGTCTGTGACCTAAACATTGAAACAGGTAACTCAATAGAAAAGTCCATAAATAAGATATATGAGATGAACTGGAAAATAATTCTTCCAAGTTTCGGATTCTGTCGAAAATGGAGTGAATATATTTCCTTCATCTAAATCAATCCATTTCAGAAAGAAGGGATGAGAAGTTGATGTGAATGTATCTCCAAATTAATGTGGATTGTCTTTCTTCCATATCTTGCATTTATTCCTGCTTTATGATCTGAATGGTTTTCGGGTGTACTTTGAGATCTGCGATTACGAATAGTAACTGAATTTAGGAATGATTTTGGAGCAATAATTCAATCCTGGTATGAACTTAAGTTCTCAATTTTCGTCTGGACATTAATGGTCAACGAAGCTGGTTCCTAGCTCTTACAAGTTTCTCGACTGTCCTTAGGCTCGCAATTCCAAAGCATTACGTGACTAGCCGAATGGGGGTTTTTTCCTCCTCTCTATAAAACCTACACTCGTCAGTGACCGATAACCCATCCTCAACAGGTGCTTCCTGAGACGACAGTGTCCTGTAAGAAAGCCAGTGGGGAAGTGTAATTGTTTCTTATCAAGATCCAAATATCTTTTGGATCTTGTTGTTTCAAAGTTCCGAAGGAACTAACTGATATGATCCATACCTGGGAGATTCCGCCAGAGTTTTTTCTTCTCGGTTTTCTCTTTCTCCAAAAACTCTTTCTTATAGTTACATTTACCTATACCACAAAAAGGTTCTGAGCCAATGAGACACATTCGTGCGCCCTCTTTGGCAGGTTTATGGTCAGATTAAAAAGACCTTATTTTTCTTGCCTACCTCATTGAGTTTGTTCCGGCACTAACAGATCATTTTTGAGTCGATGACGTAGGAGCTCAGTGCTTAATAGCAGCTTGACTATCTGAATGTATGGCTGTATCGCACTTCTACCAGAAAGGGGGCACAAACGCCACTTATTGGCCCAGAATTTTTCGGTGGTATCGGCGAATTAACCTAACAGAAAAAGTTTCTGGTGAAGCAAGAAAATAAAAGACAAGAACTCTGGACGCTTGTTTCGAGAATAAATCATTCCAAAAAGTTTCTCAGGACATTGAAGAATGCAAGTTATTGGATCTTCTATTGATTGCTAAGTGGACGTTGTCGCCTTAGAAAGCATATGCTAAGATTGCCTTAACAGAAACTGACGAGGGTAGATTCTGTAAGGAAGAGAAGGAAACTCTCATCTACTTAGTTACAGAATGCCTCGCCATTGCAAGTCTGCGCAAGAATGTCTTGATCAGGAGAATTATAGATATAGATACAGATACTAGAGTTCATTGAAGCTGTCATTCTATAACAAAATCCCTCACAAAAAAAATTTCCAACTGTGGAACATTGGTCTCGATAAAATACTTAATATTCACCTATACCTACAAATATCATTTTCATTTATCACTTTCCATCCATCTTGTGTAAGAAAACGGTCACTCTACTTTTCATCTATTTTCATGAACTTTTTCATACTTGAGTACCTATTTACAGCGAATTTCTGTGAGGAAGAATAAAAAATAAATACCTTTTTTTCTAGGCTTTCGATGGAACCGATGTTGTAGTAACAGGAAACACAGATAAAGATGGAGCCATGACCCTTGGATTCTCACTCAAGCCAGACGAATCAACTGACAATGGTGATGCCAGGAAGAAGAAGAACAATGGTATGGGAATGATGGTTGCTGCTGCAGCTATGAAAATTGGTCTCCTTAAGGCTCTAGCGTTCAAAGCTCTAGTACTACTTGTAGGAAAGGCTTTACTTGTCAGCAAGGTGAGTAGTTGATACAACTTTCTAGGTTGAAGGTTCGAATGAATGATGGACAGAAATAAGATATGGCAAATGATCCAGAATATTTGAAGCTTGTGGGTAGTAAAAACTAGTGAAGAAAATTACAGGTCAACAAGGGCAAAAAATACCACAAAATGGTTTTGACGTTACCTGGGACTTGTAAGTTAACATAACGTAAACGTTAACATAAGATAAAACTCAAGGAGGAAAGATATAAAAGTTTTTACTCCGAAAAAGATTATTGAAAAACATAAATTGAATTCCAATGAAGAATCAACAAGCAACTCTGAATTAAATGCAGTTGTTTCCGATTCAGTTGAATTTCGGAGAATCCTGGATATACTAACGTAAACGGATGATCAAAAGGTTGAAGTACAGAAAAATATTGACTTTTCGAAATATGCTAGTTATGCATCTGTTCATCTGAGATATTCTTGTTTGATCGAAGCTCTAAGATTCAGGAATTTCGCTATTCTACCCGTAAAATAGTTAATTTCATGTCAGTGTGCACGATACGGAATTTCATTGAAGCACTGACATGATGAGGGCTGCCTCACAAATAGAAAAAAGAGTGAAGTCAGTATTTTCGGTTCAAAGATGCAAATATTAATGTTCAAAATGGAAAATTTCGGATAATGTGGGATGGAATGCTGGGCATTTGAGAATCCATCTATTTCTGATTGTTATAATTCCTGCAATTATTTAATTGACATTGCTCAACAGACCACTCCTAGACTCATAAGCTATTCAGTCTTTGTGAGTTAGGAGAATCGGTTGTGTTTCGTGTAGACTTTGTCTCAAGCACAACACTTGTAATTGTTGACCCAGCACTGAAACTCAATTGAATATTTTGACATCTTTAATTCATCAGAAACAGCCATTTGGATGCATCTGTGGAAATACCTACTAGGTAATAATATAGAATCAGAAGATGAATTTGGAAATAAAAATGCACTACATAATATTAAGTGGTGGTCTACACAGTACCTAATGAAATTGATCTTCTTGAGCTTTCGATCTACATATTGAAAAGATTTGGAGTGATATTTCAAATATTTATGGATTTCACTCTGTCAAAGATATATCTAGAAGTTTTATGAGTTGCCTGTTGCAATATCTTCATACTCATATAATATACCTAGGACGGCAACTATACATACATTGACCGACTAAAGTAAGACTGCCTTCAAAAGTGAAAGGAGTCATATTCGAGTAGAATACATTCAATATTCCGACACCTGGATTTCTGTGAATTGCTGAAGTTTGTCGATTCTGCTACATACCAAACATCACCTTTCTATAAACTATATACAAAATGAGAAACTGAGAAAACTCTAACAAAAAATGGATTCAAAAAAATTGATTTAGCAGAAGCTCGGCACAAAACTTCATTTTGGGCGATCAAAATTTGAATTCAGATTAGATGCAGTAGTTGAGACGTTATGGAATACACTTCAATTTTATATTATCCCACAAAATGGATGCAGTATTCCAGAAACGACAGCATAACTCTTAATCTTTACATGATCACATTGATCACAGTAGCTGATATCCAATATTTCATTTCACCTTATGAGTTCGAAAACCTAGAATGTATGTTGATGTTTATAGCAGAAATAATACATTGAAACATCACTACATCAATATTTTCCAGTCATGTAAAGAAAACAATAAAAAAATCACAGAACTGAAATAATGAGGAATGGAAAGAAATGCAAAGTGACTGAATAACATTTCAAGTGTTCTGTTTTGTCAAAACAATCATCTCAAAACAAATCAACAGTAATTCAGGACCAAGAAACCTTCGAAAGAAATTTGATAGCTACAAGAGATCGTATTGAAAAGATCCGATGTATCTTTTAGAAAGTTGTCCTCTGTATGTATGAATCGTCTGGTGAAATGCTTCTATTCGAGCTGGTTGGAGAGATTTGCTCTCGAATGTCGTGGAAAGCTACTTGACATGTATTCATGTTAATAGAGTGAAGATTTTTCAGCACGAACAGGTTGACTCCGTATCCTCTAGAGTTCCATATTATTCAGATATACCAATAAAAGATGTATTTGAATCTTTGTGTATCACATTCTATGCTACTGGGACTATCTGTCCAATATTATACAATATTGTACTTGAATATTGATAATTTTTTCAATGTCTGTTCTTTTTTCATTTTTAGATCCCTTAGAACTCATTGCTAGTTGTGATTTATAAAATATGGGTTTATACAATCGGTAATAATATTCTTCACAAGACGAATCCAAGCTTTCTTAGAATGATTCTGCATAAGTTCAACACACAAAAATACTTAATGATTAATACTAAGATGCGTTCACGTTCATTCATTGAACAAAATCTCACAAAACCTTAATATTAAATTTCAGCAACGAAATGAATTTGAAGTGCCATTGATTGCGCTTTCCTTTGTTCTCCTATATGACAGTTAAATGTTATGTTGCCAGTTCACATGGAAAAACGTTTACTCTTCAATGATTGACACTATACTTTTTAAATGCAACTTTCCTTCAACTTGACTCTCTGTAACTCCAAATCACGCTCTCTTTATTGAGGGAATGTAGCCTTATAGCCAAATCATGACCAGCTTCTGATCAAACCATTTTTACAACCCATCATAAAGATTTTGTTTTGATCTCTAACTATACACTCTGCCTGTTTATTTTTATTCTTTTGAATTGAGAGCTAATAAATACAATACATAAACAAAAAAGTTCCTAGCTGAGATTCTGGCGTACGATACCAGAGTACAAGGAAAACCTTAGTAGAAAAAACCCTGACTCGCCGTTTTTACAAAATTGAAACTTAAAACTATTCGAATAAATACATTCAATATTCAAAACAAAATACTCAATTCATGCTCTTGGACCGGAGGGTGCTTTAAAACACAGGTCTGGCGTTCCAAGTGATTATTTTTCGAATCTCCTGTTCTTCTAAGACCGCTACAGGACCCTACTGATACTCATCTCCCATAGATTTAAATAGTGGTATTTCATCCTAAATATCGAATTCAATCTCAAAATAATGATAAAAAAGTGTGACAAACTCATGTCAAAATAAAATGACATATACTCTGCCTGTAACAGCCAAGAATAGAAGACATATTTCTGAAGCTTCAGAAAGATGATACAAGATTTAGTTCCGAGTAAATGAAAGATTTCGTGTCTACTCCAAAAATTGGTTTAATCGAACTGTGCTACATGTTTCGACCCTTACAAACTTAGGGTCATCTTCAGCTTGTGGGAGGAAAACAACACAAAACAACGTTTGTGTTGTTTTTCTGTCCCACAAGCCTGAAGATGACCCTAAGTTTGTAAGGGTCGAAACCCCCGTAGCACAGTTCGATTAAACCAATTTTTGGAGTAGACACGAAATCTTTCATTGATTCATTGATTATAGATCTTCTTTTCCTGCCTGAATTTTTTTTTGAAACGGAAAAAAGTTCAAAAGAAATTCCTGGATGAGTTTGTTCCATAAATCACACCTTCTCTCTTTTGCAGCTTGCTTTGGTACTTGCCGTAGTCATCGGTCTTAAGAAACTCTTCAGCCAGGAGAAACATGTTACCTACGAAGTAGTCGCCCATCCACACCACGAACACGCTTCAGTCAGCAGCGGAGGTGGACATGACTCTTATGGAGGCGGCGGTTGGGGCAGAACCTTCGATGCCCAAAGTGCCCAAAACTTGGCGTACAAAGCCCACGTACCATCGAATTAAATGAGAGAAAAGATTTTATAAGCCATATTGGTGACTACTATTTATTTGTATTTATTTTATTTATGTAAATTGCTGAATTCTGTGTTGTTCAATAAAATTAGTTTTGTATATTTTTGACTGTTTATTTATTGTTGATCTTAAAATATTCATTAGGATTTTGAATCTACATAGGGAAATATGATTTTGGTCATAATTCTTAATAACTTAGGTGAATCTGAATCATATGAAAAAGGTGATTATGATAGAGTTGTCACCTCTCGAACAAGTTTCTCTACTTTCGAATAGATGGATTGAAAGTTGATATAAAACTCTCGATGATGAGGATCATGGAATGAAATATTAGTTGGGCTATTTCATTTTTGCTTCTTCTATTCAACGTTACGGTCAGCATTTGCCAGCTGTCGTAAGGGGACTCAACACTTGCAAGTTTCAGAAAAGCAACTTTCGTTACTTCTTGAAAATGTTGCTTCGCTGAAAGTTGTGTTTTCGAACATTTTGGACTTCCAGAAGATTTGCATCCTCGGTGGTTTTACGGTCACGTTTAACATCTGCATACTAGTAGATGACAGAGTCAGACAAAGTCTTATGAATTCATGCTTTCACATCAAGGATATTGTTTCCTTTCAAATAGCCACGCTTATTGGATACAAGATATTCTGTTTTTTTTTATCATATCGAGAACATCAAGGGGCATCATCTCAAAAGTTATAACTTGTAAACAAAAGTTTGAATCGATAATTGAATTTGATATAATTTAAAGTTTGAGAGGTAGGTACTTTCTTGACATCATGAGTATTTTGTGCCTGTGCATGATATCACCTTTGATAGTCAGAACTACGAAGTTGTAGTAGGTTGCTTTCTTCAAATTTTTTATGCATTAGATTGCTATCTTTTGTCTCTTCATTTCTTTCTGATTATGTTTCTACACCTCAATAGGCATTCAAAATATTTGGTATAGGTACTACCCACAATGATGTAAAACCCAAGGTATATTATGAAAATCTTTTTTTTGTTTGCAATGGTAGCAAACATGCCAATCGAAATACGGGGTCTTCATAAATGATTGTAACATCGTAAGTTGCCCTGGAAATTCTTCATTCTAACATTTCTTATGTAAAGTCTACAAATTTATAATTCCAGTCACCTTATTCAATTTCTTTCGGAATGACCAGCCTAAAGCCACAGTTTCTTTTGTTTCAATTAAAGTTTTATTAGAAAATTAATATTATAACAGTCCAACGCCAACTGCGCTGTTATAATCATTCATACAGACCTGTATTTTATTTCAGTTTCGAAAGACATGTAATGAATCTTTTAGAAATGTCAAATGTTCTGAGAATTAACTGTCCGTTTTCACAGCACTAAGATATTCGCTGAGTTCTAGAACAAAAATGTCAACAAATTTTTTTAAAGTATATGATAGTATTTCAATGACCATTAATCAAATTTTGATACAGCAGCATAATTTTGTAGGTCACATTTTGTAAGAATCAATAGAAGAAACTCACGAACGAGATCAGAATGAATTTAGTTACAGTTCTGTCAAACTATTCGAATCGGTGTGAATATTCTTCCATGTGAGATTCAAGTATTAACAAGCACAATTTTTCTGAGCAGCCATATTGACAAAGGAACTGGGGGTTTTATAGGAAGTGAAAGCAGTAACCAGAAAATTTATTATCTCTTGCGATTTCCTTGGGAGAGCCATTCAAGTTAAGTTAGTGCTCGGATCATTCGTCAGTAAGTGTGTATATCCGTGCAAGTATACGGGTATACGTCAGACATAATCTACGATATAATGTGATTTGTTTCACCCTTCACTGAGTTTCAACGATGTTGCAATTTGAACATAAAATAATGTTACAAAGTAGGTAATTTCTCGAAGTTGACTCTATAGAGATTTGATGTAGGAAGACAATAGCATATACGTAGTAATGTTAGTCTAGATACGGATGGAACTAATCATAATGCAATAATATTATAAATGAATGACAAACAACACTAAATAGGATGTTTAATTAAATAATTCATAAATCAATTCATACAGAAAGGTTAATTCCTAACAGTTGAAGTAATAAATATTCAAGGTAGGAATATTGATAAAGAATGATTTCAAGAAATTTTTCATCAGCTACTGTACGTTAAATAATGATATCACAAATGGATAATGATTTATAGAGTAAATAAAGAAATAAAATAATTAATATATAAATTAATACTTCCAACATCAACTTCACAGAGAAATACTAATATAGTACTTCGAACTCTTCATCTCAGCCTCTCCTGATTATGTAGGTGCATCTTCTCGAATTGTTATTCAAAGCTGCAAACATGAGGAAATTTGATTATGAAGTTCATTAAGATTCATCCTATCTATCGGAATAAATCGTACTTCTCCGAAATTATCCATGGCTTTTTTCTTTTCATTTAATGAAAGCCTTATACCTTTACAACCTTTGCAGATTCGGCTCAGGGTGAATAAACGAAAGTTTCAGTTTTTCAACTGCTTTCATAGGTAAATATGCTGCCATTATCTCCCTATTCTTATTTTCATCAGAGCAAGATTATGGCACAAAAATCAATTTAATCGTTCATAATTGTTCTGAAGAAGGCAACCAAAACTTGTTCTAATACAAAAAGTATGAAAATTTCAGTCATTTTGAAAAACCAAAGTTTTCTTCTAGAGATGACCTTTAAAACTGAACCAAAAGCAGATTTCTGCGAAAATCTTCGCACATATTTGTCAAGAGCAAATTGGTTTAAAAAATTGTTGCCTAACAGTAAAACAAAAAAAGGGAATAAATGAAAAGGATAATATAACGTTTCGGTGTTTATATCAGACACCTTCTTCAAAAAAACTTGCAAAATCTTCGGAATTGTGTGTTTTTTCATTTGCAGTCTAATTGACATTGAAAGCAAAGATTATATAGTATACTCTATAATCTATGATTGAAAGTTGTCAACACATAGAGATGTTGATTTATTTAATTTTGAAATTTCCTAATGTCATTTCCTCCTTCAACAAACCAATCCAAATACGACCTATTCCAACAAAACAATTGGCCAAATTATCTACTTCATCTAACAAAATACACGTGGATTCCTTTATTTTCCTTTTATAAATATCAGGTTCCGTCATTAAGATCTTTGTGTTGTTCCAGTTCATCATATGATCTCCGCTATTTGAACACACATGATCAGTGATTTATGATTTTTTAATGTCTCTATTTCAACTTTCAATGTGAATTAGACTGCAAATGATAAAACACATCTCAATTAAAAACGTTTTAATTACTTCTGTTTCAGAAACTCGGAGTGAAAACCTGAAAAGTTTTCCAGAAATACACTAGAACTCTTTTTATCATTTTCAAATTATTTACCTAAGCGCTTTGCACCGTATACTTCCTGATAGTGTAGAGAGGAAGTTTTGGTAGTCTCTTTTCATCTGTTCGTTTCGCTGCAATAGGCACAATAATATGCTGCTGGCCAGAAGCTGCTGAAAAATTCGTATTTGGTGCTTCAACTGCATAATTCACAACTTGTGACTGGGCAGCTTGAGCAGTAGGAACGTAGTTGGCGTAAGCGATATAATTTGCTGAACCATGGGCTTCGTTACCTCCTCCTGAAATCATACAGAGTTTACAATTCGAATCCTAGATTATAGCTTGAATTAAATGAGCATCAATTGACCATAATAGCATCAATATTGTAAACCTACTGAAAATTTGCACTAACATTCAGTATATCAGTCTTGATTCACAAAATAAATTTCATTTGAATCAGTTATCTTTTTTGAAAAATATAGAGATTCTTCTTTTCAATATTCCAATTAAATTTTCTGTGGTTCTGTAGGCGCTATAACCACGAAATTTAGCATGAGAATTCAGTAAAACAGTCTTCATTCACAAACAAAATTTCACTTGAATCGGATATCCTGTTATGGAATTATAGAGATACTTTTTTCAGTTTTTCAATTAAATTTTTCAAGTTTCTGTTAATACTATGGCAATCAAATTTTGGATGAACAATCAGTATACCGATGTCCATTCACAAAATAAACACTCGAATCGGATATCTTAAGGAAATATGAAGTTTCTTTCAGATAGGTATCGATTGAAATATATTCTGGGAGGACTCTGCAGTTCTTAAAAACTTTATAGGTTTTCACTTCAAGTCTCTGAAACAGAAATAATTAAAAAAATTTCAATTAAGATGAAGTGCTTCTGCGAGAATCTTTGCACTTATTTGTCAGGAGCAAATTGGTCTTGAAAAAATTGTTTCCTAACAGTAAAACTAACAAATGGTTTATAAATGAAAAGGATTATGTAACGTTTCGGTATCTATATCAGACACCTTTTTTATCATAATTGTGTGTTTTTTCATTTGCAATTTTCATCTTAATTGAATAATTTTTAATTATTTCTGTTTCAGAGACTGAGAGTGAAAACCTATAAAGTTTTTAAGATTTGAAGTTTCTTCTTTTCGATATTCCGATTGAATTTTCTTTGGTTCTGTTTACACTATGGCCACAAAATTTTGCATGAGACTCGTTATCAGCTTCTTGCATTTGGCCGTAACGTTTCATTTCTATGCGTTTCGTTTCGTCTGAGATATTGAGGAACAAATATTTTGAATGGTTATATTTTATGGAATTCCTTGTACTGGCTGGTTAACGAACCCAACCAAGCCATTTGAGAACCAAACTCACTCTTAAAATTTCAGGTCTCTAGGACAATCCTTTCGAAAGTAATTGTGCCAAAGGCCGGACAGAGTTGAATTGGACCACGAATTCGTCATCAGTACAACCCTATGGTTTGAGACCTTTTTCGGCTCAAAAATCTAAAATTACAGACGACTTGTTTAAGTAGAACTAGGGCTCAAAAATACTAAGGATATACGAAAAACAACAATAATTATTCTCTTAATGACACTGAAACATTCATCCAGAGAATAAACAGAATTATTGAGCAGAATTCTTCTCATCCATAAAATTGTTCTTTCTGACTCTTTATTTCTTCCTCATATCCTAGCTGGAACCTTGAAATGTACACCCAACAAGCTTTCCTTACAACAAAACTCAAATAATAAATTCACAGTTTTCTTTCATTACAATAGATTCAAAATCCCCAACCCCCACATTATCTCGACAAACATCCGCTGAAAAGGAATAAACTCTTATCTACTTACCCTCATGGCCGAGGAACAACGGATGTGCGTCTGGTTCATGATGTTCAATTTCAACGTAGGTCGGTTCGTGGCCGTGATCTTGAAAGAAGAACTTCTTCACGAAAATAGCCGACGAAATCAGAAGTGCAAATTTAGCCACCATAAATGCCTTCACGACCAGCACTTTCATTGTGAACAGAACAAGGGCGGTTAAGCCAGCCGCCTTGAATCCTATTACAGCCGGAAGGATCATATTTCCCATTTTCTGAGCTCTTCCTGAAATGATAAGAGATCGTTAACAACCGGGAATGTGGAGCGGGCTAGAAAAATTGGACAGTTTTGGGCCACGAGTCGTCTCTTGGGCAAAAACTTAAATTAATTTATTTTGGCGTTGTTGAATTTTATCGCCAGTTAACTATGGTTCTTGTATACGATGAATAATTTTTTATTACGACGCAGATTTTCTAGAAGGATTGGTGTTGATGTTATGGGTTTAGAGAGCATTAAGAAAGAAATAATGGGAAGACTGTATGAAACAATATAGCATGTGTATTCTACAGAATTGATAAGAAGAATGCTAACATGACACCATACATTTCAACGTATAAGATCACGGAGATTAAGACCTCCGAGGAAAGGTGCATCGAAAAAATCCTTCTATCTCAATCACCATCACACTCGAAAGAATCATATTTCTGATTTTCTGAGCTCTTCCTGAAATTATAAGAGATCGTTAACAACCGGGAATGTGGAGTGGGCTAAAAAAATTGGACAGTTTTGGGCCACGATTCGTCTCTTGGGAAAAAACTTAAATTAATTTATTTTGGCGTTGTTGAGTTTTATCGCCAGTTAACTATGGTTCTTGTATACGATGAATAATTTTTTATTAGGACGCAGATTTTCTAGAAGGATTTGTGTTGATGTTATGGGTTTAGAGAGCATTAAGAAAGAAATAATGAAAGATTAAATGAAACAATATAGCATGTGTATTCTACACAGAATTGAAGAGAAGAATGCTAAAATGACACCACACATTTCTACGTATACGTTCTCGGAGATAAAGACCTCTGAGGAAAGGTAGATCGGAAAAAATCCTGCTGTCTTAAATACCATTACAATCGAAAGAATCATATTTCCGATTTTCTGAGATCTTCTTGGAATGACAAGAGATCGTTTACAATCGGGAATGTGAAGCGAACAACCTCCTTTGAAAAATACTCAAATTGAATCATTCTGTTTTTATTCTTCAATATTTAAATTTTACACGCTGATGAAGAAATACATCAATCTCATTCTGCCGTTGTTAGGTTTTATCGCCAATTAACTGTTTTCTGTATTATTATCATTATTTGTACTTGGTTCATTATAGCTAAGTTACCCTTCCGGGAACTGCAACCATGTAGATTTTTTGTTCTCTATTCCCTTTCGTTCATGAAAACCAAGGAGAGTATCCAGGACCGGTTACCCCATAGGAATTGTTCTAAGGCCAGCCCGCTTTGGACACTTGAAACTACTTGTTCAGCTCTTTCTGATCCTAATCCCAGAACCTGAAAATCTTTTCCGCTGACTTTTGTACCGACACTGCCCAGTCAGCAGTCCCTCCATCACCCAAGCTCTGCTCGTCACAGCTTCAGGAGCTTTCTGTTATAGGTAGGTGAAACGATTACGAATTTATTGGCCTGAGTTAGTCCGAGTGCGTCTCTCCAGAAAATTGTTCTGTTATTCAACTCCCACTGCTGGAACGCTGACTTACTTTGTTTTTTTCCCAGCCCACAGAAAGAGTCAGGTTCAGCAGCTGATACACTTTTTAAAAGTGCAAGATATTCAATATAAATTTCAACGAAGGTCGGTTTGTGGCCATGATCTTGAAAAAAGAACTTTTTCACGAAAATAACCTATGCACTTTCATTGTGAACAAAACAAGGGCGGTTAAGCCTGCTGCCTTGAATCCTATTACTGCAGGAAGGATCATATTTCACATTTTCTGAGCTCTTCCTGAAATGATAAGAGATCGTTAACAACCGGGAATGTGGAGCGGGCTAGAAAAATAGGACAGTTTTGGGCCACGAGTCGTCTCTTGGAAAAAACTTAAATTAATTTATTTGGCGTTGTTGAGTTTTATCGCCAGTTAACTATGGTTCTTGTATACGATGAATAATTTTTTTAAGGACTCAGATTTTCTAGAAGGATTTGTGTTGATGTTATGGGTTAGAGAGCATTAAGAAATAATGGAAAGTCTGTATGAAAAACAATAGCATGTGTATTCTACAGAATTGAGGAGGAGAATGCAAACACGACACCCTACATTTCTACACTCATACGTTCTCGGAGATAAAGACCTCTGAGGAAAGGTAGATCGGAAAAAATCCTGCTGTGTGAAATACCTTTACACTCGGAAGAATCATAGTTCTGATTTTCTGAGATCTTCTTCGAATGATAAGAGATCGTTACAATCAGGAATATGAAGCGGACATCAAGAACTGGAAAGCTTTGGCTTCCAGACCTCCTTTGAGAATTACTCAAATCAAATCATTCTGTTTTTCCCTTCAATATTTATATTTTACACGTTGATGGAAATACATCAATCTCAGTCTGCCGTTGTTAGGTTTTATCGCCAATTAACTGTTTTCTGTATTATTATCATTATTTGCACTTGGTTCATTATAGCTAAGTTAGGCTTTCGGGAACTGCAACCATGTAGATTTTTCGTTCTCTATTCCCTTATCGTTCATGGAAATCCAAAGGGAGTATCCAGGACCGGTTACCCTATAGAAATTGTTCCGAGGCCAGCCAGCTCTGGACACTTGAAACTACTTGTTCAGCTGTTTCTGATCCTGATCTGCTGACTTTTCCATAAGTTAAAACTGATTATTGTACCGACACTGCCCAGTCAGCATTCCCCACCATTTCCCGAAGCTCTGCTCGTCATTGCTTCCAGAGCTTTCTATTATAGGTAGGCGAAATTACGATATTTTGGCCAGAGTTAGTCCATGAGCGTCTATCCAGAGGGTTGTTCTATTATTCAACTCCACTGCTGGAACGGTGCCTTATTTGGTTTTTTACCAGTTGACTGAAAGGCTCAAGTTCAGTAGGTATTAACATTGATACGCTTTTGTAAAGTGCAAGATATTCCATTTCAATTTCAATGAAGGTCGGTTCCTGGCCGTGATTTTGAAAGAAGAACTTCTTCACGAAAATAGCCGACGAAATCAGAAGTGCAAATTTAGCCACCATAAATGCCTTTACGACCAGCACTTTCATTGTGAACAGAACAAGGGCGGTTAAGCCAGCCGCTTGAATCCTATTACAGCCGGAAGGATCATATTTCCCATTTCTGAGCTCTTCCTGAAATGATAAGAGATCGTTAACAACCGGGAATGTGGAGCGGGCTAGAAAAAATTGGACAGTTGTGGTCCACGAGTCGTCTCTTGGGAAAAAACTCAAATTAATTTATTTGGCGTTGTTGAGTATTATCGCCAGTTAACTTTGGTTCTTGTATACGATGAATAATTTTTTATTAGGACGCAGATTTTCTAGAAGAATTTGTGTTGATGTTATGGGTTTAGAGAGCAATAAGAAAGAAATAATGGAAAGACTGTATGAAACAATATAGCATGTTTATTCTACAGAAATGAGGAGGACAATGCAAAGCTGACACCATACATTTCAACGTATAAGATCACGATGAGACCTCTGAGCAAAGGTGCATCGAAAAAAAACCTGCTGTCGTAAATACCATTACCCTCGAAAGAATCATATTTCCGATTTTCTGAAATCTCTTGCAATGATAGAGATCGTTTACAATCGGCAATGTGGAGCAAACAACAAAAACTAGAAAGCTTAGGCTTCCAGACCTCCTTTGGGAAATACTCAAATTAAATAATTCTGTATTTATTCTTCATATTTATATTTTACACGCTATTGGGGAGGAGATCATTTTTATACAAGAAATGCATCGTATGTAGAAGACCAATAATTATTTTTCATAAATATCGTAATGATGATGGTACAGGGTCTGATCAACCAATTTGTTGCTTCATCGAGCAGAAGTGTGGTTTCCTTACACTCTTCCATTTCTTCGCTCATATGAAATTATTCAGACCACCTCTGATGTTTTCCATTCAGGATTTCGAAAGAAGTAAATTGTTTATTATGGAAAAAAAATTTGAATGCTTTTATTTTTCTCATGCTTTTTGTTCATTTTACATAACCGAGAGAAAATTAGCGCTCATTCTACTTAAACGAGTTCTATATCGTTTTGCCAAATGTCTGATTTAAGAACTAGAAAGCTTAGGCTTCCAGGCCTCCTTTGGAAATACTCAAATTGAATCATTCTGTTTTTATTCTTCAATATTTTATTTTACACGCTGATGTAGAAATACATCAATCCCAGACTGCAGTTGTTCGGTTTTATCGTCAATTAACTGTTTCCTGTATTATTATTATTATTTGCACTTAGTTCATTATAGCTAAATAAGCCTTCCGGGAACTGCAACCATGTAGATCTTTCGTTCTCTATTCCCTTCTCGCTCACGGAAACCCAAAGGGAGTATCCAGGAACGGTTACCCCATAGGAATTGTTCTACGGCCAGCCAGCTCCGGTCATTTGAAACCACTTGTTCAGCTGTTTCTGCTCCCCATCCACACAGCCTGCAAATCTTTTCTGCTGACTTTCCCATCCGGTACAACTGATATTTGTACCGACACTGCCCAGTCAGCAATCCCACCATCACCCGAAGCTCTGCTCGTCATAGCTTCAAGAGCTTTCTGTTATAGGTAGGCGAAATCATTACGATTTTTTTGGCCAGAGTTGTTCTATTATTCAACTCCCACTGCTGGAACGGTGCCTTATTTTTTTTTTTTTCCCAGCCGACAGAAAGGCTCAAGTTCAGTAGGTGTTAACATTGATACACTTTTGTAAAGTGCAAGATATTCCATTTCAATTTCAACGTAGGTCGGTTCGTGATCTTGAAAGAAGAACTTCTTCACGAAAATAGCCGATGAAATCAGAAGCAGAAGCACCTTCATTTGCTCAGTCTGAATATTCTGCTCGGCGTGCATTTCTTGCGCTCAACTGGTCTTTTATTATGCTCCCTTCTTCAAGTGAGAGCAAGAAGTGCACGCCGAGCACTTAGAGCAGAATATTCAGACTTAGCAATTGTTGACAGAACAAGGGCGGTTAAGCCTGCTGCTTTGAATCCAATTACAGCCAGAAGGAACATATTATTTCCCATTTTCTGAGCTCTTTCTGAGATCATAAGAGATCGTTAATAAACGGGAATATGGAGAAGATGGAGGAAAATTGGACCGTTTTGGGCCGTACAACGTTGAGAAAAAACTTAAATTAATTAATTTTGGCGATGTTGAGTTTTATCGCCAATGAAAAAATATGGTTCTTGTATACGATAAATAAGTTTTTATTATTATGGTATGCAGATTTTCTGATTTAAATATCAAGCAGAGTTGGATTTGTGTTGATGGTATGGAGTTATGAAATGAAAGTTGTTTGAATGAAAATTCTGAAACAATTGAATTTTTGAGACTCAAAGACTACCTGGAAATGTTTAAAATGAACAATTTCCTTCAAAATAATTGAAGCTCTTTGATATTCAAGAAGAAGTTCAACGAATGTTTCTGTATATTAAATAATAGAACATGTCTATTTCGCATATTCAAAAATAGTTATTTTTGTATCTAGTGCGCGAAATGCTACTTTGGTGATCGAGAACTGATTTTTTTAACGAGGCGCAGCCGAGTTAAAAAAAATAGCCGAGATCACCAAAGTATTTCGCGCATGAGATGCAAACAACATTTTTTCTACAAACGGTTAGCTTAATATGAAAAAAAATATTGAACTGGTTTGAACTGTTTTTCCAAATCAAGTAATTAGGTATTATAACTATGGGCAATATATTCTATGTTGAAAGCAACACTCAATGTTAAAGAAAACGTGGATTTCAAGTTAAAATATAAAAATCCCATATAGTTTACATGCAGTGTGCGAAGTAAGTATTTCGCGCACTACTTCGCGCACGGTGTTATAGTAACAAAGGAAAATAAAAAAAAGGGACACTTCGCATATTCTTGCCAATGCGCGAACCTTGTCATTTTTTGAAGTTTGTAGAAAAAAAAACTTAAGCATGGTACTATAAATTTCTACGTACCTATGATGCAAGATCACAGAAAAAAAATATATTCAAAAATATCTGTTTTCCTCAATCTGAAAAGGTCGAAAATGCATCTGAAAAAATTAAACCTTTGTTTAATTTATTATTATTTTATTTTTACTGAGTTTGTTCATCTCAATGAGTAACATAACTATCTTCCCTTGGCCACAATAACACTGGGAAATCTCTGTCCTAGATTTTAATACTGCTATTCTTCAAAAAATTAAAATATTCAATGATGGCTGGACACAATTGTTTTTGAGCTTCAGTTTTTCCGAAGTCCAACCGAGTAGTATTGGACATTGGACTACTTCTGGCTCGAAATTTTCAAATATTCGGACAGAACTATGAGACACTGTACTCCTCAGAACAAACGCCCAAAACGTGAAAAAAGATATTCAAAGAATCCAGTTCAGATCTTATGCGAATAATATTTTGTTACTATCAAATAAGTTCGAAAATCCATCAGTAATTCATCATCGGGCTCCAAACAAGTAAATTGATGAAAAAAAATTGATCCATGAACATGAAAAAAGAAGGCATACAAAAAGTAGTGACATAATTTAGGTCAGGACCTAAGCCTCTCATCTATTCAAGCTTTATATATTCCTCCCATCGAAAGAAGTAATTATGACGAAGTTCCTTCACTTCTCATCCTCTCCATAATTCTAGCTGTTAGGAAAAGTTGAAAGTTTGGATGAGTGAAAAATATAACCCCCAATCCCAAAGGAAAATTTGAATTAGCTGCATATTTCCGGCTCCAGCAAGCGAAAAATTTAATAAGCATAATTTCCGAGCAGACCGAAAAATATTTGGAATGCTCATCAGCCACCACGGATGAAGTGAAGTGATGGACTGAATTGCAATCAGTCTAGACAGGGACTTTTGTTCACTTGTTTTTCTCTTAATTAGCTGAACAATGACTCCGTTGAGACCGAATCATTCGGAAGAATTGCTTTCGCTGAAATGGAGGACTGCAGAAACCGTCAGCAGTTGGAATTTATTATCTGGAGCAAAATTTTATCCGCATCTGATTTATTTCATACAAGTATCGTTCATTTTTGTAAATATTGGTATGGAATATTATCATCAAAATTGAAGTTTTAATATACATGGTGTCTCATTTGCGAGTGTTAACTAGCAATTACTCAACAATTAATCCTAATTGGGTAAGGTCGATTTTTGATGACATGACCTGGGAGACAAAACTGAAAAGGAATTTCAATAGTAGAAGTAGGTAGTTTTGTAGCACAAATGTATACATAAGGTCAAATCTGTATAAACTTGCAGTTGGTGTTCTATAAAATGACTATTTCATAGTTACAGGGTGCTTTTTATGAAATTATGGTACAGATTGAACTAAATGAAGCATTTACTTCTTAGAACAGAAACTGCAGATTCATACAAATTCGAATCCTTGCATACATTTGTGTGCAATCCTCTTCAGAGCGAACCAAGCTTCGTATCCCAGATCATGCCCCCATGTCATCAAAAATCCAACTGTGAAATGTGTTTTTTTTTCAAATTCTGATTCGTTGTTGACACTTAAGATACCCTATGAACGGACTGTTAGTGAATAAGTTCAGGATATTTATAGTGCGTCTAAAAAAAGTTGAGCGAAAGATTTTATCAACTTATTCTCTAAAATGCACTATTTTCAAGATACATGGCTTTTAAATTAAATTGAAATGATTTTCGTCAATCTCTCAGGAATATTTTATCCTACATAAAACAGCTTTCGTTTTTTGAGAAATTTTCTATCCTTTATCTTTATGGTTGAAGATTGGTTTCGAAGGATTAGTGGGTGTTTCCACCCAACTTCGTCGGCAATAAAAAAACTATTCTGGAACCAACAATGTTCTTCACACAAAAAAGGTTCTTCCTCCTAGTCATACTCTCCGAAGTAGACCGTTTTCCACAATAATCAACGTTCAATTTGTGAAACTAGGTAAATTATTTGATTGTTAGTGAGGAACTTCAAAAAAATTCATATTCATATAAAACTGATTGACTTTAGAGCCTATGACCAGAAGTACCGTTTTTGTGTAGAAAACATTGGTGGCTCAAATAAGTGTCTCGAAAACCATACTTTTTATTACCGTAGAAGTTGGGAGGAAAAACACCCACAACCTTTCGAAAACTTCACGAATCTTCACCCATCAGACTTTACAAAAAAACACATAAAACATAGGTTATAATGATTAGAAAATTAAGCCCACGATAGCTGT
This sequence comes from Propylea japonica, assembly GCA_013421045.1. NCBI lineage: Eukaryota > Metazoa > Arthropoda > Insecta > Coleoptera > Coccinellidae > Propylea > Propylea japonica. Next base: position 48,847,840 of record CM024245.1, read on the forward strand.
TTTCTGTACGAAAAATGTTCTCGAGATATTCGTAAAAGAACACAATTTTGTTTTCAACTTCAACACCTTGTACCTCTGCATTTTAAAAAGTAAGTTGAAAGGATTTTTTGTTAAAATTCTTACATTTGGTGCCTTATTTTTTAAAACAATGGATTGATAAGTTCAACACTTCTTGATTACATTTTTTTGTGTCACCTGTTTCAACAAATTTGAAGGAGGGTAGTCAAATTCTTCTGCACAATTCAGACCTTTATTCCTTATATCCAGCATGTAGAGTTCCAACTGAAGACGGAATCATAAAAACATAATATCGCCAAAATTCTAACTCAATGAAAAACTCGAAAATCACAGACCTTTGGGCGAAACGATTTGATAATGGATATCAAAGCTGTTTTCTGTACAATGAAAAATTCCGAAGACAATCGCAAAAAAGAGGTTTTCAACGTCATTACCCTATATCTCAAAAACGGTGCATTTTAGAAGGTGAGTAAATATAGAATGTTGTGTTAATATTCATGGAAGTTTCTTACATTTGTTCTTACAGTTTCTGGAACTATTCGTGGATACTGTTCAACTCACGAGAATAACATTTTTTTGTTCGCTTATTTTGACAAAACTAAAGGAAGGTGGTCGAGTTACTTTATACATTCCTCAAAACCACTAAGTAGGTATGAAGAATTTCCATTCAAGCCGGAATCATAAAAAACGTACCTTTTCCAACATCCTGCCGCCACAAGTCTAACTCAATCACATTTCTCTCCGAATTTTTCGAGAGTGACACCTCGTAGTGGGCATAGTTCAACTTGATGCTGTTTTTATCCAAGAACGAAGACGAACCTGGCACATTATGATTTTCCAGCCCTACAGATAATCCACCCCCAACATCCAAGCCTCTGGGCGAATACAAATCCTCAACCCAATTCGCAGAAATTCGAAAATTACAGACATTTGGCCAAACGATATAGCACTCGTTTAAGTAGAACGATAGCTCGAAAATCCGTGAAACGCATAGCTTATTTGATAATGCATATCAAAGCTGTTTTCTGTTCAATGAAAAATTCCGGAGATATTCGTAAGAAAAAGATGTTTTCAATTTCATCACACTATATCTCAAAAACGTTGCGTTTTAGAAGCTGAGTAAATAGAATATTTTGTTAATATTTTCGAAAGTTTTTTACATTTGGTATTATATTTTATGGAATTATTCTTTGATACTGTTCAACTGACGAGAATAACATTTTTTGTATCCCTTATTTTAACAAAGTTGGAGGGGTCGAGTTACTCTTAACAATTCGGTACAATTCAGGGATTCATTCCTCAAAAACATACCTTTTCCAACATCCTGTCGCCACAAGTCTAACTCAATCACATTTCTCTCCGGATTTTTCGAGAGTGACACCTCGTAGTTGGCGTAGTTCAACTTGACGCTGTTTTTATCCAAGAACGAAGACGAACCTGACACATTATGATTTTCCAGCCCTACAGATAATCCACCCCCAACATCCAAGCCTCTGGGCGAATACAAATCCTCAACCCAATTCGCATTAGCCAAGGTCACGACAGCACTTAAACACATCACCAAATGAAGATACATCTTGCTGACTGATCGAGAAAATTTTCCTTGAGGAGTTTTTATCTTTTGCAATATTTAGCGAAGCTTAACCAAATTGCGTGCAACTTTTATTGGGGAGGAGATCATCTTTATAGAAGAAATGCATCGTATGTAGAAGACCAATAATTATTTCTCATAAATATCGTAATGATGCTGGTACAGGGTCTGATCAACCAATTTGTTGATTCATCGAGCAGAAGTGTTGTTTCCTTACACTTTTCCATTTCTTCGCTCGTATGAAATTATTCAGACCACCTCTGATGTTTTCCATTTCAGGATTTCGAAAGGAGAACATTGTTTATTGTGAGAAAGAATATTTTAATGCCTTTTATTTCTGTCTTGCTTTTTGTTTCATTTTCACATTAACGAGAGAAAAATTTAGAAATTTGGGTTATTTTAGGTGAATATGAGGTTTTGAAAGTGGAAAAGAATCCATAAATAAGCAGAATATCATTAAGATCCTAATTCAATATTTTCCAATTTAAATATGAGGCAAAAGCTTCTTTCTAACTTTTCAATTTTGAGCACTCGTTCTACTCAAACGAGTGCTATATCGTTGTGCCCAATGTCTGTAATTTTCGAATTTTGAGCCGAAAATGGTCTCAAGCGATGGGGTTCGACTTCCTGATGGCGAATTCATGGTCAAATTCAATTCTGTCCGTGGAGGCATCCGGCCTTCCGTCAGCACGATAACTTTCGAAGGAATTTTTCAAAAGACTTGAGATTTTCAGAATGAGTTTGACTCCCAAATGCCTCGGTTGAGTTCGTTAACCAGCCAAATCATACAGGGTGTTGCATAAAATAAGGCCATTCAAAATTGAAAATAAGAAAGTTCATATTTCCACAAAGAGATATCTGATTCGGGTGAAATCTATTTTGCGTATAAAGATTGATGAACTGAATATTCATGCAAAATTTTGTACACATAGTGTTAACAGAACCATAGAAAATACAATTGGAATATTAGAGAGACAAATGTTTATATATACCTACATTCGGGTTAAAAACATCCTAAAGACGTTGTCCGATTCCCAATTGCCAATGCCTTCTATTGTTGCAGTCTTCATCATTTAATCCTCTTTTATTCATTGATTTTCTTATTCCATTAATCCATGTCGTTCTTGGTCTTCCTCTTTTTTTGTTTTCCGGAGGTATCCATCAAAATACTTTCTTCGGTAATCTATTCTCTGCTATTCTTTGCACATGTCCATACCAGCTGAAGAATGTTTATACTTCCATAAAAAGATATCCGATTCGAAATTTCAAGTGTATCGTATCATCAGAACCATAGAATTCAATTCTCTTAAATCATAAATCTTTCACATATTTCATTTTCTGATTTATTTCCAGAATACAATTCCGATTGAGCTGAGATTCTGCATTTATGAATTCGGTATCAGTTTCAAGTCTCATATAAAATTTTGAGGTAATAGTCTCATTCCTTCACCAATGAACGAGCGCTCAAAAGCAACTGCTCAGGGCTTTACTCGATTTTTTTTCCATGAGCGTGCGTAACGTTGAACAATTCTGCATGCAGAATATAGGCTACGCATAGTTTTAATACTTTATTGAGATTCACGTATTTGCAAACGAGAATTGAGTAAAATAAATGGTTTCAGGAAATTTCCACCGCACGTATCCAGAGATTTATCATCTCAGAAAATAATGGATGAAGTCATTCGAGAAGGACCCAAATTTGCATATATTATACGAAATTTATGAATTTATATCTGAATATGACTTAGGGAGTAATGTTGCGGATGAAAGACTATTTGTTATGAAGATTATTTTGTATGATTTCATCTCAATGGAGAGTAATGCGTCTTATTTTTTTCACAGCATTTTATATTTTTCCACAAATTCCAATTACTGAGAAGAAAAAACAGAATTTTTTCTCCATTTGATAGTTTTCCATGAATAATATTGAATACTCAATTTTGTTTCAAAATCAATACACTTTTACAAATTATTTTGCTGATGGTTTTATCTCATCTAAATCTTTATGAATTTTGCGATGAAAAAATTTGAGAAACGCCCTGAGCATCAGGTACTTTTGAGCTCTGGTTGATTGGTGGAACAATAATGCTATCACCTCAAAAATTTTTATAGGACTTGAGATTCATGCTCTGTATATGAATGCCAAATGTCAGCACAATAGGACTTTTATTCTGGAAATTAATCAAATAATGAAAAAAAAATTATTCTATGGTTCAGATGATGCGATCCTCTTGAATTTTGCATTCGAGATTTTCTGTTCACATTTGCGTCACAAAATTTTGCATGAGGCTTATTATGACCATCTTGCATGTAGCTGCAAAATTTCATTTAGATTGGTTTCGTTTCGTCTGAGATATTGGGAAACAGAAATTTTAAATCGTCATATTTTATGGAACACCTGTACGATTTGGCTGGTTAATGAACTCAACCGCGGAATTTGGGAAATGAACTCACCAATTACAGACTCGGTCAAAACGATATAGCACTCGTTTAAGTAGAACGAGCACTCAAAAATATGAATAATCAAACACATACAGGGCTGTATTCTTAATTGGAATACCTAACTCACTACATCTGTACCTATTGATAGTTTCAGCAAAAATACTTCTTTTTTCCCAAATAATATGAGTTGAGTCAACTATAAGCCGATCTTTTCTATCATTATCGTAAGTATTCATAATTCTTCATTATTTCCTACATCATATACCCATGCAAAGATCTGATCAGGATGGAAAAATATCCTACAAAGAGTAGGTAAGTCATCAATTTTTAAATGGATCGTAGATTATCAATGACATACAAACCTATGAATGATTGATAGTGAAGTATATCCACATCAACAAATAGTGTAAAAATCCTGGGTCAAATTCTGCCTCGAAGATGTAAAAATAACTGAATGAAATGATGAGCGATAGAAGACCCGTGAATTAATTGTCTCGAATTTATTCAAAACTATGTTATCATATAGTCCAAGTAATTCACGTGATATCTCGTGAATGACCATAGAAATCGCAAATAACACAGGTGTTCTTACGATAAAGATTTTCTACAAGAAATATTCGTAGTTTCGAGAGAAAACGAGTTAATCCTGCATATCGCGGATGTGAGTGTTACACTTAAGATAGCCTGTGTAATTTCTCCTAGTTGAACCAGTCCGAAGAATTCCATTCGATTAATTAAAATCAGAAATACAAATGCGAAACCCAGATATTCACTAAGGATTTGACGGTATGTTCCCAGGAGAAAATCTGATCTGCAATGGAAAAAAGTGTACCTACGTATCAGTGACTGATATCAATTCTGCGAAAATGAATGAAAGTTTGTACATCTGATGATGAAGGAGAATTCTAATCCAAGAATGGCAAATTTATTTGATCGATGTGGGGTCAGAGATCACAAGCTCTAGCAATATTCTAAGTGTCAGTTGCAGGAACGTCCATTAAAATTAAAAGGTCCATTAAACTCTTAAACCTCCATTATTACAAGGAACTAATGAAGGATTAAGGGTTTAATGAACCTTTAAATTTTAATGGACGTTTCTGCAACTGAGCATAATTCGAATAATTTTTTCTAAATGGAAAAACGTAAAAGATGTATCTTGTAGTCTGCAGAATTCCATGAATTGAAAGATTGAAAAATGTGGAGTCACTAATGATATTGAATCAACGAAGAATAAGACTGACTTTCAAAAAATTTTCTATGAAAATTCAAAAATATACAAATATAATCATGAGAGAATTATCATTTTTCAATTGTGTAGTAATTTTTAATCATAGGAGAATTATTAGTCTTTAAAAAATACCACATGACTAATAATTCTCCTGTGATTATATATGTATATTATGTATCTTTAAAAAATACCACACAATTTTTTGAAGACTAATATTTCTCCTATGATTAACATTGTATATTTTTGAATTTTTATAGAAAATTTTCTGACATTCAGTAATTTTTAGCGTGCATGTGAGTAGTCCGTGTAAATTTTGTGTTGTTTTAATTATTGATGATACTTATTTTGTAGCTTTGACTTGATAATGGGACTACATAAAGTCCCGAAACTAGTCGTCAATTTTTAACCATTTCAATGAAGATTGTGGAAAAATAGGACTTATTCTTCATTTGTTCGATGAAGAATTCCATCCGATTTATTCAGATCGGAGATATAAATGCGAAACTCAGATATTCATTAAGGATTTGAAGGTATGTTCCAGGAGAAAATCAGATCTGCAATGAAAAAATGTGTATGAATCAGTGACAAATATCAATTCTCCGAAAATAAATGAAAGTATGTACATCTGATCATGAGGGAGAATTCTTCAAAAATAGCATTTTAATTGGATCGATGTGGGGTCAAACTAGCAGTCGCAATAAGTATTTACATTTGAATAATCTTTTCTTTCATTTCAACAATCGTACAAAAGCGTGATTCACTCATCTTGGTAAGCTAATTCTACTCTAAAAAGGATGAATATTTGAGTTCAGACGCCAGGCGTGAATTTCTCTACTGACTGCCATTTTTTTCTAATTCTAACTGTCAATAATGAAAAATGTGAAAAATAAATAATTACAAATATTACATTCTACGGCTCTGATCATGCGATTCCCTTGAAATCATTCAGTATAACTTCAGTCTTCATTCGCAAAAAAGACTGATATACTGAATGTTTATGTAAGATGGTCCATGGAACCATGGAATTTAATTTTTGTAATTATTTATTTTTTACATATTTCATTTTTTGCACAATTTCCAGAATATAATTCCGATTGTGCTTGGATTCTGCATTTATATATTTGGTATCAATCTCAAATCCCATATAAAATTTCGAGGTCGCAGTATTATTGCTCCACCAAAGAACGAGCGCTCAAAAGCTCCTGGTCAGGGCTTTTCTCAAATTTTTCCAATATAGACCACACCACACTCACAATTTATTTCATACATGCAATTTTTGATAGGTTGGTTTTTATTATCAGGTTTGACACGAGTTAAAGATTTTGCTAGGTACGAATTTGTCTATAATACGACGAATAGAGATCCGATTAACTGGATAATGTCGTATATGCATCTCTTACAGTATTTACAATCAAGACTGTTTCATGAAACAATTTCACAATTTCTATAAGTTATTGCAGCCTGTATCTTTTCATGATTGAATGGCATAACTTTATTACGAAGGTTTTGTTTTCCTAGGATCCTTCTGAATTGCTCGTTCCCCTCAGGTGAAGTATAGCATGAATATTTGTTGTCAGGTTGAACCACACTTTTCAGAGGGACCTGTAACCTCGATTTTGTCAACCAGGAACTTTCGAGTAAAATTTGGAAAGTTTTCCTCATTCCGGTATGTTACATTCTGTTCGCAAAATAAAGAGAGGGTTCTAAATTTATGGATAGAAGTTTAAAAAGTTTATAGGAAGAGAACAAAGTTTCCTGAGGATTCGACAACAGAATGAATTATTTCGAGCTGATCGATGCTGCTCGTTTGGCAAAGAGTTAAGCAGTTATTTCAGGAGTTCCTCAGGTTTTTGCGATTCTGTATAGTTAAAAATCAGGTTGCAGCACTGATATGGTCTTGGGAAGATTTCCGTCGAATAGAGGCGGGTAAATTGGGGGTATACTTGAATAAATAGGAGAAAATTTCATGAATGATTCTGAGAAACATTATTGGATTTTACTTTTGTTTGATTATCCTTGATAGCATCTTCAGTCTTGAAGTACAATGTGAGAAGAGAGTGTGGTAAGGCCATCATTGGAGGAACTGAGCGTCCTTTAAATGTTCAAATCGAATAACATAAAATTCGAGAAAAGCATTGAGCAGGTTCATTTGAGAGGTCGTTCATAGGTAGAGGAATAACGCTTTTGCCTAAGAATTTTGTAGAGGACTTGAGATTCATGTGAAGTATATGAAAGCAAAGTCTCAGCACGATTGGAATTATAAATTGGAAATTATTCAGAGAATGAAAAGATAAAAAATCAATATTAAAAAATGTAATTTTATGGTTCTGATGATGCGATCTTCTGGAAACTTTGCGTAAACATTCAGTATACCAATTTACAATGAGAAAATAAACTTCACTCGAATCTGATGTCTTGTTATGTAAATGTAGAGGTTCTTCTTTTGAATATTCCAATTGAATTTTCTATGGTTCTTTTAACACTATGGCCAAAAAATTACATATGAGGCTCATTATGAGCATCTTTCTTGTAGTCACAAAATTTCTTTTCGATTGGTTCCGTTTTGTCTGAGATATTTAGGAACAAAAATTTTGAATGGCCATATTCAATTGAGCGATTTGGCTGGCTAGCGGACTCAACCTGAAAATCTCAAGTCTCTAGGAAAATGTCTTCGAAAGTTATCGTGCTAATGGAAGGATGGCCCAACAGATAGAATTGAATTTGACCCCAGATTCGTCATCAGGGAGTCGAACCCCATCGTTTGAGGCGATTTTCGGCTCAAAATTCGAAAATTACAGACATTTGCACCAAACTCGTTTTAAAGTACATAGAATGAGAGTTCATAAAGATTAAATGATTTGTTTGATAACTGATTCAGTCATTTGTCACATATTTTCCTATAACGGCTGGTATAACTTTGAGTACAAGAAGTAAAAATGATGAAAATAATCCGAATAATACTCCAATTAGTAAATGTTATTGTATTTTTATAAAGAAATTAATAATAGAAATTGAAGAAAATGCTTAGTTTCTATACGTACATGTTACGCATTCTAGATCATCGAATATTCTCTCGTATTTAGAGACGTCCCTCTATAAAAAATGATGGTAAAAAAATGATCGATGAAAGAGCTTCCAGGTGCCATTGCAAGAAAATATGATGTAATATTGATTTTTTTGTCAAAAAATACTCTCAATACTTTCCACCAGGCGTTTTATAGGCCCAAGCTTCCGAAATATCATAAACGTTGTTAATTTAATGTTAGAATGAATTTCTTTCTATATGTTTACATGGATACTTCATTTTGCAGAGAACATCGTAGTGAATATCGTGGAGGATATGAAGAAATAGTACAGAATGTACATTTATGGTCAAATCCCTTCCTGCTTGTAAATGATTGTAAACTTGTTACTCCGCATTCTGGGCGTTGCCTTCTAAATCAAGCATATTTGTCTTTTCCTCTGCGAACCTCAATTAAATCTAATTGCAATCGTATTTCCACTGACCGAGTTAGTTTGTTGATATGATGAAAAAGAAGAATTATTGATTTGTCATTCCGGGAGGATCTAAACAGAGCTGGACTTAGCTACTCACAGGGGATGAAAATAATCAACAAAAATTGAAAATTTTGTTTTCCTCCCGCATTCGCATGTTCAGCGTGTATTCAAGCAGTTTATTCTGAGGGATAAAAGGGGGGAACTTATGCGCAGTATATACTTACATAATAAAAGGTCTTAGTTTCTTGTCAAGAGTGATAATTCCAATTTGTGAAAATATTTTAGAAGAATTGGTTGATACCATAACACCTAAAAGTTAGCTATATGAGTGATAACTTTGATTCAACATTAGAAAAGAGATTAATTCAAATAAGAATGTACTTCATCCATTCAAATAGTCAGTAATAGTTATTTAATCAAATAGGCTTTGAAATATCTTGACCATTAGTCGCTAGATTAATAATCAAGTTGATTATAAGATTTTTCCGACGACCTTAACATGACTTATGTATACATTCTCATTTTGCACGAGACATACATTTGACATAATGGAATGTCCATGCTTCTATGTTCCAGTAGAGTTTTACATTTCTCGTAGTGCTTCTAAATACTTTGTGTACGTTTGCCATGAACATTGCACATTAAAATAGATTAAATTGAGCATTAAAATGGGTCATTAATATTGAATTTCGTAAACATCAAAATCACCTTTTATTATGAGATCGGCGAAAAATTCAGATAAAAAAAGTCTAAGTTCAGGATATTTTCAGAAAATTATTTCGTATCATTTAGTTCAGTAAAATATCTTTCATAATATAAAAGTATCTTCAACCGAAGAAATTGGAATAAAATCTCAAATAAATTCACTATTAAGCTGTTTTTCTTAGTTGACAAACAGAGAAATTCGTAGGTACCTGCTCCTGAAAAAAACTGTTATTCTAAAAGTTCACAACTTGAATGAATCACGCAAAATAACGTTTAAACGATCTTTGCACTACCTACATAGAAATATTATTTTCAAGCCTAGTAAAAGTGGGAAGAAATAAGAAAAATTCAATGGAAAAACAGTCAACACTTAATTTGTTTGTCATTTTTTTCTATTAGTTGGTGTTGTCGACTGCTCTGTTCATTAGCTATTCTTTCAGAAAATATATCTTTAAAATCTAAAAAACCTCGATTCGCAATGACATCTCAAGATTAATAACTTTGAGGATAATCGTTCTGATGAAGCCCAAAAATATGGTTCAGATTGTTGGATCAAATAAGGTTGTAGTCCTCTATAATCCCGTTTATATATCTTTATTATTTTTCACTAGGGGTTAGTTGTTTTTTTAGTTTTATTCCCAAATTTAAGCTGGTATTCAGGACGAAGTATTCCGGTTGAAATATTCGAGAGATGATTACACAACAAGGTTTTCATAAAGCATCAGTTGAACTAACAGCCCTTGTTTGAGAAACCATCCTGAGTATAAAACAGCTTCATTCGAATTTCGAAGGGAATTTCAAGCTAAACCATATAAATGGAAGAAAAAATTCTCAAGCCAGAAAAATTCTTTCTATATAAATATTCCAGCATATTCTTCATGTGATTGCAATATCACTACACATACACGAGAGATAGACTTTTTGCTGCGGTTATTATACCAGGTGCCGTATTCTCGAAAAGTGATATTCGAAAACGTATACGAACTTCATTGCGCAGTGTACATTTTTGCAGGAAAAACTGGGACTCGCGCAATGAAGTTCGTATACGTTTTCGAAATATCACTTCTCGAGAATACGGCACCTGTTCTTCTGTTATTGCTATTGGTGAATCTACACAATGATCTTTTCTTACAATAATGATTTCAATACCAATGTATCGGCCTCTGCCTAGAGAATTGTAATTGAGTGTATGGAATATGATGTTTCGAATGAATGTGTTCCAAAAAAAAACCTCCATATAAGAACAAAACTCAGTCGTTAAGTTTGTGCAATTCGATAATGATGTGAGACTTCATAATTTCAAATAGATGTGCATATTCTTACAAAGATTCTATTCCAAATCAAAATGAATAAATTAAATTTCTGACTATAACTCTACTCACCAGATTTTCTTAGTCTTGACATGTGAACAATTTTTTCAAACACTGTTTGTCGTGTTTTATTTCACCAACAGACATAAATATTACATAATCTTCATTCGAACAACATTGAGGGGTTGAGTAGAAGCGTTAAATGATTTCGCCTGAATATCAGCATGAACAGAAATAACAATTTGATTGTTTGTTCTGAGTGAAAGCCATATCTGTTCGTTCGTGTTGTTTGAGCAATATCCAAAGAGGATAACCAAGCCTGCAAATAAAATTTCAACTACGTTAGATCCTTTTCAATTCGTTTTGTTTCTCTAAAATTATTCAACCAATAATTAAAAAATTTCATCGGTTTCTCTGAAGGCATCTAAATCAATGCCTGATATTTCAACACTTACATCCCACACAGGAATGTGCGGGAAACGTTATTATATCAACAATCATCAAATCATGTCTCTTAATTTCTCAAATGTTTCTGTTGACCAGGGGCCTATTGCACCAAATACTTTGCAACTTTTCAGTTTGCACTTTTCAAATGAATTACATTGCACGAAACACATTCATAAATGAAGAGTTCAATGTGAATAGTCAAGTGCAAAGTGAGAATCACTTCGCAGAAATTGAATATTGGGAGAAATATTGTGCAATATAATCAGATTTCACTTTAGAAATTTGTCAGAATGCAAAGTGCAAAGCGAAAAGCTCCAAAGTATTTTGGTGCAATAGACCCCAGGGGCCTATTGCACCAAATACTTTGCAACTTAATACTTAGCACTTTTCCTTTTCAAATGAATTACGTTGCACGAAACGCATTTATAATTGAAAAGTGCAATGTGAAGAGTCAAGTGCAAAGTAAAGAGCACTTCGCAGAAATTGATTGTTTGGAGAAATGTTGTGCAACATTCAATTAATTTTCACTTTAGAAATTCGTCAGAATGCAAAGTGCAAAATAAAAAGTTGCGAAGTATTTTTAAGCGATCGATCCTAGATAATAAAAATGCATGAGAAAAATTGAAACTATGCATTTATAAACTAGCAGAAATCATTTTGTGAATAATTTGATGACTTCAATATTCATACATTTTCTTTTCAGAATTTTTTTACAAATGTATCGAATATCAAACTTTAGTATTTCTCAAATTTATAGGGTCGTGTTTCTACACCTTTTTCACCTGTTTTTATTTATGATGTTTTATATTTTCATTGAAGGGCTGCAGTTGAAAGAACAACGTATGATGGATTTAGTTTCCAGAAATTTTCGAAAATAATAATACAAAAAAAATAGGGGCATTAGAATGATGTTGAATTATAGTTCACTTTGTCTCACTTTGGTCATAAAATACTATCATTGATACAATCTCTGAAGGAAATACAGAAATCCGGAGCCAGCCCTGATTGTATTACTCTATGCATACCTTAGCTGAAGCTAGACATTCAGGTCATATCTGAACTCACACTTGTGATCTGGTTACTTAGTTCTTTTATTTTCAGATAGTATGCTCCACTAAGTAGCAATAATGAAAAGTCATGTCAATTTTTTCCCTTTTGGCCAATATATATAACAGATTACTAACGCTTATCTAGTTGACGTATGTCCTTTGAGATATCAGCATCATGCATTCCCTTATCCTCTTGTTAGTGCCCTTGTGCGTTTTACCATCGGTTTTTGTGAAAGGTGCCTCTGAAGGATTAGATTTCGGCAAAGGGACTCATGTTTTGGGGAAATTTTTCATACACTACTTGAACACGCAACCAGAAGATATAAAGTTGAGTGAGGGGGTTCATTTGGTGTCTATCAAAAGTGATCACAATGGAAGGTCCTTGAACAAGGACAAAACAGTGCTGGGTGCTATTGAAAATTACCTGCAGAGTCACGAGATTAGGATTAAGTTGCCTGAACTGATGCCAGGGGAGGAGTTTGGAAGGTCGTTCAAGGAGGCTATCGAGGATATCGATGAGAGCAATGAAGGTTGGTATTGTGAGTTTTGTTATTGTACGGTTGGTCGTAGGAAGCCAGAGCATTATGGTTCGGCAGATTCGTTTGTTCCAAACGAGTACTTATCAGTATTGATGATAATTCTGAGGTCAAAAATGCATGATTCGGCTTTTCGTGAACATTCTTTAATTCGAAGAAGAAGCTTGACGAATTTTCAAAGTATATCGAAATCTGAATATCTTGGGATTTCCTAAAAAAGGCAAGAGCCATCTCTCCATTTCTGGATTAGTAATTCCAATATTTTAAAATCTAGGAATTCGATTCATTTTGAAGTTGGTTTTCAGTAAAAACATTGAACCAGGAGGTTTAACAGAGTTTTGGGAGGATCAAATCATTTGAAAACTTCGAAAATATATCTGCAGACTTCTGATTTTTAAATTGAAAAACAGTAGTTGTATATAATCTGTCGAATTGTTTCCTAGTTATTCTTTGATATTTCATTCCATGAATATTTTATATTTTAATTTTTGAGCCAGTTTTTTCCCTTACAAAAGGAAAAAACAGAAACATTCAAAACATAACGATTATTCAAAAAGAATCGTTAGTTTTAGCAGGAATATAATTACAAATCGGCCAAAATTCAACATTCAGATTACAATTTGAATAATCAAAACTATCTGTCATAGGTACTATTCAATTAATGTCTACCGTGCAACGATGAGCGAGAAGTGGTTAGGCCGGATGTTCATGGCCGACCGTAAACACATTAACCAGAAATAACCACATTTGAACATGAAATATTTAGGGTAGATTTAAGATTTGGAAAAAAACTTCTGCAATGAATAGGATAGACCACTAGTTCACATCAGGATATTCAAATCAAATGAAAGTATCTCCACAATGAGCAAGCAAAAAAGAAGTGCTATATCGTTTTGCCTAAATGTCTGAAATTTCAGAATTTTGAGCTGAAAATGGTCTCAAACGATAGGTTTAAACTCCCTGATGACGAATTCGTGGTCACATTCAATTCTGTCTGTAGGGCAGTCCGGCCGTCCGTTAGCACAATAACTTTCGAAGGGATTGTCCTAAAGACTTGAAATTTTCAAGATGAGTTCGGGTCCCAAATAGCTCGGTTGAGTTCGTTAACCAGCCAAATCGTTCAGGTGTTCCATAAAATATGAGCATTCAAAATTTTGGTTCCTCAATATCTCAGAAACAACGAAACCAATCGAAATGAATTGTAACGGCCAAATGCAAGATGCTCATAACAAGCCTCATGAAAAATTTTGGGGCCATAATGTGAACAGGATCATAGAAAATTCAATTGAAATATTGAAAAAAAGAAACTCCATATCTCCATAAAAAAATATCCGATTCGAATGATTTTTTTTCTGAAAGGAGATCGATATTCCGAATGTTCATTTAGAATTTCGTGGTCAAAGTATCAACAGAACCATAGAAAATTCAATTGAAATATTTGAAAGAAGATTATTCATATTTCCCTAACGGGGTCAAATTTCTTATCTGAATAAAAATTTATATACTGAATCTTTATGCAAAATTTTGTGGCCATAGTGTTAACAGAACCAAAGAAAATTCAATTGAAATATTGAACGACGAATCTTTATTTTCCCATAACAGAATATCCGATTCGTGTGAAATTTATTTTGGGAATGAAAACTAATATACTGTATGTTTATACAGTTCAGTTTGAAAGCTTCGAAAGAACTCTTGGTGAACAAGTTTCTTATTGTTTACAATCATTTTCAAAGCAGATTTAAATGTCAGTAATTAATAAAGTGCTTCTTAGCCCAGACTTTTTGGGAAGCACTGTATAAATTGCTACCCATTCAAATTTCAGAAATGACCGAAAAGTGTGTGATGCCGTTAATTCATCAACTCCCATTTAATGAAGTTCTTCGAATCTCTCTTGGACCTCATCAAATCTAATTCCGAATGAGAGTTTGACTGTTTGCGTCAAAGGTTGGGATCATCCCCGAACTCTCTTAATTAAAGCTGTATTTTCCGGACACAAATTCAATTTCAATTAAGTAGGAAGTGGTATGGAAACAAGATTACGTGTTTCAAACTATTTTGAGTTAGCGACAAACAACCCACCACCTTACCCCCTTATCGTTCTTGCAAAACTTCAATGCAAATAGATATTGTGTGTTTGGAAGTTTGATGATATCTAAATAGCAACGTGCATTGTCAGTGATTCATGGAGAAAATAAGGACCCTTCGGAGGTATATTTGAAGATTTGAAAAAGAAAT
The DNA here is from genome assembly GCA_013421045.1 of Propylea japonica. NCBI lineage: Eukaryota > Metazoa > Arthropoda > Insecta > Coleoptera > Coccinellidae > Propylea > Propylea japonica. The sequence goes on from CM024245.1 coordinate 48,862,899, forward strand.
TCACTTATGATTTATCAGAGGGAAACTCCTAGCAGGATTTTTAAAAACAAATTTTTGTTATTCTGTTATGAAAACCTTCTGACTCGCATAATAATGAACATAAAAGAAATTGATTCGGTTAATTGATGTCGAAGACAATTACGTCAAAAATTGTTGTCCTGGAAAGTTTGGGCTAATCGGACCGTCACATGAGAATCAAATTAGTATTTGCCGATTTGTTATACCTATTCTATATACAATTTTTGATTGATTATTTTTTTCCTCTCCTAAAGATATGTACTTTATATTATGCATAACCCGATATACTCATCCAAGATATTCAAATTATGCATCTGTCCTCACAAAGATTATCTAGTTAAGACTCGGTTCAGAGATGAAAATTCGATCAGATCTCTAGTTTTCGAATATCAAAAAGAGATTCAAACCATCATGACTCAAGTATTTTCGAACACTTAATTAACGAACCGAAATATTTCGACAATAATATCTGCAGAAAATAACATGTCCTTAGTCATTTCCTTAGAGCCTTTAAGTACCTACGAATTGTTTCTGTCCTTTAATAGCAATCCGTACAAAATTGGAAACTTACCCACATTACCTGTTTTTGAGCGCTCGTTCTACTTAAACGAGTGCTATATCGTTTCGCCCAAATGTCTGTAATTTTTTCATTTTGAGCCGAAAGGTCTCAAACGATAGGTTAGACTTTCGAAGGGATTGTCCTAGAATCATGAAATTTTTAGGATGAGTTCCGGTCCGAAATAGCTCGCTTAAGTTCGTTAACCAGCCAAATCGTACAAGGTGTTCCATTAAATATGGTAATTCAAAATTTTTGTTCCTCAATATCTCATAAAAAACTGAACCTATCGAAATGAAATGCAAGATGTTCATAAAAAGCCTCCTGCAAAATCTTGTGCCCATAGTGTGGACAGAGTCATAGAAAATTCAATTGGAATATTGAAAAAAAAACTTCATATTTCCATAAGAAGATATTCGATAAGAAAGAAATTTTTTGTGAAAGTACACTGACATACTGAATTTCCATGCAAAATTGTATGTCCATAGTGTTAACAGAACCATAGAAAATTCAATTGAAATATTGAAAGAAGGGTTTTTATATTTCCATAATCCGATTCGGGTGAAATTTATTTCGTGAATGGAGATCGATATACTGAATGTTCATTCAAAATTTCGTGGCCATAGAAACCCATAGAAAATTCAATTGGAATATTGAAAAGAAGAATCTTTATATTTTCATAACAGGATGTCCGATTCGAGTGAAATTTCTTTTTTTAATTTAAATTGATATACAGAATGTTCATGGCAAATTTCAAGAGGAAAGCGTCATCATAACAATAGAATTAATTTCTGTAATCACTTATCTTTCAAATATTTCATTTTATGAGAAATTTCCATAAAATAATTCCGATTGTGAGATTTTGCATTCATATTATATTTGGTATCATTCACAAATTCCATATAAAATTCTAAGGTAACAGTCTTATTGCTCCACCAAAGAACGAGCACTCAAAAGCTCCTGCTCAGGGCTTTTCTTGAAATTTCTTTCAGTATTTTGCTACTTTCAGGTTGTCTTTCTATGAAATTAAATAGTTATATAAAACTTCAGTTCAAAAAACCAAAAAACAATAAACTTTCAAGAAAACTGTGACTGTCTTGCTAATTTTCTGTTTCAGATTCTGGCTTTCCTTTTATAAATTTGTTGATAAACTAAGTTAATTAGAGAATAGTCAAATAATGAACAAACTGAAATCATTTTTTGACATCTTCGTCTCCAAAATAAATGAATAATAATTTTTGGAACCGCTCAAAATTTAATGATTTCTGGGATAAAAGGTTTAATTTTAGAAAAACTTGTATTCAAAACGACTAATCGTTGCGTGGAATCTCCACCAAAGATCGTATTGTTTATGTAGTATTCCCATCATCTGTGCTCCCACCTTAAAATAAGTCTTTCTTCACTTTCAGTTGTTACCGGACGCAGGAGGGGAGGAAACGGAGGAGGAGGTGGAGGTGGAGGAATGGGTAATGGAGTGATGGTCATGGGTGTCATGATGGGAAAACTTCTGGCCACTCTTGGATTAGGTGGGGTCGCCCTCATCGCGAAGAAAGCTCTCTTCGTATCTGTTCTGGCCTTGATACTGTCTGCCATTATTGGTATCAAGAAACTGGTCAGCTCCGACGATCACCACGAGGGTCATACTGTCATACATGCAGCCCACCATGGTCATGGTCACGACGTCCATGACTACAGGAAGAAGAGAGATACCGATCAGATGGCTTATAGGGCTTGGAAAGGGTTGAAATAGAGGTATTATATGAGTGTTTTGTATAGTATGGTCTTCGAAAATGACACTGAGTAGTTAACGAAAGTATGATTCGTAGAATCTGTGAATTTTTCTTCAGGTAAAATGAAGGAAACAATTTTACTAGATTTTATTTCTTTCTTGACAAAAGCATGAATTTTCTCTTTTAAATCCACTCATAAAGATATAATGTTCAAATTATTCAACTACAGATCTCACGCTTTTATACCTCTATATTCAAACATAATGATATAAATTCTTTACTAGTAGGTAACATGAAAAATATCGTCTGCATATTTTTCACTTCAAGTCTCAAGTCTTCTTCCTTTCAGAGAAAATACGCGTTCCTAAGAAGAAAAGATTGTAATGTTAGAATAATCATTAATTTTTTTATATTTCTTCAAGAAAATATGAGAAGAAAACTCTATTCAAATACTGAACATAGTGAATTCCATGGAATAATTTTGTGCAAATGAATCTGAAAGAGAATTCGCTAAAGATACAACGAAATTCCAAAGTTTACCTGAACAAAATTACAGAAGCTTCTTAAACTAATATAGCTATTTCTATGTGTACAAATACCTATATATTTGATTTCAGAAAAAAATATTGTTTAACGATTCCTGTAAAAAAATTAATATTTAATAACTTGGCTTTGGAGCAGATGCTTAATCTTAATTTTATGGCATCCAAAGAGAATACATAAATATTTGCCAAAGGATTTCACGTAGTTTGTGGGATAGTTTGTTGACGATATATTATTTTCAAGAAATTTAACAAAAATGCATGATAGAATAGATATTCGTTTATTCGACATGAAAAATATTGTCATTTTCGAAGAATTTATTATAATTAATTTATTTCTATTTATTGTTCAATTAATCTTGTTGTTTGTATGTATTTATTTGGTTGAAAAATAAAATTTTTGTTGTCTTATCTACATGAAGTTAATTAACAATTTCGTAAACCTACTGGTATACATATAATCGCCAGAACAGGAATTTAAGACAAACATAATCAATACATAAATATCAGATGTATACCTGAGGAGTCGTTTCTGAAGAACACTTTGAAGTCTTTTACTTTTTCGATGTAGTGTATGATGTTTAACGGGGTTTCAAAGATGCTGCTGCTTTTCTTTTAATCTAATTTAAAAATGACTTATTCTAAACCATCTATTTCATTAGACTTTTATACACATAAAGACTATATGCAGTCAGAAGAATTGTCGTGTTAAAAAAATACTGAAATGAACAATTCACAGTTGCATATTCAAATTTTCGATATCGAAATTGATTATCTAGAAGTATTGAGGAAAACTAGAAATATATAATCCAAACTAAACAGAATCGCATTCAGAGGTTTTCTCTGCTGATGAATTATGGAAAATCATTGTAAGATGACTTCCTGACCTTACAAGTTCAGCATAAATGTCATTGATGCTTGTGCCAACCATTATCAATCCAAACATGATTCATCGATATTCAAGAGATTAGTCGATGAATTCAAAAAAGGCCTTGAAATAGAAAAAATTACGAATAGTACGCGTGGAGAAGGCTTATTATTCCTCTTTTTTAGGAACTCAAGAAATCGCCACTGGTTTGTTTTTTTTATTTTTAACTCGTGAAGGAATATAAATGCCTTCTGCACTTGAATGTTAATAAAACACTTCTCATGACATCTCGTAAAAATATAGGTAAGTAGACGATAAATATTTCGATCCAGAAAGCATTTTAAATGCCAGTTTCCAGCCTGCCGTAAACTCATAGTTTAACTACGGCAATCTCTTCGCTACGAAAACTTCCTTTCAGGAACCTCCTCGTACACCAGCAATTTCTCCTCCACCGCCGATGCGATCACGAAAGCCGACAAGTACTTATATCCGTCTTTTTATAACATTGACCTGAATTCCTCTCGCTCCAACAAATTTCTCCAACCTTGTGTTTCTCACATGTCTTGTTCTTGTTTTCTCAAGTTCAATGAATCAATTTCACCTAGTTATACACTGACCCCGATGGTGGAGACCGGTTCCTGGAGATTGTGGAGGGATAGGAAGAGAGAAACAGTCTTGGTAGGTGGCAAAGACCTGCACGTATCTTCTGGTGACTGAAGATACAGGTGGTTGGTAAAATTATGTTGACGAATGTAATTGGCAATGAACTTGAAAATTTTATGATTTCGGTGTCGCATTTTGATACCTTTAATACCTCTATTAATATACTTAGATATATTGTATCGTTCGGTCGCCATTTACCAGCTTTTGTCAGTAGAACACTTGAAATTTTCAGAGAATCAACTTTCGTCACTCTTTGAAAATGTTGGTAATTTCTGGCTTGGATCTATTCTCGATTGTATCAGTGGTCAAACAATTCATAATTTTTTAGGCCAATTTTATTTATAGAATTAAGGAAAGCTTATTTCATATTAATTACCGTCTGTTGATCTCAAAACAATAATGAACTTTAGAAAGTTTTTCAATTCATAAATATGTTATTTTGAGTCCGATTCGATTGAATTTTATTTTCATTGTAGGTATGTTCATCCTTAATCAATCATCATTTTTGAATTTCAAGAAAACTTGGCGTGCGTCATTTTATACAGGGTGAAACAAAATCTGTTTTTTTACCCTTGTGTGTTCCTATTATTCCACCACCACTAAGACAAATCTTCTCTTGGCAATTTAATTCTTCATTCATAACAATAGCTCAATTTTCGTTAGAGATACAGGGTTTTCAGTAAAACATTAAATTTCGCTACTTCAACAAATTCAACCTAAAATTCTGACCTGATGAAAATAAACTGAAAAGGTTTTGAATCAATTAGAGCATCACTAAGGTGCTGCAAATTTTCAGGAGGTGGTACGCGGGATCGAATTCTCCTCCCAAAAGCATCCAAACATGCCCAATTGGGTTCGAATCTGGGCTTAGAGCAGGCCAGTTGAATTCTTGGATATCAACCTCTGCTGAATACTCCCTGGCAATCCTAGCCACATGCGGTTGATGCGGTCGGGCATTATAAAGCATTAACACGAAATCGTCTGCAATAAACGTTGCATACGGAACAACATGTCGCGCTAAAACTTCTATTGTTTTATGTTTTCACTCAGTTTTCAGTTTATTTTCAAACGGTTCGGATCTTGATGATGGAATAAGAAATCCCACGGTGAAACAACTGGAACGCAACGGGGGTGGTTCTAAGTTAGGGTAAATTCACTTGAAGAGCAGACATTTTCGAATATAAAAAGGATTTCAAGAACAAATGATAAAATTTGACCATATTTTGTTCGAAGAGGTGATTATGAGTTTACACTTTCTCTCGCTTTTTCCCCTTAGTTCGGTTTTTTCAGATGCACTCTCAAGATCTTCAATCCAATCAGATCCAAGTCGTTGCAATGGAAAAGAATCCCTTCTATGGGAATATTTCAGCTCATCCCTTGAACAAAACCGATAATCCAATCACTATACTCACGAAAGATAGTTTTTTATGATGTTTCCATCTCTGTGCTCTTGTATCCTATATACTAAGGTGCCTCGATTAGATTTTCCTCTGCTGATACTGATATTGTTCGATATAAGAAATAATTTTATTTCAAGAGATGAAATGCAAAAGCAAATGATACCTTTAATAGTTATACATTCACTATATACTAAAACTTCCTTATCCTTTAAACAGGGTTGGGCATTAGTCTGGAATAGTTTTTATATTTAAATTATGATGTTTTTCTGAGGCGCAATCTCATTTGACTTCTGTTTTTCAAAAGAAAATCACACAACAGATGTAGTCTCGTACAAAAAGGCTCCGAAAATCATTGTTATATAAACATTTGAAATATCAAATGAGGTTGCAGCTTTGGTTTAAAAAAACTCAAAGTTATATATCCAGAAAGTGTGGGTGTTTGGAAATCAATTAACAAGTTTCAGCGTTATTTAAGTTGACGGTTAGGAAATTATTAATCTTATTCCGGAATTGTACCTTGAACATAAAAAAGGTGAGTCTGTCAGTCGAAAATAAGACGTTTCAAATTGAGCCTACACTACCTCGAAACATTTGAAAAAAAGTTTTCTGTGGATGGACATTGATATTCTGAAACTTCATGCAAAATTTTGTGGCCACAGTGTTAACAGAACCATAGGAAATTCAATTGGAACATTGAAAAAAGAATCTTTATATCCCCATAACAAAATATCCGATTCGAGTGAAACTTATTTTGAGAATGTGAACTACTATACTGAATGTTCATGGAAAATTTCAAGGAAAACGCATCATCAGAACCATAGAATTTATTTTTGTAATTATATACCTACATAATACATTATTTTGACATAATACATTATTTGAATAATTTTCTGCATATAATTCCTATTATGCTGATATTCTGCATTTATATATTTGGTATCAATCTCAAAATCCTGGTCAGGGCTTTCCTTCAACTTTTTTATTTCTGAATCGAAAATGACTGTTTGAGTACATTCTTCTGAAAACTGAAGTTCTAGGTTTCAAGCCTTTTTCAGGTAAGTTGCAGTGATTTCAGGAAGTTAAATTTTTTTTTTTATTAAAGCAACATTCAGGAGGACGATATTGAAAAAATAAAACTGCAAAATACCTACTGCATAGAATGATTGAAATTTCTCAAACCTGCTGGAAAAATACATTGAAAAATCATCACTTGGGAAACTACAAAAAATCGCATTGCATACATGGGTTACTTTTTCATAGCCACAGGTTTGAGGAATCTGAAAATAATTTATTGACGTTAATCACTTCGACACTCTGTATGTGGATTGGAGTTAACGATGAAAAAATTTCCTGATGTTAATTTTCTTTTGTTCCTTCACGTCATTTGAATTTTTTTTCAATGCTCACATTCATATTCGTCAAATAGAAATTCATCTCTGTGAATGAAAGATTTTGCAAATTGTTTCCCGGAAACAATGTGTTATTGTATTGTTTTGCTCAAAGATTAATAAAAAATGCGTTCCTTCTAATCTTTACCTTTGCCCTTATGTCAAAAAATTTCGAATTTCATACTGAATGTGGTTTAAAACGACTTGGTTTGACTCACAGTTTATTGATCTGTAATAAGCATATCATGAGTTAAAGTTAAGTAGGAGAGTAAGTACATATCGAAATATAGGTATGTAACAAAGCTCAACTCGAATTTTTCGCAAAAAATTAAAGGGATTCCTATTATTTATTTTGTGAAGTATACCCCTATTTCGGAGCTTAAGCTTAAATATTCTTCGAAAATGTTGAATCTTGTTGCATTTATTTCGGGACAGCCTGTATAACTATTCAGAGATATAGGTACTCGGATGTCAAAGTACAGTGTCTTTATAAATTATTGTAACAGCGCGGTTGGCTTTGGATTATTTATTTATTTACATTACACTCTTTAGCAGTTGAGGCGGTCGAATTTTGTGGCTGGAATTATCAATATCAGAGAAAGATGAAGAAAAATATAGAGAGAGATTCAATGAATGTCTTGAATTTGCATAAGAAGCAGCAAAAGGAAAATAATTCAAAGCCAACTGCGCTGTTACAATAATTCATAAAGACCCCGTACCTACTATCACCCATGTAAATTTAAGGTAGATGATATTCTCACGAAAGAATTGCAAAATTCAGACCCTTGCTTGATCCTTTTTTGCCCAATTTATGATTCGAAATCCACATGAGCTCTGGGAAAAAGATAATATGTTGACTCCTTTTCCTGACTTTGACCAAAAATGTTCGAATTGAATTGAATTGATTGAAAGGAATGAAAACACAAATCTGCTTCAAACTAAACGAATATTCCTTAAGCCTAGTGTATAGATAGACCTTCAATCTTCAAAGACACAGCAATGTCTCAAATTTTCCTCTTCAATATCAAAGTTGGGAGACCATCCTCCAACTGTCTACAATCCAAGTCCGCCTTTATATATGAACTCTCAAGTTCGAGACAAGTGTTTATTCTCCATTCAAGTTCATAGTGTGGGAAATTAGAAAGTGTTCTCATTCTGGGACGTCTCTAGGTTAATCAGACAAGGATATGCGTGGTAGCGGAAACCCATTGACCGCTTGAAAGGTACAAATATAAATTTCTCAAATGATTGTATACCATTCGTTCGAGCCTTCCCAGCAGATGGTAGCTGTTCCCATGGATGTATGTTATCCGTGGTAATTGTATGGGTGGCCGGACTTGGTAGGTTGCCAATAGGTTAAAACTTTCACTTCGAAAGGAAGAGATTAAGTGGCTCTATTCAGTGGCGTTGCAAAGGTCCATTTTTTTGGAAAAGAAAATTTTGCTGTATATTGAAAATTTTACACTGCGCCAACTGAAACTTTTTGAACAATGCTAAGATCTACTATAGATGAATCTAGCAGATTCAAAACAAAATATTTGTTTTTTAATCCAGTCGATTTGTGCTTTTAGCAGGAAAGTTTTGGGGGAGTTTTGATTTCTTTTATTTTCATGTTTTTTGGGTTGCTGAATCTGAATTTGAGGTTTGCTAACGAAATTTCGAGACCGAACATAGAAAAAAATAAAAAATAAGAAAAACAATCTCATTCTTCTCATTGCTTATTATTCCGACACTATCAACTTTTCGTGAAAAACCTTTCCATACAAAATGAAAGTACATAAAATTTCCTACAAATTGTACTACCACAGCTTGTTCTGCGAAAACCCGTTCTGGCTCAAATTATAGTTGAAAATGAGCTATTTTCTATGACTCAATAAATGAAAGAAATTAAATTCTATGGTTTCGATGATGCTATCCTCTTGAAATTCATCATTAACATTCAGTATATTAGTCTCGATTCATAAAAAAAATTCACTCGAATCGAGTATCTTGTTATGAAAATATAAGGATTCTTTCTTATTCCGATCGTGCTGAGATTTTGCATTTATTCATTTAGTATCAATCTGACGTACTGCACCAAATTATGAGATAATAGCCTCATTGCGCCACGAATGAAAGAGCGCTCAAACGCACCTGCTCAGAGCTTTTCCAAAATTTTTCAATTTCAACGCCTATCTCCCAGCTTTAAAGTATGGTAAAAATATATACACCCTCCTGAAAACCTGAATTTAAAAATTTATGTCCTCAAACTGATCAATTAAAGAAAATTTGTATTATTGAAGTTCATCAGAAAATCTGTGTTCTTCTGGTTCGAACTTCAACTCGGCAATTATCTGCGAATTCAACTGAACACATAAGTCAACCTTCAAATAGAAGCCATTTCAATAATAATATTCTCCACAATAATACAATTTGAAACCGCTGATCTCTCATGAAAAAACATCCTTCAGAAACTTTCAGGAACTTTCGCTGATAGTGAATTCTGGAGTTTTGACCTCTGCGGAACAAGTGCCAAAAAATTTCGCGTTAATTCCTGACTTTCACTTGAAGACATTTTATTCGTGAATTGCGCAAGAACTAACGGGAATTAAATGGTGGTTACTTTCACCCACATAGCCGCAGAAAAGTGAACATTTGAGATTATGTACCTCTTGTGTTTTATAACAGAGTAATTCAGTCTAAAGCTCTCCTCAGAAAACATATTAGAAGGGGAGTAAACACTTTGAGAATGCAATATATGGAGTATGGAGTAGGTACTACTTTGCATGGTCAAAGTTTGAAGGGGCCATCCTGACCACTACTTATGTTACTTACTAGAAATCCAATTGGCTGTCTTTGCTTCTGATACGATATAAGATCGAAATTTCCTTTCGGATCTCACAAAGATGAATAATTGAGAAACCAGGGAGTAAGTAGGTATCTGACATAAAAGTTATTCAATCAACCAGTTTATTAATGACAGCTCTTATTCGCTAGATTAATAAACGGGTCAATTATAAGATTTTTTCGTCGAACGCATTATGAGTTGAGTATAATTTCTTGATTGAATAATTTAGGCATAATCAATCGATGTTAGCAAAGACGTGGAAGTATAGAGGTTTCATAAAATGAACATTGAAAAAACTACAGATGAATCTGTGAGTCAATTTGCTGAGTTTAAGGAACGATAGAAAAAGAAGTCTAACTGATATTTCTGACAAAGTGCCTTTGGCCTATTTCTAGGAGGAGAAAGGACTTAGGAATTCATATTTGTAGAGTTAATAAATATATAATGACGACAAAAAATTACATATTGATATCAGCAGATACCATAAATTAATTACATTCTTCAGAAAAAAAATAATTGTATACCAAAAATCTGTGATAATCAATTCATTAAGAACGTCAAATGAGTTCTCAGGAATTAACAAGATTCAGTGAAAGCCCAAAGATGTACCTTAATCCATAATCCCTAGGATTTGAAACTCTGCCCCCAGCGAAATGCGAATTGAAAGTGACATGTTTGTACCCAAAGATTTTTATTTCCTCCAAATCCTTCAAGGTAACCAAATTGGATTTACATGTTAGATGGAAGTTCATACCTTTTTCAGCATCTGACTCAACTTATTTTCTTATCCTACACATTTTCATGAATATTCACCCTTGTCCTTGGAAATCCCTACGATATTCAAATGAAGGAAGAAAAGTCCATCGAACTAGGTCAGGTATTCCAAATGGGTTATTTAGTATTTAGATGCTCAAAACAAAGACTTACGAAAAATTATATTAGGATGCCTTGGATGGAAAATCAAAAAAATGCAACTTTGTTGCGGAATCAGCCAGATATTTGAATTATCATATTCTGAATCTTTGCCATTATGAAACTTCTATCTGCTCGAAATTTATATTTAGAAAGAGTTCAAAAATGAGTGATAATTCAATGGATGAAAATTTGTAGGAAAAATCGTTTTTCTTGAACAAACTAAAATATATTTTCTACAAAATTTCATATGATTCAAATTGAAAAAACTATGACAACTATTGGTTCGACTTATCTTGAACCTACTTTAAAAGTTTTAAGTTTTGTCCTTTTAGCAGTCATCAAGATAAGAGTTAGCCGTTGGTTAGGCATATACACATATACTAAATATATTGAAGACATAACATTTGATGCTATGAATGCAGTTTAGCGCATCCACCATATAATTCCAAATCATTTTACCTATCAAATAAAAGTTTTTAGAAATGAAATTCTGCTCTGATGGTTACAAAGCAGAAGCCCTTGTTACAAGAAGCACCACTTTCCATTAATCACAGAAGATTTTTCAGAGAAACATTTTTTATTTGTAATTTTAACAGGTCTGGCAAAACCATCTAGGGTTTCTGAGATCTGACTCAGCGACAAATATTTTTTGTTTATCATAGAATGAAGAGGATGAAAAAGTTTGTTTTTGGAAAGTTTTCAACAACAATCAGAGAACCCACGGGAGTCGATGAGATTCAAGATACGGTAATTGATTTTTCGATATTCTCCTCATCCCTCACACTCAAAATTCTTCATTCACAAAAAAATATTTCACTTGAATCAGAATAGAAACTGTTATGAAAATATAGAGATTCTTCTCTTCAATATTCCACTTTTCTATGATTCTCTTATACTATTACCACAAAATTCTGCGTGAATATTCAGTGTACCTATCAATCTTAATTAATAATAAATTTCATTCGAATCGGATATTTTTTAAGAAATGTGGATTTTCTTCTTTTCAATATTCCAATTGAATTTTCTATGGTTCTATGTACACTATGGCCACGAAATTATGCATGAGACTTATTAAGAGCATCTCTCATGTGTCTGCATCATTTCAGTTCGATGGTTTTCGTTTTGTCTGAGATTTGGCGAAACAAAAATTTTGAATGGCCATATTTTATGGGACACCTGTACGATTGGCAGGTTAACGAACTCAACCGAGGCATTTGGGAATAGACTCAACCTGAAAATCTCAAGTCTCTAGGACAATTCTTTTGAAAGTAATCGTGCTAACGGACGAACGGACAGACGGCCCCACGGACAGAATTTAAATTGACCACGGATTCTTCATCAAACTCTATAGTTTTGAGACCGTTTTCAGCTCAAAATTCGAAAATTACAGACATTTGGGCAAAACGAAATAGCACTCGTTTAAGGAGAACAAGCGCTCATAAATTATTGAAAACTTTTGGTACATGGCTGGTGTCATATCATTTTAAATTCGACCCGACCTCATTAAAAAATCCATTTATACCATAATTTTTCTACAATCTTTCCCAGTACCTATATTAGTCAATTCGTTCATCTTCATAAAAATAAATGATCAAAATTTTCGATTTGAAAGTTTAAACAGATGATTTCTATATCCCCAATATTATCTGAGAACGGAAACATGAAACGAGAATTTAACGAAAGACTGAATAAATTATCCGCCGAATCTTTTAATACCATGTTCTGACACACCCAAAACAGAAATTCATTAATTTTGGAACACGTTTTCGGATCCTTTGACAGATACCGAATGATTTATTAATTAAAGCAGTGGAATAGGGAAGCGAGCGAAAGGACGTACATATACGAAATATATTTCTTTCTGTTCGAATAGAACAATTATTATTATTTCCTTGTTCTAATCAAGATGTGCGAATGAAAGTTTCCACTGATAGTATGAATTGTTTACTTGTGTTGAGAAATATTCTCTAACTAGATAAGCGTATCTTTGGTTGCAAACATCTAGGAGTTTGAATGATTCGATCTTCACTATGTTTCAGGAGGCATTCTACATTATACAGATCCGACTTCCGCCTTTCAGGTTGATTCAAATTCTGTGGTGATAATATTTTATTTTTTATTACCAGGTCAACACACTCTTCGTCTTCAGGATTCTGAAAAATATTATGGTTTTTCGATATAAAAAAGACTTTTGACTGTATATGATGATAACAACAGAAATCTATGTAAAGATATTAACTAATAATATCATTGCCATAGAAAAATATATAGAAGTTTTCAAACTATTAGAAGTTTAGATATACGTTCGCAAACATTTTTTTTTCGAAAATTGTAGAATTATTTCAGTTTCTGAAATTCAGCAGACATGAGCCTGCCCTCAAGAATTCGTTTTTAATTCTGAATTTTATATCGACAGGATAAGCAGTTATTGAGATAAGAAAAATATTCCAGTGACAATAACTTCGAAACTACTGAACTGGTGATCTGCTGCTAGCTGAAGAATTCGAATGAGATACCTAAGTCCCACACTTATCCTGAAAATTTGAATTTCAAACTCTTTCCTTCCGAGCTCGTCGCTGACCTAGTTCAAAATAAATTTGACTTTGATCTGATTCATCAACGGTTAAAATTACAGACATTTGGTAAAACGACCGCAACACTGTTCTCCTAGAAACAAGCGCGCAAAAAATACTACCTCATATTTTCAAAATTTTTTTGAATGAGTCAAATTCATTAATAATTTATGACGTTTTTTTGGAAAATGTTTTCCAATTTATTGAAGTTTCTACAACTGTTCTGAAATTCTGCCAACTGTTTCCAGTTTTTTTTTTCCGACCGCATGGCAATGAGGGCTACCGCGTATGAATTTTCCGCTAGAGGCGCTAGTGTTGCGTGAGGTCTACGAGAATTTGAATTGTCAAATATTCAAACGTAATTTTGAATCTGTATTCTGTTTATTTTCAATCTTTACGAGGATGTGAGGAGTTTCAAATACATATTCAGATTAATAACAGCAAATATGAATCACGGATCAATGAATACTTTGAAAGCGGTATTACAGAAGATAGTTGTCCAATTAAGCGGGCTTAAAAGAGAGCTAATTCAAAGGTGAGTTTGTTCAGAGTTTCAATACGCATTTCTTGAGGAAAGTATGCTTATTTATTGTGTTTAGAGTTATTTTTTTCTTTTTACAGATCCAAATACTATGATAGGAATGATAATTCCAGTAGAAACGCATTATCATGATTTGAAATAAGTTTATTATAGAAGTAGATTATCATTACAAAGAAATTGCCTTTTATCCTACTTACATGATACCTGTGATAGCTGAAAAGTGTTAAAACTTGGAGTAGAACAATAAAACCTCACACAATCCTTTCATTTATCATTATAAGTGAATATATTGAAAAAACCAGTATGTGCGAAAGGAAACCTCAAGATCAATGTATACTAACTAATCACTAATCATTCATTTAAAGTAGGGTAATTGACTTATTTACACAAGTTCTTGATATATATTTTTACAGTAAATGTTTTCGAGTTAGTGAGTTGATTGATAACAAACATGAAATGTTTGTAGTTGTAAAATCCGAGTAAAATTGTACCAATTAGATTTTCAATTCGAAGTAGGTATGTCTATTATTCTCAAGTTCCGACAAAAAGCAGTATCAGTTTGAGCTCTCTTGACTACATATTGATTTTCCTCTACAGTTGAAACGATTCTTGCATTTTCAAATTTCTTTCTGCGTTCAAGACTCTCTCTACTAGTATTTTATTCATATCTGTCCTCACCTTCCTGGTACCCAGAAAATTGGCTAGGTATTTATTACAGTTTTAATTAAGGAAAAGCTGAAAAATTGTCAACAGTATATTACAAGTAATACAACTATGTATAACTAGATTTATTCAATTGTAAAAATAAAGTGCCTGAAGCAACATAATGTAAAAGATTATTAGGTAGGGAGAGCGGGGCAAATTGGGATACTTAACACTTAAGTGTACGTACAAGAAAAATGATTATGATTAAACAGAAAATGTTTAGTCAAAATCAGTGTTTGACTCATTACGAATGACCTGATATATTTTTCTCTCACTTTTCATGAGAAATAAACGAAATATGAGGCTTGAATGTCAGATGGCGTTTTGTCCCGCTTTGCCCCATATATAGGGGTAAAGCGGGGTACCTTATGGGGCATTGTGGGGTATTTATATAATTAATTAAGAATATTAACTTCGAACTTAATAGTCTTTACTAACACAAAAAGAATAAACTACGAATCTTTGGCTTATATTTATCATTATAATCTCATAAAAATACATATTTATATAAGAACAAGAACATGTATGCAGATTGACATACTGAATGTTCATGCAAAATTTCAAGAGGATCGCGTTTTCAGACCATAGAATTAAATTTTTTGATTGGCAATTTTTTTCATATTTCATTTTTCATATTTTTTCAATTTTTCAGAATATATTCCGATCGTTCTGAGATTTTCATTTATTTATTTAGTTTCAATCTCAAATGCAATACAAAATTTGGAGGTAATAGCTTTATTGCTTCACCAATGAACGAGCGCTCAAAAACACCTGCTCAGTGCTTTCTTATTTTTTTTTCTCTCAATGTAGTTCGGGAAACGTTGTCTAGTTGGGGCTTTTTTGTTGCCCATTCTCCCGACACAACATTTTGAAGCGCTTTTTTCATTGCTTCCATTGACCAGAAATGAAGTTGTAGTCCTCTATACGTTCGAACCATGTTTACTGAAAATAAGTTACTTTAGTTAATGAAGGAAATTAATATTTGAGTTGTTTCAAAAAGAGGCAAAGTGGGGTACCGTTCAAACAATACCCTACTTTGCCCCTTTCAATGTATCCCACTATGCCCCAATGTGACTTCAAATACTAAACATGAACTAAAAATACTTACCTTTTTCGCAATCTCTCTTGAATTTTCAATAATTATAGCTATATGGAATCTCTATAAAAAGAAATATAAAACACAACTATTCGAGCTCAGGATTTCGTAAAAACTGTAGTTCAATACTGACGATTTTATTAACGAACTCACTCGTTGCAGTGTTTCAGTCACTGACTAAATGACTTCAGAAGTGGCGTGTTTAGCATATGAAGACCCCGTTCCGATCGATTATCAATGAAATCGATCTATTTGAAACTCTGCTTGGAAATTCGTTTAGCTGTAATAAGGAAATCCCGCTTTGCCCGCTAGCCCACTATGCCCCGCTCTCCCTACTCACGGTTTTCTGTATAAGGATCGTTAGGTCACGTATTATAACCAGGGTTGAAATGTTTTTCACAAATAAGAATGTTTTGAAGGGGTAACATCAGCTGCTTTAGGACAGTCTTATCGTTCCCTTTTTTTCTGAACAATACGGAATTGCAAAACCCTGCGGCATGCTCGATATAGTACAGTATTCAAGGAATAGAATGTACACTTTCTTCACACGACTTATAACACCGAACACTTATAAATATGAATTTGTTTTAATAATAATAAATCAATGACAGTACAGGAACTTTGACAGGACCTCACGCAACAGAGGCGCCAGCTAGCGAGGAAAAAAAGGTAGCCCTCATTTTGTCAACTGCTTCGAAAATTCACCAACTGCTAAGAGAATTTACCAACTTCGATCAATATTTGGCACGCCCCTAGACCACCTACATGACATTTTGTTCAACTGCTTCAAAAACTTTCCAATTTTTTTGAAACTTTATCAACTGGTCTGAAATTTTTCCAACAAAAAACTACCAACTGCTTTGCGAAATTGCTAACTTTGATCAACATTAGACCGGTCGCTGTATCAACTCCAGCAAAAATTTTCAAACTGTTCTCGAATTTTTTTATCAACTATTTTGACAATTTTTCCAACTGTTTCGAGCATTTGTCCACTGTGATATTGGGTACGCCCCAAGACACCAACTCTATTGATTTTTGCCCAACTGTTTCCATAATTTTTCAACTGCTTCGAAAAATTGCCAACACTGATCAACCTGTATCCACTACATTGAAAATTTTCCAACTCTTTTCAGTTTTTTCTGCCTGTTTGGACCATTTTTCCACTGTTTCGAAAATTGCCAATTGCTCTGAAAATTTTCCAACTCTGTTTAACATTGGGGGGATCGTCCCTGAAGCGCAGTGTTTCATACATTCTAATTTTTCACGTGAGGGGGTTGAAAGTTGTGCATTAACAAAACTGTAATGGTCGACTTTCGTTAGGTGACAAATTTCATCAGGTACCATCGTCTCAAAGTAAGTGAGCCATGACAAAGTGCAAATACCTACTGAAAATCTCTTTGAAATAACAAATAAAAAAAATTTTGTTTCTTGAAATTTTTTTATTTGTTGTTGTTGTTTTTTTCGTATTCGAAAGACTTAGTAGGTTGATGGGGATGCCACAGGGTGCAACCTACAACCCTTCAAAATGCATACAAATTTGGTGAAAGTCAAACAATTTGACCTGTTTTCAGGATTTGTTACCAATATTTTTCTTCTTCTGAAGAAATGAATTTGATCTATAATTTTAAACTAGTAGGTACTGTATATATTAAACTGAGAAGTTCACAGTATTATTTGTTTTGATGTGAATCATTTCACTTATCAGCCTTTTGTTGTAACCTGGCTCAATGTTCAAAATGTTGACAACTTCAATATTTAACTTCCGTTCTTCTGTGTATGTTGGTGCCGTCAGTGCTGTCTCATGTGTGTTATTAAGTTTCTTGGTGACGTACACGTGCTGCCTTATTCTATCTTTCAGAAGTTGCTTTTTTTACCATAGTATTTCTCACAGTTATGGCAATCAATTTCGAACACCACTTTTGATCTTGTGTTGTTTAAATTGATAGCACGAAAAATCGTAACTTTCTGAGTGTCCATAAAATCAAAAAGTCCAACTTCATCTGATAGTTGCCAGATCTCACTAGTTAGGTTGCCCAATACCGAAAATTAAAAGACAACCCTCGTTATCAATACGTCCAATACAATCCTGACAAGTATAAGTTCACAATGTAGGAATGGAGGTCAACTGGTTAGTGATATAAAAGAAAATAAGGACATTCCTAGTCATTTCAATCCAGAATAATATTGTTAATATATTTGCATCGTATAAACATCGATAACAACGTGTTTTCAAAATTGAGTCATTTTCAACTGAAAGTTCATCAAAATACTCGAAATTTTATGATATATTCTTGGTGAGATACAGTAACAGTTGAAATACATATCAAGTTAAGTTGTCTGAAGGCTCTAGACCGTCTGGTAAATAGATATTCAATAGTTCCTTTTAAATTATAAAATGTTCGCTGGATTCACAATACTACTATGCATTACCTTGTTTATCATCTTTCTTCTATACATGTCGAGGAATTTCAATTATTGGAAAAAACGTGGAGTGAAATTCCTGGACCCCATACCTATATTTGGCAATATAAAGGATATATGCTTATTGAAGACCACCATAGGAGAATTTTGTGAAACTGTTTACAAAAATACTGAACTCCCATTCATAGGTTTATTTGTGTTAGATGAGCCATGCTTGTTAATCAGAGATTTGGAAATGATAAAAAATATATTAGTACAAGATTTCGAACATTTCCATGATAGAACGATGACCAACAATGAAAAAACATGATCGTGTAGGTTCTAATTTACTTTTCTTGATGAAATCTCAAAATGGAGGGACTTGAAAGGAAAATAACCCCAGTATTTTCATCTGGAAAAATAAAATCTATGTCAGCACTGCTTCTTCAATGTGGAGAGAACATGGCTGATTACCTACGTGAAAAACTAATCATGGAGAAGATACACTGGAGGTACGCGAACTTTGTGCAAAGTTTGCAACAGATTCTATAACATCAACATCCTTTGGGTTGGAAGCTGGCTCCTTCAAAAATGAAGATGCTCCTTTTAGAGTGATTGCGAGAAGAATTTATAACTGGAAGTTGTTATGGCATGCGATTCAAACAACTTGCTTCTTCTTGGCTCCGAAATTGGTGCATTTGTTCAGGATGACTTTC
This sequence comes from Propylea japonica, assembly GCA_013421045.1. Taxonomy (NCBI): domain Eukaryota; kingdom Metazoa; phylum Arthropoda; class Insecta; order Coleoptera; family Coccinellidae; genus Propylea; species Propylea japonica. Next base: position 48,881,837 of record CM024245.1, read on the forward strand.
ATCGATGATGTGTGTAGTGACTTCTTTAGAGACGTGTTTTGGAAGATGATGAAGCAGCGGGAGAAAACCAAATTAGTCAGGAATGATTTGCTGGATATTTTGATCGAAATGAGGAAGAAAGATCTTGCAGATAATAAAGCATCCTTAGGTACGTACTACGTATTTTATATTTTCTATCATATTGAAGATGTTCGTGAATTTTCTCCTGCAACGTATGTTTCAAAAAACCATCATTTTCTCGTGATAGGGACAAAATTTAACAATCATTCTTTTAAGCAAATTCCAAAAAACACTTCTCTCTCCTAATTTCAATGAATCTTAGATACCGGATCTAGATGAATGGATATTCAATAGTTAGGAATAAGTGCTACACACTTCAGAAAGTAACTCTGCATGAAAAAATAATATCAGTTTTTTATATAATTTTTGTCTGCTAATCATGCAATGCTTTCTTTTGCGAGATATCTAGTGTTGAGTTTCACTTAAAAACTGGTACGCCATTAATATATGTTCAACGAAGAATCATTTTTGAATTCCTTGTGCAATTCGTAACAAAAAATTTCTGCTGCTTTTTTCGTACTTGCACGGCGCAGCGCCCATACGAAATAGTTATTTTTGTGCGTGAAATTTGTGTTTTTTTTTCATCGCACATGAGAGTGTCAATTTTGATCGAGACCTCAGGTCAAGGCCAAACATGAAATACGAATTTGATACCTACGCACGAAATAAATACAACATTTTTGCACAACTGTGAGTGTGCATTAAGTTCTTCTGAAATATATTTATTAAAGATAATGCTTCAATACAATATTTCTATGCATCCAGATCCTGTGGTCATGGACCTATAATACTAACTGGACGTCGAACTTCCTAACTGTCACGTAGAAAAAAGTGAGGCAAATCGCCGCCATTTGCAGTTTGGACTGAACCACAAATATTTGATGTTTTATACCATATGTGCTCGAATTTTGATTGAAACATAGACGTTCCTTTGAAAGAAATGATGAAAAACGAACTCTGTATATTAGTGTTCTGTGAACACTGACATTTCGGTCTATATCAAATAATAATTTTTTTCGATTCGTGTGATTAGTTATTAAAATAATGTACCATTATGATGATTATACACAATAGATTCCTCAAAAACGGTATAACCTCGCTAATTCTAATTTTCGGTTCGTTGAAAAATTGACAACTCTCAAATTAGTCAATTTCACTCCAACTGCAAATGGCCGCCATTTGCCTCAAAATTTTTGACATGTTCGCTATCTAGTTAGTATTATAATCTATGCCTGTGGTCTTTCTGTTTCGTTACTATAGTAACTTTTTTTAGCAGTGAAAAAAAATTTTCTAAACTTTGAAAAAAGTAATCATTAACGCATCCATAGTGATGAAGAAAAGTCAAGTTTTTTGACAGTATAAAACATTATTTACTCTGAATTATTTTCATTAAAAAAAATAAAACATTTCAAGTCGTATTTGTTGTTAACACATTATGCAATAGCAACGATAGTGAAGTACCATTTTTTTTCAAGTAAAATTGTGATCGTATCTGTTACGCGCCAATGTTAAAAAAATATGTTTTAATTTCATGTGAGAAAATGGGTACTAAGTAACTTGAAACCCACCAAATTTCTTATGCATATCTGAATCGGTTTCAGAGCAATAGATGAATAGTCAGCTTCAGTTTAACTTCAACACTCATCCATCTAGGAAAACGAAGCATTTGCAGACAGAAGTATATACAACTGACCGGCAGAATAATCGATCCACTCAAAAATCGATGAAGTTTATTAATTCATAAATATGTTTATTCAGGTCGGATTCAAATGATTTTTTATCCAATTGAAGAAATGTTCATCGTTAATCAATCACCCGTTTTGATTTTAAGAAGACTCGTCATTTCATACAGGGTGAAACAAAATCTGTTTTTTTACCTCAACTTCAGAACCACCCCTGGTGCGTTTCAGGTGTTCAACCATGTGATTTCTTATTTCATCATCAAGACACATCTTCTCTTGAACAATTTAATTCTTTTTCAAACAATAGCTCAATTCTTGTTAAAAATAGAGGGTTTTCTGTAGAACATTAATTTCGCTAAGGCTACAACAGTACTTCCACAAATTCCAAAATGATAAATAATACCAGATATGTAACATTTTGTAAGTTTCGTGCACTGTTGTACCAGTTATCTGGTTTATACAGTACATTTATATATCGAATATGCCGAATATGGTTATGAAAAAGCAGGCAAAATTTATATAGCATAATGCCACTATTTTTCCTGCAGAATCTCCTACTTTTTGTCGCACTCATTCACTAACACTCTGTATAACGTCCTTGTTTAGTAGAAAACATAGGACATTTCATAAGTTCTTTCATTTTCAGATGAGGATGAACTTCTGGGCCCAGGCCGCACAATTTTTTATAGCTGGATTCGAATCTTCAAGTTCCACGATGTATTTCCTCTTATTGAATGGGCACTTAATCCAGAAATACAAGAGAAAGTTAGAGAAGAAATAATTTTCCATCCAGAAAAAACATAATGGATTTTGTTACAATGGTTTACAGGAGATTGAATATTTAGAGCATAATATCAATGGTAAAAAATGATCAAAAATGTGCAGTGGTTGAAGCCAACTGCTTATTTTTGATGAATTCATTTTTTTTCATTCGACTCCTTTCGAATTCATATTTTTTGTGCTCTCGATTCTAGGTCAAGAGCATGCCATAGTTTTAGTCTGAATGTCGGAAAGTTCAGAATTTTGAAACGAAGTGTCTTTAAACAAGTCACTGATAAAGAATTCGAAGTCAAGAAATTTTTGTGCATTTGTCTTTCTGAAACGAAAAGAGCTAGAGACTAGAAATATTCAGGATAGTTTTAAAATTGGAAAGTTCAGCTTACCTCGTTCATGGACCAGATTGATCAAAAAGATGTCTAGTTATAATGATTTTTTTTCGAATACTTATCTTATACTACTATTTCAAACTAGAAATCTGTCGAGTCTTTTTTATTCTAGGTACTCAGTCTAGATCTTCAGAATAGAAAATTAACAAAAACCTCAGAATTTCATACTCCAGAAACTTATCGATCGTTGAAAAATGGTTATCATTGAACGTCAACTTTCAGAACCTAAGAAATAAAGAAAAATGTATCGGTTTCGAGTTAACTGTCATTTCGGCATTTCATCTTCGGTCATTATTTCTCTATGGCAGATGATTACCCTTCAATAGGGTTCTGTAGCGGTTTGTGAAGAACAGGAGATTCGAAAAATCATCAATTGGAATGCCACATCTGGTTTAAAACCACCCTCCTGGCCCAAAAGCATGAATAAGTATTTTTATCTAAATAGTGAGGTATTCATTCGAATAAGTTTAAGTTTCAATTTTGTAAAAACGGGAGACAGGGGTTTTTCTACTGGGTTTTCCCTGCGCTCTGGTATCATACACCAGAATAGTATGGTACCCCGTTTTGCACCAACCTCACCTCAGGGACTTTTTTGTTTTATGTATTGTATTTTGTTAGCTCTCAATTCAAAGACTGAAACTTACGTTTTCTCTTTATGTCAGAACTTGAAATAAAACATTAAACCGACACTTTAAGATACTTCTCCAGTATTCAACTTTTGCAGACATTTGGGCAAAGGTTCCTATGACACGCTGTATGTACTCGTATATCTAGGAGCAAGTGTACAAATACTCCTCGTTATTGTCTGTTATGATGCCGCACCACTGTTACTTGGCTTATCTAAAGCCTCTGTTACTATAATTCTTTTACTTCTTCAGTATTTCTGATCACACTTATTTCTGTTACAGAAGTTCTACGAAAATATCCAATATTGCCTTTCTTGGATAGAAGATGTTCCAAACGGTATGCAATACCAGGAAGTGACTTGGTTTTAGATGAGGGTGTCATGGTTTATATTCCTATAATGGGAATTCAACACGATCCCCAGTACTTTCCTGAGCCTGATCGATTTGACCCAGACAGATTTAAGAAAGAGAATATTGAAAATAATCATCCAATGACATTTTTGCCCTTTGGTGATGGTCCTAGAAACTGTATAGGTAAATTTTGAAACTTTATGATCTACAGAAAAAGTTATGGCTTTGGAGTGTTAAAATACTGCGTGGGTCTGCCAGAAGGACTTTATCTGTTTATTCTTTCATTTTGTGCATTATGCCTTGCCCAGCAGCGCACAAATTTTCAAATGCCAATATTTTCAATAGCAGCAATAAGAGTAGAAATTGCATTTTGATATGACCTACTACATTTATTGTGGTATGAAAAAAATTAAAGATACCAGGAACAAGATATCTCGAAGTTACAAGTTGCCATTGGTTCCTACATATAAAAACTCACCAATTGCACTCTGATCTGTTTTTTATCGGGTTTTCGATTATTTATAACTGTTATACGTCCGTTATTATAATTTGCGCACAATTTGCTTAGTCATTTAAATATAGGTCAATAATTTTGATTGAACAATTATTACATAATACTTATCATTCACCCAATTTGGAGAACTGATAATCCTGAGTTTCAAATCTCCGCATGTTTTTTGATAAATGTGGAAAAATTCCGTAAATTACATAAAATTGCCTCAGTACATATCTGAACATCGGAATATGTTGGTTACAATATTAAACAAATCAACAGAAATTTATTTATAAATCACTTTCTCAACATTGCTTAAATTTTTCATGTATACTTCACAACCATACAACTATGATAGCATTGTTTAAACAATGATGATAGAAATGATCTAGAGACTTTCAAGTTCAATGTGTGGTCGGAGTATTCTGAATGAGTATTTCGAATTTCCAATTCCATGGAAGGATAAAATAAAGAATTCAAAACCACAGTAAAAAACATGAAGTACGCACCCTTCTGCAATTATCAGTTAAAAATGTAACATACTGGTTTTCAAATCCATATTTTCTTTTTATTTTTAAATCATTTAGTGTTTTGATGTTTTTCAGGTAGACGCTATGCACTTGTGAGTGTCAAGAGTGGACTAGTTCATTTATTATCAAATTTTCGAGTGAAATTGTGTGAGCAAACTAATACTAATATGAAATTTTCCCCGAAAGGATTTACACTTCAGCCTGACCATGGTATAGTGCTCAGATTTGAAGAACTACAAAAAAGAATCTATAATATTCAGTACCTACTGAGCGCAAGCTGTTATTCATCTTTAGTTGCTGTAAGTTAGGATAATCTGTTATCTGTAAGGCTATAATTATTTACTTAATTCTTTTGTTAACTCAATAAAATTGTTATTTTTCAAATTATTACGACTGAATGACAATATATTTTGTTGATATCTCATCCAGCGGTTGTTTTAATCTATTTCTGGAGAACCATCAAAAAGCTTAACTGATCCCATAGATTTTTTTGAAATTGTAATTTGAAAATAACTAGACTATGAATACGACCTATGTGAATTTATTATTATTACAGTGTCATTATTTCATTACAACTTCAAATCTGTGGATATTGTATTGAGTACCTATTTTCTAGTTATTCCAAAAAATATTTCATCTTTTTTCTTTTAATCTCCTTCTTGGTGATGGAATTTTTTCATAATTCGAATAACTTGATAATAGTTATTTAATCAACTAGGTTATTAAAGACAGCGACTAATGGTCAAGATATTTTAATGCGTGAGCGAAGCGAACGCGTTAATAGTTCGAGACCATTAGTCGCAAGATTAATAACCGTGTTGATTACAAGATTTTTCCGACGATCTCAACATGAATAGTGTATAAATTCTTGTTTCATATACATTCTCACTTTGCACAAGACATACATTTGGATAATGGAATTTCTATGTTTCAGTAGAGTTTTGACATTTCTCGTAGTGCTTCTGAATACTGTTGCCATGAGGATTGCACATTAAAATAGCTAAAAAATTGAGCATAAAATGTGTCATTAATGCCCAATTTCGTACACATTAAAATCACTTTTTATTTCGAGGTCGGCGGAAAAATTAATTAATTGGGAGTTTGGAAACACCGATAAAATCACACATTAATTTATGTAATTTTTTTCATGAAAAAATGGACCGAAAATATACATATAATTGCAAAATCGGTTATAATTGCCTAGAAATAACATTTCAAGTTTTAAAGTGTGTCTTACATTAGTGAAGTTGAAATAAACGAGAAATATGGAATTATCTCAATGTATTGAGATAATTCAAGGTTTATATTAACCTTGTCAATAGGTCTGTCAATATACGCAGCAGAAAAAAATAAATTGAAATTAACCTCTTTGATTGCAGCCATACTCAGTAGCGTGTCAGGTGCAATGGCAAAGTAATCTATTTTCTTGCTGGAATTGATGACTCGGTATATTTTATTTCCTGCAAAGTGTGATAACCTGATATCCTATTGCCCGATTGCACCGTTCGTCTAAGCAACGTTTAACCCCTGAAATGACGTTTCATCAATGGAATAAACGTCACTTAAGGGCTTAAACGTTGCTTAGACGAACGGTGCAATCGGGCATTAGGATCCTAAATTTCGGAGAGAACTATAATATCTGCCACCAATATAGACTCATTTATTAGTTCTCTAAAATGTTCACTATTTCATTCTCATCAGTAAGAGTAACGACAAGGGGAATTGGAACTCTTATTTATTGTGTTTTTTGATTAAAAAATTACGAAATCTTTTTTCAGAGCTAGTTCTACTTAAACGAGTGCTATATTGTTTTGCCCAAATGTCTGTAATTTTTATATTTGGGCCGAAAATGGTCTAGGACGATATGGTTCTAGTCCCGAAGTCGTGGTAATATTCATTTCTGCCAGTGGGGCCATTGAGCACAATAACTTTCGAAGGGATTGCCGAGAGACTTGAAATTTTCAGGGTGAGTTCGGTTCCCAAATGGATTGGTTGAGTTCGTTAACCAGACAAATCGTACAGGGTGTTCCATAAAATATGGCCTATTACATTTATTGTGGTATGAAAAAAAAATGAAAGGTACCAGGAACCAGGTAATTTTGCAGTCACATATTGCCATTGGTCCCTACTTTTAAGAACTCAAAATTTGCACTCTGATTGGTTTTTTTAGCGGGTTTTTGATTATTTATAAGTGTTTTACGTCCCTCATTAATAACACTTTTGCGCACTGTCTGATTAGTAGTTCAAATATAGGTCAATAATTCAAATTATACAATTATAACATATTATACTTATCATTGACCCAATTTAGAGAACTGGTAATCCTGAGTTTCAAATTTTTGCATGTTTTTTGCTGAATGTGGAAAAATTCCGTTAATTACATAAAATTGGTAAGATAAGTTAGGTTCCAAATGGCTCGGATAAGTTCGTTAACCAGCCAACTCGTACAGGTTGTTCCTCAAAATATGGCCATTGAAAATTTTTGTTCCTCAATATCTCAGATAAAACGAAACCCATCAAAATGTAATGTTGCGGCCATATGAAAGATGTTCATAATAAGTCTCATGCAAAATTTGGCGGCCACAGTGTGAACAGAATTCTGATGTATTTGGTATCAATCTCAAATCGCGTATAAAATTCGAGGTAACAGTCTAATTGCTCCACCAAAGAACGAGCGCTCAAAAGCTTCTGCTCAGGGCTTTTCTTAAATTTTCGTGGAATTCATTCTCATATACTTTGAGACATAACTTACTAACCCTATCTTACCTATTATTAATTCCCCTGTTGTAGATCTTTGTTACGCCTTTGACGAATTATCGCGTTGCCAATTGTTTGTATTCACTCAAACTACAGCCAATGTACATATTGATATTTTGATAAGAATAAAAGATTTATTCAATGCTGGCATATCTTCATTAGTAATAATATTTATTTCGCTGCTAACTCCTGATAATTCTTGATACAATTTTCCCAGTTTATTGTTTTTATTATTTTGATTCCATTGTTCAAAAAACTCTCGAAATGATAATATTAGTGTTAATTCTAGTCATATTATGTATAACAGTTTATCTATACATGACAAGAAAGTTCGATTATTGGAAAAAGCGAGGAGTGCCCTTCTTAAAGCCCTTGCCGATATTTGGTAATATAAGAGACATTCTCTTCTGGAGAGCTCACTTTGGAGAATACTTAAAAACTGTTTATGATAACACCGAACATCCCTTCATAGGGTTTTTCATGCTGGATGAGCCTGGTTTGATAGTGAAAGATTTAGATCTGATTAAGAACATATTAATAAAAGATTTTGATCATTTTCCTGACAGATCTGTGACGAACAATGAAAAATATGATGGAATTGGATCAAACATACTTCTTTTATTAAAAAACCCTACGTGGAAGGAAGTGAGGAGAAGAATGACTCCAGCATTTTCAACTGGTAAAATCAAATTGATGTCTACATTGATGAACGATTGTGCGGAAAATATGGTAAAGTATTCATTCAATGAAATGAGAAAAAATCCTGTTTTGGATGTTCGTGAGCTTTGTGCTAAATACGCTGTGGATAGTATCACTTCAACATCTTTTGGAATAGAAGGTGGTTCTTTTCAAAATGAAAAAGCTCCGTTCAGGGAGATTGCTAAAAGAATTTACAACTGGCAACACATTTCCCATGCTATTCAGGTGACTTGTTTCTTTCTGGCTCCACAATTGGTACATTGGTTCAGAATGCAGTTCATTGATAGTGTGTCCAGTAATTTCTTCAGAGATGTATTTTGGAGATCTATAAAGGAACGAGAACGAACTAAATTCGTTAGAAATGATTTGATAGATATCTTGATCGAGATGAAGAAAAATGACCAAGTAGAAAACGTTGAATCGTTAGGTAACTTCTGTTTCATTTATAATGGATTTCTTTTTGAAACCTGAAAAGTTTTAATAATGATAATTACAGTACAGGCAATCGAAAAGTTAACGACTCTGAAAAGCATATTTGGCATTTTTGAGCGCTCATTATACAAAAATGGGATATACAGGGTGTCAGTAAACAAATGCGAGGGACTTGGGGAGATGATTTCTCGATGAAAATAGCAGGGATAGTTCATATAATTTTTTTTCGATATTGACCACCCTTCCAAGATACAGCATTTGAAAGGCGATGACGTGTTGACAGTTTTTAATTTTTCTTAGGGGTACTAAACCTATACATAGTATGATTCATTTAGTAGATGTTACTCACACAATTTATTTTGATCCCACAACTTTATAATAGGGGTTGATAATAACAGATTTTCCTGCAACAATTGTTTTCGTGGGATAGATTTTCGATAAATTAAATTCTCTTATGGTTTCCTATTCAGTTCTTGAGAAAAAAGTCTTCTGCGGAATTTCGATACAGTCGATACTTGTTTATGCTCAAAATTGGTTATGTCAACCATGCTCACTAATCGAAAGAAAGTTCTGTTTGTGAAATTAAAATATTACGGATCTAATTTTCTTCCGAAAATTTGTAATTTATCCTTCAGAAAGATTTATAGAACATCTTTATCTCCTGTCCTAGACATACAATATCTTAGAATATTCATTCTATGGAACACTCATACGATGAAATGGAATGAACAGTGATAAAAAATTTCGATACAGTCAATACTTTTCTTGGAAAAAATAAAAACTTACAAGCAGTTTTGATCACAGGAAAGTTTTTTTCTCCAGAATTGAATGAAAAACCATAAAAGAACTTCATTTTTCGAAAATCTATCTCACGAAAACAATTTTCGAACGAAAATCATAAGGGGTTGTTATTTTCAACCCTTAATAATAAAGTTATGAGATCCAAAAATGAGATCTAAATTTGTGTGAGTAACATCTACTGAGTACCTTATTTTGTGTTCAGGTTTATGACTAGGTGTTTTTGGGACGACGTGAAAAAAATAAAAACTGTCAACTCGTCATCACCTTTCAAAGGCTGTATCTTGGAAGGGGGTCGATTTCGAAAAAACATTATATGAACTCCCCTTATTGTCATCGAGGAATCATGTCTCAAAGTCCCTCACATTTGTTTACAGACACCCTGTATAGTCAGTGTGTTTAATTCCATTCCTATGGAAGAGACTTCATTCAACTACTATATTTTTCATGAATATTTACACATTTCAATGTTGGTTTGCATATTTCAGATGGAGACCTACTCGTGGCACAAGCTACACAATTTTTCATTGCTGGCTTTGAAACAACGAGCACTTTGATGTCCTATCTCTTGTTGGAACTGGCCGAGAATCCTGATATTCAAGAAAAAGTAAGAAATGAAATTATCGACCTGAAGAATAAGTATAATGGATTCCCTTATGAATGTTTGAAGGAGATGGAATATCTAGAAAATACAATAAAAGGTAGGCCATTATAATACATGAATTAATTATTTCCATAAAAAATAGTGAATACTCAGTAACCACAAAGGAGGCAGATTCAAATCTACCGCAAAAATTATTCGGTATCTTTCAGCGGCCATTATATTTTCTTTCTATCCCACGCGAATTTTCTCGAGTAGTATTTTAGTAGGATCAATTGTGACTTTATACTGAAAGTGTTCTTTTTATCCAAAGAAACTGCGAGAAAGTATCCAGTATTACCATTCCTTGACAGGAGGTGCAAAAAACAATATAAAATACCTGGAAGCGACCTGATTTTGGAAAAAGTGATATGGTTTACATTCCATTAATGGGTATTCAATATGATCCCAAATTTTTTTCTGATCCTGAGCGCTTCGATCCAGATAGATTCAGCAAAGAAAATGTGAACAAAGGCATAGTATGACTTTCCTGTCTTTCGGGGAAGGACCACGAAACTGTATAGGTAAGTTAAAATCGAATACTCTGAAAATATTTTGTCTGATAAAGCCATTGTTTGTTTTTCAAATCTTAAACCAATCCCCAAAATTCCGGCCGAATGCAAACCATAAACAAGACAACTTTTGAAATCTGGATACATGTAAGTTTGGTTGAAGATAAAAATAAAGAAGTGGCACTTTATTTGATCAGAAAAACAATATACGATTGGAAAAAAAGTAATTGCTCTGAAGACCTCGTGTTATCATTTTTCAATAAGACATAATTATGTCAGTTTGTTTTCTTTTGTTGCGGAAATGTCACATGTACCTCAATGATATCTTTTGAGCGCTCGTTCTACTTAAACGAGTGCTAAATCGTTTTGCGAAATGTCTGTATTTTAAGCCGAAAATGATCACAACGAAAGGGTTAGATTCCCTGATGAATTCGTGGTCAAATTCAGTTCTGTCCGTGGGGCGTCCGTTAGCACAATAACTGTCAAGGGGATTGTCTTAGAGACTTGAAATTTTCAGGATGAGTCCGTGTTCCAAATGCCTTGGTTGAGTTCGTTGACCAGCCAAATCGTACAGGGTATTCATAAAATATGGCCATTCAAAATTTTTGTTCCTTGATATGCTCCTAACAAGCCTCATGCAAAATTTTGTGGTTAGAGTGTTAACAAAACCATAGAAAATTCAATTCGAATATTGAAAAAACAAAACTTCATATTTCCATAAAAAAAATCCGATTCGAGTGATTTTTTTTTGTTTATGGGAACCTACATTCTGAATGTTCATCCAAAATTTCGTTCAAATGATTTGTTAATCATTTGATTTTTTATGGTTCTGTTGAACATAAAAAAATTCAATTGGAATATTGAAGAGAAAGTTTTTTCTGTGAATAAAGATTGATATACTGAACTTCATGCAAAATTTTGTGGTCATAGTGTTAAAGGAATCATGGAAAATTCAATGGAATATTGAAAGAAAGCTTTGTATTTCCATAACAGAATGTCCCATTCGAGTGAATTTTTTTTTGAAAATGAAAACTAATATAGGAAATGTTCGTGCGCAATTTCAGGAGCATCGCATCATCAGAACCAAAGAATTCATTTTTTTAAATTTATAATTTCATTATAATTTCGATTGTACCGAGATTCAGCATTTATATAAGTATTTGGTATCAGTCTCAAATCCCATATAAAATTTGAGGTAATAGTTTGATTGCTCCACCAAATAACGAGCGCTCAAAAGCTCCTGCTCAGCGCTTTTTCTATTATTAGTTTGAAACTGTTCATCCACAATATTGTCCTTGTACCAGATTTGAAATCCAGTTCACTAGTTACTGATTCCTCTTTTGTATCTTCAATTCAAAATCTCTGTTTCAGGTCGCCGATTTGCAATTTTGAATGCTCAAAGTGGCCTGGCCATCTTTTTGTCCACTTTCAGGTCAAAGTGTGTGAAAAAACTGAAAAAAGTAACAAATTCAATCCCAAAGGACTCTCCTTGCAACCGGAACATGGCATTCTCCTGGAATTTGAAGAAGTGAAATGAGATATTAATTAGGCATGGATGTTTAATGGTTTGGCCACTTTCAAATGGATCACATGTATATACAAACAAAAGGTCCAAATTCTTCGAAGCAATTGTCAGGACTGAAGAAAATCTAATGCAATACTTAATTATATTTTATGGTTATGTTGTCTTATTTCAAATTTGAATATAATAACTAAATATTTATATTATTGAATTGTTCCTTCTTTGTTGATCTCAACTTTTTACACTATTTCTGCTCCAAGTGAACTGAATGTTCACGACCACAATTCACTCGTAAAGGCGTAAGAACGATAAGAACAATATGAGGTAAATCCGTTAAAAGGCACGAATAATTATAATTAAATATCACTTTTTCGATGTTCTGTACCATCGAGATATAATAGAGATATAGTGGAAAGTTCAGAGTCGAATTAAGTTGCCAATTTTTCTGTTCACAAATTCCACCCAAAAATACAACATGTTGGGTCTTTAGGAAACCTGTTCAAATAAGGTAAATTGAATATCAAATAAACAATTTTTCTTCAAGCAATAATATACACATATAAAAAATATCAGATTATCAAGACAGACATGCAAATATTTCGTATGGTGATCTGTTCAGTACTCATCCTCACCTGTGAAATGTTATTCCTGTAATTTTCTTCTAATCTGCCTCTTTTCTGCTTGAATAAAGCCTTAAAGCACACGATTCCATTTCATTGTATATTATTAAGAAGAAAAATCACAATTTAAGTACAAAAAGTCGCAAAATCATAATTTTTACAGATATTCAATGATTGGGAATTGACGTAAAAGTGATAGTAATATGGCGGATCTGATACCACGTTCATTTAATTGATGGCAACTCTATACTATTCTATATACTTGTTTCTGTGCACATGTGAGATTTTCAGTTGAACTATAGAAGTTCAACGGATAAAAATGAATCTGATCAAACAAATATTTTTAATAACAGTAAAATTACCAACAAATGTAGAAAACGCAATCGAATGATGAATCTAGCTGCTCAAGATCCTACAATATAATAAAAAAACTTTTAGTGGTTAGGCTGCTTTCAGTGATAACTCACCGACGCAAAAAAGTTGAAAAATCAGGTCCTTCAAGGAGAATGGATCTCTAATTGACTTTACGAATGGAAGTTTTGACGTTTTCTGTCAAAGAAACAAATAGAAAATAGTTTAACATTTTTTCAATAACCACATTCCGTCAACTAAAGCCGAATATTTGACATAATTTTTTCCATATATCTCAAAATTCGATGCAATTCTCGCAAAAACAAAAGGTTTGCATTTTCTTCAGAACAGAAAAAATGAAAAGAAGATTAGCACATTTATTGTTCATGTAGAGAATGAAAAGGCATTTTAATGATATACCACACAACCTACTTCGCCTTCTTTTTATGCCTTCAACCTTCAACAGAGGTTGCAGAAACCATGGATAGAAAAAATGTAAGGATAGTCTGTAAGCTACTGATTGTGAAACATGAAAAATATTTTACTTCGGTTCAAAACTGATGAAAAAACTGTTGAAAATCATCTCTCAGCTCGATTCCACACACAATCAAAGAAACACATTTTTGTAAACATCATACACAATGTTGGTACACTTTTCAGGGTCACTTTCAGTGATTTTCATTCTCTATTTTTGAAATCATCAGTTCAGATTTAACTGAAAGAATCTACATATATACACGTCGAAAATTTCGTTGTACACCAATAGTTGATCATATTGAATATTTCTTCGAAAGAACAAGTTGTCCGAACTATTTATCAGTTAAATTCTCAGTCTCATTTAAATTACACATTATTACTTTAATAAAAGAAAATCTTAATTACCATCTTTCAATGAATGTATGTATTAATAGTACCGTTGAATGATGACCTTATATTCGAATTAAAAAAATGAAGATTCTTGTTTAGTTATGTTATTTTAGTAGGAGATAAGCTTACGCCAATCATTATTAATTGTGAATTTAAGACAAATGGTGTGATATTCTCGCAGGTATAATAAATCTTTTACCGGTAACCTAATTTTCTTTTGCTCATAATTGGTCGGTCACATTTTATCACAGGTCCTAGACCATATATAGTGTGAAGTATTTTGTTACAATTTTATTATTTTCTGAAGAATGTCTTTATAAGTTGTGAGTATCCTCTACTTTATTTACAATTTATCATGATATTCTTATTTCATTGTGCTCTCTGATTTTATTCAATGATATTACCTTAATTAAAAAATAGATATCATTAAATGTATATAGGTGTAGTATTCTTGTCGAAATATTTTGGCTCATGATGAATTCAATGTATGTTCTGAATCTTCAATAGAAATTGATTTTAAAATTAATTTAATTCTCCTGCTTCTGAAAACTGAAAACTTTACTCTTCCACTATTGATGTTACCATCACAGTACTGAATAGTTGAAAAATTATGAATTTTCTAAAGAAATACCTGAAAATTGAACACCAAAATAAAAGTATTTGAATTTAAAAAAATATTTGAGGAATAACAAACCAGATGAGTACCTACAACGCCAAATTTTTCAGGTAAAGATGATTGTTGTATATATCCTTATTTCTTTGGGAGTAGCCTTTTTTCTGTATATGAGAAGAAACTTCAATTATTGGGAAAAACGTCGAATACCATTTCTAAAACCTCTACCGATATTTGGCAACCTGAAAGATGTATGTTTATTGAGAACAAACTTTGGTGAAGTATTGAAATCCATTTATGCCAACACAAACTACCATTCATAGGAATTTTTGTTCTTGATCAACCCTGCTTGATGGTAAATGATTTGGATCTGATACGAGACATACTTATAAAGGATTTTGACCACTTTCCCAATAGAACAATCACTAACAATGTGAAACATGATCCGGTTGGATCTAACGTACTTTTTCTGATGAAAACACCCAGATGGAAAGATGTGAGAACTAAAATGACCACAGCTCTTTCTTCTGGAAAACTGAAACTAATGTCTCAATTGATGGAGAATTGCGGCGAACATATGGTTGAGTACATACGAGAAAAAATCAAATTAGATGATACATTAGAAGCTCGGGAACTATGTGCCAAATTTACAACAGAAACAATTACATCCACCTTTTTCGGAATAGAATCAGGTTGTTTCAAATCTGAAGATGCTCCATTTAGGGTAGTTTCAAGAAGAATATATGACTGGAACAATCTCTGGACAGCAACTCAAGATACTTGCTTTTTGATCGCTCCGAAATTGGTTAGTTTATTCGGGATGAGTTACATCGATCCTTCATCCACCAATTTCTTGCGAGATGTTTTTTTGGAGAGTTTCAGACAGAGGGAGAAGAATGAATCGGTTAGAAACGATTTGATCGACATACTGATGCGAATGAAGAAGCAGGATCTGGCTATAGATGGTGTGGTGATGGGTATGTTTTTCCATCTTTTTTTTCAAATTTACTCATTATTATTTCTATTTTATTATTAAATTATCATTATCAAACTGCTCCTAAGATTCAAAGATCCCAGTGCCCCTAAACAGTTGCCAGACACTTCCTGCTTGCCATAACTTTCGATATCAGACACTGGTAAAAATGTGGAAACCTTCGCCATTCTAGGTATTCTGAATTTGATTCTTAATATTAAAAACATTATTTCGAAATTTTTTTCATGATCAAGACAAATTTCACATGTGAAACAACCCCACAGCCTGTTTATAAATTGTCTGCTATGTGAAACAGCACACGTAGTCCGTTCACGAAAGGTTGAGCACATAGTAGGCGTTTCTTTATTTATTTGAAGTTGGCAGTATGTACTGTCATAAGTAAAATAAAGTCAACGTTGCCGAATGTACCCGGCCTCGTCCGACGAGCTTGTGAGTTATCAGACAACTCTATGCAATTTTGACAATATTGCGTATCAATCTGACAAGAAAATAAAGAACATAACCTAAAATTTTAATATACACAGTGGAATTTGCCAAATTTCCATGGCCAACCGACGGCTCAACCTTTCGTGAACGGAAGTGAAGTGCCCTTTATTGGCTTCTGCTCACCAGCCGCACGCACTCTGGTGGCGGAAATCGAAATTGAGCTAAGATAGTAATAAGCACAGAGTTGAACGTATCTCTGCGTAATAATTTCGTAATTCTTCCTAAACTTTCGTTAAGAAGAATAAGTGTTCAAGTGAAAATTAAAATTGTTATTCTCTTGAATATGATTTCGATCATACTGTTGTGTGCCTCAAAGCAATTTATGGGCTAAAAAAGTGCAAACTTTAGGATATAGTTATCATCACTTCTTCCCTCAAGTAAACCAAATGAAAATATATCCTAAAAACGAGTTTGAAAGGGAACTAATAGTAAAAAAAAATCTTGTACTTCAATAAATAGGAAAGTTATTCATATTTATCAAATGTAAAGTATTTACCCTGTTTAATTTATGTTATTCATATTGTTGCTTTAACTTCTTACGTCAGATTACGACAAGCTCTCTCTACTTCTTAGGATCATTTAATATTGAGATACACATACATCATATTATTTTACAAACCTATACCTACTTGGCTATTGCAAAATTGGTAAAGAGTTCATACAATATTTCTACATATCTTCTTGATTTATACTATAGAACGATACACAAATTTGTTTTTTAAGCAAGGCATATTTTCTATAGACGAATCTTAATTTTTTTACATCAGCTTTCTGCTGATTCCATAAACACCTTTATTCTGTTTCTGATATTCCTTCAAGTTCAGAAAGATTTTCCCTGATAAAGAAACACACAGCAGAAAAGGAAAGAAAACCATAATTTTTGACATGAAACCGTGTTGAATAGATTAGACCATAAAATGCACCTGTTCAATTCAGTTGAAACAACTGTAATAATATGTTTACATTTTCCCCCTACTGCACCTCAACAAGAACATATCGTGCATATTAGTTTTGTTTTACTTCATTACTCTCCACAATCAATGAGCCATCAATTTTATGTAGTTCTGAATTAAGGGCAATAGTTTTTGAACACAAAGAGCAAATGTCTATAAAACTGGACCCACAATTCGTTTTCCAACCCATTATAATATGACATGCATTCAGAATTTCTACTCGAACTTCTCCTTCTACTGGGGCTCTAGAATTATAGGTTAAAACTCTATAATTTCCAGAAATTCTAACGCATTTCACTCCATAGAGGTATAGTGTATACATGTACGATATAAATGAACCGAAAAAATTTTAAATATAGTTTTAGATTGAAAAAATCTACAACTAGACTTACTGACTTGTAATCTTTATATTGATCAAACACTTGAATATTGCTTATAAAATTATTGAAATATCACAAAATAATTCAACAAAAATTCCATTTCCATATTTATTTCCAGATTATTCATAAAAATTTCGATGCTGTTGAATTATCTGTCCAAAATAAGATTGTTTACATTTAATTATCTTAACTCAGTTCCGATTCTTGCCACCTTAGTGCTGATATCATCATGGAATATGCCAATGGAATTTCCCGGAGAATTCTGTACCTACTGATTTATGGAATTATTTATTGCATCATCTTTGTCTCACTTGACCAAGAAGAAACGTCTGGCAAAGGGGTTTTTCCATATTTCTAAAGGGTAGTGAAACCACCATAGTGCTGCGTCATCGTTTTCTTTTCGAGAATTTTTCATTTGTCCACTGAATTGAGTGAACCATATTCAAAATATCTGATTCCATATTTCAAAATTATTGTAATATGAAATATGAATCCAACAAAGAATAATGAAACGATATGTCGAACAAAACTGATTGAAAATCTTTTACAACTTAGTTGAGAATTATTGTTCTCGCGTTATTATTCTGAAACCTGATTTAAGAATTGTTGAATTATTACTTTTATTTCAGATGAAGATTTCTACGTTGCGCAAGCGTCACAATTTTTCATTGCCGGATATGAAACAACAAGTTCTACTATGTCCTTTTTGTTAATGGAATTAGCACTTAATCCCGAAATCCAAGAAAAAGTCAGAAAAGAAATTGTAGTCCTTAAAGAGAAGTATGGCCAATTTTCTTATGAATGCTTACACGAAATGGAATATTTGGAGAATACTATCAATGGTGAGTATAACTAAATGAACTTCTTCATACAGGGTATACAGTAACTCGTTAGGCACACTGCATTATTGTGAAAGACCTATCTAGTGGACTTCAAAACTGAAAATACTGTCTCGAATATACAGCCGTCTTTGCTAAAAATACATTCATCTATACTTTCCGATGATCTTCCTATTTTTCAATCTCTATAAAAAATTAACTCGTGATGAAAATTCCAGCCACATATAATGATAACAATTGTTCATATTATCCATCTTGTATGGATTGATTAAGACCCTAAGAAAATTATATACTAGTTGAGTTCTTAGTGGTCTCATACCTACCCTTATTACACAAGGCCTTTTTCGTGCCTTTTTGTCGGCCTGACCGATTCTGCTTGAAAATACAACGAAATGCGCATGCGCCTGGGACTATTTTTGAGCCTCAGAATTGCGAATAAATAAAACCGGTTCTTTTTTACCCCTGAAACGTGGGGATTTTGATTTTCGAGTCGGGTCCAAAAACACAATATTTTTCTGTCTGATTTGACATCTTGGAGTAACCTAATATATTTTTCGGCAACCGTCCGGGAAGTACCCACTTTCCGGACGCTTTTTCTTTGAGAAAGAAGCCTTTCCCGGCCTAGTCCGGGAAGTACGTACTTCCGGACTAGGCCGGGAAGGCTTCTTTCTCAAAGAAAAAGCGTCCGGAAATTGAATCCCTTCAATATCAGTAATTGCTCGAATTTTAATATAAATATTAATATAAATAAGAATTAGAATGTTTCTGTTAATATGTGATTTTTCTGTTCTGTTTAATTTAAATAAAATTAAAATATATAAAAAAGAAATGTGTCGTCTCATTGATTTGTTATTCTAGACGGTTGCCGAAAAAATATTGTACGCAACACGCCCGAAAATGGTTTTTTTGGACTCATAGACTTCTAGGACTCGCTTGCGCTCGTCCTAGAATTTTGTCTATTCGTCCAAAAAAACCCTATTTTCCGGACTTGTTACGTAAATTACTATTTTCTCCAACCATCAAAAAATGTTGACATTTTTGTACTGTTTTCAGGTGCAAAAGTCATAAATTTCCTTACCGTACAAAAATTCACTCGTTACTTAGCAACACTTTTAATCCTAGGATTAAAAACGCTACTTTTAATCCTTGGATTAAAAGTAATTTGACGTCTAGTTGACAATCAGTGTCATTAGTATGTGTTCAAATTTATAACCAAATTATTAACGTTTTTGACTGAAACCAATTTTATTGTAATTTTGACTTGGTTGGAGAAAAAATAGTAAGGTGAAGTGGGGTAAATGTGATATAGTATTTGATTAGTTCATAAACAAAGTGTTATAAGTAACAGTTTGAATAAAGCTGAACATGCCAAAAAATGCAAGCATGATTACAATATAGTTCTCTATTGATTGTATTCTGGTTACTCTTTGAAATCTTTTCTGAGAAATGTTGGGTAAAATAAAAAAAAATGATGCGGTCAATCACAATTGCCCCAGAATTTGGGGTAAATGTGATAAAAGCTTTCAGATTCCTATGACTAAGTTATTTGGAAAGGATTGGGGTAAATGTATAAAAATCTTACATTATTGAATACTTTGTTTTTTTACAAAAATAAAATATTTCACTTAATGAAAAATTGATGACCTTATTTCAGTCGACGCCAAAAATTTGAAATTAACTTCAGCTTCTGAACAAAACGGAAGTAAAAACAAATTAGGCAGAAACAACTATATAATAATCAACATTTATTTTAATTAAACTTATTTTTCCATCATTAAGATAAATTATATCCGTCAAAAGACACTTCAAATATGAAAGAACCACGCCTATTCATATTATCACAATTGCCCCAAATGTATATGTCACATTTACCCCAAAAAGCATTTCGTGCGGGGCAAATGTGATATATACAAAAAGAAATCACCAGCGCAATTTATGAGTTAAAAGTATTTAAAAACACATTATAAAACTGTTAATAATAAGTCTGGAAATAATAAAACAGACTTAACTCATCAATTAAAAAATTTACACCAAATAAAGTAGAGACGTACCTACCTGAAATTTAAGGTTACGTTATGAGAAATAATATTCACGTGCCTTACAACCATACTGACAAGTAATTTCGTTCGTTCTAGTGTTTTGGTGGTTCGCTTGCAATTTTGAAGACGTGTTAGATAGATGGCAGCAGTATTAATGAATTTGATCTGAATATATAGTCCGTTATCACAATTGCCCCATTATCACATTTACCCCACTTCACCTTATATATTATTCGGACTAAAAGTGCCTATTTTAACTCGCAATTTCGCATTCACTCGGCTGCGCCTCGCAACTGCAAATATTGCTCGTAAAAAAAGATGCACTTTTAATCCTTATAATATAATATACTATTTTCTTTCGACTTGCTCAATAACAAATATGTCTATTTCTCTCTACCTTTATTCAAAAATTTGATGAATGGGTAAGATTATTATAAACAAATAAATAAAGCCACATCCCTTTTGTACCTACATATGAAGTTAGACTCATGGCTTTTATTGCCTGATTTTTTGTTAATCCAAGACTTCTGCTTGTATCTCATGTAAAACTATTCTCTTATACTACAGAATAACAGTTGCCATAATAGTTAAAAGAGAATTTTTCAAATTTAATTTAATCTTTTATTGTTTGCATAATTATTTTTTTATATCAATACAGATACCATGTTATTCTTCCGAAAATATTCAAAAGAAAAACACAAACAAAAATAAAAATATCAAGTTTTTCAATGTTTGCAATTTCGAAATTACTACCTGAAACCCTTTAATATTACCCTTGAAAAGGCATGATGTAATAGTGCGACTCATTTGAGGGAAACCCTACAAATAGCCCTGCAAAAAGCTCGAATATAGACATGAAAAAAAAGCATATTGTAACAAGGGTATGAGTATACTTTTACGATGTGCAACCTTCGGTAACTTTACCATTTTCTTCGATTTAATCCATTTTTTACCTCAGAAACCTTGAGGAAGTATCCAATAACACCTTTTTTGGATAGAAGATGCTCAAAAAGGTACCAAATACCTGGAACAGACCATGTATTAGAAGAAGGTCTCATGGTTTACATACCAGTAATGGGAATCCACTACGACCCTGAATATTTTCCAGATCCAGAGCGATTCAATCCGGATAGATTTAAAAAAGAAAATAGTACACAAAGACATAACATGTCGTTTTTGCCCTTTGGAGATGGACCTAGGAACTGCATAGGTGAATTCATTCTTTCGATACAGTTCAACTTTCAATGAATAACCGTTAAAAATTCATTTTCAGGTCGTCGATATGCTCTATTAGATGCTAAGTATGGGTTGGCTCATATTCTGGCAAACTTCGAAGTGAATTGTGTGAACATACTATGGATAACTTCAAGATTAACCCTAAGGGGTGGTTACTTCAACCCCAGCATGGTATTGAACTGAAATTTAAAGAACTTAAGTAGGCGACTCTTTCGAAACTAAATACATGTACCTACAATGTGATTGCATACCACATTCAGTTATAATTGTCGGATTTTAAAGATTGTTGAAAAAAAGACTATGGCATTACTTGAGACCATGATTGATATGTCGTTCCCAGGTTTGAACCTGGAATGAGTCATTTATGGTTCATGTTTCATACTTTTATTTATGACCAAAAATGTTAAAAATATACTATTATACTGAGCGTGTTTCACTACAGGTAGCAATAATGCGATGTTTATATCGATCACAAATAGCCTTTTTTTAATTAGCTCCTCAGAAGCACAAGCGGCAGTGTGATTCAGTCTTATTTTCTGCATGCGTTTTCTGTTCTAAAAATAAATACCTTATATTTAATATATTGCCAACGGCAGAGTCTTCTATTTCAACGGAAAGTATGTTTTTTCTATGAATAAAATAATTTGATATTAAGCTTCGAGCTTCGGTCCACGATGAAAGCTAAAATTCTGTGATTCCGCAATTTTTTATGGTCTCATCAATTATTCAGTACAAATAAATCAAATTTCAATCCAACATTCCTATAAATTAGCGGCAAATATATTATCGAAAACAGCAAAGGACCCCGCACATTTTGTATGAGAATTGGCTCCCGGTGAATTTGGCTGAAAATTTGATATGATGTTCTACTAATCCTTCTGATCAAATGTCTCTTCAGTCACGAAGCTGAAAAATGCATACTTCTAGGAGTTTTTAGCGATTTTTTGTATCCATTATGGCTTACGTATTACTGTTCACACAGAAATGTTTGAGAATATTTCGTGATTATTGAAAGCAGATTCTGTCAATTCGAAATATTTTCAACATTTCTGTTGAACGGTAATACGTTAGCCATAATGGATACAAAAAATCGATAAAAACTCCTAGAAGTGTGCATTTTTCAGCTTCGTGGCTGTGGTTGTGGAGACATTTGATCAGAAGGATTAGTAGAACATCATATCAAATTTTCAGCCAAATCCACCGGGAGCCAATTCCCATAAAACGTAAGCCACAATGGATACAAAAAATCGCTAAAAACTCCTAGAAGTATGCATTTTTTAGCTTCGTGACTTTAAAGACATTTGATCAGAAGGATTAATAGAACATCATATCAAATTTTCAGCCAAATCCACCGGGAGCCAATTTCCATACAAAATGTGCGGGGTCCTTTCTTGTAGCCAGATAATATAATTTTCGACCATAGTACATTTGAGATACCAAAAATCCTCCTCCTCATTTCTCGAAAATGGCTAGAAATTCAATCACATTAATTTTGAATTTCTTTCTTTTAAAGAGATGCCTTTAGAATGTAAGACCGCTAAGAATTAGTGAAAATGAGCATTTCTCAATATTTTTTGCATTCAAATTCAGTATAACTGTCTTCATTCAAAACAATTTCAATTGAATTGAATATCCTGTTATGGAAATATAAAGATTCTTCTTCTCAATATTCCAATTGAATTTTTTTGGTTCTTTCAACACTAGACCCACAAAATTTTGGATGAGCAATATTATGAGCATCTTGTATGTGGCCGCAACGTTTCATTCCGATTGGTTTTAAGTCTGAGATATTTAGGAACAAAAATGTTGAATGGTTATATATATGGAACACCCTGTATAATTTGGCTGGTTAACGAACTTAACCGAGGCATGTTGGAATTCACCCTGAATATCTCGAGTCTCTAGGAAAATTCCTTCGAGTAGTAATAGTGCTAACGACCGAATTGAATTTAACCACTAATTCGTCATCAGGAATTCGAATTCTGTCATTTGAGGCCATTTTCGGCTAAAAATCTGTGATTACAGAAATTTAGACAAAACGATATACCTCTCGTTTAAGGGGAACGGGTGCTCAAAAAAGAACTAGTTATGTTATGAGTTGTTCAAAATCAATTCGAAAGAAGACAACGAATTTTTCGCACCCGGTATACCGATGTAAATTTATGCACACTTGCCATTTTTTTCGCTACTCTGACAGAATCTATCATCGAATAAATTAAAATGCTTAATTCAAGGAGATTAGGTTTCGAAATTTGTAATCTTAACATTACAAATTAAATTGATTTTCTAAAATATGGTTCTCTTCCTTGAAACATATAATTGTTTATTTATATGGGGTGGAGTATTTGAACAAATTTTCTTTGTATACTGACAGTTTTGACATTTTTTCGATTTATCTACTCAAAGTTGAACCCGAGGTTGAACTATAATGGTAGTTATGAGCGTAAGAAAAAAATCGTATGATTTTTACATGATGGAAATGATTGTAAAAATACTATGCAAATTAATTATGGACCAAATACCTGGTAAAAATACTCCGTTATGTAGAACCTATGCATACAAAGGATCTTGGGTTTTCCTCATTGAGAGTTCTCGTTAAAGATACAGGGTTTCCAATAAAAGTTGATCTCGTCTCTAGAATAAGATAGAAAGCTGAAAAAAAGGGTGCTCAATTGCCCTATATTTTCTTGAATAAATCTGTTAGTGTGCAGTTTATAACATAAATATATTCTGATAAAAATAATTAAAGTCATCGACCCAAGTGACCAAAGCACGATAACTGAAGATAAGGTTTCCAAATTGGGGTAATAACTGTCTATTGTCTATATGCAAGTCTCTATCTGTTATTTCTATTGGAACGGCCGTTCAGATTGTTTTGTACATAATAAACTACAAATTGAGTTAACAACGATGCAGTTCACAAAAAACATTTAATAATTATTGTGTAATTTATTAAACCTAGCTAGTGAAGCCAAAAACCAATATATTTCAATCATGTAAGTGAAATTGCACAATTTTTTTGAGCGCTAGAACTCCTTAAACTATATCGTTCTGCTAAAATATCTGTAATTCTCGAATTTCGAGCCGAAATGATAATGACGAATTCGCAATCAAATTCAATTCTGTCCGTGAGGCCATCCGGCCGTTAGCACGATAACTTTATCCTAGAGGCTTGAAATTTTCAGGGCGATTTCGGTTCCCACTTGACTGTTATACTAAATTCTTATGCAAAATTTCGTGGCCATAGGGTCAGCAGAATCATAAAAAATTCATTTAGAATATAGAAAAGAAGAATCTCTATATTTCCATAACAAAATAACCGGTTCAATGAAATTTATTTCGTGAATCAAGACTGAAAACAAGTTCAAAGTTTCGAAATAATTACATCAACAGAACCATCGAATTTATTTTTTTTTGATTATTTATTTTTAACACATTTAATTTTTTCAATAATTTCTAGAATATAATTCCGAATGTGCCAAGATTCTGCCTTTATATATCTGGTATTAATCTCAAATCGCATGTAAAATTTGAGGTGAAAGTCTTACTGATCCACCAAAAGAAAGAGCGCTCAAATGCTCTGCTAAGGGCTTTTCTCAATTTTTTTATCTTTCCTATCAATTTCGCTTGCATCCACAGTGGAACTTTCTTATACCGAACATCTGTATCACGAATTTTGTAGAAGACATTGAACCTTGAATCCGAATTCCATGTTAAAAACACCCTCTAAAACGAAGTTAATTCTCTCTAAAACAAAATATTCAAAGAACATCACTCTTTGAATGGGTATTGGTGAAAAGGTATAAGGGTGAATTTTTTCCGGACGTACCTACGTAAAAAATTCTGGCCTAAATCATTACGGCGGGCAGATAGATCCTTCTGCAACAGTTTTAAATTCACCCCTGGCTTTTAGATTACAATTAACCATTACGCTAGTGTGAAAGTTGTGCGAAAG
Source organism: Propylea japonica (assembly GCA_013421045.1). Classification (NCBI taxonomy): domain Eukaryota; kingdom Metazoa; phylum Arthropoda; class Insecta; order Coleoptera; family Coccinellidae; genus Propylea; species Propylea japonica. The sequence continues at coordinate 48,907,438 of CM024245.1, forward strand.
TATCTAAAAGGAAGTGCTTAAGTTTGAGTGATAAACCTCTTTATCAGTGAAGTCAACCGCTATATTGCCGACAATAGAAACAAATTTTCTGTATAACGAAATTTCTTTATAACGAATTATTTCAGATGAACAGCAACCCATGTTATTCGATCAATATTTTTGTTTACATTTCTGCTAATGGAATAGCGTAGTAGAGCACAACCTTACTATAACATTATACAACATTAACAATCATATAATTTGATCGGGTCTGAGTGTTATTAGAAAAAATTCAAACGTCAAGCTTATTTGCAATACGATATTATTTCAAACGATCAGATTTGGCGATTGAGTGTCACGGGCGCGTTACCATTCATTTAATTGGTTGAATGTTAATTCACATTTTACAACGATGCTAAGTGGCAACTCTGTTTCGAATCGTTATCCCCACTAATAATGGTTGCTCGTACGTAATCATAAGTTTGTACTTATTTTATTATGAAATAAATTTCTGCAATTTTTGAGTCAATAATTTGACACTACTCTAAAATTGGTCACTACTATATTTCAACGGAAATACACACTATATCTCTCAAGAATATCCCAAGAAAATATACCTTTCTTTTCCTCAATATTGAAATGTTTTTTCTTGTTCGCATTCAACACACATTGTTATGGTAATTATTTTTCAGCTTAATCAATTGCCAAAATGATAGCTGCATATTTTGCCTTGGTATTCGTCAGCTTGACTGTGATTTTTCTTCTCTATATGACTAGAAATTTCAATTTCTGGAAAAAACGTGGAGTACCCTATTTAAAACCCTCACCCATATTTGGAAACATAAAAGATGTGGTCCTGTGGCGTACCACTATAGGAGAATTCTGCAAATCAGTGTATGAAAACACCAAGCAACCCTTCATTGGATTTTTCATACTCGATGAGCCTTGCCTGATGCTTAATGATTTAGATTTAATAAGAAACATACTGATTCGAGATTTCGACTATTTTCTGAATAGAACAATGACAAACAATGATAAACATGATGCTGTTGGTTCCAATATATTATTTTTAATGAAAACTCCAAGATGGCGGGAAGTCAGAAGGAGGATGACACCAGCTTTCTCTTCAGGAAAGATGAAGTTGATGTCAAAGTTAATGATTAAGTGCGCTGAAGACATGGTTGGTTACATTCGCAAAAAAATTCATGATGATAACATTTTGGAAGCTAGAGAACTTTGTGCTAAGTTTACAACCGATACCATAACATCTACTTCTTTTGGATTAGAAGCAGAATGTTTCAAACAAGAAGATGCTCCGTTTAGAGTGATTGCCAGAAGGATTTACAATGGCAGATGATCTGGCATGCCATACAGACGACTTGCTTCTTCATAGCTCCAAAATTAGTACATATATTCAATATGAAATTCGTGGACAGCTTGTCGAGCAACTTCTTCAGAGATGTCTTCTGGAGGACAATGAAGGAACGTGAGAGAACAAAATTTGTAAGGAATGATTTATTGGATATCCTAATTGAAATGAAGAAACAGGACAAGATCGATAATGTGGTATCTTTAGGTAAGTTCTTTATTTAATTCATATTCTGCAAAGCTGTTGGCTTCAGAAATAGGTACCTTTATTTCAACTGAAATGAAAGCGAAGCTATGATATTAATAAATTTTTAAAAACCATTAATAAGAGTTTTTCTATAAGAGGTGTTAATTTGATATTCAAAGAAAAATGCAATTTTTCAATATAAATCATCGGATGTTCATTTCATTATTGAAAAAAAGCTTTGCCGCTAATAGTGAAAAATAACATCTACAAAATGACCACAACGACCACGCTCACAGGACCATATCCTTATAATGAAATTTTCCATAACTAAACCGCAAAGTGGCTGCCCTATGTCCTTGATAGCCTCACAAATTCCATCTTTGAGGTCTTAAATCGATGCTGGGCTATTGCCGTAGACATTCTCTTTCATGTGGTCCAGAAGAAAGAAGTCGCAAGGTGTTAGATCACAAGATCTCGGTGGCCAATTGTGATCACCTCTTCGAGAGATAACACTGTCCGAACACTTTCCCCATAAAAGATCAATAGTTTCATTGCTTGTGTGGCACGTAGCACCGTCTTGTTGAAAGTAAACGTTGTCTAGATTAATACTGTCCATTTCGGCCATAAAAAATCATTGATCATCTCTCGATAGCTGCATCATAGCGCATCATCACCGTAACTGTTGCTTCAGCCTCATTCTCTAAAAAGTAAGGTCCAATGACTCCGCTGGACTATAAACTGCACCAAACAGTCACACTTTGAGGATAGAGAGGATTTTCAACAATAGCTCTTGAGTTTTCCGAGCACCAGATGCGACAATTTTGCTTGTTGACGAAGCCACCGATTTGGAAATGGGCCTCATTACTCAAGATGATTTTTTAGATGGCATTCCGGACCATTTTCATGCATTTCAAGGACCCAAGCAGCAAAGACACGACGTTGTTGATGATCGGCCGGCTTGAGTTCTTGTGGTAATTGAACTTTATAAGCCTTGAAACCAAAATCTTTATGCAAAATACGGTGTCATGTCGTTTGTGGAATGCCTAGTTCCAAAGAACGACGAGGAATGGACTAACCTGAGTTTTCTTCAACACTATCGGCTACAGCAGCAATATTCTCGGCTGTTCTTGAGCGACGTGCACATGTCCCAACAGCCCGAATTTTTCCACCAATTTTTTTATTGCGGTTTGACAAGGTGCTTCACAACGACCCAAAAATGTTCGAGTTTACGATCCGTCTCTGCCAAATTTTCACCATTCTTATAGTGAATTTTAATAATTTCAATGCGTTTTTGAAGCATGTATCGTTCCATTTTTATTAATGGCGTAGTTTCTTCTAGTCAAATGTCAAAAAATAACAACTTCAAACGTGACATCTACCGAATTAGCGGGCTTTTCAAAATAACGCCTCTTATTGGAAAACCCTTTAGATCAATACATACCTATCAAACCCATTGTGAACCAAACTATTCCCTAAATGTCAAAGGAAAACTGATTCAATTTTAGGATATATGATATTCAATATCTTGATTTCACCCAATACAATTTCAGATGGGGACGTCCTGTGGGCGCAAAGCAACACAATTTTTCATTGCTGGATATGAAACAACAAGTTAACAATGTCTTTTCTGTTAATGGAATTAGCTCGTTATCCTGAAATTCAAGAAAAAAGCCAGGAATGAAATTTTTCGCTTGAAAAATAAATATGGGGATTTCTGTTATGACTGCCTGCAAGAGATGGAATATTTGCAAAAATACGATCTATGGTGAGTAAATTGCCAAAGCTCATATAATAAAAAAACTTCAGAAGGTGTTAGAAGGGATATGTGTTGATGGGCAACTTTCCGTATTATCATCATCTCAATCTTCATCAGAATGACAGGCTGAAGTTTATCGAAACGTTGGAACTGGATGTCCAAAAATGAGAAGGCTACTAAAAATCTTGCGGTAATTCTGCTTCTCGATCAACCTGATATATGTTGATGGGGTGTATGCAGATGAATTACGCCCTAGATGAGTGTTTCATAAACTGTAATTTCTCACATTAAAATTTTCATTATATATTGTTTGCTCATCTTTTATCCATTCGTTATTTACAGAAACGTTGAGAAAGTATCCTATTGTACCTTTCATCGATAGAAGATGCTCAAAACGGTATCAAGTACCTGCAGAGATCTAGTTTTAGAAGAGGGCGATATGGTATATATTCCAATTATGGGAATTCAATATGACCCCGAATATTTTCCAGAGCCAGAGCGTTTTGATCCAGATAGATTCAAAAAAGAAAACTGTGAGCAAAGAAACAGCATGACATTCCTGCCGTTTGGTGACGGACCAAGGAACTGTATAGGTGAGCAATGTTATGTGAAGAATAAGGCACAGGTCTTAATTTCAATTCTTGCCATTCAAAGCTTGTATAAAAATTTGAAATGATTTGAATTTAATTTCATTACAGACAGGGTTCTTTGATTTGAACAGTTTAAGAATAAAAACCTCAGCTCAACAGGGAGATAGATACTGATGTGTAGAGACAAGATTATATGCAACATAAAAACGTTATAATGCATGCAAATATTCATGAAAAAAGCTTGAAATATTCACGAAAATAGGAAAAACATGAACGAAAATATGCAGAATATGTAATATCTAATAATGAAATTTCGGAACTGAAAAAAAAGCAAAAGCAATTTTCATTTCAAAATCAACATATCAATAACTCCCTACAATATAGTATTGAAATTCAATTTAATGTCTTTTTAAACGTTCACTATTAAATATTGTTCATAATGTTCAATTGTTAAATTTTGTCTTCGATCATTTTGAATATTTTTGTATGTGAAAAAGGTTCGCTCCACATCTGTGGACGTAACTGGGAAGAATTTGAACTTTGGTGCTATGTTCTTCCTTATAGTTTCAGAAAAAACTTCTGCCGTCCCATTAATGAAACTTTCGATAAGGGACAAAACTTCGAAGCCTGGATTTCCTTTCAATATCCCTTCAACATTTTCTTGAATTTTATTTGGAAATGTCAATGGGTACATGGAGTTCATTAGACGTATTATATACCTACTCATTATTTGGATACTTTAGTAGCGGGCGGCTACTAATACTGCGTTCCGGAATGCGATGAAATTGATTCGCAAATCTGACAAAAGTCACAATCATTAATATTATTACTCAAAAAAAACTCATATTTTGTGAAATTTGCACCGATTTAGCACTTTTATCGCATTTTGGAACGCAGGGAAGAAAATATGTACCGAAAATATGCATAATAACTGGATCTTAGCTGAAATATGCAAATACCGCTGAAGATGACTTAAATATGCAAATGCATATAATCTGGTCTCTATTGATAGGTTTGAATGAAGACCATATGATTTTATAGGGTGAAGCATTCATAACATCAAAAGAAGAGAAACTTTCATTAGCTGAGCCAAAAGTAGATAATTTTTTGTGACCTTATTTATACCTTCAACTTGCTCTCTGAGAGTTTTTTCGATATACCAGATGAATAATCGAAATAATCTCTTGGTTTTTGGGCGATTTATGATAACTCAATATCAATGTCGTACTTCTAAGTCATTGTAAGGACTCAGCGAAAAATTATTCTATGATCCTCCTTCCTAGTTCTCTACTAGGTGTAGTCATCAGTACTGACGAAAAAAACCTTCTATTCAGATAAAGCTTTTAAAGAGTTTATGAAAACATGACTTTTTATTCTTTTCAGGTCGACGGTACGCACTTCTGAATGCGAAATGTGGACTAGCTCACCTCTTATCCAATTTTGAAGTGTCATTGAGTGGACAGAGTCAAGGAAGCTTCAAATTCAACTCAAAGGGATTTTTGCTTCAACCTGAACATGGCATTCAACTGAAATTTAGTGAGCTAAAGTGATGTATCTGTGAAACAACATATAATAGTTTTAAAATAATCTGTGTGATATTTATGGAGGGTATTTGAAGAATATCCTGAAATCTAGAAAGTTTTATATGAATAATCTAATATATAAATATAAGTGCCAATTTTCGTTGTGATTTAATAACTCAACAACGCCTTCACCGATTTGGCTAATTTTGGTCTTGAATTATTCATGGAAGTCTAGGGAAGAATTTTTCGTATAGAAAATTCAAAGGAAATCTTGGAAAAGTGTAAAATCAACATTACAGGTTTTTCATTTTCAGTGCCATCTGTAGTCGTTTTCGAGTACTACGAATGCAAGGCAGTTTCCTATTTTTTCATACTCCATATAATCTTTGATTAAATTGTCATAGATGGCGAACCTGTAAAAACTATTAGAGATTTCAATTTTCAACGAATTGAAATATTAAAATTACCGACATTACACTTCAGTGTATCATCATCAAAATGGTACATTATTGTAATAACTAATCAAAGAAATCTGAAATATTTATTATTTGACCGTAATTTCAGAGTTCACAGAACACTAATATACAGAGTTCGTTCTTCATCACTTCTTTCAAAGGAACGTCTATGTTTCAATAAAAATTCGAGTACAGATGGCATAGAATTATATTATCAACATATTCGCCATCAAATCAAATATATTTTATGTTCTGTGATCAAATCCAAAAATTATGGAATAAAAACAAATATAAGCATCAAAGATTATATAGTATAAAGATCGGAAACGACACGACTACAGTGTATGAGCGTCATCTCTGGGTCAAATGTGAACTAATGTTACTATTGAATGGTAAAAATTCTGGTTCTATGATTATAAGTTTCGAAATCAATATACATGGGAAATGTCATTGATAAAAAAGTGCCAATCAATTCTTTTTCAAAAATATTATTTCATTTCGAACGGGTTTTTGCCGTTAGTGTCGTCTCGAAAAAAGTGGAAAAAGATTAGTTGGTACCCTTCAGTGATGCAGATTACGAACGAGATAGTGAAACTGGATGATCAACTGGTGTTTTATGGATGTATGCAGGTAAATCTATATCTTGGCTTGATCAACGTCAAACATCTGTTGCTATTTCCACGATAGAGGCAGAAATAGTGGCTGATAGTGAAGCTGCACGGAAAATGAAATGGTTTAAGTGACTATTCAGGAAAAGTTTTCCGTCAATTCAAACAGTGATGGTCGACAACGATGCTGCAATTGAACTGAGCCAGAAACTGGAATTCCACAGACGCACTAAGTATATTCATATTCAATCCATGTATAAATCTTACAATAATACCCTAATATTTCTGTAATATCTTCAATAAGTGCATAATAAAAATATTACACATGAAATACTGATTTTTATTGAAAATTATGGCTTTAAAATATAAAAATGAAACATCCTGAAGGGAATACGAATTTCGCATCAATTCTTATTACAGTTTTCTTTATATGATTTCTAATCAAAATTACAGATTTTATATAAAAATTGATCTTCAGTGCCATCTCTGGGTCAAATGTGAACTAAAAAATGTAGTCGTTTTTTAGTACTACGAATGTAGGGCCGTTTCCTATCTTTCTATACTCTATAATCTATGATAAGCATTATATGGCAGAAGATATTTTAAATCGTATTCGTCATCATGCAAGAAATCCCGATTTGTTGATAACCTTGGAAATGTACAACGAAGCTTTGATAAGATATGTGTTCTACTATTGGAAATAAGCATTAGAACAATTGGGTATGACCCTACCAAATCGTGAGATACATGATTTGTTTGATCGTGAATTGCAACGTGAGAAGTAGTTCAATTCTAATGATTAACGTTTATTTATACAATCGAATATAACCAAACTGAATATTCAAGAAAAACATGTATATGACACAATCATTCAAGCCGTTTCCAATAATGCAGGTGGATTACATTTCTTGGATGCATCTGGTGGTACAGGCAAAACTTTCGTTGTATCATATACATATTTTAGCGACTATTCGATCGAAACAGAAAACTGCATTGGCACTGGCATCTTCGGGAATTGCTGCTACATTATAAGAAGGTGGTCGGACCGCACACTCTGCATTGAAATTGCCATTGAATGTACAGGTGATTGAAACTCCAAATTGCAATATTTCGAGAAATTCTGCTATAGCAAAAGTTCTTCGATTAATGTCAATTATTTTATGGGATGAGTGCACAATTGCGAATAAAAATAAATTACTAGAAGCATTTAATCGAACAATGCAAGATTTACAGGGTAATCAACAGCTTTTAGGTGGTGCTCCGTATTGCTGTCAGGAGACTTTCGTCAAACATTGCCTGTCATTCCTCGATCAACTACTGTTAATGAAATAAATGCCTGTTTGAAGTCATCAGTTCTTTGGAGATATGTACGAAAATTGACACTGAATATTGATATGCGTTTTCAACTAAATAATGATGCAACTGCCTATGAGTTTTCAAAACAATTGTTAGAAATTTATGATGGCAAAATACAAATGGACAGTACCAACGGACTGCTCACCATATTACTGGTAAATCAAAAGGAGAAGTGTGTTTGATACCGCGTATCCCTACGATTCCAACGGATATGCCATTTGAATTCAAACGGTTACAATATCCCGTGCGTTTATCATTTGCGATGTCCATAAACAATGCCCTATGGCGAACACTTCACGTTTGTGGTGTGAATTTGAAGGAATCATGTTTTTCACATGGCCAACTTTATGTTGCCTGTTCCAGAGTCGGTACTCCCAATTGTTTATTTATTCATGCTGAAAATGGAAAAACAAAAAATATTGTTTATCCAATTGTTTTAGACTAACACCTACCATAGTGAGAGTACCCAATTCTTTTTAATTTTTTAGTTTTTACTCCTTGCAGTCTTCATCATTTAGAAGGCATTGGCAATTGGGAATCGGACATCGTCTTTAGAATGTTTTACCTCGAATGTATATAATATAGTTTTTACTCTTTGTCATAGTTGAGAAATAACATTTAATAGTGTATCTTTGTGTTTATTTTTGATAAATATAATATAAACATTTACATTATGTTTTTGTAGTGAGTTTTGATGAGCAGTTCCATACATTCGAAATTAGACTAAGTAAGAAATTTTATTTTTTTGTTATATTTCTAAGTTTATTACTATGCCTTATACGTAGCGAAGTACGTACCGGGCAGCTAGTAAACTATATATTTTTGACTGTTGCTTCTTCATTTTTGCGAAGGTAAAAGTACCTACCATACACTTTTTTCATTAGGTATATGTAGTTACTATAATCAGATGTCTGATTAGGGACAATTAAAATTACAAAATACTTATTTTTCGAAAGTACTGCTTGTTCTTTTCTACCTCAGCCGAAATCTGAAAGATTGGTAAAGAAGATTTATATATGTGATAGGAGGCTGTGTGCAAAATCTGTAACTTTGAGACCCATCCTGTAAGAGTATAATGTTTTCGACTCCTTTTGTGAAAAGCATTTGCATGCCTGCTATTTATACAGAGTGTCCACTTTTGAAGTGGACAAACTTCGAGAGGTGATTATATAAATGATTTGTAACAAGAAATGTCATATAACATATGATCGAAATGGTGACGGTTATTCTTCTATTTATTATTTTTTGATTTCAAGAAAAATTTCAAGTTTTCTATCTTAAAAGATCATCATTCAGTTTTCCTTATAGTCTCATCAAATTTTACCACATATTCGCAAAGGGCAATAAATTAGCTATAATATAAAAGAGTACTTGTGCAGAAAGCACTTTTATTGCAGGCGTGGTAAGGAGAAGAATATCACGATTCTGAAGTTAACGAAATCAGTCCTATTTTTCCAATGGTTTTTTCGATAAAATATGGATATATTATGCACACGCTTTCTTTTCAGTAAGAAATATCTCATTCAGTGTACTTTCGAATGACATATCAACTTTTGGGCCAGTTGCTCATTCTCCGCTATAATATTATGTCTAACATAGTCCAAAAGTTCTGTACCTAAAGTTGCTCTATTTCGAAGTTCAGAATAATTCAGGAGAACCATGAGATATATTAAGTTAAGTTGATATGTTATTCTAAAGTCCACCCAATGAGATATTTTTTACTGAAAAGGAATCGTGTGCATATTTATTGATATATCATCGAAAAAACCATTGGAAAAAAAAGACTGATTTTGTTAACTTCATAATCGTGATATTCTTCTCCTTACCACGCCTGCAATAAGAGTGCTTTCTGCACAAAGACTCTCTCATATTGTAGCAAATTCATTGCCCTTTCCGAATATGTAGTCCAATTTCATAAGACTACAAGAAAATCTAAACAATGATCTTTTAGGAGAAAAAAATTCGAAATTTTTCGTGAAATCAAGAAATGGTAAATTGAAGAATAACCGTCAATATTTCGACCATGTGTTATATGAATTTTTTGTTGCAAATTACTCGAACCCCTCGAGGTTTGTCCACTTTAAAATTAGATACCCTGTATAGGCAATACGAAAATCAACTATCCTGATATTTCTTGATTTCATTCAATTCGTTCATAGAGCCATATCTACTGCAAATCGACAGCATATGAAAACAGAAACTATTTATCAGGGATTCTGTCGATTTAACTGAAGCTTTCACTAAACATTTGAAAATTTCAGGGTTGAAGATTTCAATAGGAAAGGTAAATTTGAAGATGAATAAAGGATAACTATTAGCTCTTACGATATTTAAACTCTAATCGTCGTTTTTTCAGTACCTCACCTTTCTTAATTCACATCAAGTCTTTCGAGTCTTTCTGCCATTTTCTGAACATAATTCAGTATTAATAGAAAAAAATCGAGTTCTTTTCTCCATTTCAATTCATTTCTATTCTTCTTGAGAACACCTTCATCGAAAAAATCCACTAAAATTAATATCCTGCCTCCTCATTTCGATGATCCGGTACCCGAGCGATTAATTTTCAAAATATTGAGCTGAATTTACGGTATTCGGATATTCTGACATGGTTCATATAAGTTAATGAACTAAAGACGAAAATCTCAGATAATAAAATTAATTCCGACCAGCCGTTGACCTAATAGTTCGCGTCCACCAGACATAGTTACACACTTTTTCTCCTTACTCATTCAAATTTCATGAATATCAATGAAATGAAGATCATACATTATTGGTGTCGATTTTAACCAACGAAATTGCATAACTAGGCGAAGAGATTCGAATGGGTGTAGCTTGGTTGACGATGGCCTCTGGAATATTTGTTCAGTTACTCATGGTAGTCATGGTATAGTGTATTAAGTTAAGCCCGGTGTTCACACAACGGTCAATCCTATTGCGGAAATACTCGTAGTAGGTACGGGTGGTCAACTAAGGAATTCCGATTTAAAAGAGAAATAAAACAAAAACTATCAATTTCTAAAAAACTTTATAGGTTTTCACTTCGATTCTCTGAAACAGAATCAATTAAATGTTTATAATTAATTAGAAACAATGGAATTGCTTTCATTAAAGAGTTTCTGCTAAATAATCAATACCCACCAAATTTTATAGAAAGAACAATTTTAAGTTCAGAACGAAAAATATCTAATCAGAATTCTGATGATGATTCTTGCTTCAACTTGAACATGACATTCAAGTGAAATTTAGTGAGCTTAAGTGATTTATCTGTGACACGACATATATTCTATAGTCCGTTCACGAAAGTTTGTTCGCATAGTAGGCGTTTTGTTTATTTATCTGAAGTTGGCAGTATTTGCTGTCATAACGTAAAATAAAGTCAACGTTGCCGAATGTACCGGCCTCATCCGACGAGCTTTCTAGTTATCAGAGAACTCTAGGCAATATTGACAACATTAAGTAAACAGAAAACCGTCAAGAACAACAAATTGTTGAACGTCATTCCTTATATTCCTGATCTTTCAGAAAAAAGAAGAATTGGTTTTCAACATAAAAACTGTTTTCAAAACACGAAATGATTTGCGATCCATTCTAACCAGAACGAAACCAATGAGTGAGACACAACAATAAAAAAAAATGTGTTCACAATATTCCCCGTATATGTGGAAAATCTTATACAGGAGAAACATCAAGACCTTTAGAGATAAGAAAACGGAAACATAAGAACAACATCAAAAATAGAGAATGAATGTATGTTCAAATAGCGGAGATCATATGTGAACTGGAACAACACAAAGATCTTAATGACGGAACTGATAACTATAAAAGAAATATTAAGGAATCCACATGTATTTTGTTAGATGATAATTTGGCCAATTGCTCTGTTGGAATAGATCGTATTTGGATTGATTTTGTAGAAAAAAATGACATCAGGAAATTTCAAAATTAAATGAATCTACATCTCTATGTGTTGACAACTTCCAATGTCAATTAGGCTGCAAAGGAAGAAAAACACAATTCTGAAGATTTTACAAGTTTGTCTGAAGAAGGCGTCTGATATAGACACCGACGTTACATTATCCTTTTCATTTATTTTTTTTTAATTTTACTGTAAGGTAACAATTTCTCAAAACCAATTCTCTTCTGACAAATAGGTGCAAAAATTTTCGCATGAGCACTTCATTACTGTTCCAGAGACTGGGAGTGAAAACCAATAAAGTTTTTTAGAAATGCAGAATCCTCCTAAATCATATTTCAATCGACATCTGAAAAAACTATCAAGTCAGTTTTGATTTTTTTTCTACAAATAATATTCAGCTTTTTGGCAATTCTTTTCTCAAAAAATACGCTGTCCAAATGTCCACCGTTTTTCTGCTAGCACTCTTCGAGTGGTGGATATTTTCCTTCAACGTAATTGGAGTGCGGAGATTGTTGCGGTAGACTATACTTTTAAGGTTTCCCAATAAGTAAAAGTCGCAAGGCGTCAAGTCTGGGCTTCTGGGGGTCGTGAAAGGTCTCCACGCCGAGAAATCAAATTTTCAGGAAAAAGCGTCTGAATAACAGGTAAGAAGCAATTTAAATGGTGATAAGTGGCCCCACCCCGTCTTGCTGAAACCAAGTGTCCCCATTGTATCTATAAAAGTCTTGAAGGGCTGGATCAAAAAAAATTGATTAACATATCCACATGACGATCAGAATCCACTGTTACTGCTCGGCCGCATCCGTCTCCGTAAAAGTACGGATTAATAATGCTTTGTGCGAGTATTATTGCTCACCAAACTGTGACCTTCAGACTATGCAATTGAGTTTCATGTTTCGCTTTGGGGTTTTCTGAAGACCCCATGAATGGACTTCATCAGAACAAAAAAATTGTAATTTTGGTAATACAGGACAAAAGATTCTCACTCGTCCAGAGAACCATGGCGACTGAATTTCCATGAACCCTTCTTTCGTTTAAGACCAACCGCACTTCTCTATTCTTGTTCAAAACAATTTTAGAGCGATTTCAAATCCAAAAATTCATTTTTTTCAAGTTAGATTTTCTCATTGGAGCCTTGATTTTTTTTATATCAACAGAAGGTATTTTGGTTATTGACATAAAAGCTGCATTATTCAATTCTCTTCGTCTCAGTTTTTTTATATTATCGAAGCTTCATCCCATTAAATCCTTCAGTCTTAATTCAAAGAATGTTGAACAAGCTTTGACTATTATTTATTGAAGTTTTATCAGGTTTTACTTTAGTTAGATTAGCCCAGAACGTATTCTTCTGATCAGTTCAGTAACACATTAACATTGGTTTTCGTTTATGTTGGCTCAAAATGACTTGTGCTCAATTGCTTTGACCGTTTTGAATAATTTCTTGGTAAAGCTATTTTATCAAAGAATTTAAGATACCTATAAAATAATTCAATCAACTCAGGTGACAGCTCGACTGATGAAATCTTTGTGACTATGTTCTTGTAAGTTTAGATGATGCACATTATTCAACTCAACTTTGATTGTTATCAATGCCATACGAATCAACAGCTTTCGGAGGTTTCTTCCAACTTATCCTGGGAGCTATGTTGTTGTTTTCATCTTCGAAAAAATGTAACTACAATCAGAATGTCTATTGATGATCATCAATAGTGATATTCCATTTTGCCAACATTGACTGGGATCCTCAGTTCAGCTAAGATGTAATAAACACTTTTTGAGTTATTCCTTTCACGAACATAAGTGAAACGTATAGAGTAAAAGGAATACCAGTAGGTACAATCACATTTCTTCAATCAATGTTAAACTTTCAGGAAAAATTAAATTTTAATCTTGAAAGCTATATAAATTAAATCCACTGAAATGTAACAATGAGTTCATCAGATGGCGTTAGCGTTAATCTTGTCAACAATTTCTTTGAGATGTGAGTCACGTAATTGTGAAAGCGCGTGCACGCATAAGAACAATATGCTCGCCAGAATTAATTCGAAGGAACATCTTAGAGTTTTCGTGAATGAAATACTCTTCAGTGTTTGGTAATTGTAATTTGATTGTAGGTTTTCTACAGGTTGTGGTAGTTTTTTCTGATAATTGCTAGAAGAAGGTTTGCTCGATATCCTCTCATCCACCTTTTTCTGGCTGGTCTTCAACATTGAAACCGCGATCAAAACAAAATCGCTCACGAACTCAAGGATAACATGAATCCTAAAACAAATGCAGAAGACATGGATGATCTCCCACGAGTTTTTGAAATTAAAAAAGAGGCAATTATTTAACTAAACTAGTGGAAGAATAATTTTTCTTTAAATTCTTCGTTAATACTATACATAATTTCTTGTTATGTACTGTTATTTATATTCAACCAAAAATATTTCCTTAGTGATTTTGGCATTGAGGAATGTGTGATGTTTGTATCGATAACATAAAAACATATGTACTAAAATTCTAATGTATGAATGTATCCATTCATTCATACAAATTGGGTCATTTCCAGATTTCATTACAAAGTTTAAATCCCCAATTCTTCTGACTTATGTTCTTAAACTACAAAACCTACATCAACAAAACCATTTACATTGCTGTTCATAAAATACCGATTTAATGAACAATTTATCGAATAGAAAAGTGGCGTTATATGGCTACGCTACGACCATACCGTGTGTGGTCAATAAAAACTGACTTTTGAAGTTCAGTCTGGACAAATCCTGTACATTATGTCATTAAATCTGACGTTACCAGACTATCTAAATCCCCTCTTCTTCTTAATTTTATGTTCTTCACCTACAAAACCTACATCAACAAAACCATTAAAATTCCTGTTCATAAAATACCAATTTAATGACTAATTTATCCACTAGAAAAGTGTCGTTATACTGGCTAAGACAATACCGTGTGTGGTCAATAAAAACCTAATCGAGGTTACCATGCAAAAACACTCTCTACCACTTGAAATAGTAATTTCTGATTCTTTTGTGAAGCACACTGATCACGTTTCGCTGTTTATTCATTTGTTTTGTTGACAAGATACAAAACGTAGGTAGGTCCCTTGTAAAAATATTAACCTATCATAGAATGAAGCAAAGCTTGGAGCAAATCAGATAATTCGAAACATGATGAATGAGCTCTTGAAGTTCACTCAAAAATGAAGGATTTCTTTGCTCAGCCTAAGGAAAACTTTCCCTAGAAACAGGAACACAGCAAGTATTGAAATATTCATTCTAATGCCTGGACAATTCATGTACATTTTTGTTATTAAAGCCGCCGTTACCAGCACTATCTTAATCCCCAATTCTTCTTAACTCTATGTTCTTCACCTACTAAACCTACATCAACAAAACCATTAAAATTCCTGTTCATAAAATACCGATTTAATGACTATTTATCGACTAGAAAAGTGTCGTTATATTGGCTAAGACAATACCGTGTGTGGTCAATAAAAACCTAATCGATAGAGGTTACCATGCAAAACACACCTCTACTACTTGAAATAGTAATTTCTGATTCTATTGTGCAGCACACTGAACACGTTTCGCTGTTTATTCATTTGTTTTGTTGACAAGATGCAGAACATAGGTAGGCCTCTTGTGAAAGCACAGTGGAAGTTCCTTATAACGAACGTGTGTATAACGAATTTCATACAACTTGAATCCAAATTCCATGTTAAAAACACCTTCTAAAACGAAGTAAATTCGCTCCATAACGAAATATTCAAAGAACATCGCTCTTTGAATGGGTATTGATGAGAAGGTATAAGGGTGGGTTTTTCCGAAATTTTTCCGGGCGTACGTAAAAATCCCGACCATCATTACGGCGGACCGAGAGATCCTCCTGAACTGTTTTAAACACACCCCTGGCTGTTTGGTTTCAATACTACCATTACGCTAGTATAAAAGTTGTGCGAAAATGTCTAAAAGTAAGTGCTTAAATTTGAATGATAAACTTTCATTTATCAGCGAAGTATAAGTTTCTGTATAACGAAATTTCTTTATACCTAACGAAGTTTTTTTTCGGATTTAGCGCTTTCGTTATGGGGAAGTTCCTGCACAATATTCACATATCATAGAATGAAACAAATCTTAGCGCAAATGAGATAATTCGAAACATGTTAAATGAACTCTTGAATTTCACTCAAAAATTAAGGATATCTTTGCTCACCTAAGATGAATTATCCCCAGAAACGGGAAAACAGCATGATGTGTTGAAATATTCATGCTTATGCCTGGACAAATCCTGTACATTATTGTTGTTAAAGCTGCCGTTTCCAACTCTATCTAAATCCCCAATTCTTCTTAACTTTATGTTCTTCACCTACAAAACCTACATCAACAAAACCATTAAAATTCCTGTTCATAAACAACCGATTTAATGACTAATTTATCCACTAGAAAAGTGTCGTTATACTGCTAAGACAATACCGTGTGTGGTCAATAAAAACCTAATCGATAGAGGTTACCATGCAAAACACACCTCTAGCACTTGAAATAGTAATTTCTGATTCTATTGTGAAGCACACTGATCACGTTTCGCTGTTTATTCATTTGTTTTGTTGACAAGATGCAGAACAATAGGTAGACCTCTTGTTTGACCGACAAATGGGCCATCTGCTCTTCGAGTTGGCCATGAGTAGGTCGGCCAGTCCAGCGATTTGAGTTACCTACGGTGTCACTTTTACTTTATCTCTGCCGGATATATAATATCGAGCTGAATGGAGGTAAAAGTTGGTTTACTTTCTTTCGGATGATTTGGCCGAGCGAAAGAATCACGCCTACTTGATTCGGTGTCTTCCTGTTGGCGTTGCAGACGCTAGATGTAATAAGAGGATTATTGCGTATGAAATAGTGCTTACTTGTTGTTTTGATAATTGTAGGAAACTTATAATGTTATTTATTGAAATATAATCTGGGAGAATTATGCATTTCTGAAAACTCTCCCTTTTCACTGCCAGTCTCTGAAACAGAAATAATCAAAAAAATATTGAGATGAAATGCTCGTGCGAAAATCTTTGCACTAATTTGTCAGGAGCAAATTGTTTCTGAAAAAATTGTTGCCTGCAGTAAAACTAAGGAAGTTAATAAATGCAAGGGATAATGTAACGTTCGTTCTCTTTAGACAAACTTAAAATCTAAATCTTCTTAATTGTGTGTTTTTTCATTTGCAAATGAAAAAAACACAATTATATTAGTTCTACTGTTAGATCATAATTTTTTCAAAAACAATTTGCTCCTGTCACATTAATGCGAATATTTTCTGCAGGAGCATTTCATCTTGATTAAAAATTCTTAAATATTTCTCTTTAAGATACTGGGAGTAAAAACCTAAAAAGTTTTTTAGAAATTATAATATTGTTGTATGGTGGTATCATTTTTGATAGGGAAATAATTCGGATTCTTCATGAATCAGTCGAGTTCCGGTTCAGGTTCAAAATGCGAAACTTACAGATCGTAAGGCCAAATATGGCTCGTTATTCAGCTGAAAACAATTGTGTAAGAATATACAAATGTCTGAAACCTTTTTCTCTTCTTTAAGAGTTTTCCGTGATTTCTTCAAGAAATATTTTCCAATTAATGTATCATCAGAAAATCTCAACGATTTGATTTCAATTTAAGTTTTTCAAAAGTAAAATCATTGAAATCGTCGAAAAAAGCTAGCGAGTTCAAACGATCAGAATTGGCGGTGTAGTGTGACATACTAGTTAGCTGGTTTAAAACACCCTCCTGGCCCAAGAGCAAGAATTACGTATTTTGTATCTGAAAATTGAAGTTATTTATTCGAATAGTTTTAAGTTTCAACTTTGTAAAAACGGCGAGGCAGGGTTTTTTCTACTGAGGTTTTTCCCTGTGCTCTGGTATCATACGACAGAATAGTATGGTACCCCGTTTTGCACCAATCTCAGCTAGGGACTTTTTTGTTTCATGTATCGTATTGTGTTAGATCTCAATTCAAAAGAATATACAATATATCCCAATAATTCAATTATTATCACAGTTCACGACTATGCCAACTGTCTACTCTGTTGTGAATATCTTCCCCACTAATTATGCTTACTGGCACAGTGGCACATCATAGTGGTGCGACTTCAGAACTTCAGAAGTATACAGGTGTCTACTTTCAAAGTGGACAAACTTCGAGGGTTGATTATACAAGTGGTTTGCAGCAAAAAATGTCATATAACACATGGTCGAAATGTTGACGGTTATTCTTCATTTTAACTTTTCTTGATTTCACGAAATATTTCGAGTTTTTTCTCTGAAATGATCATTACTCAGTTTTCCTTGTAGTTCCATTAACTTTGACCCCATATTCGGAAAGGGCAATACATTTTCTACCAGATGAGGGAGTCTGTATGGAGAAAAAACTCTTATTACAGGTGTGGTAAGGAGAAGAATATCACGATTCTGAAGTTAACATAATCAGTCCTATTTTTCCAATGGTTTTTTCGATGAAATATTGATAATTATGCACACGTTTTTTTTCAGTAAGAAGTTCCTCATTTAGTGTACGTTTGAATGACATACCAACTTTTGTGCTAGCTGCTCATTCTCAGTTATAATATCATGGCTAACATGATAACAACAAAAAAGTCTAAAATTCTGAACCAAATTTGCTCTATTTCGAAGCTCTTCGTGATCGAATTGTTTATAATTGGAAAATTTTTCCTTTATATCTTCCAACAGAATTGGTTGAATATTTCGAAAGTATATCTGAAAAGTCTAAACAAAATAAGAGCAAGTGAACCAAAAGGAAATAATGTGTTGAAAGATTATTATCTGGGCTATGTATTTTCAACCTTTGATTGAATCAGTTTGGCACATAATTCATTCAATCTATTTTGAGTCTAGATCTTGAAATTGAGCCCAGATATCAATCATCGAATGTTTTACTCATGGAATTGAGATTTGAGGAAATGGAAATGAGTACAGACAAAAAACTGTGAGAACGACATTAAAGCAGAAGATACTATAAGGGACCCTCGCTGGGATCGGCACCTTGACGTTGGTGTGAGGGCTTAAGTAACTACAATGAATCTTGGGGCGATGTCGACGGAACACAGTTCCGGCAGGGTCACCCATGTCGATAAGGTCCAAGACGAGTGGCGAAAAACTAAGACTGATCCATAAGCCTCCCTGTTAGGTCATGTCTCTGCAGGGAGTGCTTTGGCGCGGTGGGGATCCGCCCGAGTAGCCTCTATGGTTTGCTCTGAACAATCCCCCCCAAGCCAGTGGTGGAACAGCATACGCCGAGGGCTGCATGGCCAGCGGGAAGGCTGGTCGCTAGTATGCGAACTCCTGGTACCGGGGGACCCCAGGTTTAACTACCCTTGCTGCATCAACAGGCTCTGATGCAGTGGACTTAGTATTTCCTGCACAAAGAGAAACCCATATATGGAACAATCTAACACAAAAAAGGAAGAGGAGTCACCAAAGGAATCGCCAGAGACAACCATTGTTTCTGAGATTCCCATGGAGACGGATGCGGTTCAGGCTGACGAAGGCCAAACCGAAAAGACACCTGAGGTGCAGAACTCCCCAGTTCTAACCTCAACAATACCTGCCTCCTCAGCGGAGGCCATAACTGATGAAGACCGGCTCCTCGAAGGCACTTCTTCGGACGAATCTGTGCGGGCTCCGCTTAAAGAGCAGTCCAACAGACGACGTCTGAAGAAATCCGAGAGGAAAAGGTACAAATGGTTGGTGAGTCAGGGACATACGCACGAAGAGGCGCTCTTACTCTGCAAGCTGACCATCGCAGAACGGGAGGCCCTACATCCTGCTCCTGCTGTGAAGCGGGTCAGGTCCGAGGAGTCAACCCCCGAGCAAAGTGCGACAAAGAAAGCAAAAACGCAACAACCTGGGTCGTCGACGTCTCGAGCTGATCCCAAACGGGAACAATCGAGACCCTCGACGTCTCAGGGGAAAGGCGTAAAGGGCACGCAGAGACCACTCGACGCTCGAGTTGCCTCCACAAGTAGGCCTCAGCAGAAGTCCGGCTCTCGAACTGCCGTCAGACCGCCCAAATCCACCTACAGCGGGATGCTCAAGGGAGTAAAGGTTGGACTCGTTCCGGCCGATCATCCCGAGAGCAACCTAGCGGTAGAGGATATGACCGAGCTGGAAAAAAGACTGGCTCGTCTTATACTGGGGTGTGAGGACAACATAGTCCCCACCTTCAATAATGTGGTATTTCGCCCAGGCTTCATGGTGATTAACTGTGATAATCAGGCTACAGCCGACTGGGTGAAATCCAAAGAAGAGGAGCTGCAACTCCCCCACATGAAGGTCCAAGTCAGGGATGAAAAGAACATCCCAGGTGCGGCGGTGGCCACTGCCTATTTCCCAAATAGCTTGGAGTACACCGTCGAGGAGATCCGGACCTTCATCGACAAACAAAACCCCAGTGTAAACACCGCTCAGTGGAAAGTGCTGAAGGTAGGGGACACGGGGAAAAACTGCCGAGAGATCGTTTTCTCGCTGGACTGTGGAAGCCTAGCCGCTCTACAAGCGCTAGATTGCATGGTCAACTACAGACTGGGAAAGGTCAAGTTTTGGACGAAAAAACCAGCGAGCACTCAAAGCTCTGCGGCTGCTGGCGAGGTGGTACCTGGGAGTTCTGGCGCCGTGGTTCACGATTCTGCCCTAGCGGAGTCAGAGCCCTCGGCGTCAGCCCAGGCGACTGTTACGCCGGCTCCAATGGAAGTAGTCCAAACTTCCAGCAGGGCGGAGGAAGAGCCCAAGACAACAAAGGCTCTTAAGCAAGAGAAACCGGGGGACAGAAGGCCGCCTCCACTCCGGCAGGAGCGCGACAAGCGACCTATTCCCCGGAATAAAGGAAAACCGTGGAAACACACAAAGGAGGAACACCATTAGGTGCCTCCAAATCAACCTCCACCACGCCAAGGCTGCTACAGATGCGGCCCTCTGGAGGTTGGTAAAACAAGACCTAGACGTAATGCTGGTACAGGAGCCTTGGGTCATGGGATCCAAGATCAAAGGACTACCAAATGGGTCAGGTAAACTTATTTATCATGAAGGGGCGCTGGCCCCCAGAGCGGCACTCTACATTAACAAAAACTTACAATATCTGCCTCTCTCCAGATTTATACAACGCGACATTGCAGCAGTAGTTATGGATGTCCGTCTTCCCGGAGGTAACGTCAAAGTGGTCATAGCTTCAAGTTACCACCATGAGGAGGAAGCATCCCCACCCGAGGAGGTGGCCAATTTGGTGAACTACTGCAAAAAGCTGAACATGCAATTCATCATCGGATGTGATAGCAACGCACACCACACAGTCTGGGCGAGCTCTAATATCAACAGAAGAGGTGAGAATTTACTTGATTTTCTTATGACTGAAGGGGTGGGAGTAGCAAATCGGGGTAGTGAACCTACATTCCGCAATGCAATCAGGGAAGAGGTACTGGACCTTACCCTTATTAGCCCAGCCCTACATCACAAAATTTCGAACTGGCATGTCTCAGATGAGGCTTCCCTATCTGACCACAGACAAATCCGGTTCGACATCGACATTGAGCCGATAATACAGGAGCCTAAAAGGAATCCTAGAAGGACCAACTGGGAGCTTTACCGCTGTCTGCTGGAGGGCAGCGGGGAGCTTTCGGGGGTCAGGGGCATGGACTCTGTGGATGGCATTGACCTGGCTGCGGAGCACCTCCGAAGCCGGATTTTAACGGCTTATGAGGATAGCTGTCCGCTCAAACGGTCGACATCCAGTAGGGACGTGCCCTGGTGGAACTCCAACCTCGCAAAGCTACGTAAGAAAGCCCGCACACTATATAATAAATGGTCTAAATCTAGGACGCTGGAAGACAAGACTGCTTATAGAGCGGCAACGACTGAATATAGTAAAGAACTGCGTAATGCCAAGCGGAAGTCGTGGCGTACCTTTTGTCAGAGCATTGAGGACACGCCAAATGCCGCCAGACTACATAAGGTCTTATCAAAAGACCATAGTAATGGTCTAGGGCAGCTAAGGGGAATGGATGGTGAGATGACTGGCACAGATGACGAGACGTTGTCACTCATGCTAGAGACTCACTTTCCAGGCTCCCGAATCTTTCTGGGCAATAAACCGAATCAGGATGTCTCGGCACCCAGACGAGGAGCCAGAAAGATTGCCGCCAAACTCTTTACAAAAGAGAGGGTTCGATGGGCAATCGAGTCCTTCAAACCTTATAAATCTCCAGGCGGGGATGGCATCTACCCGGTACTGCTTCAGAGGGGACTGCAGGTCATACTCCCGGACCTCGTGGACCTCTTTCGACGGAGCTTCACCTGGGGATACATCCCTGAATGCTGGCGGGACGTGAGAGTGAGCTTCATTCCTAAGGCTGGTAAACGGCCAGGGACTGATGCAAAATCATTCCGCCCTATCAGCCTATCTCCTTTCTCTTGAAAGCGATGGAGAAGATAATTGATCAAGATATTAGAGCGGGCTTACTTTCTAAGTTTCCTCTACACAAAGATCAGTATGCATATCAAGCAGGAAAATCAACGATTTCAGCTCTCCATAGCCTCACCAGGAAACTGGAGAAAGCCTTAGAGTTCAAAGAGGTTGCTCTTTGCGCTTTTATTGACATAGAAGGCGCGTTCTCGAATACGCCAAGGAAGTCCATCCACCGTGCGCTGGTCAAGAGAGGAGTGGAGCCGGCAACGGTTGCTTGGATTATGGCTTCGCTGAACAGCCGGATAATCAATATGCAACTGGGCGCAGCTTCAGTTACTGCGACGCCCGGAGACGGATGCCCACAAGGGGGATGCTTATCGCCACTCTTGTGGTCACTGGTCGTTGACGATCTTCTTAAAACACTTACAAGTGCGGGTTTTGAGATCTGCGGTTACGCAGATGACCTTGTGATAATGGTTCGGGGTAAGCATGACGACACAATTAGTGATCGAATGCAAACTGCCCTAACCTTAACTCACGAGTGGTGTCTCCGAGAAGGTCTCAATATAAATCCCAAAAAGACGATATTACTGCCATTCACCAAGAGGAAAAAACTCTCTCTTAAAACAATTACTATGAACGGGACCACCCTAACCCCAACGAACCACACACCAAATATCTTGGTGTGATCTTCGACCAAAAACTCTCCTGGAGTTTACACCTCGAAGCTGTGATCAGTAAGGGCCAGAGAGCTCTCTTCATATGCCAGAGGATGGTCGGAGGTACGTGGGGATTAAAACCTGAACTAACGAATTGGATTTACAAATCCATTGTTCGGCCAATCGTGAGCTACGCGGCTCTCATTTGGTGGCCAAGAGCAAAACTAGTTTCGGGACAACTAGCCCTAGGAAAACTACAAAGAACAGCGTGTCTATCCGTAACAGGCGCATCTCGCTCCTGCCCAACTGCTGCCATGCAAGTCATCCTGGACCTGCCTCCTCTAGAGATTTTTCTGGAAAGTGAGGCGGCCAGATGGGCTCTCCGAGTAGCAAGGGAGCGGGAGCTGAAAATTGGTGACTACTCAGGGCACCTCCGCATTCTAAATGAGTGTAAGAAGCTTCAGGATGTAGTCACAGACAACCTCCCCTTGAGACACGAGTTTCAGAAAAACTTTACCACGACATTCCCAAGTCGTGACCAATGGGCTAATAAAGAATTAGTTTTCCCCAGAGGGTCTACGGTATTTTATACTGATGGCTCGAAAACTGAAGACGGACGAGTCGGAGCCGGTGTTTACGGTCCCTCAATCCAATTAGCCATACCAATGGGTCTCTGTCCTTCGGTTTTTCAGGCAGAGACACTTGCTATAAGGGAGTGCGTTGCGCTCTGTGCGGAACGCAACTACCAAAGAAAGAAAATATATATAGCATCTGACAGCAGAGCAGCCCTGCTAGCGCTTGACTCTCCACAAGTGAAGTCAAAGTTGGTCTGGGAATGCAAAACGTCACTTAACCTACTCGGAGAAAAGAACCAGGTCAATCTCATCTGGGTGCCTGGTCACTCCGGGATTCACGGCAATGAAGCGGCAGACCGACTGGCCAGGGAAGGAGGGACAACCCCCTTCACTGGACCAGAACCGTTTTGCGGCTTCCCAGCCAGTCATCAGGCAATGGCTATTAAGGACTGGGAACAAAAGAGGAAGCTTATGTCCTGGCGTACGACCAATGGTCAAAAGCAAGCTAAGTCACTTCTCTCTCACTCGACGAGCTGGACCAAGAAAGTCCTCTCACTCAGCAAATTGGAACTGAGGAAACTGACGGGCGCTCTCACTGGGCACTGTCCTGTGAGGTATCACTTAAAAAACATGGGAAAGGCGCCCGATAGTACATGTCG
The DNA here is from genome assembly GCA_013421045.1 of Propylea japonica. NCBI lineage: Eukaryota > Metazoa > Arthropoda > Insecta > Coleoptera > Coccinellidae > Propylea > Propylea japonica. Next base: position 48,931,527 of record CM024245.1, read on the forward strand.
CTTCTGTCAAGAAGCCACCGAGACAGCTAGACACCTGCTATGTGAGTGTGAAGCTGTTCACCAGAAACGGTTACGGCATCTTGGCTCCAGGTTCCTAAAGCCTGAACAAGTAATGGATGTGGCCCCCAGAAAGGTGGTGAAGTTCATTGAGACTTTGCTGCCGGACTGGTAAACAGCGCGGGGATGCACAATAGATCTTAAGGTCAAGGTGCTCGCAAGGTCGGTTTTGATCTGTCGCCCCTCCTCTAATCTAATCTAATCTAATCTACTATCAGGATAATAAATAATAAAAGAAAATCGAGTAAATGAAAATTTCATATACGAAGTAAATTGTGAGTGTGGAAGAGCCTATATTGGAGAAACTCAACGTTATTTGAGTGAACAAATGTAAAAAAGATGACCAGCAGATGGTGATCTTTCCACTTCGAGGCTTTCTTCCTTCTATCTCACAAACTATTATTCAAAAAATCTCTCTTCTCGATTTCACTACATACTCTTCTTCAAATCCATTCATCTCATTATTGGGAACCAAATTTCAACGTTTGGTATAATGATAGAGTGCAATGGGAATAGCACATGCGAACTCCGAATTTCTCATGGACCGGAACAAATCTGCATTGTCTTATTCATAATTATCTTCTCCAAATTCAACGAATAGACCTAGCAAATTATACTCTTCCATAACTGAGAATAGATGTTAAAGTAATTACTATCATACGGTTAAGTGTGTTAAATTCAGGTTGGATTGAAGATACATCCTTCAATTATTTTCAACTACATTATACTAGATTGGTGAATAAATAAGACATTGTCAGATAACCAGAAGAATAAATACTATTAAGGCCCTGTTTCAAAACTTGTTGATAACAGGGGTATTCCTTGGATACAAAAAGTTCGTCGAATGTAGGAATACAAACAATTCATAACCGACAAACAGTTTAATATTTTATGTAATCTCACTAAATTAAGACTAATCGTCTTTTCTATATAAACGAACCCAAAATTTCATTACATCACAATCCTCATTCAGTTTGAGGTCCTCCATCTCCAGTTAGCCGTTGTCGCTTACGTCATCAGTCACCCTATATATTGGAACTGTCTACCAATATAGTTCCAAAATAGTGTCATAATGAAATATTTGAATATATCCATTGGTACTTTTTTTGGAGGACCCACTACTTTTGAAAATTGGGAAAAACTCAATGTCCAGAGTCAGCGCCTTATTTCAATAGCTATAACAATATATTTACGTATTTTCAAGGTTATAGAAAGTCAAAAACCTACCGTTCCTTTAAAAGAACGGTCTCATTCACATAGCAAAAGTCAGAATTCGAAATTATGTAGAAGCTGAATTCTACCCTGATAATATGTGATAAAGTGTGGACCAAATAATTTCATTAGCAAAACCAATGAATTATAAACGTATGAAAAAATTCGTACCTGGACATAATGAGGTATTTGAAGGGCTAATAAATTTCCGAAGAACAGTGCGATTTAAAGTCAATCTAAACGATGAAGAACTTTGTGGGTTATATCCAGAGTTGAAAACTGCATTATTTCAAGTGATAACCTTAAGGCCATCAATATTCTTCATTATAAGCGTGAATAGGGAACTTTTAGATAGGTGTTCTTTATACGGAACGGTAGGTTCATTTGAGTTAATATACAAAGTTATTATTGTTATTTCATATCCAATTTCAAGAAAATTTTGCACTCGAAGGGACGAATTTTTGTAATTAAAACAAATTTCTAGATTACTTCTTTTTCCGCCACAATATCTGTGTTTTCCTTTTTTCATTTCAGAACGAAACCTTCCTAACACGAAAATTAGCATAATTAATTCGATTAATTTTCTAGTTAATTATTTATAGTCGAATGAACAATATTATTATCATTCATATTAACTGAGATAGAACGAATTCCATAATTGTTCTATTATTCCTTTATAATCCTAATTACTTTTACCATTCTAATCTATTGATTAAATCGACTTGAGTAGCAAAATTTAGTACCATCGTTACCGATTATACTTTTATTAAGTTAGTTAAATTGCTCTCAGCAAACAATGAAAATTTCTCACCCATCTGTGAAAAAAGGAACCGATAAACGAACAAGAAGCTGGTAACTCAATCCACAGATTGAATCAGCGCTTAGCAACCTTATATTCAGGATATAACGTAAGGTTAGAGAATTACGAAACATGAGTATTTGACTTTCGATCAAATAAATGGACAACCCCTTGAAATTTGTAATACAGTGGAACTTCCCTATATCGAAAGCGCTAAATCTGCAAAAAAATCATTTTAAAGAAATTTCGTTATATTTGTTTCTACATATAGTCGGCAATGTCGCGGTCGACTTCACTGATAAATTTAAGCTTATCATTCAAACTTAAGCACTTGCTTTTAGATATTTTCGCACAACTTTCACACTAGCGTAATGGTTAGATTGAAATCCAACAGCCACGGGTGTATTTAAAACTGTTTCAGAAGGATCTCTCTGCCCGCCGTAATGATTTAGTTTAAAATTTCGAAAAAACCCACCTTTACCAATACCCATTCAAAGAGTGACGTTCTTCTAATATTTCGTTATAGAGAGAATTTACTTCGTTTTAGAGGGTGTTTTCAACATGGAATTTTAATTCGAGGTGCAATGACTTTTACGAAATTCGCTATACAGACGTTCGTTATAGGGAAGTTCCACTGTATTTTCTCAATGTTTGCAGAGCATTTTAATTGGTTTACCGTGTATACCAAATTTTAAGTCAATAGCAATAAATGGTCAAGTATATATAAAAATGGATCGATGTTTATATGAGCTTTTATCTTGAATTAAACTGCCTTTAACTTTTGATGTCGTTATTCTGAAACACCCTAGTTTTGTTCTGATTAAGTCGATGCATAAGATATTTTTTCTTTGTGGCTATCACACAATTCAATTTATCATATATCTATAGCTTTTTCTACACCCCACTTTGAAGTGATCTAATCAATTTGATTTTTTGAAAAACGAATAAACTGAAGCAGTTATAAGAATCATATCTACAGGGTGACTGGTGACATAGGGGACAACGGCTAACTGGAGATGAAACTTCAAACTGAATGAGGATTGTGGGTTGGAATGTCCCATAAGGTTATTAGTTTCAGAGATAGATACAGGATATTTTTGCAGAAGTGCTAAAACTACAAACGCCCATTTCTTTGGCAATATGGCAAATTTTTCGCTGCTATTTGGCAAGCTTGTTACTATACATATTCTGCATCAGATCGAGAAAAAAAAACTCAAAAAATTGCAGGTCCATATTCAACAATTTCAATTTCCGTGTCAGGTGAGAAATATCACTCTGTTTATAAGATAAAAAAACCTTAAATAGAAAATCGAATCTGCAGAGAACACCTAGTGAAAATATGTTTATAGTTTGAATGGCACAAATTTTTTATAGTTGTTATGATATGTTGAGAGTCGAATATTACAATTTATTCATGTCCACTTGAAAAAACATACTATTCCTGAGCATTTGTTTATTTGATTTTTATTAATCATATGTGCTACTGTTCTTTTTTGTGTGTTTGTTTGTATTGTTTTTTCAATTTTTTTCATAATATTGATAGATGATTCAATAAAAAAGGATTTCAAGATGAGAAGAATATTCAAAATGCGTCAGGATTATTTGAGCATCTCGAATGCAGTGTTTTTTATCAGGAATGGTATGTTTCTTCAAGTGAATATGAATTAATTGTAATGTTCGACTTTCAACATATCATGAAAACTAAAAAAAATGGTGCCATTCAAACTAAAAACAGATTTTTACTCAATGGTTTTTGCAGATCCAATTTTCCATTTCAATTTTTTTTATCTCATATACTTACCGAGTGATATTTCTCACCTGACATGAAAATTGAAATTCTTGAATACGGACCTGAAATTTTCGAGGTTTTTTCTTTTCGATCTGATGGAGAATATGTATAGTAACTGGCTTGCCAAATATTAGCGAAAAATTTGCCATATTGACGAAGAAATGGAAGTTTAAAGTTTTGGCATTTTTGCCGAAAATACCCTGTATCTCTATTCTCTGAAACTTATAGCCTCATGGGACATTTAAACCCACAATCCTCATTCATTGAGGTCCTCTATCTCCAGTTAGCCGTTGTCCCTCACGTCACCAGTCAACCTGTATATTTCTCATCCTGTATCAATTCCGAGATCAATTCAGACTTCAATCATGTTTTGAATACTAAAAATGAAAAATGTTTTCTCTTGAAATAACAGATTATTTTTTATTATTAGAAATAAAAGAAATATCTAGTTTTTTTTACCAAAATATTTTAATTTGATCAATATTGTTCTAGTTCATTTCTTATGTTTGAACAAAGAAAATTATAATAATTTATATTAACTGAGACAGAACTAATCACATAATTGTTCTATTATTCCTTATTAAAGCTTCACCATTACTTCTACCATCCTTACCCTTGAGTAATCGTCAAAGTAGCAATATTTACTATCGCCGTTTTAATACTGATTACGATTACTTATCGTACTTTTATTGAGTAATTGAAATTGGTTGTAACAATACAGAATTTCTCACTCATCTGTGAAAAAAGAACCAAATGAACAAGATGCTGGTGTAACTCAGTCCACAGCTTGAATCACCGCTTAGCAACCTTATATTCAGGATATAACGGAGGAAGTCGCGAATTAACATAAGTATTTCACTTTCTATAACGTGGCTCGGCTCATCTTTCACTGACCAAACTGATAGAAATTTTCTCTACTCTTTATTCATTCGCAGTTCCGAATTCTCATCCCATATTTTTGAAAACCATGACATGGAATCTGTGAGGCGGATATCGAACAATGGCCAACCGACAATCTCTTCTTGTTCCAGTGTTTTATTGCTTCTTAATGTTATGATGATGATGAGATAAACTATCGCCAATGATTACCAATTATGTTTTGAGCTATAAAGTAGATGTTTAGCAGCTGCTTTCAAGTGCGGAGACCTTTCGCGGAAATGTTCGCCGGAGTATTTTTCACTGAAAACTGTTTGTCTGAATGCAATGGCTCTGCATTCTGTCTGTTGAACTAGAAAGCAGTTCAATCTTGTTGACTAATTTTGTGATTCCATTTGTAATCACTGAAGGTCTTGAATCAAAAGTAACCCAGCCTTAAACTTCGTTACAAATAGATGAAGTAAAAGATGTTTATGAGTAATAACCAGAATGAACTGTTTTGTATGATTCTATAGCTATAAACAAGGTAGACAACATATTGAATACTTCTTCATCTTTATGTGCAAAATGACTCTGGCCTTCTCCAAAAACTTTTTGTGATAGCCATTTTGCTTAAGAATTTGAGATACAGTGCGCAAAAAATTAACGCACATTCTGAAAATTTCAATTTTAATGAAAGTTAACTCTACATTGACTTTAAAACTTATTTTTTATGTTCTCTCGGGAAGGTTTTGAACGAAACAAGACACATTAAATGGAAGAAAAATTCAGGATTTCTGCGAATCTTATGTGGACGAAGAGGAATAAACAATTTTCAAAATAGTGGAATGCTGATAAGTGACTTAATACTTGATATTTCCATCACTTGCGTTAATTACAGCTCGGCAACGACTGTCCATAATCAAAGTGAGTGATCTTAAAATGTTCTGATCTAATCCTTCCCAGATTTCTCTGAGTTGGATTCCTAAGTCATTAAGAGCAGCTGGATGACTTTCTGAACTTCTCAGCCTTCTATTGAGGTTGTCCCAAACCTGATCAATCGGATTGAGATCTGGACTTCTGGCTGGCCATTCCATTCGAGAAACTTCAACCTCTTCAAGGTACTCCTGAACGATGCGCGCACGATGGGGTCTGGCATTATCGTCCATAAAAATGAAATTTTCACCAATATATGGGGCAAATGGCACTACATGCTCTTCAAAATGTTTCTTATATACCTATATGAATTCATAGCTCCATGATCAGCGACCACTAGGTCTGTGCGAGCAGTCAAAGATATTCTACCCCATATCATAATCGATCCTCCCCCGAAACCAGTAGTATTCAGGACATTGCACTGAACATATCTTTCATGTGGACGTCTGTATACAAGGGGACGTCGATTACAATGGTAGAGGCGGAATCTAGACTCATATGTGAAGAGAACTCTTTCTCAATCAGGCTCTTCCCAATAGATATGCTCTCTCGCAAAATCCAAACGCGCCCTTCGATGGGCTGGGGTAAGAGCTGGGCCTCTTGCCGCGACACGAGGCCTTAAATCATATTCTTTGAGGCGATTTCTTATTGTCTGGGTGCTAATTTTGACCTCATGAGTTTGCTCAAGCTGATTTTGAAGGAGGCGAGCGGTTGCAAACCGTTGTCCCAACGAAGAACCTTTCAAGTACCAAACGTTCTTGAATGGCAGTTGTTACCCGTGGTCTACCCTGTCCTGGTCTTCGGACATTCATACCTGTCTCCCTGAATCGCTGCAGCATTCTGCACACACTTGTATGGGAAACTCCAAACCTTTCTGCAATTCTTGTGTATGTCCACCCTTCTTCTCGCAAAACTACAGCTTGGGCACATTCCTCTTGGGTCAAATTGCGTGTTTCGCGTTGCATAGCGATCGAGTGTAGAAAATCAAACGAAAGAAAAACTATTGATCACCAGAATTGATTGAGAACAACTGATTTCAGAATGGAGCCAATACATTCAAAATCTGATAATCTCATCTTTTTTCATTCCTGCTGGGACAAAATATCTGTATTGAAGAAAAACGTTGAAAGTGGATAACATATGAATGCATAATTCTGAGAAAAATAATTATCATTGAGAACACCTTCAGTTGTAGAATAAATTTGAGATTTCCACAATGTGCGTTAATTTTTTTGCGCAGTGTATATTCTGAATTGCTTCAGTTTCATCTTCTAGTACATTTTGAATCTAAGTGCCAGAGTACTCAAAAGTATTCATCGAAATTATGCTGTCTTTAAGATGATAAATTGAAGAATGGGGAAATATGTGAAATTCCTGAGCAGAAAGGCTACCCCAAAAAATTATTTGAATAGGCCAAAGCTCAAAGCAATTAGAAAAAAACTACGAAAACCCAACCTACAACAAGTCAAACCATGCTTTGAATGAAGACCACACGATTTTATGGGTTTAAGATTACATAATATCAACAGGAGAAAAACTGATATATAGAAAATTGAAGGAAGCAGCTTTCATGTCAATAACCAGAACCATATCAGTTAACTGTCTGCTGATATCAAGAACATCTGGGCTTCAATAATAAGATCCACATTAAGAGAAAATATCATACGAAATTTTTGGCAACTGAATAAATCAAAAATAGATTAATGTCAACGAATTAATGTCGATTGTTTGCTGAGAACTGTCAAAATTAAAAAAAATCGCGAATGCTTGCTGAAGCGTTGAAACAAAAGGAGTATGATGGCAAAAGCCCAAATAATATATTATTGCAATTGCGAAAGATTATCGACTTCTTCTGCATTCGTATATTATGAATAACCTTTCTATTCAATGAGGTAAAAAATTTACAATTCAAATTGTAATGTCTTATCATATCGATATCTGTACCTGATACGAATTTAGAAATCGTGATAATTATGCTCAAATTAATATTCAAAAGAACAAAATTCCTCATCAAGAATATGACAAAATCATGAATATATAGAGCAAATACCATCACTTGAACCATAGGCAATTATTCCACGAAAATTTCTCCGAATGTAACCAACCGAAAAGAAATATAATCTCCAAACTTCAACTATCAGGGAGATCATAAGCTCAAATCAGATAATAAGATAGTCAATCTGATTTTTCAGACCGTCACGTATTAATTATGACATTGCGGTGTTGAGGTTTGATCTTCATCGGAGCATGGCGTGTTTTATTCAAATCGGATGGTAAAATAAACAAAATAAATAAGCCATTTCGAACACTAACAAGAGAAATTGCTTCGAATTGGTGCACTTCGTAACGAGCTGCTCGTTATCGGATTTCACAGTTATTTTTGTATAATATGAGGTAGACATTTTTTAACGAGATGATTTTCTATGAATAGAAGATGGGGAAAAATGTGACTGAGGTATTACAAAAAATAAACTCTATAAGTATAATACCTAGGATGTCCTAATCATATAAAGTACAGAGGCTAGCATGTGTGTGCATCACTGGAGCTAGGAGAACGTGCCCAACTAGGGCACGCTATCTTCAGAATACCCAAGGAAGGTACAGGCAATGATAAAATACAGAATCAGGGAGTCTGGTCCTCTCTGAACATCTACATCTCATCTGCGAACCTCCCTAATGATGTAATGATCAAGAAAGTAAGCACTGAGGAAAACTTCAGGACATTGGGAATAAACCGACTATAACGTCAAAGAAAAACCGTAAAATGGTAAACAGATAGTTCCAAAACCTGTACAGGAGCTGGCGCTGGGATATACCGGCCAAGTACCCAATGTGCACTATCGCTAGGCGCCTGTATGAGCGTCTTTAGAGCGGAAATCTTAGCTTTTGAGAGATTTCTAGATTTAAAACTAGAAAGAAACTATCAGGAGTGCGATATAGCCATACACTCAGATAGTCAATGAGGTAGGCAAGAAACATAAGGTCTTTTTAATCTGGTTTCCTGGCCATTCAGGAATCAAAGGAAACGAATAGGCCAATACGCTTGCCAAAAAGGGCACACGGATGTTACCAGTGGCCAGAAACATTTTGTGGTGAAGGTAAATGTACCCATTTCTGGAGAAGGAGAAAGCCGAGAAGGAAAAAGATCCAAAAGATATTTGGATCTTTGTAAGAAGCAACTTCACCTCCTTAATGTCTTTCTTACAGGACACTGAATCCTCATCAGGAAGCACCTATTGAGGATGGGATTATCGGACAATGACGGATGTAGGTTTTGCGAGGAGGAGGAAGAAAACCGCATTCACATAGTCATGGAATTCGTTGCCATTGTGACCCTAAAGAGAGGATGCCATGGGAGAAAAACTTGTAAGGGCGAGGAACTAGCCTCGATGAAGCCTTCACAGATATTGGATTTCATCAGATCTCTGAAACTGGAGGGCAAGCTGTGAAGGGTGTGGTCAGAGCAGCTCTGTAAGGAAAGACAATGAACCTTGAGGTAGCAGTGAACTGTAACCCCTTTTTAAACTATAACAATATAACTATAACTTTGTCCTTTGGTCACGCATTAATAAGGAAACAATTCGAAGAAAGCCCTGTTGTACAGGTAGAAATTTTTGCGCGTTTGAATGAATTTTTTTTTCAGAATTCGTAAACGTTGTTTTTTTGCGAACAAAATGGGATTGCTGTACACCTGATTTCATCGAGCAGTAGCTAGAAGATATTTAAATTTTTTATTCCACTCTTAATATTTCACGCAATTCTTCATCTCCATCTAGGGGATAGATGAATGATTTCAAGTTTCTTCGGCATTATGTTATAAAGTTGAAGTCTCTAAGCAGCGTAATCTTAAATTTTGACTCGATCAGACCTGTAGTTTTGGAAAAAGTAACTCAATCCCTTACAAGTATTGATTTTTCATTATTAACACATCTTTGAAGTAAACATTTCAAATTCATTTCGAAATGAAGCCAATAGTTTCTCGCAAAATGTTTGCAAGGTATATAATTATCACTTTCATTCAGCAACCAGTGGTCTTTCTATCTGAAAACTCAAACAGTCTAACAAAAACAAATACGGTAACCGCAGTCAATTTCGCATCGTTGATTCGTGTAAATATAAAAGAAATGTACTTAATTGACTTCAAATGAAGCGATCAAAACGATATCTTGTTTTCCCACACTCTTTCTTAACGCCCCAGCAATTTCTAATGACTAGATTAATTTGTAAATGTTTTTATATGTCTCATTTGTTGAATCCGTGAAATATACAAATAAAAATCCTGTATTGGGTAAGAAAGCAACTTATATCTATGATCAATTCAAAGTGCAGATATGTTTCAACTTGAGATATCAGAAGTAAGGAGCATACATAAACTTTCAGGAGCACATTTTTATTTTTCCTACATGGATAATTTTGACGAACAGTCTCGGAAAATCATGTATTTGCATCAATCTGTCCATGATTCTCACATTGTGGTAGATATTTCAGAACAAATTTGCATCTTTTTATATCTAGTGTGATTCATTTGCTCATCGATTCCTAAAGTATCAGTTTAGAAATAATGATAAAATCACAGTATGATATAGAAAACTATGTTGCCAACAAACTTTTTGCAATGCAAAAATCACTGGATGATTATCATGGAAATATTCGTTTTATTTCGATGAAAAATCATTGGCTCAGAGAAAATAATGTAAAATGTCTAGAAGATTCATTCTTTGTTCACTGAAAAACCTACCATTTCGTATGCTGATTTTTGTATTTGAACTCGTGAAGGAGTATCAATGCCTTCAGCATTTTCCATTTATGAATTTTTCACATTTGAAAATCATAAAGTAAATAATTATCTGCTGAGTTTAAGTTTTTGAATTGAAAATTAATTTTGATTTGTCAAATAATCCTTTTCTTTCTTAAGTACGTCTTTTCAATTTACCGATATATGATTTGTTTTGAAATAAAAGTAAAGAATTGAATGACAATAAGCTACAAATATTATTTATTACCAGAAAGTGAAAATATTTGTAGTTTTGTTCGCATTCGAAATTTAATGAATGGTTAAGTCGAAACAAATATACACTTTTCACTGAAAACTGTCTATCTATAATATTGAAGACATCCAAAATTGTCCTAAATTAAATATATCCTCAAGATTCATCTCCTGTGGTGTTAAAATGAAGGATGGTATAAGAGGATTGGCATATCTTAATATAATCTCAAAAAAATAACCATGAATAAATTAGTAAAATATTCGGACCTCCGTGCTCCTTTCAAGTGCTCAAAAGTATCATGGCTCATTTCGGAATGCTTATGTTAATTCATTACATACCACTCCCATCAAAAGGAAATGAATTATATCTGAAGATGGCACAGAATAACGCCAAGTGAAAATATTAACCATTAATATTTCCGTTATGATCGCAATATTGGAAAATTTATATGTTCTAATTCCATTTTCAATTTGAAAATTTGCCCACCTAATGTTTTCTAGTGAAATTATAATATCTGTTATCACAAATTGTGAAATTTCATAAAGTGAATTATAACAGCTTTTCAAGTGAATTTTGCACTTAGGTTTTAAACAGGAGCAGCGTGCGCTATCTTTGCACAAATTTCTTGATCACATACCTACTACTCAGTGGGACTTACTGATGAATAATCGGAGATCAAAAAAACTGTTCTTTTCACTCCATATTTCGGAATAGACCTAGTGGTTTGTTGGCATCGTTGAACACCATAGATAAATAAAACTCTTTTTATTTATTTTATTTATCTATGTTGTAAACTATGAGTCGACATTCAAACCATGCTTACGTGTACGTCACATACAATCGCCAATTCTGATTGTTTAAATTCGCTAGTTTATATTGAAGATTTCAATAAATTTTTTTCTGAAAAACTTGAGTGCAAAACAAAAATTCAGAGATGCTTTTGGTCGCTCGTTCATTACCTACGAATTTGTATATGACTTGAGATTAATGCTTGATATGATTGCAAAACCGATCGGAATTTTTTTTCTGGAAATTATTCAAAAATTCAACCTGTAAAAAAATAAAATATCAAAAATTTTATGATTCTGATTCCGTAAACCTTTTGATAATTAGAGTAATCGTTCACTTCGTCAATTTTTATTCTAAAACTCGATTTTATTTCAATCGAAAGTTTTTTCATAAGAATATTATAATTTATTTCGTTATAAAGATAGATTTTTTTATGGTTGTATTAACTCAACTCCCACAAATTTTTTCGTACTGATTTGAATTGACATTGAACATTTTACTGTGAAATATCAGCTTGATCAAATAATCAAATTCTGAAGTAGCTATTCGAAAAAATCGATTTTCCAGAAAAAAAATTGAAGTCTTTGGATTTGATTAGGTGGTCCTCCCGAAATGTGCATAAACATTCAGTATAAAAATATTTATACTCAAAATTATTTTCACTCGAATGGGATATTCTATTGCGGAAATGAAACGATTTTTTTACAAGATTTCGATTTAATTTTCTATGGTTCTGTTAACACTTCGGCCACAAATTTCGTGTGAGACTTCTTATGAGTATCTTCTATATGGTCGCAGAATTTCATTCCGATCGGTTTTCTTCTGTCTGAATTATTAAAAAAAACAACTAAATTTTGAACGGCCATATTTAATGGAACACCTGGACGATTTTGCTGGTTAACGAACTTAACCGCAGGGTTGAAAAATCTCAAGTCTCTAGAATAATTGATAGGTTATCGTGTTTACGGACGGCCCCAGGGACAAAATTGAATTTGACCATGGATTCATCATCAGTGAGTCGAATGCGACCAGTCTCAGCTCAAAATTCTAAATTTACAGACATTTGGTCAAAACGATATAGCTCCCGTTTTAGAAAAACGAGCTCTAAAAAACGGATGGTAATGGCCAGGATTTTCTGAGGGGCTATAAAGTTTTGTCCAATTGTCTGTAATTCTCGAATTATCAGCCGAAAATGGTCTCGTCATGTCGTGGTTTTTTGTTATTTCCATTCTGTCCGTGGGACCGTCCGGCCCTTAGCACGAAAACTTTCGAAGGAATTCTCCTGGATGAGATTTTCAGGGTGAGTTCGGTTCGTTAATGTCTCGGTTATGTTCGTTAACCAGCCAAATCGTACAGGGTCTTCCATAAATTATAGCCATTCAAAATTTTTGTTCCTCAATACCTCAAACAGACAAACCAATCAAAATTAAATTTTGCGGCCGTATGCAAAATGCTCCTAATCAGCCTCATGTAAAATTTTGTGACCATAGTGTTAACAGAACCATAAAAAATTCAATTGAAATATTGAAGAGAAACTTTATATTTCCATAAGAGGATATCCGATTCGAGTGAAATTCATTTTGTGCATGGAGATTGATATACTGATTGTCCATGCAAAATTTCAAGAGGATCGCATCATCAGAACCATTGAATTTAATCATTTTAATTGGCAAGTGTTAACATGTTTTAGTTTTTGAAGAATTTTCAGAATATTATTTCGATCGTGCTGTATGTTTGTGTATAAAGATTGATATACTGAAAACACAATTTTTCATTGTTGTTATACTGAATGTTCATACAAAATATCAAGAAGATCGCATCATTTAATTTTTTGAAGAATTTCCAGGATATTATTACGATTGTGCTGAGATTTTGCATTTGCTATTCAAATTTTGAGGTAACAGCCTCATTGCATCAATAAACGACCGATCGAAAGCACCTGCTCAGGGTTTTTTATTTTTTTTTTCAGAAATAACTGTAAATGCCCACTAACATAACCAAGTCAATCCTGACCAGAGAAGAACAAGGAATACGATCCACACAATGTACGTTAAATCGATAATTCGTGAAATAATTCAGAGGCGTGTTATCCTAAATGTCCGAATCTAATGAAGATTTTAGTTTCAACCAATTAGCCAGCAACCGAAACGTTAAAACGTCGAACGTTCGACACGCACTCGAGTTATATCAACATCGAAGATGCAAGAGATCAATTACACTTTCTTCGATTAAGGTTATTCGCGAAGAAAGCATCATCCAGCATCAACTTTTATGTCTATAATCTTGCACGAGAAAGTGATCATACTTTATACAAGAAGTATCTGCAAATAAGGTAAGATTGCGTGCTATTGCGACTAGACTTATTATTCCGGAATTTTCATTCAACCTAACACCTTACGTAATTGTTGCATTGAACCTGACTTTGAAAAACTTGACTTTGGATTGTATGCAGACGAGAACAGCTGATGCACGATTGCCACGAACGTTTGGCGAAGAACTGGTTTTCGAATGCTTGGAATCTATTCATCGTTTAACGGAGATAATGTGTTATGGTATTGAGATTGGTATTTTTTGTAACATAGGTTGTGATAATATTCACATGTAGCAGGAACATTCAGTTTCAAATTAAACGCTGAGTTGAAAAGTTATCATTTGATTTCTCTCTGCAATTTATACAAAATTAATTATTAAATATTACTTTGTTCTACAAGTTGAAGTAGTAACATAATGTTTTGTGAACGTGAAATTCTTCATAAAATTGTTTTTATTCAAATGTTATTGTGGCTTTTTCTATTGATATCATCTCTAATATGCAACGTTTCGGACAGCATTCGCCATTCGTACTTGAAACTTTGATCTATCCTTATGATTTATAGGAATGTCAAAATTTGGATGATCTGTTTCGAACTCTTTCTATTGGAACCCAGATGTTTTTAGATCAACAGATGTTTGACTAATGGTGTTTTCGGCAATTGATATAACAACTGCTCCATTCAGGTTTTTGCCTTTCGACAATATGGAAGCTTCACTCCACTTGATCCTTAGTTCTCCTTCTTAGCAAACTTTTGAAAAATGTTTGGTATCTCCAATACCCAATTTTTATTTGGGCTTATTCCATGATTTTTTGTTTTAATAATACACAATTTTTGTAATATTTCAATTTGTTCAATATTTTCAATGTATAGGTACCGTTGATATTTTCCAATATATATGAGTAGGAGTTTGAAGTTTTATTGTTAATATGATGAACAGAATGCCATTTGCAGTAAAGAGAAAAATAATTATGATTTTCAATTGAAGAACTTTACATCCAATTTATTGTAATTTATCTCCCCTTTCTCTCATAAAAGAAAATTTTATTGCAGTTTTAAATATTTGAAATAGTAATGAAAGTAGGCTATACGTTCAAAAGGAAGAGAGTGGAGTCATCACAAAACATTTTATTATAATAAACGTAACTAATTTCATCCAATTTACCTCGACTTATCATTATAGTGCAGGATCAAGAATTTGCTTTATTTTCCATAACGTTTTACTCATTTCAATTTGTGCTTTATATCATGTGAAATTTATATGTTTTAAAAATTGGAATCATCGAGTTCATTAAAAATATGCCAAATGCTCATACCTTACAATTGAAACTATCTCGAATAAACTTTATGACTATAATAGAAGATATAGAAGCGAAAAGTAAAGAAAAATTCAACGCGTTCAACATTTATATCGAATGACGTTGAGAGAAACAAATTCAAATTTAAAATTCTATATATTGAAAAATTCCATTTATTATCTTATTTTTCTTTACATTCTTCATTGAAAATCACTTTTTTTACTGATTCAATGTATGGATCACATCGTTTGATCACTAACAGCGGTGTTACAAGTTTAGAAAAATTTTTCAGAATCTTTTCACGATGAAATCGATAAAATCAAATCTCTCCGGAAGAGTTTAAATAATATTCTGAAATATATTTATAAATATTATTAATATTCTTGTCCTCTCTATTTCCGAGATTTTGCCTCTTCTTGCCTGTTGTGAAACAGAATAAACAGACTGACTTACATATATGGAGAATAGCATCTGAGTTATTGTTAATTAAAGAAATAGTTCTTGAATAAAATTTTTTCTTCGTTTAAGATTATGCAAATTTTGAATATTCATTATTTTCATTCAATCTAATGAATGACCATGAATCCAATGAAAGTAGTATGTGAGAAAAATATAATAGTGAAATTTCGAAATTTCATTTATATTCTAGATGCTGATCAGCAATTAATTATATTCAAGTTAGTTTCCAATGAAAAGAAATTAATGAGGTAAATTTTCCCGAAATATGAAATATGAAATGTGACAAATCAAAATAGACAATACTTTATTAATTGAACAGTCATTGTCTAATAAGCTCAATTACCCAAATCTCAATTGGAACCATTTTTCAATTGCTTAGACAACGCAAAAAAAACAACTTCGATTTTATTTTATGAACTCAATTTCCAGAGGTTGAAAATCTGTTATCCCGAAATGTTGAAGAAACACCTGGTTAACTTTTCATCATCAAACTGGAGAAACATTTCGAAATAATGCGACAGAGAACATATATAACTTATAATTTGTTCAAATATTATTGTCTCAAGAGCACAATTATTATTATGGATGTTATTTTTAAATATTTCATTGCTGAGAGACAAATTTTGCCATCCATGATAACAATGTTAAATTTGAATCTTGACCTACGATATAATTGTTTCCACACAACTAAACAGTCTGAGTCTCGACAATTTAGCACTTCACTAATGCTCATTGCAGGAACGTCCATTAAAATTTAAAGGTCCATTAAACCCTTAATCCTCCATTAGTTCCTTGTAATAATGGAGGATTAAGAGTTTAATGGACCTTTAAATTTTATGGACGTTCCTGCAACTGACACTATATCATTTTATTACACATCCTTAATACCAACCAAAAAATTTGATTATTTTAATTGGCAAGTGTTTACATATTTTAGTTTTTGAAGAATTTCCAGAATATTATTCCGATTGTGCTGAGATTTTGCAGTCATATGTCATAAGTCCTATACAAAATTTTGAGGTAACAGCTTTATTGCTGAGAGACAAATTTTGCCATCCATGATAACAAATGTAAAATTTGTATCTTGACCTACGATATAATTGGTTCCACTAAACTAACAGTCTGAGTCTCAACAATTTAGCACTTCACTAAATCATTTTATTGCACATCCTAAATCCATCGAAGCACAGCTGAATAATAAATATAACAACTTGTAAATCATACGAAGACCCGAAGTTAAAGTGATTGTTTACTCACTGTTGAAGATTGAACTTCGCAACTATCAATAAATCCAAAGTAAATCCTACGATGTCTTCCCGCAAAACGATTTTTATCAATATCGTCTACCGGTCTGAAGAAATGCTCTATAGGAAGGTCATGGGCAAAGTGATTTGCGCTAGTGGACATTGAGAACACATGTAAAACCGTGACTTATACAGAAGAAAAGGTAGGAACTATTGTCACTGCAATATCGCATGGTGCGTATTTCTTGCATATCGCACAGGGTTAAAACGAGGTTACTTTGCGAGTTTTCAGTGAGAAAGCGGTCCAAGACATCGCCCCGCGGCCGTTATTATGGTTATCTGGACCCAAATTGTGCTAAGACCAGTCGGCGAAGGAAGGGAGCCCCCTTCATATATATACCGGCGTAACATCTTCACCGGTATCAAACATCGATCAACTTCCTTCACACAGTGAAAACAACAGTAGTTATGGCATCTCTGAAATTAGCCGTTTTAGTTTTTTGTGTCGCGGCAGTGGCGGCGGTACCCGCTCAAAACGAGGCTCGCGGAAATTCGATCCAGACCGAAAACGACCTTCTCGACTCGATTTACCACGACTGTTTACGCAAAGATTCGTACTCATGTCTGAAAATCAAACTGTTCAACTTTGTGGATAAAATGCTCGGTCACAAGGACAGTATCACGATCGCCGAAGGAGTTCAATTGGTTAAAACTAGTGACGAAAAAGACGGAGCCCCACGTGCCATCGGTGCCGATGATTCTCTCGAGAACATCCTGTGGAACCGCATCGGAAGTTTCTTGGAAACCCACGAGATCAAATTAACCTTAAAGGAAGTGAAATCGTAAACACAGTGGCTAACACAGCTCGTTCTTTCAGTGACGTAGTTGACAGCTTGTCTGAGGATGAAAACACAGTGGAAACCGACGAAGCCAGAGGCAAGAAGAAGAAGGCTGCCAAAATCTTGGGACCTCTCCTAGCTGCTGTTGCCCTGAAAGCTGCCGTCCTTGGTAAACTCGCCCTTGCTGGTATCGCCCTCATCGCTGGTAAAGCCTTGATCATTGGTAAAATCGCTTTAGTACTCTCTGCCATCATTGGACTCAAGAAACTTCTTGGAGGACAAGGCAAGCACGTTACCTACGAAGTAGTATCTCACCCTCAACACTCTAGCAGCCACGTGACATCCCACGAAACCGTCTATGGTGGTAGCACTGGTGGTGGATACAGTGGTGGATCTGACGGCGGATACAGCGGTTCTTCCGGACACGGAGGTGGCTGGGGACGTTCTTTCGAAGGTCAACAACTCGCCTACAGGGGTTACAAAGCCAACCAGCAGTAAGATCGCCGGAAATGTCCGGAAGAGTACCTGCCAAACCTCAGAGAGCATAGCTAATTGTTTTTTTCGTCGAAATCTTTCTGTCTATCTAATTTAATTATATTATTTATTTTTCCTCAAATTTATCACTTTCTCGACGAACAAAGACTTCAAGATACCATTTATATCTAACTATGTTAGATATTTAGTTTTAAGTGAAATTGTTACTTTTGTAAAATAAACATTCTACGAAAATATTTCAATCTTCTACTTTGCACAAGTCCACATAAGCTGAAGAAATAACCTTCCCATTACACCATGAATTAAAATGATCAAACCAAAGATGAACTTAAAACAATCTCCAAAAATCATTTTTATCTGAATAAGAATCTACAAAACAGTGATGAATTGAAAAAAAATCAGCAAATAAAACCAAATCTTGCAACTATTAAACAAGTGAAACCAGTGATTAAAATCAAGAATTACATACATTGCATGACAATATCAATCTTAATCCACAAGATGAACATCCTAAACAAACAAAAAAATTATTGCAAAGAAATGAATGGTGAAAGTAATCTCCAAACATTGTTCACTTTCAATTTCGACTCTCATTTTTTAGAACGCAATTGAATGATTAGTATGTACTGGAAAAAGTCAATTTGAAAGTTATCTAAAGTACATCTTTCCAAGTGATTAAAATTAAAGATATCATCGTAGATGTATGGCACGATCAGAAACCACTCATTAACATTTCAAGGAGTGAAAATTATTCATGGCACATCTTTCGAATAAAGTGTGTCGAATATGGAAGTGATACACCAAAATGTGTGGCCGGTGAGCTATCACCTTAGATTGGATTAAATTTCTCTTCACCTTGACCAAGTCCATGAGAGACGGTCATTGTTTACGATCGGTTGGTACCGATATAGAGAGAGGTTGATCCTTCGACTCTGGGTTCTTGGCGAGGTACCCCATTTCGAAGAATAAATTCCGATGATTTCATTCAACTCTTAGTCTTAAAGTTCTTATAGGGGGTCATTAATCTTCCTTAAATTACAGAATAGTACTGAGGATTCAGAACCATTGGTAGGACCGCTGTCCATTACAAAAAAGGTCATTGTTGACGGGAAATTCTTATAACATTAAATTTTTTGGACTCTTTCCTTCATATTTAGTTATTCTGTTCAACTTTCCGGCCAGCATTCACTAGCCGTCGTCAGGAAAACACTTTTGACTCTTAACATTCGTCACTCGTTGGAAAATTTTCAGAAATCAATCATCGATGACTTTGATCTGTTTTTTATTTACGCAGTTGTCAAACTTTTCATTTGTTTTTTTTTCAACTGGATCTCATTATTGCAGTTCAGATGTTTTTGAGATTAATACAGGAAATTCACATTGTAAACATACGATATTCAATGCATTCAATAAAAGACAGTATTTTGCAGTAGTGCTATACTGGATATATTTACATGCTTTGTTTCCCTTTATTTTGACGCGAGGGATGGTCCAATGAACAAATAATATGATTGTCTTTCTCAAATTCTAGTAAGGTAGTGGTCCGACGCATTCAGTAAATGCGTCAGGCTGCGCGTGATACTCGATATGAGAACGGCAGATTTCCTACCACCCTGGTCAATTAAGCCACTCCTTACGATAATAGTGAGATCAAACTACAATATTCCAGTCGCTCGTTCATTTAGATAGTTGCGAATCACGTGAACCTATCCATTATAGCACTGGTCAACTGCACGGCAAAATTCTCTCTCTGATGCTCTGAATTTTCTATGTTTCCGATGTGAATTTTCCAAACCTGTATACGAATGAACTTTGACGATACTTTCATAATTTAGCAATGTGAAAAAATAAATATTCATAATTTTCTTCGTCATTCAAACAGTATCAAAGATGTCATTGAATTTGCCAAAGATATTGCGGAAAATAACAAACTGCCTTCCTTAGATATGCTTTCACATCAACAGAATGGTATTCAAACATCAAATGTTTATCGAAAGTCAACAAAAACAGGATAGTTTCTTCATTTCGAATCTAATCAATATTTAAGCATCAAACTAGGAGTAACCAAAAATCAGAATTCTACATAATAAGGCATCAAAAATTATGCTTTTTCCAAGAAAGATTAAGCTGAAGAAATTGAGGTCATCTTTGAATTCTTAATAAGCAAAATAGCTATCACGAATATGTATTTGCAAAGGCCAAAACAAATGGCTAAAGTGTAGAACCACTACCTACAACAAGTCACAGCGAACCAGCAAGAACGATAACCAATGTAATAAAACATTATAATGAAAATCAGCTTACCTTAAAGTGGTAGAGCCTATATAAGATAAACCAAACTTCATTTGAAAATCGAATCGAAGAACATAAAAAAGAAGCTGAACAGGAAGATACTGATAATTCGAAGCTTGTCCAACATGCTCAAATGGATTTTATAAGGTGAAGCTTTCACAATATCAGGAGAAGTTAAATTGAACCGTAGAAAATTGAGAAAACAGTTTCCATGCCAATTGCCGAAATCCTTATCAGTCACCTGTCTATTGATCTCAAGGACATCTGGGCTCCAATAATAAGATTCAGCTTGAAAACGATCAAACAAATTGTTCAAGAATATCATTAATTAAAAATTCAAGAAGAGCCCTAGGCAGGAGCTTTTAAGCTCTCATTCTTTGATAGAGCAATACTATTACCTCAATATTTTATATGAGATTTAAGATTGAAACCAAATATATAAATGCAGAATCTCGGCACAATAAGAATTATATTCTGAAAATTATTCAAAATATGAAATTGTAAAAATAAATAATTAAGGTGAAGTGGGGTAAATGTGATATAGTATTTGATTAGTTCATAAACAAAGTGTTATAAGTAACAGTTTGAATAAAGCTGAACATTCCAAAAAATGCAAGCATGATCACAATATAGTTCTCTATTGATTGTATTCTGGTTACTCTTTGAAATCTTTTCTGAGAAATGTTGGGTAATTTAAAAAAATTATGCCGGTCAATCACAATTGCCCCAGAATTTGGGGTAAATGTGATAAAAGCTTTCAGATTCCTATGACTAAGTTATTTGGAAAGGATTGGGGTAAATGTATAAAAATCTTACATTATTGAATACTTTTTTTTTTTTACAAAAATAAAATATTTCACTTAATGAAAAATTGATGACCTTATTTCAGTCGACGCCAAAAAATGTGAAATTAACTTCAGCTTCTGAACAAAAAGGAAGTAAAAACAAATTAGGCAGAAACAACTATATAATAATAAACGTTATATTTTAATTAAACTTTATTTTTCTATCATTTAGATAAATTATATCCGTCAAAAGACACTTCAAATATGAAAGAACCACGCCTATTCATATTATCACAATTGCCTCAAATGTATATGTCACATTTACCCCAAAAAGCATTTCCTGCGGGGCAAATGTGATATATACAAAAAAAAATCACCAGCGCAATTTATGAGTTAAAAGTATTTAAAAACACATTATAAAACTATTAATAATAAGTCTGGAAATAATAAAACAGACTTAACTCATCAATTAAAAAATTTACACCAAATAAAGTAGAGACGTACCTACCTGAAATTTAAGGTTACGTTATGAGAAATAATATTCACGTGCCTTACAACCATACTGACAAGTAATTTCGTTCGTTCTAGTGTTTTGGTGGTTCGCTTGCAATTTTGAAGACGTGTTGATAGATGGCAGCAGTATTAATGAATTTGATCTGAATATATAGTCCGTTATCACAATTGCCCCATTATCACATTTACCCCACTTCACCTTACATAAATTTTATTTAATGGTTCTGATGATGCGACCCCCTTGAAATTTTGCATGAACATTCAGTATAGTAGTTTCATACTCAAAATGAATTTCACTTAAATCGAATATTCTGTTATGGAAATATAAAGATTCTTCTTTCAACATTCCAATTGAATTTTTTATGGTTGTGTTAACACTATGGCCACAAAATTTTGCATGGAGATTCAGTATATCAATCTTTTTTCACAAAAAAATTTTACTTGAATCGGATGTCCTATTATGGAAATATAGAGATTCTTCCTTTCAATGTTTCAATTGAATTTTTTATGGTTCTGTTGAAACTATGGCCACGAAAGTTTGGATGGGAAATATGGATCTCCATTCACGAAAAAAATTTCACTTGAATCGGATATCTTTTTATAGAAATATAAGTTTCTGTATTTCAATATTCCAATTGAACTAACGATGGTTCTGTTCACTCTGTAGCCACAATTTTGAATGAGGCTTGTTATCAGCATCTTGCATTTGGCCGTAACATTTCATTTCATTTTCTGAGATATAGAACACCCTGTACGATTTGGCTGGTTAACGAACTTAACTGAGCCATTTGGGATCCGAACTCATCCTAAAAATTTGAGTTCTCTAGAACAATCCCTTCGAACGTTATTGTGCTAACGGATGGCCGGATGGCCCTACGGACAGAATTGAATTTGACCACGAATTCGTCATCAGGGATCTAATCCTAGCGTTTTAGACCATTTCCGGCTCAAAATTCGAAAATTACAGACATATGGGCAAAAAGATATAGCACTCATTTAAGTAGAAAGAGCGCTCAAAAATAGATCATAATCATCAAAAATTATATTTCCGAAAATTGACGAAAGTTGCTGAGTTGAGGGTCAAAAGTGTTTTCAATGAATGTTCCATCATCAAGATTCACACATCAACATCGTCATTTCTATCTTCCGCATACTACAAATCCCAGTATTGATGTTTTTCTTGCATTTTCCACAGTAGAAATTACGTGTAACATGCTCCTCCGATTAGGCTAGTGAAAATGAATAGGAAAATGAACCGCTAAATCGATGAAAGTATCAGTTTTTCCTAGATATCCGCTCTGAAAAATCGTCGCATCGTGAGCAATATTGATGCGTGTTCCGCTTTTCATTCAAATGGAGTATAATTTTAAAAGTAAATAGAATGTTCTATTCGACGATGTGCTTGAGGAAAGTAAACAATGAGTTGAGTGCATATATCGGTAGTCAACCGGACAGTCATGTACCTGGCAATTATATAAAGTATGTTTGGAATTCGTCTCTCAAGTAAACAAAACGACATACTATTTGGACGACATACGATTTGGACGACAAACTTGTACTAATTGTAAGCGTGAATTTCTCGATGGAAAATTTAAACTAATTCCAGGTTTGTTCAGGCTCGAGGGTCGATACCGTCCTGAAAATTAACAGTTCTGATTTGATTCATTTCAGAACTGGTTCAGTTTCTGAATTAGTGACATTGATCCGTGTCTGATTCTGTAAGATTTTAGATCTGTTAAACGATCTCTTTTAATTCGTTTCATTTGAAAAATGCTTTCTGAATCTTTTGTTGATGATGCAAGTGATAGTTTCAAAACTTTTATTAATGAACTTCCGCGAGGATTAGTCTTATACCCTCTTCTATTTAGTTTATACACTCACCTTAGATGCTCTTGGGAGGAAAATTCGATCTCGCGACCAACTCCTGAATATTTGCAGCAGTTCAGTGATGCTGTAATTGATTCAAAACCTTGATGAGGACATGCCGAGACGAATATGGCACCTGTTTTCCGCGTCTAGGTGGAAAACACGTTATGTTTTTGACTTAGTTTTCAGTTTAGTTTCATTAGGTCAGAATTTTAGGTTGAATTTGTTGAAGTACTGTTATAGCCCTAGCGAAATCCAATGTTTTACTGAAAACTCTGTATCTTCAACAAAAATTGAGCTATTGTGAAAAATGAAGAATTAGATTATCAAGAGAAGCTGTGTTTTGATGATGAAATAAGAAATCACACGGTGGAACTACTGGAACACACCAGGGGTGGTTCTAAACTTAGGGTAAAAAACAGATTTTGTTTCAACCTGTATAAAATGACGAACACCGCGGAGTTTTCTTGAAATTCAATAGGTACTGGTGTTTTGAGTGGATCGATTATTTTGCCGGTGAGTGTATTTATGTTATAATTCTGCAAATTCCTCTGAATACAGTGATTTTTATTGAACGATTTTCGAACAGCATAAGTTAATATAATTTAAAACGCTTTATGACATAAGATTTTGTATTTTTATTGACCATTCTAGTAGTCGTTTCAAAATTTCTATATTCCTTCCTATTCAATTCATATTTATGTGATATCCTTCCAACTTCTTCTTTGCTTGCTTCTCTCTTTGTAATATTAGAGAATACTTCAACAACTGATTTAGAATTATGAAAAATTATTTTAGTTAATGGCTTTCATGTTCTGATTTCAACGAACCAGAAGTGAATCGTTTTCATTCGAATGATCTATACAGGGTGAAAAAGTAGCCTTTTTGTTATTTATGGGGCGGGGAGCCATTTTCATGGGAAAAATAAAATGATCTTAACTTAGCGTCTTTACAAATACGCGTTAAGATGTTTTATGTTTGCATAAATACGGCGCAACGTACGAAAAATGGGCGGTAGAGAAAATTTCCCCTAAATTGAACGAAGAATTCAAAAATTGTTGTGATTTTGAAATATCTCAGTAGCGAACCATTGTTTCATCCAGTTTTTAATTAAAACTTCAACACCCTGTATTAGGAAAACGAAGCAAAAGTTAAATAGCATCGTGTCACTATTTCTTCGTGCACAATCACCTCCTGAAGTTTGTCGCAGTTATTCACTAAGACCTTGTAAAAATTCAGAAGCTCACCCTCGGTTTCACAAAGCTTGATCGGGTAATCAAATCGTTGATTTTGAATCAAGTCGATGGTTTATGTCAAAAATGAACTGAAAATTGCACAGAAATCATGACAGTTCAATAATCGGGCTGATTGCAGTTTTGTGAAACCCGGCTTTGAGTCTATTAATTTATGAATTTATAGCTTTTCCATTTGAATATCAATAATTATTGTAAACAGGTGTTTGGTAATTTGACGTGAACCTTTGAAAGGGATATACTAGACGTCATTTGCAGTGAATTGCGTGGAACGAAGCATGGCCAGAAAAGCTATGAATACGAAGATATGGCGATTTTTTTTTTTTTTGAGAATTTCTGCTTCGTTATCGACAATAATTGATTTTGTGAAAACTACTTGACTCTAAATATAAATGAATATTTTTTCTGGTCTGAGGTTATGGTCCTTATTTCTCGCTAAAAAGTATTCACTAAAAATTCAGATAACCCGAGATATACAGGGTCATAAATGGCTGCAACTGGTTTCTTCATAAAAACCTGATGAAAGAATTGAGAATTACTAGCAAAAAGTATTATGAAGTAGGTGTACAAATAAGGAAAAATTTCCCTATTTCATCAGCTTTCCAAAAAGGTACATATGTCAATATTTTATTTCCCCTATGCAACCAAAAAATATGGTCGGAAAACCAAGCAGACAACAGATTTATCCAGTCATTCAGATATCTCATTCTTCTCTACTTTCCTTTTCCAAGGTTCACGTCGAATAACCAAATACCCTGTATTTCAATTCCAAAAAGCAGCGGTTAAGGTAGGACCTAAATACTGAAAATCAGAAATTAATTTTTGAAAATTAATTTTACATATTTCTTTCATACAGATATTCTTCATTTTGTGTTTTCTATGCAAAAACCGTTTTTCTCTTTTTAATTGGCATCCTCCCATAGTAGCATGATTAGTCAACTGCGAATTACGAACAAAATACATATTTTATAAAGATTTTTCCGTATTAGAATGAGTAGAATAAGCAATAATCAGTTGCGCGTGTATTCGATATTTACATGGGTTGAACATAATGAATCCAATTTCATCCCCAATTCCATAGATCGATTCTTGATTATTTTATTGTTTCATCAATATGGATGATTCCGAGTATCACTCTCCCTTTATAGAATTCTCAGAATTATATTGTATCTGATAGGAAGCGACTGCTCATTTTATGGGAATAATTATTGCGTGGGAGATGAAAATTCGGTGCATATGGAATCAATTGGAATTTCCACGAATATGGCCGAGGACTTTAATTTTCTACCGAGTTTTCATCCGATATAACCCAGGAAAAAATTAATAAGCATCATTCAATATTCTCCATATATATCGAGAAAATCAAATTAGAACTAGCTGTAGCTTCATTCAGATGAAAATAAATTAGCAAATTGTACAGGGAGTCTACAAATTTCACAAAAAATTATATGAGTTATTGGCAATAAAAATGTCATATAACATCATGGGCAAAATGTACGTTATTATTTTTCAATTCGAGATATCTTGACTTTTGACGAAATATTTCCATTCTTCCCAAAAAATCAATTTATTACACTTCAGTTACCCTTGTAGTATCATCAAATTCGCCCAATCTCATGAAAATGCCATTGGTTTGGTCATAGTACCGAGATAAATACGCCAGATCACGAAATAAATGGTCCTAGAGGGTCTCATATTATTCAGAGAGAATCTTTATATTGATGAGCTCCAATAGGGCGAAACAGCTGTGTGTGGATGGTCTGGATAATATTACTTCTTTCTTGGTTCTTTGAATAGCTCCCAAGAATGAGTTTGATATTTGTGTTTTATCGATTTCGCCGATTGTGATTAGATTCCTGAAACCTTATGTTTCTATGAGAAGTATTAATATGATCGATGTTTATTATTATTTTTGACCTCAGATGCTTCATCAGTCAGTCCAATCGAATAGTTTAAGATCACTCTTGGCTCGAATTTCGAAACTTGTAGATATATGTAATAAATATCAATCTTTATTCGTCATATCGTTTTAATTATTTCACATAAAAGTTTCAGTTACCCATCTACATATTCAAGCTAACTAGATACTGACTTGATGAAATTTCAATGTAGAATGCTATATTTTCTTCCGTTTATAAGAGATCATCGGTCCTAATTTAATAGATCTTATCGAAGACCAAACACCTGTATGTCCTGAATAATAATCATAAATAACCATTGAAGGCAAATTGAAAAGGAGTTAAGGAAAAGGTAAAATTTTGTTCGCTATAATTATTGTTATGAAAGGAAACGCCTATTACATATTCAATTAAAATAAACAATTAATCGGAATAAAGAAATTCACCAATAGATTCGTATTGCCAAATACTGGGAAAATCTTTCTTCGAAAAGATCATTTTCAAATTTGTCACCACTCTTCCATGGCGTAATTCTGAAATCTCAGAAGAGCCCAGAAGAGAGAGAAAAATACATTTCATATGAAATTGATTCTTATAACGAACATTGAAGTTGAAAGGATAAAGAGTTACAAAGATTGATATCAAGATAATGAGAAATTTAATTAACTAGCAAATGAACAAATTAAACCTAGCCAAAGAGAATATCTGACAACCTACTCAATATTTTGAATATTTTTGTTATATTATATTCCTAAAATATCAAGTTCGGGAATTTTGACTTCAGCAGTACTACGATTGGTTTGTTTTCGTCAATTAATATGGAATGATGTAACTATAGTCCGTTCACGAAAGTTTGAGCGCATAGTAGGCGTTTGTTCATTTATCTCAAGTTGGCAGTATTTGCTGCCATAACATAAAATGAAGTCAACGTGGCCGAATGTACCTGACCTCGCCCGACAAGCTTGCGAGTTATCAGAGAACTCTATGCAATAATGACAACATTGCGTATCAATCTGACAAGAAAATAAACAACATAACCTAAAATTTCAATATAAACGGTGAAGTATGCCAAATTATTATGGCCAACCGACGGCTTAAACTTTCTTGAACGGACTATGCTCAGTTCTTTCACAGCGAAAAAATCGATATTTTTGAGCACTCGTCCTACTTGAACGAGTGCTGAATTGGTCTCAAAGAGTGAGGTTCGACGGTCAAATTCAATCCTGTCCGTGGGGGTCATTCGGTCGTAAGCACGATAACTTTCGAAGGATTGTCCAAGATACTTGAGATTTTCAGGATGAGTTTGATTCCCAAATGCCTCTGTGAAGTTCGTAAACCAGCCAAATCGCATCCATACAATATGGCCATTCAAAATTTTTGTTCCTCAATATCTCAGACAAAACGAAACCAATCGAAATTAAATTTTGCGACCACTTGCAAGATGCTCAAAATAAGCCTCATGTAAAATTTTGTAGTCATAGTTTTAACAGAATCATAGCAAATTCAATAGGAATTTCGAAAAGAAGAATTTTTATATTTCAATAACAAGATATCCGATTCGAGTGAAATTTATTTTGTAAATGAAGATGGATATACTGAATGTTCTTACAAAATTTCAGGAGGATCGCATCTTCTGAACCATAGAATTTAATGTTTTTCAATAATATATTTTGTGAGATTTTGCTTTCATATACTTAGCATGATCTCAAGTCCTATATAAAAAATTTTGAGGTAATAGCATTATTCCTCCACCAATGAACGAGCGCAATTGAGCACTTGCTGAGGGCTGAAATGCCATTGGGGCGGTTTTTAAAAGAGGAACGAAAAAGGACAAAAGTGAACTGAGTGCACTTATTTAGTTTGCAAAAAACAAAGAGTTCAAGGTAATATGTTTCAAAAAATTCAAATGACTAGTGTAAAAAAAAGATTTTCTTTTTCTCCTGAGAAACTATATGTCTTAGAGAAATAAATAAGTTGCATAAGTAGTGAGTCAACTATTCAAAATGACTTGTGGCGTACTTGAAGAGTTTTTCCAAGAATACCTAGGTACTACAGTAAAAGTCACTATCAAATCCCTCCTTCATAATTTGCCCTATGTTTGCAAAAAAATGTACTAGTATGATCATTTTTGCATTGAAGCAGGCTGTGTAGAAAACTAAAACGAACTGTTGCGTACTCTGTAGACCATAAACTCTTACATGACCTACGCATGCATCAGTTGTTTATCCACTAGGAGTTCCTCATGATTGGAACATATTGTTATTATCGCTTGCCTAGCTGTTCTTGCACTTTTACGGAAAAATCTATTCGTAGCGAAACGCAGAAAATAACTGTTTTTACGGTAGTTTTCAATGTGGAGACGCATCTGTTGCGGACAACTCTTCGGAAACAGTAAATAAATGCATGGTTTGTAAACAGTAGCTACCCGCACTGAAAGCATGATGCGTTTGGTTTGTTCCAATAAGGAATATTGCTCTTGCGGTACTACCCATAATATTTTACTTTCTTATCGCAGAATCTTATTTTCTTGAAAACTGTTAATTTAAATGTTTATCCAATTAAAACTCCTTTCGTTTTCGAAAACTTGGTTAGCACTCATGCATGCTGAAGTTTTGTTTGTTGCATAGCACAGCTTCAACCGTCTCTAATTTTGGTGGATTCGCTTTGGCAAACCCGGTAGGTATTGTGATTCTTGAATTAACTTTATATATTTCGGATGATTGACTTTTTAATATACACATATCATCCAAATGTTTCATGTTGAATATTTTGGCATACAACTTTGGGGATGTGCAAAGTCTACCAGAGTGAACATCATTCAAAGATTCCAATCTAAAACACTAAGATCAATTTCAAACGCCCCCTGGTATGTTAGTAACAGAACAATACACGAAGATCTTAAAATACTATACATAGCAGAGGAAATAAGGAAAATATCCACAAATTACCAAAACTGAACAACTGGCAATGAAAATGATCACATAGATAATTTATACAGAGCAGGACCCAACAACCGTAGATTAAAGAAAACTTGACCTCAAGATCTTCCACAAAACTGATAATATAATGTTATTATTAAGATAGAATGGTTGGAGATGTCACTGGACATGTCACCTTCAATTGCACACTATAGAAGACATTTACAGTCTTGATACTCTTTTTGATGTAGATTGGAAATAAGCAATAAATGTGAAAAAAATATATATATTTCGCAATGTTCCTGACAAATCTTATTTCCGAGCATCCATTATTAATTATTTTTCAATTTCGAAAAAACGGTGAAACAGGGTTTTTTTCTACTGAGGTTTTCCCTGAGCTCTGGTATCATACGCAGACTAGTACGGTAGGTACTCCGTTTTGCACTAACCTCAGCTAGGGACTCTTTTGTTTCATGCATGTATTGTATTTTGTTAGCTCTTAATTCAAAAGAATATATATTATAATTATCGAATATTTTTGAAATACCAACACAGTAGGCGAATAGGAGCCTATGGACAATATTAAATAGATATGTTTCTCGCAACGTTTAGCAGCTTTTCTCTCAATTTCGCAAGATATATCGGTCAATTATTTCATTAACCTAAATAACATTTATTATTTATCATTATTATTTCATATTTTGAAAAATTTTTGCGAAAGTAAATTTTAGAGTTCAAAGTCTGAAGAACGTTAAATAGGAGAGACGAAATCGATAGAAAAAGCTCAAAAAATATCTCAATAAATTTTTAACCATCAAGAACTTCATCAGGTCAACATCTAAGTCGTTTGATTTTCCCATCTATTGATTAACTTAGATGAAAATCTTCAATCTGATCGTCAAAACATCATCAATTAGAAACTGTGTGCAACAAATCTTTCATCACAGCTCCACTAAAATTTCTTTCACGATAAAAAGTTGCGAGAAATCTACAGAAATACGAGAAGTACCTGTCCATTTTTTTCATATTCATGATCATTATTGGCGAATTATTGAATTAATTTCAACTCAATATAATCAGAATAATAACTATAAGATAACTCATGTTGCTGAATGAAAGGATAACTTCAGTTTCAACCGATGAAGCTCTTCAGAACTTAAAAATAAGAGTTTTCGCATCCACCAATATTTAAGAAAATACTGATCTTCAGAAATGAAATAAGAGACATTTCGCATCCACCAAATAAGTAGAAAAGAAAATTAATTGTTGATGCAGTCGAATATTATCGTCCATTTAAAAATGTGAAATAAATATGGAGTAAAAAGTAGACAACTGTTTATGCTTTTATAGAGCAATTGCTTGAGAATAGTTTCAACTTTTTTATAATTGGTGATATCTTGGTACTTGCTGGATTATGTCTGCACTATTAATTACTAACAGATTAATGTAGCATCCACCATTATACATAACTAATCAATGGAGTTTCAGCTAAAAGTTAGAGAAGAATTTCGTGATGGCGATTATTTACCCTGCCTGAGGTTTAATATATTTCACAATCACAATATGATACAAAATGTCTTTCATAACTCACAACGTTGGGATTTAAAATTGAGACCAAAGACTTTCTTACATATTTGTGTTTATGGTTATGATAGAATATGTTCGTAAATTATTATGGTCTGAGTAGCTTTCGACTTGTGATCGATAAAAAACTTTTAAAATATAAGTTTCAAGATAATAGAGGTTTTTTACTTTACTCCCGTTTCATACGCAGAATGTGAGGCGCTTGGACTATACAGGGTGTCTACTTTCATAGTGGCCAAACTTCAAGAGGACTTTTTATTGAAAAGTAAACGTGCATAATTTTAAATTTTTCATCTATAAAACCATCGGAAGAATAGGACTAATATTGTTGACTTCCGAATTGTGATATTCGTCTCCTTACCACGCCCGCAACGCAATGAGAGTATTTTCTGCACACAGACTCCCTTCCATTATCTTGTAGTAAATTTATTGCCCTTTCCAAATATGTGTTCAAATTTCATGAGGCTATTAAGAAAACTGAATAATGGTCAAGTTTAAGAAAAAACTTGAAATATTTCTTACATTCAAGAAATGTTAAGTTCGACCATGTGTTATAGGACATTTTTTGTTGCAAATCACTCGTACAATCCCCCCTTGAAGTTTAGACTCTTTAAAAGTAGACACACTGTGAAGTCTTCTGCTAATGTTGTGAAATACTCATTGTCCTTAAACTGTATAATTGGCACTGCCTATATCTCTTTTTGAATTTTTCGCTATTCTTGTTGAATTCAACTGGGAACACTTGATGACTGGGACATTATCTCCATTGGCCGTGAATAAAATAAAAATAATACCTTTTTTCCAATCCAGATAAATCTTCCTACAAAAAAATGCTTGTTTTATATGAGGCCTGTCAGGTCTGCGAGCACGCTTGAAAAATTTCATCCATAATTCCCGTAGCACCAATGAAATCCGGATTATCAATTTTTCCATTCTCTCCAATTTAAGAAATTCTTACACGTCAGGCAATTTTCAATTTTTATCATCCCAGATTAAATTTTCATGGAGGTTGACATCATATTTGTTAGTGCTCCGTAGTATACTGTGAATTTCACACTTCCATTTCAGTATTGTGGTATTTTGCTTATTTTGTTTAATTCAATTGAACAATTGATGGTATATTATCTTCTATGGTCGTGAATAAGAAATAGCACTATTGTTGTTAATTTTTTTTACCGGAAAGAAGAGAATTCAACATTCCTGGGTAACTGTGGAGATTGCTAAGAAGAGGTACAAACCAAGCAACACAGACTCTAAGGAAGTGGCTTTTCCAACGAGGTCAACATACTTTTTTTCGTAAATCCTTGAAAATCGATCAATACTAATTAATATTGAAAAAATCGCGAACAATTCCATAGACAAATTTATGGTGCTCTGCAATTATTTTAAAATTACTTGGGTAAATAAGAAAACGTATTGAGGTAGAATTGTCAACGTTCACTTTCAACAAGATGGTGCTACGTGCCATACAAGCAACGAAACCATTTTCCGGATCGTGTTATCTCTCGAAGGGGTGATCACAATTGGTCACCGGGGTCTTGTGATTCAACACCTTGCGACTTCTTCCTGTGGGGCCACATGAAAGAGAAGGTCTACGCCAATAACCCAGCGTCGATTCAAGGCCTCAAAGATGGAATACGTGAGGCTATCGAGGACATAGGGCAGCCACTTTGCGATTTGGTTACAGAAAATTTCATTGAAAGAACATGGTCCTGTAAGTGTGTTCATTTGACTGATGTTATTTTCCACTATTAACGGCATAGCTTCTTCTTTATAATGAAATAAACATCCGATCATTTATATTGAAAAATATTTTTCTTTGAATATCAAAATTAATCGAGAGAAAAGTATTCTCTTCAAGAAATGTTGTCAGTTATGTTAAAATTTCCTAGCGATTTGCAGAAAAAATAATACTTTTAGTCGTTCGCCCATCAAAACGAAGCTCCCTTCACAAAAAAGATTTATTTTATATGAGGCCCGTCGGGTCTACCAAGCACGCTTGAAAAATTTCATTCATAATTCCCGGAGCACCAAGGTGATCCGCATTATTAATTTCTCCTTTCTCTTTACGCAACAAGCGTAAGATCGCCGTCAAGTTCAGGACCATCAGTGTTAACAAACTCCAAGTCTCGACAGAATCCAGGAGATCAATAACTTGATCCGGTCTTGAACTTCAACGAAATTCGGCCAAGGTTTCGGCTGAGGAGACTGCGGCCAGGATACAATTCGAAGATCAATTGCTATCTGATGGAGGAAGAACTTGACGAGGTTCTGCGATACATTGGACTAAGGCCGTAGTCAGAAAAAAATTCGGGGGTCCACCTAATGACAAAATTACAATTTTCAAAGGAAAATGTACTAATCCTGTACTTCCGAAATATTTCGGGGAGGTCTGGACACCATCGGACCACCCTCGCTACAGCCTTACATTGGTCCTTCAAAGAAAGTTACAAAATTAGATATTTCTTGTGAAAGTGCTTGGACAGGTCAATTTTCAATACAAATTGAGTACCTTCTGATGAAAGTGATCACAAAGATAACTTTGGGGATAACTATTGTTATGTCTAGGAACAAATGCGAGGGACTTTGGGAGATGATTCCTAGCTGAAAATAAGCAGGGTTAATTTCACTTCTTAAAATCATCTATTCATCAGTCATAAAACGGTACATAATTTGAAGCACTAAGTAGATGTTACTCACACATTTTTTTTAGATCTCATTACTTTATTATTAGGGGTTGAAAATCTGATGATTTTCTTGAAAAAATTGTTTTCGTGGGATAGATTTTCGATAAATAAAATTCTGTTATGGTTTCCCATTCAATTTTGGAGAAAAAAGTATCCTGCAAAATTTCGATACAGTCGATACTTTTCTCGGAAAAAATAAAAACTTACAAGTTGTTATGATTTATGTTTATTCCATTTCATCGTATAAGTGTTCCAAAGAATGAATATTCTAAGATATTGTATGTCTATGACAGGATATGGAGATGTTCTATAAATCTTTCTGAAGGTTAAATTACTAATTTCCGGAAGAAAATTGTATCCATAATATTTCAATTTCACAAATAGAACTTTCTTTCGATTAATAGGCATA
Organism: Propylea japonica; assembly: GCA_013421045.1. NCBI lineage: Eukaryota > Metazoa > Arthropoda > Insecta > Coleoptera > Coccinellidae > Propylea > Propylea japonica. The sequence goes on from CM024245.1 coordinate 48,965,804, forward strand.
ATTGACAGAACCAATTTTGAGCATAAACACTATCTTAGATCATTCTATGGAACATACGATGAAATGGAATGAACAGTGATCATAACTGCTTTTAAGTTTTTATTTTTTCCGAGAAGTATCGACTGTATCGAAATTTTACAGAAGCCTTTTTTTCTCCAGAATTGAATGGGAAACCATGGGAGAATTTTATTTTTCGAAGATCTACCCTACGAAAACAATTTCTGAAGGAAAATCATAAGGGTGTTATATTTTACAATAAAGTTATGGTATTGAAAAAATTGTGCGAGTATCATCACCATAATGAATCATATTTTACAGGGTGTCCCGGAAAATGTGGGAAATCTCTCGGATTCAGAGAGAACATAAAAAAATAAGATGACAAGTACCCATATTTTTTTTTCTAGCGACCCTGCCTACGAAAATACGACCTCCCAAATGACGCCACTGGAAATTCATTTCAGTGGAATAAATTTCAATTACTCACTTCTTTCATTATTTTTTTTCCGAAAACGGTTCATCTTATCGAGGCCTTTTCTTTAGCTTAATGTTCAAGGTATCCAATTTTATTTTTTTAACACCTTATCATACAGGGTGTTAAAAATGTAAGCATTGAAATGTACAACCCAGTCCGCCCCTTGTAAACTGAACAAGCTAGTTGAAATTTGAGTGCGGTGATTCAATAGGTCTCTAATACTATTAATCATATCAAATTTTCATCAAATTATTTCGAGTAGTTTGAAAATTATTCCACTAAAATGGATTTCCAGGGGTGTCATTTTGGAGATCGTATCTTCGTAGGGAGGGCCGCTATAGGAAAAAAAAATTATGGGAACTTGTCATCTTCATATTTTATATGCTATCTGAATCCGAGAGATTTCCCACATTTTCCGGGACACCCTGTATATAGTTTTATGACACTTGTTTTTAGGACTGAATTTCCCGACAATTATGTACGGTCCAAACTTCAGCGATACCTATATCAGTTATATCGAACGCTTGCATTTTTTAATTCTCAATTTCTATATTCTTCACAGAATTTTGAAGTTACGAACTTTAATGTTATTCCAAGCTTATTTTTTTAGGTATATAGAGTGCTTACCGATAGTCAGAAAGAGTTACTTTTGAATTAGGATTCTTCATCAGGGAGTGTACCGAGTCGTTCAAGATCACTCTTGACGGCAGTAAAAAATTGCCGACATTTTGACTATTGGATTTATGAAAAAGTGTGCTAAAAGTATACGGGGATCTCTTATACCCGAAGATATATCTTTCTACGAATATTGAATCTCTGAAAATCCCTTCTGCAAATCCAGCTACTTTTATTGTGTCAACTTATTTCCGATTTATTAATTTCCGTATTATTCTGAACATCAACCGATGATCTGTCTGTCCGTCACTCATCACAGCTTCCAGCATCATTTTCTTAGACCATATATTCAAGTGGACAACTTCCGAATGACAATTACTTTCCAATGTACCAGACGACTGACGTACGTCCAGAGAAAGTTCTCGGCTTTCTCGCAAGCCTAAGATCAACGTTCCCAAAATTTTTCATTGATTATTCAATTCAATTAAGTCATCGACTATAAAACAAGTAGGTTGAGGTGGAAGAAAGAAAGATATTGAAATCTTTGTATGGTACCTATGTAATTAGTGGTTTTATTTCAATTGTCACCTATCCGCAAAGATTTATTTTATTCAGGTGTGACACATACCGTTGATATCTGCTGAATTGAAAAAAATGATGCCAAAAGGATAATTGTAGGAGCATATGTTGGTCGATATTCGTCATCCAGCAATTGTTTCATTGTTGTGTGTTTTTTGCTCAAGATGTTCCATTGAGAAAGAAGAAATCGCTTTCATTGTCAGAAGTGTTTTTTTGGATAACTGTGTGTATCACACTTCAATCAAAATGATTTTATTGTTTTTCGCTCGCAGGTGTCAAGCCCAAGTTTTTTAGTCAACGTGAATATTGAGATTATGTATTGTACTCTATCAAACACATGAGCCAGATCATCCTGAAATAAATTGTAGGTCAAAATAAAAGTTTTGTGAATTAGAATTATGATATATACTGATTCTTTTTTTTCAAGAGTTACTGTAAACTAATCTAACGAATTCCTTGACTTCACCATTCACTCTAAAATATTAAAATAAGCGTGAACGTGTGGTCGAAAGTTTTGTTCATAAACAATAGAGAACGATCATTAAAATTTAAATATCCTGAAAACCATTGCTGCAGTTCAATTCATTCGTGAATTTAATTTTCCTAAAAAAATTCAAACCTATCTTTAAATTGTCACCTAAGGTTGAAGGGTTCAATTCATCAATGAATAGAATATATTCAATAATTTTCAGGATATTCAAATTCTAATCCTTGTTTTCTCAATAACAAAAATTCTTCCACACAATTGGAGTTTGCAGATTTTTGATATGATTTCGATTTTAAGACCACCATTGGCTCAAATGTGTTTGCCTAAGTGGTCATCATGAAATTGCAGTAAGAAGGAATTCATTACTTGAAATTTAAGCCATTTGAATATTAACATTCGAATTCACGGCATTTATTCAGTAAAACTGTAAAATTTTGAAGGATCGGTTACAGCGCATATTCAAATTCGTTCATAAGTTGTTGAAAAACATAATATTTACGAAACATTCAAGTTGAAATTCAATGAAAACTTCTCGAAAAAACTTTTTTTCGCTGAATCCTCCTAACTACTACTATTAAATGCAGTGTTTGGAACAGTAATGATCTCTTTTTCAATTGAATTGATTCATTCTCGTCGAGATGCTGCAACCCTGCTCGAAACTGTCCAAGTCATTACAAATAATATAAATCCTAAAGTCAACTTGGGTTGTCGCGCTGTTTTGAAGAGCCCCAAAGAGCCGAAAGATCTGTCTGATATTAGTTTGAAACATTAATAGAAATAGGCCTTTAGACGATGTACATAATGAATACAAGTGGATGAGATCAATATTCTTCGATATCTATTACATTTTTTCTATCGACGAAATTTTATTTCAAAATTACCGAGTTGAATATTCTTTTCCTAAATTTTTTGAAAAGGTCCAAAATGCCAGAGTATACCAAGCTTAATTTCTGGGTGTCAGTGCGAAAATTTACGGTATCATTGAACTTTAAGCTTGAAATACTCTGGCATTTTTGAGCTTTTCAAAAAATTCTAAAATATGGTCATTTTGAAATAATATTAAAAGAATTTAAAAAAAATTAATTGTATTAATAACTAATTGATTTCATACGGTGGACTCCACCTGTCATAAACATGATTATGTGGGAAATCGCATCAATTTTGGCACATTCATTGAAGATGTGGTACGTGCATTTGTCGATACTTTACTTGTAAAGAATTTTCTGACAGAGTTTTTCAAATTTCCATGAGTCTCTGGTCTATATTGTTCAGTACACGGTTCTTAAGACCCATCAGGTGGAAAACATAGTTTTAGCTTTGGTGAGAGTTTCACATTGTGTTGTTTCGTCCAATCTTATTCATTTTTCGAAAAAGTTGATGTTTATGTTGATATAGTTCTTGTTTTACTCATTTTTAAATTAGAAAAATAATTGAATTTTTTGACTTTTTAAAGTTTGTACTCTTAAAAGTTTTTGAATAGCATTCAACCGTTGCATTTTATGTTGATAGATTTATGAAAAAAAATGGATTTATATAAGATAAGATCTGTGAAACAATTCTATCTTTTGTAGCCCTCAAGAAGTGGAAGTATATCCGCGAAACGTTGGCATTAGTTGGCCATACACCTTTTCTATCATCTTTTGAAAAATCTGGAATTATAATCTCAGGAAATGAAATACCAGGCACTCGTTCGCTTTCTAAGTGATGATCTTTCAGAACCTCAGAAGATCAGGAAACTGTCTACAGACTTAAATATTGAAAAAGCAGTATATCAACCTAAATATGTAATTATAAATACATAATAATAAGAAAAAAATAGGTTCATTTAAAATGAAATTTCGAATCCAAATGTCCTAAAGTTTCGTCATACCTATCCAATGACATTTCCTAAACAAAATAATCCTCTCAATTCGACAGTGGCGTACTGGTATTTCCTTTCGATTTTGTAAAACACACAAAGTAGATTAACCCAAATTCTCACTAGTATCATCATTCCGGAGCTATACATCGAAAGGGATAAATCAAGATCGCATGAGTAATATTATTTCGAACCTATGTCGTACCGGATGATGCAAGCCGAATGACCCGAGATCCGGTTTCACTTTCTTTGCATCATCGCACCGCTTTCACCGGACTTTTTCTTGCCATTACACTTGTTAACAAGTTCAGGTTCATTATCGCACCGCGTCTGCTGCTCCGGGGAGATAATCCGGCTACGGAGCATGTAAATGTATGAGGTGCATCCGAAAAAGCAGTGCATTCCGCTTATAATGGACTTCAGCAGACTAAAACATATTGTTTATGTTTACTATAATCGAGTGTCCATTTCCTAAGAATTGAAAAATTTTCAAAATTTTGTGAAGGACTTCAGATTCATGATAATTATACATATGTATGCAAAATTTGGAAATTATCCATCAGAAACTAAAATTATGTTAGAAATCAATACTGAAAAAACAATTGAATTCTATGGTTCTGATGATGCGATCCTCTTAAAATTCCACATGAACATTCAGTACATCAATCGTCATTCAGAAATTATGTTCCACAAAAATCGAATATCTTGTTATGAAAATGTGAAGATTCTACTTTTCAATACATCCGATTGAATTTTCTATGGTTTTATTTACACTATGGCTATAAAATTTTGCATAAGGCTTATTATAACGAACTTAATCGCTACACTTGGGAATCAAACTTACCCTGAAAATATCAAGTCTCTAGGAGGGCCGGACAGCCTCACGGACAGAATTGAATTTGACCATGAATTCATCATCAGGGATGCGAATCCTATCGGTTGAGACCTTTTTCGGCTCACAATTCGAGAATTACAGATATTTCGATTAAACGATAAATATAACACTCGTTTAAGTAGATTAAGCACTCAAAAATGAAATATGTGAAAAGTGATAATTGAAAATATCAAAATTTTACGGTTCTAATTACACAATCCTTTTGAAAATTTACATGATCATTTACTTGGCCAAACTCGATTTCATTGCAATCAAAAGTTTTTTCATGGAAATATTTGTATTCTTTTTGATATTACGAGATAAATATTATAGCTTTATTAACGCAAAACTTCGAATTGGTATTTAAATTTTTACTGCAAAATTTCAGCTAAAAAATTCGGAACTATTCGATCAAATGAAAAAAGTTCTGATTATGCAACTCTCTTGAAATTTTTCATGAACATTCAGAAATATAAGAATCTTCATCCTGAAAATAAATTTCACTCAAATCGAATATGTTGTTGGGTCGTTTAAGTAGAACGAGCGCACAAAAAGAGAAAAAATCGTTAAGTTAATATACCTACTTTCAAACGATACTCCTTAGGTTACATCCCTTGCTTTGAAATTCAATATGAATCAACTGTTAAAATGAATCTTATTAATATACTACAATCTCAGTAGGATTTAGTAAATCAGGAACATTTATTGAAAAAGATCAATTTTAATAGATGACACAGAGTTTTCCCTACAGAAATTAAATAAAATGATCCCAACTATCGGAAAATTATTATTCATGCAAATATTGAAAAAGCGAACGCTGTACGTTTATTTGTAATTTTTAACACGTTAGGTATGAAAATTTTCTCCCGAAGATTCGCGGGCAGTATATCATCATCATGCATACCATTAAGTTTACTGCCTAATTGTTAAACAGACTGTAAATTAGAAATTAACTCAGGTGTGAGAGTTAGTTCGAGTTATCAACGTGTATATCATTCGTTGAAAAGATGAGAAGGATTATCAATAATCATTGAGAGGCAAACATTATTTCCCTATAGAATTTCTCTAAATGAACTGAAATTAGATGAAAACTACATCGACTGTCCATTTTTCATTTTAATCAGGAAACTTCTGGAATGCTTGGGTTCGAACAACTCGTTCTAGTTTTTCGCCAGATAAAATTCATCAATATAAATTAAATTTTTTCTCTTAGAAACTCCTTCTATATTCGTTTGACATTCGTCTTCAATAAGAAGATTGTTCACAAACTCAGATGTCAAGAACTCTCTGAACACTCATTATATTAAGTATTCAACCACTAAAATGAACAGAGACATTTACCCCTAAAAACCAAACAAAATGAAATAATCAAATTATGGGATGGAAGAAAAATGTGACAACTACTGCATCATTGAAGGAATTCAATGTTGTTGCGCAAAAAAATTAATACCTACCCTTTCTTGTAAAAAAATCGAATGAGCTTAAAATAATTGGTTTTAATATGATGTAACCAATTTTCAATTTTTTCTCTGTTTGCTTCGGATGAAGAATTGACATACATAGATTGATTCGTTAAGAAATCCTATCGTTAATTGTATCACTACTAAGATTCAAATGTGAGATTTTGTTTTAAATCATAGAACTTCAAATACTTTTCAACACAATTCCTTACTCAAATCTTCAATACATCACGCTCAGTTATTATTTTCAACATTGATATAATACTAGAATATTGTTTAGCAGGTAAAAAAACCTAACATTCCTGGGTGTCTGTAAAATAGCTTTTAAATGAACATGCTTTTTTTCCGCAGAGCTTTTAAAATTTGAAAGATATTAATTAATTTTGAAAAAATCGCGGGTAATTTTTTCCACATATGAATGGTGCTTTAAAGTTCGCATTGAAATTGCTTGGCATACAATGGAAAAATATTGAAGTTGAATTGTCAAAATAATGTCGTTGCTGGTGTTCTCAAGAGTAAAATGATGATCGAATGGAATGAAATTTTCATTCTGGGCCAGAATTTCCTAATGATTTGCTGAAAAAGTTATTTTTAATACAATATTTGAAGACTGATCTCTATCAAACAAGTCATGTCAATATAAACTCAAACGAGAAAATCCAAGCTCCATTCAGCATGCCTCCAACTTCATTTTCTCCAAAATTTTATGCCCAATAAATAATTTGAATGAATAAAAGATGAAAATTCTGTCACTCATCTTTGAGTTTCTCAAAAATAGAAATTCATGTTAATTAAACATTCGCATTTTTAATATGCATGCCTACTTTCTTCAAATCTCATCTGTATCTGATATGAATATTGAGATACCTTTTTAGTCTTCGATATCCTCATTAGTTCCCTAATGAGAGGTTCCTATTTGATTACTGTAATCAAATTAAACTCCATATAATCGGTTACTCTCACTGAACAATATTTTCAAGTTCGTTGCTTTCTCAAGTATCCGTTTGATCAAATATGCGAATTATTGAATCGGAATTCGAGCAAATAAACGAGTATTTAATTCCTTCTATATCGTGTTTATAGAGTTTTTGAAGATTAGTTGTCAATCAAGATAAAATCTCAAGGAAGTGTGTATTTATTTTATAGTACATATTTTTCGTTCATACTCGTAGTAAATATCTATTGAAAGCAAGGGCGTAGCCAGGAATTAATTTCGGGGGGGGTTTTGACATTTTGGCAATTGACTTGTAGGTGCCTGGAATTGTGAGGGTCGCTTTTTGTAGCAAGTATTTGTTGTTTTCAAGAATTCATAGTAATATGAATAATTTTAAATAGATTTTCGAAGATAAGTTGGTTTAAGTGCAAAATGAAAGATTATTTTTGCAACAAAAAATAACTCTGAAACATTTCGGGGGGGTTTGAACCCCCAAAACCACCCCCCTGGCTACGCCCTTGATTGAAAGGGTTTCTCTAATGAGACTTTTGATTATCGAATAAAATCCTGATTGCATAAATGGATAAATATACATGGTTTTCTTTTCACATTCGTGATTTCGTATCATGGATAAAAAGGAATGGTGCCCAGCGAATAGGTACTGTGAAATACAGAAGCTATATTGTTTGATATACCTACTTGATAATTTTGAAAAACCAGAATTTGAGAAATTTTTAAGGTACATGTAATTTATGATTCTAGGACAAAACAATCAATTTGTAAAAAACATTTTTCAGATAGTTTCATACTTTTCTTACTACTGATTCGAAAAAGCTTACTTTCGAAAAACTGGTGTATCAGAAAACACCTTAGAAATGAATGAGGTGATTCCTCAGATCATTTTATGAAAAAAGGTTTCCATAAATGTCGGTCCAGAAATGTAATGTTTTCAAGATACGGGGGTTTTACTTAAACTGGCTAAAAAAGTGGTACGCTACTGAGATATCTATCTATCTATCAATTATTTTTTAATTCTTTTTAAAATTTGTGACAGAAATGTCTACTGTCTTTTTTCGTGTGAGGCGCCGTCTTTCTGTAAGGAAATGAAACATTTCAACCCAGATTTGAAGTAGAAAGTTACATTAAAATATTTCATTCTTTTACTCAAAAGCAGCGCCTGACGAAGAAAAGGCACAAGAGATTTTTTGTCACGAATTGAACGAAGAATTTAAAAATAGTTGTTAGTTTTAAAATCCTCAAATGGCGGTACCACTCTTGTAATCACTATTTAAATAAAACTTCAACACCCTGTATCATGAAAACAAGGTATTTTCGAAAGTACATTTACGTAAACCTTTTTGAGCGCTCGTTCTACTTGAACGAGTGCTAATCGTTTTGCTGAAATGTCTGTAATTTTCGAATTTTGAGCCGATTATGGTCTCGAACGATAGGGTTCGACACTTTGATGAAACAGTCCGGTCGCCCGGCCGTCCGTTAGCACGATAACTTTTGAAGGGATTGTCCTAGAGACTTGAGAGTTCTGGTCCGAAATGCCTCGATTATGTTTTATAGCCAGCCAAATCGTACAAAGTGTTGCATAAAAAATGGCCATCCAAAATTTTGTTCCCCAATATCTCAAACAAAACGAAAGACAATGGAAATGAAATGTTGCGGCCACATGCAAGATGCTCATAATAAGCCTCATGCAAAATTTCGTGGCCATTGTGTACACAGAACCATAAAACATGCATATTGAAAAGAAGAAACTTTTCATAACAGGATATCCGATTCGAGTAAAATTTAAATGAGTGAATAAAGACTGATATACTGAATTCTTATGCAAAATTTTGTATCCGTAATAATAACAGAACCATAGAAAATTCAATTGGAATATCGAAAGGAAGAATCGATACATTTCCATAACAGTATATCCGATTCAGGTAAAATTTTTTTGTGAATAAAGACTGATTTACTGAATTTTCATGCAAAATTTGTTGCCATAGTAATAACAGAACAATAAAAAATTCAATTGGAATATTGAAAAGAAGAATCTATATATTTCCATAACAGGATATCAGGTTTCGAGTAAAAATCAATTCGTGAGTATAGACTGATATACTGAATGTTCATGCAACATTTCAAAAGGATCATATCACCAGAGTCATAAAATTCAATTTTTTAAATTATTTTTATTTTATTTTCTGAAGTCCCATATAAAATTTCTAGCTAATAGTCTTATTGCTCCACCAATGGACGAGGGCTCAAAAGCTCCTTCTCAGGACTTTTCCTGAATTTTCATGAAATAATCTTAGGACTTTTATTCTTTCGTGTCATTCAGATAGACTGTGTATATTTATGATTTATTCATCACTCGAAACGAACTGTCAAACAACGACGCCACTGAGTGTTATAGATAGGACCTATATAAGTACCTCTAAAAATTATCTTCGGTCCTTTTGCTCCATGAAAGATGATGCGCACTACGATCAATCCACTGATGGGTCATCGACTGACCCATTGACCGAATTACAAATTGTTCATCACCCCAGCAAAAGTTCCTTGACCATGAGTTCGAAGAGAAAACGACTTCCAAGAAGAAATAGAAAGGAATAATGGGATGTGACTATACAGAACGGTTATGTACAGTATAAATGGAATAAAAGGTAGGCTTATCGTGGGATTATAAGAGTATGTACTTATGAATTGAGACAGTGTGAGTCATTAGTTAAATCGAGAAATGAACCCAGGAGAACTCTTCTTTTTTCGATCATTTTCACTTTCGTTACACTTTATAAATTGTTGATTCGGTTATTTTATATGGTGGGACCAATTGATTTTTTGGTTTGGTTTGTTGAAATTCGATAGAGTTCAGATTATTGATTTTAGTTTGGTGTTTGTTAGAGGAATTCGAGATTGAGTTGCTACGTTCATATTAGAATAAAGATAAACAAGGAGAGCGTCATTACGTACAGATTGAAATAATGGAAGTATTTGCGCGATATAAATTTACAATTAACCTTTCGGATTCATACTGTTCATTAAATGTTATTTGCAAAATAGTTCGAAAATTACGTAAACTGATGAAAAATATTTTCAAAATAATTGTTCTGGAGCTTGTTGTTAGGGAAACAACCAAATGTTTCAGGTCATGCAGTTTGTCTTGATTACTCTAAATTCTGTACAACTTAAGCTAGTGACTTTTCGTATGTAATGTATAAATTTATTAATTACTGGAAGTTATACATACATAAAATTACAGAAATTATCAGGAAGCTACACAGTCTGAACAAAAAATTTATTCTTTTTTTTCAGAGAATAACATGCTATTATTTCGACTCTATTTCTGCAATTTCCTAATTATTAACCACAACAAACAAATGATCAATGAGATTAAAAGCAACTTGAGAAAAGTACTTCAGTAAGAACAAAATAATAATATATTTGAAATAAAATGAAACAAATCTTCATGTTAAAATGTCCAGATAGGCTTTGAATTTTTATAAGCGGTAATTCCATGTTTTGGTAGTGAGAAAAGTGACTTTCAGGTGAAATATTTTTCGGAATTTAGGGACCCAAACTAAGACAGATCGCCAATTGTTTTCTCACTCATATGAATACAACAGTACCAAAATTTGATGGATATTTGCTGAATCCCAAAATTCAAACAGTTTTTTTCAGAATGTGAAAATATTCCAGGGTATAAAGGACCAAAGTAAGACATTTTATGTCAAAAAATGGCGGTGGACACTTCTGAAGAACAATACTTTTATTTTTCTAAATATACATTTTTCAGTTGAAATTCATAAAAAATATATATCTACGTCTATTTCTTCAATAGCAAAGAATAAAGAGAAAAAATCATCATTAAAAAATTTTGGATTTCACAAGAGAAAAAAAATTAAATCGAAAAAAGTGTCTCTTACAAAAATATCCTAGATAGCTAGAGATAAAAAGTTGGCTGAATTATTTTCATTCGATGCCTAATCAAACCCCTCAATATGAATCCAAAAGGCCATTTTTTTCAAAATGTTCCAATTTCAAAAATGTGAAAATATTCCAGGGTATAAAGAACCAAAGAAGACATTTTATGTCAAAAAATGGCGGTGGACACTTTTGAAGAACAATACTCTTCTTTTTTCTAAATATGGATTTTTCAGATGAAATTCATAAAAAATTTCAATAAAGAGAAAAAATCAGCATTAAAAATTTCTGATTTCACAAGAGGAAAAAAATAAAATCGAAAAAAGTGTTTTTACAAAAATATAAAAGGTTAAAAGCCGGCTGAATTATTTTCATTCAATGCCTAATCGAACCCCTCAATATAAATCGAAAAGGCCTCGGGGGCAGATTTACCATTGAAACCCGGCTATATCTACCCTTTTTTTGAGATTCGATGTGTTTTATGGTGATAAAATCTTCACGGAGTTCAACAATATTCATATTTTACTTGAAAATACTTATGAATTATAATTCTATGGAAAAACGAAGTAAATCTTGATGAATGCTTGGTTAGAAAATATTTAACCCATTTCAAAATCAACACACCTAAGTTTTATTCTCCCAAAATGCTCTATATGTGTTACCACATATTCATGAAATTTTTTAAATGGAAAAACCATACTGAAGTACCCTCGAAAAATTTAAATTTTTGAGCCAGAAATATAGAAAATGTTTAGTTCAAAAGAAATAGCTACCTAAATATTTCGAAAAAGATCATTGAAATGAAAGTGAACTTCTCCTTTTTACGAAGAATACCTTCATAGGTAGGTCATATTTTGAAATATGTTACTTCTACAGCGATCGCACGAATTGAGATGAAGAAAACAGTTTGAGGATGAAAACTTCTTCTTATCTGAATCTAAATACTCTAATAATAAACTCCAAATAGAAACTGATGTGTACCTATTATCGTCTCCGCATATTAATCCGAGAAATAATCTTTTAAACCAACAATACTACCAAATTATCACTCAGACGAAATAAAACAACCAACCAAACAAATTTTCTCCATCCATGCATACAAACCGTCCCATCTCTATTGTACCAAGTAAACGGATCGCTTTCCTCAAATTAATTTTAGCACTTTCCTTCAGCTCATCCGACCATCCAATTGTTTATTTAACGCAGATTATTCCTCCTATTCTACGGCCAGTTAAAAAATGCGTCACACCTGAAAGAAAATCCACGCCGAACCATCCTCCATTTAGCCATATGTCAACTACCAGAACTTTGAGAGAATTAATTGAATGAAAATTTCACTACCTGCTGAATAAATTTTACATTCGTCGCATACCTCTATGGTTATTCAAAAGAAAAAAGAGAACAAATCGCTTATTTGTGGGACAATATTTGGAATACCTACATTGGCATAAAGGCGATGAAAGTAATTAATTCATATATTCCTAGCAATTCAAGAAATTTCAACCCAGATTTATAGACGAACCAAAAATGAGAGTTTGGCCAGGTCCGTTAATGGTCACTGAAGTGGAGTCGGAAGCTTTTACGCACGTACATTCTTATGTGAATGATTCGAACCTGTTTTAGTAATCATGTCATTGTGTGAGAATTGATCTGAAGTTGTTGGTCAAATTAGTATGAAACGACAAATCACTCATAATACTGAATATTTCCCTCGTCTTCATTTCCACCGCCTAGGCAATTTCGAACAAATTTTTTGACAAATTATTTCTAAATGAGAAAACTGTATGGCAGCAGCTGTCAGCTGTTTTTTTGAGTTATCCCGCAGTAAAACTTTACAGTTGTCGAATTAATACTTATGTACAGGATGTCCCGGAAAATGTGGGAAATCTCTCGGATTCAGATAGAACATAAAAAATGAAGATGACAAGTTTCCATAATTTTTTTTCTTCGCCGCCCTCCCTACGAGGATACGACCTCCTAAATGACGCCACTGGAAATCCATTTTAGTGGAATAATTTTCAAACTACTCGATATAATTTGATGAGAATTTGATATGATTAAAAGTATTAAGAACCTCTTAAATCACCGCACTCAAATTTATATTATCTTGTTCAGTTTACCAGGGGCGGACTGGGTTGTATATTTTAATGATACATTTGTAACACCCTGTATGACAAGGTGCTATAAAAAAACAATTTTTGATACCTTGAGCAAATTAAGCTAAAGAAAAGGTACTCTTGTTCAGTGTCGATAAAATTAACCGTTGGTGAAAATAAAATAATGAAAGAAGTAAGTAATTGAAATGTATTCGACTAAAATGAATTTCCAGGGGCGTCATTTAGGAGGTCGTATCTTCGTGGAGGGCCGCTAGGAAAAAAAAATTATAGGAACTTGTCATTTTATTTTTTTTAATTCCTTCTGAATCGGAGAGATTTCCCACATTTTCCGGGACATCCTGTATATGGCATGCATTCGGGCATCTTATTTTTCCTGTGAAGATTTTTTTTAGGAACACAATGCAAAGTAATACTTCTTAACGAGAAGTATTCGTGCAGGTACTAAAATCCTCGTAGTTTTATCGATTAAATTTTTTTTATTATGAACAGGTTTTTTTAAAGCAAAAAATTTATATTATCTTGTTCAGTTTACCAGGGGCGGACTGGGTTGTATATTTTAATGATACATTTGTAACACCCTGTATGACAAGGTGCTATAAAAAAACAATTTTTGATACCTTGAGCAATTAAGCTAAAGAAAAGGTACTCTTGTTCAGTGTCGATAAAATTAACCGTTGGTGAAAATAAAATAATGAAAGAAGTAAGTAATTGAAATGTATTCGACTAAAATGAATTTCCAGGGGCGTCATTTAGGAGGTCGTATCTTCGTGGAGGGCCGCTAGGAAAAAAAAATTATAGGAACTTGTCATTTTATTTTTTTAATTCCTTCTGAATCGGAGAGATTTCCCACATTTTCGGGACATCCTGTATATGGCATGCATTCGGGCATCTTATTTTTCCTGTGAAGATTTTTTTTAGGAACACAATGCAAAGTAATACTTCTTAACGAGAAGTATTCGTGCAGGTACTAAAATCCTCGTAGTTTTATCGATTAAATTTTTTTTATTATGAACAGGTTTTTTTAAAGCAAAAAAATAATCATTTCTTGAGTATTTCAAACCTGACTCTATTCCATCTTGAAGCTCTTCAATATAGAGAAAATTCACATGGAAATCATGTGTTGAATCAAAATGATTCAGTCGGATAGAACAGAAAATTTATTGAAAATTCAGATAACTCATTAGATTCTTCAATAACAGTGAGGTTAAAAGAATTTTTGGAGCTGAAATCTGTAACGAAAAAATCTTGAATTTGAGAATAATTATCAAAATCTTGTCTATGAAAAACATCTTGTTTTTAGCAGTTGTCACTATTTCATTGACTTGAAACGATCTCATCATTTTAATTCATCTTAATTTCAAGCAAGCAGATTTAATAAATATAAGAAATAACAAGATTCGTTCGACTAACAAAATCATGTATTTGTTATTTAATATCCGTGCCAGTAATGGAAAAAGATGATATCAGTTAGTAGCTTGCACGAATTGAATTATTCATTAGAACTGATTATGTTGTGATAATGAATGTACTGTACACCTACTACCATAATATTGGCTATAAAACTTTGAAAACTAAGCGCTCTCAGACTGATAATATAGTAATGATGACAGAAACCATTATGCTACGGTCAATGCCTAGTTCAAAATGTTAAAATTGCTGTTTCAATAAATATCACGACAAACTGGAATGCTACAGCATTCGATTCATTAATGACAGTTCATTCCTTTAATTTCCCCATTTATTTTTTGCTTCTTATTATGACTTCCTCCATACTTCATCGGTAGAAAAATCCATTGAAAATCATATATTTACCTATAATATTCTTAACTTTAAACCAGATGATCGAAAACTGGAATTTATCTCCCTTCAACATAATATTTACCATACTCATAATTTTATTCAACCCCCCATTTTATTTTTCACTGTTAATAGCGGCATTCAATGACCCATTTTATTTTCCATCTAAAAATTCTGTAACCAATCAGCTGACATTTAATCAAAGAAAGTCTAAAAAAGAAGCAGAAAAAATTCTGTTTACCTGGAGAAAGTTTAGATTTTTCATGTAGGTGAACAATACATCCGGTCAGTTATAAAGTGAAGATAATAAACATAAATGAATTTATGAACTTATTATCGAAAGAATGAAAATTAAAAAAACGGAGTATTGAAAAAGTCAACAAAACTACGAATATTCACATAACAATTTTGAATAGGAAGGAATAGGAGACAGTATTCTGCCCATCATACAAGTTCAATTGAGTATTGCTCCAGGAAACAAACATCCACAACACTCTCAAAAAACACATATCAAGAGAACCGAGCTCCATTACGTTCACTCTTCAATTACATTATGAAAAATTGGACGCGAGAAGTTACGTCAGCATTTTCGACTTCGAGATGAACGAACGCTTTTTTTACGTGGAAACGAAAGCCTGAACTAGACGTCCTTGAAATAGACGAAGAAGATGCCCCAGATACGAACGCAGATAAGCGAATCTACCTTTACGATGCACCAAGACGTGGTCTATTTGCACTTTTATCCCATAGCATGTTAATCGGTCTGATGGTTGAGAAAAAATCTCTGGTTTAAGTCACGCACAAACTCAAAAGGATATATCCGTAGAAATCCGATACGTTTTTTGTCTCGGTCAATGTCACACGTCAGGAAGCCCCCTCTCGTGGCTCTTCACCTGCAAAGAAAGGTAGGGGTACCAACCATATTACACCGGAGGAATTTCTCGGGTGGGTTCCGGCCGGGTATATAAACATTATACTAGAACTTTAATCGTATCAGTGAGTTAATATGTTCGTTAAGTGCGTTGTCTTCGCTTTGGTAGCCTCCGTGGCCTACGGTCGTTCTACGACAGCCCATCAAAACACCATCACAGATGACCACAAAGCTAGGGCGAGTGACAGTACTTCGTACTATGGTGACATAAGATATCTTTACAAAGTGTACCAGGAATGTTCAGCCACTGATTTCTCGTCTTGCCTCAAATTGAAATTGGTAGCTGCTTTGGATCGTGTTGCCAGGTCTGCAGATTTCACCATTTTCGATGGAGTTACGTTTGTTAAGGACCCTAGTGCACCTGTTGAACAGCCAAAATCTGAAGCTGAGATTGAAGCCAATCTACCTCGTTCTCTCGATGAAAAAGATAGCGCACTCAACTCTATGCTTTCCAACAAGGTTTCGAACTTCTTCGAAACCCATTCTGTCCAGGTAAATTTCTCTTCAAATAAACTTATCCCACATAAATACTCTCTCATCAAATGATATTCTTATTCATTATCTATTTTTTCCAGCTCAAATTCCCAAGCATGACCGATCTCCAAAGGTCCTTGAGCGATGAAGGAAGAAAGAAGTCAAGCAAAGGAGGAAAAGGAGGAGCAATGATGATCCTTCCCTTGATCCTTGGAGGAACTCTGGTACCATTGGCCCTTGGAGCTTTAGCTCTCCTTGCTGGTAAAGCCCTCATTGTCTCGAAGTTGGCCTTGGTTCTTGCTGCCATCATTGGTTTGAAGAAGCTCCTTGGAGGCGGTGGACGCGATGGACACGATTCTGGACATGAAGTCGTTGTCAGCAGTGGACACGGTGGACACTCTGGATGGGGAAGATCATACGATAAAGAAGATGCTCAAAATATTGCCTATAACGCATACGCTCCCAAGACACGGTAAAGAAAATAGGCTGACATAGGAAAATAAGACTTAATTTATTTAAATTATTTAATTAAATGTAATTTACTGATGAATAAATTTTTATTGTTTTTTATTATATCATAATTTTTCTTCTTCTGCGAATGGAGGAAAACAAATTGCATTCTCCAGACGAAATTTTTCAACTGGAATTTTTTCAACTGGAAAATTTTCTCGTGAACTAATCACAATAATTATGTGAGATTAATGAATGATGATAATACTACTTAGGGCTCGAGGCTCAATCGAAGACTTGGAATAATCAGTGTAAAATAACTCAAATTTGAACATTCAGAGAAGTATTGCAGCTATTTTTTGTGTTTAAATTTAACTTTTTGTTGACATCTCATTCTACCCGGGAAATCTAAAGTCTAAAAGCATATTCTTGTCTATTGAATGATAAATTCCGAAATTAGATAATCATAAATGGTTTTAATCTTGATGCACTGAAAGTACCAGCGTTTCAAAACTGAAAAAAAGACCTTTTTTTTCAAAAACGTTACTTCAATAGAAGTCATAGCCATTAATAGAAAAAAGCAAATTCTCAAAATTTCCAGTCGCTTAGTAAGTAGATACTATAGATGCCGTAGCATCATAAACAGGGTGGTTCTGAATTGATGCGAAAGGCCTAAGGGGGTGATTTCTCAGATCATTTTATAAAAAAAGTTTCCATAAATAAAGAACCGGAAATGAATTGTTTTCAAGATACAGACTGGAAAAAATGGTACACCACTGGGGTATTTTAAAAGAAGAATTATTTTTGAATTTTCAGGGTGATTCGAGACAAAAATATCTTCTCTTTCTTTTGTGTGCTGCGCCTTATATATGTAAAAAAATTAAAGATCTTAACGTAGCCTCGCTATCAGGTAGGATCATAATGAGTTGAAGTAACCTCAAATACGCGTTAACAAATTTTTCCGCCGACCTCAAAATAAAAAGTGATATTATGTGTACGAAATTAATCATTAATGACCCATTTAATGCTCAATTTATTCTATTTTAATGTGCAATCCTCATAGCAACCGTTCACAAAGTATTCAGAACTCTACACTGATCTTGATTTTGATACATAGAAACAGAAATTTTATTATGTCAAATATGTCTTGTGCAAAATGAGAATGTATTTCATTCGAGAATTCATACATAATTCATATTGAGATCGTCGGAAAAATCTTATAATCCACTCGGTTATTAATCGAGCGACTAATGGTCTCGAACTATTAACGCGTGAGCGGAGCGAAATAAAAATATCTTGAACATTAATTACTATTTCCTACATAAAAACGTCGCCCCACACGAAAAATAGGTAGAAGATATTTTTTGACACAAATTGAACAAAGATTTCAAAATTAATTGTTACGTTGGAATACCTCAGTGGCGTACCACTTTTTATAGTCAGTTCTAAAGTGATACTTTAACGCCATGTATTTTAAAAGCAATTCATTTTCATAAAATTACCTGAAAAATCAACCCCGTAATTCTTTCGCATCAATTTAGAAACACTCTGTTTATCTCTTTTTTGTATATTTGATGGATAACAACATGTAGAAGGTAGATTTAGTACTGAAACATTAGGATCTGGCCACCCTGCAAGAAGTTGACGAATAAAACCCTATTTTAAGTTGATAATTCCGAGAAAATAATATCACAGATTATCCCAACTTAAAAATCTCTACTTTGATCACGTTCTAGATCAAAGCCACTGGTCAGTTTTTCATTTAATTACAGATTTTCATTCTCGGCAGTATCGGAAATCTATAATAAAGCACTTCAATCGGTCCACATCTGGATGGCGAATCAAAAAGTATAAAGATTCCTGATTTCTTAGCAATTTGTCAGACGGATCTTATGAAGCGTATCTTGGGTGTAACTACCAGTATTTAATACGGAAACAGTGAAACATCGAAGACGCACATTATGCGAGGCTTAGCCAATTTTCAACAAAAGTGATTTCTCGAAACGATGAACAACTTAAACGCACTTTTTTCACTGCTCCGGTTTACTTTATTCATGATATTTCTCGAGAAACAATATTTATATTGTTTTCTCTTGTGTTGATATATCTATGTATTTATTACATCGAAAGCTGATGTTGGTGATTGAGATTTATGATTAATCTTTACGTTTATCGATTGTGATTAATTGTTGATGGAGGTAACTTGAAGCTTAGTGATCCGGAACTATTATACGCCTTTATTTATCTTTTTGAAAGTGAAATGATATACTGGGTGGTCAACTGGAGAATTTCGATTTAAAAGAGAAATAAAACAAAAATTTTCAAGTCAATTTATTATTATTTGTTCAAATGTCCACCGTTTTTCTGCTGGCACTCTTCTTGTCGAACCTCCAAATTAGGAAAAAAACGCAAAGTTTCTGGACCGATGGCTTGAATTTCCTGGCGGATATTTTTCTTCAACGCAATTACAGTGCGGCGATTGTTGCAGTAGACTACACTTCAGAGGTATCCCCAAAAGTAAAAGTCGCAGTGTGTCAAGTCCGGGATTCTGGCCATGGAAGGTCTCCCCGCCGAGAAATTCATTTTCAGAAAATAGCGTCTCAATAAAAGCTAAAGACCGATTTGAAGTGTGAGAAGTGCGTCTTGCTGAAATCAAGTGTACCGATTGTATCCATCAAAGTGTTCAAGGGCTGGTTCAAAAAAATTGTTCAACATGTCCACATAACGATCAGAATCCACTGTTACTGCTCGGCCGCTTGCCTCTTCGAAAAAGTATGGACCAAAAATGCCCTGTGACCTTCAGACTATGCAATTTAGTTTTATGTTTCTTTTTGGGGTTTTCTGAGACCAATACCGGCAATTTTGTTATTGGTTTACATAGCAGTTGAGATGAAAATGGGTATCATCAGAGAACAAAGTGTTGATTTTGGTTTTCAAGGAATAGGTAAAAACATTAAAAAACGTAAATGACAGGTTTCAGCAGAGGATATAGTGCTAGTGAAACTGAAAATTTGATAGAAAATGTGAGTTTTCAGGACAATATCTTTTGGTACAGTACGGCTCTGTTTGCGAATTATAGGTCAAGAATTATGGGAAAAATACATTAACTCATATTTTGGTCGAATGTAGAATTCATCGGAAATTATGGTGTTCAATCCTGGCCTACGGCCAAACGCATGTATAGCATTTTCCAATGACAGACTCTCCTTTTCTGCGAACATGATGACAAGAACATTTCAATAATTTTCAAACACAGATTGCTGGTTACATCAGGTAACTGAAAAATTGGTGTATCATTTTATTTTATGACACCTCGTATTATAGTTATAATCTTTTTCAGGTCAACTACCTATTGTAAACTGACTTTTTTCATATTTACTTTTTGGATTATTCTCATTACCTTATTTCTTATGCAACAAAAAGTGATATTCTAAATTGAAAACTGATATGTCTTTCCAGACATTTTTCAAATTAAAATGAAATTTTCCATTAAAAAATTTTTGGGCTCGTCCGGGATTTGAACCCGGGACCTCCCGCACCCTAAGCGGAAATCATACCCCTAGACCAACGAGCCAGTTAAAAACTACAGTGACTGTAATGTAGTTCAACACTGGATACTCATAAACTTCATATGCATCACTATTTTTAGTAAGTCAATAGCCAGTAACCGCAACCATAATCTTTAGCATTGGTTTTTTCAAAATTTTTGTTGCACTTTGAAGTTAGTGATCCCACGATTATGTGCATACAATTGCATCCAATTTTATTTTCATACAATTTTATTAATAATTCTACAATAAAAATCACTTACACTACAGGAATTTGAGAAATAATCCTTTTGATCCCTTCTAGCATTGTAAAATACAATGCTTCTAGCTTATAATGTATCGTTAGTTGCATATGTGGTAATGAACTCTAGAAAATAGTGTTGCTACTAGGCAGGTACCGCAACTAATATAACACTAATTTGGAACCACTCTTCAAATTTATTTTCGAATGGTTTGAAGCTGCATTGATATTGTATGTTCCGTGCTGCATTCTTTGATTTTTTTATACAGACGCATCAACTCGTGTAACTGTAACTACAGTGACTTTCAGTTTCTTAGAGTCACTGTAACTCTAACTAGAGATCAGCCTCATCTTTTGACTGAGTTACCAGTGTAAAGTGTAATCTTAGTTGTGGATTTGGTGTTGGAATCCTATCCTATCGTTGATAAATTGTATGACCAGCACGACACAACTTACAACATATATTCATCTATTTTTTGTCCAAAGTTAAGTGAGCATCACTGAAAATTTCGATAATTATCAAATCAAGTTCAATGAAAATCTGTTTAAATCAAGACGAAACTAGTGTCAATTGCTGAATGAATCTAGGAATTCTACCATTAAATTGTACCCTAACCTAGCCAGCAATACAACATAGTAAGCTGCATAAAATGTAACTAATGTAATGTTAGTTGCGGATCAAGTCTAGAAATGCTTTGATGTTCACTGTTTTCTATAGAATGGGTTTGATAACACAGAACACATAATGTCTCAACCAATTTGAGTAGTTCATTTAAAAATGTACGGACGATTATCAGTATTATCCTTGTTCGAAACAATGGTATTATAACTATATTTTATAGTTGTGCAACCAATAATACAACTGAAGTAACTATAGAAAGTATTGATGCTACCATCACGGCAATCTTCCGCAACCAGCACTACACAAATTACGTTTATATTGATTTAACGGTTGTCTAATGTGTATTGTACCAGCATGATCCATCATTCTACCATTAAATTGATAATACTCTAACCAGCAATACAACATAGTAAGCTGCATAAGATGTAACTAATCTAATGTAATGTTAGTTGCGAATCCAGTCTAGAAATGCTTTCATGTTCACTGTTTTTTTATGGAATGGGTTTGATAATGCCTCAACCAATTCGAGTAGTTCATTCAAAACAATGTATGGAAGATTATCGGTACTATCATTGTTTAAACAATGGTATTATAACTATATTTTACAGTTGTGCAACCAATAATAGAACTGAAGTAACTATAGAAAGTATTGATGCTACCATCACGGCAATCTTCCGCAACCAACACTTCACAAATTACGTTTATATTGATTTAACGGTTGTCTACTGTGTAATGTACGATCATGATCCATCATTCTACCATTACATTGATAATACTCTAACCAGCAATACAACATAGTAAGCTGCTTAAGATGTAACTAATGTAATGTTAGTTGCGGATCCAGTCTAGATATGCTTTGATGTTCATCGTTTTTTATAGAATGGATAATGCCTCAACCAATTCGAGTAGTTCATTTAAAAATGTATGGAAGATTATCGGTATTATCATTGTTTAAACAATGGTATTATCACTATATTTTACAGTTGTGCAACCAACAATACAACTGAAGTGACTAAAAAAGTATTGATGCTGTCATGGTGGTACCTTCATGGATGCTACCATCACGGAAATCCTCCGCAACTAACAATACACAAATGTACGTTTATATTGATTTATTAACGGTTGTCAACTGTGTATAGTACTATCATTATGCATCATAAGGAGGAAATTAAATTCTGAGGAATATGATTATTGTTTTTAGTTTTTAATCTTTTCTCTATATTGTTTACCGAGCACCTGATGGATTTAGCAGATACCAAATCTGAATTCAATAGCAATAGTATTATGGAAAATTTTCACTAACTTTGACATTCCGTATCAGGGTAACGAAACAATTTCGTACTATCGTACTCATGTTTGTATGAACTTTTCTTTTCGAAATAAGCTGTGTAAGCCCCCTTTAGACTTTGATGATATTTTTCTGAAACAACCTGTATAGTTTCCGTTTTGATAATGACTTCATTTTCACATGTCAAACAAAACAAGATGATACTTTCTCATATAGTGGGCTATACAAAATGAAACCTCTCATTCGATTATCGTTCAGTAGGTACAAGTCCTTTCATCTAACCTGCTTCTGTTGCAGTCCTTACGACTCATTGGGTATAAAAAAATCCATCAAAATACTATATATTCTTTTGAATTGAGGGCTAATAAATACATGAAACAAAAAAGTCCCTAGCTGAGGTTGGTGCAAAACGGGGTACCATACTATTCTGTCGTATGATACCAGAGCACAGGGAAAAACATCAGTAGAAAAAACCCTGCCTCGCCGTTTTTACAAAATTGAAACTTAAAAGTATTCGAATAAATACCTTCAGTATTCAGATACAAAATACGTAATTCTTGGTCTTGGGCCAGGAGGCGGCTTCAAACCAGGTCTGGCGTTCCAACTGATGATTTTCAACATACTAAAAGATTGTTATTCAAATCAACAGAGTTCAATGAGGATATAAGTTTTATGATTCACGACTCAAAAATTGATATATTCTTTAACAAGGTTTTCCTCCTCTAGAAGAATTTTATAGTTGCCTATAGCTATTGACCCACGTAAATTATACATGTTTTCAGGACAGGTTTCCACTTCATCTACTACCTTCTTAATGAAATGGGAGTGAAAATAATATCATACATGTCAGTGCAAATATGCAGTTTGTGAAAACCTGAATTTGACATTGCCGGTATTTCTAATAAACTACTGAGAATTGGAACCAATTATCAATAACAATCTCCATATATAAAAACATCAGATCCACCCACTAGAAACTCACATATAAGAGTCGATCTATCATCTTTCAACAATTAAGGTAGTTCTAGTCGAAATATAGCATCTATACGCTATATTAAACTTATACATAGGTACTTACAATAACATGTATTTTAATACTTAATAATTATAATCTCGTGAGGTATAGCTATAGCTTCACAAAAATTCTCGTTAACCAAATATTTATTTAAATATTTCACAGTATTACTATAAACTTTTTACATTTAGAAGAAAGACGAAAAACACAAGGAAAAATAGACAACAATAGGACCTTTGAGCCAAATACTACAGTCAAATGTATTCTCTTGTCTTTGATATCCTTTCGATATTTAATTGAGGCAGCTCTTCAAATAAGAAGGCCTGGCTCCCAAAGTTATGATATTTTAAGAACCTTAGATGTGCAAGAAAATGTCTGCAGACCCAAATACTAAGTAATCATCTGACGTGTGGAAACGTTACATGGTATGAGCATGGTAAATATAACTGAAATCTGAATATGAATAAAACTTGCATACCACAGTGCAAATATGCAGTTTGAGGTGTGAGAAACTGGTATCCACGATCACTGAAGTTCGGAAGTGGAACAAATTAGGTACGTCTAAAAATTTTCTCTATAAAGTTATCAGTAGAGACCGTATTATATGCAGCATAAAAACGTTGTTATATGCATTCAAATATGCATGAAAAATGCTTTAAATATGCACGAAAATAGGCAAAATATGCAGAATATTCAATAATGAATAATGCATTTTGGGAACTAATATGGTATTAAAATTTAATTTGATGTTTTCGTAAACAATTAAATATTGTTCCGAATGTTCAATCGTTAAATTTTGGAATATTTTTGTATGAGGGAAAGGTAAGCTCCACATCCACAGACGTAACTAGGGTAAAACTTCTGCCGTCCCATTAATAAAATTTCGATGAGAGACAAATCTCGAAACCTGGATTTCCTTTCAGTATCTTTTCAAACTTTTCTTGGAGATTATTTGGAAATGCCAATGGCCAATGGTGTATTTTACTCATTATTTGGATACTTTCGTAGCGCGCGGCTACTGATAATTCGTTCCAGAATGCCATAAAAGTGGCAAATCTGACAAAAGTCACAATTATTAGTATTATTAATCAATAGACCTCATATTTTGTGAAATTTGGTCGGATTCAGCACTTTTATCGCATTCGGAACGCAGAAAAAAAATATGTACTGAAAATAAGCATCATAACTGGATTTTAGCTAAAATATGCAAATACCGCTGCAGATGTCTCAAAGAACATTAATAATATTGAACTTCAAGAAGTCTGTGAGGCGAGGTACTTGGGCCTGATGTTGGTCACAAATTTGAGCTGGAAAAGCCACGTTGACTCCATAATGAAGAAGATGATACCGATGGTTTCGGCTTTGTATAAGGTTTACAATGCGTTTTTTAAGTCACATATAAGATAATTAATACCGATTTGGGGAACCTTTGGAAAAACATACTTCAAAAAATTGCAAATGTTACAAAATAAATTTATTGAGGTATTGTTTAATTATGATCGATTAACAAATACTTCACAACTTCACTCTGAATTGCAAATACCAAATTGAAGAAAGTATTAGAATTAGAACAATGTAAACAACTTTTTGAAATAAAAAATATAATAGAATACAGAAGTGCAATACAGAGTATAAATTTGAGAAAGATATTAGTAGTTATGAAACAAGAACACATCAAAACTTATATCAGACAAAAGTAATAAGCACAAGCTCCAAAATATTTAATCAATTACCTCCTTCCATAAAATCTGTTTGTTCAATTAGCAAATTTTCTGATGAAATAAGAGAATACTTAGAGTTGGTGTAATGTAATTTGTCCGCTTTGTCAATAGAATGTTAAGTTCGCTTTTCTGAAATTTTGTCTTGAAGTGGAACTGCGATTCCATCAAACATCAAGTGTGTATGTACGCAATAAAATTTTATTTACTAACAAAAGCACTGTTTAATTTAAATGGAATTCTGTATTTACTGTCCTTGATACCAGTTTAGGGTACTGTTTAGAGGATTGTGAATGCAATTTTATTTGTACTTGTATATTCTATTCAATAAACCATTTCAAAAAAATATGCCAAAGCATATGCGAATATCACTTCGTAGAATCCCATACGGAAGAGTTATCGTTAAACAAACAAAAGGGAAAGGTCTAAAAACTTCTTCAAAAATGTGGAACTCTGTTTATTTTCCTAGGTTTGACATGTTTCGCCATTCGCCATATGCGAATATGTAAATGCATATACTCCGGTCTCTAGTTATCAGATATGCCTGTCAGAAAGGAAAATTACAATAAATCAAGGAATCACGTGAATCTGTGAGAACTTCGTAACTTGACCTACTTTGCTTCGGTTTCCTTCCGCCAAGTTGCTGGCCTTTGCCCCTCGAACGCACAATGGGTTCGATCTCAAAATCGTGATGCACTTCTCTCCTTACCTGAAGTTCAATGAGAGATAATGCAAGTGAGCTGAATGCCGATCATAAAAGTTTTTGTTCAACTTTCTCCTAGATGCTGGTGTCTATAGGATAAAGATAATTTGAGATATGAAGTGAAATTTTCATCTCATCTCTTCGTGAAAACCTATTGATGTATTTTTTTCAACTTTTCAATTAACTTTACAATCTACTTCTTTGATGTTTTGAGTGAAAAGGAGGAAAGTTTTTGACATGTAGAAGAAATTAAAACAGTTATCCTTCCTTTACAATACTTTGATTCAAGTCAAATGGCCAAGATGTCTGCAATCGTCCGTATATTCAAAAGGATTTTGCGACAGCTGATCTATGAGTTTAGTTTCGAATTTTAAGCCGAAAATTTTCTCAAAACTTTCAAACGACTCACTAATGACTAATCCGTGGTCGAATTCAATTCTACCCGTGATGGGGCTGATCGGCCGTAAACAAGAGAACTCTCGAAAAGTTTGACTTCAAATTTTCTATTTCAATCGAAATGGAATTTTGCGGCCACATGGAAGATACTTTCAAGAAGCCCCATATATTTCACCAATAAAATATCCGACTCGTGTGAAATTTGATTGTGAAATTTTTTATACTGAATTTATTGTTCGGTCTTGAAAAGGATCCCACATGAATTGAATCGTTGGAAATGTATCAAGAGGATACGAAATTGAAATAAATCTGTCCAAATTCCTGTAGCAACAAATAGATATCTAAATTTTTATTCTAATCATCAACTGCATGTAAAAACAGGTATTTCTAAACACTTTACGGTCGGGTCTTTTTGATTTCATCTACACCTGAAATTAGTAATAATGAATTTTCCTTAATTAAAGAGTTGCTACTAGTCAATACTCACCAAATTTTATAGAAAGAAAAATTTCAAATTTAGAACGGAAAATATCTAATCAAAATTCTAATGATGATCAGGTACAAATAGAAAAACGTCAAGAACAACCAAATTTGCTGAACGCCATTTCTTATATTTCTGGCCTTTCAGATAAAATAAGAAGAATTGGTTCCAAATTCAACATAAGAACTGTTTTCAAAACACAAAATTATAAGAACAACATCAAAAATAAAGACATTACAAGATCACAAGTCGCTGATCATGTATGTTCAAATAGCGGATATCATTTGATGAACTGGAACAACACAAAGATCCTAATGACGAAACCTGATAATTTTAAAAGGAAAATTAAGGAATCCACATGTATTTTTTAGATGAAGTAGATACAGTGGCTAATTGTTCTGTTGGAATATATCGTATTTGAATTGATTTATTCAAGAAAGGAATGACATCAGGAAATTTCAAATTTAAACAAGTCAACCTCTATGTGTTGACAACTTTCAATGTCATTAGACTGCAAACCATAGATTATAGAGTATAGAAAGATAGGAAACGCCCCTACATTCGTAGTACTAAAAACGACTACATTTTTAGTTCACATTTGACCCAGAGATGGCACTGAAAATCACTTTTATATAAAATCTGTAATTTGGATTAGAAATCATATAAAGAAAAACTGTAATAAGAATTGATGCGAAATTCGTATTCCCTTCAGGATGTTTCATTTTTATATTTTAAATCCATAATTTTCAATAAAATGCAGTATCTCATGTGTAATATTTTTATTATGCATTTATAGAAGATATTACAGAAATATTAGGGTATTATTGTAAGATGTATACATGGATTGAATATGAATATACTTAGTGAGTCTGGGAATTCCAGTTTTCTGGCTCAGTTCAATTGCAGCTTCGTTGTCCACCATCACTGTTTGAATTGACGGAAAACTTTTCCTGAATAGTCACTTTAACCATTTCATTTTCCGTGCAGCTTCACTATCAGCCCTATTTCTGCCTCTATCGTGGAAATAGCAACCGATGTTTGACGTGATCTAGCCAAGATATAGATTTACCTGCATACATCCATAAAACACCAGTTGATCATCCAGTTTCACTATCTCGTTCGTAATGTGCATTACTGAAGGGTACAAACTAATCTGTTTTCCACTTTTTTCGAGAAATAATATTTGTGCAAACGAATTGATTGGCACTTTTTTATATCAATGACATTTCCCATGTATATTGATTTCGAAACTTATAATCATAGAACCAGAATTTTACCCCTTCTATAGTGACATTAGTTCACATTTGACCCAGAGATGGCGCTCATAAACTGTAGTCGTGTCGTTTCCGATCTTTATACTATATAATCTTTGCTGCAAACGAAAGAATACACAGTTCAGAGATTTAACAAGTTTGTCTGAAGAAAGGGTCTGATATAGACACCAAAACCTCACATTATCCTGTTCATTTATTTAATTTTTCAGTTTTACTGTTAGACATCAATTTTTTCAAAACCAATTTGCTCCTGCAAATTAGTGCAAGGATTCACGCAGGGGTTTTTCATTTTGATTAACGTTTCAGACTAGGAGTGAAAACCTAAAAAGTTCTCTAGAAATGCTGAATCCTCCCAGATTATATTTTAGTCGATAACTCCTTATATATTTATCTTATATTGGATGTAATTGCAGAATTTCAAAAGGATCGCATAATCAAAACTATAACTATTGATTTCAATTTTCTTTTAAATTATCGAATTTTCGGATGATTTAGATTTTGTCAATTCGGCCGGGCTGTCATTGGCTGTGACACTGAAATGTTCAATACTTCAATACCAATTCGAAACAGTATGTGAAAATTTATTGCTTCAATGGAATCATAAAAAATTTTATCGTGATATCGACAAAAATTTCTTGATATTCCCATGAAAACTTTCAATTGAATTGTAATATAAAGTTTGAGAATGTAAATTGGCGAAGTGAATGATCATGCAAACATTCGAAAGGAACCATAATATATTGATATATTCAAATATCGAATTCTTACGTTTTTCATTTTTTGAATAATTTTCAGAATATGATCCGATCGAGCCGAGTTTCGCATTCCTATATTCAGTATCGTTCTCAAGTCCTATTTAAAAATTTGTCTTATTGCTTCTCCTATAAACAAGCGATCAAAATCATCTGATAAACATTTCATCATCCTTTTTCGGAGAAAGTGTAAAAATAGAAAAAATAACAAGAAATTATCCGAAAATAATAAACCATAACCAGAAAACGATAAGGCTATCAATTTTTCATAATGATTGTTCCCGAAAAGATTGAAGTAGGTCGGTAAAATATTAAACTCAATCGAAACTGATCAAGTTCAAGATCTCTACACTTTCTCGTTCACACTATATAGAATAAAGACTTGTTGTTAGTTACGGGTTCAAATTTCCACGTTTTGCATCTATGGCGCAGTTGATTTCTTTCACAGAATAGAGGTCGAGTACTGCAAGCATCGAGAAAGATTCCTGCTTTTATACATTTATGGATACCAGTTGATATATCATTCAATGATCGTTTCTGGTATGAACTTATTGAGCAGTTTGATGTATGATCATACTGACATTGTCAACATGGTAGATTATATGTAACTTTTTCAGTCTGAGATATTCTGATGAATTTTTATATTCTTGAAAAAAACAGACCTCAATTATTATTCATTATCTGTTGAAACCGAATGTTAAATCGAAATTGAATTCAATTGCTTCCTAATTAGGTGACTTTTGAGAACAGCCGTTTTCATTTCAATTATAAAAAATGGACCTCTCAGTGAAGACCCAAAGGCCTAAAAATTAATGAAAGATGTGGTCAGAACAGCTCTGTAAGAGGACACAATAGATCTTGAGGTCGCAGTAAACTGTAATCCATTTTTAAACTATCAACTGTAAAAGGTATTGTTCTGAAGTTGCTTGAGTTGAGTTCCTTTGAAATGCAAAATAGCTCTCGAGTTTTGCAAAATTGAAGTTAAGAAAAAACATCATTTGGGGAATCAGACTTGGTTTGGAAAACTCTTTCGGTTGTAGAGCAACTTTAGGTATTTGAGTATCAAAGGGATTTCAGGGACAAAACTTAAAATTTTTACTGTTGTTTGTGAGACAAAAAATTATAACACTCCTTATTTTTTTTCGTCTTTGTTTTGTGTTTTTGCTGTCATTGCAATTTTTTCATTCACAGCAGATAAAAAAAACTTCATTGAGTAATGAGACGAAATCCATACAAATTCTAAGAACATCGTAGATGATCAGTATCCTATGTATAGCACAAAAATCTCTTCAGGTTAACAGTAATAAAATAAATACCAAACAAAATTTCTCTCTCCAACAATTTTACAACGCCTTCATCATACGGTACACCTCAATTATAAAGCATAAATACATCTCTAGAATATTGTTAACACATGGAGTTTGGGACAATTAAACAATATACAAAGTTTGTTCTAATGAAGGCAGGACCGTTTCGGGAACGCCAGTCAAGAAAGCTTTAATTAAGTAACTGATCCGTCATTATTTATAATATTTCCCATAAAACGATCTTCCAGAAATTTTGCGTAGTTTTGATAATTTCATTATGTATTTAATTTTCAAATTTTAACTCGATCGAATTGATAGTAACGAAAATATCTTAAGAAAAGTATAGAATATGGGTTCAATTTCCAGAGTTAGGGGAGCTTTTTTGTGCAATTACGAACTGGGCTGAGATGTTCCAAAATGAGGCATCATATAGAGTATACCACCATATATTTTCCCCCCAGGTCCGATGTCCGGTAAAGAAGAAACAAAATCAACCCAAGCACCGGACCCTGTGGAACACCTCATTAAGCTCTTTTTGTTGCCTGCCTCTGATTTAACCATTGAACTTGTTGTTGTCAGCTAATATAAAGAAATTGATTGATCCTTTCATTCCAAAATGCTGCTAATTGTGCAGGGTGTTTAAA
Organism: Propylea japonica; assembly: GCA_013421045.1. Lineage (NCBI taxonomy): Eukaryota > Metazoa > Arthropoda > Insecta > Coleoptera > Coccinellidae > Propylea > Propylea japonica. The sequence continues at coordinate 48,996,762 of CM024245.1, forward strand.
GAATAACGTCATCAAACGTTGAAATAGCTTTCCAGCTTAATTTGAGATGAAAATATCATAAAAACTAACTGAATTCAAGAACTTTTTTTTATATTTCAAAATTGACTATTGCTATTAAATTAGAATGAATTAATCTTTCAGTTAAGTTACATGGTCAGTTATTCTTGTGAAAACCATGATTATTATCGATTTATTCAATTCAAAAATTGTTACCTTCTTGTTCTTGTCATTTATGTTTTTCAATGTGTAAGTATGTATTTCTTGAAGACGGTTAGAGATATCGAATTGGAGTGAGACATAAAATTTGTCAAAAACATACTAGTTAATTGAAAAAAATTACCCTAATAGGGTAAAAAGGTCAAAATCTATTAAGGCACCTCCAAATTCAACGAAATTTTCAATAATTTCCAACTTTTTAAAAAACTTTTTATATGGATTGAACGTATGACTTCAAATTCAATTGGGAAAGTCAATATTTGAAAGAGAAATAAATGTCTTTTCTTAAACTTCAACATCTCGATATTTCTAAACCAACCCGTTTCAGACTCATGTTGATATTCTCTTTTTTCTTTAATAAGCTGGAAAATATCTCTTCGGCGCTTGAGAAAGTTATTGCGAAACAACCTGTATATTATTATATTTCAAAATTGGCGTTTTTTCAAATTCTGGCACTCAACTCACATTACCATCAGTCCCATGCTGATCTTGCAGATAGACTAAATATAATATTTGCCACTTTTGAGCGAATGAAATATCGATGAGTTACTACTATTCGAAATAACTAACAACTAAACAGAGGTTTAACGCGTAGCATTGCCGCATGAATTCAATATTCAAAATAGGCGTTTTCGGATACTTACTCGGGTTAACTCGATCCCTAACTTTCGCGTTTGTTTACCTAACCCGAACATCCAACCCGTGTTCGGAAAGTACGGTGCTATTAAGTCGATCACTGACTCAGGTTGATCTATCCCTATCGTAACCCTACACGAGAACAGGGTCGTAGAGTCACCGCATGAGCACTGCAGTTCAATTTTGTATTTGAAAAAGGCGGGAATAAGTCTTTTACCATTTACTAACTAATTTCATACATTCTTTTCCTGAAAATGATGGAAAGGAAAGAGTTAAATGTGTGGTTCCATGAGCCGAGAAAACAATGAGAAACAACTTCTTCATAACGTTGTATGCAGATCTTTCTGCGTTAAAGCTAAAGCCTTCTTTACTTCTTAAATAAAGGTACTCAAATATAACATTGAATATGCAAGGGCATACTAGAAAGTATAAAAAGGATTTCACAGAAGCCAATAAATCCGAGCAAAGCTAAAGAAAATCAGTAAATAAACTGGAACCGAAAAAATAAATTCTCTACTTCTTCAACATAGGTTATCAAAAATAACATTAAACATGGAAGGGCAAAACGGAAATTATATTAAGTATTTTACAAAAGCTAAGAAATGCAAGCAAAGCTAGAGACAATCTGAAAATAAACTGGGACTGAAAAAATAAATCCATAAAATATGTGGTTATATTATCGATACGACTTCAAATCATAAACCTGGTGTGTTCGTAACCTTAGAACCCGGGTCCGTAATCCGAGTAGTTTCCGAAAACGCCTTAATAATGTAAACGGAGAATTTTATTATAAATGGTATCAAACAGAGCATTTGAACGAGGACGAGATCAGCGCCGAAGTATGAGTTTAATATTGGTTGATTCGCAAATGTTTCATTATTATATTCGAACAAATAATTCCTCATTGAATTTTTTCGAACCGGACCTGTGGATGACGCACAACAATTGCCATTTCAACCAGTATCGTGATTTCATGACAATTAAAAATAAACCCGACCAGCTCTTCGGTACCTCAAATAAAGATATCTCAAGTTCAAGAATTTTCTCTTCAGCCGATCCGTTAGAATACACCTTTGTCTACTTAAGACCATAAAAGTTAAATCCCAGCAATTGTGGATCTGATCTCACGACACGAAAAAAGCTATCGGATTAATTGGCCAATTCGTTAACAGCATAGATTTCGATAACTGTAAATATGTAGTACAATATGCTTTTCTTTTCTCATGCAAAGTATTACGGGCTCATACTCGATTTGTTGGATTGAATAAGAATTTGGTGCCAGAAAAAGTCGAGAACGCAAACAGATACGAGAGCAATTAACATAAGTAAACAATCTTTTACTTTCACGGTCGATGGGACACAATGACTTGGAAATTATAGCTTGAGGATGCTACTACGGAACTAAATATTAGACACTTAATAATACTGTGAGGCGAAGGATTTCTTGTTGTAATTTTATCATCATGAAGAGATTTGAAATTATTGTACTTCTTTTCAGAATTTTATAGTTCAGATTGATTTACAAGTTTCTCTGTCTTTTTCGTAGTGATCTATCCAGTTTTCATTGAACGCTAACGTAACTTATACCTTAACCTAACCTAAGTACAAATAATTTCAAATTTATGAAGATCATGAATTTATCTTGTTTTTCGAAAAAATAGTATATTGTTCACCCGGTAAGAAAAAAACATTACTGGTCGATTATAAACATTGAGTCCTAGAATGTGGCTTTTCCCACCAGAAACAAAGAATTTTTTGGAAAATCCTTTGGAATTCTAGTAATATTAATCAATTTCGAAAAAATCGCGGATAATTTCATTCACAAATTAATAGTGCCTTGAAATTTGTACTAAAATTAGTTGGGTTCATATGGAAACGTATTAAGGTTGAATTGTCTAATTTGACGCTTATGCGTTTAGCTGATGATGTTTCTGAAAGTAAAATGAACATAAGAACAACATCAAAAATTGAGACTATACAAGGTCACAAATCGCTTATCATGTATGTTCAAATAGCGGAGATCATATGATGAACTGGAACAACACAAAGATCCTAATGACGACACCTGATAATTATAAAAGGAAAATTGAAGAATCAACATGACGTATTTTCTTAGATGAAGTAGATAATTTGGCCAAATGTTCTGTTGGAATAGATCTTATTTGGATTGATTTATTGAAGAAAGAAATGACATCAGGAAATTTCAAAATTAAATAAATCAACATCTCTGTGTTGACAGTTTTCAATGTCAATTAGACTGCGAATGAAAAAACACACAATTCCGAAGATTTTACAAGTTTTTTGAGAAATGTGTCTGATATAGACACCGTAACGTTACATTACCTTTTTCATTTAGCTCCTTTTTCAGTTTTACTATTAGGCATTTTTTTTCCAATTGGCGCATGACAAATTACTGCAAATATTTTTGCAGGAGCATTTCATTTTCATTGAACAAAAATTTTTTTAGTTATTTCTGTTTCAGGGAATCGGAGTGAAAACCTAAAAAGTTTTTTAGAAACAAAACCAATTGAATTATAATGTCAAAATTTTCTGGTGATTCGGCAGAAAATTCACCTTCTATCTACATTGAGAGCATTGTAGGTGAAACATATAAGTATTGAATAATGAAATATGTGCTGTCAAAAAATGATTCTTGTATCATCATATATTTTAAGAATGCGGTACCTATCTAGTGGCTGAGTTAAAGTGTGGTTTCAAAAATAGACATATTTCTGATCACAAACCATGCATGTTGGAGGTACGATCCTGAAATGAACAAATTTTTGGGTGACTTTTCACTCTCTTGTTGAAAATCTTTGTCTTAAAAGACTCATTCTCGGAGCGAATTTTCATCTTCAATTCGATCACGTGAATTTAATCTTTATTATGCTAGTTAAAGTTGGCGAATAGCATTTTTTGAGAATAAAAAAATGTATGCATCCGTTGAAACTCTGTGAAATGAAATGCTCTGGTGAAAAAACAATACAAAGTAACAACTCTATCCTTTCAAAAAATATCGAAATATAACAACTGTTCTTGAATGAAATAATTTCCAGTTTCGATGAAAGCTGCAATTGTTCAAGTTTCGAATTCGTCAATATAAATGATGAATACAATGAAACTTCCCTATAACGAACTTCTGTATAACGAATTTCGTATAAGACATTGCACCTTGAATCCAGGTTCCACGTTGAAAACACCCTGTAAAACGAAGTAAATTCTCTCCAAAACAAAATATTCAAAGAACATTACTCTTTGAATGGGTATTGGTAAGAAGATATAAGGGTGGGTCTTTTCCGAAATTTTTCTTGACATAAGCACAATACAGTGGTACTTCCCTGTAACGAACGTCTGTATAACGAATTTCGTACAAGACATTGCACCTTGAATCCAAATTCCATTTTTTTCCGGACGTATTTTAATAAACCGACCTTGAACCAAATCATTACGGCGGGCAGAGGATTCTTCTGAAACAGTTTTTTTGAATACACCCCTGGCTTTTGGTTTCAATCTAACCATTACGCTTGTGTGAAAAGTTGTGCGAAAATGTCTAAAAGCAAGTGCTTAAGTTTGAATGATAAACTTAAACTTATCAATGAAGTCGATCGCGACATTGGCCGACTATAGAAACAAATTTTCTGTATAACGAAATTTCTCTATAACGAAATTTTCTGCGGATTTAGCGCTAACGTTATTAGGAAGTTCCACTGTATTTTGCAATAAGAATTTTTTCAAAATTTGATAAATATTCTTGATTAAAAATTGTTTTCGTTAAATGGAAAACAATAACAAAATCAAATCGAAGAGAACTCCATAAATATTTCCATAGAAACAAATAAAAAGTGGGTTTGAAAATAATAGACTCGAAATAATTTATTTACATAAAACACCAGGTAATTATTAAATGATGAAGAATAACGACATAAAGATTTCTTTGATGATATAGCACATGTCTCCAGCTACTGGATAATGTATGTTATAATAATTATAATCACAGAACTCATGCAAGCTGGGCACTTATTATTTTTTGTGACGAAAAGAGAACTTTCTTCGGGGAATATTACTTTTCCCTTCTATATTGTCCAGCAATGAGAGTTTGTGACCAAGTAATCAGTATAATAATTATGATTAAGATTGTATTAAGATTTTTTCCATATAGCATAGCATGTTTTCATGAATTTTTTCTAATCTGATTATTTCAAATTCTTTCTATTCTTCAAAACTATAACAGAAAGCGAATTTGTCAATTATTCTATTGAAAAATACAATTCGATCGAATAAGATTCATGGTGTTAATGAAACCAACAGTGATTCGAAATATAACGACAAAAATAATAATTATGTTTGCTATACCTAATCATTTCGAGTGTTGTCAAAATCTGAAATATACGTTCAATACAGAATTTTTTTTTATTCACTTTATAGAACTGAAAATTTTCATTTCGCGGATAATTCTGCAGGAATATTTTCATTGAAAAATGGAATATTGACAAAATGAAGAGAAAACTATAACTCGAAATAATTTGATAATATTAAACACTGGTGATTAATCAAAAATGGAAAATTACGAAATAAGGTTATCGTCAATGAGTTAGGTTCTAAACAACAACATTTTTATCTATCTTATGCAGAAAAAGCACTTTTTACTTAGAAGTTGAGCCTGCAGAATAGCTTCAGCTCATGTCTTCAGTTGATGAAGAATGAATGTTATAATAATTACAAAGATCATACAATCTGACCACTTAGTAATCTTTCTGTCGAAAAGGTAAATATTTTCAAAAAATTATACTTGTCTTGTTTTGTTGTTCAGCAAGGAGATTTTCTAAGGAAATAATCAGTATAATTTTTATAATAATATTTTTTCCGTCGACTTCAAAATAAAGGGTGATCAATGTGTATGAAATTGATCATTAATAGCCCATTTAAATGCTCAATTTATGCTATTTTAATGTGCAATCCTCATGGAAACCAAACACAAAGTATTCAGAAACACTGGGACATAAAAACATAGAAATTTTATTATGTCAAATGTATGTCTTTTGCAGAATGAAAATGCTTCTCAATGAATAATTCATGCACAATTCATATTAAATTTGTCGATCTTGTAATCAACTCGGTTATTGATCTAGCGACTAACTATCAACGCGTTCGCTCCTCTCACGCATTAAAATGTCTTGACCATTAGTAACCGTTTTTAATAACCTAGTTGATTAAATAACCATTTCATGTTTTTTTTTTCAATTTCAATAATTCGATATTCTCTCTATTCTTATGGAATATTGAAGATTATCATTCTGTAAGCTGAGAGAACTTTTCGATATCTTATATCGATTGCCAACTCACCTAGCAATTGTTGGACCATATACAACCAGGAAAACTCCAATCAATAATTTAAAATTTTAAAAATATTTTCATCCGACAACACCCATAGATCTCCGCAATGGGGGTAGTTTCACGCATAGATTTCTCTTCTTCCAAGTGAGAAGATCAGGTTCCGTTAAAATGAGAGTTTTACACCCAGAGGCACAACATCAACCAATAAGTATCAGTGGCAAACTTGGCCACAATAAAAACACTCATTGAGATATGTAGCACATACATAGACACTATACTCCTTTCTTGAATCTAGTACAGAATAGCACACATTTTTCGTTGGAATCTCTCCTCCTCGCTGAATCTCCTTCTTGGACATAAAACCGGGACCTCGCCAGTATAATTCACCAGTATTTGATCAGATCTTAGTGAATTAACATCATGAAAGTATTGTTTCTCGTGTTGCTGGGTCTTTATGGATCCACAGTGGTACTGTGCGAAGAGGATGATCACTTCGAGGACGGTGTTTACAAGGAGGCTATAGCCTTTGTGATGGAATGCTCTTCGCAGGATGTCGGTCTTTGTTTGAAGGTACGTTATTTTTTAAAAAATTTTTCCAATTCATTATATTATTTTTAAATTGATAAGATTAGGCTATTTCCATCTATTGAAAAAATATCGTTAAATTTTCCATTTTTTCACAACTTCTTTTGAATCAAATAAAATATATAAAAATTATTTCAGTCACAAAGGTTATTACAGTTACCATGATTTTTTAGCCAATATTCGAACTGCTTCTTTGAGAGAAAAGATATAGATTGCTTACAATAGCTCAGCAAGAAATTAAAAACAGTTAAATCTTTGACGAATTCTGAGAAAATTATTCATAAAACTACTACCTGAAAATATTTTTTTGTATTAAGTGCGTAAAATTGAGTGTTTTTTTCATTTCACATGAGACTGTCAACTTTTGGCCAAGACCCCAAGTCGAGGCCGAAAGTTCACTCGAATGTGCATAAAAAAAGGAATTTTATACGCACAAATTCAAACAACATTTTTTGTTCAACTGTGAATGTGAATTTACATCGTCTGAATATAATTATTATTCCCATACAATATTTCTATGCATCCAGCGATATTTCTGTGTCGTTTATTATACAAACGACTTTAACGGTGAAAAAAGTAATCATTTACGCATCCATAGCGATGAAGAAAAGTCAAGTCTCTTTTTGATAGTTGTATAAAAAAATCATTCATGAGTATTATCATAAGTGCATCTTTTTTCTCCTAAAAAATCGAAAAAAAACGTTGCTAAGTAATATTTTAAAACGAAACATGAGTGCTGAAAAAACAAAATCCGAGTGGAAGACCAGGATTTTTGCACCTGCACGATATTTTCTGTTAAAAATATTATTCAGCATTGTGTTTTTTCGATTATTTCACAGAAAAATAAGATGCCCGAATGGTGAACTTTTTCATGGGTAAGAGATTATTCAGCATGCATTGGTGAAGCTATTGATTTGACAGCAAATGTGAAGTTTTGCAGCAGATAAAGTATAAAAAATTGCTGACAGCTTATACCAAACAGTTTTTCCATCTTGAAGCCTTTTATAATTCAAAATTGAGCGTCTTATCGGCGAAAATTGAGACAAGAGAAATTGTCATATAAAACACTTAAATATTAGTAGGTAACTGCACGGTTTCGTGATTCAAAACGCAAGATAATTTAAAAAAAATTCTCCAATACTTATTTATATGAATTATATGAAAAATTATTTTTCAATTTTGGATATCGAGAACTCATTTGTATTTATAGCAATTCAGCAATTTTTCCTGCCTGAAAAGATTTGTTTTCGATAAACCGACAGTTATTTCGAGATTGAGACTGAAAGTCTGAAATCATATATGAAGAGAATAAATCATGATTTTATACACATTGATTTCAAGAAGGTTTTACATGTAATATTCAAGGCATGATCAAAGTTTCTAAGATTTCAAGATTAATGGTTTGAGAAATAATATAAAACGATTGCAATGTTGATTAACTTTGATTGATTAAAATTGAACCAGTTAATTTCCACAATAATGTTGAATCTATTGAAGTTATTTCATACTCGAAATACCTGAATAACAAACACAGAATAATCCCCGAGATATAATATTTTGTCCAGAAAACTAAAATGAAATAAAATAATAACGAATAAATGAAAAATGCTATTCTGCTTCGACTGAATAAAATGAAATATGAATATATTATTAAAAATACTTTTGAATTGATAATTCAAAACTCTTCGATAAGAAGTAGAATAAATCAATTAAACATTTTCGAAATAAATTCAAAAAATAACTACATTACGTCTACAATTATACACACCAATAAAGAATTAATGTATGCACATAAATTATTCCTCGTTCTGTGCGATCGTTTACACTACTAAACGCCGCATTTTCCGAAACATTTAATAAGCAATCAATCATATAATTCCTAGGCGTGTTCAATCGCCAATCGCAAGTTAATTAAATTTACTGACTTGTCCGCAGAGTATAAATTGCCTGGTTCGAATGGAATATTGACTGACCATAGAAGCGGCATCATAAACAACAAATTTGCTAATTCATTTATCTGTTCAACTCTATTCAATCGGAAATTTGTTGTTTGATTAGCGATTTTGGTGGATATTCTTTGAAAATTGAATTTGGGTTTTTGTTAGCTCTTGTTACATGAAATTTGAAAAGTTTTGTCATGCTTTTACAATGATTAAAATAGATGAAGATAACAATAAACAAATGAATCAACATCAGAACAAAAAACAGGGAAAGTTAATGAACAAATCTGAAGAAACCAAGTTTTTTTCCGTCAGTGATATCATAAGGGCATCTAATTTTCCCGAAAAAAATTGAAAAAGCACGTTGCTGTGTAATATTCTGACAAAAAGCATGAGTGTTTATAGCAACTGCACGAATGCTTTTTGTTAACAAATATTACTTTGCATTGTGTCATTTCGATTTTATTCACAGGAAAGATTAGATGCCTGATTGGTATTTGACAAGACTATTTTGAAAGTAACATATTATTCTGCATGCATAATGTATAGATGATAATTTGACAACAACTGTTAAGTTTGGCAGCGGGTAAACTCGAATAAACTGCTAACAGATTCTGCCAAACAGTTTTTCCACCTATAAATCATTTGTGAATCAAAATTGCGTGTTTCTGATAGGTGGAAATTACGATGAGGAAAATAATCTGTGAAATTGAACGTACTTTTTTTAATAGTAACAAAGCAAAAGGATTACTTTTATTCAACAAGCATTCATCTAATTCTTTCATTATGATTATTTTTCTACAATGAAGTGTTTTGAAAATTTTTTGCGACTTGAAAAATCATTTCATTCAGAACTTCCTTCGTCAACAAAACATGATTTCAAGGTGAAAATGTTTTGAAATGTTGTGTTTCAGAGTTTTTTTTCTTTGTTCGGTTCGATATACTATAAGCAAGTTTTCTGATTGTATATCAATTTTGGAGGAAGTGATTTTGAGCACTACATATGAAATGGGATGAGACATGATATCTGAACTTTTGAGATACACAGGTGAATAGTCTTTCCTCCAAGTATGTAATATCTGCATTATCACATAGTTATAAAATAGTTATTTCTGTTTTCAAGCGATTCAAGCTGTCAAACAAATATGTAACTATCAAAAATGCATCTTGATATTTTAATGAACCCCTATTTATAGTTGAAAGCTGCACATTCTTGTATCTCAAGAGTTGGGAGTCTTCAAATATATGCTCGTTAAATACAAAAATCGTTGGATACAAAAATCCATTCATCAAGTATTTATTTTACCCACCACACCCTTGAAAATTCAATGTCTGTCTACAGAAATTTTCAGTCCAATTATTCACCAAGTCGTTGAAGTAGGGTACAGTCAGTGAGTTCGAAAATAAATAGTCCGTTCACGAAAGGTTGAGCCGTCGGTTGGCCATGGAAATTTCAAATCTTCCACTGCGTATATCAAATTTTAGGTTATTTTGTTTATTTTCTTGTCAGATTGATACGCAATGTTGTCAATATTGCATAGAGTTTTCTGTAACTCGCACGCTCGTCGGACGAGGCCGGATACATTCGGCAACGTTGACTTTATTTTACGTTATGACAGCAAATACTGCCAACTTCAGATAAATAAAAAACGCCTACTATGCGTTTCGTGAAAGGACTACAGATACAAAGAATGTTTCCTTATTCGAATCAAAATCATTCATCATCTTCAGAAAACACTTGAAAATTCGCAAGAAAGTACGATATCCGCCAACGAGGATCCCGGTTGCCTACTTTATCAAACTAGACAATAAATCCTATTTGGCGTATTGGATAGATTTCTCTTTTTGCGCACATCTTGAATCCACTTCAATAAAGACTCAAATGGACATTTGGGTGACACTGACCTACACACCGGCGTTCGGATCTATCGGGCATGTACCAAGACGTGAGATCAGAATGATTTTATTCAATTATACAGTGATGTACATCCAGTGACGGAGTAATATCTCCTTCCTTAGAGAATTCGTTCCTACTTTATTTGTTGAATAACTGAATTGCAATTCAATGATAGAGATCTAGGTTGAGGATGAAAATAGTCCATGAATTTCTAAATACATTTTGAAACTTGAAAAATATCAAGGTTTTTCATTTCGCAATTGAAAATTCTGTTAGGGGGTTCTTAAACTGGCAAAGGTACTGGCTGTTTGTATATACCTAAGCGCTCTGGGGTGTTTTAAAATGAACTTCAAGGGGGCGCATGTCTATATCACCAAGGAGAGCCAGGCCACGATGACATCCCTGGAATTATTCTGTCAAATCAGGTCTCTGCTTACCTGGGAGTACCGTAACACCAAAGATTAACTGACAAAAGGCAATAGACCTTTTTGTTTACTTCCTCAGGTTAACTCCATTCCTAACCTTTGCCTTCGTTTATCTAACCCGAACATCTAACCCGTGTTCGGATGTACGATGCTATAAACTCGATCACTGACTCAGGTTGATATATCGTAACCCCACACGAGAGCAGGGTCGTAGAGTCACCGCATGCTCACTGCAGTTCAATTTTGTATTTGAAAAGGCGGGAATAAGTCTTCTACTCTTTTCTTAGTTATTTCAAATATTCTATTCCACAAAATTATGGAAAGAGAAGAGAATTTGGCTAAGTGTAAAATGTGTGGTTACATGAGCCGAGAAAATAATGCTAAAGCCTTCTTTACTTCTTCAACATAGGTAGTCAAAGATAACATTGAACATGCGGGGGCACACCAGAAATTATGAGAAGAATTTTACAGAAGCCAATAAACCCAAGCAGAACTAGAGACGATCAGTAATTAAACTGGAACTGAAAAAATAAATTCTCTACAACATGGGTACTCGAAAATAACATTAAAACACACCAGAAATTATAAGAAATATTTTACAAAAGCCAATAAATGCAAGCAAAGCTAGAGACGATCCGAAAATAAACTGGGACTGAAAAAACAAATCCATAAAATATTTGGTTATGTTATTGCTACGACTGTCATTTCAAATCCTAAACCTGACGTGTCAGTGATCCGAGTAGATCGAGTAAGTAACCTTGAGTAAGTTTCCGAAAACGCTTAATTAGGCTACTCTACTATGGGTGCCAGGGCATTATGGTGTTGAAGGAAATAAAAAAGCCGATGAACTCGTAAAAAGTGCCTAAAGATTAACACCTACCGAACCTGAGCCTTCCTGCAGGTTTGGAAAAAATAATAATATAGGGCAGCGGTCCAGCAATGGCAGTTGATTAACGAACGACTCTCTGAAAAAACACTCCTGAACTTACTCAGGCCAAAAATCCTACTCATACCAAGAAGCTCCTGAAGCTGTCACGAGCTGAGCTTTGGATGATGGTGGCACTGCTGACAGGACAATGTCGGTAAAAATATCATTTGTACTGTATGCAAAAGTCAGCAGATAAGATTTGCAGGCTCTGAGAATCATGAGCAGAAACAATCGAACTCATGGTATGCAAGTATCCATAGCTGTTTGGAATATTTCATATGGGGAAACCTGTCCAGGATACCTAAGAGGTAACGGTCAACACCGTTGACCACCTCCTTGGGTAAAAAACAAAAGATCTTCATTGTTGCAGTTTCCTGAAGGTTAACGTGACCATAATAACCCAGTTTCAATAAAAATAACAAAAAAAAAGGATCAGATGAAAAGTGAGTGCTTGTCTTCAATTTCCATGTTCTAATCTCCATTGGTCTAATTACCACTTTGTCCACCTGATATTAACTTTTTCGAGCTGTCTGTTCCCCACAAATTCAACCTTGCAGACGCCACTGTACACATCTGCATCATCGGCCTCCAAGGAGGCATTCCAAGAAACGTTCCTAGATATCGAAGAACGATAGGAAGAAATTGTGTCAGTGAGTTGTCTTCTTTGTGCAGCAATTCTAATACCTCGGGGTTCTAACTCATTCAATTTATAGATAGCTATTATTAACTACAACTACAAGATCTGCGCTAACGGTTTTCGCCGTTTGCAAGATGTTCAGTACGGGACGTGCGTTGTTCCATCGGATCGACGACGCTTGTTTCTATTGGAAAAGTGCATTCTGCAGTGAGAATTGCACTAATGCGAAATGTTTTGACGGAATTCTTCGAGAAAATTGACGTGAAACCAATTTGCTGATGATGGATGGTAGTTGATGACTTGATGGGAAAGTAGAAGTAGTCTGTTAATTTTCGCATAGAAAAAGCGTTCATTAGATTTATAAATTGATCAAGGTAAAAAAGTGGCGCACTTTAAGTTTATTGATATGAAATGAACATTCTGATTGATCAATTTAATAGGCATTAAGAGTGTTTTATCTCAATCAGGTTGTTTTTTTGGAATTCTTCGAAAATTGATATAAATGTGCTTCAGTGTACGACTTCAAGATTTTTCAAGTAAAAATTTTGTTTGAGAGAAAAATCAGGAGATTCCATTCCCGGAAAAAAAAGTTTCACCAAAAACCATCATTATATGTTGAAATTGAGGCTGCCTGAAAAATTAAATTCCAAATTTTTTCTGTCGTTATGGTGCTCATGATTACCCCGACATATTACTCATCACTTCTGCTTTTAAAAAAACAGTCAATTTTGTGTTTTGAAAACTATCTCATAAATCTGCCTACCTCGAAATAAAAATTGATTTTAATGTGTATAAAATTGATCAATAATGACCCATTTTAATGCTCAATTTTTTAGCCATTTTAATATGCAATCCTAATGGCAACCGTACACAAAGTATTCAGAAGCACTACCAGAAATGTCAAAACTCTACTGGATCATAGAAACATAAAAATTTATATTTGTCAAATGCATGTCTTGTGCAAAATATGAATGTATTTCAATCAAGTACATATTTACACACAATTCATATTGAGATCGGCGGAAAAATCTTGTAATCAACTCGGTTATTAATCTAGCGAATAATGGTCTCGAACTATTAAAGCGTTCGCTCCGCTCACGCTTTAAAATATCTTGACCATTAGTCGCCGTCTTTAATAACCTAGTTGATTAAATAACTATTTCGCCAATCTCAAAATAAAAGGTGATTTTAATGTGTACGAAATTGATCATTAATGACCAATTTTAATGATCAACTTTTTGCATTTTAATGTGCAATCCTCTTGGCAACCGTTCACAAAGTATTCAGAAGTACTACGAGAAATGTCAAAACTCTACTGGAACATAGATACATAGAAATTTTATTATGCCAAATGTAAGTCTTGTGCAAAATGAGAATATATTTCAATCAAGAATTCATACACAATTCATATTGAGATTGTCGGAAAAATCTTGTGATCAACTCGGTTATTAATCGAGTGACTAATGGTCTCGAACTATAAACGCGTTCACTCCGCTCACGCGTTAAACTATCTTGATCATTAGTCACCGGCACCATTAGTCGCTGTCTTCAATAACCTAGTCGATTAAATAACTATTACTTGTCAATATTTTATTGAAGTACATTAAAGTAAATTGACTATCATTGCCAAGAAAGTACACATACTATTATTTCAATTCAATTACTGTAATATTCTCGTTTCTTTCATGACATTTTTCTGAACAACCTTTTTCATTTGTCGATATAAATCTCTGGATATCAAGATCAATAGTCTTTCCGATGAAGAGAAAATCTACTGACCCAAAACGAAATCACTTTCTTATTATCTGTCCCATTTTCATGACATGTCAGATTAAGTATACCAGCACATTATCGAGAAGAAATTACTCTAATCTAAAGGTGGAAATCATAATTAAAAATCGAGAAAATTACATCTTTATTGACGTGGATATCATAATTTGAAATCGTAAATCCAAATAGAAAGTCCGTATTCCTAAAGTAGTACGTAACAGATGCGCAGCTATTCACGATAAGTGTCAATAATTTGTGGTGTCTAATCATCCATCGAAGAAAAGCTATTAAATAAAATTGACACGCTGACAGAAGAATTGATTGTTAACCACAAATCAGTTAAAGTAGGTAGACAGATTTTCCCACAGGAAATATTATGGTCTCAAAACCGATAATCTTTATAACATAAAACTGTCTGGTGATGTGGTATGAAACATATAATTTCTAGAGGTCTTGAAATTTAAGAGTAATGGTTTCTAATAGGTGATAATAAAACTGGATTTTCATCTCAAACTTACATGACGAGATTTTATAAATATGGGCAGAGCTATTAACGAAATTTTTATGGCGATAATTCTGGGTAGAGAATTAGGTTAGCTTATGTTTCCTAAATAATCAAGTGATTACCGGAATAATCAGTTAGATCCATCAACAGAATTAGGATGTAGGGATTTGATTTTCAACAAACTTTCGGTAGGTTTTCTATGTATGAGCTGAATTTTATATTTTCATTATAAATATGTTCATTCGGTGGACAAATAAATCAATTTTATTCCAACAATTAAAATATAATGAGAAAAAAAATTTTCATGGAAATACAGTTCCATCAAAATCCGAAAAAATACGTTTTTCAATTGGAATCCAAATTCATTATCTCTGCGAATTCATAAAATAATGAACAAATTCGAAATGACGTCATCAAATGCCAACGAAAACACTTCCTATAAACATGAGTCTCAAAAGTCTTCGTTTTCGAGATACGGAAAGTCCAAGGTTCGAGAAAATTCTTATTTGAGCTATTCAATGTACAAAATACCTTCACCGTTTAGAAAAAGGGGTGAAAATCCACCAAGACACCCTCAAATTTTATGCCCCTCACTGAAAATTTCAATTCAGTTTTCAATCAATTTTTTTAGAGCATTTTGAATGGGTTTCAAGCATAGCAAATACCAATTCAAGAGCATTAGTCGATTTTGCAACGATCACAAATATTGTGGATAGAATAAAAAAATTGGGTACCAATTCCGATCATAGTGTTTCGATTTGCTTTGAAAAATATCAAACAAAGTGATGAAAAAGTTGATTTTTCTCATTATGAACTGCTATCTTCAATATCTCTGTTGAAAATTAAAGAAAAATCAATAAAATAAAATTTGTCTTGAACACCAGCGCATTCGCCATTTTGTAACTCATGACTGCAAATTCAATGTGATTGAAGTTTCATTTTTATTCGAATTTATCATTTGAATATTCCAAATGTCTGACAGGCTTTTGAAAAAGAGAATGTTAACTTTTGAATTATTATTATTATAGATTGAAAAATTACATCCTGCATACGATGAAAGGCATTGATTCATTACAATTACTGTGCATCTTCTAAAGGTAATTTAAGTTGTTTACTTAAATCGCTTCTTCTAATTTTTTTCAGGAAAGAGCTCTCAAATACATTGATAGGCTTCCTGCAAACATGGACATTGGTGGTGCCATCAAAATCAAACAGTTGGATTCAGAGAGGGCTGGGAAACATTTCAACCAATTGGTGTTACCTGAAGAACCTAGAGCACGAGAAGAAGCTATCAATAATGCCTTGTTCGACAAGATTGCTGAGTACTTAAGTTCACATACTGTTGAATTCAGGTTACCTTCGGAATCTGTGAAGGATATGCAAAGGTCCATGATGGTTGATGAAGGTAAATATTTTAACTGAAGTTATTGGTAATTGAAATTTGGGAAATAGTTCTGAATATATCAAATAAAACAGTCGAAATTCTGAAAAAAACTGAGTAGAGACAGGCGTTTTGCTTTATTGGCATTACCAATACAGAAAAAACTCTTCATTCATCGAAATTTAAGAATATTTCACAATTGCTCATTCAATTCGTGTCAGTTCTATGTAAAATTGAGTATTTGAGGTACTTAAACATTGGAGCACTCCATTAGATTCTCTAACAACCATCGTTTCTTCTCTAGTAGATTTCGAAAGAATCATAATAAACGGACAAATGAAATGTAATGAATATCTCGATTCAATTTTTCCGATTTCGACTTCAACTTCGTTCACATATTATTGTGCACAAAGTAGGCGTTTGTTTATTTATCTGGAGTTGGCAGTATATACTGTCACACACTGTCAGTAAAATAAAGTCAACGTTGCCGAATGTACCCGGCCTTGTCCGACGAGCTTTCGAGATTAGAGAACACTATATAATAAGGACAACATTGTATATCAAGCAGACAAGAAAATAAACAACATAACCTAAAATTTTAGTATACACAGTGGAATATGCCAAATTTCCATGGACTACTTTTTGCTCAATAATATGTGAAGGGAGTATATATTATAATGAAAAGAAACTATTGCAAATTTGAATCTAATGAAAAGATATTTTATATTATCGAACTAGTTAATAAGGCCAAAATTCACTTTGAAAAGTATTATTATAATAAATTGATAAAAATAAAGTCTCTAAAAAAATCAAGAATCAAATTTGAAATAAAAATAACGCAATGAATCCAAAATTAGCTAAGTAGCCCTAAGGGGCACCTATACCTCGAAAAATCAGGGCAATTATTCTTTTCGATAGTGATAGATGCCCATGAATTTTTGAATGAATTAAGATAAAAACAGCCACTATTTATACTCAGATGCAAACTCAACGAAACATTGTATTGTCGTAATAAAAAAAATTACTGAATTTATTACCACTTCAAAAGTTATACAGCGGCAAGTTCTTACCTCTAAAACTTCGTCGTGTTTGTAAAGATCGCTGATGATCGCACACACTAGCGAAAACGACCCCATTTTACAACAACCGTTACAAAACTAAGGTCCGGGGTGACTGCAGCATCTACTTATAAAATTAATTCTTTGTTACGTGTGTCGTAAGTTAGGTATTTTGAAAATTCGGCATCTATCCAACTGGGGCATCTATCCAGGTTTTCCCCTACCCAAAATTTTATGTTCTAAAAATTAAATAAATTTTGTAATTTCAGGCAGAAAGAAGCAAGGAGGAGGGGGTGGAGGCGGCAAAAAAGGAGGCGGTGGCATGAAAATGATGATGATGCTCGGTATGAAGGGAGCCCTCATGGGAGCCTTAGCCCTCAAGTTCATCGCTCTAATAGCATTCAAAGCTCTGGTAATCGCCAAGATCGCTTTCACGATATCCGCCATCATTGCTCTGAAGAAACTCCTTGGTGGCAAACAGCAATCTTCAACTTATGAGGTAGTAGCCCATCCGCATTACGAAGAACATGGCGGCGGACACTACGATAGGTCTTTTGGACCAGAATTGGCTTACAGAGGCCACCCAGATCCCAAAGTTAGCCATATTTCCTACTAACCTGGTTTAGTTTATGTGATATAATTGAATGTTCTGTCTGTCCTCTTCCTTAGTTTCTACTTGAAATATTCCGATTTTGTACATTTTTTATGTACCTACCTGCTTCAGTTAATTTATTAATTTATTTATTTATTACCTGTGTTTTGTGTTGAATAAAATGAATTTTTTGTATACATATCGTTTTTTATTGATGATAAACTTACTTAAATAATTGTACCCTTCAACCCAAATCATACCTTTTCAAGCGCAGCTATTTCCAAAGTCGAAATAATTAAGAGTTAAAAAAAATATAATTGAATATATGAAATGATATATTCATTTGATTCTGATTTCCACACTGAGACTATTGGTTAATACAATACAAATTGAAATAGTCAGAATCGGTTCAGGCATATTCATTTCTACTTATATAATATTATATTCACCAAGATTGCTTCTAAATTTTTTTCCAAAACTGATTCTACTAATTTGGTTGGATGATATCTATTTATGTTTTCAATTCTGATTTTATTATCGATATACCCATAGACAAACTAAAATAATAGATGAGCCACTCGTATATGTCGCGCCACCTGTCGGAGGAGGATACTAATACACGAAAAAATTATTCTCAATTTGATAGTTAGATGTCGTTGCATTCATGGAAATCCTATCGAGAAAATAGTAAGTATGTAAAATCGTTATTATCAAAAAACCTTTGAATTGTCAACTGACACAAGCAGTGGTTTGACACGTTCTTTTTGAAATATCATGAATTTCGATATGCCTGCAAGAGTGAAGATGTGTTGTGTTATTGGATGTGAAAATCGAGATGCAAAAAGGTAATTTCAAAATATATATTATACTAGCTGATCCGGCAACCGTTTCTTGCCTTATAAATTATAAATAACCTAGATACCGACTGCAGCGCCACCTGTCGGGCTGATTTGTGAATCTAAACCATTCTCGAATCTCCACGAACACACACAAAAAATTTCATCAAAATTGGTCCAGTCGTTTAGGAGGAGTTCAGTCACATACACACCGCACACAAGAAATATATATATTAAGATATATTCTGTTACCTATAAGAATTAAGATAGTTTTCAAAAAAGTTTTTCATGTATTGATAATTTTAGTAGGTAAATACTCATATTTTGTATTATTGAATTCATTATTGTTAGTTTTTGAGAATGTTTTCAATGCAATTATTAGTTTATTGATAAGATATTTATGAAATGAATCTGTATTTTCAATTGGTGATATCTATTTCAGTTAATAAATTTTTATTCTATCCAGAATTTGATTATTGATCCTCACTTCTCGATTCCAAAAGAAAATCAGATGAAAGTTCGTTGCAGGTATTATTTTCATGAAAATAAATTTCCTCACTCATCAATAACTTGCACGAATCCATCTCTGATTTCCTTTTGGAAATTGAATTTCAAAAAACTTTTTGCACCTTGTATATGGGTGTACCTACCTATTCAAAAGGTGCACTACAGAATTCTTTTTGAGGCAGCTTTACGATACAGATTCCTTTTTCAATTGAGCTTTTTTCACGAATTAGTAATGTTGTACAAAAAAGGATGTCGTTGAAGCTTGTTCTACTAGTGTCTCATCTATTCTCCGTTTAGTAAGTCTATGGATATACCCTTCAATATGTCAAGATTATGTTGAATGAGATACAACTGTTGAACAAACGAAAACCTATTTTGTTTCCAGGAAAAACTCTAACTAAATAGATTTCTAATCGGCATACTCATAATGCCTACAACCAAATGAAACATTGCTAAAATATTGAAAAATTACAAAATCAACTATCAACTTAGTAGCAATTTATTATATTCTTCATGCATGTTTCCCACACATTCCATAAATAGTCTATAGAGAATAACTTCGGAAAATCTATAGGTATGGATATTTCAGAAATTGGTCGATATAAGAGGTGCAAGAATATTCAGCCCTCAAGCTTGTTTGCAAAAGAATGAATACATTCGGATATATTCTGGTATATTTGGGAATTTGGATAATTGATGTGTAATTCAAATTAAAAACGAACAATAGAAAATGATCATATATATAACTCCAGTAAAACTATAAGAAGTAGAAGCACATTTCGGCAAAAATTAAAAGTTTCCATAACAGATGCATAAATTCAAACCCTCTGTGACAATATTCAATTAAGTTTTTCTGAGGAAGGTGTCTGATAAACACATCGAAACGTTACATTATCCTTTTCATTAACTCCTTTTTTAGTTTTACTGTTAGGTAACAATTTTTTCAAAACCAATTTGCTCCTGACAAATAAGTTAATATAAAATAATAATAATTTTTTTTAATTATTTCTGTTTCAGAGACTGGGAGTGAAAACCTATAAAGTTTCTCAGAAATGCAGAATCTTTCCAGATTATATTTCGATCGATATCTAATATTCAATGGGTTTAGTGTAGTGACATTCACTAATAATGACTTCCGAATGAAATACATGAATTAATAGAATGAAATCAATGGTACAAATGGTCTTCAAATTGAATTCTGAATGTGAACAAGGGCTCAAATGCTGTTTTTGTACGTAAGGACTTCCATAGTTATTTTATTCCATCCGAATTGTCACAACTTTCTGTGCTTCCCAGAATAAATATCACAAGATAATCCTTCACTCAGTTTCTTCATTTTGATATTGTACCTAATTTTCTATTCATGAAGTCTTATAGGCAGATTACTGAAAGCATAATAAACTGAATGATTTCCGGTATTAATTGAAGTTTAAAATTCAAGACAATTAAGCTTTCCAGTATTTCGTTTAGCCTTTGATATGGAGAATTAATGAGATTAGAAACTTCAATCATAAGCTGTCTGAAATTCTGAAGAGGTTCGGATCTATGGAGAAACGATCCGCTTTGATTACTAAAGTTTTTGAGGAACGTCTCGTGAATTGAAAGATTTAATTAGAGTATAATATTGACCCTTTCAGTCCAGAAGTGAATTACCCCAAATGCTCACGATAAGGGCTTTGAAGCGAAGAAGGTCCAAAAACCAACAGCTAGTGAAAATAAAGCATATTATGAAAAGCATCGCTTTCTAAAATAAAAAAAAACAACATGACATAGTTTGTCACACGTTTTTATCATTCTTCCGAAATTGAATTCGATATTAGGATGAAATACCACTATTTAAATCTATGGGAGATGATATTACCTTCAGTAGGGTCCTGTAGCGGTCTTAGAAGAACAGAAGATTCGAAAATCATCACTTGGAACGCCAGACCTGGTTTAAAACACCCTCCTGGCCCAAGAGCAACAATTATGTATTTGTATCTGAATATTGAAGGTATTTATTTGAATAGTTTTAGTTTCAATTTTGTAAAAACGGCGAGACAGGGTTTTTTCTACTGAGGTTTTTCCCTGTACTCTGGTATCATACGACAGAATAGTATGGTACCCCGTTTCCAACCTCAGCTAGGGACTTTTTTGTTTCATGTATTGTATTTTGTTAGCTCTCAATTCAAAAGAATATATATATATAATATTCAATTACCTATTTACAATAAGAATCAATAACAATTTATTCCTCATTATTTGGAATGATTGGTATGTATAAATGCAGTCATTCAAGTTACATTTTTGGCAATGAATATATCCTTCGTTTTCAGTATCTAAGAATTAAATTATTTAAAGTGTCGTTGAGATGAAAAAAATCCTTGATGAACGATGAGGTTGAACTGGCTGATGGCTGATGAAGAGATAAAATTTTAGTTTGGATTTGAAAAGCACAAAAAACGTTATAAATATTTGTGATATTTACGAATGAAATCAATTCTTTGAACCAATTGTTAAACATATAGTCCGTTCACGAAAGTTTGAGCCGACGGTTGGTCATAAAAATTTGGCATTTTCCAGTGTGTTTTTTGAAAATTTCAGGTTATATTGTTTATTTTTTGTCATATACCGATTTGGAAATTCACATCGAGAACATACGATATGCAAGGCATCAGATAGAGAATTCTTCCCTACAGTTGCACAGATGAATAGGCGAGATAATGAAGTGCGATAATGAATGAATTCAACTGTCTTAGGCCCGGTTGTACAGTCCGAGTTTAACCGAGTTCAAGACTGAGCCCTACTCAAACCAGAAATATCTGTTGTACAGTTCGAATTCACGCCTGAGCTTCGCTCAAACCGACCCTCAAATTAAGGTACGGAAATCGGGCGCTCAAGTCTGGTTCAGCTGAAATGTTACTTCAAATGATCAATTTATAGGTTATATTTAAAATTTTTTAAAGTTCAAACTCTCCACTTTCGTTTGCTAGTATTTATTTTTTTCATGTATTAAAATTTTGTTTAATTCAAGAAAACAGATTTTTGTACATCAAATTGACAGACGTGGATTTTTAAGTCTGCCATAATTTGGCGGAATTGACCGATGATGAAGATTTTGTGGAAACAGTGAATTTTGCAATGAATTCGAGAAGAAGCCAAAGAAATATAGGGAGAGAATAAATGATTTTGAGGCGTGGAATGAAAATGAATTTATTATATTATTGTCTGTTTTTTTATTTCTATTACACTACTATATTGTTTATTAAATTATTCAAAAAGTTTTTTCGTTACACATGAAAACGTTATATTTAAACGGAAATATCTTGGAGTGGAAGTCAGAAGTTAAATACCTAGGAATAACACTGGATAGTAAACTTCTGTGGAATAAGCATGTTGATACTGCTACTGTCAGAGCTAAAATGGCTCTAATGGCGTGCAGACGTCTATGCGGCAAAAATTGGGGTTGTAACCCAAAAATACTGCGATGGATGTACGTCATGATTGTGAGACCTATAATCACATATGGGGCAGTAGCCTGGTTTGCCAAGGCAAGTCAGGTGAGTACGAGGAAAAGGCTCGATAAAGTACAGAGGCTTGCCTGTGTGTGCATCACTGGAGCTATGAGAACGTGTCCAACTAGGGCACTAGAGGTCATTACGGACCTCACACCTCTACATCTAGTGGTTGATAGGGTAGCCCATGAGGCTATTCTCAGAATAGCTAAGGAAGGTGCAGGTAATGAGAGAATAAAGAATCAAAGAGTCTGGTTCTCTCTGAATAACTACATCTCATCTGCGAATCTCCTAGTGATGCAATGATTAAGAAAGTAATCACTGAGAAAAACTTCATGACATTGCTAAGTAAAAGAGATGATTGGAAACGGGAATACACCGACTATAATCTCGAAGAAAATACCGTAAAATGGTATACAGATGGTTCCAAAACCTCTACAGGAGCAGGCGCCGGGATATACGGGCCAAGCACCAAGTGGCACTGTCGCTGGGCTCCTATATGAGCGTCTTTCAAGCGGAAATCTTAGCTATTGAAAGATGTCTAGATATAAATCTAGAAAGAAACTATCAAAAGTGTGATATAGCCATACACTCAGATAGTCAAGCTTTATTAAAGCACTGAGCTCCTACGTCATCGATTCTAAGATGATCTGGGAGTGCCGGAACAAACTCAACGAGGTAGGCAAGAAAAATAAGGTCTTTGTAATCTGGGTTCCCGGCCACTCGGGAATCGAAGGAAACGAAGAGGCCAATACACTCGCCAAAGAGGGCGCACAAATGTCACTCTTGGCCCAGAACCCTTCTGTGGTATATCTAAATGTACCTATAAGAAGGAGTTTCTGGAGAAGGAGAAAGCCGAGAGGGAAAAGCTCTGGCGGAATCTCCCAGGGATGGATCATTCCACTGAGTTCCTTCGGAACTTCGAGACAGCGGGATCCAAAAGATATCTGGATCTTGGTAAGAAGCAATTGCACCTCCTCACTGGCTTTCTTACAGGACATTGTCGCCTTAGGAAGCACCTGTTGAGGATGGGATTGTCGGACACTGACGAGTGTAGGTTCTGTGGGGAGGAGGAAGAAACCCCCATTCACCTAGTCACGGAATGCCTTGGCATTACGAGCCTGAGGAGGAAATGCCTTGGACAAGAAACTTGTAAGAGTGAGGAACTAGCCTCGTTGAAGTCTTCACAGTTACTAGATTTCATTAGATCTCTGGAACTGGAAGGCGAGCTGTGAAGGTTTTTGGCCAGAACAGCTCTGTAAGGGGGCACAATAGACCTTAAGGTCGCAGTGGACTGTAACCCCTCTGTAAACTATCAACTACACGTGAAATTAGCACTGTGCTTTACGTCCGACATGATTCCCGACTCTTTCAATAAAAATTTTAACAATATATTCTATGAAACTTCGCTCTCTTGTCATAGAAGAATGTTTATTATTCTTGTTTTCTTTACTCTTCTTTCCATTTGTCCCAAATTTGTCGCAATTCGAATCAAAAACGCATGTCTCAAAGGAAGCGACGTTGCCATTTTTGAAGAAATAGTAATAGGGAAAGTTCAGTTGAGCTCGGCTCAAACATAGCCTGTACAACGGTATGACGTATGAGTCGAGCTTAGTTGAGCTTCGATTTGAGCTGGCACTGTACAACCGGGCCTTACTGCGATAATCTAGTCTCGTCTCTCTCTTATCGCAGTATGGTAGGGAACCCGAACTACACGTATAGAATTTTTAATTTGTCAGGCTGCCCGTAATACTCGATTCAAGTATTTACTGTTGCCTACCATACTAAAGAATTACGCTCCTCTAAACGATAAGAGAGAGACAAGACTAGAATAAAGAAGTAAGACCACTGAACTCAGTGTGTTACAGCAAGTGATTGTCTCGACTATTCATCTGTGCAACTGGAGGGAAGAATTCTCTGTCTGATGCATTGTATATCGTATGTTTCAGATGTGAATTTCCAAACCTGTATAAGTTCTCTGATAACTCGCAAGCTCGTCAGATGGGGCCGGGTATATTCGGCAAACGTTAACTTTATTTTACGTTATGACAGCAAATACTGCCACTTTCAGATAAATAAACAAACGCGTACTATGCGCCAAACTTTCGTGAACGGACTATAAGTATTCACACAAAATATGCAATATTGTTTTTATATTATTGAAATACTGAAGTTTCATTTCAATCAAAGACAGAAACGACATTATAGTCTCTGTAATCATAATAAACTGACCAATTGTAAGGCTGATCTTCTATCCCATGAATCGATTGTATATATTATTACGTTTAAGAGAGAAAGTCTGGTCATTGTTTTGGTATTCCCAGGGAAGTGAAGAATATCTTGCACAGTCGTACAAAGAATGGCTTGAAATTAAAGGAAAACAGTAAGAGGCTCCTTTAAGGATTATAATTCTTTTTCACTCTTTTTCCGGATTCTTTCAAAAATAGAAAAAACAATTTACAGGGATCAGATTTTTGTTTTGAGAATAGCTGAAATATTTTGATTATGAATTTGATATTTTAAGTCTTTGTATTTGGGAGAACCTCATGAAATTTTCAATAAAGGTATTCTAATTTTACAAATATTCGAGAAAATTAATTAACAAATCATTATGACTGGACTTATCCACTGATGTTGCCCTGGCTTTAACGAACTCGATCGAACTGTTCAAGAGCTAGAACAGAGAGCGAATTACTTTGGACCTCTTAATTTTATCATTGTGTTCAAATGAATCGTTTTAAGCCACTCAAAATCTGCTCAAAAATCTGAATTTATAGACAGTTGAATAAAGCAATGGCTCCTTGTTCCCCTATATGGGATCAAGCCGTAAAAACAGTTTTTTTTTTTAATTAAGAGAAAACATTAACTGGAAAAAATATAAACTCTAGCATCTATGTAGGTATCTTATTCCGCTTCAATCACACTAATAATTCAAACAATAATTATTCTTCAGCCTATATCGCATAAGTAGGTCTATACCTGGATGTTTATGTAC
This sequence comes from Propylea japonica, assembly GCA_013421045.1. Taxonomy (NCBI): domain Eukaryota; kingdom Metazoa; phylum Arthropoda; class Insecta; order Coleoptera; family Coccinellidae; genus Propylea; species Propylea japonica. The sequence goes on from CM024245.1 coordinate 49,022,498, forward strand.
AGATTTCCCATATTCAAATAAAGGGTTGTCCAATAAGGGGTGTTTTTTGAATAGCTCGCTATTTCGGTAAATTTCACGTTTGAAGCTATCATTTTTTGAAATTTGACAAGTAGAAACTACGCCATTAATAAAAATGGAACGATATACGCTTTAAGAACGCATTGAAAAAAATTAACTTCACTATAAAATGGTGAGAAATTGGCAGAGACGGTTCGTAAAACTAGAATATTTTTGGGCGTCGTGAAGCACCTCCTCGGACCGCAATAAAGAAATTGGGCAAAAAAATTCGAGCTATTGGGTCAAGTTAGTGATGTGAAGAATAAAACCCGTGCACGTCGCTCAAAATCAGCCGAAAGTGTTGAAGAAAACCTAGGTTTGTCCATTCCTTGTCGTTCTTTGGAATAAGGCATTCCACAAAAGTCATTGCACCGTATTTTGCATAAAGATTTGTATAGTATTGATCTGGACAACGTTTACTTTCAACAAGACTGCGCTACGTGACACACAAGCAACGGAACAATAGATCTTTTGGGACAAAGTTTCCGGACCGTGTTATCTCTCGAAGAGGTGATCACAATTGGCCACCGATATCTTGTGATTTAACACTTTGCGACTTCTTCCTTGGGACCACGTGGAAGAGAAGGACTACGCCCAATAGCCCAGTGTCGATTCAAGACCTCAAAGATGGAATTCGTGAGGCTATCGGGGATATAGGGCAGCGACTTTGAGAATATAATGGAATAAACATCCGATCATTTTTATTGAAAAATGACATATCAAAATAACACCTCTTATTGGAAAACCCTTCATAATAAAATCTCACCAAAATGACCATTAACACAAATAAGAAAAATTAATGCTATGCTCATATTAATCTCGACTTCCCGTATTATTTCTGCTCATTGAACCAACAACCAATTTCACCTGTCTTCCAAGGCAGGATACACCATTACGACAGCTCATTTTCCCTCAGACCTCTCACCGTGACCACTAAAAATCGCAAACAAAGAAAATTGGCCATCGTTTGAACCCGAGATAATTACATCCTTGCAGAAAAGACAATACACTTTCACTAGTTCATCGGAGCTACCGAATTGGTTCGCAATACCCCAAACGAGCTCCATATATAATCAGCGTGGGAGTAGGTGCAATTTTTGTTTGATCAAAATGTTCGTATACGCTAGATCGTTGTTTGCGGTGCTCTTTTTTGTTTTTTCCGTGAAATGCACCCTGGTCAATCCGCCATCTGCAGTGAATACGGTGAGGCAGTGCCTGCTTTCTACCCCTGTCGGTTCGGGGGGTATTGGACAGTGTTTGGGGATGGGGGTGTTGAACAAATTGCAGAGTTGGGACAACGAACCTGAATTCGATTTGGTTGATGGCGTTACACTGACCAGAGACCCTAAGGAATTCAGGGAAGCGAGCAGTTTTGCTGACAGCGATCCCTCTAGCTTCAGGTGAGGTTAAAAGGAAATTATCGGTTAAATAAGCTTGGGTGATTGGAGCATATGCGATTTGATTAGTTTTGTCGGAAGTGTGAAAATTTGCATTCACCCGTGAAAATGCTAGGGACATATTTAGTTTCTCAATATAGCCAGAATAGGGCAGATGATGAACTATCTTTTGATTTAATTTTGAATTGATTTCCTCAAGTCCATTTTTGAGCGCTCGTTCTACTTAAACGACTGCTATATCGTTTTGCCCGAATTCAGTTATTTTAGAGTTTTTAGCCAAAAATGGTCTCAAACCTTAGAAACTCTTTAGTCTAAGTCTCAAACGATAGGGTTCGACTCCCTTATCCTGATGAAGAATCCGAGGTCAAACTCTATTCGATAAATTTCGAAAGAATTGTCCTAGAGACTTGAATTTCCAGAATGAATTCGATTTCCAAATGCCTCGGTTAAGTTAACCAGGCAAATCGTACAGGGTGTTCCATAAAATATGACCATTCAAATTTTTGTTCCTGATAATTGCAGACAAAACGGAAACAATCGAAATGAAATGTTGCGGTCAAATGTAACATGCTCAAAGTAATCCTCATGCAGAATTTTGTGGCCATAGTGTGAACAGAACCATCGAAAATTCAATTGGAATATTGAAGAAAAGAAACTTCATATTTCCATTAAAAGATATCCGATTCAAGTGAAATTTATTATGTGAATGGAGACTGATCCACTGAATGTTCATACATAATTTCGTGGCAATAGTATTAACAGAACCATAGAAAATTCAATTGGGATATTGAAAACAAGATTTTTATACTTCCATTACAGAATATCCAATTCGAGTGAAATTTATTATGTGAATGAAAATTGATATACAGAATGTTCTTGCAAAATTTCGAGAGGATCGCTTCATCAGAACCATAGAATTTAATTTTTTTTATTCATATTTTTCACATATTGCTGAGATTCTGCATTAATATATTTGGTTTCAATCTCCAGTATAAAAATTTGAGGTAATAGTCTTATTGCTCCACCAATAAACCAGCGTTCACAAGCTCCTGCTCAAAGTTTTTCTTGATCTTTTTTATGAAATGAATTTCTAGGCACAAAAAGGTTTCATGTTTTTTTAAAATAGAAGATAGTGTAGTTGGTATAACCTAACAATAAGGAAATCGTTTCCCACATATTTATATCCAGGATGTTTTCGAAATAGTTCTTCAACAATCAGGAAGATTATGTAAATGGAAAGAACGACCAAAAGTTTTCCTCAATAGGTAGAGTCGAAAAAATACTGATAACCAGAGGCGATGCTTGCTTTTGAAACAGGGGCAAGGGGGAGCAAGTATTTTTCAGTGGGGGTCATAATTGAACAGTATAATTTAGTTTAACATAGGCCATTTCAGGGAGATCCACAAAAAATGTATGGGCGAGACTCCTATCATGGGGGATGAAAATATAATGCACATTCAAATTCAACGGTCGCTATGGTAGCGCCTGTCTTCTTATAATTCAACAGTGGATCGAAAATCAGGAAAAAGTATTTGAATTTTTTTTCTCATAATTCATAATTTTTTATGAAACCATTGTTAATGATGATACTACCGTTGAAAATATTCCTACTAGAAGACTTCATCCAATTTTGGATTGGAAAATGACAACATTTGAAGGATGATTTATGATACCGCAGCAGGAATAGTTTCTTAATTCATTGATATTAACATTTACCCATATTGTATACTTTCATCAGAAATTTCTGAATGTGATGACACCTTTTAATTTGAAATATTTTCAATTTCCAGATCGATCGTTGATTCAATAGGACAAGTTTTTTCGAGAAGACAGATGAGATGGGACATGAGTGCTATTTATCCAGGTTTAGTAATGCACATAGCTCCATCTCCTGGTACGGCCGGATATCTTCAATTTGAATTAGATCCTCATATAGAAGCTGCAAACAGGCATACGTTAAAAGAGGCTTCTACAGGTTGGTATTTAATATGGGGATTTTCAGCATTACTGAAAAACTTTACCACATGAGTTCGAAGAAAATTGGCGACATTAGTGAGGAGTTAAATTATCGGAGCTCATTAGGCACATATGAGTTTCAAGTTTTTTACTCATAAAATTTTATTTATTTATTGGTTTTAAATTTCCTGAAAAAGTCAAAGCAACTCTTGAGGAAAACATAACGTACAATCTTCTTGAAAGTTTGGTTTCAAGGGTTGAAACCAATCAAAGAACTTTAATATTTTAAATAGAACGCATTGTATATTGTATATTGATACTTTTTTCGGTTTTCTGTAGCCTCCTGATTATTTGTGTATTGACTGTTTTATCTTTATGTCTGGCACTTTTTGATTGACAGATTTATTTATTCATTTCTTCGTTGCCAAACATAACTTCGATGAAACATTTGAGAAACGAATAAATCATATTGAATCATCAACCGATTCAACATTAAATGTATTCGAAAAGAAAATAATAGGGAGATTCTTGAATTTTTCAACCCGATATTGAACAATACAGATTGTTCAAAAGTTCCTCATAAATCAATTAATAATATTTAGTGCGAAAGAATCGTGCGCGGTGACATCTTCAGTATAAATGCTTAAACTCCGTTCTCAGGTGTATTTCTTGATCCGTGAACAGGTAGACATCTTCAAACCATGAAATGAGTTCATGTCAATGAAAGGCAAAGAATGAAATCTATACATAGAGGGCAGAAGAGTATATTATGTTCTCATATTGCTGAATGAGCTTCAATGTTTCAAGCTTTGAACCACTGATCAGCATACCACACTTTGAAATTTCATGAAATATCGTTTAATCGCAAACCTATTTCACAAATTGACATGGGTAATTTTCTTTAATTCTCTGAAACAAGTGATTTCGACATATCATAAATTTTTCGTTTCCAAAAAATATGCTTTTTTGATCAACTCACACCGTTCATTATTCTAACAGATAGGTTTTCGTCTTTCAGCAAAATTTTCAATTTGCCAAGAGAAAAAAACAACTTGAGTAGGTAATCTAGCAGTTCAATATATTGAATTGCTAAGAAATCATTACCAAAATATTTCTGTGGTGAAAACTTGAAATTTTCGAAGAATTGAAAATTCTAGTTATTCTGCTCATAAAGATATGACTTTTATGTGGTAACATACTCATTACAACGAAATAAATATTCGCGTAAATACAGAAAATTGCGACATGATAAAAATTGGGCATCGATAACATCCAGAAGTAGTTAGAACAGTATTTATATTTCATATTTTGTTAGTTTTCAAATACAAGTGAGAGTGTCTTTTTTTCAATTTAATAAAACTAATATTAGAGAAATAATGATTTTGATAACTCTAATTATCATTGGTAGGTTTACATCCAAACATTCATCCGTATTTCACATTTTTTTTAATGAGCAAGTTCAATTTTTCTCTCTGTGCTTATTGATCATCATCGATCACTGAAAGGCAGTTTGTATGATTGTTCCAAACCGTCGAAATTTTATTTTTTTTCCATAATTTTTTCACAAAAACTTGCCTACGAAACAGAAAATGGGTAATCGTTATGAATTTTCGAGGGCCTATTAGGTATTTCTTAAATGATTTGATTGGAAATCATTGAAATTCCTAATTCAGAACTGGATCAATAAAAGCTTTATGTATGACAATTTTATGTTGTGATGAAGGTCATTGCTGGCGATTTCGCTGCATCATTAGGCAGAATTAAAAATCTTCATTCTATTTACGAATGGATATAACATAACATCCATTGAAATTGACTGTTTACACTGTTCTTTCGGAATGAATATTTAGCAAATGAAAAAATTTTGACAAAATACTTATGCTGGTACTGAAACTAATTTCGGCAGTACTTATTCTAATGAGAATAAAGCTGACTTTTATATAGTCCGTTCACGAAAGGTTGAGCACATAGTAGGCGTTTTTTTATTTATCTGAAGTTGGCAGTATTTACTGTCATAAAGTAAAATTAAGTCAACGTTGCCGAATGTACTCGGCCTCGTCCGACGAGCTTGCAAGTTTTCAGAGGACTCTATGCAATATTGACAACATTGCGTATCAATCTGACATAAAAATAAAGAACATAACCTAGAATTTTAATATACACAGTGGAATATGCCAAATTTCCATGGCCAACCGACGGCTCAACCTTTCGTGAATGGACTATATATAATGTTTATGTATCCATAAATAAAAAAAATATTTTCTTTTCAGCTAAAATATTAGTGGCAAGCCATGTAATCCTACCATTTCTACTAGGATTCAAGTTAAAAGTTGTAACGCTGCTCCCCATCATATTTGGAATCCTTGCTTTGATAGCTAAGAAGGCTCTTGTTCTCAGCAAGATTGCTCTTATTATTACCAGTGCTCTTGGCTTAGGCTCCCTATTGCTAGGGCCGAATAGTGGTAGTAATATTCATGGTCTAGGGGCAGGACATTATATTCCTCAGCCTTACGCCCCACCATATCATCTCAACCATATCAATCGGTAAGCCTGTTTAGAAAAAAATATTGAGGTGGATCAGAATTCTAGAGTAGCTAATCAATACTGATTTTTCTCCCGCACTAAATATCACTTCAACGCACAACTAATTGCTTAATAATTTGGACATATTGCTGAACAAAGATAGAGGTTAATAAACACAATGGAAGCAGAGAATATAATGGAATCGATTTAAATGAATCAATAGGCGTTTAAGGATACCCACACGGGTTAACTGGATCCCTAACCTTCGCGATCGTTTACCTAACCCGAACGTCCATCCCGTAATCGGAAAGTACGGTGCTTTCAACTTGTTAACTCGATCACAAACTCAGATTAATCTACCGTAATCCTAAAGGAGAGCAGGGTCATAGAGTCACCGCATGCGCACTTCAGTTCAATTTTGTATAAGGTGGAAATAAGTTTTTTACTCTTTTGATAGTAATTTCATATATTCTATTCTTAAAAACTGAGGAAAGAGAAGAGAATTTGGCCCATGGTGAAATGTGTGGTTCTATGAGCTGAAAAAATAATGTGAAACAACTTTTTCATAGCTTTGTATGCAGATCTTTCTGCGCTAAGCTGCAGCCTTCTTTAATTTTTTAATATAGTAACTCAAAGATAACATTGAACATGGGAGGGCATACCAGAAATTATAAGAAGATTTCACCAAAGCTAGAGACAGTCCGAAAATAAGTGGAACTGAAAAAACAAATTCTTTACTTTTTTGACAAATGTAGGTACCTACTCAAAATGAAGCTCAGCATGGAAGCGCATACCAGAAATTATAAGAAAGGTTTTACAAAAGCCAATAAATGCAAGCAAAGCTAGAGACAATCCGAAAATAGATTGGGACTGAGAAAATAAATCCATAAAATATTTGGCTATGTTATTGATACGACTGTAACTTCAAATACTAAACCTGATGTGTTCGTGAACTTAGAACCCGGGTCCGTGATCCGAGTAGATCCGTCACGTGACCCAATGGATCGAGTTAGTAACCCTGAGTAAGTTTCCGAAAACGCCTAATATTTACTTATACTTCGGAGCTAATCTTCAGAGTACATGCAGGTGTTGATAGCAAACAGAGCATCCGTAGATAGCAATTTCGCCCTATCGGGGCTTATCAGAATGGGGAATAGCTCAAAATGATACGAGTCATTTCAGAATCTATACCTACTATGAGGTAAGATTGTTCAAAATGGTCTTCAGAGCTGGCGTTTTTTTGGAGTATTAGTCGAATAATACCCGGAAGGATTTACCAGATCTAAGTTTAAATTCTCGAATGCCTCGTATCATTTAAAGCCATAGAAAAATCAAGGTTTGGGTCTGTTTTGCCAGTATTTTGCCTATCTAGCGATTCGAAAACTTATAACTGAAGTCAAAGTTTCAAAGACGCAGAGATATGAAATAATTATGAGATTAGCATATTAATCAGCAGCGATAAGCTTGAAATTGAGTATTTTTCGGAATATTCTCAAATGAAACTTAAAAGGACTGTTTTTCATTTGTGGTAATAGTGTACCTACATTTCCAGGTTTCCGGATCATCAATATGACGATTCAAGCTACAGAGCTAACAGAGTCGGAAAAAGTGCTGACGATGCAATAAACGATCAGATAAAATTACCAGAGAATCTTCAGGAGGTTTTTTCAACCGGTGTTGGTACGAATGATCGAGATAGTCGAAGAAACTTTGCGTGGAGCGAAGAAGAAAAACTGAAGAAAAGTGTTTGAAACTTTTGAGAGTTCCTTGTAGTGTGTCATATGTAATAATAATATGTGATAGGTGATTTGCCAATATGCACTTATTTGTTAGTTGGTGATATTGAAATTCCCTTTTTTAAAATCATTCTCATTGACAGTTTGATACTGCATAATGTTAGCAGAGCAGCTGTAAATCTGAAGTTGAATAAATATTCGTTTTACGTTTTCCATGCAACAAAACAGTGAAAACATTTAAGAGAGTCAAATGAGAATATGGAATGAAGAAATAAGAATATTATTTCAGTAAAATAAAATCACATCATTATAAATTGAACTTGAATTATTATTATTGGTTTATTTTTAGGTTTAGTACCTACATTTGATATGAGCATTACATGATTCACATTAATATTGGACTATTTTTTCGATCAGTAATGAGCCCGTCGATATTAACATTAGGCTTATCAGATATCGATTGAAATATATTCTGGGAGGATTCTGCATTTCTTATGAACTTTATAGGTTTTCACTTTCAGTCTCTGAAACAGAAATAATTAAAAAAAATTTAATAATGATGAAGTGCTCCTGCGAAAATCTTTGCACTTATTTGTCAGGAGCAAATTGATCTCGAAAAAATTGTTACTTAATAGTAAATCTGATAAGGCAATAAACGAAAAGGACGATGGAACGTGTCTATATCAGACACCTCCTTCAGACAAATTGTGAAATCTTCAGAATTGTGTGTTTTTTTATTTGCAGTCTAATTGACATAGAAAGTTGTCAATACATAAAGATGTCGATTTATTTAATTTTGAAATTTCCTGATGTCATTTCTTTCGTCAATAAATCAATCTAAATACGATCTATTCCAACATAACAATTAGCCAAATTATCTACTTCATATAACAAAATACATGTGGTTTCTATAATTTTCCTTTTATAATTATCAGGTTCCGTCGTTAGGATCTTTAAAGGGCCCACTCACTAAGAGGGAAGCGCGAAGATTTGAATGCGCGTTGTACGGGGTACAGTTAAAAACAGTGTGTGTATGGCGTAAATTTGGAATGCGCAATCATCTCCGTCGTGTGGCGTGTGCATTCTTCACCGTACGTGGAAGAATGACCAAAAACGACTGTGTATGGGCAACAAGTCTCTGCACGTTTCATATGTTTAGCAACACAGTGTCGGGTTCGATATTTATACCTTGGACATTTTTTCCTTAATAACAACACACGCCACTGCCATTAACATCAGATCTTTTTTCGACGTCATCTCACGCTTGTCGCACATCCAAACCAACACGCAAAAGTGTATGTGTGTGGGAAATATGAATGCACACGTTTGCGTTACAGCAAACGTGCAGATACTTAACTGCGCATTCTTCCTTCTTAGTGAGTGGGCCCCATTATGTTGTTCCAGTTCATTTTATGATCTCCGCTATTTGAACATACATGATCAGCGATTTGTGATCTTGTAATGTCTTTATTTTTTATATTGTTCTTATGCTCCCGTTTTCTTATCTCTAAAGGTCTTGATGTCTCTCCTGTATAAGATTTTTAACATATACAGGGAATATTTTAAACACAATTTTTTTATTTTTTTGTTTCATTCATTGGTTTCATTCTGGTTAGAATGGATCTCAAATTATTTTGTGTTTTGAAATGAGTTCTTATGTTGAATTTGGAACAAATTCTTCTTTTTTTCTGAAAAGCCAGGAATATAAGAAATGACGTTCAACAAATTTGGTTGTTCTTGACCGTTTTCTGTTTGTACCTGAACATTATTAGAATTTTGATTAGATATTTTTCGTTCCAAATTTGAAATAATTCTTTCTATTGAAATAAAAATTTGGTGGGTATTGATTATTATCTAGTAGAAACTTTTTAATGAAGGAAATTTCATTATTTCTAATTTCAGGTGTAGATGAAATCAAAAAGGCCCTATCATAAAGCGGTTTCAAAATACCTGTTTTTACATTCAATTGATGATTAGAATAAAAATTTAGACATCTATTAGTGTGAGTTTGTTTCCGAAATACACTTGTTTCAAAATGATAAAATAATATAAATAATAAGTTCGTTCTTTATTATAATTGTAATTGAAAAACTCATTTAATTCCTCTCTGCCTTATTGCCAAATTACAGATATATCATCTTCATATCGCCACCAAGTCTTTGGTTTCAGTGCATATGTTTCTATATATCTTTCTTCGAAATATTTCATGAATATATTGCTCATAGAAAGAGATAAAGGAGCCATTCCAAATTTCTGTTTATAGAAAACATTGTCTAATTAAAAATATGTTGAATTTAGGGAAACATCTAATATTTCTTTTACATTATCATCAGTTAATTAAGTATCATCATAAATAGTTCTTTCATCTAACAATTTTCCTCTCACTATTTCGAGTGTTTTACTCACTGGAACGTTTGGAAAAAGATTAACAATATCGAAGCTCACCAGAAAGTCAGTTTGATTCAAATTTGACTGTTTCACTGAGGTCTCCTTAGTCCTTAGACAAAAGAAAGAGTCTTTAGTCTAAGGAGGTTACCATCTCAGTGTTCTTGTATCAGAGGTAGAAATATGTGGACCCTATTAACATTAATATCCTTATGATAATACGTGTCATATTGTTAGATATTCGACAAATTCTGTAAACTATTTTCTACTAGGTGGATTATGACAAATCAAGAAAAGAACCAATTTCTTGTGGATTACTACCGACTTTAAGACAAGTGAAGAGAATCATACCTACGCAATATATTAATACTAGATTTCCACTGATGAATATTGAGAAAATATAACCGTTAAACGATTAAATTTTCGCGAACCATTTACTGTTCAAAACCGAACTGTTGTTTCATTTATGAAGTTATCAGGTCATAGACACAAAAGCCGTTCGATATGATTCCTCTTCTTTCGGAGACTGTAATTTTTTCTTCCCGAAGCTACCAATTTATCTCATGTAATTTTCATTTAATACCGAACTAGTGGTATCTGTAATAGGAAACAGCTATTTATCGAACCTATCGAGAGAAACGTGTAATTATAGAGGAGTGTATGAATATTGCTTCTTAGTGGATATATTTCACGAATTTTGTTTCAATTATGCCTATTTATTGGTGTTTTTATGATTTTGAGCTGCTTTGGTGAGGTTGCGAATATGTCTTTCGGTCTGTAACGAAGAACCAAATTTTACAGGATAGACTTATCGTTAATATTCTCGAAAATCTTTTCTGACCTGTACAAATTCAGTAATAATTTTAACGAAAATAAAGTCTTGACACTGCATGCAGGGCAGGCAGTTCTTGAAGTTTCTCACAGTAAAATATTCAGTTTTCATTGTAATTGACATCATTTATACAGGATCTGAAAAAAACTAAGAACTAAAAATTTCTGAATATTACTCATAGGAGATAGGGGGAAAACATCGGTGATTTACCTTTGTCTTTAAGGGGTTACATGGGTTTCCTCGTGCAAAAAACGGCCTTTTTTCAAAAATTTTTTTGCATATAAAAAATGAAATATTTTAATGAAACTTTGTACTATTTGAAAGATACATATTTAATAAAGATTTTGTGAATTTTCAAAAAAAATATTAAAATGTCGGCCATTACGACGCCATTTCCGGCAGTCCCTCGGAGAAAAGGTGCCTCCGCGTTGTCAGCAGAACTTCTTTCAGGATCATCAAAAGTAAAAATAAAAAAAAACGTGTTTTAGTATAGACAATAAACTAGGTATTGGACGAAGGAAAAAAAATAAAAATGAAAATTGGATTTTTGGCAGACGTTTTCACAAAAAAATGCAAATTTCGATGAAAATTTCTCGACATTTTTTTTTTAATAGTTGTAATTGAAAAAAAAGAAAATCCTTCGTTCAATGCCTTGTAAATGATATCTCGATTACTTGTGTAAAATTTCATTAAGATCGGTTGAGTAGTTCGCGAGAAATTTTGACAACCGACTTTGAAAACATAGTTTTGAGAAAAACGCGTTTAAAATTTTAAGAGACAATGAAAGTGGGAAAAAATTCTCACCTTCTCAAGGCTGTATCTCCGAGACTATTACTCGGATCAACTTGAAAATTTAGGACATTATTCTAAAAATGTTATAGAATTTGATAAGACAAAAAAAAATCGATTTTTTGAAACCGTGAAACCCATGTAACCCCTTAATAGAAAAACTGAGAATCGCTTCAACTTTTTCGGGCAGCGATTGATGCATATTTATTTGAGTTTGGTAAGAAATATTGTGACCTAAAGATGACGCATCCTAAAGATAATAATTACCTATAGTCCGTTCACAAAATGTTGAGTAGGCGTTTCTTTATTCATCTGAAGTTGGCAGTATTTACTGTCATAAAGTAAAATAAAGTCAACGTTGCCGAATGTAATCGGCCTCGTCCGACGAGCTTCCGAGTTATCACAGACTCTATGCAACATTGACAACAATGCGTATCAATTTGACAGGAAAATAAAGAACATAACCTATAATTTTAATATACACAGTGGAGTATGCCAAATTTCCATGGTCAACCGACGGCTCAACCTTTCGTGAACGGAGTATACTCAAAAATTCAAATTTCACATTGCATCATATAGTTTATTTCTAGCGTAAATATAGGAAGATAAGGGCAAACGTTGAAATAGCTCAAAGATCAATTTGAGCTTGTAAACACAGCAAATATATATCAGACAATTAATTCTTCTTCATCCCTCAGAATAGAATATCAATGGCGCATATTCCGCAGTTCGCTTATCTATTAGTTAAGGTTAAAAAAAAATTTTTTTGTTAAAAAGTAGTTTAAGGATGAACCAAGAAGTTCTCAACTGTACAGAGTGTCACAAATTCGATGATCACTGAGAGCATAAGGCTTAGAGAAAAAATGTTCCCGGACTCCCGATCTCTTTTTTCACGCAATGAGGAAAAATATAGGGTTTCCCGTTTAAAAAAACAAAAACTTTTGAATGGAAGCAGCGTATAGGCAATGGAAATTACAAAAACAAAACGTTTTGGATTTTTTTTTATATCTCTAACAGAAAAAGAGATATAGCGAAATATTTCAAACAGCAATTTTTCAAAAACTGTAACTCGAGAACCAATTCCGATATCTGGAATCTGTTTGATCATTTTTAAAAAAGAAATCAGAAGTCCTTGAACATTTTTCCCTTACGATTCTCGAGATACTCACAGCGATCATTGAATTCGGGACACACTGTACAATCGAATTACAGGTTACAAACATAATGTTTATATTTACATTATGTGTAGGTAATTCTATAAGTACCAAAAGTTTTTTATTTGACGATTTTTCGATGAAGACACTTGAATCTATTGTTTTTTTACAATCTGTCCATAGTCAAATTTTTACACAAATTACTTATATTACTCTATTCTACTTAGTTTACATTGGAAATATATAATTTCAATATGAATTTTAATCGAACAAGATTTATTTTTTCTCCTTATTTTAAGTGGCCCAAGTGTCATTACTAGTTTCAGTAAAATGTTTGAAGGAGTACAGAAATAGCCAAAAATCCCTGTGCAGTTTTAATCTTACCAATCTGTTCCGCTTCCAAATAATCATTTTGTTTCATTAATATTCAATCTCCGTAGTAGTTTACGAAATAACACACTCGATAAAGAACATTTAGGCCAATTAAATGATGAACTGGTGCATATATTCGTGTCTGAAAATTTATAATGAACCGAGTACAAATTTGTTCTTTGCAAATTGGTTATGATGAAGTGTTTAGGAGATCACGATATTTCAGTTTTGGTATGAGTTCCTGCCAAGTCAACTCGTGACGATAGTCAATTATATTAAATATAATCATATAAAGGGTTTTCCAATAAGAGGTGTTATTTTGATATTTAAAGAAAAATGAAAAATTTCAATATAAATGATCGGATTTTATCTCATTATAAAGAAGAAGCTATGCCGTTGATTAAGGAAAATAACATCAGGCAAATGACCACCACGACCACGCTTATAGGACTATATCCTTTTAATGAAATTTTCCATAACCAAATAGAAAAGTGGCTGCCCTACGTCCTCGATAGCCTCAAGAATTCCATATTTGAGGTCTTGAATCGACGCTGGGCTCTTGGCGTAGGCCTTCTATTCCACGTGGCCTCAAAGGAAGAAGTCGCAAGGTGTTAAATCACAAGATCTCGATGGCCAATTGTTATCACTTCTTCGAGAGATTATACGGTCCGGAAAGTTTTCCCGTAAAAATCAATGGTTTCGTTGCTTGTGTGGCGCGTAGCGCCATCTTGGTGAAAGTAAACGTTATTCAGATCAATACTATACAACTTCGGCCATAAAAGCTCATTCATTCATCTCTCGATAGAGCAATCAATTCACCGTAACTGTTGCTTCAGCCTCATTTTCGAAAATATGTAAAAAACGAAACAAATTATGGAATATTTCATCGTCAGGATAAACGAAACGGCAGTAAAATCTTTAATTATATATTTAATATTTAACTTCAGTTTTTATGTAGCTCACACATGAATTAAATAATATGTTTTTAAAATTTTTAGTATATTACTTCGATTTTGAATGGATGTAAATCGAATTATTTGTTTTTTAAGATTGAATGTATCTTGTTCATACAAATGAATACATAATGATATTCAATTACATGTCTCTGCATATGAGATTAGTGGTTCATATTGAGTGAATAATAGTGAAAGTAATGATACTTATCTAACGATGCGTATGTTGATGCATATTGGAATTCTAGCTCCAAATCTTTGACACCATTCCTATGTTCTTGGCATTCATTCGTAGATATTGGAAATATAGAAGAAGATCGAGACCTGGTATCGTCTATAAACCTTAAACACTAATCAGCTCGTAAAGGCGTACCTGGATGGTTCAAAAATGATATGGAATTGGACAAGAAAACGAATTCATCTTATCAATTATCGCCATCAAAATTTTTATGGTTTAGATTCATGATGGGTTTAACAGTTTAACCATTTTCATGAAGGTTCGTGGATCTTATTGATAGATTATGTAAGAATTGTCATGCATCTTGCATTAATGTTACGTTTCTTCAATCTAGTTGATCTTAATTTGTAGAACCCAGCTTCAAATTAGATTCAGCCACTGGATTTCTATCGGAAAAATGTCTGTTTAGATATTTTTGTTCCAAGCACAAACAGGAACTGAGATAATGACCAAAGTTGAAATTACCCAAATTTCAATTTTGGCTATTTACTCGAAAACAAAAGACGATAGAGTTATGTTGTTGACAACATTCTGAGTTTCTCGAAAAAAGATGACCGCCATATGTCATTCATTTTTCTCTAATTCTCAGGGTTTAAAAGTTGTAGCTCAGGGATCACTGATTTTTTCCATCCTGTACAGGTTGTTCCAATGAAAAAGGACCACGCCTGATCTTTTGGGCAGTGTTTCAGCAAAATAAACGAAAAATATGTTTGCAATTCGCATTGTATTTAGGCAATCATTTATTCATGTTTAAATTCAGTGCTATTCTCCTTCATTTTATAAAATAATCACAATTCGCACATGTACCGTACATTCTGGAATAGTTCGGGTATAAACCAAATTTTTGGAACAACGGAGATTCGGATTTAAAATGGAACACCCTATCGGAAATTCTTCAAAATGTTTATGAAATGCTCTCGTACATCTAGTTATCTAGTAAGATGAATAGTGCCGAATCGAACGGTTCTGAATCAGTGAATAGCAAACGGATATGTTGTTCTTTTAGCTAAACTAGAGCCGGGTTTCACAAAAACCCCGATCACGTTGATTGATGAAGTGTCATTATTTCTGTGCAAATTTAAGTTCATTTTTGACGTAAACCATCGAACTTTTCTCAAAATCAACGATTTGATTGCCAATCAAGCTTTGTGAAACCCGCGGTAAGGCTCTTAAAATATCGACAAGGCCATTTCTCTCGAACAAATTTGAAGACCTTCAACATGAGTTATCACTCAGCGATTGTTCCTTCTCGAAATACTTGAGGTTGTAAAGAGTTTTTCCTATTTGAAGGTCAATATTTATGGGGGTGATTCTTGGGCACATTTCAAGAAAAAATCTTCATATGAACTTATGTCCTAAACGTCTTTCCCTTTGAGTTACAGGGTGGGTAAAGTTAACCAGTGCCGACCCAATTAAAATAGGGGCAAATATTATTTAGACAGTTAATGGCAATCCACTGACTTTTCTCAAAATAAAAAAAATAAAATCTGTAGATAATGTTATGATCATACAGCCTAACGGTTTCAATTTTTTTCAGCGAATAATTGGGAATTTCGTACATAATTTGTACTCCAGGAAAAATCTGGGTCATACCATCAATGTCTGTCAAAATAGGAAGGTCAAATTACGTATGAACGCCAATGGTGGAATTGAAAAAAAGTGATACATTGAAAAATGCATCTTGGTTCATAGTACATGTACGACAAGTTTCATTAAAATATCTGAAGTGGTATTGTAGATATTGATAAAAAATCAATGATTTTTGAAAACTTCATCACCATATAACTCAAAAGGTAAGTCGTTTAGAACAAATTTTCATATGAAGTTTTTTCGTTAAAATGAGCCTACAAATCACCCTCATAAATATTGACATTCAATTAGGAAACACCCTGTATAGCACCCCTTTCTCTGGAGTTGCTTTTTCAATCATCCGTAGTACAGTAACATGTTTTCCCTCACGAATATAAACGAACGTCACTTTTCATATAAATTTCATTTTTTTCATATCATGAAGAATGTCGAGGTTGCCTTCTTTTTGAAATTCATAATTCTTTTTGAAAATGTTGTTTCAATAAAGGTTCCTTTAGATAGTATCATGCTCAAAAGTGGTCCTGAGCTAATACATTAATGAACTTTTTGTCATGATTTAGGTGGAAAAAAGACTATTTTTAGGCCTTTTCGGAAATTCACTAAATAATCAACCCGGATGACATATTAACTGCAAGTGAATTTCCAATCTATCAATTGATCTTCTCAGTCAATCATCGAAGTTTCTGACGAGCCCTTGACCCATATTCAAATTCGTAAGCATCAGCGTCTCAACGAAAGTGAAACCTCACGAAAACGACACAAAACATTTGTCTATCGTCCCCAAAATAACCAAAAAGCACATTCCTCCTGAACCCGTGCCATACTCTAATAACCATCATGATTTACCAGCTTCAAAATCATCGAAAGCGTTCATTAAATTTCTATATTAATTGCCCAAAACCAGCGATGAGATGCCCAATTTGTCAAGGCATGTATGCTGATTTGGATTTTAAATGCTTGATATAATTTCGACATTAGGAACACAACTCAAAGAGACCATAAAATTTACCATTAGAATGCACCTAAAAACATTTGCTACTACCATCAACATTAACGTTTGAAGTACTGACTTAATGATTGACACGGTCGCTGCGTACTCTTATATAAGACAATATGCCCGTCAGAAGTCGTCAGTTATCAAATCATCGCTGAAGAGCTACAACATCTTCAAGATGAGCCTATTGCAGAACGTTCTTTTAGTGACCGTCCTTACAACCCTTCTTGTGAAGAACAGTGAATCTATCCATCCGAAAATTTATAGGACTATCAATACCTTCAGGAAATGTCTTATCAGTGGATATCCTCTTTTGTGTGTTAAGGAAGCCAGTCTGGAGATTGTTAACGAAACTTTAGTGAACGATAAGCCGATGTTATTTTATGATATGATCGAGATTGGAAGAAATCCTAATTATAACCTGAACAATTCGATTGAGGAAGATTTGCCAAGGGATCTGCAAGCGAGGAGTATCAAACTTGACGAGATTTTGCACGACAAAATTGAGAATTACTTCAAGTCTAGGACCATCAAGTTCATCATGGCGCCTGCTGTTGAGGGTGATGAGGGTGAGTTATATCAGATTGATATCAAGAAACGTCCTGATTGATTAAATTGGTTCAAGAATTGTTTGAGAAAAATTTAAACAATCTACAAAAAAAACTTCCATTTAGTCTCTACTACTCATTCATGTCAGGGCTGAAAATTTTCAATATTCTTTGTTTTTTGACTACAACGAATCAAGAACATGTACAATCAGTTACCACACATAGTAACCAATAATCGGGCGTATTTATAGCAACATTTCAAATTCATACTATATCCATGCTGTGATAAGATTGAAAAATTTATTCTTCTTCAATTCATAAAAAAATACAATTAAATAATTGAGTACTACTTAAATTAATATCATGTTTTTTTATTTCAATTGTGGTCCATTTGGAAAATCTAAATTTCTTTTTTTTTGCTTTGATAGCCAAGTTTCCAGTTGCCACCAATTTCCATATGAAAAAAACTCAATGAAGTTTTCGAATCCCTGTCTTCTTAGTAGAGTTCGAAAATTTTCTCTATATTATTTCAATATTGAATTTTGTATCCAACCTTTGAAATTAATTTTAACAAATAGGAATTCATTTTTATTGGTTTTCTCAGTCTCATTCTTCGACTTATTCAGCACTACGAATACAAAAAAGAATAATTGAAATCCAGAGATATTATTGTTTGAAACTGAAAGAATTCAACTTCTATAAACTCTCATAAAATAAGATGAGGTAAAATATTTTACTTCTACTGATATGAGAACATAAACATTGATCTAGAAATGGGAAGAAACTTTTATTTATGAAATTTCAATTCTGTCAAACGACTGTATTTGATACTTTCGAATATCTATCATAAAAAATTATTTTTCTTTTTTGAAATTTGAATCCCCTTAGTGCTAATATTTCAAAGATACCCGAGTAAACGAGATCAATTATCATTATGTCCTTGAATTCCTTTGATTTGCAGAAGTCGTCTGTCCATTTTGAAATAAAAAATCTGAAACAATGAAAAGTCTGCTGAAGAAGACAAAAAAATCAGCAAGTCTGTTACAACAAACCACAAAAATTCTACGAAATAACGAAATGAACAAATTCTATGCGAACGTTCTTCCTGAAAAAATTACTTTCACCAAAAATTTAAGAGGAAATATTATATTAATTAACTCCTTATTTCAGTCATCATCATAAATAAATGAAATCCTCGAAAAAGACTCATAATATTTTTTCTCGGTTTTTTCCTCGCATAGTTGACTTACTTGACTTCTGTAATAGTGATCATCAAAAGGTAATGGAGATTTTCATAAGATCTCATGTTGAAATTGATGAGCCATTCGGTGATAGGTCATCATTCAGATAAATACAAATCTACTGACTTTTTTTCGATCAAAATCAAAATTTATCTGAAAGAATGATGACGTGACGATACCATTCTGCATTAAACCATGCGTTTAATTTTCCACAGTGTTATGTCTTCACACACTGCCTTTTCTAGTAGCTTTCAAAATAGTTCACAGGGACGTCATTCGATATAAATTTTGGTAATTCGAACGGACTCTCACATGGAAAATGAGCATTTCCACGACTTCTAATCGTTAAACTATTATTTTATGGTCAAATATCTTCAACTCCGCCATACTGACCAACGACTTTAATGATAAAAGCCGTATTTTTGATATTCTTCAAATTTTCATTACTCAATATTTCCCATCAAAATAATAATTTCCTTTGGCACCATCAAAGTGTTAAACAAGACAGATACAATAAAAACGGTACATATTCGATGATATTTCAACATAACCCGTCGAAGAAACATCAAAGACATCCAGAAAAATCACAATTACATTCATCGTTTCACTTCAGAAGAAGACACAAGCCGTTCAATGAAAGAAGGTGAAAAGCCATCCCGTCTTGCTAAAGACAAAGATGGTTGGGATGGTGGTTATGGCTACGGTGGTTATGGAGGTAGTGCATACGGTGGAGTGGCTACTGGAGGCTGCAAATGTATGTCAGAACCGTAGAGACAACCTAGAGTAGCCCTTAGGGACCCTTGAAGACCATATTAGCTGTAGAAGAACTGCTAGAGTTTCCTTAGAAATTGCACTAGTACACCTCTTGTAAAAACTCCAAAGTCTTGCTTGTTTTTGAGCGGCTTCAGTTTCAATTATTGTTGAGAACTTAGGCTATCTAAAGGCGTTATGAACGAACTGAATTTTGTTTGTGAAAAGATCCATCATAAAACAAGAATAACAATACAGTTCGGCAGGAAAAGAATTTCAAAGGGTTAAGCAAAGACAATTTGACTTCGATTGATGTGAAATCTATAATTTTCGATCATCATCCTAGTCCTTTCGAGAGCTAAATCCATTATCTAGTAACTGCTCGACTCAATACTGCTAATGAACTTTTACATAAACGTTGTTATCATTTATTTGAAGGTTATCTTCTAATATCGATGCTCTTTGGTCGATGCTGAAAACATACCGCGGGAATTCTGTCTTTTGAGCTATGGCCAAATTATCTAGATAACGATCATGAATATTCAAAATCAATTGCCTCCAGAATTCAAAGAGGACAAATGAGAACTCGAGACTGTCGGCATTTCTTTGAGGCTTATCCGTTCTAGAGTGATTTATTAATCGTCAAAATATGTCAAATGATCAAATTATCTATTTTTAACATTATTGATAGATTTTGAAAACAAATAATAATAGAGTTATGATGAGTTCTTATTCGACATATTTTCTCCTCTATCCTTTTCATCTCTATTATTCTTTCTTTTTTCTTTTCTTTTCATTCCGTTTTCTTTTCTTCTCTTTTTTCTTATCTGATTCAATTCCTTTTCTTATTTTCACTTATTTCTTTTATTCTCCTCTTTTCTTCACTTTTTCTCTCCCTTTTCTTTTTCTATTTGATTTTTCAATTCACATCATTACTTTAATCATTCTATTTCGGTACATCTAATTCATTTATGATTAGTGGAACTGTTGGATGTTCATTTCAACATAATATGGGGTTATACGAACTCTATTTTTCATTTCTCAGAAAAGCGCAATCGAATGCCAACTTCATTGAATCCTTGACAACACTCGATCTAGAATGAAATTCTTGATTCTACAAATTTAGGTTTTTCGTTAGTAAAATCATAAGGGCATCTAATCCTTTCTGAAGTAATCGAAAGATATTTTCAACAAGAAGCATGAGTCCTGGTGGCAACAAAAATTCGAGACGAATGCTTTCTGTTGAAATAATAATAGGTACTTCGCATTGCGTTTTTTAGTTTGTTTCACAGAAAAATTATATGTCCGAATGGTTTTCAACAAGACTATTTCATGCATTTTTTCTATCTGAAAACCATTTATATTTCAATTATGCTCTTTTCTGATTGGCGAAAATAAGTCATCAAAAATGAGCAACCCAACGAACTTAGTTCGAGTGCTCAAATCTTATCATTCGATCATTTCGGTGAGAATTTACGAAAAAATAATCAACCGAATTATTGGAGCCACTTAAAAATGTTACAAATACGCATTATTCATTTCTAGCGTGTATCTCGAAAAATAAACCGATCATTCATTCGAGAATAATTCAGATAATCAGAGAAAAAATTTGTTCTGAAAAAAGTTCACGACCTGCTCTGACTTTGGGAAAAAATATAGTCGCTAAACAAACTCATCTCTACATAATTCTATTGAATTCACGAGACATTCAAGAGTGACAACTAGATCACCTTAATTGAGTCAACATTATTCATACGTACGTAATCCCTTTCTCATGCCATTCATTCAGTGCAAAACTCAATAGAAAATCCAACAATCGAGAATAATAACTAACGCTTCTTATCATTAGCATCATGACCTCCTACCACGCATATTTCTTACCTGAACTGCAAGAAAAGTGCGCTAATTCACGACATTTGCCCTTAATAAGTCATCTCGGGTCATTTAAACTGCAATGTCAAAGTGAAAACGACAAACCTACAAAAAAACTGGGTGAATCTTTTTGTTCCATATTTTCATTGTAGAATTAAGTTCAGAAAGATTAAAAACGAATTAATGCACATCTTCATCGAGCTTATTCGAATAAAAGTCAGTCGAACGATTACTCGTATGCAGGCATCCATGAAATGTCTTCTTCTATTTGCGAAGATGTGCATGATAAACATTTCAATTATATTTGATTCAAATTAAACTCTACAGGATTTGCATATTATTTTATATCTACAACTTTTACATTTTTAATTCAGAAAATCAAAGTTCAATGAACCGAACAGAACAGAAATTGAATTTCAGAATTTGAATAATTATTTGGGCTGTTTCCATTATCTTGGATCCAATCTTTTAACCAATGAGCCATTATCAAAAATTTTCCGTTCACAATCGTAATAACTAAAGAGAACGCATCAGGATTTTTCTTCGATTTTCTTCCATACAGGGTAGGCCATCCATAACTTTTCACCCCGAATTTTGAGCTTAGGGATGAAATAACGAAAAAACGCTCGGACAGGTCAAATTTTGTTGAAAAGGGGATAAATAAAGGTGTTCAAATAAGTTTGAAATCACTACCCCACTAGCCGCAACCCATACCTGCTTTCATTTTTGAGAAGGGAAAAGGGGTCGAGCAGTACCTTGTTGAAAAATCAAATCAATTTCCTGCATGAGTGTATTTTTTCAGAAAGTAAATCGTGCGCTTTCGTTTAAATCGAAATAATTGCTGTTAGGGTAGCAGCTAGAGGGTTAGTGATATTAAACTAATTTCAACACACTAACATGTCCTCCTGTGGATGAAATTTGACTTGTTCGAGTGTTTTCCCACCTCGAAGATCCAAATTCAGCGCGTCCGGTTATTTATGGAATACGGAGTCAATCTTGTATAATAATAAAGCGTCATTCAAACTGCAATGCCAAAGTGAAAACGACAAACCTACAAATAAACTGGGTGAATCTTATTGTTCCATATTTCCATTGAAAAATTAGGTACAGAAAGATTAAAAACGAATTAATGCACATCTTTATCGAGCTTATTCGAATAAAAGTCGAATGGATACTCGTATGCAGGCGTCCATAAAATGTCTCCTTCTATTCACGAAGATGCGCTTGATAAATCATTTTAAATTGCTCGGAAAAATCAGGACGACTCGTTTAAAACCGACAGTGAATAAGTAAACTAAGTCATTAGGTATTTAATATTTGCGAGGTGACATGAATGCTCAGATCTGGTCTTGATGTGCTGGCGAAAAATTGCTGGAATTGTTAAATTGTTCAACAGTGCAGCTAAATATGTACTAATGAACGATGTGTCAACGTTTTTTCTGAGTTTTGTAGATTTCATCTTGATTTCAGTGAAACTTGTCTACAGATAAAATATTGGGCGTTTTTTATATTGTAAATCATTTTTTGTTCATTCGTTCGTTGGAGGCAGCATGCCAGCTTTTTGTCAATAAAAGTACGCAATTTCTTTAAAGCTATTAATTCACTGGATTCAAACCAATTTGAGATCAGAACCCAACTCACCAATGTAATTTACTAATTTGGCACTACTGCTACAAGAATCTGTTAATTTTTCATATCAAAGTATATGTGATTTTATTCAAGTAAAAAGCAAATATTTCTGTGAAATAATAACTCTCTATGGTAACATATAAATAAAGATCAAGTTTCTGAGAAATTTGGTTGGTATAGTTTTTTTGGAAGCTATTTCACAAAAGTTAATATATCCTTTAGAACAGGTTGATATCGTAAATATTCAATAAATTTCTTCAAAAAGTTCGGATTGAACTAATAATGAGCTCAAAAACTATATCTTCAATTGCATCTTCATCATAAGGTCACTAAATTTCGACTTTCAATCAAGAAAATCCCAACATCATATAAAATATTTCTATACAGATAGCAAATAATTCTTTCGAATCTTAAGTGAATTTTTAAGATGTCAAACATAGTAACATGGAATTTTCAAGCTTCAATGAATAGATTATATTGAGGGAAGTACACTCAATTAAAGCGACCATAACTATGGTACTAACAGTTAGTTTGAAGATATTCCCTAAAAAACACCAACTTGAAGTTGCAATTTTTTTCGATATTATGCAGAAATTTCATAATTTTTGTCTGAAAAACTAATAAGGATTGTCAAAACTGTAATTTTTGAATGGATATATATCGATGGACAATAAACATGCTACCATATCTCGAATGACTATTTCGCAGGGTAAATTAGTTACCAATAATTAGTTAAATTATTCAGGATATCAACACTAACTCAATACTCATCAAATTCATTTTTACTCTTTAAAATTTTATGTTATTATTATTATTTTGAAAAAGATATGAAAAAATCACGGAAAGGATATCTTACAATTATTGCTACAGTTTATCTGAAACATGAAGCGTTACTGGCTGTATATAGCGTAAAAATTTTGCCCTATTTTATCAATGAAATATATAATTTTTTTCTAATTTCAGGCAGGAAGAAGGGAGGCGGCGGCGGAGGCGGTGGCAAAAAGGGAGGTATGATGATGATGGGAATGATCGGTATGGCCTGTATGATGGGACAAATGATGATGGGCAAAATGGCTTTCATGGCAGGTAAGTTTTCGAATTATCATCAGACTCCTACTTCAACGAAATAGAATGAATGCTCCGAATATGATATTATACTCCGTTCCCATATTATTGAGCGCAAAATAGACGTTTGTTTTTTATCTGAGATTGGCAGTATTTGCTGTCATAACGATGAACTAAGTCAACGTTGCCGAATGTACCTGGCCTCGTTCGAAGAGCTTCCGAGTTATCAGAGAATGCAATATTGACAACATTGCCTACCAATCTGACAAGAAAAAATACAACATCCTAACCTAAAATTTCAATATACACTCTGGAATATGCAAAATTGCCATGGCCAACCGACAGCTCAAAGTTTCATGAACGGATTATGAATAACTTAAAAAAATAGAATTATTGTTTGACGCACCTTTTTGGCAGTTTATTCATATTCAATTATTATTGAACGGTAGAACTGTGGTGAAGTTTTTAAGATGTGAAACATAAGAATGGACAAGAGCTTTTGTTCTAATCGATGTCATAAAGGAGCATACATCAAAGATTCATATATCATTAATTTTTACTCAGATGATTAAAGTCAATAGCATATCTCCTGAAACTGAGGCTTCACGAAATCAAAGAAATATAAATGGAAAAACAGAAATTTTAGCAAATAGTAAACTCTGTTACACTCGAAAAACACAATCACTAGCTGAATAAGACAAAACGTTTTGAGAATTCATGAATTGAACTCAATCTCATATCTGAAAATCAAAGAAACAACATTCAACGTTTTTTAATCAGTCTCTGAATTATCTTGATTAATGATTTCAGTTTTTTATCTCTGAATGTTACTTTGACATCCAATGGCGATAATTAAATTTTCAATTTTTTTTCCAGGTACCGCTCTTATTATGGCCAAAATAGCCCTATTCATGACAGCCATGATGGGTATGAAGAAAATGGGCGGCGGAGGTGGTGGTGGTGATGCCCACGTGGTTTACGCAGCACCAGCAGAACACAGCCATGGAGGTGGTGGAGGATGGCACAGGAGCATGGGCGAAGACTCCTACAGAGCGCCCTATCCTGAGAGTTCTGGAGGTTACTGATCACCTTCCTAGTAGTAAAGATGAAAAACTGAATCTTAAGTTGATTTTAAAACAGAGTATTTTCTCTGAATCAGGTAAAGTCTGGTCTTTTACAGACGAATAATACTATGTGTGACTTCAGTTTTTTCATTTAACTTAATGTTGTCATTAGATCTATGCTTAGCTTTGCTTTAAGTAATTTATTTATTTATGTATTTATTTATTTATTTTCTAACTTCAACAACTGTATGAACATGCCATAAATCGTAATATACAGAACCTATTGTGAAGGTTTACCAAGATTCTAAGTATGATTTATTAATTTATTTATTTTATCAAACAAATATTTATTCGAAATGAAGAACAAAAAATTATCAGGTATTTCTAGAAGCTATACGAATTGCATAGAAGTAGTTAAGAGTTGCTTTCGATATTTGTGTTCATATGATAATGAACCATTTTGTATTTTTCCAGATTGCTTCAATAAAATGTCAATGTACAAAAGGCTGTTTACTTTCTTTATATTCATAATACTTGTATGATTTCTATTTAATCCATAAATATGAATACTAGAGAAAATACGAGATTCTGACGCTGAAGACAAATTTTGGTGAAATCATCAAAGAATGGTATATAAAGTACCTCCGTACTTATGTGACTATGAAAATGTCCTTATTTTCTATGAAATGTTTTTTGTTTGATCAAACTAGTAATCATGAGATTAAAAAATGAAATTGAAATTATGACTTTTCTTGAATTGAATCTCAGAAAGTAGTAATTTGACATAAATAATTCTTTTTCCAGCTTCAAACGTTACGAAAATTTGATAAGATTCAGCCAAAATTATGCTGAAACATTGCGTTACATATATATTATGTTCCTACATGAACCATATGTTATGAGGAACAATATAATGTAATTTCCTGATAAAAATACATGATTCGTTGGAATTAGTGTTAGACAAAAAGAAGTTGAGGAATATTTAAATGAAGCAAAATCTACTGTCTCCACCTCAGAGCATTTTCTTTCATTTTCTGCTGGACTCTTAGCTATAGATTCAAATTAAATGAACCTCAAGAACTTGAACATCATTTTTTTGAAACAGCAACTTCTCAAATCCAGAAGTAAAAATCCCCAGCCTTGCACATCAACCATTTTTTTCTTCTGCTCTACAACTATAAGTGAATTTTGCCTAAGACCAATACTATGGAACTATTCAAGAATGATAAAATCTAAATTATAATAATCATCGAAAATTGAAGGAAGCCTGGCGTGAAGTAAGAAGCTCTTACACGATTATTCATATAAGATAAACGATAATTCAAATTTGTTAATCTGGTATTGGATATTTATGATTTTATTGAACGATATAATTCAAAATATTTCTGGTTGTTATTTGTTTGAACTTTTGGTTTGATCGCTGCACACTCCAAAGTCACAATTTTAAACCTGTGTTCGGCCAAGACGTATTCATGGTTCAATATTGGGTTATTTTTATGTCTCAAAAACCTCAAAAACTTAAGCTGCATACTTTCCAACCTAGAAACAACCTAGACTAATACAAAATCATTAAAGTGTTATCTTTTTTGAAAAACTAACAATTACGTAGAGTGAATCCAAGCGCCATGTTTGCTGCTGTAATAACATTATCAATATGATCCTCGAAAGTTAGCTTCGAATCTAAAATTATACTCAGGTCCCGTATGTTGTAAGCTTGCCGTATCTGATTATGATTTAATCCATAATTGAAATCAACAATATTTTTATTTCTTGTCATAAATATTTCAAAAAATTTATTTTATTGGTATATTATCATAAATATTCGAGAAACATTTTTTTCCGAAATTATGGATCAGTTCTTGAATATATTTATTGTTTTCTTTCGATTATGTAGTATTACGAATTAGAAGCTTATCGTAGTTCAAGATCTATCCTAATAATTTGTTTTCGGTTTTTCGACCGAATGGAGACTTTTCGAATAAAAAATTTCTTGCAAACAAGCTGGAGGTTTGAATATTCGTATAAATAACTGATTTTCTTTCATCGGCGATCTTCATGTTCGGTTAAAATTTCATCCATACTTCTCGAACAGTATCTGAAATATGAAATTCCTCGAAAAACAAGTTAATTTAGGTAATTATGATCTTCACAAAGTTTTGCAAGAGCTCTTATTTATTAAAATGAACAATGTTCAATACCGTCAAATAATCTACATTCGTTAACGCTAGAGCCATCTAAATATAATAGTCCACACTACCAATTGAATGCTTAGACTTCCTACTTTCGAACTCACAGGTTTCTCGCTTGACCTCACGTTGGGGTCTCCAGTAGTATAGACCGCTGCTTGCTAACTGTTTCGTTATAACATTTTTAACAATGGTTGTAGCAATCTGCTCTTTAAAAAATGGTAAGAGACTTATCCTGGACAAAGCTCAATACAATTATCGAATACCGATAAGTACCTTACCGTTATTTGTGGCTTTTGAAATTATATTATCTTATCATCTGAAAGATCTGAAATTTCAAACTGCTTATGAACAAAATGAAAGAATGAAGCCGTTGTTTTTGTATTTTATTTGATAAACTATTATTTCAGATATTTTAATCGCAGTAATCTGAGTATTCTAGTACTGCCATCTTTATTGTGAGTAGTTAATAACTAGATATAGTTAACTAGAAACAACTTCATCTTGATTCTCAAGATGCAACTAAAAAAATGAGTCGACCACTACAAGGTGGCACTAGTGTACCTAGAAATTTATCATCCTGATTCAGTACCAAACAAATCAATTTCTGCAAAGGTATATGATGCGATACCAATTTTTTATTAATCGTGTTATGGATATTCAGATTTCTACATTCAAATTGTGAAGGCGGAAATAATATATGTTTTTATTCAGAAAAGTGATTAGTGTTACTGTTTGAAAAATTTTTTATTAACGTTGATCTGTAGTTGATGTTTAATGTCTTGAAAAACCCAAAGATATCTTAATGATCCTCGAATCATCTGATGAGTTCGAATTATGAAGTAAATGTACTTTCAAAATAGCGAACGAATAACTTCTTGATATATAGAAAAAACAGTTTTCAATTTGATTGATGTGGTAGCTATGTTTCGCATATAACGAGAATAATCTAATAATCAAACACTGAAACTTTCTAGATATATAAAATCAACCGTGAACAGGGTAATGTTTGGTAAACATGCAGGTTATTTCTTCGAAATATTTCAAGAATATTTTGCTCCTTGATGATTTTTGAAGAACCGTTCCATTTCGAAGATAGAGGATGAGAAAAAAATTTGGAGACCTACGACCCTTTATAATCAAAAGAAACATGTTCCTTATGTTTTTTAATATTACATTTACACCTTGTATATTGATCAAATCAGAAAAAGCTCTCATCTGTTTGCTGTCTGAGTGTTTCTGTTAATATTATTTCAACCATTCCGAAATAGAATCGACTAAAATAACGAACGAAATCGAGGATTTCAAGATTTGTATGGGTATAAAAGAAAGTAGTCAGTGAAATTGTTGTATATATTTTCTATCGATTCCGTAAAATGCCACATAATGGTTTCAGTTCATTGAAGATTTCCGAAGTGGTATAGACTTTCTATTTGAACAATCATTTAACATCATTTAACAAGCATTTGAAGAGAATGGGATTGACGAGCTGCTCCCTATGCGGTGGTGCAGGAGTACTGATGAAACGGTTGAGCATATTTTGTTCAACTGTGAAAACCTTACTGAGTTAAGGTCAACACACCTAGGAAATCCAACACCTTCTATTCCTATGGTGAGAGGAACCACTCCTGGCAGGCTCGCGACATTTCTGTCTTCGTGTCTGAGGAGCTGAGTCTCTGTAGAATGATGCGGGTGAACAATGGGCCACTAGGCCTCAGTTCGGCCGGTAAGGCACCGCACAGAGAAGAAGAAGAAGAACATCTGGATAATGGAATATAAAATATTGCAAATAGTCATAGACGTATCATTGCTTCAAGTTCAAGGTGCTTCTGTCATTTATTCAGAAAGCCAAAATGAAAGAAAGTGAAAATATACGTTTCTCATTTTTGTTTGAATAGGGAGTGAGAAAATTAGGCTTCATCATAAGCAGCTGCAAATTTTTACGATTCGACCCCGAGATTAGAAGAAAAAGATAATAACAACTCAAAAAATTTGATTACAAAGTAGTAAAAAGTCCTGGATCTCAGAGAATGCCTTTCAATATTCCAGATGAATAATATATATCTTAGTCTGGGAGCTTCTTCGATTTGTTTCAACAGGCTCATACCGAATTCATCAATCAATGAATGTGAGGTAGTTACAGAAGAATTTATATCTTAGTAAAACTTCATTTGGTTTTGGAAAATGTATAGATTTTTAAAACAATAGGTGCGTGTTCATTTCAATAGGAGCAAAAAATGCTTGTTGCCCTTTTGGATGAGCTGAGCATTATATACTAATGATTTTTTCACATAACATGCAAGTCCATATATTTAACTTGGTAAATTCCCTTGCACGAAGATTTTCTTCATTTTTCGTATGAGTTTCCTGGAGAAGAACCACCTCGACACTAGGCTCAGTGGCTTATTTGGAAACATAATAACTTTTATCCTTCGAAATATCCTCAATATTCAAACACAAAATACTCAATTGAATGTTCTTTGGCCAGGATGGTATTTTTAACCTCGAAGGGTAATCATCTACCATCTATAGACTTACAATGTTCTTTTCAATTTTTGATAAAAATTGTAAATTTGTAAAATTTGGTAACTGATGTCATGATGTCATAACTGACAATGGAATTCGCGATACTATCCAAATGACAGCTATAACTACGGTAGCAGCACCATTTTTCTTCCATAAAATGATCCATGACGAATCAGCATTTCCATTGATTTCCAACAAACTCATGATCGTGGAGGTCCTCAGAAAACCACAGCGAGTGATTTTCTGCTTTTTATTCCGCAGTCAGGTTCTCGAGAAAAAATTATTGAAATCACGGAAACAAGCTAGCGTATTCAAACGATCAGAATTGGCGGTTGAGTGTGACGTACGCATTAGCATTCATTTCATTGGTTGAATGTTGAAATACCATTTAAAACGATACCAACTTCCCACTCTGATGTGAATCGTCATACCCTCTGATTATGCTTGCTCGTACGTCATCAGGTCACGATGATTGAACTTACAAGCATAGAAATCGCATTTTTAATATTGAAGTAATAACTATTTACTCGAAATTGTAGATGAACTCTTTTCTTCCCAATCGTGTTTGCAAAATTGTTACCATTTGAACAAATTTTTGAGCTCTCATTCTACTTAAACGAGTGCTATATCGTTTTGCCCAAATATCTGTAATTTTCGAATTTTTAGCCGAGAATCAAAAATTTCAGGATGAGTTCGGGTCCCAAATGGCTCGGTTAAGTCCGTTAACCAACCAAATCTTACAGGCTATCCATAAAATATGGCAATTAAAAATTTCTCTTCCTTAACAGTTCAAAAAATACTAAACCAATCAGAATGAAATGTTACAGCCAGATGCAAGATGCTAATAACAACCCACATGCAAAATCTTGCGGCCTTAGTGAACAGAACCATAGAAAATTCAATCGGAATATTGAAAAAAGGAACTTCATATTTCAATAAAAAGATATCCGATTCGAGTGATTTTTTTTTGTGAATGGAGATCGGTATTCAGAATTTTGTGGCCATAGTTCTAACAGAACCATAGAACGTTCGATTGGAATATTGAAAAAAAAACCTTATATTTCCATAACAGGATATCTGATTCAAATGAAATTTTTTCTGTGAATGAAGATTTATATACCTTGTCTGAATGCAAAATTTTTTAGGCGTAGTGTTAACGAAACCATAAAAATTCAATCGAAATATTGAAAGAAGAATCTTTATGTTTCCAACAGAATATCCGATTCAAGTGAAAATTTATTTTGAGAATGAAAACTACTATACTGAACGCTCATGCAAAATTTCAAGGGGATCGCATCATCAGAACCATATAATTTGATTTCTGTAATTATTTATTTTTAACATATTTCATTTTTTGAAGAATTTTCAGAATATAATTCCGACTGTGCTGAGAATCTGCATTCATATTTCTGTTATTAATCTCAATTCCATATAAAATTTAAAGTTGATAGTCTTATTGCTCCACCAAAGACGAGCGCTCAAAAGCTCCTGCTCAGGAATTTAATTTTTTATTACTAATTTTTCTGAAATGTCAAACACCTACCTCAGTTCACGTAACGACCCATCTGAAATCGGCGGTGAATGTCACCAAATAATAATTATTTACTTGAGATTATAGAAAAACTCTTTTCTTCTCAATCGTTTTGCAAAACTGTTACCATTTGAACAAATTTTTGAGCGCTCGTTCTACTTAAACGAGTGCAAAATCGTTTTGCCGAAATGTCTGTATTTTCGAATTTTTAGCTGAGACTCAAACATTTCAGGACCCAGATGGTTCAATTAAGTCTGTTAACACAACCAAATCGTACAAGTTGTTCCATAAAATATGGCCATTCAAAATTTTTTCTTCCTCAATATCTCAGAAAATACAAAAACCAATCGAAATGAATGTTACGGCCAAATGCAAGATGCTAATAGAAACCTCATGCAAATCTTGTGGCTATAGTGTGAACAGAACCATAGAACATTCAATTGGAATTTGAAAAAAGAAAATCCATATTTCCATAAAAAGATTTCCGATTCGACTGAAATTTTTTTTTGTGAATGGAGATCGATATTCTGAATGTTCATCCATAATTTGTGGTTATAGTTCTCACAGAACTATTGGAATATTGAAAAGAAAAACCCTTATATTTCCATAATCTGATTCAACATGAATTTTTTTCTGTGAATGAAGATTTATGTACCTTGTTTCAATGCAAAGTTTTTTAGGCATAGTGTTAACAGAACCATTGAAAATTCAATCGAAATATTGAAAGAAGAATCTTTATTTTTCCAACAGAATATCCGATTCGAGTGAAAATTATTTTGAGAATGAAAACTACTAAACTGAATGTTCATGCAAAATTTCAAGGAAAACGCATCATCAGAAACATAGCTTTTTATTTTTGTCATTATTTATTTTTACATATTCCATTTTTTGAATATAATTTCGATTCTCTGAGATTCTGCATTTATATATTCGGTATCAATCTCCAATTTCATATTAAATTTCCAGGTAATAGTCTTATTGTTCCCCCTACCTAGCCGCGCTCTAACGCTTAAAAACCTTCTGCTCAGGGCTTTTCTTGAATTTTTATTACTATTTGTTACTACCAACACTTTGCTGATTGGAAAACTCTTCAGTATAATTTTTCTGAAATGCCAAACACCTCCTACCTCAGTTTCACGTAACGACCCATCTGAAATCGGCAGTGAATGTCACCAAATTCGATCTCTAATTTTTTATACGCCACTGCGTCGACTCGCCTTATCGGATATAGAGACAAGTTCAATCTTTTGATCTTGACCGTCGAATATCTCTAGGTCGGCCTTTTCCCACAGCCTCTAACTTTCACTCGATCATCAGATACTTGCACGACGTTCCATAATATTTAACCCTGATTTTTAAGTTGAATTCGCCCATTCCGAACAATCTGCTGAAAATTTCGCAGAAAGAGAAAGTTACAGATGAAAACAATGCGCGAAGACAGGTGAGAGTTATTCGAGACGATAAATATTGACCGCTTCAATTTGAGCGTTTGACGGACTAACAATCTGTAGATTTTACTTTCGAATGGAGATTATGTGGTTTTGTAATTTAGTTTTTGAGTGTGCAGTCACGACGTTACTTCATTGGTTATGTTGGTGATATGTAGAATCCAGTTTTTATAATGGAAATTCTAACTGAAAACTTATTGTTTAAATTACTCATTTTTCTAATTTATTTAAAGATCGAGCTTGGCGACATACAATTATTCAGTGCTTATTTTCATTTCAGCTGTTTGGGGTAACTCGCTATTCACCTAGAGAGTCTTTATGAACCTCAGCAATTGAGACAGGTTCAAAACAGAAATATCTCCACTCCCTTCAACTGAAAGTGAATATGGAAGTGCAGAAGAAAATCCAATGAAGAAGGACAGAATAGGAAGGTCCTTTAAGTCCGTGTTTCTGGCCACTCAGGAATCGAAGGAAACAAGAAGGCTTACACAGAGACCAAAAAGGAAGCACAAACGCCACCCAGAAACTTAACCATAGTATAGTTGTTAGTTTTAGTTTGAAAAATGTTACAGATCACTGCGACTTCAAAGTCCATTGTACCCCCTTACAGAGCTGTTCTGACCACCATCTTCACAGCTCGCCTTCCAGTTCCACAGATCTGAAGAAATCCATATCTGTGAAGGCTTCAACGAGGCCAGTTCCTCCACTCTCTCTCAAGTTTCTCTCTAAGGCATTCTCTCCTTAGGCTTGCAAATCCAAAGCATTCCGTGACTAGGTGAATGGAGATTTTCTCCTCCTACCCACAGAACCTACAGTCGTCAGTGTCCGATAATCCCATGCTCAGCAGGTGCTTCCTGAGGCGACAATGTCCTGTAAGAAAGCCAGTAAGGAGATGTCATTGTTTCTTACCAAGATCCAGATGTTTTCTGGATCTTACTGTTTCAAAGTTCCGAAGGAACTAAGTTAAGTGATCCATCCCTGGGAGATTCCGCCAGTTTTTTTCCTCTCGGCTTGTCCTTGTCCAGAAACTCCTTCTCATATCTATACCACAGAAGGGTTCTGAGCCAATGAGTGACATTCCTGCACTCTCTTTGGCAAGTGTAGTGGCCTCTTCATTTCCTTCCATTCCCGAATGGCCGGGAAACCCGATTTAAAAGATCTTAATTTTTTGCCTACCTCATTGAACTTGTTCCGGCACACCCAGATCATCTTTGAGTCGATGACGTAGGAGCTCAGTGCTTTAGTAACAGCTTGACTATCTGAGTGTATGGCTATATCGCACTTCCGATAGTTTATTTCTAGATTTATATCTAGACATCTTTCAATGGCTAATATTTCCGCTTGAAAGAAGCTCATACAGGAGCCAAGCGACAGTGCACACTTGGTACCAAGTGCACACTATTGTAATGCTTTCATTCGATTATTTTTCAGACAGAAATACTAGCAATCGAAATATGTATAGAAACCTGGAAATAGATTATCAAAGGTGTGATCCATTCTGATGACTCCTCTGTCATCGACTCAAAACTAATATGGTGGTTCCGAAGAAAACTGAATACAGTCAAGACCAACAAAGTCTCTTCAGTCTGTGCTGTTTGTCAATCAAAGGATACAAAGATGCTAACACACTAGCCAAAAAGAGAGCACAAAAGTCACTACACTACACCAGAGCCCTTTTGTGGTAAAGACAAATGCGCCTATAGAAGGAGTTTCTGCAGAAAAAAGAAACCGAAAGAGAAGCACTCTGGAGGAGTCTTTCGGGAAAGGATTACTCCAAGATGTTCTGGATAGCCCAAAAAATATCTGGATCTCAGTAAGAATAAGTTAAGCTTCCCCACTGGCTCTCTTACAAGACATTGTCACCTTAGAAGGCATAAGATGAGAATTAGCTTAACAGTAACTGATGATTGTAGATTATTTCGAAAAGAAAAGAAAACTCCTGTTCACTTACTCACAGAATACCTTGGCTTTGTTAGCCTGTACCAAGAATGTCTTGGATAGGAGAATTATAGAAGGAATGTTGATGGCCTCAGCTCTCATGAAAGCCAAAATATATCTTATGGTTGCAGCGGAATGTAACCTCTCAAACAATACCATAATAGATACAGTGTATGAATCCATTTTTCGAGAATGGATCAAGACATGTTTGAAATGTTGCTTGAAAAAAAATGCTCACTAAAGATTTTTTCTTCTCATTTGTTTTTTGTCATCAGTATAAATCAATTGAAGCTATGCCCTAACTTAATTTTTACCTCATGGAATACTGAATGAGCTTTAAATGAAGTGGTTCAAAAAAAATTGAACAACAGTTCAAATAAGGTGGGGAGTTTTTCTGTTCGATTTCCCAATAACTTCGCTTTCTTAGGAATTTGATTCGATATTTTCAACCAACAGAATATGGACAAGTTGAGAGACGACTAAGTAAGCCACGAGAATTGAAATGCACCGAATTAATACAATTAAAATAAAAAAACGATATTGCAGCTTGAACTCACAGCTCAGCAGAAGAAAAATTGCGTGAATTCATACATTTATACGATCAACACAATTTATTCGAATCAACTCAAATAACATAATAAATAAATTAAATAAATAAATAAATAGTAGTTACAGTTTGAATACGTGCTCACAATCAATAAAATCTTTGGTAGGAATTTTACAACGTATCAAGAAGGAAACTTCGATTCAGTCTTTCACTTCGTTGTATAAAACTTATAAGTAGTCGTCTGTGGTGGCATTTCTTCTAAATAGGCTCTCCTATGGTAATATCCATCATCCTCATAGGACGTTGAATGAGTGTGGCTCTCTGAATATTTCGGGTGCTTCACAATTTCAAACGTGGTTTTCTCACCTCCACCAACAAGTTTCTTCAAACCTAAAATGGCACTCAAGAGCAGGGCCATCTTTCCTACAAGTAAAGCTGTACCAGACATAATTGCTATACCCTTATAAGCCATAGCTAAGAAGGTTCCTTTGATGGCCAGAGCTCCAAGAAGGACACCAGCATTTCCCCCTCCACCTCCTTTGTTTCCTCCACCACCGCCTCCTCTAGCTCGTCCTTCATCCAGGAGTTTAGGTATTTTCAGCTCTATTTTATGAGACTCCAAGAACTTTGAGGCTGTATCCAGGAGCAATTCATCGATTCGCTCATTCTTCAATTCCTCAAGTTTGGTTTCGTTCGTGGTAAGTTTGGTGTTGAAACTTCTTCCAGTATCACTACTAACTATTTGTACGTACTCATTAAGGTATAGTCTTTTGGAATGGAGAGCTCTTTCTAGTACCTTCAGAGCGTGAACCTTGAAGCACTTAACCACTTCGTCCTTTTTCACACACTCGTTAAATAACTTGGATATTTTATCGTAGACAGCAATTTCCGCACTGGTGAATTCTGCAACAAGACATATCGACAATAAGCAGAGGAAAACCCTGAGCGACATTGTATCTGTGTGGAACGATGAGATGCACTGAGCTTTGATGAGCAAGATGCGCATTTTTATTTGATGCAGCCATTTGCGTGGTGCATCTGAAGCGTTAAAAATGTATAATTTTTTTCAGTTGATTTAAGATGGAATGCACATTGCACTCGTTTTCATCTCCGGATATGAATCTTGTTAGAGCAGAGCTGGAGTCTAGAAAAAATTAGATTTTTTTATTTCTGTTAATAGCACTTATACAGAATGTCTGTAAATAAAAACGAGGAGATGATTCCTCTATGAAAATAAGCAGGGGAAGTTTATATACATTTTTTTCGATATCTAACCCCTTTCAAGATACCTTTGGAAGGAGATGACCAGTTGACAGTTTTCAATTTTTTACTCCTTTTTAAAAACAATGAAACATAAAATTATGCATAACATGACGTACTAAGTAGATGTTACTCTCCCAATTTTTTTAGATCTCATTCTCATTCTCATTCTCATTCAGTTCTGGAGAAAAAAGTCTCCTGCAAAATTTCGATAGGGTCGATACTTTTTTCGGAAAAAATTAGAACTTGCGAGCAGTTATGATCACTGTTCTTTCCATTTCATCGTATGAATGTTCCATAAAATGAATATTCTAAGATATTGTATGTCTACAACAGGATATAAAAATGTTCTATAAGTCTTTCTGAAGGTGTAATTACTAATTTCTGGAAGAAAATTATTTCCGTCATATTTTAATTTCATAAATAGAACTTTCCTCCGAAATATAAGCATGATTGACAACAGTAGTTTTATTTTTTTCCAGATACATTTACGCAAATTAAATGTTCAAAATGACTACCTCTCGCTAAAACACATGCATCAACTCACTGCCTTATAGACCTTCGTATTCTTTCTAATATCCAAGTGGTATTTCTAATGGTTTCACACGATGATTTAGATCTTTCAAATAATTTATGTTCAATATTGGCGAAGTGTGAACTAAAGATTTAAGATGACCCCATCTACAAAAATCTAATGGATTCAAATCGGGAGACCATGGAGGCCACGCCTCTGTACCTCCACGACCTATTTTATGTATATTTTGTAACTCAGTATTTTTAAAAAGCCGTAAAAAACTAAAAAATGTCTACTCGTCATCGCCTTCCAAAGGCTGTATTATGGAATAGAGGTCGATTTCGAAAAAAATTTATA
The DNA here is from genome assembly GCA_013421045.1 of Propylea japonica. Lineage (NCBI taxonomy): Eukaryota > Metazoa > Arthropoda > Insecta > Coleoptera > Coccinellidae > Propylea > Propylea japonica. The sequence continues at coordinate 49,059,950 of CM024245.1, forward strand.
TGAACTATCTCTGCTAATTTTCACCGAGGAATCATCTCCCTGAGTCCCCCGCATTTGTTTACAGACACCCTGTATATAATATATTCCTGGTGCCAATTAATACATCAGTAGAAAATCATGACAATCAAATTTGTGTATTCGAATCGTGGAGGCTTAAGTTACAATTTTTATTGGTGTGATGACATTCACATTATATCAAGATATTGTAGGAATACAGCAGCCAAATGACGAGATTTAATTATTATTATTTGGACAACAGTTTCCCAACATGCTTTGAATGAAGATCATAGGATTCTATGAGATGAAGCTTCCTTAAAATGAAGAGAAAAAATCTGAAACTTACAAAAGTGAAGGAAGCAGCAGCAGCTTTTATATTGAAGAGGAAAAACCCCATCATCAACAGTCTGTTGATCTAAGAAGACATCTGGACTCCAATATTAAAATCCAGCTTGGAAAAGATCAAATTAATTATTTCACTACTGAATTGATCAAAAAATCTTTTAAGCTGAACTATTTATAAAATTTTTTTCATTGTTATTAATGACTAATTGAGATTACGAATTTCTTTCTCAATCTAAAAATCAAGATAAATAGTAGTGTCGTTATCTTTAATGAGAAAAAAAGATTATAATTTTGTGAGGCCCATCCTAAATTTCTTTAGGCACATGAATATAACGTTAAATTACCTCAAACCTTAATCAACATTGGACAGAATCATCCGATTTGATTGAATTATAATTCGTTCAAAACCACTGGAATAAGTTGTTCTGTATTTGAACGATGAAGCCACACAAAGTTTATTTTTAGATAGCGTAATGAAGAAAGAATTTAGTTCTTCAACTAGGTGGAGCACAGTTCATGATCATAGTCATATACCGTTACTTTCTCATACATGTTACATTCAAAAACTACCTACGAAAAGAAAATATATCTTATTAGAGAGAATATTCATCTCTACAATGTAATACTTTCTTTCTTCGAGGAACTTTTTGATAAGTGCAACAAAACTTTTACATGAATTCATTTAAGATACCTAATTTCCTATTTCTTTTCTTCATTGTACATTGTTCACCATTCTTGAATGATAATATTGCTTTACTAAAATCCTTGTCGTCTTTTCTGGATCCAACTCATGTCAAAAAGATATGCAATCCAGTAATTATGTATAATATTCCATTAATGATTCTTGTTCATATGGCAAAGTAGCCATTCCAAGTTGATATGTCATTTATTTTGACAGTTGTGATCGACTAAAAAAAATTCAAAATACGGTCCTGTTGCTCTAACACTATATTGATCGGTTAATAATAATCTCTGTATGTTTAAAATATATATACTCAGTTGCACATCAGATTAATAGATGCTACAAAACGATATGCTCAAACAATTAAATGGGTAAGTAAGGCAAATCATACATGCATTTCAAGAAGACCATAATTTTAATCAAGGATGTTGCTTTCCCCATTTGTGGTATATACAAATAAATACTCGTGTATTGATGTGAGATTCGGATCAGTTTGTGGAGTCAGGAATCTCATATGTAGCTCTAAATGTAAATATTGGTGACATGAAGATTCTTGATGGTAGAGTATTTATATTATCATTATTTTCATCAATGGAAATTATTTGCTCGACCTTTGAACTGCTTTGATCAGCTGATAACAACATTTTTTAAATATCAGAAGAAAGGAAGTTTTTGAAAAAGTTGATAGAGCTGGTTATTACCAGCTCAAACGTCCATTCAACAGGTATTATATATGTCGAATTTTTTTAATGTTTTGTAAAATCATAATCCCAAAATGCTTAGTTAGAGGTATGAATAGATGTCAATAATGAATAGTATTTCTGAATAATAAATCACTTTTCTTGGATTGTTGTATAACGATTAATGATATGAAATTTTGTATCGAAAATTATATTCTCAAATTGTTATATCATATATATGGACAAAAAGTATAAAGTGGAAAAAAATCTGATTTAAATTGACTTTATCCGTTGTAATATTTATTATATTTGTTTTCCGAGAGTATCAATTATTTCCGGCTTCAAAGACAACAACAACTTCAGATCCTTCCGAGTAAATGGACTATGAACAAACTATGTTGAACTTTCCTTTTAAGGAACATTTCTTCTATCAATAAAACTACATATTTCTATCAATACAATGAAAGTTAACTCTACATTGACTTTATAACTTATTTTTCATGTTCTTTCGGGATGGTTTTGAACGATATAAGACACATTAAATGGAAGAAAAATTCAGGATTTCACCAGATCTTATGTGAAATATGTGAAAGAAGAGAAATAAACAATTTTCAAAATACTGGAATCCTGATAAGTGATTTGATACTTGGTATTTTCACCTTTTGCGTTAATTACAGCTCGGCAACGACGGTTCATTCTCAAAATGAGTGATCTCAAAATGTTCTGATCTAATCCTTCCCAGATTTCTCTGAGTTGGATTCCTAAGTCATTAAGAGTAGCTGGATGATTTTCTGAACTTCTCAGCCTTCTATTGAGGTTGTCCCAAACCTGCTCAATCGGATTGAGATCTGGACTTCTTGATGGCCATTCCATTCGAGAGACTTCAACCTCTTCAAGGTACTCCTGAACGATGCGCGCACGATGGGGCCTGGCCTTATCGTCCATAAAAATGAAATTTTCACCAATGTATGGAGCAAATGGACTACTTGCTCTTCAAGAACGTTCCTTATATACTTATCAGCATTCATAGCTCCATTATCAACGACCACTAGGTCTGTGCGAGCAGTCAAAATATTCCACCACATGTCATAATCGATCCTCCCCCAAAACCAGTAGTATTCAGAAAACTGCTCTGAGCATATCTTTCATGTGGACGTCTGTATACAAGAGAACGTCGATCACAATGGTAGAGGCAGAATCTAGACTCATCTCTGAAGAGAACTCTTTCCCAATCAGCCTATTTCCAATGGATATGCTCTCCAAAAATCCTTCGATGGGCTGGGTTGAGAGCTGGACCTCTTGTCGCGACACGAGGCCTTAAATCATATTCTCTGAGGCGATTTCTTATTGTCTGAGTGCTAATTTGCACCCCATGAGTCTGCTCAAGCTGATTTTGAAGGAGGAGAGCGGTTACAAACCGTTGCCTCAACGAAGACACTCTCAGATAACGTTCTTAAATGGCAGTTGTTACCCGTGGTGTACCCTGTTCTGGTCTTCGGACATTCATACTTGTCTCCCTGAATCTCTGCAACATTCTGGACACACTTGTATGGGAAACTCCAAACCTTTCTGAAATTCTTGTGAATGTCCACGCTTCTTCTCACAAAACTACCGATTGGGCACATTCCTCTTGGGTCAAATTGCGTGTTTCGCGTTGCATAGCGATCGAGTGTAGATAATCAAACGAAAGAAAAACTATTGATCATTAGAATTGATCGAGAACGACTGATTTCAGAATGGAGCCAATACATTCAAAATCTGATAAACTCATTTTTTTATTCTTGCTAGGAAAAAACATCTGTACTGAAGAAATACGTTGAAAGTGGATAACATATGCATGCATAATTCTGATGAAAATAATTATCACTGAGAACACCTTCAGTTGTAGAATAAATTTGAGATTTCCATAATGTGCGTTAATTTTTTTGCGCAGTGTATGTTTAAGTAATTCTTGTATTGAGAAATATTGCTATGCAGTTTCCTGCATGACTCAATCAAGGTATACCTATAGCGAAATTTATGAGAGAAGGTTGCGAGTAACCACACATAATAATGAAAGAAAATCAAGAAAACTGCACTAATTTGAAATATTTTAATACTAGTTGGCTCTACAAGGTAAAGCTTCATGTCCGAATTCAAAAGAAAATTAGTGAAAAAAAATTTCATGATTGAAATATAATATAAATGACATCTGTATATCAATATTGCTCTGATACAAGCCAACAACGAATTCGCTTTCAACTCTATGGACACCTACTGTTAAGAGTGGTCAACTCTTTATTGCCTTTCTAGATCCTTAGTGAGAACTAGAATTTCTATTGAAAGTGCCATTTGAAGTGCAACATTGTCGTACATGCAGGATACGACCACGAAAGAATTAATGGCGGTACGTGCCGTCTTGTCGAAACAGTTTCTCTAAACCAGGTATGTCACCGTTGTAGGAGAAAACGAAAGAATGCATTCATTCGTAACTGAAAAAGAAGAAAATAATTGAGAGACGAAACTATGACTCTCAAGTTAATGGTTTCTGTCGAATTTTTTTCGTCATAATTATAACAGGAAAAATCCCTAATCTATCAAAATTTTTTTCTATTGTATCATTCGAAAGATAATTCAATTCTCAATGTTTCTTCTGAATTCAATTTTTTTTCTTACTTTCAGCAACCTGCAGCGTGTTTTATGTTAACTCTATTCTAAATGGTTTTCCAATAAAAGGTGTTATTTTGAATAGCCCGTAATTTCGGTAAATGTCACGTTACAAGCTGTCATTTTTCGACATTTGATAAGTAGAAACTAGGCCAGTAATAAAAATGGAAAGATACACATAAGATGTCTAAAATGTTTTAGACATCTTAGATACACACTTCAAGAACGCATTGAAATTATAGAAATTCACTATAAAAATGGTAAAAATTTGGTTGAGACGGTCCGTGAAACTGCAACATTTTTGGGTCGTCGTGAAGCACCTTGTCGGACCGCAATAAACAAAATACTGAAAAATTAGAGTTGTTGGGACAAGTTAGTGACGTGAAGAATAAAATCCGTGCACGACGCTCAAGGACAGCCGAGAATATTGCTGCTGTAGCCGTGTTGAATAAAACCCAGGTTTGTCCATTTCTCGTCGTCCGAATTAGGCATTCCACAAACGTCATTACATTACTGGACAACGTTTACTTTCAACAAGAAGGGATTACGTGCCACACAAGCAACGAAACCATTGTCCTTTTGCGAGAAAAGTTTCCGGACCGTGTCATCTCTCGAAAAGGTGATCACAATTGGTCACCGAGATCTTGTGATTTAACACCTAGCGACTTCTTCCTTTGGGGCCACGTGAAAGAGAAGGTCTACGCCAATATCCCAGCGTCGATTCAAGACCTCAAAGATGGAATTCGTGAGGCTATCGAAGACATACGGCAACCACGTTGCGATTTGGTTATGGAAAATTTCATTAAAAGCATATGGTCCTGTAAGTGTGGTCTTTTCCCTGATATTAATTTCCATTATTAACGGCATAGCTTCTTCTTTATTACGAAATAAACATCCGATCATTTATATTGAAAAATGGCATTTTTCTTCGAATATCGAAATAACACCTTTTATTGGAGACCCTTTATTTATTTTTTTCTTCTAATCTTTTCAGATAACCCTATAACCTGCCATCATTGCTTCTGGTTTGTGCTGGTTTGGTTTGACTTTTTGTAGGTTGTGGTTCTGTACTATTGTGTCCAATTGCTTCGGTCTTTTCTAAGTAACAAATTCTTGGGATAGCTATTTTGCTTCAGTATTTCAGAGACTTCTTAATTTTTTTCAATTTCATCTTTCTGCAGAAAGCATATTTTTGATGTTAAACTTAAAACAATCTGGGCATGGTAAAGAGATTAATATTCTGTTCAATCAAGATCAAATAGATTTTATTTAGAGAACTATCAAAATGATGTGACCAAATTTATTTTCTAAAAGTTACCATTCTTTTAGCGTTTCCTAACTACGGCTTCCGAATGCTGGACTAAACGTTGAATATAAGAAGCAAAAATGATAAATACTGCCTAAATAATATATCAAGTCACTTTAACTAGGTAATATTCAAGCTTCATTTTGATTCAAAATAGTTTTTACCAAGAAAAGACCGAAGCGATCAATTTTATACTGAAACACATTCAAAGTAACACTTCATTAATGCTTAAAATGTGTTAATTCATTATACCAAACTCAGTGTATCAGAATAAACCAGAAGGAAGATGAATACAAATTCTCAAGCATCTATATTCATTCATGGAAAACCTACCTCAAACGACATTCCTGAAAATAATCCGTTAATCATGATTAAGTGCCAGACATTTCAGATGTTGAAACACAGGGGGATCGACCATCGACCGTGATTTCTTCGACCTAGACCTAGAACAATAACCTGAAAATGCGAAATAAAACAGCGCAGGCTACATTTTCAAAGTGTTTTTCTGGTGGGTCCATTTCTGCTTCCGTTTGGTCAGATTTTATTCGATGGAATGCGGATAAACAAGTGCAGGACAGCCAGTGTATGAATCATGAGAAATGTTTTGGATTACTCGAAGCTGTAGCTTCGATAAAATGTGTGTGAGATTCATGAAAATTTATGCTATGAGGATGACCATAAAGTGAAATGATGGATGCTGACCGCTTTGTCACACCAAATATCTACAGAGTGATCATTTACTGGGTACTGAATACACTGAACACACCTTGGCTTCAAGGAATTTGAAATCTTCTATTGGTGCCATCAACAAAAATTTTTGAGAAAGCTTTCGTTTCTGGGTTCCTACATACCTCTCTAAGTTTTGAACGAAATGAAAGAGAGACTTTTCATGATGAGTGTGAAATGTCTGGGTGAATGGCTCAAATCGGTCAAACAGTTTTCGAATTGAAATGAATTGATTTTTTCGTTCGAATATTTTGAAGGAATAATGCTCAAATGAAATGATCTAGAAATTCAAATTTTCATGAGTACTGAAAATATCTCGAATGTATTCGCTAATGGGCCGAATCGTTCGAAAAATATTGGAGCGATAGAGATTTGAAACTTTCAAAATTAACAATTTTGCTAATAGGGATCATATCATTTCAAAATAACATCAATTTAAAAACTACTTGTGAGCGCTTGGAAATTGGTGGAGCAATTATGCTATCACCTCAAAATTTTGTATAGGACTTGAGATTCATGCAAGTAAAGGAGTGCAAAATCTCAGCACCATCGGAATTATTTCCTGGAAATTATTCAAAAACGAAATGAATTATGTCAAAAATCAACAAATAAAAACGAATTAAATTCTATGGTTCTGATGATGCGATCCTCTTGAAATATTGAATGAACATTAAGTATGTATATCAATCTTCATTCACAAAATATGTAATACAAAGATTCTTCATATCAATATTCCAAATGAATTTCTTTGGTTCTGTTAATACTATGGCCACAAAATTTTGCATCAGGCATATTATGAGCATTTGTATGTGGCCGCAACATTTCATCTCGATTGGTTTCGTTTTGTCTGAGATAGATAGCAAGGAACAAAAATTTGGAATGACCATATTTTGATATGTACGATTTGGCTGGTTAACAAATTTAACCACGGTATTGAGAACCGAATTCATCCTAAAAATCTCAAGACAATCCCTTCGAAAGTTATCGTGCTAACCAGCCAGACGGCCCCACGGACACAAATTTAATTTGACCACGAATTCGTCATCAGGAAGTCGACGCCTATCGTTTGAGACCATTTTCGACTCTTTTCTCGAGAATTACAGAAATTGGGTTAAACGATTTAGCAATCGTTTGAGTAGAACAAGCGCTCAAAAAGAGGGAATCTTCAAGTTTTGTACTTAGCTTGTATGGAAAGCTGTTAGCTCTGGAAAAACCTAATTCCATTTCCTCAATATTCAATCATCCAAAATCCGATTATAAGCTACCAATTACCTAGAAAACAAAATTAACCATAGATACTTTAACTGTAAAAATCATCGATAAATAAGATGAAAGCTGAAAGATATGGCCACCGGAAAGCTGATGGTATGGTATATTCCAAATGAAATTCACAAAAAAGTCTCATTCGTACTCATCTAAAATGACCTAATCTGCACTCTGCCACTTTTATCGCCATACTTAATTTCATAAATTAAGGCGTTTTCGGATCGCGTCAACGCGTTACTAACCTTCGCGTTCATTTACCTAACCTAACCCGAACATCCAACCCGTGTTCGGAAAGTACGGTACTATTAACTCGATCACTGAACCAGGTTGATTTATCGTAACCCTACACAAGAGCAGGGTAGTAGAAATTAATTTTGTATTTGAAAAAGGCGGGAATGAGTCTTCTACTCTTTTCTTAGTAATTTCATATATTCTATTCCTAAAAATTATGGAAAGAGAAGAGAATTTGGCTGAGTGTAAAATGTGTGGTTTCATGAGCCGAGAAAATAATGTGAAACATCTTCTTCATAACTTTGTATGCAGATCTTTCTGCGTTGAAGCTTAAGCCTTCTTTACTTCTTCAACATGGGTACTCAAAGATAACATTGAACATGCGAGGGCACACCAGAAATCATAAGAAAGATTTTACAGAAGCCAATAAATCCAAGCAAAGCCAGAGACAATCCAAAAATAAACTCGTACTGAAAAAATAAACCCATAAAATATTTGGTTATGTTATTCATACGACTGTCACTTCAAATCCTAAACCTGATGTGTTCGTAAACTTAGAAACCTTCTCTACATCTTTAACATAGATACTCAAAATAATTTAAACATGGAAGGGCACACCAGAAATTGTAAGAAATATTTTGAAAAAGCCAATGAATATAAGCAAAGCCAGAAACAACCCGAAAATAAACTGGGACTGAAACAATAAATCCATAAAATATTTGGTTATGTTATTGATACGACTGTCCTTTCAAATCCTTAACGTGATGATGTGTTCGTAAACTAAAACCCGGTCCGTGATCCGAGTAGATCTGTCACGTGACCCGATGGATCGAGTTAGTAACCTTGAGAAGGTTTTCCGAAAACGCCTCTAGAAATCTACTTTAACTGTAAAAATCATCGATAAATAAGATGAAAGCTGAAAGATATGGCCACCGGAAAGCTGATCCATTGGTTGTGGTAGTTCCGAAAACGAAATTTACAAAAAAGTCCCATCCATACTCATCTAAAATGACCTAATGGGCACTCTTCCAATTTTATCACCATACTTAATTTCATAAATTATCGCTCCAAATTAATTAGAAATTTCTGATATTGGGCGAGTGAACTAGTTTCCAGGGACTCGAGTACAATTTATAATTATAGCGGAAGGTTTATAAATGAAAATTCGGAACTGTGTTAATGGAACAAAATAATCCCACAATTTTGTCCAAGAATAAAAATTAGTTGCTATAGAAGGAACAAAGACAATGAAGCATATATTTCGACTACGACGTGAAAGCTCTGTCTATTATAATGTGAGAAGTGTGAAAAATAGATACAATTATTCCGGTTCAATTCGATGAACAGAAGGAAAACCATAGAAATCATAGCTAATTATTATTATCACCGATTTTTCAGACTGACTCGTTTTCATTATAGAATGACAGAATTCTTCAATCGAGAAATTGACATCATAAGAGGAACACCTGGTGCATTTTGTACTTTATTGGTAGTACAGACGTTCTTTTCGCTTTCACTTGAGAAAAATTTAAAGAGCGCAAGAAGATGAATCAATGGGTGATGGTCTTTCTCAAAATACGATTCCCTATGTTTTAGGCGTTTGCAGAACTCTCTACGACTTATTACCAATGAAAAAAGTTTCCTTTAAAAAAGAAATATCTATACTTATCGATAGAGGTTTCGTATAGGTACCTATTTGTTTTTCAATCTCGTTAATAATTATATACGAAATTATTAAGGAAAATTCTCGCATCTATCGATTTTCTATTTTAAAAGCAATTTATTCTATGCTTTTTTGAATTTGATATTTTTCACCCCAAACACCTCCTCTACTTCAGTTTTTCAAATGGGAATATTATATTTGTTGTAATACATCAAATAACAGGTTATTTTATTTCCTATTTAGCGCTGTGGCTAAAAGAAGAAATGGTGGCGCAATTTTTCTATAGGATATTTGAGCGATCGTTCTTTGGTGAAGCAATACCTAAAACTATTACCTCAAAATTTTATATAGGATTTTAAATTACTACCAAATATATAAATGCAGAATCTCAGCACAATCAGAATTATATTCTAAAAATTATTCCCAAAAAGAAAAATGTCAAAAATTGATAATTACAAAAATTAAATTCTATGGTTCTGATGATGGGATCCCCTTGAAATTTTGCATGACCATTCAGTATAGTGGTTTTCATTCTCAAAACAAATTTCTCCTGCATCGGATATTCTATTATAGAAATCTAAAGATTTTTCTTTTGAATATTCTGATTGAATTTTCTATGGTTCTGTTAACACTATGGCCACATAATTTTGGATTAACATTCAGAATATTTATCTTCAAGCAGAAAAATACTTTCACTCGAATCTTTTAATAGAAATATGAAGTACCTATCTGTTTTTCAATATTTTTATTAGATTTTCCTTGGTCCTGTTCACACTATGGCCACAAAATTTTGCATGAGGCTGTTTATCAGCATCTTGCATTTGGCCGTAACATTTTATTTCGATTGATTTCGTATTTTCTGTGATATTGAGGAACAAAATGGCCATATTTTATTTATATTTATTCATGGAACACCATGTATGACTTGGTTGGTTAACGAACTTACCCGAGCCATTTGGGATATAAACTCATCTTAAAAATTTCAAGTCTCTAGAACAATCCCTTTGAAAGTTGTTGTGCTAACGGACGGACGTTCCCACGAACAGAATTGAATTTAACCACGTACTCGTCATCAAGGAGTCTAACCCTATCGTTTGAGACCTTTTTCTGCTCAAAATTCGAAAATTACTGATTTTTCGGCAATACGATATAGCGCTCGTTTAAGTAGAACGAGCGCTCAAAAATTAGTAAATAATTTACAATTGGTGACTGTGGACTACTATAATCAGACCATCATTTTTTAACTAATCATAAAAAAATTTACGAATTCAAGAATTTTTAATTTCAAAAGTTTGTTTTCCATTGCTTCTTCGAGTTTGAAGTTTTTCACCCCTACGCCCCACACTATTTATTTTCTTCATCAGAGGAGGAATCGACTTAAAAAAAGATCGAGAATGTGTTTTATTTTATCTGGTATTGTTCTCGAGATCCCTTCAGTAGACAACGAATTTTGCCCTTCCTATATGTTGGTAAAACAATTTTAAAACATGTTAACAAATATCGAAAAATATTTTTATGTTGGTTCAGAATTAAAATTTAATTCATACGATTGAATAGATAAAACTACAAGCAGATATTTGAAGCTATACATTTTTCTCCATGTATCTTAAAAATAATGAATCCACTCGCTGATACTATTTATACTAAAAAACAATCTGTAAAACATCAGATTCATTTCATATTGATAATATAAAACATAAATCTCACAGACAAGATTTTAACATAATCCTTATGAAGTTGACCATTTCTATTCAGTTTGCTACATAAATTTGACCACACATGCAAATTTAAGAATAGTTCTGCTAAATTGACCTCAAAAGTAAAAATTTTAAAAAACTTTCTAAATTCATGCATTTCATATTTATTTCATCTCCAGATAAAACTGAAGTCGACTCTATCACCTCAAGCTATAATAATTGATTTGAAATTCGACAGCCAGTTGTCCAAATATTCGAGATGTTTAACCTCGATATATAAGGTAAGGTGGATTCTTCGAGTGTTGGGAACGGAGCGTTTATTTTCTGGTCCCACCCATACAACATCGAAATTATTGAGTGTGTTCTGCATGGTTGGGGAACTCATCTCGCCATAGATGTAATCATATCTGTGGTGATATCTGCGATAATTACTAAGTTGGTGAGAAGAGTGAAAAACTAATCGGTGAGCTTGAAGAACTTGAATGATCATTATCAACGGAAATGGAATAAGAAAAGACGGATGAAGAAGAATAAGTATAGTGATACACTTTTTCGAATAGGAGAAAGACCTCATTTTTCATTGACAGCAGGATTTGGATGAATTAAAGACCATTTTTGTTGACCTGATAGTTGGATTAAATGGTTATCCTGAGTTTAGAGATGTGATTCAAGTTATTAACGATTTCGCACAAACGAATGATATATTTCCGCTGTTTGTGTCTGGAAACTGATGTATTCACGATCATTACATGTTTAATAGGATTGAGAAAGTTACCAACGCAAATACCCTAAGCAACTTTAGCGAACTGTGATCGAGTGAAAATTCTTTCCTATTTGTGATATTATTACATGACTGAAAACTGCACTTCGTTTCGTGGTGTCGCCATTTTTTCATTCGCTCTAAAAGGAATTCTCGTTTAAATCCAGAGAAAATGAATGATAATACCCATCCCTCTACAGATCAGCTTTAACAAATACAGGTGTAAACAAATACGAGGGACTTGGGAAGATTATTCCTCGATGAAAATACGTAGGTGTAGTTCGTATAAATTTTTTTCGAAATCGATAACCTTTCAATATACAGCCTTTGCAAGGCGATGACGAGTTGACAGTTTTTAATTTTTTTACGGCTTCTTAAAATCTCTGAGTCATAAAACTATACATAATATAAAGCAATTAATAAGTAGATGTTACTCACAGAAAAATAAATCATAGAAAATATTTTTTCTTTTGTCAAAACCAATTTTGAGCATAAACAAGAATATTCATTCTATGGAACATAAGACGAAATGGAATGAACAGTGATTATAACTGCTTTTAAGTTTTTGTTTTTTCCGAGGAAAGTATCGGCTGCATTGAAATTTTGGAAGAGATTTTCTTTCTTCAAAATTCAATGTAAAACCACAAGAGAATATTATTTTTCGAAAATCTATCCTACGAAAACAATTTTTGAAGGAAAATCATGAGGGGTTGTTATTTTCAACCTCTAATGATAAAGTCTTGGAATAAAAATAATAGTGTGAGTAACATCTACTCAGTGAATCATATTATGTATAGTTTTATGACTCAGTGTTTTTAGGACTCCTAAAAAAAATTAAAAACTGTCAACTCGTCATCGCCTTCCAAAGGCTGTATCTTGGAAGAGACGTCGATTTCGAAAAAAAATTATATGAACTAGTCCTACTTATTTTCATCGGGGAATCATCCCCCAAAATACCTCGGATTTGTTTGAAACAATATATCATTTCGATGCTTCCTAACTAACAGTGAAGCCTCAACATGCCCTTAGTTAAGAACTCTCTCAAGTTATACTTAGCTTAGACCAAGTTGTAGAATTTCGATAACTACAATACATTGAATTGAGAGCTAACAAAATACAATACACGAAACAAAAGAGTTCCTATCTGAGGTTGGTGCAAAACCGGGTACCATACTATTTTGGCGTATGATACCAGAGACATGGAAAAACCTCAGTAGAAAAAACCCTGTCTCGCCGTTTTAACAAAATTGAAAATTCGAGTAAATACCTTCAATATTTAGATACGAAATACTTAAATCATGCTCTTGGGCCAGGAGGGTGTTCTTAACCAAGTCTGCCATTTCAAGTGATGATTTTTCGAATCTCCTGTTCTTCTAAGACCGCTGCAGGACCCTATAGAAGGGTAATCATCTCCCATAGATTTAAATAGTGGTATTTCATCCTAAATATCGAATTCAATTTTGGAATAATGATAAAAAACGTGTGACACCAATAGAATGCCAATTGTGAAATTTTTGTATCTCCTATATCTATCTATATCCGTTTCAGAAGTAATGAAAGTGGAAGTGAAAATTCCAATTCATCTGGAATTTGAATATATCCAGATCTTTCTAACCATAATGCTGTCTATAATTGAATAATCTAAATTCATGCAACTTATCACTGTAAATCATGGGTGAAACCATGAATTGCCAGTATGCAATCAAAGAAAGTGGAAAGTGACAAAGAATAATAGAAATTACCATTAATGTAAGCCCATCTTCTCGTCGAATGAAGCAAAACCAATACGTCGATCGGCATCAGAAATATGAGGTCGATGTGGCCATTAAGAATACGTGAATTCTAGTAGATTATTGGTACCTACTTGTTTCATCACTTTGACACTGTAAAGTATAGGAAGGGAGAACAGGATAATTCCAAATGATATAGACGACGACCCAGATTGACGAACTCAAAGTCGGAAATATGAATAATGTAATATGTAAAGTAATTTTTTCTGTCCATTCATAACGTTATATCGGATTTCTATTCATTACAGATAGGTATCAACACCAATCGATTTGCTTGTAGTGTATGTATATTCAATTATGAAACCATCGAGATTCTTCTGGCACTTTCTATCTCGGAAGGAATGTCGGATAGGACGACTTGCCGAAGATCAATTGGCGGTCCTTTATATCCACTTTCTCGGATATTTCGCGGTTACATTGAAAGGCAAGATTTCAATGTTGTGACTCAGTTCGTTCACTGGAAGAAGGATATTTGAGAAGAAAGCGAGTCTGTAAAGCATACGATCAAAATGAGATGTAAGGGGTGGACAAATGAGTGACCTTTGAATTGCTTCATTGTAACCCTATGAAAAAGCACATTCTGGTCTTCTTTGTAGAGACTCATCTACTGCATTTGTCTTTACCACTAATAGTCCAGTCAATTCGTGCTCAAAAGAACCCCTAGCAGGAAAGTTCTGGGGTAGTTTTGATTTTTTAGGATTTTTATGTTTTTTGGGGTGCTGAATCCGAATCCTGAGGTTGCTAACAAATTTCGTGAGGGGAACATTGAAAAAAAATACAAAAAAGAGAAAAAATCTCATTCTTTGGCAGTTTTCTGCTTATAACTCGGAAACTATCAACTTTTCGTGAAAGACCTTCCTATACAAAAGGAAAATACATAAAATTTCAAACAAATTGCACTATTAAAGTTTTTCCTGCGATGAACCGTTCTGGCTCAAATTATAGTTTTAAATGTGGTATTTTCTATGACTCAATAAATGAAAAAAAATAATTTCTATGCTTCCGATGATGCGATCCTTTTGAAATTTTGCATGAACATTTAGTATATCAGTCTCGATTCATAAAAAAAATATTTCGCTCGAATCAGATGTCTTGTTATGGAAATATGAAGATTCTTCTTTTCAACATTCCAATTGAATTTTCTATTGTTCTGTTCACACTATGGTCACACAATTTTGCATAAGGCTTATTATGAGCACCTTGCATTTGGCCGCAACATTTCATTTCGATGGGTTTCATTTTGTCTGAGATATTGAGAAACCAAACATTTGAATGGCCATATTTTTGTTTCATAAAACATTCCCATTCAAAATTTTTCTTCCTCAATATCTCAGAGAAAACGAAACCAATCGAAATGAAATGTTGCTGCCAATGCAAGGTGCTCATAATAAGCCTTATGCAAAATTGTGTGACCATAGTGTGAACAGAACCATAGAAAATTCAATTGGAATGTTGAAGAGAAGAATTTTATATTTCCATAACAAGATATCTGATTCGAGTGATTTTTTTTGTGAATTGAGACTGATATACTGAATGTTCATGCAAAATTTCAAGAGGATCGCATCATCAGAACCATAAAATTAAATATTTTTCATTCATTAGTCATAGAAAATACCTCATTTTCAACTATTATTTGAGTCAAAACGGGTTTCGCAGAACAACCTGTGGTAGTACAATTTGTAGGAAATTTTATGTATTTTTATTTCGTATGAAAAGGTTTTTCAAGAAAAGTTGATAGTTTCCGAGTAATATGCAAAAAACTGACCAAGAATGAGATTTTTATTCTTTTGTGTATTTTTTTCTGTTCCGTCTCGAAATTTTGTTAGTAAACCCAAATTCGGATTCAGCACCCCAAAAAACATAGAAAATTAAAGAAATCAAAACTACCCCAAAACTTTCCTGCTAAAAGCACAATTCGACTGGATTATAAATCAATACACCAGGCCGGACGTAAGCAAAGAATCTGATTTTACTAAAGAAATGGCCCAAAACTTCTTCAAAAAACGAGGTACCCTAAGGTTGGCTACTGGGCTTTTCTGAGGTCATTATATCATGAGTTTTTATCCACAAGATAGGTGAGGAAATTTCCGATATCTGTTGATTATAGCGATCGGCCACCACAAACACAGATTTACTCTATTGAATGACATGACAATAACATCAACCAACACGATCACAAGTCTCCCAGGGAATAATTAACTCCAGAAGTGTGGTAACGCACAATAACTCAATGATCACAGTGCAGAGAGCCAGTCATTGTGCCAATATCGAACTCATCATAATAATGATAATTTGTTAGGTACTCTCATATAATTCTCCATTTGCAACCTGAAACATTGAAAACCTATACAGGGTGTTCCTAAATTGAACGTACAAACGAAAAGGGGATTCCTTGAGTGAGTTTAAGAAAAAAAAAGTCCCTTAAACATGGGTCGCAAACGCTTCGTTATCGAGATACAGAGTGTTGAAGTTTTTTCAAGTTTTTTTCTCATAGTATCTACACTTCACAAGATATTCAACTGAAATTTGGCATAGATATTACATTTGAGAGTTCTCACCGCGTGACATGGCAATTTCGATAGAAGATCTACAGGGTGATATTTTTTCTGGAACACTGCCACCTGTTCTTCTGCAGATCTTTTTTTTTGGTGAGCAACTGTTAATTTGAAAAAATGTAAAAAGAAAACTAAACTTTTCGGTCTCTTGTAGTTTTGTCGTATCTACCAACGATTTCGAGAAAAAAAATTTTGAACGATTCTCTCGAAATCCTCGTGAAAATTCAAATTATTATGGGAAGGCCACTTTGTAAGCTGTGGTGAATGAATTCAGTGTCAGTTTTTATGGAAATTTTCCTGATCTGTAGCGATGATTCATAAAGATTCGATAAACTCGTATAATCAAAACATTTTTAATTAAACTTAATACCCTGTATTTCGAAAACGAAATGTTTGCGACCCCATGTTTATGAGACATTTGTTTCTTAAACTCACTTAAGGAATCTCCCTTTTCGTTTGTACGTTCAATTCAGGAACACCCTTTATAATAGGAGTGGAAACGACTAAAATTTCCTGATAACCACATGAGTAGGATAAAAAAATTAGGAAAGCACTGAATAGGTTCTTATAAGGCGATCCTCTGAAAATTTTGCATGAACATCTAGTACATCAGTCTTCATACACAAAATTTATCTTTCATTCGAATAGGATATCTTGTTTTCGAAATATAAAGTTTCTTTTTTCAATATTCCAATTGAATTTTCTTTGCTTCTGTTACACTATGGCCATAAAATTTTGCAAGAAGCTTATGTTGATTGGTTTCGTTTTGTCGAAGATATTGAGGAACAAAAATTTGAATGTCCATATATTTTGGAAAACCTGTCCGATTTGGCTGGTTAACAAAAATTAACCGAGGCATTTGGAAACCGAAATCACTCTGAATATCCTGAAAATCTTGGACAAACCCTCGAAAGTTATCGTGTAAACGGATGGACGGACCCACAGACAGAATTGAATTGACCAAGGATTCGTCATCAGGGTGTCGAACCCTATCGTTCGATACCATTTTCGGCTCAAAATCAATAATAATAGATATTTGGGTAAAACGCTATAGCTCTCGTTTAAGTAGAACGAGCGCTCTAAAGGTACATTGTGGTCTTTTTTGGAGAGATTCATGATGTGGTTATCTGAATTTGTCTTCACCACTGAATCAATATATTACCAAATGCAAGCAAAGAGCTTTATTGCACTAAAAAAGGTTTAACAGATTGTACCTTTGTCAAAGAACGAGTTAAGATTATTTTCAGGGTTCTCCCTGAGATACCACTAAATAAGATGGGTTAAGATGACTCCGTCATTTTAAGACTTCACGTATGGGCTTTCTTCAAATTTTCAACCGTTTTTCGCAGATAATATGATTTTCACTGAACATATCAGAACAGTAATTGGATTTACGAAGAAATTTATTGCATGTAATACAATGTCTTGACTTGGAATAATTAGAAATTTATGAATTTATTTTTCGATGCCTGTTTTGAATTCCATGTAATAATAAACATTCATGATCAAAATATCAATAAAAAGATATGGATCTCCATCACAATTTCGGATTCTTGATTTAAATATGCTTAAGAGATTGTAACAACAGCTGGGGAGAAATCATTTTCGCCTCATAATGAACAGCATAAATGAATAAACCAGTTGGAAAATGCATAAATTGAGGATTCATATATTCTCAACTCTTTCATCTAATGAGCACGTCTTTTGAATTGGTGATTTTCGAGAAATGAAAAAAACAGGCCATATTCATTCATTTGTTTCACGCTGAATAGGACATGATCTAACGAGATAATTAAAATGATATTTCTCGAATGCCATAACGGGATACTTCATAATTAATTTACAATGTGAGCTTGAAAGATAGTGAAAGTGATGATATTCTCCTCGGAAATGAATGATTTGGTGGTTTAGTTCCTTTTTGAGCTTGTTTTTTATAATCAGCGAAGTTATTGAGTTAATGAGACATGATTGGATTTCTTCAAAGGATTCAAAATGAACTAATGATGAACTACTGTATAACAAGCCATTGGAGCATGTTTTTATATAGGGGAAACAAATTTGAGACGGTATGGTTCTCACAATTTCTAAATAATTCAATCAATAGAACCATCCTCCATTTCAGATGAAGAATGGGTAGGGGTCATTCTACATGGTTAGAGACTCCAAATGAAATATTTAAATGGAAAACACCAGAGTATATCTGACATTTCTCAGATGCGGTAACTTTGAATTTTTCACGATATTGATATGATTTTTTCAATACATCCGAATTCATTTCATTTTCAATTTCAGTATGAGGGTTTTAAAAACCAGAATATTAAATTCTTAGCTCTGGATCACAAGAAATTCAGTTCAATATCCGATTTTATCTGAAAAAGAGTATTTAAACTTTTGATGACGAGAAACAATTTAAATCATAAATTTTTAATTGAACTGTCAAAATTCTTTCGCTGTTGCACCTACTGTAAATTTTTTTTTAGATATTGTTACCAATAAATATTCAATTACAGATTAGAATTGCCATAGAGTTGCCATTATGATGAAATTTTTAATCTTCTAGAAACTTTCCGTTAATTGAGACTAAACTGTTCTCTGTTACCTATCAACAATTAAGAGAGCTCGTTCTGCTTCTTTAATGAGATAGCACTGCTATAGTATATTCATATGTAAGTTCCATACCAGAATCATATTTTAAGGATGTAAATAAAAACATTTTCAAAACTTTTTTCTGTTGTGTGGTGTATGAGTAGTCAGAAGCATGATTTAAAGTTATTGGCATATATACAGGATATCCTTAACTTTAGATTCAGACGAAATTCACACTTTTCCAATGTAACATTCTGTATCTAAATTTAAAAGTGGTACGACAAGCTCGAATCATAATGAGCCTTTTCAGTTCACTTTGATCTTCAAAAGGAGGAGCGAATATGTCTGCTCGAAAAAACATTGCCTGTATCGGTGATACACTGTCTTTTTCGTGAACTATCAATTAGAAATCTGCATAGATTTGGCATTGTAATTGTTGCTTCTAAGTTACTACTAACACTTTGATTCCAAAAAAAATACTGATTGAAGCAAGATTACTATTCTTGAGACATTAAATATTCGATTTTTTATGAGTACATATTCAATGTTTTATGATATTCTGCACGAACTCAAGAAATTCTTATCCATATCTTGAGCTGTATATACTGTAATCTGTAAAATAAACACCATTTATGAATATATGCAGTTATAGGTACAAAAACTTCAAGAACATCAAATTCCTTGATTCTGTCTCGCAACATTATCTGTTGTGGAATGTCAAGCCTAATGAAATAATTCGGTTGGAAACTCTATGAAATTGATTTGACCAAAACTAATTGTCGCCTATTTAATAGTAAGCACCATTTCAAAAGCAAAAAAGCGTTAACTAACGTATATTAACGTCAACAGATATCATTAACCTGAGGGATTTTTTTTGTATTTCTTGTTGAAAAAAAGACCGAATGAGGTGTGATTCTTTAGCTATCGAGTAGTGTTAATCAATCTCCTATTTATTGAACCAAAGAATAACTCGTCGACGTTCCAGAGATTAATTTTATCACCTCCATCATTACAGTTCTCAGAGTCATTAAACAATAAAGAACAAAGAACCTGATCACCCAATGATTTTACCTCAAAATCATCATCACATTGCCATGTCGATTGACACATTTTTTCAATCTTGTTAAAAAACAATTAAACGAAATCTATGAGAAATAGGAATAACAGCTGATAAAATCTGTTTTTCAGATAATTTCGACAAATTTAGAAGACTTTTGATGAAGAAATACTTCTCGAAACATATTTCAAAATTGAAAGATTTCACCTTTTTTTTTTGAGAAAAAATAGTTTCTCATATCTCATTAATGTGACCAAAATAAGCTGAATAAACTATTTGGTACTATGAAGAAGATTCGTCTGAATTGAAATCAACTATTGAATTTTTGAGAACAAAATATTCACGTTTATAAATGAATGGCACGTTAAGGAAATATCAATTCATCAATACCTATTTCATAAATTTTCCTACATTGGTTTTTCTTGTGATACATTTGCATTCTTCGAACTCGTCTCAAGAAGTATTTGATAATGTTTGAATTTTCTCGTATAGTCTAGGTATGTTATAATATGTATTGAATCACTACCTATAAAACAAAGAGTCTGAAATGACTAAGTGAGAAAGAACCTATTCTAAATGTCCTAATACGGATCTTTCTAAACTCGAAAAATATTTGATTATGTTCCTTTCAATGAAGTTAGCACGTCAGTTTTCTTAAATACAAAGAATATTTTTCTTGATGAAAGACGATACGTAGTTCAAATAATCTGTCACCTTATGTTTCTCTCCGACTCAAACTTAATCCTTTCAAAATTCTCATTACGTTGAAAATATACAGAACCACTGTTCCAATAACAATAAACCAATTTTCTAATATCTCATCATCAATACACTGAAAACTGCCATCAGCACTTGCATTACTGAGTTACACATAACCAATTTCGTTTTCAAGACTTTTTTGCCTCTTTCACTGTCCAAGCATATTCACTCTCTTTCAGTAAATAATTATTACGAAAACGTAGAACGCTTGAGCGTGTTCAAAAACCAGGTGGGAATCATCTTCGACGGCATGGTGCGCAAAGACAAGCGCACCAGGTCTTAGACCACGCGAGATAATGTATGTGTGTCAAGTTTGGCCAATGAATGCTGTGGGGTAGTCGGCAAATATGTCAATGAAGCAACAACGTTGAAGATCTGGTGGAAACACTATTCTTTCTCATATTCCTCTCTCTTTTCTTCTCGTTGGAAATTTCTCGTCGGGTCATTGGTAGGAAAGGTCACAGTCATGTGTATCGCACTTTGGTATAAAATCACATCAAACTATTGATTATCATCAGTTCTTCCTCGTTCGTCTGCAGTGCAGTGAAAAAATTCGCAGTGATGAAATATACGTGTGTGTTTGTGATCGTAGCCTTGGCCTTTGTTGCCGTATCGGCCAGCGAAGATGCTTTCGATAACGCAGGAGTTCGTGTCGCCTTAAAACTTTACGAAGATTGTACTAAATCTGATGGATTTTCACCATGTCTGAAGAAGAAGGCACTCACGTTCTTGGACCGTTTGGGACGTATGCAAAAATTGAGTTTGGCTGAAGGTGTTACAGTGACTCGTGTTCAAAATGATACCTTGGAACCACCAATCAGTGAGGAACAACTCGAGAAATCCTTACCAAGAGGAGCTGATGCTCAGGACCAAGTTCTCAACTCCATGCTTTTGGAGAAGGTTTCCAGAGTTTTGAGCACCAGGTCAATCCAAGTTACTCTGCCAAAATTCACCGCCTCAGACTTCACCATGGAAGAAGGTAAGCAAAAGACACCAAGTTACATTTTTTCTTTAAATTCTCTTCTGTTTGCTAAAATTTCTATGTGCTTAATGTTCTTTCTTCTCCAGGACGTGGCAAGAAGATGAAGGGAATGATGGGAGGTATGATGATGGGAATCGTCGCCAAAATGGCTGCTTTGATCCCAGTCGCCATCGCTGGTCTGTTCTTGCTCGCTGGAAAGGCCTTGATCACAGCTAAGATCGCCTTGTTGCTCGCTGGTATCATCGCCCTGAAGAAACTCCTGGCTTCCAAACAAGGAGGTGGACATGGACACAGCGGTGGACACTCCAGTGGATGGCAATCAAGCGGTGGTGGATGGGACAAGAGATCCATCGACGAAATCAACGACGCCCAGAAATATGCTTACAGTGCATACGCCCCTCAATAAGTTGAACAGTTATAGCCGATTTTATCTATTCTGAGTCAGCAATGGGACATAGAATCCCATTGACAATTGTACAAATATCGACCGATTTTTTGGTCATTCATTTCTTCTAAATATTTCCTATTCACACTTTTGATTTTGTTTAGAGCAGACACAAAACTCAGTTGATTGTTGATTATTTAATTTATTTAATTTATGTATTTATTCAGATTATTTATGAAAATGTCGAATGATTGTTCAATAAAAAAACCATAAGTCTTTGTTGCGAAAAAAAAATAAAAGTTGTTTTCCTATATTGTTGTTCGTTATCATCCCAGTCATCAGATTGAATTATGATACTTCTACCTACCTTTTGATGATCAGATTATTTGATCATTTTGATGAGAAACAATCCACAGATTAGTAAGTATTCATGAAAGCAGCTGTCTCATGATGGCTGTACAAATGAGCGAAATTAAAATGTTACTGGAACATAAGATACTGAAGAAGTTGATTCGAGTTAATTAATGTAATGCCAGTGTTTCTCTACAAATTTCAGTTCATTTTTGACATCGAACTATATCAAAATCAGTGATTTGATTACCAATAAAGCTTTGTGAAATTCATGAAGAGTATATCAAAATTTTTTCAAATATTTCAGTGTTGTTTATGAATTCTTCAGCCTATTATCTTGAAGCAGTAGATGTTATACCGGATCTTGGGTATTCTAAAGAGATTCCAGAACATGTACAATCAGACAATTAACCCAAATGTTCAGGTGGTCGACGGAATCGGCAAATGCTTTCAATATTCATTAACAGGCGAGAATAAATGCAGATGACTGTGTTCAGCATGCAACATGAGGATGATAACATTAAATTAGCGTTGCAATTAAGCAGTTTTCACTGTCTCAGTACGGCACCTTCTGTAGAGCGGTGTTCTAAGGTCCGTAATTTCTCCATTGCTTCCGCTTTCTCTTTATTGTCTTCCCAGGAAGGATATGAATCGAGTTCTTTCTCTCACGTCTTCGGAAAGAGATGAGTGGGTCGGTTCATGCTGAAAACTCGATTCTTTAGCTGTAGGGGCTTTGTGAGGAGATGATTGACCTTAATTGTTGATCTTCAACGTTTACTATAACTTGATTGATGTTTTGGGAAGTTATGAAATGTTGGCAGGTTGGATTTGTCCTGAATTCTTCATGGGTATTTTTGTACATAGATGATGGTTTTGGTTGTCTTAATTTGAAGGAATTATATTATTATTAGCGACCCGCCCAGCTTCGAACGGACATCACAATAGAAACCTCAAAAATAACAGTACTTCTATACTATTTAATGGATGTTATCATACATATAAACCTTCCTCTTGAATCACTCTATCTATTAAAAAAACGCATCAAAATCCGTTGCGTAGTTTCAAAGATTTAAGCATAAAAAGAGACATAGGGACAGAAAAAGCGACTTTGTTTATACTATGAAGTGATTAATTCTCTACAAACGCCCTATTAACCACTTTTTTTCTATAACCTACCGTTTCGAAAATATATCGAATAAACTTGGGAGGAGATGGAAAATGACATTTTTTCACCTTTTAATGAAAAGGAATCGTTCTCTGATCATCCGATCAGAATGTTTGATACCTCATTTTATAGGTTGAATAATTCTCTACAAACGCCGTATTGATCACTCTTTTTCATAACCTATCGTTTTGAAAATAAATCGAATAAACTTGAGAGGAGATGAAAAATGACATTTTTTCATCTATTAATGAAATTAAATCGGTCTCTATTCATCCGATCCTGTGATCAAATACTAACTTGAAGTCTTAGTAACACTCAGTTAAAAAAACATCAAAATCATTTGAGTAGCTATTGCGTCATGCGCTTCTTGACACGATCACGCTAGATTTCCGCGAGAATGAGGTATTTTCCCGCCGTAAAAAGTAGCCTATGTTTGTGCCTAGGATCCTATTTTTATTTTAACCAAGTCTTATAAAAACCAGTTCAGACGTTAAGGCGTGAATGAGGTAAACTTTTAAAACAAACGATTAAAAATCACTAACTTAATTAGTTTTCTGCCTACTGCCTACGCCTTGAGTATGATAGCATAAATACTAATAGCCCATTTTCCTTTTCTAGGTCAATATCTATCTCCAAACTAAATTTCATCAAAATCCGTTCAGCCGTTTAGGCATGATAGAGCAAAACTCCCAGCAAAAACCATAAAAAAATCACTAACTCAATTCAGTTTTCTACCTACTTCCTACCCCCACCCTAAGTACGATGACGTGATCATTTTGATCTTATATCCGTTTTTAGGTAACCATCTATTATCTTACTAAATTCCATCAAAATCTGTTCAGCGTTTAGACGTGAAAGAGCAAAAGTCCCAACAAAAACGACCTGCCTACCCCCTAAGAACGATGGCGTGATTATTTATAGCCTATGACCATTTCTAGGTTATCATCTATCACCATACCAAATTTCATCAAAATCCGTTCAGCCGTTTAGGCGTGAAAGAGTTACAGACAGACAGACAGAATTACTTTCGCATTTATAATATTAGTATGGATGAATGGCTCTCGAACGTTTACCCAGAATTCAACAATGTTAAAAATTTAATTCAACACAAAAAACCATAAGCAGGATTTTCAAAGTATTATCTTGAGTTAATAATGATTACATATACAGGTGTCCCGGAAAATGTGGGAAATCTCTCGGATTCAGATAGAACACAAAAAAAGGAGATGACAAGTTTCCATAATTTGTTTTTCCTAGCGGCGCTTAGTGGAATAAGGACCTTTTAAATCACCGCACTCAAATTTCAATTAGCTTGTTCAGATTACCAGGGGCGGACTGGGTTGTACATTGTAATGCTGACATTTTCAACACCCTGTATGATAAGGTGCTAAAAAAACAAATTTGGATACCTTGAACATTATCTGAAGAAAAAGTACTCTTGTTTAGTGTCGATAAAATAAACCGTTTTCGGAAAAAATAATGAAAGAAGTAAATAATTGAAATTTATTCCACTAAAATGAATTTCTAGTGGCCATTTACGAGGTCGTATTTTCGTAAGGAGGGCCGCTAGGAAAAAAATTATGGCAACTTGTCATCTTATTTTTTCGTGTTTAATCTGAGTCCGAGAGATTTCCCACATTTCCCACATGAATGACATAAATTCAATTCTACAATGAAGAATGATTTAAGGGAAAAAGATCGTATTGAAATATTGATGATGATCAGTTATGGTGATCGTGTGAGAACTCATGACGAAGTGTGTAATATGTTTAATGATTTGTATCCTGAAAGGAATTCTATCTCACGTTCATACTTCAGTTCGTTGCGGTTCGCGGTCAGCAATGTTTCGGCAAATCTTTAACACTTCCATTTGGATTAAAACGTTGTAATGTTTTTGTTACTGTTGAACGTGAGATAGGATTTCTTTCGGGATGCAAATCCAAAATATTTGACACACTTCGTCATGAGTTCTCACACGATCACTTCAACCGTCATCCATTAATGTTTTAACAAAATATATCTCACTAAAATGAATCATTCGCTGTTGCACATGTGAACAGAATTGGTGATCCCTGAACTACAATTTCCTAACCCTATGAGATGTCGTCAACCGCATCGTCCTATTTTGTTTTGTTTTCGAATTTTAATCCAAAATTTCAACTTAGGTCATTATCTCCGTTATGGTTTGTGCAATTAGCTTAAAACAAAAACACACACACTGTGACCAGTATGTACTAATTTGAAATCCAGAGCTCTTTCAAACTTCTGCGAAGATGAGACCCTGTATAAATTGAAAGAGTCGAATATATTTTCAGTTCTATCAGAAGTAGGTATGCATTTCGCACTTTTTCACTTAGGG
This sequence comes from Propylea japonica, assembly GCA_013421045.1. Classification (NCBI taxonomy): domain Eukaryota; kingdom Metazoa; phylum Arthropoda; class Insecta; order Coleoptera; family Coccinellidae; genus Propylea; species Propylea japonica. The sequence continues at coordinate 49,085,938 of CM024245.1, forward strand.
ACCTGTAAAATTTTATAAATATGGTTCTTTTCGCAGTGAAGATATTTACTTGGTTTCAAATTTCATCCCAATCCTGTATTTTCTGTTAAATTAGCAAACATTCAAAAACCTTGTTATTTCTCGTAGGTATACAGTTAAGCATGTGTATTCCACAGTTTTAGCAGATCAAGATGAAAACTTATAGTATACAAGAGCAAAGAGGTCAAAACCTTATTACCTCAAAATTCATTATGGGATTTGAGATTGAAAACAAATATAAATAAATGCAGAATCTGAACACAATAGGAATTATATTCTGATAATTATTCGAAAAATAAAATATGTAAAAAATAAATATGTAATTACAAAAATTTAATTCCATGGTTCTGATGATGCGATCCCCTAAAAATTTTGCATGAACATTCAGTATAGTAGTTTTCATTCTCAAAATAAATTTCATTCGAATCGGATATTCTGCACAATATGCTGAAATATTCTCAGTTCTGAGCCGCAAACTACAGTCAAGTTTATTCTCTTGTCCCTGAAATACTTTCGGTTTTCTAGACAATCAGGAGGGTTTTTCAAACCAGGTCTGAGTATCCAAGTGATGATTCTTCAGAACTTAAGAACTGCAAAGGACTGTCAACATACTCATTATACCGGCTAATCATCTCCCATAGATTTAGTGAGAATTGATATTCCTCCCTGAATACCTATCAACTCAAATTTCGTGATAATTATATTAGCGATGACTTAGGTAAAAGTGATTGATTTTAAATAATAACCATTTACTTTCCTTCTCCTCGTCACATTTCACCTGAAGTGATATTGAAAAATCATTTCAACTAATGTAGGATATTTATGTTTTTTCTTCTTACACTCATATCAGCCCGTAGTTCTTTTTTTGAAGACTTTTGAAATTTATGTTTAAATTTAAAAAATGGGAAACATGTTATGACCTCATTCCTAACTTTTCCATATTATTTTTCTCAATACTCTAGGTTACTATACCGATAGTTCACAGAATATATTTCCATATAATCACCATCTGCACAAAAACGTGAAATAATGGTCGAGTTATAGAGCATGGATATTGTCGTCCGGAAGTATGTTATTTAGCTACTTGTAATAATAGCTTATATTCGCACTCCTTGTGCGTACACGCGCGTATATAAATAGTCGTTACAGATATTAATTTCTAATGATTATATTACGGAATCCTGTTATATAGTGGTAGTATAATGATTCATTTTGTATGGGAATGGAAACTTTTGAGAATATTAATTTTTAGTTGTTCGAAATTTGATTATAAACCTTGTGGTTCTGCTGATAGGTGAAGTTCCCAATTTATAATTTGCAGCAAAGGCACAAAATTTCTGTTTTATTATGTGGAGCATCAATTGAAACCAATTTTTTTTATAGATACAATAGTTTTGTATCGATATGTACTATAAGGCATAAGATGCGACTGATTGCTTGTATAAAACAGTAGAATTCAACTAATTAAAGAGTGATGTTAAAAAGTTTTTCGAGATTTTTTTTATTTTCTGTTCGAAGAGTTTTACAAACTTCTGCCTAGACACTGCACGTGAACACTCCAAATTCCAGCGATATAGTGTTGACACGGTTGGTTACTCAACTAAGAAAAATTGTAATTTCTAAACATGTAAAAGAAAAAGTTTGTCCACAATCATATCTGTATTTAGTCGATATGAAAAATCTCAGAAATTCTGTAGTCACACATTTTTCTAGATATTTTAATCTTTTCTGATGAAAAATGAACAATTGAACTAGAAAGAACAGATTTTACGACTCCTGTGATTAGAACCGTTTCAAAGAAATTTGTAGTGTCAAAATCCCAAAGAATTCGAATTTGGAAGTATCTCGAGAAAACAGTAATTTGAAAATTACGGAATTCCGATTCGAAATTCAACATTGTACTTATCGACAACAAGTGTTATTCCGAACCAACGTTTTTCTCGATTTTCTTCGTAATATCCACATATTCACTATGTTTTGGGTTGCTTTTCTCCAAACTTTAAGCAACTCCTGGTAACCATGTTCTTTACGAACAGTCTCAAATCTATTGGTTATTTCGTTTTTTTAATTGCTATCCTTAGAATGTTCCCGAAATATTGCCGACTTGTTGATTCACTATAGAGAAGCTTGATTATAAAATTCATACCCAATCGATGTTCTTCTTCTGGAAAATTTTCAAAACTAAGTTTAGAATCGGATTTAGCTTAAGACAGATTCGAAAGAAACAGAAATCTGGGAGATTTCTCTAGAAACAAGAGCGAAAAATTATTATTATTCATTAAAGGAATAATGGACCCCCAGAAAATCATAGCAATTATCCGTTTTCTGTTTAGTAGTTAGATTTTCAGGAAAAAAATCGTTGAAATCACCGAAACAAGCTGGCGAATTCTAACGATCTGAATTGGCGGTTGAAATCGCATTTTCAAAATTCAATTGAAGATGAATGAATAAATTTTAGTGACTAAATGGGGAAGTATATATTTAACACTACTTTTGAGCTTTCACATGAAAAAACCCTATATTTTAACAAACTGGAAAAGTCTATTCAAACGAGTTTTTCAACAGTTCAAAATTCGAAGTAACACTAGATTATAACATGCTGTTCTTGGTGGACGTAGCATGCAAAAATGACCAGAAATCGTCAGTATCTGATGTCCATTTCCTCAAATTCTCCCTCTGTATCCCTACATAGCATTATATCAGTTATGCTGAAGTCTGGGTTATTGACATAATGTCAGGTAGAATCGGAGGACACGTCATGAAGGTAGCGCACGCTTTGCTTGCCGTTAATCCAACGCAAATGATAGGTTGAAATGATGACAATTTTCCTTTCCACCACAGCATGCATAATGACAGACTCGACACCCATCTTTTCAAAAAAAAATTCAGTAGCCTCCAGCGGCGTCTCGTAGAAGTTTATTGTTCTCGTTATCCTAAAACAGAAGATAAATATAGTTTTAAACTAATTTCTTACCGGTATTAGTCATTTTCACATTTGATATTTAATTTTTTTTCTAAACAAATGAAACTGAACATTTCGAAATATATAATCTTCATCTTCTTGTCTTTAATTGAATATTGAATTAATGAATTATCTTGTATATTAATTCTTTTGAAATCAAGAGCTAACATAATACAATACATGAAACAAAAATAAAATTCCCTTACTGAAGTAAGTGCAAAACGGGGTTCCATACTATTTTTTCTTATGATACCAGAGCTTAGGAAAAACCTTAGTAGAAAAAACCCTGTCTCGCCGTTTCAACGAACATAACACTTGAAAACTATTCGAATATTGAAGGATTTCTTCTTTTTTGAGTCCAACCAATAACCCTCTCCAAGATGCCTTCGGAATTCTGAATCTGAAACGAAAAAACCAAAGCAAAAAAAAGTTACAGTAAAAATAAATTGATTGAAACTCTATTAAAATGATTTTAAATTTACGACTCTGATTGTCAGTTGCAGGAACGTCCATTAAAATTTAAAGGTCCATTAAACTCTTAATCCTCCATTATTACAAGGAACTAATGGAGGATTAAGGGTTTAATGGACCTTTAAATTTTAATGGACGTTCCTGCAGCTGAGCATGTAACTTCATGTATAGCCCTTGAGCCATCCTGAAATTTATATATTGGACAATTATTTATCAGATGTTCTATATTCTTCTCTGCTTCTCTGCATTCGCAACTAAGACTCTCAACTGAATTCCACTTGAAAAGCATGCTATTGCAACGGTCATGACCTGCTCTTATACGATTAAGAACAGTCCAAATTTTTCTTGGAAGATCAAATCCAGCAACTTTATTGGAGGGATCAGTTATTATCTTGTATATTACTCGGTTATGCTTGTCTTATTTACGATTTTTAAGTGACCCGGGTTTGAAAAGTTTGTGATAATTTTCAAATATTTTTGCAAGCCCTATCTTCAGAATTTCGAAAATTTGAGAATTCCATATATTGATCTGTTGATTCAAGAGTTTTTCCAATTTTTTCGTAAAAAAATACTTCAATAACGGACTTCTTCATCTAATATTTTGAAAATTGATCATTATATTTCACTGCAAATTGTACCATCGGCTGTCGAATTCTTGCCGAAAAGTCGAATAGAACAAACAAAAGTGATGAAAAAAGCCAAATAAGATTCCATATTCTATAATCAAGAATTTCAAGTCAAATTTTGATTAAGTATTTTAGAACTATGTGATTGTTGATTTGTTAGTATGGAAAAATGTTCAGCTTTTATTTTCATCAGAATTTCCGAAGATAAATCATTAAATTAAAATAAATATTAGACTCACCTCTTATTTGAAACATTAATGTTATAACACTCGAACTAGTCTGTGAGACAATTCAAACAGCTGTTTTGGTCAAGAAACTGTTATTCATTCTTCAGCAACGTGATGGTATTATCCTGCCTTCCTTTGACTAAACTATACATAACTGAACCACCAAACCAACTCTATTATGATTTGAGGTCGAAAAGTATACCTCAGGGATTATTTCAATATTGTTCTCCCGAAATATCAATTCAATAACAGCTAAAAAGACTTGATAGTCAGTGGCTTACGTTGTAGAGAAGATATCTTCCCAAGTAGATATAGAAAAATATTTCATGTCCCAACATTTCAACTTTCTTTATTCTGTTTTATTGAAAATATGGAGTGAATAATCTTTCCAATGTGTTCATTTCCATGGATCCATTTTTCTTGGAGAAATCGACATACACATGTACGCGAAAAAGATGTATATTCATGAGTTTTTATATTCCTCATGTCTTGTAAAATAGAATATACCTTTGTTGTATAATTTTTCAGATAATGAATGATGCAGTATCATTATTTCTTACGTCTAATGCAACAAATACACAGTAAAATCCAATAGATAGTGAACTTACCACAAAGTATAAAACAATTTATAGAAAAAAGTGCAGTCTCTTAACACTAGAAGAAAAACTCTGTTCTTTTGTAAGCAGAACTTTTCAAATAATATGTTTAATTCTGCAAAACACCGTCTAATCCTCATTCTGATCTGTTTAAATTGAAAGACGCACGGAAGAAATTGTCTCTATTATAAAGTCGTTTATAGCAATTTTCCGGTATATATGAACGAGCTGGTGAATGATGATGCCTCTGCGAGTATAATCGGAAATTTGGATAACATGTACTCAAAGAAATTGACAGAATGGTTCCGTTAGATGCTCCAATTAGGTATTCATTCATAATACGCTATGTATCTTTACTTGCTTTCCTTCCAAAAGTTACAATCAAGATGTTTTGATGGGCTTGAAAACTTTTTAGAGCTCCTAAAATATGCATCATTTAGGTGGAAGACAACATCGAATTCTCGTTTGTTTAATTTTATGTCGAAAAATCCATATAATATTCTATAGATTTTTCATTTTAGGCTCTGTTTTCAGAGCAGTATCTGCAATATTTCTGGGAGCTCAGCTAATCAAGAGAATGAGCTTGAATATTACATTTATGGCAATATCCTTCAAATTTAAACATTTTATCGAAAATATATTTTTGCTAGGTTTCAAATTAATTATATTTAGCTACACAGAAACCAAATACAGTGGAACTTCCCTAAAACGAACGCCTGTATAACGAATTTCGTTGAAGACATTGCACCTTGAATCCAAATTCCATGTTTAAAACACCCTCTAAAACGAAGTGAATTCTCTCTATAACGAAATATTCAAAGAACATCCCTTTTTAAATGGTATTGGTGAGAAGTTATAAGGGTGGGTTCTCTTAGGACCTACGTAATAAACCCCAACCAAATCATTACGGCGGACAGAAAGATCCATCTGAAACAGTTTTGAATAAACCTCTGGCTGTTTGGTTTCAATCTAACAATTACACTAGTGTGAAAAGTTGAGCGAACATGTCTAAAAGCAAGTGCTTTAGTTTGATTGATAAACTTAAATTTATTAGTGAAGTCGACCGCTACATTGCCGACTATAGAAACAAATTTTCTGTGATTATTGTTATACTAAAGAGTTTCGAGGAAAAAATTGAGTCATCTAATGTTCAAAATCCTATTGTTCAAATACGTTAAAATTGTTGAATTGTAGCTTATTTTTGTGCTTTATCCCGATAAATATTTTTCACGTTCCAGTTTTATTTCTTTTGATATTATTGAAGGTGTGCCCCGTAGAATCCTTTTGTTTTCATCAAAAGATGTTAAGCAATGTTTGACTTATCAATATCTTCCCATCGTCTTAATTCTTGATTCGACGTTCAGCTTCTTTAATGAAGACTCACCACACTCACAAGGTACTACATTGGAGAAATTTAACGTTCTTTGAATCATTGAACCAAAGAATATAAAAAATAGCTCAACTGGGAAAATACTGATGAGTCAAAGCTTCTCTATCATGGTTTGAATGAAGACCTTGGGATTCTATAGGGTGAAGCTTCCATAATATCAAAAGAAGAAAAACTGAAACGAAAAAAAGGAAAGTAGCTTTGATGTCAATTTCCAGAAACTTCATCAGTTAATCGTTTGTCGATTCCAAAAAAATCTGGGCTCCAATAATAAGATCCAGCTCAGAAAAAATCTTATAATTGTTTGAAAACTGAATAAATTATGCTTTACTGAGTGTCTCGAATGTTTTTACTGACTACTGCTGTCCGAAACGTTGAATATAAGAAGAAAAAGTGATGGAAATAACCCAATTCTAGTTTGTTTTTAAATTCAAGAAAGCTCTGAAAATAAATGTTTGTCAAATACAAAACTTGATTTTGTCACTAAAAGTTTTTGTTATTTTTCTCTCGCATATTTGGGAAATATAACTTCTTGAATGATTCATCTCTTCATTAATTTTTATTAACGAAATTGTCAAGTAATCAAGTTTCATATCAAAGTTGAGAAATTTCACCGGCAAAATTTTGTCTCTTATGGTACATCGAATTGTTTTAATATCCGTTCCACTTTACCTATATGAATAATCATATGCCGCAACTTTTTGCAACTTTTGGTCTCCTCTACGCCACTGCCAGTTCAGAATTGTACGGTGTCTTTTTGTCAGAAAGGAATTCATGCGGAAACTCGGATAATCTTTAACATTAGACCGGAATCATTACACGGCTCTGTGAAAACAGTAAATGACAAACTGAGTTATCTTTTTACGCGTTACAGTTTCTTCGTAGCAGCGCTGCGGTCCTTACTCGAAAACCATTTCTGGCAAAGAATCCACGATCCAGATACCGAATATGGGATGCAAATAGTTCATAGATCATCTAAATGTTTTTCCGATAGTTTGCGAATGTGTCTAAGATGAACTTGTGGGTTATACTAAGGGTGGCAGTGTTAGTTTTTACTTTAATCATTTTCGACAGTGCCGTTTGTGGTGATGGGGATGTCAAAAGTGGAAAGACTGAGATTACAACATCCTGGGAAACTCGTCCTGATTCTGCCACGTGGTCGCTGGAAGCCAGAATTCCGATGACAAAAGGTTAAATTTCCATCTCCGCTAGTGTAGAGTTTTTTATTTTAGGACCCAAGTTATTTTGGATTTGATCAAATTTTGTTGTCTGTATCTCCTTTCATCTCAATTTTCAAAAATAACTATGGTTTATATGATATTAACTTCAAATTCTATAAGAAGAATAATTTTCACTAATGAACAAAGATAATAATTTTCCTGTCGAATTGATTCTAGAGAATAAGAGATGATATTAATAGCCTTTGAGGCATCCTAATAGCTCTCAGATTTTTCCAATGAGAATGCTCGGTTTGTGCAATTGTTCCAAGAATTTGGGAGGTGTCAATGGTCAGAGTAAAAAACAGCAATTCAAAATGTGTCGATGACAAAAATTGAAGTCACACAAAAATTTATATTCTCATGTGGAGAGGCAGAATTACATTATGTGATTGAATTAGCTATTTCGAGCAAGGAAAATGAAGAGTTTGTGTTTTGTTATGGCTTTATTTTTTACCTATTATGGTACCCCTTCGAAATTAAGCTTTTTAAGATTCAAAAAACAAACACCTACCTACCTTACTGTAGTGCCAATTTGCTTTTTTATACAAACTTTTCAGAGGTTAACTGATGGATTATTCTTTTTGGTTGGTTAAACCCTGCTCAAACCTTTGCAGTAAGTATCCAAATAAGAAGGAAATGATACCTACAATGTTATGTAGGTATAAAAACTGACAGATATCCTATTCAGTTGAAGTCAATATGAATATACTATTGGTACTGTAGAAATACATATATTGAATATAGATATAGCAATCTGATACTATATAGGCATAGAGAAAGGATAGTATAGAGTTGCCATCATTGAAATAAATGTGGAATCAGATCCGCCATATTACTACCACCTAACTTCAAATTTGACAATCGTTGAATTTTCTGGAGGAATTGTGATTCTTGAGCCTTATTCTAGTTGAATTATGATTTTTTCTGCTTAATAATATACAATAACATGGTATCGTGTACTGTAAGGCTTTCTTCAAGCTGAGAAGAGACAGATAAGAAGAAAATTTTAGAAAAACATGTCACAGGTAGGGATGAGTACTGAACAGATTCTCATTCGAAATTTTTGCAAGTCTGTCTTGGTAATCAGATACCTTTTATATGTGTATATTATCTTCTGAAGGAAAATTGTTTTTTTGATATTCAATTGACCTTATTTGAGCAGGTTATCTAAAGACCTAACACGTCGTATTTTTTAGGTGAAATCTGTGAACAAAAAAAACTGGCAACTTAATTCAACCCTGAACTTTCCGCCATATTGGTCCCCGACTTAGGCACACCCATCAGTGGTTCTATTTTTCCTTACTCAATTGTATGTCATAGCGTCTTTTCTCTATTATATCTCGATGTTTATAGGTACGATGGACGTCAATAAAAAGCTAGGGTTGCTAAACAAATTTCTCATGAGCTACTGGATCCTGAGACACTAAGATCATAACCCATACCTAATGTTCTGATGTAAAGCTCTCAAAATATAAATAATCTTATGTATGTAGAGAAAAAACGTATCCTTGTCGTAATGGGTTTAAGACCACAATTTGATCCCAAAGTAATGAGAGGATCAATTTCTACTCGTTCGAACGAAAGAGAAAAACATAAATTCAACTGGTTCTTCTTCAAATATTCACAATATGATTCAAGTTTTATTAAACGTTGACAAATTGATAGTTCTCTATTGAAACTTTTTATTTAAAACATGAATTCTTTCAATAAGTTTTCTTCCTCAAGATGATGAACTGAAAACTATAAGATTTTGTACCATCTGATAATTTCATCATTTTTTATGTAGAATCACCTCCCAGTCTATCGCACTATTTACTAGCTCCCTGTATATTACCATTGTATCACTTTCAGTACCATGACCATGATAACGAGAAAATTTTAGATTTTAACACCCAGATTGAAGAAAGGTTGGGTGACAATCATCATAGCTGAATTATCATAATATTTGCAAGGAAAAATCACCTCAAATTTTTGATATTTATTATCTGTATTGGATTCAAAGTCAAAGCTAATATCGAAAAGTACATGTGGACCTCAAATTCCACCCAGATAATAGTTTCAATGTTGATATAGGTTATTAAATAACACTATCATTATGGTCGAAGAGTCTGGTTACCGAGTTTGGTTACGAGTTGATTGAATCCCCATATCAATTAACACTATTCCTCATTACTCTGCATACCTCTTCTAATTATCCCCAGACAAAATAAGGTACGAAATCTATTAGTTATGCACAATTACTGATTGTACCTTTCGTTTTACGCCACGATCATGACTTTCATCATCTTTCTCTCGTGACTAAACTGGCTGTAGGTCCTCCGATTGTAATTGTAAATGATGCTTGAAAACCGCACGATTTCACGATACTCATCTTTTTTTTCTGAACAAACTAACAGAATCATATCTGATGAAGATGTTGACCTGAAATTGACGAAGCAATATGATCTAGTGGTTTTTGCCAATTTCCGTCATGTTTCACTTCTACGACTTTTAGAGAAGTAAACAGTTTTTTCCTATTCTGTGTTGAAGAAAAAAGGTATAACTTGAAAACATTGTCTCAGGTATTTTTCGGCTGTTTGTGAGACAAATCATCAAGTATGAACAATATTTATTGAAACTCCATTTTGGAGAGTGAATTTTGACAATAGATACTCCAGACATAAATGATTGATTTAATTCACCTAATCTTCTCTTCAGATGAATGCACGTATCTATGCACCTAGGTTTTTTTCAATTTTAAAACATCAATAAACAGTTTTAGTCAATGCCTAGGTTCCACAAAATTTTTTACATTCTACATTATGAACGGAAACCGGAGAAAGTGATGAGTAAAGTAAATATCACCTCTGTGCCACAATTAAAAGTAACAATTGATCTTTCGTCCTTGAAATCCTTTTGATTTTTGAATAAAGCTGCCTCATAACCAGGAGGGTTTATTACACTAGGTATGGTGACGATTTATCAAAACTTCTGATATTCAACTGTCTTAAAGACCATCATAATGGGAAATCATCCTCAGTAGATTTAGACAAGGGGATTTCAATTCTTATGTAAATTCGAATCTCGAAAAAAATAAACTCCTTTCAACCCTCTCAGGTGAAAAAGTAGAAACGTGCTATAATAACATACCTATAGTTAAGACAACATATAAAGCGCAGTGTTTCACACAATCTAATTTTTCACGTGAGGGGGTTGAAAGTTGTGCATGAACAAAATTGTAATGGTCAACATATTTGAACTGATGTTTCAAGAAAAAAATTTTTCTCGAAAACTTCTGTACGCTTGTAAAGAAGATTCAAAGACATTGCCAAAAAGTACCAGATAACCCACTTTCCCTATTCAAAAATTTTAGAGGGTTGATGGGGATAGCACAGGGTGCAACAAAAATCCTTTAAAAATGTATAGAAATTTGGTAAAAGTGAAACAAAAATTGGCCTGTTTCAGGATTCTGTTGCCAAATATTTTTCTTCTGAGAAAATTAATTTGATCCATAATTTTGACGAGCACTGTACCGGATGTCCTAAATTCGTTGTCTAGTGAAGGGATCTCAGAAACCCAATGAGCTAGAACACAATGTAATGAAGAAAAATCGATTACTTCAATGAAATCAACTGAAGACTTATTTGTCCACTTCCCTACGATACCTACATTTCATTTATACATGGACGAGAACACAGAATTCAGTTCTTGTATAATGTTTTAGTTTCATGTTTATAACCTCAGTATTAAAGAAGTTATGAGAACTTTTCATTTGACGCCATTGTCCAATTTTCTCTAATAACTCAAAAACGGTTTCACTTAGAAGGTTGCGGTTTTCACCAAATGAATTGTCTCAAAAATCGAGCCCGACAATGTACCACCCCTTTGTTGTAGCTCATCGGGTTTCTGAGATTCTCTCACTTGACAACGAATTTAGGACACCCGGTACATAAATATAAGAGTTCTGTTTTGAATAGGAATAATTTTATTTTTTTTATATCGGTGGTATGAGTACGGACTCAACTGTATCAACAGAGCCAAATCAATATCATTATGAACCTTGATATTTGATTCATTGACATTGTTAAAATTCATATTCCTGAAACATTAATACTCCGGCGCTGATGAGAACGAAATCATAGTGAATCATTGCTCGTTCTTTCAGACAGATTTTTCATCTTGTTAGTTCCCAATAAACATCAATACTCATCTAATGCTTTTTTGCAGAGTTCGATCACATAAAAGAAGAAGGAAGAGGGAGAAAGAAAAGGCTCAAGAAGAAACTAGAAAAATTTCTGCTGCCGCTCCTTTTGGCCTACAAGCTCAAATTCTTCACTCTTATTCCAGTTTTTATTGGAGGACTTCTTCTTTTGACTGGTGCTACAGGCTTAGCCGGGTTCTTCTTTGCTCTATTCGCTGCTGTGATGGGACTTAAAAGTCACCATGACCACTAAAAAAAAGGCTCAACCTGAAATAAAATGTCAGAATTTTTTGAATGGCTTCAAGAATCCAAACAATGTCAGAATCTACCTCAATACATATTGAATATGTGTATTTTCGATGGTACATTTCTTCATTTCCCATGATTTCCTATTCGATTTCCAGTTGGTCGAAAATTATTAAACTAATTATTGAGGTCAACCAGAAATCAGAATCAATCATAATTACATTCAAACAAAAAAATATATAATTTTGAGATTAATAACTTCTTCAAAAGGCATATATCTTCCTCAAAATGTTCTGTAGATTGATTAAGATTCTTCATTTTATATTTTTATACTATGAATATTTAATTTATTTATTTTAGAAATAGGATTGAAAAACTTTCAGATTATGTAAATTTTTATTTATACATTTCAGGAAACCGAAAATAAATACTCCATAGGTAGTAAAAACTCTGTCTTTTTGTCAGTCATATATTCCATTTCACGAGAATTAATATCTGTCAAGTCAAACATCAAATCCTCTAGTAACATTTTAGGGCAATTAAACAATATTTTTAGATGACGTCCTCTTAGACTCAAATGCTGATGTACTAAATCTCATACTCTCAAGATGCAGGCCCCTTGAACATTTTTATAAACTCATTCACGCCATTGAATAACCCAGTACTCGTTTCCAACTGATTCCAATCGATTTTTCTCGAAAAATTTATAGAAACATAATGCACAAAACTATGAAATAATAAATATTATTAATGAATAATAAAAGTGAACTTCGATTCATGTTTGAAATATGGACATAGGACATAGAATTGGATCATTAAATCCGCCCTATTGTATCCAATATCTTCGATTCGGAAAATTAAAGATAACATGAACCAGTTCAACCATCATTTTCATGTTCAGTGGAAAGTTGTTTTCGATGTTTCACTTGAAGGCCTATCGAAACAACTTAAACTTATCATTTGATTGCCCTAGTTAGAAAAGATTTTTTCAAGCACAATGCCAGTAGCAATTTTTACTTCCTAGAATGAAGTACAGAGTTAGTTTGATTGTTACTGTATTTTGTCTTCTTATTTTGCCTACCTACTCATATGTTGTATCTAATCATGTTAAGAGTGAAAATTTCAGTTATGATATTTCTGCAAAAGGTGAGTAGCATATATGTGTTTAATAGTTAGTCTTACCGTAGGCGTTTTCGGAAACTTACTCAGGGTTATTAACTCGATCCATTGGATCACGTGACGGATCTACTTGGATCACGGACCCGGGTTCTAAGTTTACGAAATTATCAGGTTTAGGATTTGAAGTGTCAGACGTATCAATAACATATGTAACCAAATGTTTTATGAATTTATTTTTTCAGTCCCAATCTAATTTCGGATTTTCTCAAGCTTGACTTGCATTGATTGGATTTTGTAAAATATTTCTTATTATTTCTAGTGTGCCCTTCCATGTTTAAGTTTTGAGTACCTATGTTAAAGAAGTAAACGAGGTTGTAACTTAAGCGCAGAAAGATCTGCATACAAAGTAATGAAAGAGTCGTTTTACATTATTTTCTTGACTTATTGAACCACACATTTTACATTGAGCCAATTTCTTTTCCCTTCCCGCAATTTTTAGGAATAGAATATATGAAATTACTAGAAAAAGAGTAGAGGAATTTTTCTGCCTTTTTCAAATACAAAATTAAACTGCAATGCGCATGCGGTGACTCTGCTCTTGTTTAGGGTTACGATAAATCAACCTGGGTCAGTGATCGAGTTAATAGCACCGTACTTTCCGAACACGGGTTAGGTAAACGAACGCGAATGTAAGGGATCGAGTTAACCAGATTAAGTTTCCGAAAAGGCTCTATTATTATATAACTATTATTCATAGTTGTATGTAGTACTTGTTGTGGTATTTGTTGAAATATTGAAATCTTGAACACTTATCTGTTAACTTCTATGAAATCGCTTAGGATCTCTTGGATTAGTTTAACGAATTTTAGTACCAGTCTAGAACTGAGTGATTTAGAATTAACTGAATAGTGAATCTGAAGTTGTTTCTACTCCGCAAAACAAACTAAAAGGAAAGAGGTTAAATAATGCTTTCTATCTTCAAAAATTATCCCTTTAAAAAATTTTCTTCCACCATTAATTTCAATTTGTTTCAGATTTTGAGGAACCTCGGTACAAGAAACACAAACTTCATCTCCTCTCCCCTCTACTGCTCACTGCTGTTCTAATAAAATCCATAATATTTCCACTAATATTAAAAGCAATGGCTGTAATGACTAGCATCGCTGTCATCTTGAGTTTCAAGAGTTTAATCGTATCTTCACTAATTGGATATGCCAGATATGCTGATGGTGCCGTAGCTCCGAAAGTTAAAGTGGTATATGTGGATAAAAAGCCATGGCCTAAGAAATCTTGGACACCACCAGAAGAATATATTGTTCCTCCTATATTCAGATCCAAATTTTCGTATGTTCCACATGATGATGCGTTCTTTTTGAATGATGATGAGCCGAAAGTTATAGATCATTATCATAGTTTTGTGGATAAGTAAGTTCGTTATCAGTTGAGTGTGTCTACTGTATTTATTACAGATTGTTAAAGTATTTAATTAAATAAAAGAAATTGTTACATACATTGTGGATTTTTTCAAAAAATTTTGATATGATAACCACGACAAAACCATAAAAACTCAATGCAAATTGGTTCTTAGGTATATTATATTATTGTGTTGATTTGCTTTTCAAGCTAAGTATAATTATGATTAAACAGTATGTATGAGAAATAGCTCTTTGTGGAAAAACAAATGTTATTGTTGTAAAGAAACAAATTACCAACGTATCCAAAACCATTTCTCCTTTTTTTCTCTTCAGCAAGTAGTTTTATGAACAGTTATATTTAAAATTGCGACTCGATCATTTTGATGCTATTGAAATATTCGAAAATGAAATGTTGAATTTTTTGTTTCGAAAAAAAGACATGAATAATTTCAATAATCTATTTCCAAAGATTTATCGAAATTACTCGGCTTCCTTATGTATGAATGAAAAAACCTCATTTGATTCAGCTAAGATTAGCCTTGAAAACGTTTTGAAATATATTCTTATACAGAGTGAGGCAGCATAACTTTCTTTTTTTAAAACTCAATAAAACGCATTGTATCAGAAAATTTTCATGCTTTTTTTTTAATATAGGCACATACATAAAGTTTTGTTTTACCCAGTTTTGAAGATAAAATCAAGTAGTTGACGTCCTCCATTCTCCATACACTGAGTAACCCGATTTCTGGCGTTTGTCATGACTCCAGCCAGTATAGCAGGTGTTATGTTGGCAATTTCTTTCTGGATGTTGTTCTTCAAATCTTATTGGGTTCTTGGACGGTTCACATAAACACGAGATTTCAAAAAACCCCATAAAAAAAGTCACAAGGGGTCAAATCGGGAGAGCGGGCCGTTCACTCCAAATCAAAATACTGACTGGAGTCATGACAAATGCCAGAAATCGGCTTACTCAGTGTATGGAGAATGGAGGACGTCACCTACCTGATTTTATCTTCAAAACTGGGTAAAAACAAAACTTTATGTATATGCCTATATTATAAAAAAAGAATACAAATTTTCTGATTCATACAATGTGTTTTATTAAGTTTTAAAAAAAGGAAGTTGTGCTGCCGCACCCTGTATAAGCCGTCGTTCTTCTGATGAATCGAAGCATTTAAAAATTGACCTAACAAATTTCAATTTTTCCAAAGATCTATAGGAATAATTAGGCTTCTTGATGCTTGAATAAAACAATAATTACTTCATTTTCTTCAGCTCAGATCAGGCTTCATGGAAAATAACCCACACCACAATTAATCAATAAAAATCAAGAAAAACACTAAGCAGGAGCTTTTGAGCGCTCGTACGTTGGTAGAGCAATAAGAATATTACCTCAAATTTTTATATGGGACTTGAAATTGACCCCAAATATAAAAATGCAGATTCTCAACACAATCAAAATTATATTCTGGAAATTATTCAGAAAAGTAAATATGTAAAAACTAAATAACGAAAAAAATTGATCATATGGTTCTGTTGATGCTATCTACTTGAAATTCTGCATGAATATTCATTATATCAGTCTTCATTTACAAAATAAATTTCACCCGAATCGGATAGTTATGGAAATATAAAAATTCTTCTCTTGAATGTTTCAATTGACTGTTCTATGGTTCTGTTAATACTATGACCACAATTTTTGTCATAAAATTTTTTTAAGGCAGCAGAAATTTCACTTGAATCCGATATCCTTTTATGGAAGTACATATAAAGATTCTATGGCTCTATTAACATTATGGGCAAAAAATTTTGAATGAACATTCAGTAAATCAACCTTCATTCAGAAAATAAATTTTATTCGAATCGGATATCGTTTTATTGAAATAAGAAGTTTCTTTTTTTTAATAATCCAATTGAATTTCCTGTTGTTCTGCGTCCACTATTGCAACGAAATTTTGCATTATACTTATTATGAGCATCTTGAAATGGATTGGTTCAGTTTTGCTCGAGCTATTGAGTAACCAAAATTTTGAATGGCCATATTTTATGGAACACCCTGTACGATTTGACTGCTTAACAAACTTAACCTAGGAATTTGGGAACCGAACTCACCCTGAAAACTTTCAAGTCTCTAGGACTATCCCTTCGAAACTCGCTTCGAAAGTTATCGTGCTTACGGACGGACAGACGGTCGGTCGGAAGGAATTGAGTTTGACAAAGGATTCTTCACCAGGGAGTCGTTTCAATTACAGACATTTGGGAAGAACAATTTAGCACTCGTTTAAGTGGACGAAAAATACCCACATAAAATAGCTGTAAAAAACTGCACACGAAAATTATCTGTTTGAGGATACTGTCCTTTTTTGCGGAGATAAATTCGAAGTTGAAGGTTGAGGAAAAAAATTTTTATTCAATCAAAGTTGTAGTTATAGTTGAGTTTGCCTCGACTTAAAGACTTACCCTGTATATTTGCCTCCGCATCCAGACTATTTTCAATTCAAAATCACTCACATTAATTAACACATCTGCTCTCGATATTCAAAGTTTCATGACGGTCAAACGTTAAAAATTATTAGGAAGATTCAAGGGAGTAACGTATGATCTTGCGTTTGGTACCAAACTTATGCGGAAAGTACCTACAACTGTAAAATGCCTTTATGGACAAATCTTGTGGGTTACACTTCCTGTAATCCACCTACAATTTCGAATATCAATAGATCCGAATCTCAAGAATGACTAATATTTCCTGAAAAAGAACCTAGCATGTGAATAACTCTTATTTTCAGTAGGTCAGGTGCTAATAATATGGGCTAAACCAATGTTTCTTGTGTACTCTTCAAATAAAGCACCTCCCTTTCATTGTTTGACACATAAAATTCCATCTTTTGTTTATCTTCGAGTCGTATAAAAGTTTCTGTCAATGTTTTACGGAAATAGTTACCGAAGTCCTTCGAAGGTATAACGATCTCAAGATGAATCTTAAGTGTTTGAGTGTTTTCGTGATATTTCTGTGTATAGGATTAAATGAAGTAAGTTTCAAAATCATCTTATCGAAGAATTTGAATTTCAAACTTAATCCTTTCAAAAACTCGATGTTAAATACAAATACAGTGGAACTTACCTATAACGAAAGCGCTAAATCCGCAAAAAAATTCGTTATAAAGAAATTTCGTTATACAGAAAATTCGTTTCTTTAGTCGGCAATGTCGCGGTCGACTTCACTGATGAGTTTAAGTTTATCATTCAAACTTGAGCACTTAGACATTTTTACACAACTTTTCACACTAGCGTTATGGTTAAATTGAAACCAAACAGCCAGGGGTGTATTTAAAACTGTTTCAGAAGGATCTATCTGCACCCCGTAATGATTCAGTTTAAGGTCGGGATTCATAACGTACGTCCGGAAAAAATTTCGGAAAAAAACCACACTTATACCTTCTTACCAATACCCATTCAAAGAGTGATGTTCTTTGAATATTTCGTTATAGAGAGAATTTACTTCGTTTTAGAGGGTGTTTTTAACGTGGAATTTGGATTTAATGTGCAAAGTATTGTACGAAATTCGTTATACAGACGTTCGTTATAGGGAAGTTCCACTGTATTTCAAACGGAATTTTTCACCTAAATTGTATTCTATCTATAGCCGGCTAATTTGATATCTGTTTTTAATTCATACTTATAATCTCTTAGGCCGAGGTACCTTCCAGCATAATGAAAAGTCTTCAGAAGTGCTTCGACAAGGGTGGAATCAATGGAGTTGTTAATTGTGCAGGTCTACGTACACTTAACATGATGAGAAGTTTGTCCCATAAAAATGCTCTTGAAATAGTTCCTGGAATTGTACTTCAAAGGTAAATTGACAAGTTATTCATAAACTTACGCCATCATATAAAAAAAATCTGACAGATTGAGAGAATCGATAATACAAACAATCCTTATTTCAAAATGTACACAAAATCATTACCAAAAATATGAAAATATTCAATGTTCATTATCCCACAATAATTCGAAGTATAGGTTCTTTCAACGTTGGTGAAACTAGCCCTTAGGTAAGAGTTAGATATTTGTTGAATTCTTTAGGTAGATTGAAATTTTTATGCAAAATTAGAAAGAAGTAAACCTTTTTGTGCATGAAAATAAATAAAGACGACTTCGAATTTTCATGAATTTAATGGATTGAATATACAATTTTGAATGTTAATTTCAATTTTCATTCGGTTGAATATATCAGTCGTTGGTAGCTTAAATCAAGGATAGATCTTCAAAAATTGTTTATTACTAAGAATTCTAGCATTTCCTAGGTTCATACCATAAAGAAAATTATTTATTAATATTAATTATCCGCAAGCTCTTGGTATTTAAATATGTCCTTGAGTTACGCTCCAAAAAAAATGATGTATTTCATCGAACGAAAACTGTGATTTATATTCAATAAAATATATTCAATTGATTAAATTTTTTGTCCCACAATAATGTTTCCCATCTTACTTATCTGGTATTTGATAAATAATGTTTTATGTCGACTAGGGAAGAAGCAACTCTTGATGTACCTGAAAAGATCAAGGATGAAGATCTCCCAGCAAACCCACTCAATAGATCAGAAAGGATCCTTCAACTCCTTGGAGATGAAACAGTGAATATCCTTTCGCAAAGAACTCTCACCGTCAAACTGCCCAAGTTGAACGCGGAAGAAATATCGAGGGCTTTAAAAGATGAAGAAGAAGGTGAGGAATAACATTGTTACCATACAGCCTATGTTAATTCTAAATATGATTATAGGACGTGGTCGAAAGAAGAACAGATTCGGAAATTTTGGTGGAATGATGGGTCCTATTATGATCAGCATGGCTGCGAAGCTATTTGCATTAATTGGAGGTGTTGGTCTGTTATCAGCTAAAGCCATAATTGTTGCCAAGTTGGCTCTAGTAATCTCTGTCATTTTACTGGCACAAAATTACTTGACAAATAGGGTGGGTTGACGAGAAAGATCCCATTAAATTTGATTACAATAAAAGCTCTACAAAAGTAGCTATTTATTTATATGGAGAATATCATAAGCAATTAAAAATTTTTAGTGGTTATTACAAAACTTGATTGGTTGATCAAATAGTTAATATGGTTGAATTCTTAGATTTGTGTCAAAAATAAACTTGACTTCTCAGTAGTAATTGCATAAGTGCATAAAAATCATAAATAAAAGATATAGCATGGCAGCGTGTTGCCAAAACACTGTATTGAGTTCATTTACATTTTGGGGGGGGGGAAAGTGATCGATACTGAAAGTGAATGTCAGTTTTTCAGTGACAATTAGGTGGAATTCAGATTTATCCGGTTATATTGGTGAATGAGAGTAATTCGGGGAAATATTTCACGAAGAACCTGTTAAATTTGTCTACACTACAATTATCACTGGTCTCCTTTGCTCTCTTCATCGAAAATGCCAGAAGTAATTGCTAGGGTGCATCAAAATTGCCGATAATTTTGGATGACTGCTTGTTGTCAAAAAGCTGCATGATTTTATTTTGGTGGATTTTGGTTTCCAAAAAAAGATGCTCAAAAGCAGTTTTTCAATAACAAAATGGAATGCAAAATAATTCGGTCATTTTGATGCTCGAGTGGAATTTGTGGGAAAATTTTACCACTAACCTGTCAATTTAGAGTGCAATGAATTTTAGGCTCTTTCGCTTTCTACAATACAATTAAAATCGCACACCATTCAACTCAGAATTTGTGACAGAACGGAAATATCTGAAGAGATCGAAGTTTTGTGAAACCCATCTACAGTTTCTGATTTTTCCTGTTCATACTGAAATTTTTTTGTTTTTCTACAGGGTACTAACGTATTACCACCATACTACGGTGGAAATTCTTATTATCCATCAGTAACCTATGGAACAAATAATATTGGAGGATGGAATCAGCAGTACCCTTACGCTAGATCTTTTGAAGAAGATAAAAGTAGCACTGAAAGTTACGAAGGAGAACAAATGGCATATAAGGGCTATTCGACAAATCAGTAGTGAGATATTTATGGACTAAATTATTTATTTATTCAGAACTCTATTTATTTTTGTAATAAACCATTGAAACCATATAAGTTTGGCAATTTTTTTATTTTCATCCACATCTATGATTGAATACAGAAAACAACTTTTACAAAACATATAAGGAACGTGAAATATATAGTTACAACTATTGTTCAATTATGAGATAATCAAGTATAATTTTCAGAAGGAACTTACTTCTTTTCAGAATTTGAAACAATTAATAAAGAAATATTATAAACAAAGTAAAATATCCAGAGATGGGTTATAGGTTTTCTTTAGTGAAAGGTCTTCAGAAAATTTTCCTTCTCTACGTATATGATACAAGGGCACAAAGATAACAATCTTCAGTAAAACCCTCTTCCTCATCGTAAAAGGGTGGTGATTGGACTATTGGATTTGGCATAAGCTATGCAATATTCATATCGACAAGCTTTCGACTTTGAAATAAATTGATAAATGCATCGGATTCAGAACTTCTCAGTAACATCATTAAAAATATTTGAAATCCTCCTCTACGTTATCAAATGAAAATAGTAGGTATTGTTTGTCGTTGATGATTCTGTCATGTGACTAAAAATCAGAATGAAGCAATTGCCAGTTATTTCTGAATTTTCGTCAGTTGGTACGTAGAAAAGCATTCAGATTTTCCGAGAGCTACAAATGATTCGCTTCTAGATGGGAGTGTACACCCATAAATCTAGTTACCTACTTGTGTCTCCAACTAATGGATTTCAGTACTCGTAGTAATTCATGACTTGCAACGATAGGTGGCAATAATAGTTCAGATGAAAGTCGATGCCTTCTTGAGATCATCCTTTGTCTAAGATACAATCAGAACGAACTTGTTTCTCTAGATGTTTTGATACGATTTGGTTTGGATAGGAATGTCGCATTAAATAGATTAGAGACATTTTTCTAGGGATACAGTAAGTTGTAGTTTTGCCCAAATATCTGTAATTTTCGTATTTTGAGCAATGAGAGTTCTCAAATGACTATGTAGAAAAATTATTAGAGACGTTCGAAAATATTGAGAGCTATAGACTTTCGGTAGGATTATTCATTCAAGAATTTAGCTCTCCCATTCAAGCCTCAAACCCACCTTCAAAAGTTGTTAATTACTAGAACCTTTATGCGAGACTTCAACTTATCTGAAAGAAAAGAACAAGCAGACTACTACCTCACATTTCTTGTTTTCCACGTCAGAAAATATGTGAATCATATACAGGGTGTCACAAAATAGTATGTCACAACTTGAGGTAGTGAATCTACATGTAATTTAAAAAAAAAGTTTTTAAAAACATGAGTCCGTGAAAGCTTCGTTGTGGAGCTACAGGGAGAAAAAATTGTTTTTTTTTTCATAACTCTTGCAGTTTTTGAGATATTCAGTCCACATTCGGAATGCGAGTTATTTTCAACAGTCTCCATCTTTGTACGTCCTGAATCTCAACTAGAATCTTCAGGTTGTTTTCTTTTTCGGAGCCATGTCTCCTTTTTCCATCTCAATTTTTTTTTGGTACGCCACTGATCAGCGTAAAATCAATTTTTGATATATTCGCTCAATTAGAAAACTTTCTTGACATCTGTCATTTTTTCGTATCTCTAACCGTATTCGAGTGAAAAAATATTGAACGATTGTATGTTATTCGATTAATGAAAAAATAATAGAAATACTGGATAGGTCTGCCCAAAATTTGCTTTTATTTGATAGCTCGTCATCTGAGACTCAACTTAAGCTTATTCAATATCAAACTAAAAAAGAAGAGAACTTTTTAATCAAAAATGGCTAGAGATACGAAAAAAGTTTCTAAATTGAACGAAGATAACAAAAATTGATTCTACGCTGACCAGTGGCGTACCAAAAAAAGTTTGGGAGGAAAAAAGAAGACCCTATAGATTCTAGTTAAAAGTCAGGATGTGCAATGATAGACACTATTCAAAATAGCTCGCATTTAAAATTTGAACAGAGTTTCTCGAAAACTGCATGAGTTATGAAGAAAACCCCAATTTTTTCTTGAAATTATACGTAGATTATCCTCTTAAGTAGTTACATACTATTATGTAACACCCTGTATAGACTACCGATTTTGAATATGTAAATTTAGCATACCTTCTTGAAATCCCCAATAGAGATCAGCATATCTTAGAAATAATGAACTAATGTGTGAGATTCTCCAATCAATCAGATCAATCAGATCAGCATATCTTAGGAATAATGAACTAATGTGTGAAATTCTCCAATTTTTTTTTATTTAATACAACTATTATTTTTGTAACTATCATCATAATAACATAAAAAGCACAATCTCAACATCAGTCGAGTAGAGTGCTGATCAAACTGATCCGATCAACATTTCTCAAAAATATCAATGAAATCAAACTCGAGAAAGTTTCAGAACGACTGAAGACTCACTGATTGGAAACATCAAATAATCCGGCCACAACGACAAAGATCTCTGGCACACCATGAGAATATTCAAAGAAATTCTTTTATCGATACATGTTTTACATACAATCGATACAAGCACAAATGCGGAGTCTCCTAAATTCAGACTAATTATTGTGCAAACCACGAACTGTCACTACATATTATTTATTCGTGTTACAAATGTTATTTTCATTAACACACCACCCCACTTGGTATGGTCAGTTTGAGAAAAACAATAAAAACAGAGGCTTCTCAGAAAGGACCTGTATTTCCCTTCGGGTTGTCATTTGCAAAGATGGTTTCCAAAGTTTTGATCCTTGCTGTCTTTCTTTTTGGATATTGTGCGAGTGAAGATATTTATAGTTCTTGTCGCGATAGTTACCATTGTGTAGAAAAGAGGTTGGTTAAGTTAGTGGATGGTTTGGATGGCCAGAGCAATGTTTCGGTACTTGGGGATATGGTGACACTCAATAAGAATGAGGAACAATTTGAAGCTGCAAGAAGTGAAGAGGATTTGTTGGAGAGATGCGCAAGGTTTCTGGCAAACCATGAGATCCGATTGAAGTTGCCAACTAGCATTTCGAAGAATATGATTGAAGGTAACATTATTTTTTTTAGTGATAATATTCGAATCAGAAACCTTATCTAATGAAGAGCAATCAAGAAATTCTTGAGAATAGATTCATGGAAGCCTTATCAGAATAAAGATTCACATCAACAACGAATATCTATCTTCTCAGAAGGTTTTCAATTCAAAATCATCTTTTTTTCAAAAGCAGAGCAGATATCTTAATCTTACATGCAATAACTAATAATGATTCTTGCTCGATCGTAATACTATGATGCCTGACAATTTGGTGAATGGCATCTGTAGTATTATCATGAGTGAAGAGTGATTTCGAAGAAATATCATGAATGGAATTGTTCATTCATTAAAGAAAATGTTGATGGAAAAGTAATATTTCTTATTAATGTATGTATGGACTCTGAAGACATTTATGTTTTCTATTCGAAAAACATTCATTTCTCAGGATATCTTGAATTTGGAACTGAAACAACTGAAAAATTATGGTTACTCTGCCAGATATAAGACTGTTTTTTCAACATTCAATATGTTCCTCTAGAGTACCAAAAAACTTTCAAGGTTTTTACTTCCAGTCTCCGAAACAAAAATAATGAAAAAAATTTAATTAAGATGAAGTACACCTGCGAAAATCTTTGCACTTATTTGCTAGGAGCAAATTGGTTTTGAAAAATTATTGCCTTACAGTCAAATTCAAAAAGGAAATAAATGAAAAGGATAATTTAACGTTTCGATGTCTATCACACACCTTCTTCAGAAAAACTTTCGGAATTGTGTGTTTTTTTATTTGCAGTCAATTAGACTGCAAATGAAGAAGGTCTGAAGAAGGTGTCTGATATAGACACCGAAACGTTACATTATCCTTTTCATTTATTTCCTTTGTTAGTTTCACTGTTAGGCAACAATTTTTTCAAAACCAATTTGCTCCTGACAAATAAGTGCAAAGATTTTTGCAGGAGCACTTCATCTCAATTGAAATTTTTTTGATTATTTCTGTTTCAGAGACTGGGAGTGAAAACCAAAAAAGTTTTTTATAAATGCACAATCCTCCCAGATTATATATCAATCGATATGTTCCTCTAGAGTTTGCAATTATGAATAACATCTCGCATTTGAGAGTTCACACGTTCATTAGTTTTCTGTCTCATTAAACTATTTATGTTTATATGAATATTGATTCGAAACATAAAAAATCATCCACCTAGAAGGTTTACCAATTCTTTATATAATTGATTTAACGGTTTATAAGCAAATGGAGATATATTAATTTCCCAGTACAGATCTGAATACATTTTTTCGAAAGCGGCGAAAATATTCAAAAAAGCAGAGGATATTATTTTGATAACAATTCAGCTAGACAGAATGTTATGTTAAGAAGTTCAACAATGAGCAGATATACCCGCTTTTGTGCAATATGTGGCCACTCATCAATGATTTAGTTGCAACGTAATGAAAACCATTTTCAAAACTTTTCATTTAAGTTTTTCCGACTTGATCATTACAGCAGAAATATATCTGACTATTCATATTTTGCTCAAGTGTATTCATTCACTTTTAAACAACTGTCAACTCCAGTTAAGCTATATAAATTCAAATAATTCTATAGATTATATGGTCAACACATATTCTGGACGTTTTCTAGTAAATAGCGGGTCAAAAGAAATCTATAAATTATTCATCAAGAGATTTCGTAACATTTGAACTATCCCTTGAGAAATATTATCTCAAAAAAACTACCTTTGTAATTGAACTTTGGAAAAAAAATGCGGAGACCCCAACAGCCGGTTAGACGCGAAACCTCAAAATTCTGAAATCGAGTGTTTGCCTTAATTCCACTTTATAGATGAATTCTACCAGATGATTAATTCAAAATTCTAACAATTATACAGAGAATTAGTAGGTTTTCCGTTATCGTTTACAAAACAGTCAATAAATTAATCGATTCAAGTCTACTTTACATGGAAAATGTGTTACTCGGTCAGTAAAGCTAGCATTTGTAACACTAAACATCTCGATAATCTAATTCTCATCGATGTGAAGGCAAATTCCAATAGTATTCTAGCAATATTTATATTTTCCTCGAAATATCCTTCTGAAACTTGAATGAATATAATGCGTTCACTTTCTTAGGCTTGTTTTACATTTCATTGCAGAATTCATACCAGATAGTCTACACTCGTTTCGTAGCAAGATGAGTTTGTTACCTTTCTTGATATGCATTGCAAGAAAACATTGTTGGAATCACAAATGAAATTGACTATTTCATAAATTAAATATTTTCCGTAATACTCAAATTTGAAGTGACAAAATGATTGATGGTTTTCTTAATTATTTATATGTTTGAGATTACTTGTAGAGCAGTTATCACATTTCTGTATGGATTTGTTTCGTTGCTTGTGTGTATCATTGCAATATAAATTAAGATCGTGCAATGGTTTGGTGCAAATGTCAATTACTTGAATCCTTAAATAATTTCAAACGACTGGGTTGGACGAAGAGAGAAGACTTGAAATTGCTATGGATAGTTTCTGGTTTACAGCAATTAATCAATTTTTCTGTAATTTTCTGAATCAAACGTAGGTTCGAATATCATCTCGGTATCGAATAACTCTTTTTTGCCTTTTTCTGAATATTACGAATTATCAGTTGCTATTTGATAATAAGCAATGGGTTTCACAATATTCCATACAGATGTCAACAGAAAAAAAATTAAAAAAGGTGAATAATTAATGCAACCAGACTTCACATTAGATTGTGGTTTCGAATAGTTTGATTGAAAATGACGTTAACTAATAGTTATTTAATAAACTAGGTTGTTAAAGACAGCGTCTAATAGTCTCAAACTATTAACGCGTTTGCTCCACTCACGCGTTAATAGTTCGAGATCATTAGTCGCTCGATTAATAACCGAGATGATTACAATATTTTTCCGAAGATCTCAATATAAATTGTGTATGAATTCTTGATTGAAATACATTCTCATTTTGCACAATACTTACATTTGAAATGATAACATTTCTATATATCCATATTCCAGTAGAGTTTTGATATTTCTCGTAGTGCTTCTGATTACTTCGTGTACGGTTGCCATAAGGATTGCAAATTAAAATAGCAGAAATTAAGAATTAAAATGGGTCATTAATGATCAATTTTGATACATCAAAATTACCTTTAATTTTGAGATCGTCGGAAAAGAACTTTTCAAGTCTGAAGTAAGGTTTTCTCTTCTGAAGTTGAAGTTGATTGTGGTCGATTGACACTACTACCTTCTTTTGCACAGCAACCAATAAGGTCTCTTGTGCGTTAAAATACTGGAGCTACTTTTGCTAAAAAATGGACCTTCCTTCACAAAATTTATCATTATAATAGAGGACTTCGCTCTTATGTTGGCTGGCGTCAAGGTAGCGCCACCCAGTAGAGTCTGGTTTGCGCAAATACTTTGCATTAACATAATATGTACTACAAGATGATTTCTGGGTGCGATTCACATAACCTACAGATATTGAAGTTTTGCTTACCGATCTTGTGCAGGTGATATATCAGAAAACAGTGTCCAGTGAGAAAAAGCGCAGTAGGCAGATTTTACTCGTTTTCTTGACCACGATAGAGTCTTGAAAGTACAATAAATTTCTTTGCATATCTTTGAGTTTGCGTGTTAATGCAGTAAGAACTTTTCTCTCTTTTTTTCCAATCATCAACAACCGCCCTAATCAAAATGGGTGATACACAAAATGGGAACACAGGTCAGGTGAAGGGAATGTTCGCTGTCTTATTTCCTTCAATGTTCCGGTGGGTTCTGAAAATTATTGTGCTAGTGACTGACTAAACTCTATTTGAATCTCGAGTGGAATAAGCGAGTCTTATTCAGTAGTTTCAGAACGTTACTACTCAAAATAAAACTCCTCAAACATTCGGCTAAAACAATTGCACACTTGATCAAAAGCGAAAGTATAGCGTCTCTGTAAAGAAAGTCAGATACCCACAGCGTAATCCATCGATCGCTAGGAAAAAACTTCAACAATATCAAAAAAATGTACCAACCTGAACGAATGATTTGCCTGAGATAACTAAAACCACAATAAATCATCAGAATGTCCATTATTGAACAGTTTGAACTTGCATATTACTCTTATGTGCTGAAACCACAGGTGGTAGATGTGTAGGACTTAAAACTCAACATTTATGTCTTGACTTTCACTTTCCAATTTCTCTCGAAGAAACTCAACCGCTATGCTTCGAATTAGATTGTTGCGAATCTGTCAGTCGATCGAAAAAAAGACATCGTGGTAAAATAATGATGAATTCACTCGTGTGGCTCGTGCAGGTTCTCACATTTCTATACAATTACTCACACTTTCACGGTACAATAATAACGGATCTTTGGAAAACGTTCATTGATCGTAGTTCTATTTGATGGAAGATTCAAACTTAATTTTGTTTTACTTAGGTCTTACATCAAGATTAGTGTGATACGTTATATGAAATAGATGAAAGACTCATTGAATTTGTGAGTCTCCT
This sequence comes from Propylea japonica, assembly GCA_013421045.1. Taxonomy (NCBI): domain Eukaryota; kingdom Metazoa; phylum Arthropoda; class Insecta; order Coleoptera; family Coccinellidae; genus Propylea; species Propylea japonica. Next base: position 49,113,978 of record CM024245.1, read on the forward strand.
TCAATAGATTTCAGAAAACTCCAAAAATAAAAGGAAGAGAAGGCCAGTGACCTCAACAGAAAGAGGCCATAAACTCTATTTACAAGACATAATTAAAACACCATCAGACAGTAATTGAAGAGAAGACAGAACGCAGACAAAAATTTAAAGCCTGTCTGGTCTAGAACACTCGAATTTCTTGGGATCTTTATTACGGGAAAATCCCTGAAACTCTTGGTATTCAAGAACGGGCTGCACTTCCTCACAAGTTTTCTCAGAGGTCACTGCCGCCTCAGGACACACTTGATGGAACTAGATGTAGCCGTAAATAATTGATGCATAAAAGAAAAGGAGGAAAGTTCATATCATTTTGTAATGGAACATGGAAAGTAGTTCCTATGTTAGAAAATTATCAGAAAAAGTAATATTCCTTCATGAAACTATTACAGTTTCTGAGATTCATCTGAACACTGTATTTTTTTTGGACAGGGGTGATATTCACTCAGCTATTACGTTCTTTTGGATATATTCATTGATGAAGTCATCTTTCATGTTTGAATTTCGAACCTACTTTGAAAATTCAAAGTTTTCGAGGAATTCAACATAAAGAACGACTTCAAAACTTAAAATTTCCAGGGTGGATTCAAGATTTGAATTGAAAAGAAGATGAAACTGAATGATCTCAACCTTTTCAAGTTTGAATGAGCAATACATACGTGAAAAGATTAGGTTTCTTTCATTTGAATTTGAAAAGAAAAATAAGACAAGATAATAATTATCGATTGAAATATAATCTAAGAGGCTTCTGCATTTCTTAAAAAATTTATAGGTTGTCACTCCTAGTCTCTGAAACAGAAATAATTTAAAAAAGTTTAATTAAGATGAAGTGATCCTGCAAAAATTTTTGCCCTTATTTGTCAGGGGCGAATTGGTTTGGAAAAAATGGTTGCCTAACAATAAACCTGAAGAAGGAAATAAATGAAAAGGATAATGTAACGTTTCGGTGCCCATATCAGGCACCTTCTTGGGACAAACTTGTGAAATCTTCGGAATTGTGTGTTTCTTCATCTGCAGTCTAATTGACATTGAAAATTGTCAACACAGAGATGTTGATTAATTTAATTTTGAAATATCCTGATGTCATTTCTTTCTTCAATAAATCAATCCAAATACGATGTATTCCAACAGAACAATTGGCCAAATTATCTACTTCATCTAACAAAATACATGTGGATTCCTTAATTTTCCTTTTATAATTATCAGGTTCCGTCATAAGTATCTTTGTGTTGTTTCAGTTCATCATATGATCTCCGCTATTTGAACATACATGATCGGCGATTTGTGATCTTGTAATGTCTCTATTAACAATTGTTTGATTTTTGTGTCTCATTCGTTGATTTCGTTCTAGTTAAGAAAAAAGATAGTAGATAGACAAATAGCACCTTAAGACGAGAATGTATTAAAGAAATCAACAATGGCTTTGCAGTCCGGTAAAACGCAATACAAACAAACACCTGTAGAGCTAGAATTACATTAACACCTTCGACAATACTCTTTTAATGCGTATAGCACATCAGAAGACAAAAAATTTGAATCATCGACTTCAACCTATTTATTCTCTATGGCCATCAATCGATGTTGGTAATTCCATCATGGCAGAGTTCCCCTTACGAAAACATAATATTATTCAATAGGATCTAACGTGAAATCAATATCTCTAATATATTTAATTTCTCCACAGAATCCCGTAGCAGCAAAATCAAGAAAATACTTCTACCCCTCCTCGTTCTTCTGAAACTCAAGGGAGCTATCGTTATCACCGTAGTACTGGCAGTGATTGCCCTGATATCTTTCAAGGGCCTGGGTGCAAGTCTCATAGCTCTCGCAATTTCTGGAGCAACTGGATTCAAGAGCTTACTGGAGAACCATTCAGCAGGCAGCAAAGTGTATGAAGTCCTTCCATCTATTTCAGCACCTCATTGGAGCAGGGTTGGTGTAGATCCCATCTCTCCAATGTACCCTTCTGCGTTCGCGTAATTATGCGGAATATTTATTAATATTTATGTTATTTATTTTGGAAGTAATATATTTTTTCAGATATATTGTATTTATTCGAACTGTACTTTCTCATCGAATATCATCCCTGTTTTTTTACGAATAAGAACAGTCCTATTGTCCTTGGAAAGTCAAATCCAGGAACTTTCCCAGATGGATCCGTTATTAATTCTTCTTCTGAATATTGCATATATTCCACTCAGATACTAAATGGCTTCATCGCGTTCATTTATGTTCAGAAAATAATTGTACTAAAAAGGTTTATGTGATTTGAATCGGGGTAATTATTTTCGCTAATATATGATTATTTGAAATGAATTTCAGAGGAATGAAATTTTTTTCAACTACAGTGGAACTAACCTATAACGAAAGTGCTAAATCCGCGAAAAAAGTTTGTAAGACAGAAATTTCGTTATACAGAAGATTTGTTTTTATTCAGGAAATAGGAATCTTGGCTTCAGGACTGCTAATAGGATAAATAATACACTCAGTTGAAATTGTCGACGTTTCTATATTCGGCAATGTCGCAGTCGCACTTTACTGATCAATTTAAGTTTATCATTGAAACTTTTTAAGTACTTCCTTTTCGACATCTTCGCATTACTTTCACACTAGCGTAATGGTTAGATTTAAACCAAACAGCCAGGGGTGTATTTGAAACTGTTTCAGAAGGATCTCTCTGCCAGCCGTAATGATTTAGTTTAAGGTCGGGATTTATTACGTACGTCCGGAAAAATTTTGGAAAAACCCCACCCTTATATATACCTTCTTACCAATACCCATTCATAGAGTGATGTTCTTTGAATATTTCGTTATAGAGAGAATTTGCTTCGTTTTAGAGGGTGTTTTTAACATGGAATTTGGATTCAAGGTGCAATGAGTTGTACGAAATTCGTTATAGGTACAGACGTTCGTTATAGGGAAGTTTCACTGTATTCAAAGTAATGGTCTGCTGGCGAATATTTGGAGGATCAATGTTTGAAAGAAATGGCAACCTAGGAGTTGTTGCTGATTTTATTGTTTCAGTTACAATCATCATAGACATAGATAAGTTAAGTTGTGCATCAATTCATTGGCACTGTTGCGCCTAAGAGGTTAACAATATTAGGCAGTAGAGAAAACTAAGACAAGATAATTCTGCGTGGTGAATTTTTCATCCGATTGTATTTAGTAAAAGTAGGACCGAGTTAGCCTCCTCTACAATAGAAACAAAAGATATAAACCGAGAGGTTGAAAGAATGAGAAAGTCATCACAGATAACGTAAAGAAACAAGGAGGACATGAGTCAAATATAAATAGCACTTTAGGACTAGAATGTATGAAAGAAACCAACAGCTCATTCGCAGTCCAGTATTTGGATGGAGATGGAATGCAATGTAAACAAACACCTGCAGAGGTAAAATGATCACCAGAGAAAGTAACACATCCGAATTCTGTCGCATAAAACTCGTCGTCCTCTTTTTCAATTAGTCGATAGACAGAACTCTGGAATATAGAGGTAGATCCATGTTTCAACCATTTCAACATACCGACAGAAGAAAGAATCATTTTCATTTCGTAAAAACAAATGAGAACAGTTTTTGGATTCATAGGCGTTCATATTGTGATTAATGTAATGATACAATTTTCAGAAAAAACGTACGAGATCAGGAAAAATCAATAAATATGTCAAGATAATTACTTTTCTATTTGACCGATTAACTGAAGAAATCACTTCACTTTGACCGAATCGACCAAAAGGAACGCTGCGTTACTGATTTTGCATCAGTTTGGAAGTGTTGAAGCGGCTAATAGAAAGATCGGATAGTAGAAATACAGCAATTTTTCATATAAGATGGAAGGAGTAAAGACTATCGCTAGTATATAATATAGAAGCCTCCTCCACAATAAAAACAAAAGATACGTAGGAGAAATGAGAAAGTCATCACAGATATATAAGATAACATAAAGAAAACAACGAGGACATAAGTCAAATAGAAAGATCACTTTATGACTGAATTGTAAGAAAGAAACCAACAAAGACTTCGCAATACAGTGTTTGGACGAAGACGAAACGCAATATAAACAAACAAACACCTGCAGAGCTAGAATGCCCACTCAGAATGACCACCAAAGACATTTCCACCTCCGACAATACTTACCATATCCTCTTCGTCCCAACTATAAAACAAGTTGTTCACCTCCTCTGCGGTTTTACTCCGTTGCTCTCGTTCAACGTCTTACTGACCTACTGCAGAAGAGCTACTTCCTGCCCCTGACCTACTTCAAGGCCGCATTTCTCCTCATGGCCATGGGCGTGAACGCACCAAGCACTTGCCGCATTCCCTGCTCTTGTACCAGTCTCACCTTCGCTTGAGTTCTCAGGTTAACAGTGCCAGTATCTACTACGTTCGCTACCGACATTGTTCGCATTTCTCCTAGAATTCTTCCTACTCGGTTGTCACTTTATAAATACGAGGTGGGCGATCCATAACTTTCCATTCCGAATTTTGAGCTTTGGGATGGAATAACGAAGAAACGCTCCCCTAGCTGCAACCCCTCACAGCTCTCATGTTTTAATAGGGAGAAGGGGTCGAGCAGCATCTTGTTGGAAAAGCAATTCAATTTCCTGCATCAGTGTATTTTTTTGTCATCGCTTCATCATTATATAGAGTGACTCAGTATTCCATCAAAAACAACTTTCCACCCTGAATTTTGAGCTTTGGGATGAAATAACTATAAAACGCTAGTACAGGTCAAATTCCATTAGGAGGGGGACAAATAAAGATGTTCGAATCAGTTTGATATCACCACCCCTAAAGCCGCAACCCCTAACAGCTCTCATTTTTTAATAGGGAAAAGGCGTTGAGCAGCATCTTGTTGGCAATTCAGATTCCTGCATGAATGTATTTTTTCATTGCTTTATTTGAGACATTTCTCCTAGAATTCTTTCTACGCGGTTGCCACTTTATACATACACGGTGGCCCATCCATAACTTTTCACCCCGAATTTCGAGCTTTGGGATGGAATACCAAAAAAACGCTCGGACAGGTTAAATTTTGTTGAAAGAGGGACAAATAAGGGTGTTCAAATGAGTTTGATATCACTACCCATCTAGCAGCAACCCATTACAGCTCTCATTTTTGTATAGGGAAAAGGAGTCGCGCAGCATCTTGTTGAAAAGGCAATTAAATTTCCTGCAACAGTGTATTTTTTTGCCATTGCTTTATAATTATACGGAGTGACTCAGTATTCCATCAATAACAACTTTGCACTCTGAATTTTGAGATTTGGGATGGAATAATTATAAAACGCTCGGACAGGTTGAAAAAAGGACAAATAAGGATGTTCAAATGAGTTTGATATCACTACCCCTCTAATCGCAAACACTAACAGCTCTCATTTTTGAATAGGGAAAAGGCAATTTCCTGGATAGGTGTTTTTTTCCATCGCTTAATTTACAGAGGGACTCAGTATTCCATCAATAATTTTCACGCGCCGAATTTGAATCTTTGAGATGGGAAAACACTCGAACAAGTCAAATTTTATTTACAGGAGGACATGTTAATGTGTTGAAATGAGTTTGATATCACTAACCCTCTAACCGCACGATTTACTTTGTGTAAGAATACACTCATGCAGGTAATTGAAATGCCTTTCCAACAAAATGCTGCTGGGCCCCTTATTGTATCAGTATCACCCTCGCATGAGTTCTCAAGTTAACAGTGTTAGTAGTACTACGTTCGCTACCGACTGTGTTCGCAATTCTCCTATAGTATTTGCTACGCGGTTGCCAAGGTATAATAATATCTACATATGTTGATAAGATCAAAGAGGTTGTCTTTGCCAATTTGACTTAGGTCACTTGTTATTGGGGATCTCAATGAATTCTATTGAATTATTTATTATTAAATGAATTAGTAATTGACTCATCGTTTTCAAAATACTTAATGAATTTGCGTTTTGCGGACTTCCGTTTTGTGTTACCCTACTCTTTCTTGTACCAGTCTCAGCTTCGCTTGAATTTCCAGGTTATAGTACTATGTTCGCTGCCGACAGTGTTCGCATTTCTCCTAAAATTATTCTTACGTCGTTGCCACTCTATATATACTCCGTTCACATATTTATAGTATTCCTTTTGAAAAGTTTCTAGCTCCTGAGCTGTTCCAGTACTTGTGCGTAACAAATGGCAAGCCGTATTTCGAGCTTTTGAGCTACTCAGAAGCACGAAACTCTTCGAAACGAATGGGCTGATTATTGAGCACAAAGTGGGCGTTTGTTTATTCATCTGAAGTTGGCAGCATTTACTGTTATAACATACAATGAAGTAGACGCTTTCGAGTTTAGATCAGAGAACTCCGTGATTTATGCAACTTTTTCGTGATACTGAAAACATTGCGTATCAATCTGACAAGAAAATAAACAATATAACCTAAAATTTTAATATACACAGTGGAATATGCCAAATTTCCATCTACTACTTTGTGGTCAATAATATCTGAACGGAGTATATATAGATGAAAGGTATAACAGTGTATTATGATAAGACCATGTCTTTGCCTTTGTGACTTATTTTTGGGATATCAAAGAATTATATTGCATTATTTATCATTGAAAGAATAAGCTATGGCCATATTGTTTTCTAAAGATATTATGAATTTGTGCTAGTATCACCTTCACTTGACTTCTAAGGTTAACAGTGCAAGTACTCCGTTCGCTACCGACGTTGTCCACATTTCTCTTAGAATTCTTCCTACGCGGTTGGCACTATATATGTAGATGAAAGGTATTTTTATACTCTTGTCTATGATGATAAGATCAAAGAAGTTGCATTTGCCAATTGTGACTTGGGTCACTTGTTATGGGGGATAATTTCATTGAATTATTTTTTATCGAATGAATCAGTGATTCTCCTATTGTCGCAAAAGATAAAAAGAATTTTTGCCCATCGCTAGAATATTTTTCGCCATTACTGACACAATTTCCTGAAAAAAAGTCAAGATTTCCTGCTGTGAAGAAATATCTTTTCCTCGCAGTTGTAAGGGCCGCATTCATAGTCATCCCTCAAGGTAAGGATGAGTATAAGTGTGGGTGTCAGATCGCCAGCGATTTTTGCCAGCCTCAAATTGAGGCAAGGCGCTAGCACCCATGAAATGAGTATGCTTTATAAAACGGTTACAGCTACTCAAGGGCGATCTAACACTCACACTCACCCTAATCTTGAGGGATAACTATGAATATGGCCCTTAGTATTCCACATATCGAAACGTTTATATACATTTCCGTACTTTTCTCCTGATTTCTAAGGCAAAATTTTCGATGAGGAAACCATCTCTTCGTTTTACTTTCGAGAACACCAGCAATTAAATTCTGAAGCGTCAAGTTTGATAGTATTCAAATAAATAGAAATTCAGACAATCATTTGTTTGGGAATTATTTTTTGAAATTAATTATTCACTATCAAATTTTTGAAGCATTGCGGAAAAATACCTCGTAGGAAAACCACATTTCTGGACTCCACATTCGCCAAGAAATGTTAGGCTTTTCCTACCTGGTAAGCAATAAAGGTACCTACGTATACTATTGTAATCTTGGAAAAGAAGCAGTAAGATCAAGAAAATACTTCTGCCCACACCTGTTCGTCTAAAACTCAAGTGAGAAATAGTTATCACCGTAGTATGGGCAGTGATTGCCCTATGCCCTGATATCTTTCAAGGGTCTTGGCTCAGGTCTTAAAGCTATCGCAATTTCGGAAGCTGTTAGATTCCAGAGCTTACTAGAAAACCATTCAGCAGGCAGCAAAATGTATGAAGTTCTACAATCCCCCTCAGCATCTCATTGGAGCAGAGTTATCCTACGATTTTACCTTAGAATAAGAGAAAAACAACTTCTGATACGAAAACATTGGCAGCCTGTATCTTTTGAACGAGGCAGACCTTTGATTATGAAAATTTCTCGACTCAAAATCGCTGAAAGACGTAACCATTCGTGTTTGTCGAACTATCTGCATAAAACACTGTGTTCTCCTATTTAGCAGAAAGATATCTGTTTACTATAAATAGATATTGTTAGAGCATCCATATTATTGTTATAATCCAAGTTCCATTACAATAATTTCTCTTAACTGGTCAACTTAAATGGAGCTGAAGCTATTCAGTCACGTAATTATAAAAAGGGTGAAAATTTCAATCGATTCACTGCTGCGATGCTCGATAGTCGATAGTTCTCTTACTTTCTACAGCTGTATCCGCCAAGAGATGCAGTTTTTCTACGTGCATGAGATTCTTTGTTTTCAAGGAGCGCCAGGATGCTAGATATGTACAGGTCTGGATTAGATCAGATTGAGAGTGGACATGCAATGACTTTCATAAAACTTATCAATAGAGCATTTTGATTTGATCAGAAATTCACACTTTAGCCTTACGGAGTATCTTACACATACTTGGCCAATCACAAAGGCAAAACGAAGAGTTTATACAACCAAAGATCCGGTATTGATTTCCTTAAGAAAATAGAATTTTGGAATGAATAAGCTTATGGCGAATATCTTGGTGATTTCTCAGTTGTTTTCGTAAATTTTATTGTTATTTGCAATAGCCTAGCTAACAACTTTCACCACTCTCCATGACCGCACTTATTTCTTGCAATATTTTAATTTTTCGCTTAAAAAATTGGGAACATAACTTTTCAGTAGAAGAAGTTTTAAATAAGTTGATTGATTTTGGAAAAATATAGAAATTATTAGATATTGAATGTTCAATAATTAAAGTTAAACTCTTCAAAAAAAGGTAAATTCAAAATAACTTTCGGTTTTTCGTGATGACTATGAAATTTTTCACACTTCGAAAGCTCAAAAGTTTTCTATTTATTTCAATTTTATCAAGTTAAAATTCATTTAGACTAAGAATAAGTTGCAGAATACAACATTAGTTACCTAGTTTGTAGTATTATGCCACAAACAGAGAAGTAACGACGGTTCGAAGAAAAAATTCCAGGTGATTCAAAGAAAAAAAAATAACGTAACATATTTGAACTACTGTGACGTAGCAACTTCCCAGGAAAACCCGAACCTTGCCAAAAATCCTGTCGATCCATGAACCAAACATCCTGAATAGTAAAATATTTGTCGTCTGATTTTATCGATAGTAAAAAATTCTGCAATATAATATGACGAGCCGCTTCAGAAGCATAAATGTTTTTAATACTAAACTGAATTCCACGAAACTATAGGTACACAGGTATTCGTAACGTTATTAAGCTGCTAAATATACAATTTGGGTCGGAAATGTTAATTTCAAAAATGAAAAATTCAAATTTTACCTAGGCCAGTTTTTTGACCAATTTGGTTCTTATTACAGCTTAGCCGAGATTTATGCATAGATCTACCACGAAAATCTCAAGACTTTAGCTCACTGATTTCCAAAGTTAGTGTGTTTAAAGTAGTACAGATTACGATCAGACATAAATACTTTTTTTGGAATCATCTTTCATTTCAATTTAGATATGCAAAAATGAGGAAAGTTTGGCAAAATATGGGGAAATTTATAAAATATCAAATTATTTCGTTCCACAAATCTAACAGTTAATTTTGAATAATATACAGGGTGTTTTTGAATTGATACGGAAGATTTAAGGGGATGATTCCTCAGAATATTTTATGGAAGAAAGTTGCCATAAATGTAGTTCTTGAAATACATTGGTTCCAAGATACAAGGTGTTGAAATTTTACTCAAAAACTGATTTAAAAAGCGGTATGCCACTGAGATATTTTAAACTAACAACTATTTTTGAATTCTACGTTCAATTTGTGATAAAAAAAAATCTCGTCTGCTTCCTTTTCGTGTGTGGTGCCGTTGTATTCAAGAAAACTAAACATCTTAATGCGTATTTGTCGTTACTTTAACACATTATGTAGTAGAGATACTATGTATAGTCCGTTCACGAAAGGTTGAGCCGTCGGTTGGCCATGGAAATTTGGCATATTCCACTGTGTATATTAAAATTTAGGTTATGTTCTTGTCAGATTGATACGCAATGTTGTCAATGTTGCATAGAGTTGTCTGATAACTCGCATTCTCGTCGAACGAGGCCGGTTACATTCGGCAACGTTGACTTTATTTTACGTTATGACAGCAAATACTGGCAACTTCAGATAAATAAAAAAACGCCTACTATGTGCTCAACCTTTCGTGAACGGACTATATAGATGTTATTGTTTTACATAAAAATCGAGCCCCACACGAAAAAAACGCTTGGAAGATTTTTCGTCATAATTGAACGAATAATTCAAAAATAATTCTAAGTTCAGAAAATCTCAGTGGCGTACCACTTTTTCAGTCAGTTTTCAAGTAAAACTTCAACACCCTGTATCTTAGAAACAATGCATTTCCGGAACTACCTATTCATATAATATTCTGAGGAATCTTCCCCTTAAATCTTTCGCATCAATTCAGAAACCAGTTGAAACGTAAATGAATAAAAAATATTCTATGGAGATCCTAGAGCCCCCGCTGGGTTCACAAGCACAAGGCACTGAGTCAAATTAATGTACCGGGTGTCCTAAATTCGTTGTCTAGTGAGCAGATCTCAGAAACCCGATGTGCTAGAACAAAATGCAATCAAGAAAAACTTATTATTTCAATGAACTCTACAGAAAAAGGTATAATGTTTTAGTTCCATGTTTATAACTTCAGTAATAAAGGAGTTATGAGAACTTTTCATTTGACGCCATTTTCCAATTTTCTCTAATAGGTCGAAAACGGTTTGACTTAGAAGGTTGCGGTTTTCAACAAATGAATTCTCTAAAACACCTGGTAGATAACAATAGCATTGAGTTTTACATGGGTTGCTGAGAAGAATATTAAAGAATACAAAACGTAGCAACAAAATTTGATTACCTACCTTACCAAAGTAAATTCAAAAAGTTGAAGATGATATACTTATTCGAAAACTCAAAACCATATTTTGACTTCCCTCCTTGCTTATGAGATATATTCCTGCATTGAGGTATTTCTAATGATTAAACAATATTCGAATTCCATCCAGTATCAATCGATTGAACTATTTCTTCCAATTAGCGTGCGTGTCCATAATATATGGTTTACTGTCAATACTAATATGGTCTAACTGCAACCGCCTCAAGTTTCCCGTTCAAAGCACAACGAATGCAGAAATGCATTTGATCTCCTTACCCAATCAAAAAAATACAACTGGAAGGATGTGAAATTAAACACACCAGACTAAAAAGTTAACTAGTGCAGTGATAGTAAATTTCTCATCTTTCCTTCAGACAGGCCGAACCAGTTCTCCTTATTATTTCATATTTTATTTTTCTTTCGCTATGCAGGAGTAATTATTCAAGGGAAAGATCTTAATTTTTCAATCTACTTCTATCTATACGTATATAAATGAACTACCGTCGAATACAGCCTTAGTTGCAACCTTGTAGCCGCGTAGCCGAAGATGTCAAACATACATCTAGTGGTGTTTTTAGTTATCTCGGTGGTTCTGGTGGTGAGAAGTGATGACGTACCATCGCCAAGTGGTAGTGAAACCAGGAAAACTCTCCAAAAGGACTGTGCGAACTCTTACACCCCCACGTGCTTGAAATTGGATATTGTTTCTTGGGTAGATCGATTAAACGAAAATGGCGACGTTGATGTGTGGCCAGGAGTTTCTGTAGTTCGCGAAAACGGTAGTGAACAAGCGAATACGGCAGATATCGTGGCGGAGCTTGCCAGAGATTTTCCAAACGACGCTGACGCCCGGTTAGACGCCTTCTTGATGAAAAAAGTTACGGGGTACCTGAACAGTCATTCCGTGAGGTTGAATTTGTGGAACCAGAACCAAATGGTTGAAACAGGCAGACAGAAGGGAGGAAACAAGAATGGGGGAGGCGGTGGTGGAGGAGGAGGAGGTATGATGATAGCTGCTGGTGCAATGATGAAAGGAACACTGTTGGCATTAGCTCTGGGAGGATTGGCGGCCATAGCAGGAAAAGCGTTGATGACAGGTGTTATTTCTCTGATGCTCTCAGCTATTATTGGTTTGAAATCCTTGACTCATGGACATAAATCTACAACATATGAGATCGTTGCAAAGCCGATCTACAGTCACTCGAATACCCATTCGATTTCACACGATGAGCATGGAGGTTATGGTCATTCTGGTTATAGTAGAAGTTATGATATGCCACTTCCTCTGGGACTACAGAATGATTACCAACCGAAGTGAGGGTGTCATCTTCAGTTTTACCAAATATTAATTTATTTTAATTTATTCCATTGAACTGTTAATTATTCAAATATAGTTTTTTACCGTGTTTTTTGCTTACCCATCTTTTCATTTTCATAAATTCATCTACATTATAAGGAAAGAAAGTTTAAGCCATTCGTTTGGATATGTAGGTACATGTAGGTATAGCCTATTCGCTTTGAAGAGTTTCGAGCTCCTGAGTAACTCAAAAGCTGGAAATACGGCTTGCCATTGGTTGCGCACAAGTACTGGAACAGCTCAGGAGCACGAAACTCTTCAAAACGAATACTACATATAATAGTCCGTTCACGAAAGTTTGAGCGCATGGGCGTGAGTTTATTTATCTGAAGTTGGCAGTAATTGCTGTCATAACGTAAAATAAAGTCAACCTTGCCGAATGCACTCGGCCTCGTTCGACGAGCGTGCTAATTATCAGAGAACTCTATGCCATATTGACAACATTGAGTATCAATCTGACAATAAAATAAACAACATATCCTAAAATTTCAATATACACAGTGGAATATGCCAAATTTTCATGGCCAACCGACGGCTCAACCTTTCGTGAACGGACTATATTCATTATTTTCATTAGGTTATTGTTGGTGTCAATTATTATAACCTCAGACTCGGCATGGAGAAATTTCCAGTGTTTTCTTGTCAAAAGGCAACTAAAAAACTTTGGTCAAATTATCTGAGCTGTCAGCCATTTTTAAATACAGCCTTGAGAAGAATTTATTATATGCCTGTGAAATATAGATTTACCACACAATATACAGAGTGGAACACAATGGAAGGTAGGTTTCGTTGAATAAATCTAACGCATTGGTAGGTATCTGGTTTTGCGCGCTCGTTCCTTAGAGTACGGTCAGCCAAATTGATTGATTATGATCATACTGATTACTCCAAAGCTTCTTTAAAGTCACTTAAAAGCAATCAAGCTTATGAGAATTAAGGAATTCAGTTGTGTTTTGAGTATTTTTTATACCTAACTCTGTGCTAAGGCAACGTCAGGCTCAGCAAATAGTCTCAATTGAATTTTCTGCTGTTTTGTTTCCCATAGAATTGCAAATTTGAGTAATACTTCCCAAAATTTTATAATATCCTTCAGATGTAAAAATATATACAGAGAACTTGAACAAATTATACCAAATAGAATTCTTTTGAAATGGTGTTTCATCGAAATACAAATACTTGTTACAGAAAGCGACCCTTAAAATCCTCTGCACTTACAAAGTCAATTGCCAAAATTAATTCCTTGCTACGCTCTTGCCCAGGCATAATGGACTTATCTATACCAGCGTTTCTTCCAATCCTCGAAGCACTTCTGAAATGCACTTTTCGTTATTCGATTCAGACTTTCTCTCATCAATTGTGGCGAAACGTTTTCCTTACATTGATCTCTTCTGTTTCGGGAATAGAAAAAAGTAGCAGGGAGCCAAATCTGGTGAACAAGGTGGTAACTGGTTGAGGCAGTTGAACAGTTTTGTTTTTGGTCATAAAATACACACAGCCCGTGAATCTTCAGAATTCGCCATTTCTTTTAGGAAGACCTCTTTTAATATACGACATACACTTCTAAAAATGTTTACTTGTAAAGAGTTTTCCAATATTTTGAAGAAACCCAAGGTTTGTCCATTCCTCGACGTCCTTTGGAATTAGGCGCTATCGGTAGATGATTAATGGTTTTTTATGGCCGAAATTGGATAGTATTGATATGGACAACGTTTACTTTCAACAAGGCGGCGCTTCGTGCCACACAAGCTACGAAACCATTGATCTTTTGCGGGAAAAGTTTCCGGACCGTGTTTTCTCTCGAAAAGGTGATCACAACTGGCCACCGCGATCTTGTGCCACCTTGCGATTGTGTACGACTTCCTTTGGGGCTACAAGAAAGATCTCGAAGATGAAATTCGTGAGGCTATCAAGGACATAGGGCAGCCACTTTGCGATTTGGTTATGGAAAATTTCATTAAAGGAATATGATCCTGTAAGCGTGGTCGTGGTGGTCATTTGCCTGATGTTATTTTCTACTATTAACGTCATAGCTTCTTCTAATCGTACCTTTCGTCCACTAGACTTTCAAACAGTCATTGTCATCTCAACCTTTCTTGCAATGATCAGAAGTCGAAAAAAATTAATGCCCCTTCTCTCAGAATTTCAGTCATGAAATCTGCCTTATTATTTCTGCAAGGAAGATTTATTTTATTGGATAATAATTCACAGAAATAACTGAAGAAAGGAGAATGTATTCTTTAGCTAGGTACTCCGCAACATGAATTATGATTGGGTTGATGAGTTTGCTGAACCATCTTTTTGCAGTAGAGGTCAAAATGAAACCAATTGATCTGCTTCAAATAAATTGAATACCTTCAACTCGGTTCAAGGACCTTAACGTCCGGTTCCTGTTTGTCAATGTTTTGACGTACCAAATGTCGAATGAGAAATGAAGAAATAGAATTTATTTTCAAGTAAATATAAATTATTGTTTTCCCAAGAAAGAAGTTTATGAACTAAATCAGGAAAGAAACCACTCAGCATAAATATAGATTAAGCCACTAGCTACCTATAAAAATTTGTCTTTATAATGTTTTAGTTTCAACTTTATAGCACAAACAGACTCTGAGATGATGACCAAAGGACGATAGAGTATATCGGTAGCGACATAATTAATTTCTTGAGAAAGATGTCCGCAATGTGCCATTCCTTTTTCTCTTTCTCATTGGGTTGAAAAGTTGTAGTTCAGGGATCACCAATTTTGGCCACCTGTATAGTAACATGTGTCCAATTTCGAACATAAGTAAACGTATCTCTTGTAATTCCGCTATTTATCATAATTATCATAAAAAATATCAGGGATGACTCCATTTAATTCGGAGAGCATGCATACATAGAAACAAACATTTCAGAAACGCCCTGAGCAGGTACCTTTGAGCGTGATGCAGCAATAATGCTATCACCTCAAAATTTTGTATAGGAATTCATGCTAGTAAATGAATGCAAAATCTCAGCACGGTTAGACTTATATTCTGGAAATCAATCAAAAATTTAAACATGTAAAAAAATTTAATTTGATGGTTCAGATAATGCGATCCTCTTGAAAGTTTGCATGAACATTCAGTATATCATACTCCATTCACAAAATAAATTTCACTGGAATCGGATGTCTTGTTATGGAAATATAAAGATTCTTTTTTTCAATATTCCAATTGAATTTTCTTTGGTTCTGTGAACACTTTCGGCACAAAATTGAATGAAGGTTATTATGAGCATCTTGCTTGTGGCCGCAAATTTCATTTAGATTGGTTTCGTTTGGTCTGAGATATTGAGGTAAAAAATTTTGAATGGCCATATTTTATGGAACACTTGTACGATTTGTCTGGGTAACGAACTCAACCGCGGCATTTGGGAACCAAACTCAACCTGAAAATCTCAAGTCTCTAGGACAATCCCTTCGAAAGTAATCGTGCAAACAACCAGACGGCCCTACGGACAGATTTGAATTTGACCACTGATTCGTCATTAGGGAGTCGAACCCTATCTTCTTAGGCCATTTTCGGCTCAAAATTCGAAAATAACAGAGGCAAAACGTTATAGCACCCGTTCAAGTAAAACGATCGCTCAAAAATTAGCTGCGATATTAATTAATCCTTCAATGTTTCAATTGTTTACATATGGTTGCTGCTGTCCAAATTTCAATTCAATATCAAATTAGGCAGCACATCCTGTATAATTGTCTGGGCAAATGATCAACTCCAGTGAAACCAAAAAACTCTCACGAAAGTATTGAATTAATCGGATCGGCACGCCATGCTCTCTCGGCCACAACCGCAAAAAAATTGTTTTGCTTTTCCATCATTCTCCTTGGGCTACCAACTTGGTTATTCTCGATATTCAAAATTACGGTTTTGTCGCGGGCTATCACATACCTTCAAGTGAGAATAACTGCCTAAGTATTACATCTAACTGAAAATAAGTAGTTCAGCAGCGATGATAATCCAGCAATTATTCTTATATTTTGTTTCACTTTGGTTATTGGTCGCCCTGTCACTCACATTTACTTCTTCTTGCTCCATTAAATTTCACGACGACGTTCGGCTTAGATCATAAAATGTACTTTTTTCAATCAAATTCTCTTACTATATAAACTGCGGACACTGGGTAATTCGGCATCAGTTCGAAAAAGTCCTTTCATCTATTCAACATGCACAAGTTTGCGTTTGCAGTATCGTGTGTCGCGATTGTTTTGTTAGTGAGTGTCCATTGTGAGGAAAATGTGAAGAATGAAAAACTGTCGAGGAACTGCGGAAATGCTTACAGCATGACGTGTCTAAAACTTGATATTGTTTCGTTTGTGGATAAACTGAACGAAGAGGAACAATTCTCAGTTTTTCCGGGAATCAGTTTGGTCAAGGAAAACTCGACTTCTCCAGCTAATACTGCAGATATGGTCTCGGAGCTTGCTCGAGAATTTCCCAACGACGCTGAGGCCAGACTCGACGCTTTTCTCTTGAGGAAAATAGGAGGATATCTAAGCAGTCATTCGATAAGGTTGAACCTTTGGAACCCATCTGCATCTGACAACGAAGTGGCAGAAGGAAGAGGCAAAGATAAGAAGAATGGAATGGGTTATATTCTTGCAGCAGGTGCAATGATGAAGGGTACCCTGATGGCTATTGCGATGGGAGGGTTGGCAGCCCTGGCGGGAAAAGCTCTGATGACCGGTATGATTTCCCTGCTGCTATCGGCCATAATTGGTTTGAAGTCATTGACAAGTGGTGGCGGTAAGTCAACGACATACGAAATTGTATCCAAACCCGTGTATTCTCATACCAATAGTCATTCTACAGAGGAACATGGAGCTGGACACTACAGCTATGGACGAAGCTTGGATGTTCCTTTACCTATTGGCCTACAGAGATCTTACAGCAACTCATGAGTTTGGACCTCTCTGTCTTCCTATTATTTATTGTATAGTATTTATGATTAGATACCAAATAAAATGGCTGAAACTGAATATTGATTCTTTAGTTATTTTCACTACTATAATTCGCAGATTTGTACCTATTATCTTTTACGAATGTCACAAGTTTTGCATCTACCTTTTGAATGATTCAAATAAAGCAATGCTCGTGTGGTAAAGACACATTGAAATATCTGTGGTATATGCAGTTGGAAATTTCAATAGGATGCGCTCAACAATGATCTATTTCCGAGAATGGTGATATGCTTGATGAGATGTCTGTGGAAAAAAATTAAGAGACATGTCAGTATTAATACAATGATATTAGAGGATGTCACACTTGAAGCAAGTGTGATTTTTGACCCTAATCATCGATTTAACCTGTTGAGCAACCGATGAATAAGTTTAAAAAAAATTACTGTACCCAAACTGTGGGTTTTGCAAATAACCCAGTATCTTTGGAACTGATAGCGTAAGGGAACAAAAGAAACTCGGTTTTTGAAAGACATATCGATAACATGCACTTACCCTTATTTCAGAATTAAACACAAAAATTTCAATTCAGCTCGAAAAATCTTTTCATCTATACAACATGCACAAGTTTGCGCTTTCAGCATCGCGATTGTCCATAGCGGTGAAAATGTGAAGAGTGAAAAACTGTCAAGGAATTGCGGAAACTCTTACATCTTGACGTGTCTAAAATTTGATATTGTTTCGTTCGTGGATAAACTGAACGAGGAGGAACAGTTTTCAGTTTTTCCGGGAATCAGTTTGGTCAAGGAAAACTCAACATCTCCAGCTAATACTGCAGATATGGTCTCGGAGCTGGCTCGAGAATTTCCCAACGACGCTGAGGCCAGACTCGACGCATTTCTCTTGAGGAAAATTGGAGGATATCTTAGCAGTCATTCGATAAGGTTGAACCTCTGGAACCCATCTGGATCTGACAACGAAGTGGCAGAAGGAAGAGGCAAAGATAAGAAAAATGGAATGGGTTATATCCTTGCAGCAGGAGCAATGATGAAAGGTACCCTGATGGCTATTGCGATGGGAGGGTTGGCAGCCCTGGCAGGAAAAGCTCTGATGACCGGTATGATTTCTCTGCTGCTATCGGCCATAATTGGTTTGAAGTCCTTGACAAGTGGTGGTGGTAAGTCAACGACATACGAAATTGTATCCAAACCCGTGTATTCTCATACCAATAGTCATTCTACAGAGGAACATGGCGCTGGACACTACAGCTATGGACGGAGCTTGGATGTTCCTTTACCTATTGGCCTACAGAGATCTTACAGCAACTCATGAGTTTGGACCTCTCTATCTTCCTATTATTTATTGTATAGTATTTATGATTAGATACCAAATAAAATGGCTGAAACTTAATGTTGATTTTAAGTTATTTTCACGATTCTTATCCATAGAGTCAAAACAAAAGAAACACTTTCCCAAAAAAAGTAGTTGGTTAGTTTAGTAGAAAGTTAGTTAGCACATTCAACCTGACGAAGTGAAGATGTAATTGACGAAACTATTGAGAATAAAATAAATAAACTATTGACGAAAACAAAGGCCGTGCAAGGCCTGTTTCACCCCTTGCTGATATAGAGAGCGGATTATATGCAACATAGAAACGTTGTTATATGCATGCAAATATGCATGAAAAATGCTTGAAATATGCACGAAAATAGGCAAGATATGCACGACAATATGCAGAATATGCAATATTTAATAATGAATTTAAGGAATTCAAAAATAGAAAAGTAATTTTTATTTCGAATTCAACATATTATGACTTATAATTATATGGTATTTTAATTTAATTTTATATAATATTTTTGTAAACGTTTTCAATTTAATATTGTTCCAAATGTTCAATTGTTGAATTTTGTCTTCGATCATTTTGAACAAGTGTATCTTGTATGTGGAAAAGGTTCGCTCCACATCCACGGACGTAACTACGGAGAATTTGAACCTTGGTGCTATGTTCTCCCTTATAATTTCAGGTAAAACTTCTGCGTCATTAATAAAACTCTCAATAAGAGACAAATCTGGCTTTCCTTTCAAACTTTTCTTGAAGTTTATTTGGAAATGCCAATGGCAACGTGGAGTTCATTTGGCGTATTTTACTCCACTGACGCAGCTAGGGAGGGGGCTTTGGGGCTGCAGCCCCCTCCCCCCAAAGATTCTATAACAGTATCAATTTTTTCTGAGTTCATTTTTTGTATTTGTTGTATCATCAAGAATTGTTCAGTTCAGCCCCCCCAAAACAAAATCCTGGCTGCGCCACTGTTTTACTCATTATTTGGATACTTTCGTAGCTCGCGGCTACTAATACTGCGTTCCGGAATGCGATAAAAGTGATACGCAAATCTGACTAAAGTCACAATTATTCGTATCATCAACTCAATAGACCTCATATTTTGTGGAATTTGGTCGGATTCAGCACTTTTATCGCATTTCAGAACGCAGGGAAGAAAATATGTACCGAAAATATAGTCCGTTCACGAAAGGTTGAGCACATAGTAGGCGTTTCTTTATTTATTTGAAGTTGGCAGTATTGACTGTTATAGAGTAAAATAAAGTCAACGTTGCCGAATGTACTCGGCCTCGTCCGACGAGCTTGCGAGTTATCAGAGAACTCTATGCATGATTGACAACATTGCGTATCAATCTGACAAGAAAATAAAGAACATAACCTAAAATTTTAATATACACAGTGAAATATGCCAAATTTCCATGGCCAACCGACGGCTCACCTTTCGTGCATCATAACTGGATCTTAGCTAAAATATGCAAATAGCGCCGAAAATGTCTTTAAGTATGCAAATGCATATAATCCGGCCTCTACTGATAAACATCCAACTGATTTTATCTGAAATAAATTTATTTGCAAAGATCACATCGAAATACTCAGGTTTTCAAAATAGAATATCATTAATTTCATGGAAATAAGAGAATATTTTTCCAACTGAAAATCAATAAATTTAATACCGGGCCGAGATTCGAACCCAGGGTGCGTATTCTCAACAATCGTAGCTCAAAACGTATTACACGCTTGAATAATGAGTCTGGGAGGATCTCTGACCTCTGAGTTGTCTGATACCTTGGAAAATATTCGTAAATACAGTAGAACTTCCCTATAGAGAAATTCTGTATGAAGAATTTCTCTGTATAACGAATTTCGTTCAAGACATAGCCCTTGTATCCAAATTCCATGTTGAAAACACCCCCTAAAACGAAAAGTAAATTAGTTTTATAATGAAATCATCCATAACCAGAACATCACTCTTCGAATGGGTATTGGCAAAAAGGTATAAGGGTGGGTTTTTACCATAATTATGCCGGACGTAGTAGGTGATAAATCCCGACCATAAACTGAAACATTACGGCGGCAGGATAGATCCTTCCGAAACGTTGGATTCAGCTGGAAATGCTGATAATGACGGTTACTTTAAATGATTTCGTTAATGTCGATGTATCAAATGAACTTTCAACTGAAAAGGACATGTTAAAAGGCGTAAAATGCGGTGTTCGAGATCACTACGATAGCAGTGATGATACCGACAGCATTGTTTTGGAGCGGCAACCGGCCGAAACACCAAATCGTGATCTCGCTTTTCTGTCCATTGAAAAGGTTCCGAAAAATATTTTTGAATCTTGCAAAGTTTTTTATGAGAATGAAATGTTTTTTAATTGTACCACTCAGACAAAAATTACGAATTATTTGCCCAAAAATCGTGAATAGCTATGTATTGTAAACGTACCTACATAAAATGTCTAAGATTTAAGGAATGCACTTACACACCTTTTGAGTATGTATATAAATGAAATTGCCTGTTTCTATATTTGATACTATGAAACAAAACTTCTGTATAACGAAATTTTTTTGCGGATTTAGCGATTTCTTTATAGGGAGTCCCACTGTATTATAATAATACCAAAATTCAAGTTCCCACATTTTTTCACGACCATTTGAGCGTCTGTCCAAAGTTATGGTGCACTGTAAGGGTCTAGCAACTCTTTGTTTTTTCACATCATTATTTATGGTATACCTATCTAAGTGCATCTACACAATTAGCAGTTGTTTGCACCATGTTCTGCCTCCTCAGTTGTCAGGAATATACATGCTTACAAATTTTCTGATGGAGTTTTTCAAGTGCATCACTCTGTATTGGGATGAAGAATTTTAATAAGGAATTATAATTTTAATGAAAAACAAGTATCTGTCAAATAATTTATTAACTGAACTAAGTAAATAATACATTCACCTTCTTCAACTTTCATTATTATACTTTATTTACAAATATTATACTTTACATGATACACTAAATATAACAAAACACAAATTTATCAACAGCACCAAATGAGTTTACATTTGCTACTCTATTCACAAAGCTTTTCTTTCTATGTACAAAGGATAATACTAATATAATTTAACTAGAAAGAAGCGCTTGAAAATATTCCAGCACTTATAGAACCAAGAGAAAGGACAATACTAATCAATATAAGAGTTTTTTGTTTTTTATCAGCCGATAAAACTATTCCAAAATGAATATAACACATTTCACGTTTGTCCATATCCCACTGTTCGTGTAAAGGAACATTTTCAACTAATTCAGAAAACTCCCGCAGATCAAAAAAATCACATAAAATATCTAATACAACCTCAAAGAATAGCTCGCCAACTATTAAATATTCAGTTAGAAGAAAATTATTTACTTAAGAATATCACAAAATAAGCCGTCTTGGGAATATATAATGAATAATATTGGTTGATATTTTCTAAAGGCAGTATGAAGCAGAAATGCTTTTCTAGGTATATTATTGGGTCTTACTCAGATATAAAAAAAACTCATGGAAATGGAATGATCTTTGTCTTGAAATTCACATTGCAATAGTTGACTGGACAACTTGTGTTTATTTGGTTTTTGTTAGAGGTAGTCCAGTCTAGGATAAAATGCAAGTTTTTCTTATTTTGTTTCATAATATATTATTTTACGCAACTTCAAATTTCTTCGCGTTGTTGAAAGCGAAATGAACGTTTGAATAATAGACAGATGTACCTAGTAGTGTTTTGAGTACACTTCCAAAATATCTAAATAATTTATCACAGAGAAATTAATCAGTAGAAAATGAATTGATGTTGAATATGTTCTTCAATCCATCTAAAAAATGTTTCAGAAAATTTTGTATGCCTTACCATCCTGACGCGTACTCTTGGCTATATAGATAAATGTGATTGGCGCTGAATAATCTTTCCATGAATAACAAACTGACACTTCAATACCTTGAAGCATCAATGACTTTCATTGAAATATTTTTTTGTGCTATTGATTAATGGGTTTATATATCAGATATATAATTCTTCTGAGGGTTATATAATAATTCCAGTCAAGAAGTGAATCAATAGAAAAAAATTTAAAGAAGAAAATGCGCTGATAAAAATTTGCAAATATGTACTATGCATTCATACAAGTTCTTGCAACTTCTAATAATAGAATTATTTCAAGTGGACTTTTAAAAAATTCGTATAAAAATAAAAACTGAAGAATATATTCCATTTTATAAAACAGCAACAAAAAAATTGTAGAACATATTGAAAATTAGGAATAAAATTATTCCATATAATTACGGTTCAAAGTAATCATTTTCTGCAATAGTGCTTGAGAAAACTGTCTTACCCTATCGATAAGTGATAGTAAATTCAGATATATAAAAAAATTGCAACGTAATGAATGGAAAACAAAACATCTTAAACAAAATAACGCACTGCTCTGAAACAAATTTTCAAACATGTACTAGCATATTGATAAACTGCATTGACTATCTGTAAATATATGATTTTCTGTACTTCCACCTAATTAAGTATGATTTTATCTTTTATTGTATTGCGTTATTTCTTATTTGTCTTTTCTGCTTCATTGTTTATTTGTAATGCATTTTTACAGTAACGAAACACTGTCAAACTTTCACAGAATATGGGGCACCTACATTGCCTATAGGAACTGTTCACGTAACAATCTCGAATATACCAAGCAAAGCAATCCTGTATTCAAACTTGTTTTAAACTGAGAATATTTATATAACAACATGACTGTATCGAAAGGTGCAACTGCCCCCTTTAACGCATCAAAATGCTATGGTATAATACTTGCTTACGGCAATGCAAATACTGTTTCATTTCTATCCCCAGCGGCACCACCTACCAAAAAAAAGTTGTTTTTTGACGTTGAAAAAACGTTATTTTTTCACGTCGAATAAACGTTAATGTGCTTATGCTCAACTGGTGCGTTTCGGACTCCATTATTGTCAACGTTCAGAAGAGGCCGCCCTTACGGCCAAACAATAATGAACTTAACGTACCCAACGTAGAACTTCCGCCTGGCGGTGTTTGCTCTTCTGGAGATTTCGAAGTGGATACTGTACCTAGATCGGGTCTCGTTATTCCGTTAGTTCTTCGTTGCTTTCGAGAGTTCAATTGTTCTAGACGTTTGCCAAGGGCTCCACTACCTGGTCGACCCGGTACACCCATGCCGCTGTTGCTTATATGACCTGCAAGAAATTTGTTTTGTAGATCAGATAGTGTCTGCTGAGCCAAAAAATTCAAATTATATTATAACAAGTGTTTAAGCACCCAAATAGAGTTCCACCTCAGCTATCACTTTATTTTCCATGATCTGATTCAATTATCTTTTGTCTTGTTAAATTCTGAGCGTTCTCTTTATATGTCAAATGTCATGTCAAGTCAAGTCAATGTGTGCCTGTTGTGTCAGTTGTCAATTGTATCTCGCATCCGACGCTGTCAATTTGGATAATTAAATAAGTTTCGTAACCTGAACCACATTTTATAGAATACTATAGGAGCAGAAATAAAATGTTGCATATAACTTGTAAATTCAGACGAGTGAGTTTTATGTTATCATAAAGAAATAAGTTATTCTATAGCTGGGTTTAGACGAAGTGCACCTACTCGCGCACCAGCCTCGCTTCCGGTCCCTCGCATAGTGTAACATGCTCCTCGCCATGAGGCCCTTCGTCCTCGGGTTGAGCCATTGCCGGTCGGTTTTCAGTCGCGCATCAAAGAAGCCTCGCTGTGTCGTTTGAACAAGCTTCTGGGGCTAGTCGAGTCTCAGACTCTATACTATATATCGAGGCTGATTACTACCTCGCCTTCTCATCCTGGCTCGCCCTTCCAGGCGAATCCAGCGCGTCGTGTAAACACTGGCGCGAGGATGAGTTTTGGTGCGCGAGTGGTTTGACTCGCGAGTGGCTGCGCTTCGTCTAAATCCGGCTTATTGTTCCCAATTTACAAAGCTCCGACGTGTAATATTTACTGAATTGCGTTTGAAAATCGAAAAGTTGATCAAATTTTTTTCAAAAAACTGTTTACTTACTTGATGTAGGGGTAGGTAGTGACTGAACGCTTGGAGGAACCTTATTGCCAATATGGGAGAGATTTTCAGTACTTTGACTTGGCAAAAGGCATGTCAATTGTGCCATGGGACTGTTGAGTGCGGGTCGAGCGTACATTCCTGCTGTTATCGACAAGGATCCAGGATTGCCCATCAGGTGAGAAATACCCATCCTTTCTATTCGACCGACAATTGTCTGAAAGAAATAAATATTTGTTTTGTACATTTTGATTCACTTACTAATAGCAGACAATATAAAAAATGATGTATAAGTAGGTTTGTCATCTAAAAACTCCAAGAACATACAGTTACAAATGGTCCCTAGAATTATGAATAGTCCTGGACATAGACAAGAATGATGCCTCACAGGTCCGTTGCGTTGCGTTAACGCAACGGTTCATCGTTTTATAGGCCACACCTACTTTGCATCAACACTACTCATTGCCCTTCTAACAGTGGAACAATGTCAGAGTAAGAAGTAAACATAGATGTCCCTGAGCGGGAATAGTTCTGAATTGTAATCACCACACTCTATAGTGAGATGGAAAGCACTTTACTGACGAACTGTGGTGAAGTAAACAATAGTTTAAATTTCCATTTCCACAATTTCTGAATATAATACAACATTACAATACTCTAATTACCGGATTACTCTCAAGCAACAATGGACTGCCACCAATTCAGTAAAATAATTCAGTTTATGAACATCAAATCGAAATGAGTCTGTAAACGCGACGCATCGAGTAACTGAATAACTGAACACTAACAGACGATGTTGCCAAACTGACAGAATTGTCTTTAGCAGACTTTAGCTGTTATAACCATATTAGGGAAGCCCTAAACTAATTATACCAATACGGAATAAAATACGGCACAAGTTCTCAACGCAATAATGGGGCATTTAAAACAATTCCTGTTGACGAAACGCACTAGTGATTGATACAATCACTTGAGTAAATATTCTATCTCTACAGGTATATCTTGGAATTAGTATGAAAATTTCACCAAATATCAACAACAACTCACCTCTTGTTTTCTACCTCTCCTGCTTCTGAAGGAAGTTTTCTTCTTAGCTCCACCACCACCCATGGAATCTCTGAGGAACTGCGGCACAGAACTGAATATCAGTTGGGGTAAACTGAATGTTTCGGGCCGCTCAGGAGAAGTGCTTCTAGAATGATCGGGGGAGGCGTCTGGACTATTACAGGGGGTTGCTGTAGGGGTGAAACTGTTAGGACCGCTTGGGCTGCTTATTGCTGATGGGGTCACTGCCTTTATACCTGCAATGACGAAAAAATTCATCAAATTGACCGCAGTACTGCTTGAATTAAGCCACTCCTAGCAATAAGAGAAAGACAACAACATTATTCGTAATTGATCATTCATTTCGTCATAATTGATCATCATCAAAAAGTGTTAAGGATCTAAATACACGTTGCATAATGAGGTGTAACAAAAACCAACAATAAATACACTGCGCAAAAAAATTAACGCACATTCTGAAAATCTCAATTTTAATGAAAGTTAACTCTACATTGACTTTATAACTTATTTTTTGTTCTCTCGGTAAGGTTTTGAACGAAACAAGACACATTAAATGGAAGAAAAATTCAGGATTTCACCGAATCTTATGTGAAAGAAGAGAAATAAAAAATTTTCAGAATACTGGAATGCTGATAAGTGATTTAATACTTGGTATTTCCACCCCTTCCCAGATTTCTCTGAGTTGTATTTCTAAGTCATTAAGAGTAGCTGGATGATTTTCTGAACTTCTCAGCCTTCTATTGGGGTTGTCCCAAACCTGTTCAATCGGATTGAGATCTGTACTTCTTGCTTGAACCATTTCAAGGTACTCCTGAACGATGCGCGCACGATGGGGTCTGGCATTACAGTCCATAACAATTAAATTTTCACCAATGTATGAGGCAAATGGCACTAGATGCTCTTCAAGAATGTTCCTTATATACCTATCAGCATTTATAGCTCCATTATCAACAACCACTAGGTCTGTGCGAGCAGTGAAAGATATTCCAACCATACCATAATCGATCCTCCCCGGAAACCAGTAGTATTCAGGAAATCGCACTGAGCATATCTTTCATGTGGACTTCTGTATACAAGGGAACGTTGATCTCAATGGTAGAGGCAGAATCTAGACTAATCTGTGAAGAGAACTCTTTCCTCTCAGCCTCTTACCAATGGATATGCTCTCTCGCAAAATCCAAACGCGCCCTTCGCTGGGCTGTGGTGAGAGCTGGGCCTCTTGCCGCGACACAGGCCTTAAATAATATTCTCTGAGGCGATTTCTTATTGTCTGAGTGCTAATTTGCACGTTGTCTCAACGAAGAAACTATCAAGTAACGTTCTTGAATGGCAGTTTTTACCCGTGGTCTACCCTGTCCTGGTCTTTGGACATTCATACCTGTCTCCCTGAATCGCTGCAACATTCTGGACACACTTGTATGGAAAACTCCAAACCTTTCTGCAATTCTTGTGTATGCCAACCTTTTTTTTCGCAAAACTTCCTCTTGGGAGTCTTGGACACATTCTTTTTGGGTCAAATTGCGTGTTTTGAGTTGCATAGCGATCCAGTGTAGAAAATCAAACGATAGAAAAACTATTGATCACTATAATTGATCGAGAGCAACTGATTTCAGAATGGAGCGAATACATTCAAAATATGATAATCTTATCTTTTTTTATTCCTGCTGGGAAAATCATCTATATTGAAGAAAAACGTTGAAAGTGGATAACATATGCATGCATGATTCTGATAAAAATAATTATCATTTAGAACACCTTGAGTTGTAGAATAAATTTGAGATTTCCATAATGTGCGTTAATTTTTTTGCGCAGTGTAGTTGAACGCTGTGTGGTGACAAATTTAAGACTGATGAAAACAACTACCAAAGATAACAATTACTGATTGATTAGTAGATGAAACTGCTACTTTGACATCAATTGCCAAAAAGATGATTGAAAAATATCCATTCAAATAATTATTGTTTTTCGTATTTCATATTTGTCATTAAAAATGATATCTTACCTCTCTCATTGAGCATTTTAGCAAGGCCAAAGGTGGTAGAGAAAGTACTGCAGGAATTCCTCCTGCTGAGCCTAGGCGTTTGAGGAGGGGAATTTTGGATACTCGAACAAACAGAAGTGACCCTGCTCGTCCGATTACTTGGGGTTATGAAAGTTCCGTCGTCAGGATGCATTACCATGCTGGTCGTCATCGTGTACGTTGGCGCCGAAGAATCGAATATCTTTCCAGGATTCGCGTATTCTACATCCTCCTCAAGGTCTTCTAAACCGTAAGATTCGAGTCCAAGCTCCTCCAATTCTTTACCACCCCTGTGGATATATTATAGTTGTTATAAATGTGGAAAAATGTTATATTGTCCATCGAAAAATGATTGACATCGTAGAATGCCGTGAACGTTTAGGCGTAGCTCTATTATTGATTAACTTGAGTTTTTGTGCTTTTTATCTCAAATATAAAATACTAGCGGACCCAACAGACGTTGTTCTGCATACACAAAAATTCATTCAATTCGATCCAGCCGTTTAGTTGCAAACTAGATGAATAATCTAGATAACGACGGCAGCGCTATCTGTTGGTCTGGTTTCTGATCATAAACAAACGGGCATCAGGCCGTTCATACATCATAGTTTTAAAATTTGTAAAATATGGCACAAGTAAAACATTGTTGTATAATGTGTTAGTTTATACGTTATTTCTGATCAAAATTTTAAATTTTTTATTCATTCGATGTAATTTCACTTTTTGTCCAAATGTTAAAA
Organism: Propylea japonica; assembly: GCA_013421045.1. Lineage (NCBI taxonomy): Eukaryota > Metazoa > Arthropoda > Insecta > Coleoptera > Coccinellidae > Propylea > Propylea japonica. The sequence continues at coordinate 49,142,422 of CM024245.1, forward strand.
TCAATATAACCTATAAATATGTATTCTATGACTGCTTGATTGGTCGTAAGAAAAAGGAAAGCCTTTTATTTTATTCTGAACAATTTTTTTGGAAATATTTTGTTGTATAAACTTTGCCCTAGCAATTATGAACACAACAAAAAAAGAGTTATCCAGATTGGTGCAGACGTTTGAAAGATATTACAGTTTGACGGTAACCATAGATCCTGTTTTATTAATATAGATATAACCTAAAAATGTATTGGATTGATGATTTCTTCGATGAAACTGGCTATATGGCAAAATTCTAACCGTGTAACTCTAAGCGTATTATTTTGTCCCACAATTCAAAGAACATTTTAGCTAAAAGTGTTCAAAGTTGATCAAATTATTATCTCTGATCAAAACGAAACATAATCAAACAGAACAAATTTTCAAAATTTGAATATATTTTCGGTCAGTGTTATTTGCAACATAAACTTGAATTCCTATAATGAGAAATTACTGAACGAGCTATTACCAACCTAATTTCGATTTTTCACAGCCTCCTAGGTGTCCATCATTCTTGGATGGACTATAGTTTACTATCTTCTAAATGGTGAAATGATCATTTGGTGATATTACCTGACTTTAACTCCAGGTCTCTCTTCTAAGAGACCAGCAAAGCTGGGTTGTGCTAACTGAGACCATTGATGTAGGTCAAAGATCCCTCCATTGGCTTCACAATTTGCAGCTTCTCAGGCAACTTCAACCTCGGTAGTGACCAGAGCCGTTGACATCAAGCTATCGGGAGTCCGACAGCCGAATGGCATACTTGTTTCACCTTCATATCTATCAAAATTAATATTTCAATTGAATAAAAGGATTTCTTCAGAGAAACTTCAAAAGTATGTGTAATATCTGTGCTCCATGTTCTTAACAATTATCCTCCTAGGAGTACATTGATCTTATTGACATTCAATGGTGGTATTCTGCTTTCATCTGTAAGAGAATCTGTAACTTTTCATAAGCTTATAGGAAAATTGGAATTCTGGTCCTCTTTAAAGGATCTGTAGCTTCCGAAATCGTTAAATATTTACAAGTACTCGACGGGTGATCGGAAGCATTATTGAATGACATATTGTGAGGTTATATTGAATGGTTTATTTATTTTAGGACGAACACCAACGTTTCAATATAAGAAACTCATGATGAATAAAAATAATATGGCTTTGTTTATTGGATTGTTATCGGAAGAAAATCATAACAGGTAAAACATTGTTCAATAATATAGATGACCTGAAAATCATTCTTTTTTAAAGTAGGAACTTTATGAGAATTGGAAGGAAAAATTGCGTGATCAAATGGATCCATTTGAAATTCTGGATGCCCAGAAAATGTTCAGATTGAAGAAATTCCGAATGTGCAGTTTGTGAACATGTTCAGGTTGAAGAACCAGTGTACTATAAACTTGCTCTACAGCAATTTAACCAACCATTTTTTTTTCTTTCCTGTTTTCAATTTTTTAGACGGGAGAAACAAACGCAAATTACATTCACATAAATGTATTCTCAAATTAAATCAAAACCGTACATAAAGTTCCATGATCAAATCTAACAATTGAAGGTTATGTTTTTTGATGAGTAATTCAAAAGTGACACTGTAAATTAGAACGTTACAGGAATCATTCCAGAATTGCATTATTAACGAATCTGTAAGTCGGCCAGTTACAGATCAATGGTACGCTACAGTATCGTAACTTAGAGATGAAAAGCAGAATACCAACAATAATCTTATTTCGATGAACTTACCCTCCAAACGCTGGACCAAACTGCAAGTTCGACCTCCTGGCCAATACCTCAGCCGGCGACAACCTCTTCAAAGCTGCCTCAATATCTGTAGCACCTGGAATGCCCGGTATACCCTTAGACGGTCCACCAGGGTACCCTTCGTCAGAATCGGATACTTGACTGAACTCGTTATCCGAATTACTACTAGTCAGGGAAGACTCCAAACTAGGGTAGCCCAGAGAGCTGTTTGCGTAGATGGAACCCGAAGATCGTCTCATGTCCGACGAAGCTTGGGTCTTGAAGCTCATCCTGGGACCTCCGTAACCTGCAGCTACGCTTGAACTGCTTATGGTACCGCCCAAGGTGGGATGAATAGCGCTGCCTGTACCGCTGTCTTGGCTGCTTAGCGAGCTTCTGGACGCGCATCTTACCGTTTCGAAGACTTTCTTGTATTGTTGACTGGAAGAAACAGAGTCGTGTCATAATATTTGTTTGTTGTTATAAACGTAGTTATTATGTGTTCCATTGTATTTGCACAAGTGCATCAAAATAAAATTACCGATAATGCATCATGACAGCGTGTTGTCAAAATACTGCATTTTCATTCATCAAAGAACCTGACCACAAAGATGGAGGGCACTATCTCCAAAAAGGAAAATGACCCACTGCAGTTTTTCAATGACAATAAGCTTGAATGTGAAATGATTCTTTTATTTTGATATACACGTGCTGTTCTACAAGTGTGCCAGAGTCCTGGGATGATCATTAAGAAAATGTGATTTTAGATACCTACACAGCGCAAAAAAATTAACGCACATTATGGAAATCTCTAATTTATTCTACAACTGAAGGTGTTCTCAATGATAATTATTTTTATCAGAATTATGCATGCATGTGTTATCGACTTTCAAAGTTTTTCATCAATACCGATGTTTTTCCCAGCAGGAATAAAAAAGATGAGATTATCAGATTTTGAATGTATTGGCTCTATTCTGAAAATATTCTCGTTTTTCTTCCGTTTGATTTTCTACACTCGATCGCTATGCAACGCGAAACACGCAATTTGACCCAAGAGGAATGTGCCCAAGCGGTAGTTTTGCGAGAAGAAGGGAGGACATGCACAAGAATTGCAGAAAGGTTTGGAGTTTCGCATACAAGTGTGTCCAGAATGTTGTCCGAAGACCAGGACAGGGTAGACCACGGGTAACAACTGCCATTCAAGAACGTTACTTGAGAGTTTCTCTCGTTGAGACAACGGTTTGGAACCGCTCGCCTTCTTCAAAATCAGCTTGAGCAAACTCATGGGGTGCAAATTAGCACTCAGAGCCTCAGAGAATATGATTTAAGGCCACGTGTCGCGGCAAGAGGCAGCTCTTACCCCAGCCCATCGAAGGGCGCGTTTGGATTTTGCGAGAGAGCAATCCATTGGGAAGAGGCTGATTGGGAAGAGTTCTCTTCACAGATGAGTCTAGATTCTGCCTCTACCATTGTGATCGACGTTCCCTTGTATACAGACGTCCACATGAAAGATACACTCAGTGCAATTTCCTGAATACTGGTTTCTGGGGAGGATCGATTTATGGTATGGGGTGGAATATCTTTGACTGCTCGCACAGAACTAGGGGTCGTTGATAATGGAGCTATGAATGCTGATAGGTATATAAGGAACATTTGACTTAGGTATCCAACTCAGAGAAATCTGATTAGATTAGATCAGAGCATATTAAGATCACTAATTTCGAGTATCAATCGTCGTTACCGAGCTGTAATTAACACAAGGGGTGGAAATACCAAGTATTAAATCATTTATCAGCATTCCAGTATTTTGAAAACTGTTTATTTCTCTTCTTTCACATAAGAATCGGTGAAATCCTGAATTTTTCTTCCATTTAATGTGTCTTGTTTTGTTCAAAACTCTCCCAAGAACATAAAAAAAAGTTATAAAGTCAATGTAGAGTCAGCTTTCATTAAAATTGAGATTTTCAGAATGTGCGTTCATTTATTTGCGCAGTGTATAAAAAATCGCAGAGGGCTTATCAGACGAATATGCTGGTGCGCTGAAAACCTCAGAAACCCTAGAAGGAAAAACTCCTAAATCATGTGGACATAACAGTCAGAAGTCACTGAAACCGTCTGTTCTCGATTTCTTGGAAAAACTATGGACCACTTATTTCAACTCGTGATAGTATCAAACAGTGACACGTTGTAAATGTAGAGGCTGCTCGTGAAGTTCTTTGGGGTTTCAGCACTCCAGCCCAGACCCCTGATTTAGCTCGGTTCGATTTTTTTTGGAGTCATCTAAAATCACATGTTGGCACATGTTGCCAACTTGAAGAATAACATCCGTTTGGATATCGCCAACATACCAATAACCAATGCTGGACAATGATGTCCGACATTTCCGAAATCTATAAACTTATTGTATTATCAATAATGTAAACCATTTGTCAGAGATCATCTTCAAAATTGTCTAAACATAAATTTCACATTTTGCACTTGATGATGAAGAATAATTAAATCGAAATTTGCATTTTTTTTGTAATTGAATTTCTAAAGTTCCTCTATCCCATTTATTATTATTACTATCGTACAAAAAAATCATAATGGCAACAGCATTATTTCATCAGATATCCCAACATATTTGCATTGTATTTAATCATCGAGATATATAGAGAAGAGACGTTACGACATACAATTGAATAAGGAAAAATAGTACCACTGGGTGGGGCTAAGTCGGGGACCAATATGGCGGAAAGTTCAGGGTTGAATTTAGTTGCCAGTTTTTTCTGTTCACAAATTTCACACCCAAAAAAAAAACGACGTGTTGTGTCTTTAGGAATCCTGTTCAAATAAGGTCATTTGAATATCAAATAACCAATTTTTCTTCAGGCGATAATATACACATGTTAAAAGATATCAGATTATCAAGACAGACTAGCAAAAATTTCGAATGCGGATCTGTTCAGTACTCATCCCTACCTGTGATATGTTTTTCCTCTAATTTTCTTCTTATCTGTCTCTTCTCTGGTTGAAGAAAGCCTTACAGCACACGATACCATTTTATTGTATATTATTAAGCAGAAAAAATCATAATTCAACTAGAAACAGCGCAAGAATCACAATTCCTCCAGAAAATTCAACGATTGTCAAATTTGGCGTTAGGTGGTAGTAATATGGCGCATCTGATACCATTATTTCAATTATGGCAACTTTATACTATATCTATGTATCTAATAGATATAGCCCAGATAACATGTAGAAAAGCAAAGAGAATACTTACTTTGTATCTGATATTCCGGAATCTGCGCTAAGCTCCGAATGAAGCGACATCTCAAGTTCGCTGTGTAAACTTTCGAAGGGGGCCACCCCGGAGGCGCACCCAGAGACGAGAAGAATGAGATTCTAGCACCAGGCTGCTGTTTTTTGCGCAGCTTTCTGATTTGTTCTTGTGCATCCTGAAGGAGATTGTGTACTTCATAATACCGAGCCTTGAATTCTGACAGTTCTATGGCCAAAGAGCCTTGGTTGTCTTTGGTGATCTGCAGTAGGCTGCTCAGTTCTTCGTTTTCGGAAAGAACCTATGGACAAAATATGCTTATAGAAATAGATGCGTTTTTAGATCGTATATTGATTTTCAACCTTGAATCTAATTTCTCCGATACTATCGGTGAGCAAACAACTTGAAACAATAGTATATGATGCAACGATTGTATAATGATAGCTACTATTCGTGAGATGAAGTTTAAGCCACGAGCCATAGGTGAGTGGCCCAAATCACCGAGTGAATAACAGCCATTATATGCGAGTAGCATACTATACTTTATCCACGACTACTGAATATATTTCTTGAAGATTTTAACATTTGGCGACCACGACAAGACCTTTCTATGACAAGCATGGAAAAAGTCAAGTTTGTAAAGGAGAAATTTTTGGAGAACTGGTCATAGTATATTTTGTAATGAAAAAAGTTTTAATTGATAAAATGAAAGTAGATTTGGCCCTCGATTGACAAGGTGTCCCATATTTGTTAGTTGGAGTACTTTAGAATAATGAAGAAATACCAATTTGAAGAATATTATATCAAAGCTAAATCTATGAAGCATTTGACAGCAGTGAATTATAATCTCATTATTCCCTTGTGATTAATGCCAGAGCAAACAGACCTATAATGACCAGATTATACAATAGTCGTGGATAAATGATATATCGTTGTATTATTGGTATCAATTATAATTGAAAAATGCCGAAAATTCAATGAAGTAATGGCATTCTAAGCATTATAACAACTATTGTCCAAACATTTTTTTGAACAAAACAATTATTCTCATACCTTCTTTGATTGAGAATATCGAGATTTCAGATGAATCTCAGATTTGTCCAAATATTCGTTCAATTTGTCAAATACCTCAATAAACTGGTATAGAAGACTATACAAAATATAATTTTCATTAAGTAATTTGTTTTGTCATAAGCAGTATTATCCTGTATCAAAGATTATAGAGTATTCTGTATATCTATCAGAAGGTGAAAAAATATTGTATAGAATCGCCCGAGTTCATCTTCCAACGAAAATAATCGTTCTATTTAGGTTTAGACGATTCCTATAGGGTTAGTTCAAATGAACTAGAAGTACGAAGTATTTCGAATGGAAAAACATGTACTAAATTAGAATGTTGTTGAATTCTTGTCAGAATCTTTTATGCGCATATTAGAATACAAGATTTGTTTATCACGGAATTCAAGGGACAATAATATAAATCTACTGCGCTTCAGTCAATCGTTTCTATTTTAATCAGTGAATTACAAAGGCGAATCAAATATAAACGGGACTTTGCGCTTTTCAGGCACAATAGTGGAGGGTGAACGTTCCTGATTTTTTTGTTGTTGGGTAGGTTTGTCATGAGTAGGGAAAGCACGTGGGCTTGCCTCATCGACCCTCTCGGTGTCCACTGCGACGATGTTTGAGCAAGAGGTACCTCCGTCAATTGCGCAAAGTGTTGTTTTCTCCACTCCTTACTTGCTTGTTTAGACCCTAGGGTGTAGTGGTGCACCAATGTTTCATCACAGGTGATAATGTGAGTGAGAAATGGGTCTCATTGTTCCTGAAATCGTGCAAGAAGACGCACACACACCTGAAAACGATGCAACTTCTGGTCAGCTGTGAGAAGGCGAGGAAACCACTGGCGCAACCCTTACGGTACCCTTGGTCTTCTGTGAGTATGGAGTAGGTGCTCCCATAACTTATCCTGACCAACTTGCAATTTCAGAAGTGGTACGACGTTGGTCGTCTTTAATAAGCTGTCGAACACTACTGATGTTGTTCGCTGCGGTCATGGCTCTCATTTTCAACACAATCACGACCCTCCACGAACTGTTTATGCCATGCAAACACTCTGACTTGCGACAGTGGCTCTTATCCGAACATTGATAGTCAATCTCCTCAAGATTTGGGCCAGTTTTAATCCTTCTGCTACGAGAAACTTGAATACAACACGTTGCGAAATTGACGGAGGTACCTCTTGATCAAACATCGTCATAGTGGACACCGACAGGGTCGATGATTCAAGCCCACGTACTTCCCCTACTCCTGATAAACCCACCCAACAACAAAAAAATCAGGAAAATTCTCCCTCCACTATTGTGCCTGAAAAGCGAAAAGTCTCGTTTATATTTGATTTGCCCTCGTATATTGTCCTGATTGAGCGGAGAATTTCAGAAACCTCTTTTGTTGACTGTCGTTACCCCTGCTTTGTTATTGTTCCATCTAATTGAATCAGGACTCATTTTAGACCAGGGTCGATAATTTTGAACAAAAAAAAATTGCAGTAGGATAAAACCAATTGAAAAAGGAGGGGAATATGATCAAAATGAAGAAAAAATAAATTACGGTCGATCCGAGTCCGGGAAGTGGGAGGGGGTGTGTTTTTAAGGGTGAAAAATGGTTTTCCTTGATTTCCGGCAAAACTACAAGTCCTATGGAAAAAAATTAAATGGCAAAGTTGTAGGTAATAAAAAGATCTACAACTTTTGTATCGACAATTTTTTCACATAACCTCAAAATTTAGGTGAAAAATTCAAAAAACCAAGTTTTTGGTTTTTTATTTATATCTTTTTCAAAAAAAACTTTTTTTTTTACGAAATTTTGTGAAAACTTACCTTATTATGTCCCAAATACACTGTAATTTATTTGATACAAAATATTCATGTTTTCGTCTTATTTTTACTTAATATCAAAAAAGCACCCCAATTTTCAATCGAAAATTCTGACGTCAAAATATCAGCGTTTTTCAAAAAGTTTAAAGGCTTTTTCTTCATTGAAATATCTACTTTCTGATGGTGTGAAAAAAATATACATTACTATAAGGAGTGTTCTCAGAATCAACGATTTATGAAACCCACCATTAGAGTAACTCAGTCCCCACTTCTCTATGAAATAACTCACAATGGGTTAAAAACTAACCAAAAGTCACTCAGGTATATGAATTATCTCAAAACAGCAATAAATAGTCATCTAAAAATATTATTTAAACAAGATTCTACACCTTTTTCAAAATATTGTAGATGTCTTATTAAATATTAACTTTATCAATTTATTTTTTTGTTAATTATAGAGGTATATTTCAATTTGTAATTTTTTCGTTTTTGAATGAAACAGGAAATCTTACGTTTTTTGAGTAATTAAAGAGTAAATTTTAATAAATACCTCAAAATTGTACATAATGATTTCTTCATTGAAATATCTACTTTCTGATGGTGTAAAAAAAATATACATTACTAGAAATGTTCTCAGAAAATGCAAAAAATTGAAAAAACCCAAATTCGAATTTTTTTTTCATTATGTACAATTTTGAGGTTTTTATTGAAATTACTCTTTAACTACTCAAAAAACGTAAGATTTCCTGTTTCATTCTAAACGAAAAAAGTACAAATTGAAATATACTTCTATAATTAACAAAAAAATAGTTAATAAAGTTATTTTACAAATGAATTTTCCATAGTATGTTCTTCCGAGATTAAGATATAAAAAATAATATAAAACACACTATTATTGTTTATTAAAATCTTCGGCTATCGATTTCGGAATTATTCCCTCATCAGGCCAGCTGAAAGTATACAAATGTAGAACATGTATTTATTTAGGCGAGAGTATGCAACTTAATATTAATAAAGTTAATATTTAATAAGACATCTACAATATTTTGAAAAAGCTGTAAAATCTTATTTAAATAATATTTTAGATGACTATTTATTGCTGTTTTGAGATAATTCATATACCTGAGTGACTTTTGGTTAGTTTTTAACCCATTGTAAGTTATTTCATAGAGAAGTGGGGACTGAGTTACTCTAATGGTGGGTTTCATAAATCGTTGATTCTGAGAACACTTCTTATAGTAATGTATATTTTTTCACACCATCAGAAAGTAGATATTTCAATGAAGAAAAATCCTTTAAACTTTTCGAAAAGAGCTGATATTTTGACGTCAGAATTTTCGATTGAAAATTGGGGTGCTTTTTTGATATTAAGTAAAAATAAGACGATAACATGAATATTTTAAATCAAATAAATTACAGTGTATTTGGGACATAATAAGGTAAGTTTTCACAAAATTTCGTTAAAAAAAAATTTTTTTTTGAAAAAGATATAAATAAAAAACCAAAAACTTGGTTTTTTGAATTTTTCACCTAAATTTTGAGGTTATGTGAAAAAATTGTAGATACAAAAGTTGTAGACCTTTTTATTACCTACAACTTTGCCATTTAATTTTTTTCCATAGGACTTGTAGTTTTGCCGGAAATCAAGGAAAACCATTTTTCACCCTTAAAAACTCACCCGTCCCACTTCCCGAACTCAGATCGACCGTAATTTATTTTTCCTTTCATTTTGATCATATTCCCCTTCTTTTCTAATGGGTTTCATCCTACTGCGATTTTGTTTCATTTTTTACCATTTTTTAAGGTTTCGGTCCTGGTCTATTTTGGAATTTTGAATTTTTATCACGAATTTCATCTGAACATCACTAGAAGGATACTTGTCAAGAAATTTCAACCTAAAAAAACAATATGTTTCAGACTGAAAAACTCATCCGATGTCACAATTGTTCTTCGCTAAATCAAACTTAAAGTATTGGGTAGTAGTTGGTGTGAGATTCTTGATGATGGAAAATTCATTGAAATATCATTTGGGTTAATCATTTCCATAATATTTGACTCTTGTATTCCGACTCGTAACTTAAACAACTCGTTATTCTTTGAAAATGTTTGTAATTTTTGACAGTTCTCTGAAAACAATCAGCGATGAATTTGATCGATTTTTGTTTGAATCGGTTATGAAAAAATTTATTCGATCTTTTTCAAGCTAGATTTAATGTTATTGGAGCCCAGATTGTTTTCAGATCAACATACGTTTACTAATGGGATTTTCGGCAATTGACATTAAAGCTGCTTTCTTTAATTTTGTACGTTTCGGGGTTTTTTTTTTTGATATTATGACAGCTCCACCCCATAAAATCCTAGGGTATTAATTCAAAGAGCGTTGAACAAGCTTTCATTTATCAGTATCTCTCCGTTGTTTTCATATTTTTTTATTTGAAAATTTGAAGGACGTTCACTTTCTCTGAAACAGGTTTCGCATATTCCATTTTTGGTAAGTGGGGTTTGATTATCAGCTTTTACTTTAGTTAGATTAACCCTGATAGTATCTTGAGTCTCGAAAGCCGTTCCCACATTAGGGGCGTTCGGCATCGACATCGGACGTGTCGGATCGATCTGAACCGTTCGTTTATTACATCCGGATTGAGGGGAGTACACATCTAGAGCGTTCGTCATAAAAATCTGAGCAATCGGACGTCGATCTTTTCGCTCGGACTATATCGACGGATCAAAGCGATTTTATCCATAGAGTTTCATGTTTTTACATATTTTTTTGTTTTATGTTGCGTTTCCTGACCCGACAACCGATAGATTGAAAAATTCTAACACTTTTATTCTTCTGTTTTCATTTATTCATTAAAAACTTAATTAATTCATTAAAATTTCTCGATATAGCTATCGTAGTAATGAATGGGCAGGAGGAGATATTGCATCCACGTTTCTTTTTCGTGTAATTAATTAATTAATTAGGATCTTTCGGTACAACTATCGCCGTATCGAACGACCAGAAGGGGACATTCCTCGTTTCCTTTGCATTCAGTGCTTTTGCACCTAATTATTCAATTGAGATTTTACGGTAGAGCTACGAAAAGGGTGAAAGTATCGTTAAAAGATGAGCATATTTCACAAAATAGTGATCTTTGAAATCTCATAATCTATGAAAGTAGAACAGAGCAGTATGTTCTGTGGCAGATGCTCTGTACCGTTCGTTTATTCCCAGATATTACAGATGAATCTGTACGATCTGTGGTCACGTGACTAAAAAATCCGTTCGAGGAGGTCAATGCCGAACGGGCTTATTGGCATTTATTTTCAATGGAATCGTTGAATACAAGAAACGCTTATTAGCGCCCATGTTTATATGGACTTTTCTGCAATTTTGAAGTCTATGATTATCTCCTAAAATATTTGAACTTAATTTTTTAAACCCGGTATATTTTGCTAGAAAAATGGCCAACGAAATTAATGAATAACTAAATTAATTTTACTGACTAATTAAATTTACTACCGAAGTAACAGGAAAGGATTTAAATCAACAATGTACTTCGTATCTTCGAAATAACACTAAATAGTTTGTATTGACATTCTTTACCTAACTCACATAAATTACCCATTCAGTTTGCGTTCTGAATCTCGACTCACTCGGTATAAGAAACGAAGTATAATATCAAAATACTGCCCTGCTAAGACAGCCGTAAGTCGTATCTGCATAAAAAAGTACACACTAATGAAAGTAGGAAAGTTTGTCCAGTCATTGCTGAATTTTGTGGATAAAACAAATGAATATAATAATCCGCATTAAACTGATAATAGTCTTAGCAGTGCAACATAAATGTAAACACCATCCATGATCTACATCTACAACAAGAAACTTACCTTGGTCAACCTATCCTCGTTTAATTTGAGCTGATCCTGCAGCGACTCTATCAGATCGTGCTGCGTTCGAGTCTCATCCTTCAGTCTATCCAGCTCGTCTTCCAGATAACCCATGCTGGAATTGGCGCAGGCTGGAAAACCAAACAGAAAGAACCTTTTTATTAGACTATCTTTCACGTATTATATCGATTCTACCAGTCGGTTCGACAATAAGGTTAATTGATCGATTGTTATAGGTTCAAGGAACGAACAGAATCGTCCAAGGAGATGAGCGGGTATATCACCGTCTTGTTCATTGGGAGAGGTCTAAATTTATGTCGCTTATCGTTATGTAACGTCAACGCCAATCAGTTTCGGACGAGAATAGGTGTTTCCGATCGTGCCTTTAAGATAGACGAGGTGCAATTGCTCCGCGTGTAGTCATTGGATGTAACTGTACTCGCGAAACACTCATAAATCTTACATATATTATGTTAAGCAGTTGTGTACTTAGTACTTGGGGTAACCGGCGTAACTGTTATCTCTGTTATTGTATAAATAACACTTCTATCTGTTAGATAACATATTTGATTTATTAAAATTGAGAATATTGCCGGTCAAATGGGATAAACATTGATAATTTCTCAAAACAAATCAGGAATCAGTGATACTTTCCGACCTAAATTCACTTTTCTAGATTCAAAACCATCAATAAGATGAGAAAAGACTAAAAGAACTATTTCTGATTGATTCCATTTTCATATTATTGGCCTTTGTCCTCCGACAATTACGTGAAAAATTTCACGTGAGGACAGACTTATGTGCTTGTGAATAACCATCAAATAAGACTTAAATCAATTTTAAGCGGATAACCGGTTATCATTTTCGTTAACCAATTGCATTCAAGCGGTTTTGGTTACTTTCGGTTCAAAGTAATGACGTCATAATTTATCCCTTCGACGTCATTGATTTGACCCGCAAATGACCAGACTCAAGTGCTGGGTTAAACTTCCGGTTATCAGAAAAGTAGGGTTGTACGCGGCAAATTTCAAAAGTTGTTGACTGACGAAGCATATGTATTCGTGAGCTCAGCGACGTTACGCTTTATATTGAGGAAACTATTTCAAAAATTTCAATTATCGGCATAGTTTCATTCATTTAGGAATTAAACTTATCTTTTTTTTATACGCATCTCTCGGGAAAAGACTGAGCTTATAGCGCCCTTTCAAGCGCCCCGAGATGAATTTAGAAGAAATAGAAGAAATGGAAATCTCTAAGTTAGGTTCGGAAATTAACGCATCCAAAAGCTTATGACTTGTTAATATTATTTAAAACAGAATTGTCCGAAGTTTTTAAAGATTGCTGATATTGTTCGAGTATAACAAAACATTCTATCTTTATTGGATAATGGGAACAGCTTTGTGTTACAATCAACAGCTATTGACTGTAAAAAAATTATGAATTTGTGTTTAAGTTCTCAAAAAAGTTTTATTAATAGCAAACTTCACTGTGACGTCTGAGATGTAGCCAAATACCACAGCAATATCAATACATGTGAATTTAAATCTATTGGATAGTGTCCTCCTGTATATTTTCGGGAATATTTTCTCTACGACTCATTTCTGTCAGAAAAAAAAACTTTTTTTATCAAGCGGAAACATTCTGAAAAAACATATGTTCATCGTAACATTGAATTCACGTTTCAAACATTAATATTTTGGGATGCATGGAGTTGAAATTGAAGCATTATAATTTAGATTTGCAAATCAAATTTTGTATTCATTGCATAAAACATAATAAAGATAAATATAACCTATATTGACAAATAACCAGAAACCGCATTTAAGCGACGAGAGCCGTGGGCCGGTTATTCGTTCTAGGACAAAAAGGGAATAATCAAGGGCTGAACCGATGATAACCGCAGTTATTATTGGTTATCCGCTTGAATTGATTTTAATAAGAACTCTCGATGACTTTTCATGGTGCTCTGTTAAATCAATGTGTTATGACGACGAATCATTGACGAAACATAGCCAGACTTATTGGAAAAATTATTCAAAAAAATGCTGCAATGAGAAATATTCCCATAAATTCGGTATTTTCTTGCATTGAACATATGGGGACAATTAACTCAATCAATATTCTCATCAGAATGATAAGGGCAATTTCTGTAAGTGTTATGTAGAATCTGTATGGGGAGCTAATGACAATGCACATATGGCAAGCGTGAACTGAGCAGATGAAAAAGATACTGAATGCATTAGTAGCAATAATAACTACTAACATTGAAGCAATTCGAGGTGATTATTTACACCTTATTCTGATACATCGAAATCAAATTACTATATACAATCAACGTTAAAGGACAGGTGTTAATGGAAGATGTATTCGGATTAATAATTATACAAATTAGCAACTACTGCACAGCTTTTTCGAATCGTTATTTAGAACATATTTTCGGAATTTATGTGGAACTTCATTGAAGAAAGGAATGGTTCTATAAATTTTTGACATGTGTTCCACATCAAGCAAGGAGGAGGAAATAAAAATGCACTAATGATTATCTCAGGAAAATATCTAGGATTTATTATTTATTTCTGCTAAACGTCATAGGGTAGAAAAATTTGTAATGATTTTAGAACACAACAACTTTTAGCATTGACAATTTTTCTAAAAATGTTTAACAAACGTTCTCGTAGTAGTAAATATTCTGTCGGTATCTTTTTAGTTATATGAATGTTTCCAATGATGCTCACCATAATGGAAGTTTGAGATTTCCTAATAAATATTGATATATTAAACGATTTTTCTACAAAATTATAACCGACATAGACTAAATTGAGATAAATGTTTATTCCACCTAAAAATAGCAATTGTTTACGATTATCATTAGCCAAGGATCAATGTACAATTCCATAAATATGGACGAAAATAAGGTAACACCATTAGAATTCAATATCGAAATTGGATTTCCAGTTTACGAGAGTAAGAACTTGAATGAAGGGAAATCAATAACTTCATTACGTTTTCAGTAAACGGGAATAAACGAAGTTGACGGTGTTAAGTTCAGAAGCAGTTGTTCCTTCAACAACTTCCGTGAACCAGTTCGTGTTGACAAAAATTATTGAACATGGCATAATCCTGACTGAGCAAGCACGAAGTTCATCAAGAAAAAAATAAAAATTGGAACGATAATTCGTCTACATTTGCAGTTCTATCAAAATTTAAGACAATCCCTGAGCATGAGCTTTTGATCATTGGTGAAGTAATAAGACTATTACCTAAAATCTTATATAGCACTTGAGAATGCTATCAAACACATAAATGCAGAATCTCAGCACATAATATTCGGAAAATTATTCAAAAAATTGAATATGTAAAAAATAAATAATTAAAAATATTAAATTCTATGGTTCTGGTGATAAGACCCCTTTGAAATTGCATGAACATTCAGTATATCAGTCTTGATGCACAAATTTAATTTCGATCGAATCGTATATCCCGTTAAGGAAATATAAAGATTCTTCTTTTCAACATTCGAATAGAATTTTCTATGGTTTTGTTGACACTATGGCCACAAAATTTTTCATGACCATTCAGAGTATCAATCTTCATTCATAAAATAAATTTCATTCGAATCGGATATATTTTTATGGAAATATGAAGTTTCTTTTTTCAATATTCCAATTGAATTTCCTATGATTCTGTTTACACTATGGCCACAAATTTTGCAAGATGCTTATATTGAGCATCTTGCATGTATCAGCAACTTGAATGGTCATATTTATGGACACCCGGTATGATTTGGCTGATTTACGAACTTAACCGAGCCATTTGGGAACCTAACTCACCCTGAAAATTTCAAGACTCTAGGACAATCCTTTCGAAGTAATCGTGTTAACGGACGGCCAAACGATCGGCCCCACGGACAGAATTGAGTTTGACCACGTATTCTTCATCACGGAGTCGAACCCTCTCGTTTGAGACCATTTGGGCTCAAAATTCGGAAATTACAGACATTTAGGCAAAACAATATAGCACTTGTTTAAGTAGAACGAGCGCTCAATATGATATCTGTCGAGTTCAAACTTCATTCTATTAACGGAAGTTCTATGTTTTTCTCCTACATAATTAAATATTCCTTTTGAACAATTTTCTAGTGACTAAACTCATGTTTTTTCGTTTTTCGGCAATCTTGTTCGTGAAAATTTTTCCACAATCTACAAATTGAAATTTACTTTAGGCAAACACGAAGTTGTGTATTCGATAATTTACTGTTAACCTAATGCTAAGAAAGAACGTTCATTGCAGAACTAATAAAAATAAACAATTTCAGGAACAGATTTGCCACTTGATTTGAATTCCCAACTGATGGAAAACAAATTTTCGAAATAACCCCCGAGAAATTTTTTTAAATAATAAACTATATCTAACGCCACTCACAAAATAATTTTGCCACCATTGTAACTCACTTATACCATACATTCGAGTACTTTTACTCGATTCAAATAAAAAACACAACCAAAAAATCTACCCACTTCAAAAAAAAACATCATTCGAGAGACCAAAACGCACATTTGAACGAGCAACTGTCGCACCTCAAACCTAATACATAGCGTTAATCATGCAAAATTACTTCCGAAATAATTGGGAAGAACCAGTTAATACTCACTCAACTGGCCCGTCAAATCGCTAAGCAGCCTCTTCTCCTGGTTCTCTATTTCCTTTGTATCCTGCGCCAACCGGTGATATTCCAGTTTCAACAGCTTGTTTTCATCCTGCAGATTATCTGCAACAATTCACAACAACGATAATCACTCGTTTTTCTACCATTTTCAACCATATAATAGGTGAAAAATAATTCCTTTGCCAAATTAAATACACCTAACTAGGATATCGTCACGATCGAGAGATATAATCAACAATAATGAAATTAATAACAACAAATTTCCAGGATGTATATTTAATCGCTAATCAATAACCTTGCGTGTCCTGACTTACTGATAGAAACTTTCAGAATCGATTTTGGTTGGACTTTCTTATCTCAACATATTTTCTAGTATGGAAGTTGGGTTATGGAATAGCGAATCGATAGTTTCTATTTATATTCGCGCTGATGTTCTGCCTTTTTCCGATTTATGAATTACGTTCAATTTTGATTCCCTTAAGCTATTTCATTTTATTTTTCTTAAGGCTTCATTTGTTTTGATTGGCAATAAGGAATTATTATACTATGATAGGGAATAGACAACATGTTTATTGAATTTCTAATTAAATACAAAATGAAGTTATATTGGCATAATTCAATAATGCGCTTTTTCATAAAAGCTTTAGTTCGATGATAACAAAAATATTTGAACATTTTCCAATTGTTTGAGATAAGAGGATTACATTTTCATTAAATACTGATCCAGTAGAATTACTCTCTTTTCCGTTATTCCGACAAGTTTGACGAACCAAATATTCAATAAAAAGATTCAATGAGAAAATTGGGTAACGCTTTTTTATGTTAGGTAACTCAAAATCATAAGTACGAGTTCAATCAATTTTTAAGCTCATGGGACCATTACGGCACATATATTATTTATGAAATTCTGAACATAAATTACTTAATAACGGTTATAATTATTTACATCCTTGTGAAAAGAGGCTACTAAAGTTCATCAGAAAACATTCTTTTACAACTTAGGTCAGAACTCCAATAAATTATTCATGGAAACATTTTTTTCATTTTGAGCAAATTTGAATGTGTGATTACGACTGTCTTATTCATGGAAAAACAATTTTGATTTTCAATAGAACGATAACCATCTGTTTTTTCGAAAAAATGATTATCTGCCATCAAGATGAAATGGGTTCAAATCAATGAATCATAAGTGAACATGAACTTTACTCTTTATGAATTACTGATAGAATTTTTGGCATTCCTAGCGCTTAGTGGGAATATTAATTGGAATTTCAGATGAATAAAAAAAATTCAATGATTTTCAATAAAACAATTCCACCTTCTAGCTAGACGAAACAAAGTGGTAAGCTGAAAATTTGACGTTCTTCGATATCTCATAATCAGGATTTTCAATTTAGACTCCTTGACGTTGTACCACATCAAATTCTACAACTTCGTCATAATTTAAGTAATACTATGCCAACGACCAATCTCGAATTTCGTTTTTTACAACACAGGTTTTTATCATCTAAGTGAATTTCCCAATTGCAAAACAAACATCAGTCAGGGCCATTTTATTCATTGAAAAAAACCAGAGATATTGAAAACATTGAACAATGAAAGCAAAGAATAATGTTCAGAGCTATTCTTCATACTGATGAGCTCCGATAGGGCGAAATAGCTATCATGGAAGCTCTGATTGATTTTACCACTTACGTGTTCTTTGTAGATTGGCGTGATCAGCTCCGAGGTATGAGTTTAATATTAGTTGATTTATATTAATCGATATTATAATCTGACTTAATGGTTGTATTTCTTTCGTTTTTATAAATGCATTATCCTTATTATGTGGATTTGTATTGGTAGTTCATGAAGGTGTCAAACCCAGAAGCTACGCAGAATCGTTTGAACAAAGGATTCGTAGTTAATTTGAAGTTGAGTCCCTATAATTTGCCCCAGTTTCTTTGAATTAAGAGGCATATTACAAGTATTTTGAAGTGCCGTTCATTTGAAATTACCTAAAAAAATCTGACGTTCTTGTTGTCAATGACAATGACAATAGCCACAGATATACATGGATGTGTATGGATTTAGCCAAATATACAAAAAGAGAGAATTTCATTTCCATTTCGCTTCACGACACTGTAAAACCATTTGAAACAATGTCAGAAAATAGTATATATAGTTCACGAAAGTTTGAACCGTCGGTTGGACATGGAAATTTGGCATATTCCACTGTGTATATTAAAGATTCAGGTTATGTTGTTCATTTTCTTGTCAGATTAATACACAATGTTGTCAATATTGCATAGAGTTCTCTGATAACTCGCAAGCTCGTCGGACGAGGCCTGGTACATTCGGCAACGTTGACTTTATTTTACGTTATGACAGCGAACTTCAGATGAACAAACAAAAGCCTACCATGAGCTCAAACTTTCGTGAACAGACTATACATATAAAATTCATAAATATTTTGGTACGACCAACTTTTCAAAATAGCAAAACGTTCGCTTTCATAAAAATGAATAAAAGTCTAAGTAGACGAAAGTGAGTATAAGAGTGACGACTCACATATTTTTTTGTTGAGTAGCTCCAGGTTCACCTTCCCACCGTTCGACGCCATCTCGAGGCTAGCGTCGTCCATGTCATTGGTGAGTATCTGGATGAGCTCGGTCTTCTTTTGACACTCATGAGTCAGCTGGGTGATCTTCTCTAGGGCGACCCTATGGTCGTTTTCCAGGTACGCGATGGTATTCTCTAGTTTGTTATTGCTCTGTAATAGTTCTTTCCCGATGCGGGCGGTCAGCTCTAAGTCTTTTTCTTTCTGAAAATATATTAAATAAAATTCAGCACAGATAGAGTTTGTGAGATAACTAATCTTAAAATTGCAGCACATATAGTCCGTTCACGAAAGTTTGAGCGCATAGTAGGCGTTCGTTTATTTATCTGAAGTTGGCAGTATTAGCTGTCATAACGTAAAATAAAGTCGACGTTGCCGAATGTACCCGGCCTCGTCCGACGAGCTTGCGAGTTATCAGAGAGCTCTATGCAATATTGATAACATTGCGTATCAATCTGACAAGAAAATAAACAACATATCCTAAAATTTTAATATACACAGTGGAATATGCCAAATTGTCATGGCCAACCGACGGCTCAAACTTTCGTGAACGGACTGTCATTATTTGGTAGTATTTAGAATGTATGAGTGATAGGGAAAACAGTCAAGCCAACCAAAATTTTTCAATATAAGAATCATTCAATTATATTTCAAAAATATTCGATTAATTTCAATAAAATTCGGCGATTTTGAAGAAATAAGAACTTGTAATAATCGTACAGAAAGATCATTTTTTCACTCGTTTATTAAAGAATTCGCCACTAATAGACTACCATATCATTTATTGCTAGGGGGTTCGTAAGTTATTTCTGATTGAAATTTTAAATTTTCGATTCACTTTCCGTCCAAATGTCAAAATTATTATAACCTATAAGTACTCTATGACTGCTTGATTGATCGTAAGAAAAAGGAAAGCTTTTTAAACAATTTAAAATATTTCGTTGCATAAACTTTGCCCTGGAAATTATGAACACGACAAAAAAGAATTATCCAATTTGGTGCAGTCGTTTGAAAGATATTTGACGGTAACCATAGATCCCGTTTTATTAATATAGATAGAAATAATACAGAATCAGAATATTGATCACTCACCTCTTCCAGAAGCCTAGTCACCGCTTCTATATCATCATAAGTCTTGGTCATTTGGCTCACACGATCGCTACATAGAACTGAAAAACAAAAAAAAATTAACCGGATAAAATCAACACTTCAAGCAGACTATTTACATAAAATATTAGACATAAAGCGAACTTCGACCAACAGGTAAAAACAGCGAAATTATAAATCTTGAGCCGAGGTTCCGCGGAACGTAGCTGATAAGATTGATGTTATCTCATGCAATTTTTAAATGATGAAAGGAGGAATGCTGATTACGAATTCAAAATGAAAGGATAAACACTGTGTTCTCAATACATATAATACGGTTAGCTTCGTTCATTGTCTAAATTGTTTACGAGATAAACGAATTATCAAACATAAGTCCTTGCAAATCGATCAATCCTTATTTTTTTTTTAAATTATTCCTGTTTCAAAACATGCCAGGACTATATCAGATGACATACTTTAATTTGACAGTAGAATTGTTTGGTGTGCTCATTCGTACACTTTTTGGTATAATTTTCGACCCTGATGTAAGAAGCTCTAAATCCGATTATTCCAGTGAATTTAAGTATGTATAATATTCTACACGTAACTCCACTGTCTTCTACTTCTACTGTTTTTTGACGAATGTATACTACTCACAGAAGTATTGATCAAATTTTTAAATCTTAAGACTTGTGACTTTCGTCACTTTTGAATAAAGTTTGTCATTTCTCATAAGAAGTGGAAACATAACGTGAAGCCATTTATTTACTCATTCCGAAAGTTCTTAAAGTATTCAGCTTCATAATTAATTGTAGAATTGTAATGATGTTGTTGACTTGTTTTCTCTTTCTTGTCTATGTGGAAAGTTTATTATTGTCATTTGGACTTTCGACCTACACACTAAAAAAAATGTTAGAACTCACGGAAATAGTTTAGGGTTTCTCGGATTTGATCCGGCGAGAGTTTGAGATCGGCCTCGTCAATTTGCAAGGCCGGGGAGGGGATGAACCAGTCTTGATTCTCGTATCCTGAAAAAAAAATACACATGTCAAGAAACTGCATCTCCGTACATTACATATTTAATGAATCAGGAAAAGTACATTCACACATCTGAATACTCTCATTGAAGACTATATAAGATCAACGAAGTCGACACATGAACTTTTTAGTGAGTGTAATGTGATATATTATTAGAAGGAAAAATTAGTTTCTCTTAAATTCTATTTTTGATTTGAAATGACTGTAGCGGTAATAGATTATTATATGAAAACCACATATTCCATCCGAATAAAAAAATGAAATGCAACGAAAAATTAACTACAGTGGAACTTCCCTATAACGAACGTCTGTCTGACGAATGTCTCTGTAAAACGAATTTCGTACATACACTGCACCTTGAATCCAAATTCCATGTGCATCCATTTGAAGGGTATTGGTAAGAGAGTATATGGGTAGGTTTTTTCCTACTTTTTGTGAACTAAATCATTACGGCTGGCTGGCAAGGGATCCTTCTGAAACAGTTCTAAATACACCCCTGGATGTATGGTTTCAATCTAGCCATTACGCTAGTGTGAAAGTTGTGGCGAAAATGTTGAAAAGGAAGTGCTAAGTTTAATGATAAACTTAATTCATCAGCGAAGTCGACCGCGACATTGCCGACTTAGAAACAAATTTTCTGTATAACGCTTCGTTATAAGGAAGTTGAACTGTATTTGTAGACAAGCACATCAGAAAAAACCCTACAGTCAGTCCTCTCCTTGCAAATGGAGCATTCTTTTCAACAAATAACAAATTCGACGTTAATCTTTCGTTTTCATATGAAGGAAGTTTGTGTTTAGAGCTGGCAGAAGGAAAAGATAATTTCTTCTCTAAGGAGGCTCAAAAATCCAATATTACGATTCAAAAGCGAACCTCACAAAACATATGAGCTGATTATTATGAGGAAGTAAACTAAAAAGTCTCAATTTTTATTTAAAAGTTGATTGGTAGGCTCATTGCCAAGAGCTTGACGTCACTATCTAAGTACAACTTAGTTTCATAATAACCCAGACCTTGGTCGAAACAGTTCCTCAACTAAATTAACTTACACTTTTGAAGGCAAAAACCAAAAGAATTAATAATTCCCAAGTATGAGAAATTTGATGCGGAAGTAAATAATGATAAGTATTGCCACCTTTCAGGCAATATTTCACCAATATTACTATCATATCATGCACTTGATACTCTATTTGTTTTGTCACCCTCGGGAAATATAAAACGATCCTTTAAAACGTAACATTGATTATTTCAATTCGATTGGACTTTTATTCTTAGACATACTCTAAAAATACAATCTCTATATATCTCCTTAAAGTAAAAATTACAATTAATTTACAAATTTTTTGCAATATATTTCTCAATTTTTCTCATACAAATTGAGAAGAAAAATATTCAAGGTTCTACAAGAGATAATCGTTTCAAACCTTATCTTTTAAGTCTGAAGGATTTACATCTACACAGGATTACAGGAACCATTCGACCATTTTCACATTCGCGAAAACGGCAAGTAATAAGTCTTTCGAGCATCACAAACCGTTTCTTGACACCACCGTCCATTGCGAACCCGCACTCCGAACTTAAAACGCTACTTTTTCGCACCAAAAGACTGGCATGTGACTTCTATCTGAAAGTGAGTGAACCACCGCCGCGAACGAAATGCAAGATCACCTGGTAGAACGATCAACGCTTAGTTCACCTGATGCGATCACCTCGAGAACTTGCCTTGTCGCAAATTGAATTATCGCCTAACTGATAAGAACTACGACGTTATATACATAATAACTAATAGCAGAGTGCATAAAAATGCGGTTTTGTTCATTGATTTGCAGCATAATTTTCTAAAAGTGTGCGGAAACAACCTTACGTGTATTCAGAAGCTTCTGAGCACTTTTTCATATTGGAAAAACAATATGAAAATCTTGAGAGCTTCTGGTTTCATTTTATTCATTCATTAAAACAATTCTTTATTTCATATGGATTTCATAGTTTAAAACTTATTCCTCTCGGAGTTATCGTCTTCATGTTTAACAGTGGGGCTTTCGAAAAACCAAAGCAAAAACTTGACATTTTCGAAATAGGTTAAAGATTTGAACAAGAAACTTGAAAACTTCAATATTTATTTAATCAACTAGGTTATTAAAGACAGCGACTTATGGTTAAGATATTTTATAGTTCGAGGACCATAGTAGCTTGATTAATAACCGAATTGATTACAAGATTTTTCCGACGATCAATATGATTGTGTATGAATTCTTGATTGGAATACATTCTCATTCTGCACACGACTTACTTGACATAATAAAATTGCTATTTATCTATGTTCCAGTTGAGTTTTGACATTTTTCGTAGTGCTTCTGAATACGTTGCCATGAGGATTTTCTTTAATGATCTATTTAGTACACATTTAAAATAACCCTTTATTCTGAGATCGACAGAAAAATTATTAAATCAAACCAAAAGCTCTCAATCTTCTTCTAATCGTTTATGAATTCAATGTTCCTGTAAAGAGTTAAAAAGCAGATATAAGCAATTTTCGGTTTTCAAAAGAATCGTTCGAATAAACAAAACTATATTAGATTCCTTTTCATCTTTCTGATTTCTTGCATTAACGCAAAAGTTGAATTCACATCTATTTTTAACATTTGATAAACACAAATGATCTAAAGATGGATAAAAAGCCAGAACCATGCTTTGTATTGAAGTCTCCATAAACTGTCAAGTGAAAACACAGCATTTCATTATATCATGGAAAAGTTCCCGATAGTCTCATAAACGGAGTTTTATGCTTTGTTGTCGTGTGGTCAAATTTAATATCGTTTCCACGAAAAAATATTGAGGGAAATAGGTATTTGAGTTTAATTACGCAACAAGGTCGTTTTTATCCATGAACAAAGTAGTAAAAATATGCCTTAAGTATCAATTGTCGATATTCTAGATAACAATGACAACTAACTATTTTGACATGGTTGATCGGTTGTCAAGAAGAAGTGACCACAAGGTCAATAATCGGCAATAATCTGAAAAAATGCTAAAAACGAGAGAAAAAAAGCTTATTCGAGGAAATTAATACTATTCATGATAAAATTAATTTACTTATTTTAACTTGATTGTATATTTTTAACGATCAAGTTTTGTTTGAACTTTGATCTCCAATACATATGTATAATATTTCGTGAGAATTAACTAATCCACATAGAAACAGATTTGGTTTATCGCATTGCAATAATCAATTTGAAGTGAATTACGAACACTAAATTCGTGTTATAGAATGGGATAACTTTGAACAGTGTTAACTGGATAGGGTTATTTCTCGTTTTTTTCATATTGTTTTCTATTGATCGTTACAATTTTATATTTCCCTATTATACATTCTGTATCAATCAACTATGAAAAATGCAGGAGTATTTATTTGCTTTCACTGAAAAATAACATTAAATCGTCAATTGACCATGACAACTGAAAGTAATAATATATGCTTATCTTTAATTGCAACTCCAGTCAATATGAAGTATTGAATGATATAAGCAATTGTATTCGAGATTTTCTCAATGAATTAACAACGATAACATGTTAATGTTATAATTAATAATGCCGAAATGTTGGGAATTTTTAACACTTTTGATAAACGATAAAAACGAACAAGTTCCGAAGGTCTTGTTATAATCCAACTGATTTCGTCCGGCTATGAAGTCTTCGAAAAAGTTTACCGTATAAGTCTTATAATCATAAATTTATCAATTTTACTATGAAATGAAATATATATTATAGGTTTGTTCCAACTCAAGAATTGACCGTACAATGATCGTCAGGATTCTGCGCAATAGATAAAAATGTGTTCCAACTAAAAATGTATCGTTTGAGAACGGTTTCGTTTTTGTTCCATCCTGCTTCGGGACCGTGAGTGGAAGGGATTTGTGATAGTCATTTCGATCCCTGGTCTGGAGCAAGTACTGTTTGGACGATTCTTGTACGGTCAAAGTTTAGACGTGCGCATAAGATCGATTACTAACAGTTTCGTGACCGTCAAATTACCGTACAAAAGTCAGCTGTTGGAACAAACTTATATTATCATTAAACATGTTTCATTTCAGATGCTCTCAGGTGAAAGTTATGGGTTGTTTTACAAGTTCGATTCTGTAGAGATCCGAGAGTTCTTGTAACGGTCTAAACTAATGAGATCCTGCTGCAAGTACTCCTGATAGGTAATATGAATGGGATATAAATATTTGGCTGTTGTCCTTGTCGCAGTTCAGTTGATGTGTCGGACAGTTTTCCAATCTTTTTCGCCTGTTGATATCTTCAATTGTGAGCATTAGGAAATGACTAACTATTTTATTTGAAACTTTTTTTTGTGAAAAAACTCCTTCACATTATTATTTTATGATTAAGATCATTTGAGAATCTAAAACCTCGAAACAACAAACAACATACTCTATTCAACGCACATGAATATATCTTCGGTTGAAAAATAGAACAAATTCTCAATTTTTTATAGTTGGTACCATTTTTTGTGGAAGTTGAAAAAAGTGAGGATTTCAGAAGAACATTCCACCAAAATCCATCTCAGAATTTCTATGGTCGTAGTGATGAATGGACTGGTACCATTTTGTTTAACACAAACCATAAGAATTTTGCGAGGACTGGGTCAACTCTTGCCCACCCCTAACCTCACCACTTATCTGAAGTCGATATATAACATATACATACGTATGTATATTTTTGAAACATGAAAAGTGAAAATAAAATTATTGCTTTCGTTAGAAGAAAACAAAAACTTTATATAAAAAATCCCGAAGGAAACCCCTACACAAAATTAGATTAAACCAATGGATTCCAATCAAATGCAAGTCTGTACCTCAGAGTAAAAAGTACACCTATAGTCCATTCACGAAAGGTTGAGCCGTCGGTTGGCCATGGAATTTGACATATTCCACTGTGTATACTAAAATTTTAGGTTATGTTCTGTATTTTTCTGTCAGATTGATACGCAATGTGGTCAATATTGCATAGAGTTGTCTGATAACTCGCAAGCTTGTCGGACGAGGGCCGGGTACATTCGGCAACGTTGACTTTATTTTACGTTATGACAGCAAATACTGCCAACTTCAGATAAATGAAGAAACGCCTACTATGTGCTCAACCTTTCGTGAACGGACTATAGAAATACCTTCACGCATTATTGGCGCAGCCAAGTAAAATCTGAACGCGAAAAACATTCGGCGTTGCGAACTTGTGCCGTATCTTTATTCCGCATTGGGATAATTGGTCTACGACTCTCCTACTATGGTACTAACAGCTAAAATCTGCTATAGGACAGTTCTATCAGTTTGGCAACATCGTTCTGTTATTGTTTAGTTATGCGATGCGTCATGTTTACATTTGGTTTCGATTCGACGCTCATAAACTGAATTGTTTTACTGATTTGGTGGCAGTTCATTGTTACTTACCGGGTTATTATATAGCTATGGCAAAATTACGAAAATGTTGTATTATATTCAGAAATTGTAGAATTGGAAATTTAACTTGTTGTTTACTTCACCCCAGTTCGGCAGAAAAATGCTTTCCATCCAACTCAAGTGCTTGTTTTATTACAATGCGAGTGAGTAGAGGCATGTCTATTTACTTCTTACTCTTAGGTCTGTACACTGGTTTTGTTAAAGTTTATAGCACAAACAGGAACGGAGATAATGACCAAAGTTGAAATTTTCAAATAACAATCTGACTCACAACTCGAAAACAAAAGACGATAGAGCAATGCGGTAGACGGCATAACGAATTTCCCGAAATTGAAATGACCTCAATGTGTCATTCCTATTTCTCTATTTCATAGGGTTAAGAAGTTATAGGTCAGGGATCACCAATTCTTGCCACCCTGTACAACTTTATTGTTGAACAGATTTCCACACAAAGTCTTCTACATCTCAACAAATGATTCCCGTCTCGAGAAAAAAAATGAACAAATACATTACGCAGTCGAACTCTTTTCATTCTTCAAAGCCTATTATAAAAATAGCACGACGATTCATTCATTTCTGCGGATTCCAGCCGGACTAAATCACAATGATTCATTCATAAACGCACAGCAACAGCACTTAAACCGCAAAACATAAATAAAGGCTCGTTCTACTCACCACCGAACTTCGTTATTGTGTCCGCTCTCAATTTATACTTGGGAATCTGTTCCTCCAGGAGACTGATGATCTCGACTTCCGGAAGGGCGTCCTTGCTGCACAACTCTGGAACAAAATAGATGCGGTTAGTAATGTCGTACGGACGAATCGATTTAAAAATAAGAGCTCTGTTAATGTGGCGTTAATAACTGAGGATTGAAAGAAGTGCGGATATAAGACACAAGTTTTTCGATGATGTCACATAAGAAAAAAAATATAGTAAAATGAACCATGTTGGAAAAGGTAGAGAATACATCGACAATGAAAGAGAAAAATATTCGGGGCGATCTGAGGTCAGGTAGGTACAAAAAGACCTACAACTTTATAACTTTACATTGAATTTTTTTACATAACCTCAAAATTGTGAAAAACTGAAAAACCACGATGTCGCTTTCATATTTTATCCCTCACAAAAAAATTACAATAATAAAAACGATTTATTCAGGAATTTGGACTTTAATGTTTTGGTTAAATTTCTTAAATCTTCACCAACGTTTCGGATCCAATTGATCCTTTATCAAGGATCGAATTTATCTCAATCTAACAATTAATTCGAGCCTTGATAAAGGATCAATTGGATCCGAAACGTTGGTGAAGATTTAAGAAAATTTAACCAAAAACATTAAAGTCCAAATTCCTGAATAAATTGTTTTTATTATTATTAACATGGACGAAAATCCAGATACTTAAAAATTACAATATTTGTTGAAAACTTGGCTCTTAAATCATAAACATACTGTAATTTTATTATTCAAAATATGTAGGCAGGTATTCATTTTTCCAACATACTTATTCTTATTGAAATAAAATCGAAAAAGCACCATTATTTCCAGTCGGAAATTCTCAAGTCAAAATATCATCGTTTTTGGAAAATAATAGTTATATTATAAAAGGGAAAAAAGTATTTAGATTTTAGCTCGAGGGAGACATAAAGCCAAGAGCTAAAATCTAATATTTTTCCCGTGTATAATAGACTATTTTTTCTGTGACAGGAAAAAGGACCATTTAATAGTGAAAGAAATACAACTGTTCGCGAAATTAGTTTTTTTGACCGGGAAAATAGTATATTATATTATAAGGATTAAAAGTGCATCTTTTTTTACGAGCATATTTGTAGTGCGAGGCGTAGCCGAGCGAATGCAAAATGCGAGTTAAAATAGGCACTTTTAATCCGAATAATTATATACTTTTTTCTCCAAGCAAGTCAAAATTACAATAAAATTGGTTTTAGTGAAAATCGTTCATAATTTGGTTATGAATTTGAACACAGAATCATGACAGTGATTGTCAAGTAGACTTCAAATGCATTTACTTTTAATCCAAGGATTAAAAGTAGCGTTTTAATCCTAGGATTAAAAGTGTTGCTAAGCAACGAGCAAATTTTTGTACGGTAAGAGAATTTATGACTTTTGCACCTGAAATAGTACAGAAAAGTCAACATTTTTTTATCGTTGGAGAAAAAAGTATTTTCGTAAAGTCATATTTTGTGACCTGTCAAGAGATAAAAAATGTCGCATTTTTTCCCGTCACAGAAAATAGTATATTATATTATAAGGATTAAAAGTGCATATTTCTTTTACGAGCAATATTTGCAGTTGCGAGGCGCAGCCGAGCGAATGCAAAATTGCTAGTTAAAATAGGCACTTTTAGTCCGAATAATATATACTATTTTTTCTCCAACCAAGTCAAAATTACAATAAAATTGGTTTAGGTCAAAAATCGTTAATAATTTGGTTATAAATTTGAACACAAAATCATGACAGTGATTGTCAAGTAGACGTCAAATGCAATTACTTTTAGTCCTAGGATTAAAAGTAGCGTTTTTAATCCTAGGATTAAAAGTGTTGCTAAGTAACGAGTGAATTTTTGTACGGTAAGGGAATTGGTGGCTTTTGCACCTGAAATAATACAAAAATGTCAACATTTTTTGATGGTTGGAGAAAAAAATATTTTATCTCAAAGTGTGAGGAAATGTACATCACTATGGTGAATGTTTCCATAACAGCAGAGGTGTATTTAAAACTGTTTCAGAAGGATCTCTCTGTCCGTCGTAACGATTCAGTTTAAGGTCGGGATTCATTACGAACGTCTGGAAATTTTCGGAAAAAACCCACCCTTATACCTTCTTACCAATACCCATTCAAAGAGTGATGTTCTTTGAATATTTTGTTATAGAGAGAATTTACTTCGTTTGAGAGAATGTATTCAACATGGAATTTGGATTCAAGGTGCAATGTCTTGTACGAAATTCGTTATACAGACGTTCGTTATAGGGAAGTTCCACTATATTTTGATTTTCCGTCCGTTTGGCTGATTAATTTTCAGATTTGTTTTCCGTACATTTATTGAATATTCCATAAATTGACGTTGAAATTCTTTGAATGCTATTCCTGAAACTATTCGAAGAAGTTTATTTTCCGATCAATTGAAAAATTTAACACCATTCAAAAACAAGTAGAAAAATTATGGGAATTGTTAGAAGGTCGAAGTTTCCAAAATATCATGGAGGAATATTATTTTCCGAACATTTTTTTTTCGGTCCCATTTCCTTGAAATAATTATCAAAATTTTCTAGTTTACTTTTTATTGACTGTAACTTGAATTTGATGGTTCGAAACTCTCGTAAAAACCTTGTGAACAGAATGAAAAAATATGATAAGTACGCGTTTGAACTGATAACTAATACTTATTTATTCGATTATGAAAGAAATAAGTATAGTCCGTTCATGAAAGTTTCAGCGCATAGTAGGCGTTTGTATTTGCTGTCATAACGTACAATGAAGTCAACGTTGCCGAATGTACCCGGCCTCGTCTGACGAGATTGCAAGTTATCAGAGAGCTCTATGCAATATTGACAACATTGCGTATCAATCTGACAAGAAAATAAACAACATAACCTAAAATTTCCATATACAGAGTGGAATATGCCAAATTTCAATGGTCAACTGACGGCTCAAACTTTCGTGAACGGACTATAAATAATAGTCATCTGGCGACTACCAAATTTGAATTTATTGGATTGGCCAGGCAATTAGAAAAAAGACAATGAAAGTAGAAATGATGCCCTGATATGACATAAAGGGGCGGTGTTATATTACCAATACCTAGAATTCCAAACACAGCCACCCACACATCGACCAAAACAATGCCACCTACTTAAATGCACTGTAACATACCGTACCGGCTGAGCCATAAACGAACTAATAAAACGAGAAGATGCGAATCCTGCGAACTTTACTGCAAGCGATCATCGCGGTTATAGAATGGTAAAATCTCCCACGTAAAGGTTCTTCCATGTCTTTACTTCTTTCGATGATAAGCGTGACCGTAGAAGCAACAAGTATGGGAAGAATCTCATGACATTCGATCAATCTTCTTCATGGTTCTTCTAGAGTTCGCCGTGTCAGAATCCTTCGCTTGAAAGAGAACATTTCGTTATACGAATGTGTGGCAATTGTCGGCAAAGTCCCCGAAAAAAAAGCATGAATTATGCATGTATGATGCACCGCGAAGACACAAACAAGTCCAAGAATATACCCGAATGAAAGAGGTCGAATTATTTATAGATCTGAAGATATGTGAGAATACGACGATTTGGTGACTTTTAGTGTATTTATGCATTTTTAAATGTGTTCTTTCATCTAAACACATGTGTCTTTAAATTTCTACTATAGCCCTTCATGTATGTCGTACCTATCTTAGACATGGGTGATAACACACAGTTCTTGTAAATTAGGCTAAATCGTTGTCCTTAGGTTAGAGTAAAGATAGAAGTATAGATTATATTGTAGTCGATAGGCAAGGTGATTACCCTGCTGCTACATTTTGCCCAGGAAGTAAACCTCTCTCCCAAATATGATTATTTTCCAAGACGCTATATTTTGCTATTTGTCAAGGCCTCAAGGTATCGCCACTCAGTAGAATAAGTCTGGTTTGCACCAACACATTGCTTTAGCATATGTGCAAGGTGGTTTCTGTAGCCGATCCACATAACTTAAGCCCGGTTGTTGCATGAAACAGAAACAGAAATGTACTGAATTGACTGAAATGACTTTTCCTTAGGTTTGGTTATCTTCTATTTGTGAGGTTTTATAGGATTGAATAATTGTTGTATTTATTTATGAATCATTATAACTCAGACCTCAGAGTAAGAAGTAAAAGTAGAGATGCCCCTACGCTTAAATAATACTGCATTGTAATCAACCAAGATGGAGAGCATTTTAGTGCCTAACTGGGGTAAAGTAAACAAAAGGTTAGATTTTAATTCCCACAATTTCTGAATATAATACAACAAACCAGAATACTCTTAAGCAACAATAAACTACCACCAAATCAGTAAAATAATTCAAATAATTTAGTTTATGAACGTCGAATCGAAACGAAAATGGTCCAACACGACGCACGTAATAACCAAAAAGTAACAGAACGAGGTTGCCAAACTGACAGAATTGTATAAAGCAGACTATAGAGGTTATTACCTTAGTAGGGGAGACGTAGGCCAATTATCCCAATACGGATGAAGATACGGCACAAGTTCGCAACGACGAATGTTGTTCGCGGTTATAAACAGATTCTACTTGCGTCAACAAATGCGTTAAGGCATCCATAGGTTTGCTTTTACTCTCAGAATCCGACCATTCAGATAGTGAAGCAAACATGATTTTAGGATGATATCAGTCCTCGTATGTATCCGACAGTGATGGGTGTAAGCTTTTGGGAAAAATAGAACGAAAATATGGCTGATATTAATCGGTACAACCACGGAAGATGCACCACGCCATCTAAGATAAAAAAGAGGTGGTTGTTACACCGGAAAACATGAAAAACTTCAAAACTCGTTCTGTAAAATCTTGATATGGAGTTGCACGAAATAACTAACAATAAAAAGATATCGAAGGAATGTGTAGAATATATTTTTTCAATCTAGAAAATGTGTGCGTCTGATTATTACAATGGATCTCGCAATGGATAGACCACTACACGTCAAATCGACAGTCAACTGAAATTGAGGATTTCAGCGAGTGAAACAGTGCTCTCGATTACCTCCAAAATGGTTGACTATTAAGAGCGATTTCAAGGAGGAATATTCAAATAATAGTCATTTTAGAAGAAAATATCTGTGTCATGAATCGCTGGCTACCATTGCCACAAAATGAGCCTTGAACTTCTTCCGTATTCATCATATTCACAGCATTAAGAATAAAGCAGTTGACATAAGTAGTGTTGAAGCGCCTAGAGAGATCGCTGCAGCTATTCACTAAATTTTGGGGTAATACATATTCGATAAAATACAGTGAAACCCCCCTATAACGAAAGCGCTATATCAGCAAAAAATTCGTTTTAAAGAAATTTCAGAAAATTTGTTTCTATAGTCGGCAATGTCGCGGTTGACTTTACTGATAGATTTAAGTTTATCATTCAAACTTAAGCACTTCCTTTTAGACATTTTCGCATAATTTTTAACACTAGCGTAATGGTTAGATTGAAACCAAACAGCCAGAGGTGTATTTGAAACTGTTTCAGAAGGATCTCTCAGCATGCCGTAATGATTTAGTTCAAGATCGGGATTTATTACGTCCGAAAATTTTCAGAAACAATCCACCCTTACACCTTCTACCAATACCCATTAAAAGAGTTATGTTCTTTGAATGTTTTTTTAACTCCGCCTAAGGTAAGCGTTGGGTGGATTGAGTAGCCCAATGGCTGCCTTTGCCGGTCCCAAGCCCGGGTAAAGAGGAGGAGGGTTGGCGGGCCGGGTTAGTAGCTCACCCGCTGTAAAAAACACAAATACTCAAGTACCGATGATAGGCCTCGGAATGGGACAGATAACTCAACGACGACACATGCAAGGAAAAGGAAATGCAAATGGAAAACGGGACACAATACGAATGGCAACATGGAATATCAGATCACTGAATAGTAGAGACCAGGAATCATAGAGGAGCTTAAAGATAGAAAAATTGATATATGCGCGCTCCAAGAAACTAAAAAGAAAGGAAAGGGACAGGTGGACTACGGAGAGTATTTGCTGGTGTACAGTGGTGTCGATAAGGAGCAGCTGCCGGAGTTGGAGTCCTGCTTCATGGCAAGTATAGAAACATGCTTGAAGGATGCAACTATCACTCTGAAAGAATCCTTCAAATCAAACTTAGTACAGAACCACAGAAGATCAACATCATCTCTGTGTATAGCCCGGAAGACTGTAAACCCAAGGAAGAAAGGGAAAAATTCTATGACAACTTACAGAACGTTTTAGATCAGATTCATCAGATGAAACTGTAAATAATGGGTGATTTCAATGCAAGAATAGGGAGAAATGTCATACCTGGAATCAAACAGAGATTCAACGAATACCAGAAAAATGATAACGGTGAGATGATGGTGAACTTGTGTTTACTCAATAACCTGAGAATCAACAACACGTTCTACAATCACAAGGATACATACAAGTACACATTCGAGAATAGCAGAGAACAGAAATCCATGATTGATTATATACTGACCAACCGCCATGTATTACCATCCCAAATCTTGGATATTAGAACACTGAACTCGGCGAATGTAGGCAGTGACCATAAGCTATTAATGGGGAAAATACGAATGAGGATAAGAAAGAACCTTGCTGCCAACCAACTACCAGAGAAGGAAAAATTTAACGTCGAAGCCCTGTCAAATGAGTCAACGAGACACTTGTATCAGCAGAGGTTGACAGATAAAATCCGTACTGATCCAATAATATGGAACGGTTCCAGCGTGGACGAATGTTGGAGAAAACTAAGGATTAATATCGAGGAGGCTGCGAATGAGGCACTAGGAATAAGAAGGGTAAAACCGAACAGCAAAGCGAATGAAAAGCCATGGTTTCGGAAAATAATCAAGATCAAATGCGAAGAGAAAAGGAAGGCACACCTAGAGTATAAAGCTCTCAGAACACAGGAATCACTAGAAAAATACAGAAAAATCAGGAACGAGACGAAAGAACTAGTAAGGAGAACGAAGAGTGATCATTGGGAAATGTTCTCGAAGAGGATGGAGTCAGATTTTTACGGTCTGCAAAAGCAAATGTGGAGATTCATAAGACAACAGAGAAAAGACGTTAGCGAACTCGAAGAAAAGAACCCAATAGACGAAAATACCTGGGTAGACTATCTCACAAAACTGTTCCAAGACGACAAAATACAAGAAAATGAACCTGAGAACGTTAAAATAAACGACGATATAACAGTTGAAGAGCAAGATGTTAGAGCGGCACTACGGAAGGTGAGGAACAGAAAATCTCCAGGACAGGACAACATCCCAAATGAATTTCTCAAATATGGAGGAGACAGTTTGATAACCGAGATAACATCATTGGTGAATAAAATCCTGAAAGAGCGGAAGATACCTGAAACTTGGAAAACAAGTACAATGATTCTAATGTTCAAGAAGGGAGATAAGAAAGAACCGAAAAATTACAGAGGAATAAACCTACTGGACGCGATGTTCAAACTTGTAACTAAGATTATAACAACAAAGATAAACTCCATTCTTACACTGGCTGATGAACAACAAGGCTTCAGAACAGGAAGATCATGTACGGACGCTGTGTTCGTGATGCGACAGGTAGTTGAAAAATCAATAGAATATAACAGACCCGCTTTCCTATGTTTCGTTGACCTACACAAGGCATTCGATCAAGTACGACTAGTGGACGTCATACATCTTCTGAAAAACCGTGGAGTACCGACAAATTTGATCGAGACAATCAAGAACATTTATGCGGAAAATAACGTCCAAATCCGAATAAATGGCAAACTGTCCAGGAAAATACCTGTCAACAGCAGGATCCGCCAGGGCGACTCCTTAAGCCCTCTCCTTTTTAATATCATAATGGATGAGATCATCAAAAGGGTGAAATCCGCAAAGGGTTACAGAATGGGTGACCGGGAGTTTACGATCCTCTGTTATGCCGATGACGCGGTACTCTTCGCGGAGAGCGAGGACGACCTTCAGAGAACCCTCCAACTCTTCTTCAATGCTGCGAAGCAATTCAATATGGACATAGCCACAGAAAAAACTAAATGCATGACAACAGCAAAAATACCTATCCGATGTAAACTAGAATTGAACCAGAAGATAATAGAGCAGGTGATGTCATTCAAATACCTTGGCATCGAATTATCTAGTTACGGCTGCATTGAAGATGAGGTATCTCAGCAAGTCATGAGGGCAAATAAAATTGCAGGCTGCCTTAACGACACTATATGGAGGAATAAACATCTAAACATAAAAACCAAGGCAAGAATTTATAAAGGTACCATAAGACCGATCATGACTTACACGGCTGAAACCAGACCAGATACTGCGAGGACAAGACGTATGCTGGAGACAGCGGAAATGAAGATTCTTCGCAGAATTTCCGGAAAAACCCTGTACGACAGAGAAAGGAGTGATGACATCAGAAAGCTGTGTGAGGTGGAGAAAATCGGAGAGTGGATTAATAACAGAAAGGTTGAATGGAGCGCGCACATAGAAAGAATGGAACAGGACAGAATGGTAAAGAAGGCAAGGGATAAATCACCTCTAGGAAGGAGAAGTATCGGTCGACCCAGAAAGAGATGGAGTGATAACCTACGCACCGAATAAATATCATCGAAGAAGAACAGGCTCCAAGCCTAAGAGGAAGACGGAAGAAGAAGAAGAAGAATGTTTTTTTTATTGAAATAATTTACTTCGTTTTAGAGGGTGTTTTCAACATGGAATTTGGATTCAAGGTGCCATGTCTTGTACGAAATTCGTTATACAGAGAAATTCGTTATACAGACGTCTGGTATAGGGAAGTTCCACTATATTTCAGATTCAATAAGATCTCAAAGAATCACATTGTAGCGAAATGTCCTCAGTACTGGCTATAAAAACTCAACAAAACAAAAATTAAGTCAACCGACTCCGAAAAACCCAACGCCACGAAGAAATTAACATACTAGGTGCTTGACTCATTCACCGATACGCCTCATTTCAATACGCTACAACCTATTAATTCTCTACCAATAAGTCCCGCTATGTACATTTTCATATTGTATCGAGAAAATTTTCTTCTCAACATACTTTTCCGAACACGCATCGCACATTGTATTCTAAGTTCACGCATACCGAACGAGAAAAAAACAAATAAAATTTGCATGTCTTAATCCCATCTATTTCGAACGCACAATGTTCTTTGGATGAACAGTTATGTTATTCATTGAAGGTTATCAAGCGTCAATTGGCTTTCCACATTGTTCAGCACACCTCAAGATGATAAGTTGACGAGATAATTCATCGAGACGGATTTGATGAGCTACGATGTTATCCCTTTTTGTATAGGTTGTTAATTTATTCGCGAGTAATTATGTTGAGTTGTAGATGATTAATGCTGATCACTAAAGTTACTGCAGCAAATGAAAGTTCATATTATAAAAATTGCAATTGAAGAAAGGGGGCCCAATCATCTAAAGGGTTTTCCAATAATAGGTGTTATTTTGATATTCAAAGAAAAATGCTATTTTTTAATATCAATGTTCGGATATTTATTTCATTATAAAGAAGAAGCTATGCCGTTAATAGTGGAAAATGACAACAGGCAAATGACTACCACGACCACACTTACAGGAACATATCCTTCTAATGAAAATTTCCATAACCAAATCTCAAAGTGGCTGCATTATGTACTCGATGGCCTCACGAATTCCAGCTTTGAGGTCTTGAATACACGCTGGGCTATTGGCGTAGACCTTCTCTTTTACGTGGCCCCAGAGGAATAAGTCGCAAGGTGTTAAATCACAAGATCTCATCACTCAATATGATTTTTCGATGGAATTCCGGATCATTTTCATGCATTTCAACGACCTAATCAGCACAGACACGACGTTGTTGATGATCAGCCGGCTTGAGTTCTTGTGTTTATGCAAAAACGGTGTAATGACGTTTGTGGAATGAATAATTCCAAAGAACGACGAGGAATGTACGAACCTGGGTTTTATTCAACACATTCGGCTATAGCAGCAATATTCTCGTCTGTTCTTGAGCGACGTGCACGGGTTTTATTCTCCACAACACTAACTTGTCCCAACAGCTCGAATTTTTCCACCAATTTCTTTATTGCGGTCCGACAAGTTGCTTCACGACGACCCAAAAATGTTCGAGTTTTACGAACCGTCTCTGCCAATATTTCACCATTTTTATAGTGAATTTTAATCATTTCAATGCGTTCTCGAAGCGTGTATCGTTCCATTTTTATTAATGGCATAGTTTCTACTTGTCAAATGTCAATAAATGACAGCTTCAAACGTGACATCTACCGAAATAGCGGGATATTCAAAACAACACCTGTTATTGAAAAACCCTTTAGTTATTATTATTAGAAGTGGTGTCTTTACCGCTAGGTTAATCTTCCGGGATCTGCGACCATATAGGTGTAGATCTTTTGGAACTTATTCATCACTCATTAATTCATGGAAGCCCAAGGAGATCGTCACTGGCGTTAATAAAACCGAAAACATCCTAAGGACCCTTGGTCGTTACCACTGGGGTATCAAGGACCGGTTTCTTCATATGA
This sequence comes from Propylea japonica, assembly GCA_013421045.1. Classification (NCBI taxonomy): domain Eukaryota; kingdom Metazoa; phylum Arthropoda; class Insecta; order Coleoptera; family Coccinellidae; genus Propylea; species Propylea japonica. Next base: position 49,180,331 of record CM024245.1, read on the forward strand.
ATTCTTCTTAGGCCAGCCAGTACTGGGCACTTGCATGTTTTCAACTGTTTCTGCTTCAGATCCACAGAGCCTGCATATTTAATCTACTAACTTTCACATACGGATCAAATGATATTTGCACCAACAGTCCCATCATCACTAGAAGCTCAGCTCGTGATAGCTTCAGGAGTAAGTCTGAGTAAGTCCACGAGTGCTTCCCCAGAGAATTATTCAACTTCCTTCGCTTGAGCTCTGCCTCTTATTGGTCTCTACCAAGCCCACAGAAAGGCTCAAGTCTAGCAGATTTTTGAAAGTTCATGGGCTTTTTCATTTCCTTTAACACCACATTACCCTGGCATTCATTGCCATTGACTTACTATGCAGTCTGGTTATTCAAACGAAAGTGTATGGTGGTATTCTGCTTTTCATCTGTAAGTTACGATACTGTACCGAACGATTGATATGTAACTGACTGATTTACAGACTCGCAAATAATGCAATTATGAAATGGTTCCTGTGACTTTCTTATTCACAGTGTCACTTTTGAACAACTCATCAAAAAACAAAACCTTCAATTCTTCGTTAAAATTGCAGTAGAGCATTTATTAAGTTTATAGTACACTGGTTCTTCAATCTGAACATGTTCACAAACTGGACATCCAGCATTTCTTCAATCTGAACATTATCTGGGCTTCTGGAATTTCAAATGGATTCATTTGATCACGCAACCTTTTCCTTCCAATTCTCATGTGCCTACTTTGAAAAAGAATGATTTTCAGGTCATGTATATTATTGAACAATGTTTTACCTGTTATGATTTTCTTCCGATAACAATCCAATGAACAAAGCCATATTATTTTTGTTCATCATGAATTTCTTATTTAAAACGTTGATGTTCGTCCAAAAATAAACAACCCATTCAACGTAACCTCACAATATGTCATTCGATAATGCTTCCGATCACACGTCGAGTACTCGTAAAAATTTTACGATTTCTGTGAGCTACAGATGTGAGGTCCAGAATTTCAATGTTCCTGTAAGCTTATGAAATGTTACAGATTGGCTTACAGATGAAAGCAGAATAGCACCTTTAGGTTGTTAAGGTAGTTCTACAAGAAATTCGAAGACTTCTTTAAGGCTTAGAAGCACCGACATATTGGTATAACCGAGTGGTACAATTTTATGTTCGAAAACCTAAGCATTTATAAAAAACGTAGAAGAACAGAGTATTCACGACTGTTGTGTTTGGGGATGCTGTGCTTTGAGAAAAACAGTTATAATGAAACTTATCCTGGTAAAATGAACATGACGAAAATCGAGAATATGTGAATGGGTACATAACCGTTAAGCAAGAATGACCATCTCACAAAACTCAAAGATCAACAAAGCCTCTTTACCTTCTATCCTGGATCAAGATCCGAACTGACAATGAACTACAAACACCGAACAACCAGTGTGGCACCATTTCTTTTCGTTTTTCCGTTATTTCGGGAATCTACGCTTCGAAATGGCGCGCCACCGAAATAGACCAGTCGGCTAGGCTCTGTGGTGCACCAGAGAGATCTCATCTATGCAACGGAAGACCACTGCCAAATTGTTCTAGATGACTGTTCGTTTAGGCATTCGAGTTCATTATACGGCTGACGTTAAGGTCCGATTAGATCGAGAGAAGATCTTCTATGATTGCCAGAAAAAAGATTCTTTTCGTTCAGGAAGATGAATGAGCACTTTCCAATAAGGCATGAAGAGTGGAATGAAAACGATCTTATTTCAACAAAGGTCTACTGGGAAAAGTACTGCCCCAAATTATGTGCAACGTTTTTCAGTATTGAAGGTTCAACTTAAGATAGTATCAGAATAAATAAAAATAAAAAAGAAATATTTCGGTATGTCACAAAATTATAGAAAAAAATCGTTTTCTCAGAAGAAAAATATTTGGCAGCACAATCCTAAAACAGAACAACTGTGCCATCCCCATCAACCCTCTAAATTCATATACAGTGGAACTTCCCTATAACGAAAGCGCTAATTCCGCAAAAAAAAGTTCGTTATGAAGAAATTTCGTTATACAGAAAATTTGTTTCTATAGTCGGCAATGTAGCGGTCGACTTCTCTGATAAATTTAATTTTATCATTCAAACTTAAGCACTTGCTTTTAGACATTTTCGCACAACTTTTCACACTACCGTAATGGTTAGATTGAAACAGCCAGGGGTGTATTTAAAACTGTTTCAGAAGGATCTTTCTGCCCGCCGTAATGATTTAATTTAAGTTCAGGATTTATTACGTACGTTCAGAAAATTTTCGGAAAACCCACCCTTACACCTCCTTAACAATATTCAGCCAAAGAGTGATGTTCTTTGAATATTTCGTTAAAGAGAGATTTCACTTCGTTTTAGAGTGTTCTTAACATGCAATTTGAATTCGAATTGCCATGTCTTGAACGAAATTCGTTATACAGACGTTCGTTATAGAGAAGTTCTACTGGGGTACTTTTTTGACAAGGTCTTTGTATCTTGTTTACAAGCGTGCAGATTTTTTCGAAAAAATAGTTAGTTCAGGTTCAGGTTTTCAGTATGGTGCACTTTGTCATGGCTTATTTACTTTTAGACGATGGTAGCTGATGAAATTTGTCACCGAATGGAAGTCGACCATTACAGTTTTGTTCAGGTACGCATAACCTCGAAATGTCAAACTTCACCATAGAGTTATAGGATGTTAGTTGCCAGATTGCAACCCTTCGATTCTGTCCATCAGAAGTGAAAATATTAAACAGTTCTTACAGAAATCGATAAAAGAAATAAATTCAACACTATCAAACGTCTTTCCATATAAGATTGCCTTTCGTATAGTAAATTGACCAGGTAATATATTTCGTAATAACTCGAGACGAGATTTCACTTCCAGTCTGTCAATTGTCGAATGAAAAATTATGAGCCGTTTATGGACAATCCGCTAAAACGACTTATAGAATTCTTCTCAAGTTTAATCCAATAATCCGAATAAGGAGATATCAATGCATCAAATCATTTTCTCTGGAAGAATGTCGAATTTGTCATGAATATAAAGTCCGGTAGCGACGAAATGCACTCCGATGATAATCTGCTTATTATAATTTCAATTCCTTTCACGCAACTGTCTGACAAATTCGATGCTCAGCGTTGAATGCATATCTTTCCGTTATTCGGTTCTTTTCAACATATCCAATGCGTTTCCACGCTCACTTATCGTGCTATTCAAGAACTCGTTTCTATCTGGCAGGTGTAGGACTTTCAGACAAGTTAGAAGGTTCATACAAAGAGCATTTTGAAGGATATCAAAAACAGTTTCCGATTACCACCCCTAGTAAAAATACCCATGGATATTTTTTTCAATGTATATTTTCCCCCGATTCCCCAGTTGAACAAAATGTGTTAATACAATATTTCGTCTTTCAAAAAAGTAGCAATAAACTGTGGCGCATTCGCCATTTTGCGATTTATGGTGAAACATTTTTAGTTTCCCAAAATATTCAATATGTAATATTCTTTTGAATTTAGAGATAACAAAATACAATACATGAAACAAAAGAGTCCCTAGCTGAGGTTAGTGCTAAACGGGTACCATACAAGTCTGCGTATGATACCAGAGCTCAGGGAAAAACCTCAGTAGAAAAAACCCTGTCTAGCCATTTTTACAAAATTTAAAATTATAAACTATTCGAATAAATTTTTACCTTCAATATTCAAATACTAAATACTTAATTCTTGCTCATGGGGCAGGAGGATGTTTTAAACCAGGTTAGGCGTTGCAAGTGATGATTTTTCGAATCTTCTGTCTTTTAAGACCGCTACAGGTCTCTACTGAAAGGTTATGATCTCCCATAGATTTAAGCAGTGGAATTTCATTCTAAATATCGAATTCAATTTCGGAATAATGAAAAAAACAATGAACAAAATATCAACATAAAAGACACCTTGAAACAGAATGAAGCAACATGATATTTAAAAAAAAATAAAAACAAAGTGGATATGCCACAATTTATAATTATCATATTCAAGGGCTAAATATATACGTTAAATGATAAAAAATTGTTTTGAAATATTTTTTCTTTAACTTAATAATATGCAATTTGAAAAAATATCTGCTGGTATTGTAGTTTTCTAGGGGTTGTGATCCGAAACAGAATTTCAACAACAGATTCTGATAGTTTTCGCTACCATTCAAAATTCTTTTTGTTCCAACTCCAATTCGGCTAATAAAGCAGTTATCAAACGTTCGACGACAATAAAACGATCGTGGCAAGTTGCAGCATCCTGTTGAAACCAAACATTGTCCACATCAATGCCGTCAAGTGCGGACACAAAAAATTGATAGAATAGTTTACCAAACAATAAACAATGAAAGCAGAGAATAATAATATTAAACACATACTTTGGAACTAATCCCGTCAAGAATAGAGCGGATACTCCTTATAAATGAAGTAAATTAATCACAATTACGTGTGAAGCTTAAAGAAACAGAGCTATCATAAAGCCTATGAATTCAATGTAGAAAAATCAACTTACCATATTCTCCGATCATTTTTGATGTTACAAATATACTTATTCCGAAAAAGCAAACGTATATCTATGTCGAAGCATCATATCACACATAATAACTTTGTAATATACCATCATGACAATCAATTATTTCTAATGTGCACGTTAATTTAATCAGTACTATCTTTCGATATATCATGATTATGAACCGACATCAAAACCAAATCGAATTTTCCTCTCGAACATTTCAATTCCCAATTCACTGCCTCCGAAGCACGTTAATGACTAGTAACTAAAAAATTATGTCGGCTCTATTTCTATTTCTGTCCCCATTTTCTGCCTAGTAGAAATAATGACATCTGTCAGCTTCAGACCAGTGGTTTTCACACCTATTTTCGACTCCACTTCCTGTCCGAAAAAATTTTCATTATTTCCTCAAAAACATCTTTCCATCGAAGCTGACAGGTCCATTAAGGATCGACCACCCAATCACTGACCCGGTCAAAAGTTTGACGTTGCTAGGTCATCTTTATTTCTTTCACGTAGATGATCTCATATTCGGTCTCTAGTTATTTATTTACTCTTTACGCAACTATTCTAATTTTATTCCGAGTCCACATGACCTGAAAAAACTGGCAGGAGATTAGCCATCGATCTTATCGTACTGTATATGCCAAGTACACGCTTTTATTATGATTGCGAGCAGTAGATAACGACCCGATCTGACAAATTGAAATTTCTTCGTTAATTTGTGAATGTTTACAATGAAACGGATGAATGAAAGTTATTCACGACGCGAAAAGTAAACAAAAAGAACGAGTTTTCAGGCGGAAACACCAATATTTTATGACAAGGAAAACTTGACGTGAAATTCTTGATCATGGAGCTCAAATTGTCATATTATTCGGCTATTTGCATCATTTTCCTTCCTCGTATTCAACGTATCAGCAAGCATTCGAAGCCGTCAAACTTGCAACTTTCGTTGCTCTTTGAAAACATGTAATTTTTGAGTTTCCAGAAAACAATGATCGATAACTTTGATCTATCATTGATTTATCAGTTAGCAAAAAATTAAGTTGTTCTTTTTAAAGCGAGACCTTATTACTGGAGCCAGATTGTTTTGAGATCAATCGACTGATAGGATTTTCGGTAACTGACATGAAAGCAAGACATTTTTTTGGCAAGAAAGAAATGAGTCTTAGAAATAGTAGGTGGTAAAAACAGATCTCTATTGCCTGTACATGGCCTTCGATCAGGAGTCTTTAAACCTTAAAAAATAATTATTGGACTGAATCACAAACACCAAGCAACCCAAATTACGAAACTGTTCATCACAAAGCGGTGGCACAAAATCCCTTATCTGAAAAAACACACAATTCTGAAGATTTTACAAGTTTGTCCGAAGAAGGTGTCTGATATAGACACCGAAATGTTACATTGTCTTTTTCATTTATTTCCTTTTTCAGTTTTACTGTAAGACAACAATTTTTCCAAGACCAATTTGCTCCTGACAAAGTGCAAAGATTATCGCAGGAGCACTTCTCCTTAATTGATTTTTTTTAATTATTTCTGTTTCAGAGACTGGGAGTAAAAATATATAAAAGGAATATATATAATAAAGATAATATAAACTTTTTCAGAAATGCAGAATCCTCCCAGAATATATTTCAATCGATATACAAAATCCCTTAGTCAATGAATTCTTAAATTCCAGAAATATAACATACTGTAATTTAACCCTCCAAGAATCCTCTTACTTGACTTACGAATACCAGGCATACCCTGCGAAGAATTCTGAAAGGTTAACCCTCCTAATCTAATAACAATCTGAATCGGAAAAAAAAACAACAAGATTAATAATAATTGAAGGTAAACTTGACATTGCGAAAATTCATCGACACCCGGTCGCAAAGAATAGCAAACAATGGAGATAGTCCTAACACCTTCATTATGTAAGTAACTTAAGTGATGCCGTACAATAAACATTATGTCGCATGTACGCCAAAGTAATACGCTCCATTGAAAGGCAGTAATTGTTTCGTTTACTTTTTTATGGCTAATAACGATAATTATGGAGGATATATTTTTTCCAAATTACAGGTTGCATAGGTAATTATTAGGAACTGAAAGCTTCCGATGGCGATTAGAGCTTGGCGTGTTGTTATTTATGGGATAATTTTCGATGTACACAATCGTGAATGAGTTTTAAAAGTTGTGCGGAAAAGATTGGTGATACGTATATTTTCTACTATCACTTTATTTGAGATTTCTTCCGAAATGAATTAGCCGCAATTAATTCGAAGAATATTTTTTTCCATGTCCATTCGAAATAAATTACGCTATTATGTTGTGTAATTGATTCAAAACAACTTTAGAAACATTTCCTTTTTTTCTGAAGCTAGCAATTAATTCACTATCGTCTGCGTACTCAACTATACTCCGTTCACGATAGGTTGAGCCATCGGTTGGCCATGGAAATTTGGCATATTCCACTGTGTATATTAAAATTTTAGGTTATGTTGTTTATTTTCATGTCAGATTACGCAATGTTGTCAATATTGCAAAGAGTTGTCAGATAACTCCCAAGCTCGTCGGACGAGGCCGAGTACATTCGTCAACGTCAATTTTATTTTACTCTGTGACAGCAAATACTGCGAACTTCAGATGAATAAGAAACGCCTACTATATGCTCAACCTTTCGGAACGACTAAACATTCGATTCGGCCTTATTCTGTAGCGTGTGTGCCTCCCCTCTATTGCGTCGAAATTGGCCACACTGTGAACGATATCATCTATGCTCATTTTTACTTGGTGCTTTTGGTGTACCAACTGAGAACTTAAATTTTGGGCACACTTGTTTTCCTGAAGGGTAATGAAATCGAGAACAAATTTTTGGCGAACGATAGGTTCTCCTGAAAATATGTTCTGTACTTCAAATTAATCACACATACTGTGTGTTTCTGAATTTATACGAAATATTGAAGGAGGTGATTTCTCAGATCATTTTATGAAAAGAAATGTGGGTCCGGAATTCATTATTCTAAGATATAGGGTGTTGAGTTTTATTGAAAAACTTATTAAAAGCAGTGGTATGCCACTGAGATATTTCGAACTAACAATTATAATTTTTCAATTTTTCGTTCAACTTAGATTTAAAATCTTTTCTGCCTTTTATTGTGTGGGCACTGTTTTTTTGTTACAAAATAGAACATTTTAGCGGATATTTGTCGTAACACATATGTAGTTGAGACGCTACGTTAAGATGTCATTTTTTTTACATAAAAACATCGCCTACATAAACAAAAGACAGAAAAGATTTTTTGTCACAAGGCGAACGAAGAATACAAAATATTGTCCTTTTGAAATTCCTCAGTGGCGTACCAGATATTTCAGTCAGTTTTTAAGTGAAACGTCAACACCATTTATCTTGGAACACTGCCTTTCCGGTCTGGAAAGTCATTTATGGAAATTTTTTCCATAAAATGATCCGAGGAATCATACCAGTATACCTGATGAGGTCCACTCCTAAATTGATAATCACTTATTTATCCACAAAATATTATTGATCGAACAGTTCTCTAATATGATGAATTGATAGTCCAAATTTCATGTTTAGACTTTCAAAGGTTATACGAAGACTTGTGAGTATATCTCAGATAAAAAAATCTGAAAATTTATGATATATTATAGATCTGCTATAATATATCATGCTGAAGCTATTAGGTTCATTCTATTCATTCTTAAAGTCAACTTTCTTGTACAAATCTTGAACCAACATTGCAAATTACTAGTTTTGAAGTTTTTCTGTTTGTCCATCATCGTCGTAACGGTCGGCCGTAAAAGATATGGTATTCAATTGAAACTGAATGATGAATACAATTACATCGTATTGATTTACCGTATAGTGTAAACCTACTCTTATGTTCAGCAATCAACAACTACAAAATACCTCCTTAAATGATTTCACGCTTGAATTTCCTTTGTATCAAGTTGTCAACCAGGTCGTACAAGCGGTTCGGGAGCAGGTTACATCGTTAAGGTTGTAAATATTTCTGGTATGCGCTCTTATTACAACATCTATTGTAGATTGACGTGATATTTATTACTCCTATTTATCACTAGGGTTCACGCGTAGGATCTTGACGGAGAAAGCTTATGCAGTTCGATACCTAACGAGACAAGATAGACTAATGGCAGGAATGAAACACGGTTCGTAACCCAGTAATTTTAATCATCAAGGTTCCATGAAATCGTGAACAATGTCTACCGAAACTGACTGAGCGAGATAAACTTAAATTGGCATATGTTAATCAGGTTTTTTTTTTATAATTGGTGCGGTAGAGCCTATATTGAAGAAACTAAACGTCCCAAAATGTTTGAATCAAAGAACATAAAAAACTAACTCAACGTCAAGTCAGAACTTTTCCAGCATGCTTTGAATTGAGACCAAATGATTTTATGGGATGATGCTTCAACAATATCGAGAGGAGTAAAACTGGGACGAAGTAAATTGAAGGAAGCAGCTCTCATGTCGATAATCGAAAACCCCTATCAGTCAACCCTCTGTTGATATTAAAAACATCTGGGATTGAAACAAAAAGATCAAATGAATTTGTTGCGGTAACTCTTTAAGTGGAGAGAATTTAGTGGACTGTATTAATCAAAATCATAGGTGTTGTTAAAATGAAGTGAAAGAAAATAAAGTAAAATGCACCAGACTCACCAAACAGTATTCTTCGACCAATCTTCTGGAGAGTACTCTCGGACGGGGTCGGTGATCTTCAATTCTTCAATAATAGTGTCTCTTTCACAAAATAATAGCGTAGTTCACTTAAAATAGCGGAACACAAGGTTCTATCTCAAAATAAGAGAAAATATAAAATAGCGGAAAATACAATTAAGAAAATTAGCGGTAGCGATAAGAAACACTCGGAGGTTGTTCTTAGACTATTACATATTGTTCAAACTTGTTGATTTGCGCAGGACAGCAGATGTCAGTTCCAGGTAACTGAGAATATATAGGCTGTCCAGTGCATATACCAATGAAATGAATTTAAATTGAAAACTATTGAATTTAGAAACAAAAAAATAGATATTACTACAACATTTCCTGCCCCCCAAAAATGCCATAGCATTTTTCAAAAGAGCTTGAAAGAAAAATTAGAAAAAAAAGATAGAATATGAAGTTGCGCAAACCATCATGCAGAAAGATTCATAACAAAAATAACATGAGCAAAAAAAAAAAAAAGATTATTCCTCATTGTTATTATTGGTTACGCAAAAGTCATATTCGATGTTTATTATGTTAAGTTGCCCCAGAGGGCTGATAGACTTTGGATTTTTCGAAACATAACAAAAACAATTTCCAAAGCTGTTTAACATACAAAAATCAGCTGGTGTGTTACCTGAAAATTCATCCAGGAAAGAAACAATTTTCAGAGAGTTGATATATTTGAAATCCAAATTGAGTTTGATCGCTTAACTCAAACTTTGTAGCACTCAACCAAAACGAGTTATCCACTATATCTAGGGGAAAAAGACCTCGACCACTGAGATCAGCAGGACTGTCTTCTGAATGAACGCAATTCCACCTAACGAAGGGAATTTTTTCTTGTACATATGCTACTCTATTCGCGACAAAATGTTTCCACCTATAAGAAAGTGATCGAATCCATGCCAAAACTACCTGTAAATCCGACCAGGCTTGAATGGTTACGAAGGCATATTCATCAGAAAAAAGTTTCAATACTAATAAAAGTTTTGTTAGCAAAACTGAATTACACAATGCTAAGCGCGGTATGAATATTTCCTTGAGAGGTGCAATTTTACGTTTAGCAAAAATGAAATTTATATAAATGTTGTCATGGAGATTCGCAGTTTTTAAATACAAAACAGCACAATCCCTCTTTTCAGAGCTATCACAAAACCCGTATAACTCCAATCTGGAATTGATTGAGCATTTCAAATGCCTTGGTTTTTCAACTTGCGAAAGATATTTAATTTGTGAAACAAACCGATTCCAAATACGTAAAATTTCGTCACCATCAGAAGAGAAATTAAAATGTTCAATGCTACTCACGGAAGCAGAAATAGTTTCCAACAGAATTTGGTTGTTACCTGACCATTTCCTCAATTGAAAATCTCTCTTTTCAAATGAACTAATCAACTGGTCCAGTAACATTTTAGCTTCTTTAAGTGAGAAAACACCAGAGAAAACATCGGCAATATAAGTATATTCAAACAGAACTTTCGTTGTCAAACGATAAGCGCTACCTTCATCTTGCTCTAACTGTTTCAAAAATCGCGAAGCTACAAATGGAGCAGATGAAATTTCACATGTAACAGTCTTCAATCGGTACATGTTCAAATAATCATCAGGAGAAAATCTCCAAAATATTCTTTGACTTTCGCGATGATCAGAATTGAGCCAAATCATTCTAACATTTGCTCAATGTCTGCACAAAATACATATGGATGTAGATGGAACTTCAAAAGAATAGATACAAAATCAGTTTGTAGCTTTGAACCAGTCAATAAATAATCATGGATTGAAAAATCTGATGGAGCTTCAGCGATCGCGTTGAAAATCACTCGCAATTTCGTGTGCGAACTTAAAGGTTTCAGAAAACAATGGTTTATGAGGTTATAAGGATTTTCATCTAAAGAATTATATGGAACAATCTCCATATGTCCGCAATCAAGATATTCGGGAATAAAAGCAGAGTAATCGTTATGGAGAAAAGGAGCTTTCATAAGTCGACGCTCTAATGAAACGAATCGCTTGGAAGCAAGTTCTTCCATGCCGCTAAAATTGGGCATACTATTTGCAAAGGGCAGAGAAACTACATATTTTCCAGTGGAATCGCGTTTATGTGTATCTACAAATATTTTCTCACATAATTGATCTTGGGGGGAGTCAATACCTACCGAGGGAATAGATTCGGTTTCCCAAAAACGTTTCACAATTTCAGGATGTGATATGTCGCTTTCTTGACAATGGATGTCGCAAAAAAATGAGGCGGTACTGTTTTGAGAGGGGTCTGATCCACCTCCCATAAGTATATACCCAAAATAGAATTGAATGCGTTAATACCATTGCTACCAGTAATATGACCACTGAGCAAAATTTTTGAAAACATATCCGCTCCAAACAAAATATCCACATGCCCAGGAATATGAAAAGTGGCGTCGGCTAATCTCAAATTTCGGAATTCATCACCAATGCAAGCGGGCACAGGCGTAGTCGGTAATTTTTCTGTAATTTGATCAATTATAGATGCGTTCGTATACAAAACTGGGATGCTTGTCCGACTGGTTTAACAGTGAGAGAAACTGAACCCTTACTGATACACGATTTCGAAGAGTTCAATCCTGTAACCTCAAGAAAAACGTTTTCAGATTTCAAACCTAAACATGAAGCTGCTTTCTTTGTTATAAACGAAGTCATACTTCCAGAATCAATAAGACAACGTAATTTATGGAAAATCCCATTTGAATCGGACACTTCAACTAAAGCAGTGGCTAAGAGAACAAAAGAAGTTTTTTCAGAATTGAGAACTCCAGCTCCTGCAAAGTTCACAACAGATTGCGGTTCAGAACTAGTTGTGGTAGCGTTCTTCGTAACTGAGTTTTCATTTTTATCTACTTTGAAATGTAGAAAGGTATGATGTTTCAATGAACATTGACGGCAGGTAGACTTAGAGGCACAAGAACGGATATCATGAACATTTGATAGGCAATTGAAACATAAATGTAGTTTTTTAGCCAAATTATAGCGTTCGAACGGTTTCATATCAAGAAAAGTTTTACACTTGAATATAGAGTGGTCATTTTTGCAAACGACGCATTTCGATGAACTAGAACTGTTCGAATTTGTCGATTTTTCAACAAAGAAATTTTTGGTATAAGGTTTTCTACCAACTGAATTTATACCGCTAGTAGAAGATTGATCACTATTAATCATTTCGGAAGCAATACATTCACGTTCCAAAAATGTCGTGAGATCTTTATATTCGGGAATCTCAGATGAACCATAAGCATGTTCGAATCGGGAGATTGTATCGTCATCTAACCGATCATACAACATCATCAGTAAAATGAAATCCCATTCGTCAGTGGGGAATTGTAAGTTTCTCAAGGCAGATATATTTCTTGAAAAGTATCTAATAAATTCTCAGGGCGTTTGGTACCTTTGATTTAATTTTAACTGTACCCTCAATGCGACGCCAATGACATTTAGCGAGCCAACGCTTATTGTTGTAACGCTGATATAAAGTATCATATGCCGTTTGGTAATTTCTACCACAGAATTCATAATTTTGAATTAGCTTCAAAGGCGGTCCATCGAGGGTTGAAACCAGATAACTAATTTTTTCATCATTACTTAGCGATGTATTATTGTGTACAAGTGAATTGAATAAACCTATAAATGAAGGAAATTGCGTACAGTCACCTGTAAAACGTTTCAACTCTAATTTAGGCAACTTCACATTTGCATTATATTTCGAACAAGAGTTAGAAGAATTCGAATTTTCTGATTTCTTAAAATCATCGAGAACTAGAGTCTCATAAATAGCTTTTATTTCGTAATAGTCTGCCAAAAAACCATCTCTTATGGTTTCTTCTAAACTCAAATCAGAATCTTCCTCTTGAAGAACTGAATCTACAACAATATATGTTGTTTGTCAAATTCGTCCCTATTCTTTCAATATCTGAAAATCTAGCTTTGAAAATTTTAAATTTATTCATATCAGATTCTGCTGTTTGGCGAAATTACTCAAGAGTTGAATTTCCGAAACAGCAGTATTGCGATACGCACGGGCTCGTTTTATTTTGGTAGCCATAATGTACTAGGAAAACGAAAATAAATTCAATAAATTAATCGAACGTTTTAAACTCGATATCGACCGTATCAACACTCCTATCGAATGCAGTCAGTAAACGAGTTTACTGGGGAGATTGTAGCGTACGGACAAAAAATTATCGCTTGCAACAAGAAACTGAAACAATACAATAATTATTGGAGATTAGAGGAATAATCGAATCGGTGGAATAAAACTCACCTTAATTAATAATTAAACAATTCTGCATGTCATTTGCGAAACTTCAATTATCAAGCAATAAAACCAAATATGAATAAAAAACAATTCAATATTCGGCTCCTGAAGGTCCAAAATGTTGCGGTAACTCTTTAAGTGGAGAGAATTTAGTGGACTGTATTAATCAAAATCATAGGTGTTGTTAAAATGAAGTGAAAGAAAATAAAGTAAAATGCACCAGACTCACCAAACAGTATTCTTCGACCAATCTTCTGGAGAGTACTCTCGGACGGGGTCGGTGATCTTCAATTCTTCAATAATAGTGTCTCTTTCACAAAATAATAGCGTAGTTCACTTAAAATAGCGGAACACAAGGTCTCTATCTCAAAATAAGAGAAAATATAAAATAGCGGAAAATACAATTAAGAAAATTAGCGGTAGCGATAAGAAACACTCGGAGGTTGTTCTTAGACTATTACATATTGTTCAAACTTGTTGATTTGCGCAGGACAGCAGATGTCAGTTCCAGGTAACTGAGAATATATAGGCTGTCCAGTGCATATACCAATGAAATGAATTTAAATTGAAAACTATTGAATTTAGAAACAAAAAAATAGATATTACTACAACAGAATTTTCGACAACCAAATAAATACAAAATAGATCAGAGTCATCGATTGTTTTCTGAGAATCATCAAATATGATAAACATTTTTATAGAATGACGGTAGTTTCCTTTTGAATAGTTAAGAGTCTAGAGTGTTTTCCTGACTCCATTTCCACTTCCAATGCGAATGCTTGCTGAATTGTTGAACAGTATAAGTAAATATGATTGAAATAGCCCGAATAATGTATCAGTGAATTTCACGTCAAGTGCTCGCGTTAATATATATTTATCATTTTTTCAATTGAGAGCTGACAAAAATAAAATATATGAAACAAAAAAGTCCCTTGCTAGGGTTGCTGCAAAACGGGGTACCATACTAGTCTGCGTATACTACCAGAGCTAAGGGAAAAACATCAGTTGAAAAATCCCTGCCTTGCCGTTTTCACAAAATTGAAACCTAAAACTATTCGAATAAATAACTTATATAATATAATCATATACAAAATACTTAATTCTTGCTCACGGGCCAGGAAGTTGTTTTAAACCAGGTCTGGCCTTCCAAGTGATGATTTTTCGAATCTCTTGTTCCTCTAAGAGTAAGACCGCTACAGGACCCTACTGAAGGGTTATCATCTCCCATATATTTTCAGTGGTATTTCATTCTAAATATCGAATTCAATTTCGGAATAATGATAACAAAACTTGTGACAAACTTATGTCAAAATGACTCTGTTCTTCTGTATCATAAGCAAAATTGTACATTTTCCTCTGCTTGAGAAACACATATTAGGTTTTATAGTTTGATATTAAAGTCTGTAATGCTGTAACTCATAAGAATAAGATGATAATCAATCTACTTAAACTCCGTCAACGATATGACAGGTTCGATTAAGTCTCGTCAATCAGTTTGACCACCACCTACCACGTACCTCAATTGCTACTTTCTGCCGGAGAGGGCAAAAAAATTGTGAAAACTAAAACACGAACCCGAAGTACCCAATTTTATCACGAGCACATCGAGAAGGTAGATAAACGCCAGAACCAGAAACGCATCGAACCGTACCGAGAGTGTAGCGCAAGAGTAATAGCTCAGGAAGGAAGAGGAATCCCGGATAACACCTTCCAGATCAGTTATATATTTTCGATAAAATGTGTCAAGTTAATTTTTTAACATAACCAATCTATTTCAACCTAGACAACGATATGATCAGTTCGATCGAATTTCGTCAATCATTTTAACCACCACCTCCCACGTACCTCACTTGTTACTACTGTCCGCCAGAGAAGGGCAAAATGGTGAAAACTAAAAACGAATCGATCGAAGTACCGAATCCTATCGCTAGCTAGGTAGATGCATCGAACCGTACCGAGAGTGTAGCGCAAGAGTACTAGCTCAGGAAGGAAAAGGAATTCCGATAACACCTTCCCAGATTCCGCTGCGTTGTTGAGTTGCACGCTGCATCAGATGCGCCCGCGACCTCTGGTAGCTGTTGCGGGGGCCTCGAAGATTGCCAATTATCGACGCTCAAGATTGGTCTGTCTAGGCTTCGAGCGGTAGTGCCGTCGGAACAAATGACGACAAATTGGCAATTTCGTTATTTCCTGAAATATTATAATTCGAGCTGGTTTCACCAACTTTACAGTGATTCTGTCGCCTACCACGCAAGAGCTCTGAAAATTCTGAAGTTAAACATTGAATTACGTTTTTTGAGTTTTTCGCCATTATTTTGAAATTGATTTTGATATTTAGAACGAAATACCGCTATTCGAATCTATGTGAGATGATTACCCAGTATGGGTCTGTGAACATTCCCACGAACGTCTAGGGCTCTAAAAGATCATCATTTGGAGGAACACAACTGATTTGATGAACTCTTGTGGTTGTGGAGAAATTTTTATATCGAAACTTCAAGAAAAGATTGAATGTGACTATAACTTGTAGTGCAAAAATTATATTCATATAACTCTTTTTCTTGGTTTTTTTGCTTTCATTGATTTTTTTTAGATTTCATGATGTCAAATTCCACCAGTCACCACACTTATACAAAAACTTATACCGATGTTTTTACTGGGGTTTTTCCTCCGTGCTCTCGTATCAGACGCAGAAAACTATGGTAAGGTGCTCCATTTACATTTTCCTCTGATAATACTATGACATATAGTCCGTTCACGAAAGGTTGAGCGCATAGTAGGCGTTTGTTTATTTATCTGAAGTTGGCAGTATTTGCTGTTTTAACGTAAAATAAAGTCCACGTTGCCGAATTTACCCGGCCTTGTCCGACGCGCTTGCGAATTATCAGACAACTCTATGCAATGTTGACCACATTGCGTATCAATCTGATAAGCAAATAAATAACATAACCTAAAATTTTAATATACACAGTGGAATATGCCAAATTTCCATGGCCAACCGACGGCTAAATCTTTCGTGAACGGACTATACACATATCGAATTGTTCGAATTTTGTGGAGCCATATTACTGAATTGTTTTAATTATTTAGTTGTTTCATTATTTTTCAAGGTGTCTTTTGTGTTGATTTTCATTTATTGTCTGTGTTGAATATTTCACCACAAATGTCAAAATGGTGAATGCGCCACGATTTATATCTATTATTTTGAGGGTTTTAATTCAAGTAAACATTTTATTTTTATTTCATTTAAGTTTCAATTGAAGAAATCGCTGGGGTAGTTTTTCTAGAGATGGTAATAATAATATCTAGTTATTATCGATTTGGAAAAAATAGTGAAGGAAAAAAGTGTTTTTTACGACCTAAAGAATCTACGTATAAAATAAATGTACACGTCAAAGAGTCACCCTGCATAGGCACCTATATTGAGATGTTTATACTTTTATTTCGCGGGATTGAAGATGTTTTATAGAGGTAATTTCTGTAATTATTTTCATATCTACTACACCTTTTACAGTTGTAATTCAGAAAATCAAAGTTCAATTTCAGAAAAGGAAACATGTATTTCAGAATAGGAATATCTAATTCAGAAAACAGAAATTGAATTTCAGAATAGTTAATTCAATTTCAGAAAAGCGAAATTGAAATTCAGATTAGGAAGTTGTATTTCAGAAAAACAAAGTTGTAATTCAGAATAGTGAATTGAAATTCAGAAATGGCAAATTCAATTTCAGAAAAGGAAAATTGTAATTCAGAGGTTATAAATTGAATTTCAGAAAATGTATAGATATAGGATGTACTATATGACATAGATATAAATAGGTACATATTCATGTTCATATTCATGCAACCAATTCTGAATTACAACTTCCCATTTCTGAATTTCAAATCACCAATTCTGAATTACAATTTATATTTTCTGAAATTCAAATTACCCTTTCTGAATTACATATCACTATTCTGAAATTCAAATTACGCTTTCTGAATTACATATCACTATTCTGAAATTCAAATCACCATTTCTGAATATCAATTTACTATTCTGAATTACAATTTCCATCTTCTGAAATTCAATTTGCTATTCTGAATTACATTTTACGTTTTCTGAATTACAATTGGAAAAGGTGTAGAACTATAGGATGTTTTGTAATGTCCTACATCCCTACATTATAAATTTTCCATTTACAATGGAAGACAATAATAATTCAATGTTTCAACTGAAAATGATTTACGTTCTCAGCAATTCCATCGACTTCTTTTGGAAGTCATATTATCTAGCAAACAAATCGATGAAACGACAGATCGAATTACTTCAACCTTTTTTCTTCATCACCATCAATCAAAACTGATAAAAAATCTTCACCATTATTTCTCAATTAACACCGAACTCACAATGACTCGTAAAGTAAATACAATGAAGCAGTTCACACCGACCGCTATGCGTATCCACTTTTCTATTGACCAATTTTTCCTCCATTACAATTTTCAATTATTCATCACTTCCCAAGGAAGTATCAATCAAAATTTAGTTGCGCAAGTCTCGTCGTTAGATTCAAATCAACACGTGTAGCGGTTATTTTACATTCTAATAAGAAGATGGGATGAAAGTGTACTCACGACACCCGGTATAAACATTGTCAAACAGGAACACTCACCTGAAACAAAGAAGAATTATGTTAGAGTATGTAATTAAGATAAGAGATCTGAATTTAGAATTTACATTCTCAGGATTCGAAAGTACAAGTATTTCCCATGTTTCATACCATACGGGTACACCAAATAATTCTCTGCGAAATTTGTGATTTGTAGAAAATTTCAAGACGGGATGGTATCATTCGCCTTGACAAACAGGGTGGGTGTCCCCACGTAAAATATTCCAGTCCGTGGAGGTCATTAACATCGGAGTAGTGCGATGACATGACAAAAAAATGCTTAAGTAAAATTTTGGTAAAAGTTTCGAGAGTACGAGCCCAGGGCTCAGATATCTTTCGGGTACCCTACGGCCTAGGCCTTACACCCCTAGATATTTTCATCATTTCATGAAGTAGAAGCAAAAATATGCAAAATAATATTTTATCATCTTACTTGAATTCAACCCCTGGCAATAAACATCATAAACTGTGGCATATCCATCATTTTTGCGATTCATCATGAAATATTTTTGGTTTCACAAGATATTCGATGCAGACAATTAACAAAACATCAAGAAAAACAACACCTTGAAACATGATGAATAATTTAATAATCATTTCGAATTCGAATAAAAGTAAAAAATATTCGAAATATGCCTTACCACTTTCAACACAATTTTCAAACCGAGCAAATGAATGTCTTTTACAGCAGGCACAAATCATTCTTAGCGTTATAAAGGGTTTTCCAATAAGAGCTGTTATTTTGATATTCAAAGAAAAATGCCATTTTTCAATATAAATGATCGGATGTTTATTTCATTATGAAGAAGAAGTTATTCCGTTAATAGTGGAGAATAACATCAGGCAAATGACCACCACGACCACGCTTACAGGACCATATCCTTTTAATGAAATTTTCCATAACCAAATCGCTAAGTGGCTGCCCCATGTCCTCGATAGTCTCACGAATTTCAACTTTGAGGTCCTGAATCGACGCTGGGCTATTAGCGTAGACCTTCTCTTTCAAGTGGCCCCAACGGAAGAAGTCGAAAGGTGTTAAATCACAAGATCTCGGTGGCCAATTGTGATCATCTCTTCGAGAGATAACACGGTATGGAAACTCTTCCCGCAAAATATCAATGGTTTCGTTACTTGTGTGGCACGTAGCGCCGTCTTGTTGAAAGTAAACGTTGTTCAGATCAATACTATCCAATTTCGGCCATAAAAAAATCATTAATCATCTCTCGATAGCGCAATCCATTCACCGTAACTGTTGCTCCAGCCTCCAGCCTTATTTTCGAATAGCAGCAATATTCTCGGCTGTTCTTGAGCGACCCGCGCGGGTTTTATTCTTCACATCCTAACTTGTCCCAACAGCTCGAATTTTTCCACCAGTTTCCGTATTACGGTCCGACAAGGTGCTTCACAACGACACAAAAATGTTTGAGTTTTACGAACCGTCTCTCCCTAATTTTCAAAATTTTTATATTGAATTTCAATAATTTCAATACGTTCTTGAAGCGTGTATCATTCCATTTTTATTAATGGCGTAGTTTCTACTTGTCAAATGTCAAAAAATGACAGCCTCAAACGTGACATCTACAGAAATAGCGGGCTATTCAAAATAACACCTCTTATTGGAAAACCTTTTATTACTTACGACAGGCATCACGGATTCTGGTCATGAGGTCGATGTCCCGCATTTATAATTATTATTTTCAAGGTTGAATATGCATAACACGAAAAAAATTGTTCAAACATATTTTTTGTAATAAATGGAAATTGTTTAGAGGGCAAAAACTGAGGATGCTTTTAAAATAATCTGGGGATAGTTCTATTAAAGGGTGGTAATTAGAGAAGAATTTAACGACGTTTCCTAAAAGTTTTTAATGCCATTTAAAATACGTTTTGTTGTAACTTTTTACCTTGTCCGATAGCCGAGATATTGTGGCTGTATGTATATGTTTTTCAATTTTGAAAAATGATGAATTCCGAATAATTTAAAGACGGAGTATATCTCCGTTCTGAACGTTTTTATGGCTATACCATAGTCATGTTAACTTAATGGTAGGCTTATGCTTTTTTTCGATAGTAACCGGCACATGGCACTCCGGATTTCATTAGCGTACGTACCTCTAATGACTAATGGTTTTCTCGGTATTAACCTACCGAGAGGTTCGACAGCAGCGGGCAAATAAGGGGTCATTACATCATCTTCATTAGTCGTCATTTCTATTCCATCACCGGGCGTCTGCAGCCATTTGATCGATCGTTTTGAATTTGACGTGACATATTAGAGCTTTTTCCTGCACTCGTGCACCGACCGGTTCATCCGGTGTAGTGCACCGAGAGCAGAAAAAGTATCATTTCTACGCGTGGTACTTAAGGTGCGATGGGTTCAGTCGGTACTTAATCATCTAGCGCGAAACATGGGTTTTTATTTCTGTCGCTTACGAAACGTTGTTAGCATTTCTTGGATGATCGAGAGGGTTTTATGAATGTTATTGTTTTTGTTTCAATTACACATACGTAGGTATGCTGGGTACAGTAGGTTTCGTGAATAGAATGGATACAAATTCCTCAATACTGGTATTGGAGTATATGGACCTAAACTAAGGATATCTAAAGCCCTGGGAAGGGCTTACAGATAGATAATACTGTTTGTCGACAAATGCGCTTAGGAGTGTCTCAAAATTAACCCTACTGAAGGGTTTTCCAATAAGAGGTGTTATTTTGATATTAAATGAACGATGCCATTTATCAATATAAATGATCGGATGTTTATTCCATAATGAAGAAGAAGCTCTGCCGTTGAAAGTGGAAAATAACATCAGGCAAATGACGACCACGCTTACAGGACCATATCATTATAATGAAAATTCCTATAACCAAATAGCAAAGTGGCTACCCTATGTCCTCGGTAGCCTCACGAATTCCATCTTTCATGATGTATTGAATCGACGCTGGGCTATTGGCGTATACCTTCTTTTTCACGTGGCCGCCAAGGAAGAAGTCGAAAGGTGTTAAATCACAAGATCTCGGTGGCCAATTGTGAGCATCTCTTCAAAAGATAACAAGGTCCGGAAACTTTTCCCGCAATGGTTTCGTTGCTTGTGTGACACGTACACCGTCTTATTGAGAGTAAACGTTGTCCAAATCAATACTATCTAATTTCAGCCATAAAAATCATTAATCATCTCTCGATAGCGCAATCCATTCACCGTAACTGTTGCTTCAGTCTCATTTTCGAAAAAGTAAGGTACAATGACTCCGCCGGGCCATAAACCGCACCAAACAGTCACACGTTGAGTATACATAAGCTTTTCAACGATAACTCTTGGGTTTTCTAATCATTTCCGGATTTTGGATCATTTTCATGCATTTCAACGACCCAAACAGCAAAGACACGACGTTGTTAATGATCGGCCAGCTTGAGTTATTTATTTTTTCTTGAACTTAATAAGCCTTAAGACCCAAATCTTAATGCAAAATATGGTGTTATGACGTTTGTGGAATATTTCGTATTGATTGTCAACCGAGAAACTTTCTAGATTATTCTAGAGCCGTAAGGCTCTGCTAGAGTACCCTCTTGTGAGGGTTTAAAATTCATTGAATTCATATACGGTGATTCCCCAATGAATTATCAGAATTTGGAAGAATGACGAGCAATAAAAAATTTACCATAGTCATGATTATATTTTCCCAAATATTTTCCAAGAAAATTTCATGATACGATTAAATTTATGCACGGTTTGGATGAAATAAATTGTCCAGAAAAATAGTCATCTAGAATAAGAGTGCTGTACTATCCTTCTGTTGGTACAATACAACATTTTCATATTGAATTCAATCGAATAATTACCTGAATGAAGTCTTTTTATAGTACGAGACTAGAGTAGAAGATGTCCTACTCCTAACTTGTATCAACCACAGAGTTATGAATAAGACATCTTCTTGAACAAACAGATATTATGTAAGCCCGCACTCTGTAAACACCAGGCTTGCATGCGGTCTAAATAATTTACTTCACAAGCTTCTTGCATAATTCTCATATTTGTCTATTGCATCCATCAATGCATCAATCCGCTATGAAAGAAAATATCGACACATTTCCCACATTATAATCTAATTTGGAATAATTTCTTAATGCTCCAGAACACGCACCCTCATCTAATTCGATACATCCTATCGTGACATTCCTCCTCTGGGAATATTTCGCATAGGAAAAAAGCCTTTCTTTGTAGGTGCCACACGTTTGCGTGACCCCCGCACAATTGAAGCCCGAGTAAAATACCCACAATCCAATCCATTAATATAGCTCATATTATTCTTTAATCACTTTTTTACGCAATCCAATTCGCACCCTACTGAACTATTTATCAATATGCACCAGAAGTCGATGAACCTTGTCAGTATGACGCTCGTCGTTCATTGGATATTCATTCATAGAATACCTCGGTAAGATTATGATGAATTTAACGGATTTATGGGGAATTTAATGGAATTATGGGGAATTTTAAGGAATTGTGAGGAACTGAATGGAATTATGCGGAATTGAAAAGAATTTTTGTGAATTTAGTGGAATTATTTATCAAATTGGTATTTTAGTGTACAAAAAACTTCCAGTGATAGACCCCGAGGGGTCTAGACACCGAGGGGTCTATCACTGCGGAATTTTTGTGTACAAAATGCTGGAATTGAGAATGAATTACACGGAATTAGATGGAATTGCATGGAATTTGATGGAATTGCATGGAATTTGACGGCATTATAACGAAATTGTTTGGAATTGAGAAGAATTGAATGGAATTTTAATGGAATTGAACGGTATTCTTTTAGCATTGAATGGAATTGAAAATGCGCAGAATTGAACAGAATTGTGAGGAATTGAACGGAATTGTTGAGAATTTAACGGAATTAAGATGTATTTAACGGAATTATGGGGAATTTAATGGAATTATGGGGAATTTTACGGAATTGTGAGGAACTGAATGGAATTATGCGGAATTGAAAAGAATTTTTGTGAATTTAGTGGAATTATTTATCAAATTGGAATTTTAGTGTACAAAAAACTGCCAGTGATAGACCCCTCGTCTTGGGTGCTTAGGATCGGTTCCACCATATGAATTGTTTTTAGGTCAGCCAGTTCTGGACACTGGCATACCATGTGTGTAGCTGTTTCTGCTTTTGATACGCAGAACATTCAAATTCCTTCTGCTGACTGGCCTATATGGTATAAATGTAAGTATCGACACTAACCCGTCAGCAGTCCTACCATCACCAGAAGCTCAGCTCGTGACAGCATCAGGAGCTTTCTGATACAAGTATCATCACAATTTTTTTCGACTGAGTCCAGGACCGTTTCTGCAGAGGGTTATACTGTTATTCAACTTCCACTGCTGCCTTATATTGGTCATTTCCAAGACCACAGAAAGGCTCAGGTCCAGCAGGTGTCAACCATAATGCACTTTTTGCAAGTTCAATGACTTTTTCATTTACATAAAGATCACAACATCCTGGCACACATAGTGGAGTTAATTTATTGCATGATGTAACGGCACTCCGTGGTCATCAAAGACCCCTAGCAGTTCGGTTCCAAAATGGCTCTGTTAAGATCTTAACCAGCCAAATCGTAGGGTGTTCCATAAAATATGGCCATTCAAAATTTTTGTTACTCAATATCTCAGACAGAACAAACCCCATCGAAATGAAATGTTGCGGCTACATGCAAGATGCTCATAATGAGCTTCATGCAAAATTTGGTGCCCATAGTGTGAACAGAACAGAATATTCAATTGGAATATTCAAAAGAAGAATCTTTATATTTACAGAACAGGATATCTGATTCAAGTGAAATTTTTCTTGTGAATGAAGACTGTTATACTGAATTTTTCATGAAAAATTTTGTGGTCATAGTGTCAACAGAACCATAGAAAATTCAATTGGAATATCGAAAAGAAGAATCCCTATACATTTTCATAACATAATAACCGATTCGAGTGAAATTTATTTTGTGAATCAAAACTGATATACTGAATGTTCATGCAAAATTTCGAGAGTATCGCATCATCAGAACTATAGAATTTAATTTTTGTGATTATCTATTTTTGACATTTTTCATTTTTAGAATAATTTCCAGAATATAATTCCGATTGTGTTGAGATTCTGCATTGATATATTTGGTATCAATCTTAAGTCCCATATAAAATTTCAAGTTAATAGTCTTATTGCCCCACCAAAGAACGAGCGCTCGAAAGGTCCTGTTCGGGGTTTTTCATAAATTTTTCATTTATCCATCAGGAGTCGATGAACCTCGTCGGGCAAGAAGCTCGTAGTTCATTGGATAATCGTTCAGAAAATATGCAAGATGTGAGATAGTTGCGTAATTAGTCTGATTAGTGGAATCACCTTTGATTGCTCGATCAGTTATAATTCCTAATGATTTGTATCCGTTTGAATTTTAATTGGACGTTCTCACATGCTTCATTTGAGATGCCATCGCGTCAAAGAAAATGCGAGATTATCGAATGTTTTTCGTCGATTTATTGCACTTAAGAATGTCGAACCTGTATCGGTAGAATCGAGCAAATCTTGACGTTGCCGTGGCTTTGACAGATTATAATATGTCTTTGTGCTGTACAGGTACTCTCATTGAATGGGCGTTTCTAGTATGTTACAATATAGGATTCTCATGGAAAAGAGTAGTGTCAAATATTTACCTTTTCAAATATTCACTAGAAATTTGAATTAATAAATTTCTAATTGAACATTGAAAATCCGCTTTCTATACTCGTAAATTCAAACGTCGCGATCTGAAGACGTACGAGCAAGCATGATTAGTATTTTTATTTCAAGTTCATAGCACAAACAGGAACAGTGATAATGACGAAAGTCATTCTTGGCTGAGCTGAAACTACTTCAACCAAAAGTATAATTTAGAGAACGTAAGTGAAAAAAAAGAATCAATATATCTGCGGAATTTTCATGAATTTACAAACCACTAGAGTATATTTTTTCTCAACAGAAGTATATTTGATGTCGACTAAGACCAAACATATTTTTGAAAATTTCAACAAATCCGTATGAGACCATTTTCGGCGCAACTTTCAGCATAAAATTCGGATATGAATTTCAAAGTGTAAGAAATCAATCAATTAGTAACATTGGAATACCTGACGTATGCAGTCTCATTATTATTCACACATCATTAACACAATATCACAACCAACAAACTTAGTTGGAACGAGAAACCACCGACTAAATTTCCAAGTAAAGCACAAGAAAATCTCACATCGAAAGAACCAACTGACTTATATCCGCAAGGATCCGAATATTGGGATCGAAATCACGAAACGTAAAATAACGTCGAATCATGAAATTAAAAAGCCGAAATTGACGTTCCGTGCTCAAAAATCGGTTTTGCCATGATTCGCTGACTCTAATTTTATGTGAATTAACATGTTCATATTATATATGACCGCAAGAAAAAGATAAAATGAAATTAGGAGATTATTTTATATTATGGAGAAAGCCGGAGATAGGATACCAAGCAGACGGAGATGAAGCTTAGATGAAATTCACACTATTTTCATAATTGAGGAATTATGCTGTATAAATTGCTGCAATTAATCAAGAATACCGTATGAGATGTCTTCATTTTTGATGCATGATGAATACTCAACACTTGATTCTAATCAGCCCAGGGAAATACGGAGAACAATAGAGGTCACAACTCAAAATGATTAACAACTTAAAAGCTAACGTGAAGTTGAAACACCCTTGCATAAAAGGAAAATGAAAATGTTCATCAACATCATATAAATGTTTGGAAATTCACATTGCAAACATAAAGTATTATCGAATACATTATAGAGAGTATTTTGCCGTGCAGTTGGACAATGCTATACTGGACATATTTACATGCTATGTTCCGCTTTAGTTTGACGCCATGGATGGTTCAATGAAAAAATAATATGGTTGTCTCTCTCAAATCGACTAACACGGCCAGGTGCCGTATTCTGGACAAGTGATCATTCAAAGCGTATACGAACTTCATTGCGCGAGTCCTTTTTTTACGTGCAAATATGCACACCGCACAATGAAGTTCGTATTCGCTTTGAAAGATCACTTGTCGAGAATACGGAGCCGGTCCGACGCATTCAGTAAATGCGTCAGGCTGCGCGTAATAATCGATGCGAGTACTGCAGGTTCCCTACCACACTGGTCGATCAAGCCGCTCCCAACGATAAGAGAGAGACCAAACTACAATATTCCAGTCGCTCGATCATTTAGAGTGTTACAAATCACGTGAACCTTTCCTTTCCATTGTAGCACTGGTCAACTGCAATGCAAAATTCTCCCTCTGATGCATTGAATTTCCAATGTTTCCGATGTAAATTACCAAACTTGTATAAGTGCACGTTGGTTCAAAAAAGTGTTTCGATAAGAGCGCAAGATATCAGTGTTAAGTAAAACATTTAGCAAAGTATGTATTCAAATATTTATTGATTCAAAACATAACCATTTAGGAAATATCTTGTAAATGGTCATCACGGCTTTGCTGGCATATGCGTAACTTAACACGAAATTTGCAATAACGTCATTGAATACAGTTGATATTTCATTGAAACAGCGTCTTTATTGGCATAATAAACCTGTGATTTCAGATAACGCTCACAGTTGTTAAAATGTCAAATTCTTGTGCCTGATGGCGAATTGACATCTCTGGCATTTTTGTCACACTCTCGCGAACAGCACGAGCTAGTATAGTATTTCGACCGAACGTTGGAAGCACTTAACGAAAAGTTAAACTTTTACTATTTTGAAAAACATTCTTTTAGTCGATAGCGACTACAAGAAGTCCCTGTCGAGTCAACAGTTAACATTGCTGTATCTGAAGTGCCGTAAGGGTGCAGTAACAAGGCCTATCTGAAGGGGTTTTAGCGAAATTATTTTCGCACTGTTAACCCAGGTAAAAGATAAACCAACTTACCCGATAAATTCATCTTCAACGATGTTTTCAATACAGAAAGGAATGACCCCGCTTTCACCAGGAAAAACATGAATCACAAGTTCAATGACTAAAGCGACCTTTTCAAGAAATATAGACAAGAAACCGTGTATGAATTGTCCTCAATCCTCCGGAAATCGAGTTTGACTGAAGAAGTGGGTCAATTCAGTATTCCCGATTGAGGGTGATAACAGTTGGTGGGTTTCCTGATGTAATGGTGACATAACTCGACGTAACAGGAGAGCGAGGGAGGGAATTTGTGGAGTTGATATTGTATATTGCCGGACGATATTGGATGAATTATAACAAATATAGGTTAATAGTGAATTTAGAATGACCAAGGATAGCTACTTTTTTGCGTAAAAGGCTATAAATGGAAGGGTTTCCAGAAAGAAGTTGTATCATACAAGTCAGAAACCTCTGCGAACTCATTATTGGTGTTTATTTAAAGGAGCGCTTATCCACTTGTTTGAGATAGCTACTCATAATGGGGGCTCGCAGATAGCTATCTCCCCTGATTTCTAATGATGCCTCGCAAGCAATTTGCAGAGCATGTGCTCCGAGATTAAGAATTCAGGGGACTGCCCCATCTACGACAAATGGGAACATGTAAAAGCAACGGAAAATAGCTTTTGGATACTCTAGCCCTATCCGATAGCTATCAAAGCTACAGAAGTTCTCTCCCTCTATCTTTTTAAGGTATCCTAGAGTTATTTGCATCCCGGTAACCTGCTCCCATTTGGCGTAGTTATATCAGGCAGCTCTTCTGAATTCAAAACCTGGAGCTGCAAGGCGATTGCGACGCAGCGTTAGTAATCAGGGAAGCTTCGTAGGATATAACTACGCTAAATGCAATCTTTCGGCCTTCGGGTACTCTGACCTGTCGGATAGCTATCAGGGCTTACGCAAGATTCTCCCTCTATCTCGCGTTGCCTTCGATAACTGTTGAGATAGCTCTAGGATATCTCCAAGCTATTTGAGTAGTTACTCTGGCAGCTCTCCTGAACTATAAAGCCGGGTTTAGACGAAGCGCACCCACTCGCGAGTCAAACCTCGCCACCTACTCGCGCATCAAAATTCATCCTCGCGCCAGTGTTTACACGACACGAGGGATTCGCCTGGAAGGGCGAGCCAGGATGAGAAGGCGAGGTAGTAATCAGCCTCATATAGAGTCTGAGACTCGACCAGACTCGACTAGCTCCAGAAGATTGTTCAAACGACACAGCGAGGCTTCTTTGATGCGCGACTGAAAACCGACCGGCAATTGCTCAACCCGAGGAAGAGGGGCCTCATGGCGAGGAGCATGTTTACACTATGCGAGGGAGCGGAAGCGAGGCTGGTGCGCGAGTAGGTGCGCTTCGTCTAAACCCGGCTTAAGGCCCGGAGCACATGCGCTACAAAGATATAGCGAGGTTCATTTAGTAATATGGGGTACTGCCAAAGATGACTAGACCAAATTAGAGCATGTTAACGGGACGCAGATAGCTATCCCGACAGGTTTATGGTGCCTGAAAGCTTTCTGCGTTCCGTTTACATGCTCCCATTCAGTGTAGTCATTTCAATCAGTTTCTCTGATTACTCATCATAAAAAGAGCTCTTTTCCTTAGAAATCGAAAATTGTAAACTACTTACGAATTGGGTTTGGACGCATTTCGATTTTCTATTGTTTCCTTACCTGAAAAAAAAATCCACCGTTAGTTATGAGGTTAGAATATTTTATGTACTATCATTAAGTTGATAATAATATTAATTATAAAAATTATTGTTACATAGAAATATTGATACCATGGAAACTATACATTCGCATATTTCAATAGATCATATGTCAGTTAGTTTTCATGAGCTCTAATGAAATATGCAATTCAGCAATTGCATATCTAGGTTACCTCGAAATCTATGCCACAAACTAGTGCACGAATGAGATACTCGAAATATAGATGCCAAAAGAAGGTGCGTCAATGAAATTTGAGATCGAAATAACAGAAAATATTCTCTAGGACACATGAAGTTTGAGGTTACGGATACCAGCGTTCCACGTGGTCGAACTTCCATTCACGCATGCGCGATTGATTCTAACATCCACTACAGTCCTGCGCAAATGAAATTGAATTGAAGCTCAGTGTAACGCCACCTTTAGTTACGAAAGTTATACCCATCTGCATCTCATAATTCGCGCTGGATTAAATTTGCAGAAATACGGCTAATTAATCAACAAGAATTACCATGTATCGTTAAATCAAGGAGGCGGAGCGTGATACATATGAATAAATCGTGACACCGTGTCTGTACACGCCTCGAATTCATTCGATAATGGTATCAGCAGAAAGGAATGAGGTTGAAATACAGTGAATGGTGAGTAAATGGCTAATCGATTCGAAATATATTTCACTCCCGTTTATCTAGCCTCATGAAACGCTGCTAATTTAAAGGAACTATATCAAATCAAATAAAATGGGGCTAATTAGGAGTGATCGAGACTATATTGCACTTTTCAAGGAAAACGTAACATAGTTTCGACCAAATGTCTGTTATTCTACAAATTTGAGCCAGTGATCTCAAAAAGCTAGGTTGGTCTGAAGATTTAAACCAAAGATTGTTTTGGACACTGCGATTCAAAGGTCTATTGTACCTTTCATATCTTGAGCTGTCTGAGGTACTCTGAATTCTAAAGTTCACCGTCCAGTTTCAGCGTCTGGATGAATCTCAGAAGCTGGAGTGGTTTCATAATAAAACTGAATACTTGTTAAAATCAGAATCGAAGAGCAGGCTGATGGCCGTACTGAAAGCGCATTTCAGAAGTGATTCGAGAATTGGAAGAAGTATAGAATTTATTTTCGTTAAAATGACGTCAGCACTAATCGATGATCAAAATTCGAGATATTTTATCAAACTATGCT